>OX387241.1:108685165-109935165 GCA_947561735.1 Cenchrus americanus | reverse complement strand
TACTTTAAATGCATGATGATGAACCTTGCACTGCCTTCTTTAATTATCCTGTCCTTGATTGTCCTACTACTATATATGTGTATATAAGCGTGTATATGCGGCGAGCTTCGCGATGCATGTGTTTGGGATGGGAATAGTGGTTCTTGGCGTGAGTGGGGTAAAAGCGGCGGGGAGAAGGCGTTTTGGGTACTTTGGCGGGGGTGAGCTCGAGACAACCGATCTGGGATCGGGGATAGGGATGCACTCCTCAGTGTATCTCTGCTTTGACGGTTTTCGGAGCCTAGGTGTTGGGGTTTTACTTGCGGATGGAGGACATGAGCTTACCCTGGTCTGAAAGCGAGTGGATCAACTTGTCGATAGGACTTTCGTACACACCACCTCGCCGAGAGTGGGGATAGGGCCGAGTTGAGCTCGGCAAGTGCGGAACCATACCTGCTTAGGAAGGATAGAGGGTATCTGTGGGGGAGCGGTGGAGGTGAGACCACCCTCTCAGAGCGTCTCCCGTGTGGCCACACGGGAGCATTTCACAGTTCCGGTGCGATTCCTTCTGAGGGGGGATTCGTTTTGAGGGCCGGATGCAGGATGGGACCGTAACTACCGAGAGTTCGCCGGTAGGATGGGCTCGGTTGGCTGATCACCGTCGGGTACCATTCCGAGTTGGGTACAGGTGTACACGCTCTGCAGAGTTTTGATCTATACGTATAGCCGCGTCCTCGGTCATGGACAAACCTTGAAGACATGTTCGTTCCTCATGTTTTGGGATTTCTATCTCCCCCTGTAGTTGAGAGTGTGGTGAGCCGTGGTTGCAGTCGGTTAGAGGAGAGTGGCTCCCTCTACCTCGTCGATCCGATTGCAATCATTGAGGTGCGAGGAGAGGAAGTTCTCGCATCGACCCTAGATGGAGATAGGTTGTGGAGACGGGGCCCTGGGGTACCAGGTGGTTCCGAGCTGTGTTTGAGAGATTGGATTGGGACCTATATGGAGATGATTTATGTTTATGCTTTCTTTCTTCTTTGCATAGGAAACCGAGCTTCTACCTTGCCTCTTTTCTTACCCTTTAGAAGATAGGCCACTTAAAGCTGCATACAGTCGGTGACGTGAACCTATCCCACTCATTGGGGATAGACTTTGAGTGTGCAGGTTGCGAGTTCGACTTCGATATCAACATTGACGGATGGTACGAGCGAGGGATACGTCGCTTCGCTCAAGGATGCTCGTGGGCATGAAGAACGTAAGCTGGAGACCCTTCCGAGATGCTAGCTACCGCCGCGTAGAATTTTACTCTGATTCAGCCTTGAGGCTTGTAATGTTGTACTCCATTATGGACATGTAATAAATTATGTACTAATATTTGTGTGATGCGATGTACGGTTGTGATTTACCTTCTGTGATGAGATCTGTACGCGATAGCCACTGATCCCGGGACTATCGCAAAGGTACAGGGACTCGGGTTTTCCTCACCGAAAATCCGGGGTCGTTTCAGGTGGTATCAAAGCCGTACTTGACCGTAGCGCGTATCCCTAGAAATGGCCGATAGTAAATAAGGATTCTATACGTTTCCTTCCTTTATATAAACCCCTTGGAATATTTTATAAAAGCTTCCCCCCTTTGAAAAGCTTCTTTCTTACCTACGAACTTCAACTTTTCTAACGAGGACACGACCTTTGGTCGAGAACTTGTCCTGAACACGATGAAGTGGAGCAGTGTTGAAACACCATACTAGGCACAACCCCCTCGGAGATCTTTTAACGATAAACTAGATCATTGATGTGCTCGCGACCTCTGAGGCCTGAGTCACCCTCGAGGAAGCTTATATGTGTATCTATCATGTTTGCTGAGTGTTTGGCTCTTAATGGACTTTAATTGTGTTTTAATGCATCTTCTCATTGAGTGATAGGATATATAATTAGTGATATTTTCATGGTTGTGTTTGACTCATTGGTCGGTGAGTGACGTTGTCTAGAGTTTTGCTTCCCCGGTCGTGTTTTCCAAAAGGATATGGATCCGAAGGTCGGGTCGCCTGCTGGCACGCTTTGAAGAAGCTGCCAAGGAAGGGGAAGTTCCACAGGGTCGTGGGCGTGCCGCCGCCACCGCCACCCGAGGACCCTGAAGATGATGACGAAGAGGAGGAAGCTGAGCCCGAACCGGAGTAAGGCTAGCCTGAGACGGAGCAGTTGCCACCGCCACCACCCAACTTGTTGGACGTGATGGCCCTACAGACTCAGCTGATGCAGAGGATGGCGGAAACCATGGAGCATCGAAGCAATGGTGGGAACCGCAATTCCCTGCCAGGGGTGGATCTCACAAAGAAATTGAGGGATTCATCCGCCTGAAGGCCCCACCATCAGCTACTCGGACAAGCCGCTCGGTGCCGACGACGGAATGAGGGTAATCGAGACCAAGCTCGACCTCACTGTCTACACTGGCGAGGAGTGCGTCGCCATCGCCGCGCACCCGCTGAATGGTTCAGCCAAGTCTTGGTGGGACAAATACGCCGATAGCCGCCCAAACCCAGTGTTCAACACTTGGCTGGAGTTCTGCATGGCGTTCTGCAAGCAGTACCTGCCCAGCGAGCTGATGGTCCAAACGAATCAAGAGTTCTGCACCATGACACAGGGTGCGATGAGAGTGAAGGAGTACGAGCGCCACTTCGTGAAAAATGATGTGCTACGCTCCCGAGGGCACCAACCTCGAACAGAAGAAGCAGTTCTGGTTCCTGAGAGACCCTCACCGCAGCCTTCGCCAAGGACTGAAGGCAAGTGAGCACAACTCTCTACGCCACCTCGTGATCCGCGCCATCGCACTCGAGGGTGAGAGAAGGGTCGTGAAGACCACATAAAGGACATGAAGAGGATAGGAGATCAGGACCACTTCGACCGATCGTTCCAGAAGTCGAGAGATGGGTCAAGCAACATGAAGAGAGGGAATTTCCGCTCAGGGATTAACCAGCAAGGAAGCAACTTCGGAGGAGGCAACAACTACTACTCAGGAGGAGGGAGTTTCGACTACCAGCCGCGAAATGGAGGATATAATCGCCCGTAGCCGAGCACTCCAAGACCCAACATCAGAGAGTTCACCCCGACTTGCTTCGCTTGTGACAAGCTTGGGCACAAATTCTTCCAGTGCCTCGACAAGAAGACCACAGCTATGCCCGCAAAAGCACCAACCGCAGAATGGAGGACATCCTCAGTCTACTCTTCAACGATCTGCAAGCCGTGGAAGGTTTACCCATATAAAGAAAGGAAAAGCTACCAACGCTTCTGCCACCGCGATCGGAGAATTTTAAGTTGGATCGCATTGGCTCTAACTCTTTTTGATGTTGGAGTAACTCGTTTCTTCTGTCTTCTCATCTCTTCGAAAACCGGGAGTCAGCTCTTAATCTCGGGGACGAGATTCTTGTGAGGGGGGGAGTTTTGTAACATCCTGGAATTTTCCTCCGGGATGTTAGCAATGCGAAAATGTGGATTTCAAAATTTCGATTTGAAATTGAGTGCATAATTAAAATATAAGGATGTCTTCTATGATCCTTCCCTGAAAATCTTAGATTTAATTTGAGCAAAAACATAAAATTTAGGAATTATAAATTGCTAGTGTGAGAACCTTGGAGTTTGATGGGATTTATTTTGCATCTTAATTGTGTGGGATTCAAATTTGAATTCTAAATCAAATTTGAATCATAGGTTATTAGTTGTGAAGGTGTTTAGATAATACGAAGAACCATCCTATCTCTGTTGGGCTGCAGCTCAACGCACTAAGTCCTCTCCAACACCCCGAAACCCTTCTCAGGTTCGCACAACCGCCAGCCCAACTAGCCCCTTCGGCCCAACACAGCCCAGCCGGCCCGCCTACCCTTCATTTCCCACCTTGTTTCACTTACAAGTGGACCCCAGCCGTCAGACCTTATCTCTTCTCCCTGCCTCTCTTTCTTTCCCCACCGTGACCGCACGTAGGGGCGAGCCGCGCCGGCCCCATGGCCGACGCCAGCCGAGGCCGCCTCCTCCATGCTGCGCTGCGCCACCGGATGGCCTCCACGCGCCCCTGAATGGATTCCCAGCCGTCCGCTCTACTCTCCCCAAACCCTAGGGCGCCACCCCCTTTAAAACCGCCCCAACCAAATCTCCCTGTGCTGCGCCGCCGCCCATGGGGAAGTCCCCCAAATCCGCCGCCGCCCCCCGGGCCGGTAGCCCGTGGGGCTTCTCTTCATGCTGCGCCGCAAATCCAGAGAGGGAGGGGAAGGTGGATGGAGTGGAGGGGGAGGACAGAAGGGCGCAGGCGCCATGCCCCTGCCCGAGCTGCTGATTCGGGAAGAAAAAGAAAGGGACCAGGGGAGAAGAAGAAGAGAAGGAGGAGAGGGGGGGGGGCCGCACTGCTGCGCCGCCGGACCCCCACGTCGCCGCCCGGCCCGCACGCGCCACGCCGCCGACCGAGGAGGCCGCCGCTGCCTGAAGCCGGAGGTCGCCGCGTTCAAGGAAGCGCCGACGAGGCCATGAAGCCATGGACCGCGCCGCCACATTTCTGCTCCAGGCCGTTCCTCTGCTCTTCACCGCGCCTTCCACGCCACCGTCCCGGTTCTGCATCCCCTGCTCAGCGCCCGCTTCGCTGCCGCGCCTCAACACCGCCACCTCGCCGCCGTGTCCGGGAACGCAAGGTGAGCACTACCCATCACCTTGATGTCGACCCGGCCTTCGAGCCGAGGCTGGACCGAGCCTTGTGAGCTCTCTGTTTGTGTGATGACCGCTGTCCCGCATCGCGCCGCCGCGCAGACCCGCCGTCGCTTGAGAGCCGGTCATCGAGCCGAGCCGGTCGTTTTGCAGGTGCCGCTGCCGTCGTCGCCGCGCGCGCTCCCTTGCCTTGCAATGGTTTCATACCTTTGTTCTGACGAGCGCACGCCGAGTTCCGGCTCGCCGTCGACACCCACACACTGAGCACGCCACCGTCGAGCGAAGGCCCTGCCTTTTTGGGCCAGGAGTTGTGCGAGCACAGACCCTCGTCGTGCGCACTTCCCCGCTCGCCGTCGCCCTGTTTATGTCCCTAGTTGTGCACATGTTGTTGGCGTTGTGCCATCGCCACGGCTGTGCCGCCGACCTTTACCAGCACAAGCCAACACCGGGTCGAGGCCCTGTCATTCCTGGCCGAACCTGTGCACGCGCACTCGCGCACACGCGAGGTCGATCGCCGGTGTATGTCCCCAACCAACACCGCCGGGCCGTTCCTCGCCGTTTTCCTCCATGTTCCTTGCCTAGTGCACGCCATCAATTTTGTGTCGCTGCCAAGGCCGAGTCGTCGGCGTTCGGCACGCACACATACGCACACAACCGAGAGGCCGAGCCCCTGCTTCACCTATCTGTGGCCGTACTCGACATTCCGTCGTGCTGTCGCCGCGAACCCCAACGCACCGGCGCACGAGTGTTGTCGAGCCATCAACCCCAAGTTCGGACCTTTCGGCCACTTCGACCCTGAACACCGCCTCGCCTAAATCTGCTCGTTGAGCTCTCGTCTCTGTGTCGTTGCCATGCACGCGCCGTCGGTTTTGTGTCGCCCCCGTGGCCACGCCGCCGACGTTCGCACAAATACAAGCACGTACACCCGAGGAGTCGAACCCCTCTGCTCTCCTTGTCCAACCCATGTATGCACGCCCGCCAGGGTGAGACTCTGCCTCCCTAGCCGAACGAGTGCACACGCCCGCACGCACGCGCGCGAGAGAGCGACCACGCCAGCGTGGACACCCTAGTCCTTGCCGTCGTGTCGCTCCACTTCGCCACGCTACACCTAGCCTCACGCCTGCACAACGCGCGTGTCGCCCGTACCACGCCCGTGTGCTTGTTGGGCGAGCCGTTGATGCTATGATTCGCATGCTGGCACTTTCACCTCTCGTTCTGCCGTCTCGCCGGCACTTTGTCCACCGCCGGGGATCTCTGTCTCCCGTCCAACCCGCGACCTCGTCGCCGAGGGTTGACGCTGGACAAGACCGCTCTTCTCTCTACCCTATCGGTGCCCTAGCGTCTCTTTTCATGCTCAGTGACTTGCCTTGTCTAACCGTGCGCACACGTGCCCGTGTGAGGGACGTCGACGCTGCGCGAGGAACCGCGCCGCCGAGCCGTCTTCGTCGCCCGGGGCTTTGCCCTTGTCGCGACTGCGTCGCCGTCCCTCTTGCTATCGCCGTCGTGGCCAAGCCACCGGCACTCACCCGCGCCAACCCAGTCGTCGCCTTCCCCACCTTGAGCGAAACCCAAGCATCCAGATCGCGACCACCTCGTCGCTCTACTTCACCTCGCCGCCGAGAACGTCCTTCCGCCTGGGCGCACGAGCGTCAGGGCAAGTCAATGCTCGTGTTCGTCCACACGTACGCACGCAGGCGAACACCCCGGTGTGCCACCGTGGAGCTCACCTTTCTGTGCCCCAACCTCGTGTGAACTCAAACCCTCGCCGCCGACTTTCTCATCATTGCCAGGAAAGCCATGTTCTTGACCGCGACCTTCTGTTCGCAAGACGGCGTCCCCGCCGCGTAGTGCGTTGTCTCTGTCAACCTTCGCCGCGTCGGGCCGCTCTCTTTCGCCGCCGACGTTCTGCTCACGCACACCCGCACCCGCGGGAGTCGAGCCCTGCTCTCCCTGTCCAAACGGTGCACGCGCATGTTCACATGCACGCACGTCCTCGGAAGCGAGCTGCCACGCCGCCGCGGACACCCCAGTCGCGACGCCGTGGAGCTCGAGCCGCACCAAGCCGTTTACCTTCGCACCGCCGTGCTCGCCCGGGAGCTTCGTCTCACAGACGCACGCTCGTGCATGAGCCCGACCAAGCTGTCGCCTTTGTTCTCCTTGCTCGAGTCCGGTGAACACGCTCACGCGTGTGAGCCGAACCTGACCGTCGCTCAGCCTGTCGTGACCGGAACCCCGTCATCAAGAGCATCATTTCTACCGAGGCGCGCGAGCGCCGAACCAACTCGTGTACGCGTTCGCTCTCAGGCACGCGAGCGCATACAACCTTATTGACGCCGACCACCCGAATCTTGTCGCCGAGACCTTCTGCTTTGCACCGCACGCCAAGCTGCTCTCCGTCACTGTCGTGCTGAGTTTCCGACCAAGGCAACCCTTTTTCTTCGCCTAGATGAATCCCTAGGTGTACCAGAACCGCGTCGAGTCGCGTGAGGTCGAGTCACCGACCAACCTCGCCGCCGACGAGCCCCTTTCCACCCGTCGCTCATCTGGGACTTACCATCGAGCACCTGGCGCCCACGCCAGAATCCCGTAGGGGATAGTTGCACACACGTGCCCACACACCTTGTTACCGTAGTGGATCCTGCCGGATCTAGTGCGGTCGACCAACCACAAAAGCACCACACCTCTGCCGCTCAGCTGCGAGCCGCAGCAGATCCGACCGAGATCGTTTGTGGCAGCCACACCTTCAGCCATGTGGGCAGCCACTTGTGCATGGGTCAGCTTATAGCTACCTATGTGGCAGCCATGTGAGCTCGAAGAGCTAGCTTGCAGCCCGACCGTAGATAGCTTAGAACCCTTTTTAGCTTTGCCAGTGGTTAGCTTATATTTAAGTGTATTGTGTATGCGTATTTTAATTTCAGAAATCTATTTTATCTTTGGAAAATCCCAGAAAACTCATTTCAACTCCGAAAATTGTGAAACCTTTTCCAAAGCTCTTCTAAAATTATAAACTCCGTGTTAGGCTAGTGTTCGCTCTCTTTTGGCTCTTAATTGTTGTTCATTTGGAGTTAATTGCAATAGGATCCGCCTTTATTTTAATTGCGCGTTAATAGGAACAGCTGGAGCCGGGGAGCTGAGCTCGGAGATCGACTACAACGACGACTACGTCACCGACGACTACTCGCACACAGGTGTTCACGCCCGACTGAATCTGAAATACCTAATAGGCATTGCTATGTAGAATGCTAGCGCTTTACTTTAAATGCATGATGATGAACCTTGCACTGCCTTCTTTAATTATCCTGTCCTTGATTGTCCTACTACTATATATGTGTATATAAGCGTGTATATGCGCTGAGCTTCGCGATGCATGTGTTTGGGATGGGAATAGTGGTTCTTGGCGTGAGTGGGGTAAAAACTGGCAGGAGAAGGCGTTTTGGGTACTTTGGCGGGGGTGAGCTCGAGACAACCGATCTGGGATCGGGGATAGGGATGCACTCCTAAGTGTATCTCTGCTTTGACGGTTTTCGGAGCCTAGGTGTTGGGGTTTTACTTGCGGATGGAGGACATGAGCTTGCCCCGGTCTGAAAGCGAGTGGATCAACTTGTCGATAGGACTTTCGTACACACCACCTCGCCGAGAGTGGGGATAGGGCCGAGTTGAGCTCGGCAAGTGCGGAACCATACCGCTTAGGAAGGATAGAGGGTATACGTGGGGGGAGCGGTGGAGGTGAGACCACCCTCTCAGAGCGTCTCCCGTGTGACCACACGGGAGCATTTCACAGTTCCGGTGCGATTCCTTCTGAGGGGGGATTCGTTTTGAGGGCCGGATGCAGGATGGGACCGTAACTACCGAGAGTTCGCCGGTAGGATGGGCTCGGTTGGCTGATCACCGTCGGGTACCATTCCGAGTTGGGTACAGGTGTACACGCTCTGCAGAGTTTTGATCTATACGTATAGCCGCGTCCTCGGTCATGGACAAACCTTGAAGACATGTTCGTTCCTCATGTTTTGGGATTTCTACCTCCCCCCTGTAGTTGAGAGTGTGGTGAGCCGTGGTTGCAGTCGGTTAGAGGAGAGTGGCTCCCTCTACCTCGTCGATCCGATTGCAATCATTGAGGTGCGAGGAGAGGAAGTTCTCGCATCGACCCTAGATGGAGATAGGTTGTGGAGACGGGGCCCTGGGGTACCAGGTGGTTCCGAGCTGTGTTTGAGAGATTGGATTGGGACTTATATGGAGATGATTTATGTTTATGCTTTGCTGCTGCTGCATAGGAAACCGAGCTTCTACCTTGCCTCTTTTCTTACCCTTTAGAAGATAGGCCACTTAAAGCTGCATACAGTCGGTGACGTGAACCTATCCCACTCCTTGGGGATAGACTTTGAGTGTGCAGGTTGCGAGTTCGACTTCGATATCAACATTGACGGATGGTACGACTGAGGGATACGTCGCTTCGCTCAAGGATGCCTGTGGGCGTGAAGAACAGAAGATGGAGACCCTTCCGAGATGCTAGCTACCGCCGCGTAGAATTTTACTCTGATTCAGCCTTGAGGCTTGTAATGTTGTACTCCATTATGGACATGTAATAAATTATGTACTAATATTTGTGTGATGCGATGTACGGTTGTGATTTACCTTCTGTGATGAGATCTGTACGCGATAGCCACTGATCCCGGGACTATCGCAAAGGTACAGGGACTCGGGTTTTCCTCACCGAAAATCCGGGGTCGTTTCAAAGGAGGTGGCATTCGGTACTCAGTGAAGCGCTGTGGGCTTACCGAATGGCTCCCCATGGAGCTACAAAGACCTCTCCTTACGAGTTGGTTTACGGGCATCATGCAATCCTGCCTTGGGAGATACAATCAGATTCAAGGAGAGTAGTGTTGCAAAACGAGTTGAGCTCCAAGAATTACAGTGGCCTAATGATGGATGAGTTAGAAGATTTGCATATGATCCGTCTAAGGGCCCTGGAGAACATCGAGTAAAACAAGCTGCGAGTCGCCAAGTACTATAACAAGAAAGTAAAAGTAAGGCAATTCGCAGAAGGTGATCTAGTTTGGAAAGCACTATTGCCGATTGGAACTAAATACAGTGAATTCGGCAAATGGTCCCCTAGTGGGAGGGGCCTTTTCGTGTGGTCAGATGCGTTCCTGGTAATGCATACATATTGAAAACTTTGCTAGGGGAAGAATTTTCCGCTGCGATAAATGGAAGATATCTGAAGAAATATTATCCTAGCATTGAGATCGATCGATGATTACACACATCTGGCACAAAAATAGCCGGCGCTCGAGAATGAGGCCGCCTTCGAACAAAATCCATGAACAAGAGAAAATGGCCGGTGCTCGGATGCATTGCCCTTAGCTCAATACTACATTACAACCGCTTCTTGCGGGATCACATCTAACGCCCCCGATGGCCGGGTCCCCGAGGAGGTGGGAAGCGAGAAGGCGTGGAGAAAGAAGCGAAAGTATGATTCAATCTTTTCTTTGCTTCTTCGGCTGCTGCTCCCTCTTCAGTTGTTCCAGGACCACCGTGACGGCGACTTGGAACGCACGAGGATGACCATGATTGGCGGCCTCTACCAAGCTATCCCAGGCCGCCTTCAGGTTGCTGTACCTGTCAGAGACATCTGGAGCGGGAGAATCAAGGTTAGGGGCAAAAAAATCCAGATGCAAACATGAAGGAGTTAGGAGCATTTACCCCCTACTAGTGCTTCTAGCGCCATGCGACGCTCGCGCTCGGCTTGGCAACGGGCGGACATGTCCCTGAGGCCATGCTCCAGGTGTCGTACGCGGCGCGCGGTACCGATGGTTGGTCTTCTGTTCAGGCGTGGCATCCTCTGCTTCGAGAGAGGAATCAGAGGAGATGTACTCAGGCACATCTTCGGTCCCGATGACTTCTTTGGGAAGCAAATCAAGGCTGAAAAGGACGAGAGGAAAACATGAAGCGCAAGATCAAGCGGGAGAACAAGGAGCAGATCAAGAGAGAACTCACTTCCGAATCGTACGCTTCTTTGATGAGCCGCTCTCCTGAGGTTGTTTACCCTTGTCCGTGGCGTTGGGGTTTTTTCCTCCGGAGGCGGGGAAGAGATGAGAAATGATGGAGGAGTGTGCGAGTGAATTTGCGAGCACCCCACGGGGCTATTTTATTGACCGGGGAGGCGCATTGGGAGTGATGAGCGCGGTACATACCGTTGGAATACCAAGCGGCGGGGGTTTTCCACCAAGTGCGAAGGGTTTTCTCTTGAACAGTGTTTACGGATTGCCGAATTGGGATCCTCTGTGGATTTTGCGCCAAGGGGCAGTTGTTCTCGCGTGTTCGGCTAAAGATAGTTCCCGGATGCATTCAAAGAAAGTAAAATTCGCAGATGCAAAATGCAAGGGGAAGTCATCACAGAACAGGTGCAGAATTCAAAAGTTCTTCATCTATTGCCGATATTTACACATCCCTAGTACAATCTAGTCGAAGAGCCTATTCAACACAGACTGGGGATGGGTAATTTCGGCAATGGCGTCGCCGTGGCCGTCGAGGCGCTCCAGGATGAGCTCGATCTCATCGATGTCCTCCGGCGTGCCGCCCTGGAAGCCACGCGGCCTGGTGGAATAGTCGACGTCCGTATGCGTCGCCATCGCAGCCAGGCCCAAGGTGGTGCCCAAAGGAACGCCATGGACGGCCACCTCATCGATGCGGCGCTCCACCACGGCCAGGCGCTCCGCCGGCGTGTCGCCACGGGCATTCACCTTCTCGGCCAATTGCTCTACCAGCGCATTTAGCTGGTCGAGCTCGGCGTCGCGGGCTGCAAAGAACAAACAGAAAGGATTAGCATCAAAGGCCGGGCTGGATCAAGAATCAATCTCAGAGCCATACCGTCAATGGCCTCCAGCAGCTGTTTGCGCTGGTCCTCCCATTCTAGCTCGGCCACGCCCGCTTTCTTGGAGACGTCCTCCAGCTCGCGACGGGATGCCTCTAGCTCCTCCTTGAAGTTGATGGCGTCTTCTTCCCCGTACGGTACCGGGGAGTGTCCATCGGACTCCGAAGAGTCATCGGGCATGGGCTGATTGGCCGGCGCAGGAGGCGGATTCCACTGGATCAATCTGAAAAGGAGAGATGATCGTCAAGGCAAAAGAAGATCAAGAACAGAATCAAAGGGGAGAGATCGACGATCATCACCGCCTGCGCGCATTGGCGCTGCTCCCCTCGGCCTCGTCGGAGGCACGGCGGCGGTTGAGGCGGCGCACCATTGCGGTTTGGGATGTGCACTGTTTGCGAGAGGACTAAAGATTGGCAAAGATTCGAGAGCTAGAAGGCCTGATGGAGAGCTAGGGGCACCTATGGTAACATTCATAGGCCTGGCAGGATGAATCGTGGCTTCGAGTCGTGGCTGTGGATCGTGGTGCATATCCCAAGAAAATCGGAAGGTGGAGAGGTTTCCTTGGCCAACCCGCCAACGGGTCGCTTGGAGTTCTAGGCTGAACCGCGTGCAGATTGATGGGTTCGGCTAAAGGAAATCAAAGTGCCGTTCGGGAATTGGCATTTCACTACCGAATGGGTCGTTCAGCATTACATCTGAAAGTACGCAGAAGAAAGGAAACAGATTACAAGAAGATATTACAAGAACGACCAATTCAGTTATACATCAATAAGGACATTCAGGCATTCAAAAGTTTGGCAAGTACACGACGAGCATTGGATGTTATCAAATGGGAATTGTCCAGCAGCTCTTGGAAATCCTTCTGGGCTCCAGATAAGTCAGTGAGTTCTGCATCACATTGCTCTATTTTGGTGATAGCCGATTTTACTTCCGCTTGGGTCTTTGCTATCAATCCAGGAAGTTCGGCTATTTTCTCTTTGTCAATCTCTATCTCTGCTGATAGGCTTCTCAGTTCTGCCTCTAGAGCAGCCTTCCTGGCAACTTTCAGATCATAGGAAGCTTGCAGGTTAGCCAATGCATCCTTATGGCCCTCTGCTTGGGATTGGGCCCCGTTCATGGCATGTTCAGCATCAGTTTTCCTCTTTTCAATGGCCGGGCGGGAGCGCAATTTTCTCAAAGCGCGCCTCACGGGTGCATAAAGGGCTTCTAAGCCATAGACAGATGATAGAGAAGCCCTGATGTCTTCAGGAAGTTCTTGACTGACAGATTCAAACACCTCTTCGAAGTGATGGAGATCATTGAACTGATCCTGAGCATCTTTCTCTAGCCAGGCTGCAATTTCTTTGAGTTTGGGCAACACTTCATCTGGCAGCGGCAGGTTTATTTCTTTCATCACCTCGGCAGTTGAGTGGCTCTCTGATGGCAAGCTTGATGATGATGGAGCCTGATCCTGAGAAACAACATTGCCGAGTTAAGAATGCTAACATCGAGGTACCAAAATTAAGCACAGATGGATACCTCATGGCTGGTTTCTTGAGCAGGGGCGATCACAGGCGAAGGAGATGCCCCAGGCAGAGCCGAAACTTCCAAGCTGGGAGATGCCGATGCGGCTATCAGCGGCTCGTGGATTTCTTGCTGATGAGGAGTCGGATCCGCCTCTGTTGGGTTGGTCATCTCTGCTTGACCGACAGGTGATGGCACCCTTAGGGGACTTGGTTGAATAGGGAGGTTCATCTCTGGAGAATGTGCTGCTTCTGCAGAAGGTGATGAAGATGAAATCTCCACTGGGATAGGTAATTCAGCCCCGGGTGGACTTGTTTGCTGGACCACTGGAACATTTACAAGCTGCTCTTCTATTATTTCTTCTGCAAATGACAAATGAGAAGGGTAAATGCCAGTGCTCATCCTTAAGAAAGAACAGTAGAGGTCATACCAGTGGATGGGGCATTGGCAGGTACTGGTTCTGAAGGCTGCTGGGCTCTCGTCTGAAATGCATAATGATATGATTCATCAAGAACAGAGTGACCTGGTAATCAAGAAAGTAAAAGAGTTTACCTCAACAAGCACTTTCTTGACAGTCCTTCTCCTTTTAGCACTTGGAGGGGCAATCAGATGCAGACCTTGCCTCCTGTCTGCAGCAAGGCTAGAAAGGCTGGGATCTGTGGTAGCATACCTGGCCATTAGTTGATGCAGAGTGGTGGATTTAAATCCCAGTGCTGAAATTGGGCCTTCAGCATTGTAAGCAATTGCCCTGGCTCGAGGGGCAGGCACTGTGTTCTGTGGACAAAAGATGAAGGTCAGGACCATGAATAAAGAGGGAACGTTTGATCCAAGGGCTCATTGTGTTACCTCTGAAGTCGGCAGAAAGTCAGGCACCAATTCCCGCACGAGAATACATGAACGAGCTCACCGAAGATATGGTCATGAAATTCTTGCCACCGGGGAGTTGAAGGTGGGGTGAGCTATGGTTGTGGGCACAAAAGGACATGTGTAGACGAGTGGGACTGCACACATAGTTGAAAACTCTGCTGCCCTGCATCAGTTCTTTGATTTCCTCCCTGGGTTTGAGGAATTCATGCATGAACAATCTTGGGGGCATCTGGCCGCATCCAAGTTGCCTGGCCATTACATTAGGCTGATAGTATTCATAAGTGCTGACATTCAGCCTTCCTCCATTGAACTCGGCCGGCAGTATGCATGGGCGGATTATGATATTAATGATTTCCAAGAATCTCCCATCTTGATGGCCGGGCTCAAAGGAAAACTCAACAGGGAAGGTCAAGGTGTCGTTGCCTAGATAAGGAAGCCAAAGAGGATTGGGGAAACCTTTGAAGAACAACTCGAAGAGCCGGGCGATGTCTGTTTGGATGGAAACGGTTGAAGCCGCTTCTCCGTAGTTTTGGCATCCTCTCGGTAGCTTGAGGTTCTCCTTCGGGGTGATTGGACAAAGGGAAGAACTGAAGTTCAAATCGACACCGACAATTTGATGCATGTGGAGCCGCAGCCACATTTGAACAAACCACCAAGGGCCATTGACGCATGTTATCCTCTGACTGGTGTACATTTGGGTGACAGTCTGATGAAGCATATGATATACGCTGCCCAAGAAAAATTTTCCCAGAGGGAGGCGATTGCCACTAGCCAGATGAGTCGCCATTGCGATGTGGTTTAATGTAGGCTCGTTGGCTTTACCACAGAAAACGAATCTGCACAACCACATGTTCAGAAAAGCTCTGTACTCAACATTGCCAAGGGGATTGTCTCTCATGTGCTTCAAGATATAATTCTTGTAGCCGTTCCCTGGCTTTACCCCTGTCTAGCATGAAGAGTTTTTGAAGTCCCAGGGCTGGACAGACCCGGTGATGTCAAGGCCAGTGATCATGTATACATCGGCCAAGGTTGGAGACATTGGGCCATGCCCAAAAAGGAAGGCGTTGACGCCATTTGACCAGAAGTGGCATGCGGCTATCAGAAGATCTTCATTCTTGGGTGTCTCAGCCACGGATAGCTCCAAGCATTGGGCGATACGGAGAGCATCCAGGTTGGTCAGTCCACTCTTATCTGCAAGAATCCTCCGATACCAAGTCTTCCAGCCTGCAATCGGGGGCAAAGGCCAGTTCTTGAACGCATCTTGCCATTGAGGAGGTGGAGACAAAGCTGCCTTGAAGGGGATTCTCTGAGATTCAGCGGCAATAAGATCTCGAGGGTCAGGATTCCCTATAGGACCAAGGTAATAAGACTGCGAATTGGCCTCGACAGGAATCAAAAGAGCAGTAGAAGGCTCTGGAGGAAAGCGGAAAAGGAAAATCTCGGGTAAAATTGAAAACCTAATGCCGAACAAGGTTTGCGGGGGGATGAATTTACCGAGCGACTTGGTTACGAGTTGCCATTGGAGGTTCGAGCTCGGAACATGGGGATCTAGGGTTGGATGCGGACGAAGATTCGGCGATTGCGAAGAACGAGGTGTTGACGGATTTGATTCAAGGATTCGTGGCTGGAGTCAATTGTGGAACAAAATTACTTTTATCCCACAATTGAAGGGGCATGTGTTAACACCAAAATTTGGTAAGGAGTCTGACATGTGGGTCCGGTTCGAAAAAAAGAGTCCGTCAGGTGGAAGGAAGGATATTTTCAGATATTTTCGGCAAAGGGATCTGCGGTCGGCTATCTGCTCCGGTTCGGCAAAGGAACAGTAGAGCTGATTTTGCGGGATTGGACGGTGACGTGGCTCAATCAGGGGAGACGAATGGATGGATAGGCGATCAAGTTTAGTTAGGCAATGAATCCATTCGCAGTTGTACTCAACAGGGTATAAATACGACCCCTGAATGTATGTAACAAACACGATGATTCTTCAATACACACCGGCCTTACGCCAAACCCTAGAGTCCTTGTCGTGTCGTCGAGTTCTTCGAGAGGGCTAATCGATCCGTCGACCTCCGTGAGTATCGGCAACCTTGTATCATGTCTAGTATCATGCGGTGGATTTAGATCTGATGCAAGTAGTCTTGTTACCATGCTTCGTGTCATGCGGTAGATTCAAGCTTGGTTCAAGAGGGTTTCTTGTTAGATCATGAGTCATGCGGTAGGCTAAGATGCGGCTTGAAGCTAGTTATCGGCTCTATTGGATTTTGGCAAGATCCAATAGATTCATTAAGTTACCCCGTGTTATCTTGAGTTTTACTTTATGTTTTAATACATGTAACACATCTTTGCCCAATCTAGATGGGTTTGGATCGGCTATATCTCTTGTATGATCCTTGTCCGAGCAGGCTTCGTGTTTTGACGCGTGGATCTTGTGCCTTCCGATAGCCGAAACCGAATCGATCTAGGTTGTCACGTGTTGCGGGTTCAAGCTTGCTATGTTCGTATAAATCTTGAAAGAACCGGGTATCATGCGGTAGATGCAGGTTTTTGGGTTGCTTTGGAGCTAGTCATCCGGTGGATTAGATTCCCAAATCAGTCTGATAGATTTATTCACGTGGTAATGTTTGTTCCTTCTTCATGGACCCTGGATCGGCTGTTCAGCCGTATTCGGTTATATTTTCACGAGTAGAACACGTGCATTATTTATGTTTTGAATGATGTATGGTTTTAGCTTTCCATATTTAGATCGTATCATGCGGTGGATAGATCTATTTGTGGAAAGTGGTACATTTTTCATGCAAGTCGTATCATGCGGTGGATAGATTTGTTTGTTATCGTACCCGACGGGTTTTAAAGTAACTAGACATGCGGTAGACTAGTGCTTTGGATCTATGCATGCTCATTTAATACATGATCATGTCCGTGCTTTACTTCATTTATTTAATGCTAATCTTCATGGGGATCGGTCATAACTTTGCGCTTGCATCTTTGTTTATATAAAGGCCGATTGTTGTCATGCTTACGTCATCCATTCGGCAGTGTTTTTTCCCCTTTATGGTTACCCGAATGGTCGTGGTTCTTTGGCAGATATCTCTACATAGCTATGTGTCATCTTGCTTGGCTTCTTGGCCGTAAATATGGAACTGTCTGGCACCACCCAGCAAGTTCCAAGCTTTGGTATTTAACTGCTTTATCTTTTGTTAATTTTCAGGAAAAATTGACTGGCACGTCATTTGCTTTCTGCGCGTGTGAAGCCAGCTTTGTTCGGCTTGCTGTGTGATTGGCGTTGAGTGCACATTTCGCGTCAACAGGTCAGACTGGTGCCTGTGACCGATCAGACCGGCCATGCCCGAGATACCCCCAAAACCTTTTCTATTAACTGACACTTCATCACCAAGATGAAATAGCTTAGGTTAGGTTAGTAGGGTTTGTTAGCACAATCTAAGGCTCTCAAGGCTAGATCTCACTTAGATCAACTAATGAGCACTTTGACTTGGTCAACTTGCTAAGTTGCATCACTCTTGATAGTATGACATACCTATACTCAAGAATAAATGAAAACACTTTGTTGATCTCTTGATCTTGAACATCTTCAATCTTGCCATACTTGATCAATAACCACTTGAGGGCTTTCAACATAGCCTATGACATGAGCACATCCATACTTGACACTACGTGAAAACCTCAAATAGGTCACGCAGCATTTGTAACAGGTCCTTAACGCCCGTTACATCCACCCACATCTGTAACGATTGTTGTTTGGCGCCCGTTACCTATAAGCGTGCCAGAACGACCCCGGGGTTGGCCTCCAGAACGGTCATAACCGATGTGGACTTCTTGTAACGGGCTTCTTAAATGCCCATTACATAAATTCTTTGTAACGTATCTTAAAGAGATCCCGTTACAAATGTTAAACCTATCGGTAACAGGGTTGTAAAGTTCATTACTCATCAATGCCCTATCATTAACGGGCTGCTTAAGTTTGTTACTGGTTGCTGCTATATTGGTAACGGGCTATAAAGTTCGTTACCGATAATTTCGTACTGGAGACGCATGCTTGTAGGATGTGTCTCCTTTGCTGGTGACCAAATTGGATGCATCTCATGTCTTAGGACTCATCTCCTTTGATCGCCACCTAGGGTCGCCTTTTTTCTCACATTGGAGATACGCATTGTTATTGCTCGTCTATGTCCTCTCCTTCTGACACCGCTCGCTCTCTCTCCGCAAGAGGCCACTCCTGTTTTGACAACAACACTCGCTCTCTCTCCTCAGAAGGTTACTCACTCTATGTGCTCAGATGTCCCCGCCGGCCTATCTCGTTCACTACCGCCAGCTGTGCGCGCTCTGCGGATCGCCCTTAATTCTTCTCCTCGGAAAGCCGGCATTTTAGCAGTCCGGCCGGCCGTGTGCGCAACGACGAAAGAGGTCAGCGGACGTCGACCGCACCGTCCTCCGCGCTGTCACCGTGGCAGCGACACCGCCTCCGATCCTACTCCTTGCGGCCACGCTCTACTCGTAAAAGTCATCGTCAAGGTGGAAATTAATTGCCCCCTTTTTTGAAATTCTTTAGATGTCATGATGCTCTTGTGTGTTATCGGTTTTTTTCTGATGAATTATGCTCATTTGATGTATGGAATGCAGATGGCATCTGCTGCTCGGGCTTGGATGTACAGACAGCCCCAAGAAGATTGGGAGAATTTCTTAAGCGGGGTCAATGGTTTTTTTTCAATCCAACAGAGGCAGATATGAGAAACCATGGTGTTCAAGCAATGCTTTACCCCTGTATAGATTGTCTCAACCAAAAGAAATTCGCACAACGGGAAATCAATTTTCATCATTTGGTCACACGTGGTTTCACAAAAAATTACACGTGTTGGAATAAACATGGTGAGGAAGGCCTTAATGAACTCGAAGCAGGCTGCCTAAATGAAGGTGAAGTGCGACAACATGCTACCGACCATGATGAAGACCTTAATGACAGTGGACTTTTTGAGGAAAATGAACCATTATTCACACCAAATGTGTTGAGGCCTGAGGATATCACTGATAAAGAAGTTAGGGGCTTCAATGATGGTGAGGTGTTGCAACGTGTGCACAATGTTGATCAAATGTTGTGGGATGTTGAGTTTCAATGAGTGTACACACCTTCTGAATTAGCGAGGCTGAAGCCGTTCATTGAAGATTCAAGTAAACCCCTCTATCCTGATTGCCAGAAGTACTCTCACCTTTTCTGGTGATCTAAAACTTCTGCAGCTTAAGGCAGGTCATGGTTGGAGCAACAAAAGTTTCAAACATCTATTGTATGTGCTTAGAGACATGCTACCTGAAGGAAACCAAATAGCAGAGTCTGTCTATGAGGCGAATAAGATAATCGGTCCTATGGGAATAGAGGTTGAAAAATTCATGCCTGCAAGAATAGTTTTGTATTGTTCCGTGGAGATTATGCAAACCTTGACAAGTGCCCCAAGTATGGCTATGATCGGTACAAGAGGAAAAAGGATGGTGGAGATGATAATAATGCTAATGACGAGAACGAGCCCGGCGGGATCAGAGGCAAGAAGAAGAAGGCTAACAGAGGGGCTCCTGTGAGGGTGGCATGGTATTTTTGCATCATTCCTCGACTGAGAAGATGGTTTGCAACACGAAAGGAAGCCCAACTCTTGTGTTGGCATGATTAAGGACAAAAGGAGCTTAATAAAAAGATGGCAAGTTTAGGAACCCCGCAGATGCAGCGCAATGGGGTAACATTAATAACCACTTCCCATGGTCTGACGATGCAAGGAGCATACGGTTTGCTATGAGCACAGATGGCGTGAACCCATTCGGTAACCAGAGATCAACACATAGAACCTGGACCATCGTACTGTCGTTGTACAACCTTCCACCCTGGCTATGCAAGAAACACAAATATATGATGCTGACAATATTGGTCTCCGGGCCAAAGCAACCTGGCGACCGTATTGATGTCTACTTGAGGCCACTAGTCGATGACTTGAAAATATTGTGGAAGCTTGGTGTGCCGGAGGTTTGGGATGAGTACAAGCGTGAGGAGTTCACAATGCATGCCATGTTGTTCACCACCATCAACAACAACCCGGATCATCGCAACCTCTTTGGCCAGAGTAAAAGGAAAGGTGCAGCTTGACCACACTGCTTGGAAGATACTTGCGCAGTATGGATAAGACATTCAAAGAAATACATATTTATGAGGCACCGTCGTTTCCTCGGGAAGAAACATTCATATCGGGCCATGGGTTGTTAGTTTAATGGTGAAAAGGAGAATCGAGAGGCGCCATTGCATGTGACTGAAGATTTGGTCCACTTGAAAGTCAAGGACATCAAAACTATCAAGGAGTTACCCAAACTGACTGAAAAAACCCTTGGTAAAAGAAAGAAACGAGAAGGTGAAGAAGAAGAAGAAGAAGAAGAAGAAGAAGGAATGTGGAACAAGAAATCAATTCTATGGAGCTACAGTATTGGCCGATGTTGGAGTGCGTCATTTGATTGACAACATGCACGTCAAGAAGAATGTGTGTGAAGATACTTATGGAACATTGCTACAACAGAAGCCCAAATGAAAAGATCATAAAAATGCAAGGGAGGATCTTAAAGAGCTGGGCATTAGGCCGGAGCTCTATGCAGAGGAAACAGAGACGAGGACGAACATTCCCGTTGCTGCAACCACCTTGTCAAGGGCAGAGAGAAAATAATTCTGTCAGTTTTTGCATGATTTGAAAGTACCTTCAGGCTACTCATCAAACTTCAAGAGGCTAGTGTCAGTGAAGGACATGAAAATGAATTTCAACTTGATGAAATCTCATGATTGCCATGTGTTGATGACAACTCTTCTTCCTATTGCACCTAGAGGTATCAAGACAGAACTGGTTCATGACGCGGTCACGAGCTTGTGTTTATTCTTCAATGCAATAGAAAAGAAGGTGATTGATGAGGAAAAACTATTGGACTTGGAGAGGAGGCATTTCGAGACCCTATGCCTGCTTGATGCTACCTTATCACCATCATTCTTTAATCTCATGCTGCATCTAACAGCACACCTCACGAGGGAAATCTGGTTCCTTGGCCCATCTTACCTTCATCAGATGTCTCTGTATGAGAGGTTCCATGGATTCCTGAAATCATTGGTACATAACCGGTTATTTCCAGAGGGAGCCATTGTTCGTGGCTATGAGACCATCGAAGCATTGGTGTGGGCCATGGGTTATATGGACCCACAAAACCCCATTGGTGTGCCTCGCTCATGGCATGAAGGTAGGATTTTAGGTGTTGGGACCATGGGGAAAAGGTCAGTCACTCCGGATGCAGATGCCTTCCAAAAGGCTCATTTCACCATGATACAACCAATGTTGCCCTACACGCTACACAGTACACAGTCGGTCACCCTTTGTTTAGCGAGTAGTCGGACTATACAGTTGAGTAAATGGACACAAAAACTTATTACGCGAGATTAAATGAATTAAATAGCCTACACGGCCAACACGGTTGACTAATGAGTAGCATTTAAACACCGTGTAAATGGCCTACACGACCGTTTACGGCAACATTGGATACAACAACTGCATCTAATTACACTGTTTGCCAATGAGCACAAACGACAACTACATGAAGACAACCCTAACCGTGGTAGGGCTTGGCTCCAAAGATGCACATGCAAGGTTTCAGCAGGTGGCTCCGAGATTATGTCGAGACATGTAGCAATAATGTTGTAATTACCGACGAGATAAGGAATCTAGCAGCGGGGCCATTGTTCACTATTACAAGATACCAAGCAATGGATATCAATGGATACACATTCTACACCATGGCCCATGATAAAAAGATTGTCTAGCAAATGGTGGAGTGCGTGTATGGGCCGTCATCGATGACAGTCATGATGATGATGACACAGAGACAGACACATATTATGGTCAAATAGAGGAGATATGGGAGCTTGATTATGTAGCATTGAAGGTAGCCTTGTTTCGATGCAGATGGGTCACCAATGGGAAGAGAGCTGTGAGCAAGGATAAATATGGTTATGTTAGTTGTTGACGCTCCTTAGCCTCACCACTAAGTAACAGGGCTAGGAACGTCTGGTGGTAAAACACATGATCACAAAGAGGTCTACAAGCGCACGGATTACCGTTGTAGCACTCCACCCGATGGTATTCGGGTTGTCGATTTATATTTTCCCAATGGAAGCACTATGGCATAGATAATCGAGGAAGGTAGAGAGGATTGAGGCTCGGTTAAAGAGTCCTATAGCTGGGGTGATGATAAAGATATGCCGGGGTAAATGGACACGCGTGGAGATCTTGATAATAGAACTAGAGAGGTCCTAGTCAGTTGGCAGGACAACAAGATGAGAAAGGGTCCTAATGCAATCTATCTATTCTTGTTAACTCCGAGAAAAGAACTAAGGTAAAGTTGAGATTAAGGCAGAATAGAATCAACAAGATCTTCTAGTGCTGCAAGGGCATGGAAAGCCGCACCCTCAGACTGGGATGAGAAGGGAGGATGACGACACGCTAAATCCTACCAGCCCGAACTAACGTGCTGGACTACAGAGCCCGTCCGGAGCTGTCACCTCCTTAGGGTACCACAACTATTCCATTGCACGGGACACCAATCTAAGACTAAGGCAAGTTCTGAGCACTGCGCTCACAATGAACCAAAGAACCATCCCTAAGGCCTTTAGAGAAAGGTCTCTCTCTCCCGTGAAACACCGGAGATCAAGCAAAGAACGACCACAACACTATAGGGTTCAAGAGAACTAAGCTAACCAAGGCAAAACTCACTTTAGTCTAAACCTAGAATAAAGCTTCTAGTAGCTAAGTAAAAGCATAATGTAATTCACTTGAAATGTAAGATAGAAAGATAACTTGAAATGCACTTAACTCTTAATTAAAGGAAATATACAAGAGTAGTACCCTAACTCTGAAGAAGACTTCTCCGAAACCCAAAGACTAGCTCGACTCGACTCTAACTCCCAACTACACTACTTCCTATTCTAAGATACAAAAGAAGACAATAGGGAAGCTCCTGCAGTGTGTCTTTTGTTCCAGTGAGTGGAGGGTCCTTTTTATAGCATTGGGAGGTCGGTGGAGCGCTGAGGCGGCGGGGAGCCAGGCACGGCCGCACCTATGATGTATCACCTTTCATCACGAATAGTCCTGATGCTCGCTCCTTGGTCCGGTGTGGGTCGGTATCCTAGGTCAGTTCTGCCAGATTCCACTCTTTGTAGGTGCGGCTGTATCTCTTGATCCGACCGTATCTACTCAAAGTCGTGTGATGCACCGCCACTAGTAGGGAATGCTCGGGATTGCTTCAGAGTGGCGGTTGGATGCATGCAGAAGTGGGCCCATGGATCAAAGTGCTTCCTTTCACACCCTTTGATCAAACCGACATAACCACGGTGAATCCTATCCATTCAAAGTGTGTTTGTGGAAGTAGTAATCGTCGGGACTCGGATCGTGGCAGGGTGCAGGGTCGGCCACACCAGCTGGGCCGGCTGCACCTGCTGGTTCGGCCGCACCTGCCTGGTGTGGCTCAGTGACTCCCTTTTTATTCCCAAATGTGTCCCTACAAGTAAAAATACCAACACAACTCGTGGAACTTTATTAGTATTAAAAACATGTATGAAACTTGACATATACCCTTCTCGTTTTCGAGATTTTGACGGTCGGAAACTTGTTGTAAGGACCGTCAACAAACTCCCCCAAGCTGAACATTTGCTCGTCCTCGAGCAAAGTCTAGACTTGGCCTTGGACAGGAGTTGCATTGGTGTTACTACTCTGCAGGTTCCTATGCACAATTCCATACTCTACTTGCTGTTGAAAAGGTCGGTATGAGATAAACTTAGCCCTATTTTACCTGTGGGGCTTTTAGCTTTCCACCTTGCCGTCAGAGGTGGAAGAGCATAACGGTTTGGACTTTGCATCACTCACCCTTCTCTTTTCCGGATCCTATCTCAGAGTTTTGAAATTTTCACAAAAATAGACAAAGCCCCTCAAATGGTTCTCTTAATCGCTCAAGTGGTACTTGTTTCCTCACCAAAGGCTTTTGAAAGAGCCTCAACTTCCTACTCTATGGCTTGTAAGTGGGGCTCTAGGTAGGATAAGTATAAGACTCACTTGTGCCACATGATGTTGTTGAGCCAAAGACCGGATCCAAGAAGAAACTAGTCATGCAACTAGATTGAGATGTGCAAGTGTGTGGGACATATATTTTTTTCTAAGTACTCCTTGCTTTAAGATTCTCCTCTTGCTTTTGTTTTGGAGGGGGGGTCATGCTTTACTCTTTTTTTCTATACTCTTTGATTGGAGCACATTTTTCCTATGCTTCTTGAGCATATATATATATATATACATATATATATGTGTATATATATATATATTTCAATGACCCCTCTCTCCTTTTGCAATTTCGCAAGAATACAAGAAGAGAAATCTCTTTGAACTTTGGAGTATTTATTTGTGTGGTGAATGGATGGCATGTTTTGCATAACTCTTGGTGTAGGAGTTAGCATGTATATGTGGGTGTACGTGATCTCGATCATGGAAGCATGAAAGGATTCTACCAACGGTCACAACAATTTGGCAAAACTCAATGGGTCACAAGCAAGCATATGTAAATGGTTTATGCATTGATATTGACATATGGCTTTGGTAGGTAACGTGACCATCGAGGAACTTGCCTTGTTTTATTTCAACAAGGAGTCGTTCGAGATTTCACCATACTTTGAGATAGAGCAGATCAACATTGTCTCACCATATCATACTAGTCAACGACCTAGGTTTGGCCATAAGCATTTGCTTCCCACAAAGTTTTATTTCAGTCTCTTGCCTCAAAATATACCAACAAATTCAAAAAGCTCGTAGAGTACCAAGCTGTGCGCTAGGTTCTTGCAAATTTTTAACATGGCAACCTTTTTTCATTATTTCAAATGAGGGTGTATAGACATGATTTCAGGCACACGATGAAAATAAATGCTTTTGTTTATTCTGAGTGAAATTGGTATTGGACTGGATGGGCGTACCTTGTTTGATGGGACTGGGATTCTCCCCGAAGCTGATTCTTGATCTCGTGGATGATAGGTCTTACCTGGTACTGCTAAGTGGAACATTTGGAGGCTCAATGCTATGGTTGCTTGGACAATCTTGTATATTTTGATAGGTACGGCCGTACTAGTTGGTTCGGTTGGTCCTACTACTTTTACTCCAAGTTTTCACTTCTGCATTTATTCTGCACAAGAAATTTGCTGAGGGGAGGTACGGCCGTACCTTATGGTTTCGCCATACCACAACAGACTTTTCCAACAAAACTTTAGACCGTTACATTCGAAAGAATTCATTTTTTAGGAATTGAGAATAAGGGAAAGAAAAACAACTACTACGATGAAACACAACTAAAACAAAAGGAAAGAAACCTGGTTGGGACTTACCTGGACGGGGATCTATCTCCCCCAAGCTGATTTCAAGAGCAGGGCTAATAGCCGGGTGATTGTTGATACGGGTTCCATGACCCGAACAGACTGTATACTATTTGAAAACCTTCCTGCGTGGTGGTGCTAAGGGTGTATAGCTGACTGTCGGTTTCTTGCTGCTGCCTGGCGGTGCCCTGGAGGCCTTGCTCTATCCTCTCGACACGTGCATCGAGACTACGAAGATGATTATCAATGTTGAAGAGGCCCTGGTCTAAGATGCCATACTGTTCCTCATGGTAACTATACGGGTAGCTCTAGGGATGGGTCGTGCCATAGGTTGGTTGGTTCCCAAAGCGGGCTGATTGAGAGTGTCTTGAGCTGGAGCAGATAGAGGCACAAGGGGCTGACATCCGCTGGACTATGGCTGCTGCTGGTGGCTACTAGAGGGACCTTCTATGCGGGATGCCGGCGCTTGCTGTGTGGTGCTTTCTGGAATGAGGTTCTTGTCGCTTCTGCGAGTGCGCAATCGGGTGGCTTGCCCGGGCCTAGAGATGTTGTGCTGTGAGGGCCTAATAGTCTCCTCATCGTCCTCGGACGCCAAGTTCAAAGTAAACCTTTTGACTTGATAAAGACCAAGCTCTGGGCATGGGAGGACAATTGTTGTGGAGGAATGGGGGTAAAGCATGATCAGCTCTCCCTCAACACACTTCAACAGGTGGGCTTGTACAAAATGTTCCTCATCGAAAGTCTCGTGGGGTGTGTCCAAGTACTTGACTTGAGCTCCTACTAGCACTCTGAGGTATGTGGCAATTTGTGCCACCAAGGAGGTGATCTCAATCTTGCCAGTCCTTGTGGCCATGGTGCGTCAGTGCTCGACCATCGTAATGACAGGAGCAAGCTTGATGTTATTAATGATGGCAAACAGGCATTGCAGCTCGTCCACCCTATCCGTCCTAAACTCAACTCTTGGGGCAATCATGCCTGAGATGGGTCGGTGGAGGAAATGAAGAGTGGGGTTATGGATTAAGTTGATCCAGGGAGCAAACCTCTCCCCGAGATCTTCTTCCAGAAAGACTCCCTCGAAAAGGCTTTCATACCCTTGTGCTTAGACCACTCTAGCAGACAATTTGAGTCGAAGCCTAGGGCTATGCTCAACTGCTCCCAAGTTAAGTCGTGCTCCTCATTGAAGAGCCGGTACTTAACACCACTGCTATCAACGCTCAGAGTTGAGAGGAATTCTAAAGTAAGGAATTTTGAGCCCTCTTCCCAAGCATGCCAAAAGTTCCCCCAGCCTATGGCATCGAAAGCCGCCCCAAATTCTCATATCAGACCAGTTTCATTAAGGAGGGTATTGTCACATACCTTGATATGTGCGAACTCTCGATCTTTAAGCTGTTGAAACAACCTCCGTTCTTGGTTGGTTCGCAGAATGATCTGAGTTTCAGAGGTGAGGAAGCGAGTCCTTTCCTCTGATTCTGACCAATAATAGTGCTCTGAACTTGTGGACATGTCTTGGGAAGAACCCATGAATACATCACCCTGAGGATCAAAACCCAGAGGTACCGAGTGTTCTTGCCAGTCTGATAAATGGTAGTGGCAGTTGTGGCTCGAGTCCGAGCCGCGGAACCTAATGTGCTTTCCCTTCGCTGCCTTTGCGACCTTACAGAACCAAGACATCCTAGAAAATGTTAATACACGAATACCCGAAGGATGACGGTCACGGAAGGTTAGTCGTTAGCAGGTTAGCGGTCCGGAAGTTAGTGGTCCTAGTGGGGTGGTGAGTGACTTGCACCACGAGGGAATTGCTTGTAGCACTCCTTTCCACTAAGTGCAAATGTACTAAGGTAACAAAGGTTGCAAGTTTCGCAATCTAGCTGTGGTCTTCTAGGAGTGTGCACGGGACGCATCAATTTATAGGCAGGTGGAGGGAGGCAGGTGCAGCCACACCTGTCCATCCGGTCGTGCCACAAAAATTTGAGAGACGACCTCAGTGCGCGATTAGAAGGCTAACGGTGACATAAAACAACTTGGAAGCGACAACACCGTGAAAATCACAAGTGCGGGTGCACCTACAGGGCCGGCCGGCCCTAGTGTTTCCACTGGAAATGCTGGCATGTGGTTGCTGCATTATCTAGCACTTGAGATCCTCGAGAAATTGAGCACTCTTCTGTCCAAAAGATGCTAGCAAAGCCATTGATGGTGGGGAAGAGAATACTGCAGATTGGACTTCTTTTTCACAAAGTTAGCCACCACCATGCAGCTAGTGGCTGCTCCATGTGTTTCCTCGAGCAAAAGGGGTGGTGCGGCCGTGCCTAGTGGGCCGGATTCACTAGGCAAAATGCCCCAAACATCTCTTCCGACCTCCTAAATTCTAAGTCGTGCATTTAGCTAAAAGGGTTTAGAAAATAAACCTGCATGAACTTAGGCAAATGCCGGTTTGTCTCATAGCGAGAGTGTCGAATTTACAGTCCTCGAGCTGGACTTGTCGATAATCATTTCTTCTTGGAGTGACTTTCTTGACTAGAGAGGTAATTTTGGAAGAAGAACGATGGATGGGCAATAATCCGATATATCCAAGATTGGGAAAGGTCCTTGATTTCTTCGCTCTGGGCTTCTCTTCTGACGGGCAAAGCTAAGATATTCTCTAAGATTTCTAGCCCCTCAGCTGGATTTTCATGAAAAAGTGATCCCTTTGTGAGTGCAAGCAAGCGGAAAATGTTGTCTAGAGATAGGCCATGCTGAAAATGCTGAATTAACACTATATCTGGGAGGCCATGATCGGGACAAGTGTGTATGAAATCATGGAATCTAGTCCATGCTTGAGTAAGGGATTCGTTCTTTGTCTATCGGAAATTAATAAAAGAACTTCGAAGGTTTATGAGTGGAAGTATTTAGCGCAAAACTTGTTGCACAAATTCCTCCAATCCATGATGACTTCCTTCTCTTGCTGGAAGTACCACACCTTTGCTTTTCCCGCTAGTGAGAATGGAAAAAGTCTAACTCTGAATTCGTCGGTAGAAAGATCGGAATATGAATTAGTAGAGCACAATTTCTCAAAACTCTTCAAATGGTGGTATGGATTTTCTCCTTCGAATCCTAAGAAAGGATTTTTCTGGGCGATGGAAAGGAATTTTGGAGAAATACTTCCATTGAAGAAGAACCTTGGGTTAAGATTTTCATTTGTGATTGGGATTTTCGTCTTAGGCGGAGTGTAGGATTGATCAATAGAGAACTCAAGGTTGGCTTCTTGAGCCATGACAAAGATAGATCTGTCTACGAGATCAACGGGGTTCGTCGTGATAAATCAAGAGAATCCTTTTGGAGGGTAATGATACGAGGTCAGAATACCCCTTCTCAAGTGACTCTTGAAAGGATGTGAAGACGGGATAGAACTGTCGAAACCGGGGACTACTCCGTGCAATAGGAACGGAGTAGCGATAATCCTGCTAAAAGATGGTTCACCGAACTGAGATAACACTACCAAAAAGATATCTAGTGCCTATTTCTTCCCCAGCAACAGCGCCAGAAATGCATGTTGACACTCCTTAGCCTCACCACTAATGTAATGGGGCTAGGAACGTCTTGTGGTAAAACACATGATCACAGAAAGGTCCACAAGCGCACGAATTACCGTTGTAGCACTTCACCCAGTGGTACTCGGGTTGTCGATTTATATTTTCCCAAGGGAAGCACTATGTCATAGATAATAGAGGATGATAGAGAGCATTGAGGCTAGGTAAAAGATTCTTGTAGCTGGGGTGATGACAAAGATATGCGGGGGTAAATGGACATGTGAGGAGATCTTGATAATAGAACTAGAGAGGTCCTAGTGAATTGGGAGGACAACGAGAAGATAAAGGATCGTAATGCAATCTATCAATTCTTGTCAACTCCGAGAAAATAACTAAGGTAAAGTTGAGCCTAAGGTAGAATAGAATCTACAAGCTCTTCTAGTGTTGCATGTGCATGCAAAGCCGCACCCTCAGACTAGGATGAGGAGGATGACGACGCGCTGAATCCTCCCGGCCAACTAACGTGATGGACTACAGAGCCCGTCTGGAGCTGTCACCTCCTTAGGTTACCACAAATATTCCGTTGTACGGCACACCAATCTAAGACTAAGGCAAGTTCTGATCACCGCGCTCACAACGGACCAAAGAACCTTCCCTAAGGCGTTTAAAGAAATGTCTATCTCTCCCATGGAACACCGGAGATCAAGCAAAGAACGATCACAACCCTATAGGGTTAAAGAGAACTAAGCTAACCAAGGCAAAACTCACTTTAGTCTAAACATAGAATAAAGCGTCTAGTAGCTAAGTAAAAGCTGAATGTAATTGACTTGAAATGTAAGATAGAAAGATAACTTCAAATGTACTTATGTCTTAATTAAAGGAAAAATACAAGAGTAGTACCCGAACTCTAAAGAAGACATCCCCGGAACCCCGAGACTAGCTCGACTCGACTCTAACTCCCAACTACACTACTTCCTACTCTAAGATACAAAAGTGGACAATAGTGAAGCTCCTGCGGTGTGTCTTCTGTTCCAGCGAGTGGAGGGTCCTTTTCATAGCATTGGGAGGTCGGTGGAGCACTAAGGCGGCGGGAGCCAGGCACCGCCGCACCCATGATGTGCCGCCTTTCATCATGAATGGTCCTGATGCTCGCTCCTTGGTCGGTCGTGGGTCGGTATCCTGGGTCGGTTCCGTCGGATTCCATGCTTTGCAGGTGCGGCCGTATCACATGATCCGGCCCTATCTACTCAAAGTCGTGTGATGCACAGCCACTGGCAAGGAATGCTAAGGATTGCTTTAGAGTGGTGGTTGGATGCTTGCAGAAGTGGGCCCGTGGATCCAAGTGCTTCCTTTCACACCCTTTGGATCAAACCGACATAACCACGACGAATCATAGCCATTCAAAGTGTGTTCGTGGAAGTAGTAATCACCGGGACTCGCATAGGGGCAGGGTGTAGGGCCGATCGCACCAGCAGGGCCGACCGCACCTGCTGGTCCGGCCGCACCAGGGGCCGGCCACACCTGCTGGTCCGGCCGCACCAGCAGGGCTGGTCGCACCTGCTGGTTCTGCCGCACCTGCCTGATGTGGCTCGGTGACTCGCTTTTTATCCCCAAATGTGTATCTGCAAGTAAAAACACCAACACAACTCATGGAACTTTATTAGTATTAAAACTATGTATGAAAATTATCATATACCCTTCTAGTTTTCGAGATTTTGACGGTAGGAATCTTGTTGTAAGGACCATCAACATTAGTGTTGATCTCCAGGTCTTTGGTTACAAAAACGAACCGTTTGTATTCTCCAACGATGTTGAGCAAGTGTTCTATGTACCTGACCTTGCAAAGAATAACTGATCTGTCGTTATGCCTGAGAAAAAGGGTTGTTGGGGTTGAAAATGCTGTTGAGGAGGAGGAATGCAACCAGTTTGGCGAAATTCCATCCTTTGACACTTCATACAAGCCCTTTCTCTTGGGAACTAACAAAACACCGTACTTGCAAAGCGACCATAGTGAAAAAATCCATATACAGAAATCAAGGAAGAAAAAGCAAGCCTGATTTCTGTTGAATCCTTTTTGTAATGTCGGAGGATGTGTCTATTGGTGTAAATAGAATCTATTTTTAATATAAAGGATGCGATGTATTGGTGGAATTTCAATCCTTTTTGTAATATATGGGATGTGGTCGAATTTGAATCGTGCTTGTAACATATTCTGCCTAAGATACTATATATATTCTGTTTATATTCTGCTTCAGTTCAGTAACGGACGTTAATATGAAAGAAACGAGGATTAGCCAACCCGCGTCGCCTAAGTTACGGGCAAGAGACGAGGATTAACAAGCCCGCGTCGCCTTTGTTACGGCAAGAGACGAGGACTAACGAACCCGCGTCGCCTTTGTTATGGGCAAGATACGCGAAATCAAGAATAGATTACATCAAAAGAGACACGGATTAGCCAGCCCCCGTCGGCTTGTCCTTCAAGCTTTGCAAGTGAGTAGGTGAACCATACAAAAACTAGTACTGCTAAGAGATAATCACACAAGCGTGTCTCTTGAGATGCAAAGTCACACACACACACAGAGATTACATCAGAAGAGACACAGATTAGCTAGCCCCCGTTGGCTTGTTCTTCTTCATGCTTGCAAGTGAGTAGGTAAATCCTACAAAAAATTGTACTCCACAGAGATAATCACACAAGCATGTCTCTTGAGATGCAAAATCACACACAAACAGATTACAATCATCATTGATACATCAGAAGACGGTTACAATGCGACCATATCTTCATGATGAGATATGCAAAATCATACACACAGATCGATCTTACTCGCAGGTCGTCGATCTTGCTGCACATGGTCATCGAACAAGCTCCATTTCTGCTGACGGCTTAGAGGACTTGATTCTTGGCATGATTAAAGAGAGCTTATGTCTTGCAATGAGACAACAAAGCATCCTGAACCTGTATTTTTCGTTTGCAAGAGCCTTCCGCGAGTGGAGGGAGAAAGCATGGTGGTAATTAAAATAATGACGAGATATGCTCCATCCATATTCTGGCTTCTTCCTAATCTTTCAAGTGAACACAAGAGAAAGATACAGAGAGGGTGGAAACATATCCCTTAAAAACATCCCTTCCGGAGGAGAAGAGGAAAGCAAAAGGAAGCCCAAGCGTGACGGAAAAGCTGCAGCATGCTTTCCGTCGGCTTGTTCTTCCTGATGCTAGGAGGTTCTGGGCTACCTTCCCTGGACACAGCTGCGAGCAAGGGGTATGTCACAAGGATTCTTCTAGTAGCTGTGTTAGAGGGATGAGGAACCCAATCACCCATAACACAAGAATTCTTCTAGCAACTGAGAGATCGAGGAGGAGGAAGAAGAGGGAAAAGTAAAAGCTTGCGCCCTACAAGATCTATTCTTTGCGCCATAGCTAGATCTAGATCTAGAGAAGAAGGAAGTAAGTGACTCGCTTTATTGTATTAGAAAAAAAAACAATATAGCTAGATCTAGATATAGAGAAGAAGAAAGCAACTTGAAGCGAGGAGGAGCGATAGGCGTCGGTGCCTTTTTATAACAAAAATAATGAAGGGATAACATCGGTTGTAAAAAAAGAGACAGAGGAAGGGATAAGATCAATAGCAAAGGAAACGGGAAGGTTCCCAAGACGGTCAATGGCGAAACTGTTGCTAGTCAATGGCTGAAAGCAGAGGTAGTGATTCCAATGTAGAATTAAATGACACGCGGAGTAACCAAACATCATCTCCAATGTACTCAGATCCCGAGTAGTCAAACTATATGAAAAAACTACTAGCAATTACAAAAAAAGAGAGAGGAAGGGATAAGATCAAGAGCACAGGAAACAGGAAGGTTCCCAAGATCGGTCAATGGGGAAACTATTGCCAGTCAATGGTTGAGAGCAGAGGCAGTGACTCCAATGTAGAATTAAATGATACGCGGATTAACCAAACATCGTCTCCAATGGAGAATTAAAGGATACTATAGAGATTAGCCAAACGTCATCTCTAATGGAGAATTAAATGATAACACTGATTAGCCAAACATCGTCTCCATTTCATATTTAAACCGTGTTTCGCAACAAATCTCTTGTATCTTCTCCTTCCAAAACAATTTAGATCCCCTGCCCCTTCATCTACCCGCGCAAAAAGAAGCAACTGCCTAGTCCTCATCGTTATCATTCCCGACCGGAGTTGAATAGCATGCCGGAAAGAAGCAGGCAACACCGGCCGTCGTCTCTGCTGGGCCTCCCTCAAGACCTCCGCATTGAGATTGTGGCGCGTGTCGGTGTGACCTCGGAGCAGCCCTTGGCTGACCTCCACAGCCTACGCGGTACCTGCTCGACCTTGTGACGCGTGTGTGGCCATGGCAATGTCGATTGGGCTTGTCGATAGAGGGGATACGAGATGAGATTTCTTAGGTGTGGGACCCACCACTTACAAAGCATTCCTTGCTATGCTAACCAGTCTCGGGAATACGGAGGCTTTCTTCTTCTCTGGGATCAAAGCCGTGTTCATGGAAAAGAGGGGATACAATGATCTCCGGTGCACCGCCGAGGGTGGCCACGATGCGGCAACCTATCTATACACCATCTTGCTCTACAGAGACAATGGCGGTGTCGCCGGCGACGACACCACGAAACGGTACATGAGGCAAGTCGCGGGCGGCGGTAGTACAACAGTGAGATGGCTGAGCAACGAGGGGTATCTAACTTTGCGCGATAGGCCGTGCGTGCGATCCATTCCTCAACTTGGCGCATTAGGGTGAACCGTTGTCGCCTCCAGCACAGGTGCGCAATGATCAGCCGTGCGCAGGAAACGGCGGCGGCTGCGGCGTGGATAAGGATGGCTCCGAATTTCTTTGTTTTGCAGCGAAGACTGTAGGCTGCGCTGCGAAATGGTGAAGTTCGAACAGAGTATTGGAATAGGAAATTAGTAGTAGATTAGCTTTTGTATGATGTTCGAATTATCTGTGTAAAATTTTGGGAGAGCAGCAAATCTGGCGCGGGTTATGAGCCTCGCGTCGCTAATGGCTGTGGGGCCTAGTTCTATTCAAATGAAGAACAATTTTCATTTCTCCTTTTAATATGCAATCAAATGTTGTTAGAAGTATTTCTTCATCATTATTAGTCCAAATTTGATAAGTTTTTTTTTAATTTTTTCTAAAATCACCATCTTTTCAATAATTTCATTGTTTAGTGTACATTCCGTTTATTGAATAATGTTTATATTCCTTATTTTGTTCTTTGTAAGTACAACATACAAATATTATTTGTTTTACACAACCATTAGTGATGAAACTTTACATTTCGTAAGCTTAAGGTGAACACAAGGATTTGTTAACTTTTTCAAATGCATATGAGTTCGAACATGTTGCAAATTGTGGAAAACTTCAATGTTGAAGCAAACATTGTAGGAAACTACGTGAGAGATGTAGACATTTGTACACAATATATTATTCCTTCGTCGATACCATTTGAAATTTCGAAGACAAGTTTAGGTACCCAAATTATGTTGCCAAGTCAATTTGTAAATTTTTTGGAGAACATTTTATGTTATAAGATTTATTATATAATTACCATGGGGTGTAAAAACGAAACATATGAATTTTGGGCACACAAATGTGACTGTTGATATTTTGTTCAAATACTAAATGTCCAAATACGATTTGTTAGTATTTTTATGATATTTAGGTGTTGTTTTATGGGCTCTAATAATTTAGGGAAGCAAGTTTCATTCCAAGAAAATAGTGACGGGCCCACGCATTAGCGTCAGTAGCCAATATAAAAAAAGATAATGGTTGCCTACCTGCCTGGACCCAACTGCCAACAAATGCGATGCGGGTTCACTAACCATCATCGCCAATGACACTGTCCCACGCGTCAGTGTCAGCGTCAGCAGGTTAACCTGCGTCGGCAATGACTATCCATTGTCTCTAAGATCTAATTCATCACAACAGATCTACAGCTCACACAACAAATATCTAGTTCATCACAACAGAACACAGTTCATCACAACGCGGATGGATCTACTCGCATCTATTAGATCGAGTTCATGACATAGAAAATTTAACAACCAAACTAATTAACTAAGCACTTCATGATCGATAGACAACTAAGCAGTTCATGTCCAAGAACCTGACGAAGACACAAAAGCGCACACACATTGTTACTAATTGGTAGAAGAGTCTATCAATTAGTCGGAGTCCCACCGTCGTCACCACCATGGTCGCCGTCGTCGCCGTTGGAGCCGCTGTCGTCGAAAACAAAGTGGCAGCGGGCAGCCCGCTTGACCACGGGGAGGTTCTCGAGCTCCTCAGCCAACCCGTAGATCCTGAAGGCGAGACCCTTCATGCGCGATTCCTTGTACACATCATGATGCGCCTTTATGTCAAAGGCCGCGCCAAAACCTTCAAGCTTTCTGAAGGTGCTCCTGAGCAGCTCGATGGCGAACTTAGTGTCATCGAAGAACGGTTCCTCATCGGCGTCCTTGGTCGCCGGCTCCTTCCCCTACTCCAATTTCTTCCGATGACGGCTTTCGTCGTCATCGTCCTCCCTTCGTTCCCGCTTTGACGGCGGTGGGCTCCTCGACGCCATCTCCTCTTTCTATCAGTGATAGAAGATTTGTAGTGGTGGATTGTGAGGAGGAAGAAGTGAAAAAGATGATAAGCTTATGGAAGAAGCAGGGGAAAGCAGGGAAGGGCGAGGGAGTTATATTGACAAGACGCGGAACCGTCAGGCGCCTCTGCCCCCACCCACTAGTCCATTACTACCAGTACGTGCCACTCGATCGCGCATCGGGCTCTGTTTTGGGCGCAAAACCATCCAAAACCACGCGTCGCCTTTCAATTACACAGGAAGGAGAAGGGGCGGGGCAATGATGTCGGGTCCACTTGTCAACGGCAGCAGCCAAACTTCAGCGCCTTTTCAATTTCCATTTATTGTTTTATTACATGGCCGAGGCGCCTTCTTCAACCTTCAACCCTCGTCGCCTTCTTCAACTTCAATCCTCGTCTCCAACTTCATCCCTCATCACCTTCAACTTCAATTCTCGTTGCCAACTTCATCCCTCGTCGCCAACTTCAACCCTCGTCGCCTTCAACTTCAACTCGTCGCCTTTGAATTTCCAAACCCCGTCGCTTTTCTATTTCCTCCCCTTCTTCTTGATGCCCGTATTGTGCTTGATGCAGCTGCTGCCAGATGAACTTGTCACCCAGATCATCATTCACTCCTTCAAGGACGAGCCTGCCTTCCAAAGCCAAAAAGGAAGGAGCCTCTAGTTGGAAGGATAGCACTCTCCTCCTCCCCCGGGTAACTCCATGGCGCTCGTCTCTAGTTGGCCTTCGTTGAGGGCTCGTCGGCATTTCTGCCGGCCTTGGAGATCCCCTCGGATATGATCTCCTGTCTGGATTTTTCACATGGCTAGAATTTTTAGGAGAAAGTTCAGGTACATCTCGGTCACTCGGTCCACCATCCCTCCTCCTCTCCTGTTGGATCATTCTTTCTTCTGGCCATTTTTCGTCGCTACACTATTCATCTTTCTGAGGATCTTGTGTCCTGGATGTTACAATCATGTCTTGGTGGATTTGCCACTGGTTTTCATGTTGAGTTTCAATGTGATCGGCAATTTCGCTAGTCTGTCTCCTCCAAGGTTGTTGGCTTCATGGTTTATGATTTCAAGAAATTCATTGGGCCTTGTTTTGATGTATATTTCTTCCTTTGGAGTAATGGTGCTCCACATTTGGAGCGTGAGAAATTTCTTTGGGAGCATGAACAAAGGAAAGAGTGGAATTATGTCCAGCCCCGTAAGCGTCACAGCACGACAAATCCTAAATCTCAACATGGTCTTCACGTCCGTTTTGCACCCAATCCGGGTTGTGATTACCCTAAGGTTAAACATCAACCTGCTCATGTTCATTAGACTCTACACGTTGGATGTTTCATCTTGGATACTTCTATTCCACTGACAAGAGTCTTTGGTCACCTCAATCGTGATCTCAATCTGGGCTCGTCAGATCCGGCATCTGTGGCTTGTTCTTCGCATGGTCCTTCAAAGGATGGCACGTTGGCCTCTAATTCTTTTTTTCAAAATCCCCTGGGTCGTACTTTGTGCTCTAAGTGCTTGTCCTCGGGCCATCGTACCCATTTCTGTCGTGCTACTTGGCACTGCAAGGCTTGCTTCAAGCTTGGTCACAAAGCTCGTTGGTGCCTCACTCATGCCAAGCCTAGGAAGATACCCTATTTGCACGGTCAACCTGCGTCAATATCTCATGAGGCGGTCCCTCCGGAGTCTTCGGCTGAAGCAGCTCTCTTCGATTCTCGCAAAAACCCCACGGAGGATCCTAACATACCCTGCGGCATTCCAAATTTAGATCTTCCCAACTTTGCTTCGTCAGCTTCGCTGCCGCCCCTCTCATTGCAATCCCCCCATCCTCGCCTGAGAGCTTTGATTCTCAATCCCATTCGTCAACCCCACTAGCCTCCAACCTCCCACCCCCACCGCCATTGCCAGAGATGGCCAATTTCTCATGTATCCCGATGCTTTTCCTCCCGGCCGGCATGCACGTGGGGCATGGATGGCAACGACCAGCGTGCTCGCGAGTGGCCCTGGGTGGCGAACTAGTTCGTCGTCACGAGTAGTACACGATTTTGGAGTTGGAGCCGGAACTCGCACCAGCCCAAGTCATGGGTCTCCTGCACGAGGTATCGGCCTTTCTTGAGCATGGTTTTGGCGTCCGGGTGATGTCAGCTTTTCCATCGCCTTTGGGTCTCGGACTATTTCAACTTGTGGATGTTGTTTGGCGTGAAAATCTTACCTGATGTTCGCAAGCATGATGAGGCTCGTAATTTCCGCACCTGCAATTACATCAGAAAATGTTGGGTCATGTTCTTGGGCTTTCCATTAGATTATTAGTCTGTTAAGTATGTTAAGGCCTCTATTGCTCCTTTCGGCTGGTTACTTCATTGGTATGAGGGACCCAACAAATCTAGAATCCTAACCAAGTGCTTGATTCTGTCACCGAATCGAGTGCCCCGCAGTGTTGTTATTTCTCATGGTTCTCAGCTCGGTGGTACTAGTCGGTCTTAGTCTGTGCCAGTTTTTATGTTGAATGGCCATTTTCCTGATGACTTTCCCCAAGATGAAGATCATGTGCCTATGGATGGAAATCCTCATCCGGCGCATGGCGAGGTACTTCATGCCAATTTTGTTATGGTGCACGGCTGGCAACATGACCTGCATGGTGCAACAACACATGTCCAACATGATTTTGGTCTTAATGATGCTTAGATCGATGCAGTACATGCAAAATTTCAGGCTCAGCCCATCTCGGAGACCAATGCAGGATGGGACGCCTGGCCTCTCCAGCCAATGGGTAATGCACCAATTTAGCAGCAACAGCATGATCAAGCTCCAGATTTACCTGACCTGCAGCAAGAATCCATTTCTTTTGATCAGTCAAGTTCCACTGCTCAGTATCTGAGAGCCCATGGACCGGATATCTATCTAGACATTGAAGATGTCCTTGCTGGAAGGGTCGTGGGCTCCTCCTCTTCATCTTCTTCGGATGCTTCTTCCATGTCTGAAATGGAAGTCCAGAACATGCCCTCATGGGATTTTCAGGTTGCTGAGCATTTGGCTATTGGTAGCTTGTTTACCCCTGTTTTACCAAGAGGTTTGAACCCGCACGATCAAACAGTTTCAGATGTAAGTGCTAGCTATCTTGCAGCATCTTCTTAGATGGCTCACCATGGTTCTGATGAAAATCTGGCAATGGCACTTGTTCCCTATCGGCCATGCTGGGCTGTAGGGCTTCTTGCTCTTCTGGCCTCCTTCAGATCAGAGCCTCTTGTTTCTCAAAATTAGAGTGAGAATCAGGTGGTCCACCAGTCCCGATGGACACTGAGGAGATACCAGTAAAGAAATGTTTGATTGCTCTTCTGGATGCAGCTTCTCATTCTTCTGAAGCGGCTGGGGATGATGTTGTGTCAGTGCGGCTTGATCCCGCTCCCCTTTTTTCTGTTGCTGCAACAGCTCTTCCTTCAAGGCCTCATGGCTCCATTTCTTTGCCAAAAATTGTGTCTCTGAAGAAACCCAGTAAACCTCTGAATGTGCAAGCCACTCGTCGTAGTCCTAGACTGAGTAACCCGGAGGGCTTTCGACATGAACAGCTGGTCACCAGAACTCCACCAAAGAAGAGAAAGCTTTTGTTTGCAAAGCAGTCATCCCCCACACACTCAGCTTTCAGCCTTGATGCCCCTCCTAAACCAACAGTTGAAACGCCTACCCCTTTGCCTCTGTAAATTCTTCAGGACTGGGGGGTTCGATGTAGTGTCTCGCCTTGTGATGTGACATTGGAAGCTCTTCTCGCACCTCGTTCTGATGAAGACACACCATCAAGTAGCTTTAGCAGTATCTCCAGCTCTAACTTTGCTTTCATGTTTATTTTGCCTCATTTTGCGCCTGTGGGCTGGTCCTCTCCTTAGTGTAATACCTCTTATGAGTCTCTCTCATCTAGACAATGCACTATCTACACTCTAATATTTGGTCTCTGTGTGACAATTCGTATTTCCCGTCAAATCTGGTGCACTCCAAATTCATTTGTTTGCTTTGATGTTGTACTAGTTATGCATGTTTTAATTTCCTTCTTCGGTTTTCCAATGCATCGCAAAACTTGGAATATTTTATGCTGGAATGTTAGAGGTCTTAACGCTACTGAAAAGCAAGATGCAGTTCGGTTAAAGATTGATGAATGTGGTTATTCCATTGTGTGCCTTCAGGAGACCAAAATTCAATTTTTTGACTCTTCCATTATTAGGAAGTTTGCACCTAGATGTTTGGGTAAGTTCGATTATGTTCCCTCGATTGGTTCTTCGGGTGGCATTCTGGTGTCATGGAATAGTGCCAATTTTGTTGGGCTCACCATTGACAAGCTTCAGTTTGGTCTTACAATAGCCTTCACCTCCAACCTCTCAGCTAAAACATGGAAACTGACCACCGTTTATGGGCCTTGTGTTGAACCTGAAAGATCAGAATTTGTGGCCTGGCTCAAGTCTCATAGCATTGAAGATGACGAAAACTTGTTCTTTCTTAGAGACTTTAAATTCTACAGATCACTAGAGGACCGTAATCAACCTGGGGGTAACCTCCAGGACACCTTGATTTTTAATGACATCATTGGGCATCTGTTGACGGTTAATAGTTGTATCAAATTTCGTTTAGACTTGCAAGCGGACAAGTCTCCCGTCGTAGTCAAGGGACCCTTCTTCCCTCGAGTGGTGAACCCAAGGTATCGAATCTGTGGAACAAATGTGTGACGCAAAAGTTGATCTAGTAAAGCCAAGTAACTTCAATCATCGGTAAAAGAGAAACCCTAATGCATCTAGGTAAAGACACGAAACTAATCGAATCTCCTAAAGACCGGAGATAACAAAGTAAGATTGGGTAGATAAACCGATCTAGAGAGATCGGGATAAGCCTTTTGTTGAAGTTCCAAGCAAGAGAAGAAGTAGCAAATCAAATCTTATAAAAAGCCTCTTTAAACCGTGGTTTCCCGTCCAAATCCCAAAACATCCGCCTTTCAGAACCCCCGTTCGGTCACAACTATCCCTACTCATGCGGGGAGTCTAGGGCGAGTCAAAAGACAAGTCGAGATTCTTTTGGAAGATCCGGCGTGTACCTCTAGCAACCGCGGCTACAAGAACACCCTATGTAATCTATCTCGAGAATAGAATTGGAATAAGCAAAGCCGATCGAAAAACGAAATCTTCGAGGAAACACTTGATCGCTAGGAATAGATTCAACTTGATAATTCAACTATGATAATGATACATACACAAGATCACCACCGGGGTCCTTCCTTGATCTTGCTTCTAGCTCCGGGAACTCCGACGTGGTCTTCCGTGCAAGGTTCCCACGTCGGCTAGGGAGACCCTAGTCAACTAGCTCGACCCTCTCCTCTCCGAGATGGTGTCCCTCTCTTCTCTGCTCCTCGGCGGCCGATGGTGAATTTGATTCTCCGTGGCTCTCGGTCAGGGGGCTATAAATAGCCCGAATGGCGGCTAGGGCAAAGGAGGGGACGAACGGGCAGTGGACTGGGCTGGGCCGGCCGGCCTGGGCCCATCCAGGCCCAGCCCACGCCTCCTTTGCTTTATGTCGGTTCCCGTGTCTTCTAGATGTTTCCCCCTTCTGCATGTAGGACCATGTCGTCAGTTTCTCTTTGAATTGGGCATAACTTCTTGTCTTGCAAGATTCAGCACTATTCTGGTTAGGTCCTCGGAGTTTGTCATCTTCTCGGATCAAGTCACTGACTTCTTGGAGTTAAGTTTGCTTCATTGCATGACTTGTACTGGCTTCAAGGTCTTGCCATAAGGTGCTTGATGAACTTATCCCTAAAGTCTTGCATTCAACGCTGAAATCCTGCATAAACACTAAACTCCAAAACCGACATGCACACGTGAACTTGTTATACCACGGGGGTTAGTACCAATGGATAAGGTATAAAACTTATGCCAACACTGAAGGTAAACTCATGGCTAGGTTGACGGATTTTTACCATCAAAAGCATCCTGGTTTGATTGAATTTCCTTTAAAAGGAAGGGCTTATACGTAGTCTAACATGCAGCAAAATCCCCTCCTTGAGCAACTTGATTGATTCTTTACCTCGGTTAATTGGACTCTAGCTTACCCAAATACTATGGTTTTGCCCCTGGGCAAGGTCACATCAGATCACATACCCTGTAAGATTTTTATTGGTACATGCATCCCCAAATCTAACATTTTCAGGTTCGAAAATTTCTGGCCAGAGCACCCTGGTTTGTTGGAATAAGTCAAGAGTGGATGGCAAAAACAAATTAGGAACAACAGGGATGCTGCCCCGATTGTTTTTGGAAAGCTGAAACAAACTAGATACAGTCTCAAGTCTTGGAGCAAGAACCTGTCCAATCTCAGTAGATTAAATAACATTTGTGACAAAGTTATCTTCTTTTTGGATGCCTTGGAAGAATGTCGACCCCTGTTTTTTCCAGAATGGAATTTGAGAGTGATCATTAAAAGCACATGCAGAATCTTTTAAGGTACAGGAACGTCTACTTGAAGAAAAGGTACATAGTCAACAAAATTAAATTTTTGAGCTTAAAGTTTTGAGCTTCTTTTTCAGCTTTTTTAGAGACAGTTTCTTAAAGTTTTGTGGCATGTACATTCTTTCCCCCCTGCTTGTAAATATGTCTCCTTTATTTTAATGAAAATGAGTTTTTAGCTGTGGGGAACTCCCCCACAGTCGTTTCCTCAAAAAAAAGGATGAGCCCGTCTTCCATTTTCTGAAACTTCGCAATAAAATATGTGGCACCTTCTAGCACATCTACGACTCCGATGAGGTACTACTACACGTGTCGCTATGTGATCTTCATGAGGGGTCCAAGAATTGCTAAGTCAGGTCATGCTTTGAGTGGCGCTTCCGCGAGGCCAATCATCCTGAGGCATTGTGCTTTGAGGGGATGGAGAGGTTGATGAGGCTGCGGACAGTAAGGGTCTGAAGCTCATCGGAGATGCCGCTGCTGATGACTTCGGTGCCAAGTACTTCTTAGAGATGCAGAAGTGTCATTGCAACCCAGCAGACCCCGAAGCCATGGAACTGCTCCAGGAAATCAGTGGTGGAAGAACCACAACCTGCGGCGGCTGTGCTACCTCAGCAAGCAGGATCTCGACAACATTGCATGGTGGTACTGTCTTGATGATGGCGACGACGATAACATCCCGTTGCTGCTCGTCTAGAATCCCCACATCTGCATTTGGGCAGCGGGATGTAGGCTCTACGAGCTGTATACCAAAGATACAATCCACTATTGCAGCGCCAAGTGTCGCATCCGTCATGAGTTCGACCTCTAGACACGTAACTTCCGCCTCGCCATAGAGTATGCTGTCAGCAGGATGAACATTGGGATGTAGGCGCAAGCATCAATGAACATTATCTGTCTTGAATGTAAATTATTAGATATTACTAAACGCACATTTGATTTTATCGGGATGTTGGTTTTTAATCGGTTTTTGATAGATAATATTTGATTTGTCATGTTTGTGAGTCAAATCGAAGGTTGTGGTGGTCTCATTTGCAACCGACGAGGCCTGGGATGCCCTCTTGGTTGTCAAAACTGCCGAAGTGGGCACGACGGGCGGCGGTGCCCTATGCTTCCTCCTTTGTTCTATTGGAGAATGAATGACAGTTTACTCGTCCTGGATCGCCGACGACATTTCTCTTTTTAATCTGCAATCAAATTTTGTAACATATATTTGTCAGACGTAATTAGTCCAAATTTGATTATTTTTTCTACAGTTTTCTAAAATCATCGTGTTTTCATTACTTTCATTTTTAAGTGTATATTCCGTTTCTTGAACAATGTTTATATGGCTTGTATTGTTCTATATAAGTACAACATATAAATAATATTTGTTTTCCACACCTCCTGTAATGAAACTTTGCATTTTCGTAATCTTAAGGTGAACCACAAGGTTTTGTTAAGTGTTCAAATGCACATGAGTTCGAACATGTTGCAAAGTGTAGAAAACTTCGATGTTCAAGGAACATTTTAGGAAACTATGTGAGAGATGTAGATATTTGTACACAAGTATATTATTCCTTCATCAAAACCATTTGTAATTTTGAAGACAAGTCTACGTACCAAAATTATGTTGGCAAGTCAATTTGTAGATTTTTTAGAGCACGCTAGATGTTAGTAGAATGGTTACATCATTAACATGGGATGTAAAAACGGATCCTAGGAATCTTGGGCACACAAGTGTGACTATGATATTTTATTCAAATACTAAATGTCTAAATATGAATTGTTCGTATTTTTATGATTTTTTAGGTGTTGTTTTATGGGCTCTAATATTTAGGGAAGCACATTTCATTCGAAAGAAAATAGTGGTGCCACGCATCAGTGTCTGCAGCCAAAATAAAAAGATAATCATTGCCCGCCCGCTGGACCCAACTGCAAACAAAGGAGATGCGGGTTCACTAACCATCGTCGCCTATGACACTGGCGCACTCATCAGCGTTAGCAAACAACCCGTGCACGGGCTGCTCAAAATTTTCCACCTATATTCACCATAATGCCCATGGAATTCCAATTGTTGCACAGAGCTGTCAAGGGCACGCCAGTAGTTTCATTAAACACAATTACGCACGTCGTTCATATTCAGCTCCTCGCTAGACAGATCCACAACGCATGCATTCTCCCCACCGCCGCAGCTACTCGCCCTGCTCGCCTTCACTCGCCCTGCTCGCCTTCGCCGCTCTCTCCTCGCTGAAGCCCTGCTCTTCTCCAGCCCCACCGCTCCATGCGTGACAATTGTGACGAGGACACGGTTACTGGCGTGCGGACGTACATCTTTTCGGCCAACCTAAAGACGGTTGACGCGGATCCGTCGACATCGTCCCCGGCCACGATGATGAGCCGGCCGCCTCAGCCACGAGCCGACGTTGATCCGACCCCTCCGACCATCACGAGAACAACAACTTCTTTCGCGACAGAGGATAGTCCTATTTGAACGCGCAATGCTCTCTCTCCTCAGCCACCAAATCTGCTATATATTCATGTCAATGTGGATTAGGGAGTCATGCCTTGATAGTTTATCTTTAATTAATTGACTGTGGATTTGATGGATGGATTATGTTGCCCCAAGTCTGTTTGAATAAATTGTTGCTAACGAATGTAGTTATATGAACTATTGAAATTCATTTTCATGTTCCTGGTGCTACAATTTTTGCACTGTAAATTCATGAAAAGCATTGAGGATGTTAGCATACTTTAATTATGCTATGCTTTGAATGTACCAGATCGACAGTTATGCTTTGGACCTATTAGCATACTTTAATTCTGCTATGCTTTGAATGTACCAGATCGATAGTTATGCTTTTGACCTGTTAGCATACTTTAATTCTGCTATGCTTTGAATGTACCAGATCGACAGTTATGCTTTGGACCTGATAGCATATTTTAATTCTGATGGCCACATAATGTCAGTGGGAATTGCATCGTAGTGGTTTATAATGTAGTGATAACAAGACTGTCTTATGCTTTGTTGTTAGTGTTAATTGTTTCACTACTGTCATATATATTGTTGTTGTTCGTGTCATGATGTGTTGTGTGTGTTGTTTGACTATTGTCATATATAATGTCATGACAATTGGTTTATCCTCTTGTTGCATGTACACATGGAACACACAATCCATCGTTTTCGAAGTTGTAAAGTAAGCACTTGAAGGAATTTATTCTCTGCTTTGATATATAAGCATATTGTTGTGTCCCTGTCAAAATGGTTAGCACCTATCCCTGTATGCTAATTAATTAAAATATGAACTGTGTATGTCTATGCTGATTTTATTTATGACTGTATCAGCTATTTTGCCTATCAGAGAAAACGAATTTATATAATAAGAAATTTGTTTAGATTTTCTGTTTTGCTTATGTTGCTCTACTAACAACATGACATATCATCTATGCTGTCTCCCACAACAACAAACTCCTCTATCTCCAGTGCACCATCATAGCCCATCGTCAGTGAACCTTCTTCACAGGGTCACTCAACATGGACTGCTGCGAGCAGTACTCGATCCCGCGGGTCAAGGACACAAACCAAATGGCTAGAAGACAAGTTGACTGCAGCTAGACTTGATTCCAATTTTTGGCCTACCCCAGATGCTGAGAGGGATAGATTTCTATTGGTCTGTGGTTTCATTACTCGGGACAGGGTGTCAATCAACAAGGTCATTGATGATATCTCACCAATTGAGAAGGACCATTTGTTCACAGTTTTAGAGGAAAAGCTAGATTACCCAGTCAATCTGGAAGAATCTATTCGCAAGACGGCAGTCAAGGCAGCTATATCAGAGATTGGAACCTTGCAACAGTGGTTTAAGGCCCATTTAAGGAAAAAATATGTGAGTGAAGAGGAGACTCCCTTTGTGAAGCATGCACTTTTGCAACAACAAGACTGGGACATGTTTGTGCAGCGAACCAATTCTCCTTCATTTCAGCAATTGAGCCAGGAGATGAAACAAAAGAGAGCATTGCATAATAAGCCACACAAGACGGGCAGAAATGGTTATCGTGGTAAAAGGAAAGAGTGGGAGGAGAAGGATGCAAAACTAGATGCAGAAGGAAAACACAACCCTTGGGACCAATTTCTTGGACGTTCGAGACCTTATCTGCGGGCAAGGGTAGGGAATAATAAGAAGAATACTAGTGAAGGAAGCGGATGCATAACATTCAGTAACCCTGCGGTGGTAGGGGTAGCAGATAGGGGGGAAAGCACTTGCAGCTCAGGGTAGCGATGGTTCTTTCTCTAGGGATAGGGAGGATGATATCCTCACCGGAACACTTGAGACTCCAGAGCATCGAGGTCAGGTCCGACGCGTGTCTAGTTCACTTGGCTGGGGTAAAGGGTTTGGTGAAGAGTTCGCTAGAATGTACAGGAAGAAGAGGAACAAGAGGTTTAATGCTCATGATATGATGGACATAACATTTAAATCATTTGTCCATGCTATAAGACTACCAAGCATCGACATACCGAAAAATGCACTTCTTCCTTCCCAATTACCAGCGCCAGTCAGTAGCAGCGAGGAAGAAGATGTGCATGGCAACGAGGAAGAAGATGTGCATGACCGCGAGGAAGAACATGCACATGATAGTGTGGAATGCCAACGGTGACGAAGCGAATCAAGTGCACAGTGATAGTCGATCACCTATGCAGGACACAATAGATAAGCTGACAGAGCCAACTACGTGTAGCCTTTTGGATGGCACCGGGATTAATATGAAGCTCGCACTAGCAAAAGTCTTTCCATTTCAAAAGGCTTGCCATTCAATACCGGTGCAGGATGGGTATGTTGTGGTGCAACCTACTTACGTTTGGGCCAATGTGGGTCACTACCCTCTGCATGTACCATTTGATGGGGGTGACATAGCAACTCTAGCTAAGGCTCACATTCAAAGGATCCAATGGCCCAACGGCAGGATCCTTATACCACCCATGACGAGACATCCCAACCATGAAGCTGCAACAGGTAGCAGGGGTACAACATCAAATGGAGGTACTGCAGCTTAGTGTGAGCAAGAAAAGGCTCAACAACAGCAGCAGTACCAGCAGATCAGCAAAACAACACAACAAGAGCGTCGACAACAGCCGAAGGAGGAGCCCAGGAAAACTCCGCCTAAGCAGTAGCTGCAACTTGAGGATAATCAACAGACGAAATAACAGCCTCTCCAACAGCAAGAGTGTCGACAACGGCAGGAGGAGCCCAAGAAAACTATGCCTAAGTAGCAGCTGCAACATGAGGATAAGCAACATACGAAGCAGCAGCCTCTCCAGCAGCAGGAGGAGGAGTGCAGGCAATCTCCCGCTAAGCAGTAGATGCAACAAGTACAACAGCCTCTGCAACAGGAGGAGCCCAGGTAATCTCCACTACAGAAGGGGAACCAGGCCAGGAAACCTTTGTCTAAAGATGAGATTCTTAACTGTATTATTGGGACAGAACAGGAACGACCAAAATACAAGTCTGGTGCACCTATGTTTTTAGAAGAAAATGTAAAGGCTGCTGGACCAAATTGTGCCAAGTTGCATGCTTATGTCTTGGAACACCGTAAGGATAAAGTTTCCTTTCCAGCAAAGGTGGATCAATACTACTCTAAAGGTGGTTGTGGTGCCTTAATGTTAAACATTGCATTCAGTAGCGTGTATAACCTTATTACCCTGGCTTCTCTGGATGTTACCTTCATGATGTTGTGGACATTGTAAGTCCTTTAAAACCTAAAAAGATATTTCTTTAATTTTGACCACAAAGTTCATGCATGCTAACAATTTGTTTTTTTTTTGTAGGAAAATGATGGACAAGGCAGCGGAGACGCAAATCAGTGTTGTGTTTTTAGATCCAAATTTGTTTACTTCCACAAATATTTCTCAACGTTCTCACCAAGTTGGCAATGCAATCTCAAATGCATTGAACAACGACTACGTGGTGGGTTCCTACTGCACTAGCCACTAGGTAACAGTGATCATCTCTATGAAGTTCAAAGAGGTTTGGTAACTAGATTCTGTTAAACAACATCCCTCGCTAAATTTCCCAGACCTCCAACCTGTTTTTAACTAGTCAGTTTCTTGTAAGTTTTGTTCTAAAAAATTCAATCTCTTAGTGTTTCTAATTGGTATTGCTGACCATGCAGGGCCTTTGGTACAATATTTGTAGGTTTTGTTCACAAAAATTCAATCTCTTAGTTTTTCTAATTGGTATTGCTGATCATGCAAGGCCTTTCGTGAACATGCACAGGACGGAGTGACGAAAGAAAAGAAAAAAGAGCCAAAAGCCACACTCATGCACAAAACAAATCTCGGTGTAACACCGAGGTTATTTTATGGCCCCTTCTTACCTATTTGGTACTGCATTAACTTGTCATTTTGGTACCTCGATGCAGTGTGGTCAGCTGCCATGGGGGTCTTCTTTGTGTGGATTCCATGTGGCATTCTATATGTTAAAACTACTTGATGACATACCTGACATCAAGAAGGCTGTTGTAAGTAGATAATAATGCTCAACCTTGTCTCTGCTAATATTATCCATCTGATTTTAGAAACTGATTTCTAGTTGTATTCTCATAAATGATTATATTTTGCAGGATTTCAAATCTCCTGTAGATGTTTCCACAGAAGATCTAAAACGTGTCCGGGAGATGTTGTGCGAGTACATTCTTAAGGAGACCATCGACCGAAAGGTCAACAACTACAGTGGTGCACCGTCAGTGTATTGTAGCCAACTTGAAACTCATTCAGTCTTCTTTAGTCAGGTGTTGTTGCCTAAGAAACCTGCTTGGCTTCCTTGGTTGGGGTCAGGCTGCTTGGTTCAGGCAGTTTTCTCATGACTCCATCCAAACAAGCCCTGATGAGAGTAACTTGAAACTTGATGTGATCCTAGCTTGTCTATAAATGTGATCTTGCTTGTCTATAAATGTGATCTTGCTTTGCCTATATCTGTGATGTGAGAATGTGTTTGTGATGTCTCCTTGCTGTGGTGGCTGCCATATCCTGGCTGGTTCCAGGATGCAGCCCCTGATGGCTGCCAAATCCTGGCTGGTTCCAGGATGCCGCCGGCAAGCGGGCAGGTTACTGTAGGGGTGGCCTACGTATCTGTAACGGGCGTTAATTAAAGCTCGTTACAAACACTGATCAGTGAGTAACGGGCTTCATTCGGAAAGCCCGTTACAAACGTGCCCGCAATGTAATAGGTAGTGTAAAAGCCCATTACCAGCTCTGGCCGGTGAGCCTCAGGATCTGGCCCATTCATCGAGATATAGGAGACGCATGTCGAAAGCAAGCGTCTCCTTTAATAGAGAGAAAGCCGACGCGCGTAGAAACAGATGCGTCTCATTTCGTCGAGACAGAGGAGATGGAGGTTCACGGAACGCGTCTCTGACGTTAATTTCATAGTAATGGGCTCTGTTATCATGCTCGTTACCAAAGTTCCCTGTGGGCCCAGAGAAATAGCCATTTCACGTGACCGGTGAGTAGTTGTGGTAACGGTTGTTGTTTGATGCCCGTTACGAATCCTATATGTGCTGAGATGCTCGTGAAATGGACGTGTCTCAGTTCATCAAGATAGTAGAGACGCAGGTGCACAGCAAGTGTCTTTGATATTGAGCTACTATAACGGGCTTGTCTTTGGTGCTCGTTATGAAAGTTACCTGTGGGCCCAAAAAAACAGCCATTTCACGTGACCGGTGGCTAGTTGTGGTAATGGTCATTGTTTAATGCCCATTACGAATATGTCTTATCAGTAACGAGCATCTGCCTACTACCTTTCTTGGCTTATTTGTAACACTTGATCGGTAACATGCGCATTTCCCGTTACCAAAGGCAATCTATGCCTGTCACCCAAGCGAATCTTTCACATAGTGTGAGATAGTGACTTAGGATCTTTCCATATAGCATAGGAATGCACACTTGGATCCATGAGTCACTCCATATTGCCAATCTTAACATGTTGATGACTTGTATTGCTTTGCTCACTTAAGGTTTGTATATGATACTTGGAGACCCCACGGATGCTAGAACTTCACCTTAGCAAAACACTAATGGCGGCTTAGCTACGGCCCCAAAGATTGCTTAGTCCCTCACCCTAGACATCTCAGTTGATCTCTTCATCACTTATCCAATCCACTTTTGAGTTCCACTTTGCTTCATACACAATTAACCTTTATTTGAAAAACCCGCTTCAAATGCTTGATCTTGATTGACAACGAATGTGCAAGCTTCCAAGTTAGAACCATAATGTGTACACTCATCTATGTTCTCTTTCAATAAACACATGAACTCTTGCACTAAACACATGAACTCTTGCACATGATCCTTGTAATTTTAATCAAGCTACGTCTTCATATGGGATCATCCATATATTTGTCTTCTCCAATGTGAGCCTTATAATATTGATCCATAAATAAATACTTCAATAATTGCTCATGAATATGTAAATAGAACCTACTCACAATCTTAGACAAATACATTAGTCCTTTAATCGCCTTGTCATTCAAGTCACCAAAGTCCACTTAGGGGCCTAGATGCACTTTCAGTACCACCAGGTAATGATGTGTATAGCGGACCAACTCGCAACCTCGTTCATCACTCCGTTCGGTGTGTATTATTACAAGACAATGCTCTTCAGGCTCAAGAATGCAGGCATAACATTCCAGCGATGCATGTTGTGTTTCTTCGGGGAGCTGATAGGATGCATCATCGAAGCATACGTCGACGACATCGTGGTCAAGTCGAGAAAGACCGGAGATCTGGTCCCCGACCTCACCGAGGTCTTTGCGAAGCTGTGACAACATGGGGTAAAGCTGAACCCCGAGAAATGTGTTTTTGTTGACTCAAGGGGCATGCTTCTTGGCTTTGTCATGTCAGAACGCGGCGAACCCCGAGAAGATCTCGGCCATCATGCACATGGGACCGATCTAGAACTTGAAGGGCGTACAATGTGTCACGGGCTACCTCGCAGCTCTAAGCCGCTTCATAGCGTGACTTGGAGAGCGCAGTCTGCCACTGTACAAACTGATGAAGAAGTCCGACCACTTTTCGTGGACCCCCGAGGCAAAAGAGGCACTCGACTCCCTCAAGAACATGCTCAAGAGCCTGCCGATCCTCATAGCTCCGACACCTGAAGAGCTGATGCTCCTGTACACCTTCGCGACAACTCAGGTGGTCAGCGTGTTGACGGTGTATTTTGGTGCACCTAGCATGTTCATTACACTTTGGTTTGGATTTGATTATGGAACTAACCCGCCACTAGGCACACTAATCATATAACAAGTTCATCTTTGTGCATGCATTTGGAAGTGTAGTGTTTATGCAGGAAAACATGGACATAAAGGACGGATTCGCAACAAGTTCAAAGGAGCATTTACGGAGTCTTGTTCGTGTTCATGAGCTTGCTGAAATCACTTCCAATGGTGGCGAGGACCGAAGTGCTACGAGGAACACCCCCGGGGATTGAAGCGTAAAAGATCAAACTTCATGCAAAGAGAGCCTCCATCTTGGACGCGAGGATAACAAGCATCAAAATCATGCAAGTGGAGGGGGCAAAGTACATAAGTGCACGAGGACCCACGGAGCAAAGGGGCGACCGAACCGGGCCGGGTGGGCTGGGCCGCCGGCCTAGCCCACTTCCGGCACCGGTTCGGTCCCGTTTTCCTTGCCCTCGAAGGATCTTCAACTCAAAAACCCCCGAGGCGCCGCCAACACCGGGAGGAGGAGTCATTCACACCAGAAGGCCATCCCCAAGCTAGAGAGAGAGGAGGAGGATCTCCAGCGGGAGATCAACCACCTCGAAGGAAGCACCCTCTCGTGGAGACGAAGGAAGGCACCGGCGGAAGGGAAACCATGATCAATGGTGCCATGATCAGCACCTTGATGGGGTAATCTTCTCATTCGTCCATGGGTTGTAATCGATCTTGAGATGTAATTGCACTTTGTCGGATTATCTATCTATCATCTTGTGTTGAATATACTTTCATGCTTAAGGTTCGCTACCATACCGTAAAGGAAGTAAGGCCTCAATGCTTCCTTGGATCCATTCTATACGCCGTGTGCATCAAAGGTCTAGTCATGAATACCTTCGCGTAGTGACAGTACGAGAGGAGGGAAAGGGCGAAACCGTGGTCACAACCCCGATAGATTAAATTGGTTTTTCATATCTTTAAGCGATTGCATGCTCTAGTATCGTAGACCCGTGGGCGAGTGTCTTCTACCTTGATCGTTTATCATTCTCTCTAGTGTAGTTTAGTGTTTTCTAGTATAATAGTAGTTAGGGTTTTAGTAGCTAGTGTGTCGTTATTGATCGAACGCTTGTAATCCCCTTGCTCCGCGGATTGACAAGAACCTTGGGAATCCCGTGGTGAAAAAGGTGTGGGGTCCGTACACTTGAGGATCGTAGAGGGATACTGTTGACGGTTAATAATTGTATCAAAGTTCGTTCGTGACTCGCAAGCGTACAAGTCTCCCGTCGTAGTCAAGGGACCCTTCTTCCCTCGAGTGGTGAACCCAAGGTATCGAATCCGTGGAACAAATGTGTGACGCAAGACTTAATCTATTAAAGCCAAATAACTGCAATCTTCAATAAAGAACCTAATGCATCTAAGTAAAAGACACAAAACGAATCTAATCTACTAAAAACCGGAGAAAACAAAGTAAGATTGGGTAGATAAACCGATCTAGAGGGATCGGGGTAAGCCTTTTGTTGAAGTTCCAAGCAAGAGAATAAGTAGCAAATCGAATCTTAATAAAAGCCTCTTTAAATCGTGGTTTCCCGTCCAAATCCGAAAACATCCGCCTTTCGAGACCCCCGTTCGTCACAACGTATCCCTATTCATGCGGGGAGCTTAGGGCGAGTCAAAAGACAAGTCGAGATTCTTTCGGAAGATCCGGCGTGTACCTCTAGCCACCGCGGCTACAAGAACACCCTATGTAATCTATCTCGAGAATAGAATTGGAATAAGCAAAGCCGATCGAAAAACGAAATCTTCGAGGAAACACTTGATCGCTAGGAAAAGATTCAACTTGATAATTCAACTATAACAATGATACATACACAAGATCACCACCGGGATCCTTCCTTGATCTTGCTTCTAGCTCCGGAACTCCGACGTGGTCTTCCGTGCAAGGTTCCCACGTCGGCTAGGGGAACCCTAGTCAACTAGCTCGACCCTCTCCTCTCCTAGATGGTGTCCCTCTCTTCTCTCGCTTCTCGGCGGCCGAAGACGAAATCTTCTCTCGCGTGGCTCTCGGTCGGGGGACTATAAATAGCCCGATTGGCGGCTAGGGCAAAGGGCGACGGGTTTGGGCCCTAAATGGGCCCGGGCCGACCGGACCGGGCCGGCCGGCCGGGGCCCATTTAGGCCCGGCCCCCACGGGCTCCTTTGCCCGAGGTCGGTTCCCTTGCTTCCCGGATGTTTCCCCCTTCGCATGTAGGTCCATGTCGTCGGTTTCTCTCCAAATTGGACTCAACTCCTTGTCTTGCAAGCTTCAAGACTTTTCCGGTCGGGTCCCCGGAGTCCGTCGTCTTCTCGGATCAAGTCCCCGCTTCTTGGAGTTAATTTTGCTTCATTGCATGACTTGTTCGAGACTTCAAGGTCTTGTCATGAGGTGCTTGATGAACTTATCCCAAAAGTCTTGCATTCAACACTAAATCCCCGCATAAACATTAAACTCCAAAAACGACATGCACACGTGAACTTGTTATACCACGGGGGTTAGTACCAATGGATAAGGTATAAAACTCATGCCAACACCGAAGGTAAACTCATGGCTAGGTTGACGGATTTTCACCGTCAACATCTCCCCCATGCTTAAACCTTGCTCGTCCTCGAGTAAGCCTTCGATGGATATCATCATTGCTAAACAATGTTTAAACTTTGCACTTGATTACACATGAGAAAACATAATGCTCTCAACATTTTAATTCATTAAAGTTCCATAATGTACTAGCCTTCATCTCCACGGAGGGTAGATTCTTATTAAGCTTATCCCACAAGTATTAACATGCTCACAAAGTTTTAAATGGATCTCATAATTTTTGAAATGAAGAACGAGATAAGAAAAGCTAAACCAAATTCACAAATTTAAATCATCTCGTGTATTGCTCATAAACTCTCATCTCACTTGTCTCTCAAGCCTATATATCCTACTCCTTTCCCTCTCATATATATGTGGTAGGCTTTATATGGAGCTTTGGGAAAGTTTAGTCCTAACAAGAATTTATAAATGAGGTGTTGTCAAAACAAGACAAGCTTCTCATGGTCTTACCGAGACTCGTCAAAAAGGTCATTGGAAAATAATGTTAAATCAAGGAGGGGAAAGAGAAAAATACACACACTTTTAGATAAGTGGACATGTGCAAATGGCAAAGAGTGATCCCGAGGCACAAAGGAAGTCCTCGTTATCGGATTGCACATGGTTGGAAAATGAGAATGGATCTTTTTATCTTGAAGCCTTGAATGCACTCTTAGAGAACCGGGGAGTTCACTTTACGCACAAATATATTTTTTTTTCTTTCTCATATTTCTCATTCTTTTCTTTCTTTCATTCATTTATATTTTTTTTCTCGTCATATATTCAGTCCATGACTTTCACAACGAAGTTTTGATTTTTTATACCTTGAAAGTCATGAATATCACTGGATTTTTTTTTCTTTCATCATTATATATTTTTTTAAAATACTCCCTTTTGAACTCTAAAACTGCACCGTACCTACCTCCTCCCCCATGCTTAGACGTTGCTCGTCCTCGAGCAAAGAGGCGAAAAATAAGGTAGGTACCGGAGATATTTTTCCTTGGAGAGATACTTGAAATCTTCAACGTTGGCACCGTCTTGCGATCTTCCTTGAATTGATGATCCATTCTCAATGATAGGTTTTGATCAAGGAGGTAATCACAAAAAGATGATATTTGGTTTAAGGGTGGATATCCGGCGAAGTTTGTGAGATCACCGATGCGGGGATACACAATGCACGGATAAAAGGCTAGCAAAAAGATAGATACGCAAAAACGGAATGACCAGCTTCTTAGTCTCGGGCCAGAGAAATCATGGCCTGCAATAACTCACTCAAAAATAAATCTTGTACACTAAGGTTCATGCACTCAAATATATATAAGGCTTTGGATAGGTTGAGCAACACACAAGTGATATTTGTGACAAGGTTAGCAATATTTTTGAGCATAAAAGTCATCTTTAATCTATTCATAACTTGAGAGCACATAAAACACTATGGGTCTTTATTTTAATCATAACCTCCGCTGAAAATTAAGCTAGTATTTAAATAAATTCAGATCTGTATTTTTAAGAGAGCACTAGCTTAAACATGCATAAATCAATTACAAAGATGAACAAAGCTGCAATTTTAATCATATATCTTCATGGCACGAATTTTGTAACTTTTCCAATGATATAATCAAGGTGGTGTCTTTATTAATGGTGACATCAAGTTGAAATACATACTGAAAATAAACAAACATGCTTGCTGAAATTTTAAATAAAAGCAGAGAAATACTACGCAAACACACATAAGCAAAAGCTGAAAATTACAGAGAAAAAGAAAAGAAAAGAAAACTAAAGTTCCTAAATCTTCTAGTCCTCCGTCGGTGGTTGATGTTGATAGTCTTGATAATAATACCCTTGCTCATAATATGAATGAACGCTTCCTCCGTCGAATTGATTTGGCTCCACAAGGTGAAGGCGTCCAAGTTCAAAGGCAATATTTGTGTTGCCTTCACCGAGTTGGGCTGCGTTAGATTGGATGGCTGCGATGTTTTGAGCATTTCTTACAGCATACCCTCCAATAATGGCCATGCTTTGTTGTGGTTGGGGATGATGAGCGTAGGACTCCGCGAAGTTAGCGTTGGGCACAACATAATTTTGTGGGGGTACCGGTGCACCACCCCCCCATGCTTGTTGTTGAGACCCTCCGTAATAACTTGGCGGAGGAGGAACCCCGCCGAATGGTTGCACATTGGGTTGTGCTCCACTCGCATGTGCGGAGGATGTTCCCTCCTCTACGATTCTTCCTCTTTTGTTCTTCCTTGCAGGGACAAGTAGTCCCTCTTCCAACCAATCTTCCCTTCCTTTGGTGAAAAGCCTAAGCCTCTCATTCGGAAGGGGGAGGTTTACTATGGCCAACCGATAACCTCCTCTCTCATCTCCACTAATGTACTTGCCTTGCCGCAAGTACTCAAAACCGAGAGAGGTACCACGCAAAAGGTGAGCGGGGTTTCTTGCGATCCCCGGCCGCAAGGAAAAGGCCAACATGGAGAGGTAACACCCCGAACCAATATTACCCGCCCCCGATGTTGCTTCACAACACCAACGGTTGATCATGAGGTAAGAGGGGTCAATTGGCTGCCTGGCGATTAAAGCCGAGTATAGCCAATTCAACTCCGTGTCGGTCACCTTTGTTTCCTTCATCCTCCCCAATACCCTTTTGCACATCCAAGAGTGAAATATTAGGATAATGGGGTTACGGATGCAATTGCGTTGTTGATGGGCTTCTCCGGAGATCATGTTCCAAAATCCCGCCAACATGCCGGGTGGCACGTCAACTTTCTCCGGAGCTCCCTTATGGAATCCGAGCAGCTCCCTAACGTGCTCGTAGGGAACCACTTGCTCGATTCCCTCCAAACGGAATGACAAGCTTTGCACCCCATCATCATCAACGATGGGTGCAATAGTCATTAAAATTTCCAAGGCGTAACCCAAGTGGGTATCCACCGATATTCCGTTGGAGAACTGAACCCACCCGAGGTGCCCCAACATGTAGTATATGTCGGTGCAAAAACCCAAGGTGTAGAGTGCTTGGTCGTCGAACTCGATGTTTGGCACAAGCCTCTTCTCAAGATTGGTGAGCCTATCCTCCTCCTCCGCCGACAAGATGATGAAGCCGTACGAAGATTGTGTCGGGGTGTAAGGAGGTGGTGCGGTTGAGCGAGTCGATCGTCGTGGTGGCGCGGGCTGCTCCTCCGTATGCCCACGAGGTTCGGTGAACCTCATGGAAGTGCTTCTTGCAGCCCTCATACCACCAAGGAGGAGAGCGTCGTTCCTCCTCGGTGGTGCCGTGTCCGTCTCCATGCTCCGGGAGACTCGGAAACCGAGTGCCTCCTCGAAGACGTGGTTGATGACGGCTTGGACGACGACGAACTCTTCTTCTTAGAGAAGAGACTTGTGGTCTTCTTCCACATGGTTGCTGCACTCTTTCTTCAACTAAAATTCCGGGTTGCAACCGGTAAACTAGGCACTTAAACTCTTTGCTTCGGATGTGGACTTTGAGTGGATTAAGGATGTTGATTTTTCTTGAGCTATCAAGCTTGGGATGGTTGGCTAAGTCTACGGAGGTTCTGAGCACACAAACTTGAACACACAAACAAGGGAAGGAGAGGGAAGCTTGCTCGCAGAAAACGGGCGCCGTGGGGCTCCTTTTATAGGGCGGGCCGGCCGGCCGGCCGGCCGGCCCGGGGTCCTCCGGCTCCTCCTCGGCGCGTCTTTCTCCCAAGACGATCATTTCGCCTCTCGCAACTTTCCCCGCCCGCGTGCTCCACGAGTTGCGCCGCCCAAACGCTCTCGTCCACTCCTTTTCTTGAATTATTGGTCCTCCCACTTGATGCTCCATGCTTTGGGTCATGTCCATGCTCCCTAGCTCCACTTGCTTCACATGCCACCATGAAAATCCTGCAAAGTTGATGCTTGCTGCCCACCATGCTTGTCCTTTGCATGTGGAATTGGTGAAAGTTGATAAAAGGGGATCCAATGGTGCATGCATGATTAATTCAAACTTGATTGCCTCCATTTAGGTGTGTTTAAGGTTAAGCACTCCTCTAATTCGAATTTTAAAATATTTTTCAGAGCCATGCAAGAGCTCAAGCACAATTTTAGAGAAGTTTTTAACCATTAAAAACAAATGTAAGTCGAAAATATTTTTCGACTACGTCGATTTCGGTCTCACCGGTATAGTTTGCTTTCATCGGTTGAGAGCGAACGTTTTCCCGGCTTGATCATGGGGGCATAGGTTTAGGTTCTAATTTTGGCTAAATAAGAAAGATTTTGAATAAAACAAAATTAGAATAGGCTTAGAAAAATTCTAAACTTAGAGAAACCAGGGATAAAGATTTTTAAAACCAACCAAAGCTTTGATTTCTAGGTTCACGCGAGTCCTACCACGTGCTGAATTTTTATAACACTTGAATATAAATCGTGGCTCTACTCGTGTGGTTTTAGCATGAAAAATAAGCCAACCCTAGCACCATAATGAGGGTGAAAGGTTGAGTTAAGGTTCTGAAATTATTTGGTTGAGGGGTTTCTCGAAAAGAAAAGAATCTAACAAGCACATAGGAGGGTTCATGCAAAGGGTTTATGATAAAGCAAACACTCAATCAAGAATTATGTCTCTAATATTAATCAACCACTTCTAAGTCTAATGTCTTTGCGTAATAAAACTCAAAAACTAAATTATTAAAAATACTCGAAAAACCCGGAATCGGGTTGTCCTCCCGTAGCTTATTCTTGACTTGACTTGACGAAACGGGTTGCCTCCCGCCTAGCGCTTCGTTTATAGTCTATAGCTAGACTTCTTCACTTGATTACTCCGGATCAACGCTCTTTGCGGGTGTTGCAATCTTGGGTACCCACTTCCGCACCATCTTGGGCGCGGGCTTGACTTCCGGCTTAGTTGGCTTAGTCATTTTTTTGGTCTTCACAGGCGGCTTCTCTTCCTTTGTCTTGACGGATGCAACACCTTATTTGATTTTCGTTACGTTCATTTTTTTCGGCTCCTTCTTCTTTTTCAGCCCCTCCGTTTTTTTTGGTTCTCCCTTCACTCCAATCATGTTGCATGCCTCAATCCTTGGACGGAACTTGAAGGAACTCCTTTCTCCGTTGATATCGAACATGATCTCCCCCTTGCCAACATCAATAGTAGCTCCCACGGTCTTGAGGAACGGCCTCCCTAGGATGAGCGGCGGCTTCTCCCTCTCTCCCATCTCGAGCACAACGAAGTCGACGGGGATGAAGTGGTGTCCAATCTTCACGGGTACATCTTCAGCAATGCCCAAGGGATAGCGAATGGAGTTGTCACCCAACTCCAAACATATTCCCGTATGCTCCATTGGTAGGCGTAACTTCTCGAACACATCCCTCGGCATGACACTCACACTAGCTCCAAGGTCGCATAACGCCTTCTCGAAGTTGAAAGAACCAACTGAACATGGAATTGTAGGGCACCGGGGTCTTTTTTGCTTCTCTAGCCCATAAGCAATAGTTACACTACACTCCTCGGACATCTTGACATGATCTACCCCGAGTGTTGCTATCTCATATTTATTTGCAAGTATGTCTTTAAAGTAACGAGAATATGTAGGTACTTGTAGGGCATCTAGTAATGGCATGTTGATGCTAAGTCTACGCACAACTTCCACAAACTTCTCAAAGTGGTTGTCAAGTTTACCTCGGAAGTAGCGTGGCTTGAGTTGCGGTATCCTCGTGTCATCCTCCGGCATCTCGAATTCGGGTTCCTCGGTGACGATCCCCGTAACCTTCTCTTTAGCAGCCTCCTTCCACCTCGGTGGATGGTTTAAGCTTCCTTGCTCCCGCGGAACGTTCCGGATCTTCGGTCTCCTTCCCCGAACGCGTTTGAATGGCCTTCGCCGATTCGGGACATTTAGGTTGTCCCGGAAGCTTCCCTTCATCATTAGTGAGGCGCCCGCAAGTTGTCCAACTTGCGTCTCGAGCATCTTCATCATGTTGAGCACTTGATGATTGGAACTTCCGACCTCCGTCACTTTGCTATCGATGTTCTCCAACACCTTGTCTATGGTCTTGAACTTGGTGACGGTGTCCTTGTTGATCTTAGCTTGCTCATCCATGAACTCCTTTAATTGTATCCGAAGTGGAACCGCGTTAGGAATAGATGAGCTTGCATTAAATTGAGGCCTACCTTGCCCGTAGCGGAAGTTCGGCAATTCTCCCTTCCTCATGTAGTCGAGCACTTTGGCTTCCTCCGGACAATCTTTGCGAACATGGCCATACTCTCCACATTCTTCGCATGTGGACCTTGCTTCGGCGGCCTTCAAGTCTTGAGCCTCTTTCTTTTCCATCTCCATCTTCTCCAACCTCCTCATGAGCGAGTCGATCTTGCCTTCAAGTATGTCTTCCTTCTCCACTTGCAAGACTCCTTTGACGTTCCCCATGGGTTGAGCCGGATGTAGGCGCCCGGATGACGCCCACGTGTCATTATCCGTGACCTTCTTGAATAGCGTGAAAGCTTCCGTCGGTGTAAGCTCGATGATAGATCCTCCCGCTGATGCATCGATGATCGTCCTTGACACCATGGTGAGTCCTTGATAGAACTTTTGCACGAGGTCTTCTTTCGGGAACTTGTGATGTGGAACCGCCCGGGTGTACTCGTTGAAGCGTTCGAATGCCTTCGAGATAGTTTCTGTAGGATATTGAACAAAGGTGGCAATCTTATTACGCAAGCTTTGAGTTTTACCCGGTGAGTAGTATTCCTTCATGAAAGCCTTCATCAACGTGTTCCAATTTTGCACCGTCTCCGCCGGTTGAGAGTGGAACCATTGCAAAGCCTTCCCGAGTAGTGAAAACGGAAAAAGCCTTGCCCTCATTTGATCTTGAGTCACCCCATCCATGTTGAAAGTCTGACATAATTGAATGAATGCTTGGAGGTGAAGGTTCGGGTCCTCTTTGCGGTGAAGGGTGAATGTTGCACCATGCGGATGGTTGAGGTCTTGATCTCGAACGGTCTTCCGATCTCTTCGAGGTTCAAGATTGGTAGGTCGATGATGTCTGGGGTGCATAGCTCCCCAATCTTGCGTTCTTCCGGTGGTTGGTCACCCATTGGTGGAAGTCGATTCTCCCGCGCACTTTGAGGTGGTGAATTCTCCGGAGATTCTCGCGATCCTTTGTCTTCCGACTCCGAATCTACAAAATCCGGCTTTTTAGCTTGATGTGCTTCGCGTCTCCTTAGCCTGGTAAAGTTTTTCCGAATCATCCACAAAATAATTGGGTTTGTTGGAGAGGTAGCCGTCCATCTCCTGTTAGGGTTAGCAATAAACAAGTATGCAGAAAAAACTAGAAAACAAAACAAATCTATAAAGACTAGAGTTAGACAAACTAGATTAGATGTATTTTGAGGATGATCGAAGCTTAGTAGATGCAAAAATAAAACAAAATCAGTACTGAAAATTACAAAAAAAAGCAATAAAAAATCAAATCTTGATCACTTGTTCCCCGGCAACGGCGCCAGAAAAAGGGGCTTGTTGACGGTTAATAATTGTATCAAAGTTCGTTCGTGACTCGCAAGCGTACAAGTCTCCCGTCGTAGTCAAGGGACCCTTCTTCCCTCGAGTGGTGAACCCAAGGTATCGAATCCGTGGAACAAATGTGTGACGCAAGACTTAATCTATTAAAGCCAAATAACCGCAATCTTCAATAAAGAACCTAATGCATCTAAGTAAAAGACACAAAACGAATCTAATCTACTAAAAACCGGAGAAAACAAAGTAAGATTGGGTAGATAAACCGATCTAGAGGGATCGGGGTAAGCCTTTTGTTGAAGTTCCAAGCAAGAGAAGAAGTAGCAAATCGAATCTTAATAAAAGCCTCTTTAAATCGTGGTTTCCCGTCCAAATCCGAAAACATCCGCCTTTCGAGACCCCCGTTCTGTCACAACGTATCCCTATTCATGCGGGGAGCTTAGAGCGAGTCAAAAGACAAGTCGAGATTCTTTCGGAAGATCCTGCGTGTACCTCTAGCCACCGCGGCTACAAGAACACCCTATGTAATCTATCTCGAGAATAGAATTGGAATAAGCAAAGCCGATCGAAAAACGAAATCTTCGAGGAAACACTTGATCGCTGGGAAAAGATTCAACTTGATAATTCAACTATAACAATGATACATACACAAGATCACCACCGGGATCCTTCCTTGATCTTGCTTCTAGCTCCGGGAACTCCGACGTGGTCTTCCGTGCAAGGTTCCCACGTCGGCTAGGGGAACCCTAGTCAACTAGCTCGACCCTCTCCTCTCCTAGATGGTGTCCCTCTCTTCTCTACTTCTCGACGGCCGAAGACGAAATCTTCTCTGCGTGGCTCTCGGTCAGGGGACTATAAATAGCCCGATTGGCGGCTAGGGCAAAGGGCGACGGGTTTGGGCCCTAAATGGGCCTGGGCCGATCGGGATCGGGCCGGCGGCCGGGCCCATTTAGGCCCGGCCCCCACGGGCTCCTTTGCCCGAGGTCGGTTCCCTTGCTTCCTGGATGTTTCCCCCTTCTGCATGTAGGTCCATGTCGTCGGTTTCTCTCCGAATTGGACTCAACTCCTTGTCTTGCAAGCTTCAGCACTTTTCTGGTCAGGTCCCTGGAGTCTGTCGTCTTCTCGGATCAAGTCCCCGGCTTCTTGGAGTTAATTTTGCTTCATTGCATGACTTGTTCAGGGCTTCAAGGTCTTGTCATGAGGTGCTTGATGAACTTATCCCAAAAGTCTTGCATTCAACACTAAATCCCTGCATAAACATTAAACTCCAAAAACGACATGCACACGTGAACTTGTTATACCACGGGGGTTAGTACCAATGGATAAGGTATAAAACTCATGCCAACACCGAAGGTAAACTCATGGCTAGGTTGACGGATTTTCACCGTCAACAGATACGTCTTTTATCCGTCAACAAGCCCCTTTTTCTGGCACCGTTGCCGGGGAGCAAGTTAGTTTACATCGTTTGATTTGCATCTAACTTAGTTTTATATTTTAGTTTATCTTTTATTTGCTATATCTAACATATATTATCTAGAAAAACACTTGTTTCTTTTTTGTTTTTGTTTTTTATCTTATTGTCTAGATGGAGTTCGTTAATCAACCCGTGGAAGAACCGGAGAAATCACTAAGGGATTACGCTAGCCCTCGATGTGAAGACATAAAAGTACAAGAGTCGGATTCGAAGCTCGAAGCGGCCAAGTATGAAATTAAATCCAAGATCATCAAGATGGTGGCGGAAAACCCATTTGAAGGGATGGTTACGGAGAACCAATATAGACACATAAGGGATTTCACGACAATATGCAACACGGTGCGTCAAGAAGGAGTTCCCGATGAATGGTTCAAATGGAATCTCTTTCCCTACTCACTTGCCGGCAAAGCAAAGACATGGTATTCGGTTGCGTCCTTTGAAGTTGAAGGCAATTGGAACAAGTTGACAAAGAAGTTTTGTGAGAAGTTCTTTCCAATTAGCAAGGTTCAACATCTAAGGAGGCAAGTGATCACTTTCATGCAAGGAGAAGAGGAAGGGATAGACCAAGCCTGGGATAGGTTTAATGAATTAATCGAACAAGGACCAAAACTCGGCTTCACCGGTGACGTGCTCTTGCATACATTTTTCTTTCCGTAACCCCTAGTTGCATGTGACACGTCGAAATGTGTGCAGGTGGGGATCTCATGGAGAAAACACTCACGGAAGCCGCCCAACTTCTACAAAAAGTTAGTAAAGCGGCTGCCATGCAAAGAGATTGGGAAACAAGACTTGCGGAAGAGCCGGAATTCAATTCAAGGAAGAAGAAGCTTGCTGATTTTTCTAAAGAGGCAACCCCGGAAGTCACAAAAGAGGAGCCAATCATGGAAAAGCTTGAACAAGAACACATCAAGTCAAGAACTACACCAAGCGCCGACTTCGCCACGCCAAATGAGACGAACAAGAGAAGCATGTCAAGCGCGAAGCCACTAAGGGTGTTCGAACCAATGGATTGGGTTCCTATTGATTACGGAGAAGTATTCGACAAGAGAAGACCGTTCCCCAATCAAAAGGGGATGGCAAGAGCATTGGAAGTGGATTTCCCACCGGAAAAGAAAGCTGAAAATTCATACGACCTCGAAACCACCGGTGAGATTTTTGAAAAGCTCTTTGGAGATGACGTGGTGGATCCGGAACATATTGCCGAGGTGAAGAGAATCATGGGGATCAAGCCCAAAGCATCACCATATGCTCGCCTCGCTGAAATTTACTCGATAGGATCCGAAGAAGAAGAGAAGATGACGCCGCACTTGAGTTGCGAGATCAACGGAGTTCCATGCAAAGCTTTATGCGACATCGGAGCCCAAGTAAGTGTTCTATTTTCTAAAATTTACGATAAAGTTCAATACCACAACCTAGACTTAGCTCCAACATCAACGAAATTAATTATGGGAGATGGTAGAACTATCAAACCTCTAGGTATTGCTTGCAACATGAAAGTAAAAATCTCTAGAAACTATATACCAACCGATTTCTTTGTTATTGATGCTTACCATAGTAATTCTGATCATATAATCTTAGGTAGGCCTTTTCTTAAGTTGGTTGATGCCGTGTTAGATGCTGGAGAAGGCAAAGTAACAATGAACCTTAATGGAACAAAGTACACATATAACTTTCTTCGTGCTTCTAAACACCTTACTCCTTTTCCTGCCGAAGATGAATAAGTAGAAGAGATAGATAGTCTTTGTTTTGTTGAAACCCTTAGAGACCCGCTGCAAAGAGCGATGTAAAATCAAATTAGTAATCAACAAGATGAAGAACTAGAGGAAGCAACAAAAGGCTTAGAGCCGCATGATGGTAGTGTGGAGGAAGAGAAATTCGAAGACATAGGAGAAATCAAACCCGAGGAGCCACAAGTGCCCGAGGTAGACCTTAAACCTTTGCCCAAGGGATTAAAATATGAATTTTTGGGCCCAGAAAAAACTTATCCAGTCATTGTGAGCGACGAGTTGAGTCCCGAAGAAAATGAAGCGTTGCTGATTTTATTAAAAAAACATAGAAAGGTGATTGGATATTCAATTAATGATCTCAAAGGTATTAGCCCAGCCTTTTGCACTCATCGTAAACCAATGGAAGACCAATGTAAGCCTGTAGTGGACCATCAAAGGAGGCTAACCCATGCCATGCGAGAGGTAGTAAAGAAAGAGGTTATCAAGTTACTTGATGCCGGAATCATCTACCCAGTTCCGCATAGCGAATCGGTTAGCCCGGTACATTGTGTACCGAAGAAGGGAGGTTTGACCGTGGTGAAGAATGAGAAGAACGAGTTGATACCGCAAAGGACCGTGACCGGGTGGCGGATGTGTATCGACCGTAAGCTTAACAAAGCGACGAAGAAAGATCACTTCCCCCTACCGTTCATAGACGAGATGCTCAAGAGGTTAGCAAACCACGCTTATTTTTGCTTTCTCGATGGATACTCGGGGTTAATGCAAATTCCCATTCACTCGGAAGATCAACATAAGACAACGTTTACGTGCCCTTACGGAACGTTTGCATATAGGAGGATGCCCTTCGGCCTATGCAACGCTCCGGCCTCTTTTCAATGTTGCATGATGGCCGTGTTTTCGGAATTCATCGAAGAAATTGTTGAAGTGTTTATGGATGATTTTTCCGTTTACGAGAAGACGTTCATGGATTGGTTAGCAAATTTAGAAAAGGTCCTTACAAGGTGTGCGGAGGTAGATTTGGTTTTAAATTGGGAAAAGTGCCACTTCATGGTTAAGCAAGGCATAGTGCTCAGACATGTTATATCCGAGAGAGGAATTGAAGTGGACAAGGCCAAGGTAGAGACGGTTGAGCAACTCCCACCTCCTATGGATGTTAAGTCCTTAAGGATCTTTCTAGGTCATGCCGGATTTTATAGAAGATTTATAAAGGACTTCTCGAAGATCACTAAGCCTTTAACGCACCTTCTTCAAAAGGATGTGGCTTTCGACTTTGACGAGAAGTGCCTAGCGGCATTCCGGACCTTGAAAAATGCATTGGTGAGTGCTCCCATCATCCAACCTCCGGATTGGAGCCAACCTTTCGAGATCATGTGTGACGCAAGTGACTACGCCGTAGGCGCGGTCTTGGGTCAAAGAAAGGAAGGCCAAGTTCACGCCGTTTACTACGCTAGCAAAACTCTTAGTGGGGCACAATTAAATTATGCCACTACGGAAAAGGAGTTGCTAGCGGTGGTATTCGCTTTCGAAAAATTCAGATCATACATCGTGAACTCGAAGGTCATTGTTTACACCGATCACGTAGCTATCAAGTATCTCTTGGCTAAGAAGGAAGCTAAACCACGTTTGATTCGTTGGATCCTTCTTCTCCAAGAGTTTGATGTTGAAATTCGTGATAAAAAGGGGGTGGAGAATGTTGTGGCCGATCATTTTTCTAGGATGAATCGTGGACAAGATGATAAAGAGCCATAGAAGATAAGATGAGAGATGACCACCTCTATAGAGTGCTTGATAAAGATACTTGGATGATTGACATCATTCGAGCAATTCGAAAGATGCCCCTCGATCATCTAGATAAAAACACACAAAGGAAGATAATCTCCGAAAGTAAGAAATATTTTTGGGATGCACCATACCTCTTCAAACTTGGCAATGATGGAGTAATGAGAAGGTGTGTGCCAAGGGAAGAGAGGGCTGAGATTCTAAGGAAGTGCCACTCGGCGGAGTACGGTGGACACTATAGCCATTTTCGAACCGAAGCAAAGGTATGGTCGAGTGGATTCTATTGGCCGGAGATGCATGAAGATACTAAAAGATATGTTGCATCATGCCCCGAATGCCAAAGAACCGGAAACATCTCTCAAAGAAACTCTATGCCTTTGAAATACAACTTGCAAATCGACATATTCGATGTATGGGGTATAGACTTCATGGGGCCTTTTAAAAACTCATTTGGATTCGAGTACATCCTAGTCATGGTTGATTATGTATCCAAGTGGGTGGAGGCAATACCATGTCGTAAAGCTTCCACGAAGGAGTCCATCACTATGATCAAGAACGTGATTTTTCCCCGTTTCGGTACACCGAGAATCTTGATAAGTGATGGTGGAACTCATTTCACCGGGAAGAACTTCAAAAAGTGCTTGTCCAAGTTGGGAATTGAGCATAGGGTCTCCACGGCCTATCACCCACAAACCAACGGACAAGCGGAGACGTCAAATAGGCAATTAAAAAGCATACTTAACAAAACCATAGAGAAGGGAGGCAAGGATTGGTCAAGGAAATTAGATGGAGCTTTATGGGCTTATCGAACGGCGTTTAAAACACCGATAGGTATGACCCCTTATAAATTCGTCTATGGAAAAGCTTGCCACCTTCCGGTTGAGTTGGAACATAAAGCCTATTGGGCGATTAAAGAGATGAACCTTGATCTCGATGCCGCGGTCGTGAAACGAAGAATTCAAATAAGCGAGCTAGAGGACTTGAGGTTGAAAGCTTATGAAAACGCAAGCATATACAAGGAGAGAATCAAAAGGTGGTATGATAAAAGATTGAAGAAAAAAGAAATCAAAGAAGGAGATAAGGTCCTCCTCTACAATTCGAGGTTTAAAACCTTCGGAAAGGGGAAATTGCAAAGCAAGTGGGATGGACCTTATGTTGTGCATTCGGTGTTCTCCAACGGAGCGGTAACCATTATGGATATAAACGGCGATCAATTTGTGGTGAATGGACAGCGGCTTAAGGTTTACTACGAACCCGATGTCGTCCCCCTTCACCATGTTGACGTCTTCACCATGGAGGAAGAGCCCGAACGTCCCGCCTAGGACGAAAAACAAGGCATCAACTTCGTAAATAATTTTTCTTTTAGTTTTCCGGAGTTTTTCGCGAAGATTTTCGGGCCAACTTTTTCCCATGGGCTAAGGAAGAAAAAATAGGGCGGTGTGCAAAAAACCGGATCGGCCGGCCCCCGGGGGTGGGCCGGCCGGCCCAGGCGGACCGGCCCAGAGGGGCCCGACGCCCGATGACGCCGAATTTCGCCCGAATTGCTCCTTTTTGACTTCTTTGTTTGGTCAGAAAATTTTAAGGGAAGTGTAAAAAAAAGGAAAATAAGGTTCCCAGGGCTTTTCTCTCAGGACTATTTATTTGGCCGAATTGGGAGCTCGAGGATCAAACCTTTCAAGCAATGTGTTGCACCCTTGTAGCAGCCATTGTGCCTCCAAGAAGCTTAGAGTTGAAGCTAGAAGCCAAGAAGCCATCGATAGAGGAGGCGATGCGATGCGAGCTCAAGCTACCCGTCAAGAGGACCGCACGCATCCGTTGCGGAGGACGTGTCCCGACCGGAGCTCTTGCATCTCGCAACCCCGTCGAAGGAGAGAAGGTCCCTACGCCCGTTCGAAGGTCGGCACGCCTCCAAGGCATCAAGCACAAATATTACAAGGAGGTGTCGCCAGAGCCTAAGGATTATGGGGATAGCGACTACTCCGACGATCGTAGCCCGAGCTCGTGGGCGGCCGCCGGTAGAGATGATGATGATTGGGATGAGCAGCCCAAGGAAAGGACCCCCGAAGGCCCCAACGGCGACGGCAACGAAGGCAACGACAATGGAGGTGGCAACGACGGTGGTGGCAACGGTGGAGATTATGGCGACGACGACCCCTTCGGATTGCATCCGGTGTGTTGTCGAGTTTGCTGTCAATCCATCGCGGATCTCTACACGTCAGCCGACGAATGTCTCCAAGCCATGGAAGCGATGAAGCAGCGTATGGAGGACTTGGAGCGCGTAGTTGAAGACGACTACAAGTTCTTTAACCGTAACGTGCGCAAACTTTTCGGCATGGTTGGAAACTTGAGAGGCAAGTGGTGCAAAACTTGCTTGAAGTACCACTAGATCTAGTTTTCCCCTTAGTATTTTTGTAAGATACGACGAGGACGTCGTATGTTTTAAGTGTGGGGGAGAGCTAGCTCGCTAGCCATAGATTTTGAACTTCAAGTTTAGGTTCGGTTTAATCTTCGTGTGAGAGTCTTAGTGTTTTTAATGAGTCTTTAGTTTTTGAGTCTGTTTTAAAATTTTTGCAAGTGTCTTAAATTAGTGTTGAGTCAAGAAAACCAAATAAAAAGAGTCTTTATATATATCTTTGTGTTTTATGTATTGTTTATCTTTATTTACTTGTTTGTTTAATCTTCGATTCTTGATATATGAACACAAGTATGTTGTTTGAAAATCGTTTACCGTGGTGCTTAGTGGAATCGCTACTACTTAAAGTACCCATACCGCACTTCGATCTTGAGCTTCACATGTTAGTTGTGCTATGTTCGATGCTAAAAATTGGAGGATTTCAGTTCTGAAAATTATCTTAAAACCCTTGTAATAAAGGTTAGCAAAACCTCTTTTTCCATGTTGAGAGTAAGAAAAAAATTCCTATCCAAAGCCAAGTTTATTTTTTTCGCTCCACCATAAGTGTGATTAGCACAATGAGTTAGGCTAGGACCCTTCTCTCTTGGTGAGTTTTAATTTCAAGCAATGATCATGTCCTTGTGCTTATCTTTTGTTGCTAGCCTCGTCATATATTCGGTACATGACTTTCACAACGAAAGTCATGATTATCGCCGGATTCCATACCCAACCCTATACATCTCTTTTGTACATCGTATTCCTTGAACACAACCTATTTTCAAAGTTTTGTCTCGTCTCTAGCATGATTTATTTAAAAATTCAGATTGTATGCATGCAAGGAAAGAGAGAATTGAAAGCTTTGAAAAGTTGTCAAGAGAGAGAAAAATAAAGAGAACAAGTATGTGTATGGAAAAGAAAGAAAGAAAGAAAGAAAGAAAGAAAGAAATCATATGTGAATGAAAGAAGAAAAAGAGGAAAAGATGAGGTAGCAATGAAGATATGAGAGGGATGGATCAAGTGAAAGAAAAGAAAAAAAATAAAGTGTAAGGATGTCACGTTGATTGTGAGACGAAACTTTTACTCTATTTCCAACCATGTGCAATCCGACGACGAGGACATCATTGGTGCCTTGTAGTCACAATTTTCTTTTGCCCTTGCACATGTCCACCATTCTAAATCTTCTCATCCTTGATATCCTTACATATGGTTAATTCTCATGATCATTGGGTTTGAAAGGTAGACAACCATTAGAGGAAGTTCTTAGTTTGACAATACTTGTGTTGATTGCGCTAGCCCTACCTATAGCTCCACTTTACATGATATATGAGAGATTAATGGGAGGTGAGAGTTCTATAAAATTTGGTTAGGATAGCCACTTTATATGAGTGACTTGAGAGAGCTTGGAGAAAGGTTTTTGTCTAATACTTGTTGCAGGAATTTTTGTTTTGAAAACTATAAAAACCCTCCGATGGAAGCAAAGGAGTAAGCATGGCTGAAATTGAAGACTTCAAGTGAAGAGTTTGAGTTGTGGGGTAAAACTTGACGTGGTAAAAGTTCTAAACGCCCATGTTTATGTTTAATTATCATTACTTTGTGTTTATGTATTAAAGATGGAAGGATTGACTAACTTGTGAAGGAGGATTAATGATACATGATTACACACCTTGGACGAAATTCTTTTACGAGTACTTGCTCGAGGACGAGCAAGAGCTAAGTGTGGGGGAGATGTTGACGGTGTATTTTGGTGCACCTAGCATGTTCATTACACTTTGGTTTGGATTTGATTATGGAACTAACCCGCCACTAGGCACACTAATCATATAACAAGTTCATCTTTGTGCATGCATTTGGAAGTGTTGTGTTTATGTAGGAAAACATGGACATAAAGGACGGATTCGCAACAAGTTCAAAGGTGCATTTACGGAGTCTTGTTCGTGTTCATGAGCTTGCTGAAATCACTTCCAATGGTGGCGAGGACCGAAGTGCTACGAGGAACACCCCCGGGGATTGAAGCGTAAAAGATCAAACTTCATGCAAAGAGAGCCTCCATCTTGGACGCGAGGATAACAGCATCAAAATCATGCAAGTGGAGGGGGCAAATTACATAAGTGCACGAGGACCCACGGACCAAAAGGGGCGACCGAACCGGGCCGAATTGGGCCTGGGCCGGCCGACCCAGGCCGGCCGGCCCAGCACACTTCCGGCACCGGTTCGGTCCCGTTTTCCTTGCCCTCGAAGGATCTTCAACCCAAAAACCCCCGAGGCGCCGCCAACACCGAGAGGAGGAGTCATTCGCACAAGAAGGCCATCCCCAAGCTAGAGAGAGAGGAGGAGGATCTCCGGCGGGAGATCAACCACCTCGAACGAAGCACCCTCTCGTGGAGAAGAAGGAAGACACCGGCGGAAGGGAAACCATGATCAACGGTGCCATGATCAGCACCTTGATGGGGTAATCTTCTCATTCGTCCATGGGTTGTAATCGATCTTGAGATGTAATCGCACTTTGTCGGATTATCTATCTATCATCTTGTGTTGAATATACTTCCATGCTTAAGGTTCGCTACCATACCGTAAAGGAAGTAAGGCCTCAATGCTTCCTTGGATCCATTCAATACGCCGTGTCCATCAAAGGTCTAGTCACGAATACCTTCGCGTAGTGACAGTACGAGAGGAGGGAAAGGGCGAAACCGTGGTCACAACCCCGATAGATTAGATTGGTTTTTCATATCTTTAAGCGATTGCATGCTCTAGTATCGTAGACCCGTGGGCGAGTGTCTTCTACCTTGATCGTTTATCATTCTCTCTAGTGTAGTTTAGTGTTTTCTAGTATAATAGTAGTTAGGGTTTTAGTAGCTAGTGTGCCGTTGTTGATCGAACGCTTGTAATCCCCTTGCTCCGCGGATTGACAAGAACCTTGGGAATCCCGTGGTGAAAAAGGTGTGGGGTCCGTACGCTTGCGGATCGTAGAGGGATACGTCTTTTATCCGTCAACACAGCGTGCACTGGTCGTTGAATGAGAAGAGCCCGATAGGTCAGAAAAGGTGCAGCGATCCATGTACTTTGTCAGTGAGGTACTCTCCGACTCCAAGACGCGACACTTGCAAATGCATAAGCTTGTATACACCGTCTTGATGACAAGGAACAAGCTCCGACACTACTTCGACACGCATCCCATCACTGTGGTGTCCAAGTACCCACTAGGGGAGGTCATCTAGAACCCCGAGGTTGAAGGGAGAATCACCAAGTGGGCGCTCGAGTTGATGGGGCAGATAATATCGTACGCGTCATGCAGTGCCATCAATTCTCAAGTACTCACGAACTTCGCTGCTGAGTGAACGGAGATCCAGACTCCTCCGGCGCCCATCGGACACGAGATGTGGATCATGTAGTTTGACGGCTATTGACGGTGCATTTTGGTACACTAAACATGTTCATTACACTTTGGTTTGGATTTGATTATGGAACTAACCAGCCACTAGGCACACTAATCATATAACAAGTCCATCTCCGTGTGTGCATTTGGAAGTGTTATGTTTATGTAGGAAAACATGGACATAAAGGACGGATTCACAACAAGTTCCAATGAGCAATTAAGGAGTCTTGTTCGTGTTCATGAGCTTGATGAAATCACTTCCAATGGTGGCAAGGACCAAAGTCTTACAAAGAAACATCCCCAAGGATTGAAGCGTAAAAGACCAGACTTCATGCAAAGAGAACCTCCATCTTGGACGCGAGGATGACATCATCAAAATAGTGCAAGTGGAGCGGGCGAAGTGCATAATTACATGAGGACCCACGGGAGCGAAGGGGCAACCGAGCCAGGCCGGGATGGGCCTGGGCCAGTTAACCCAAGCCGGCCGGCCTGGCCCACTTCCAGGTTCGGTTCGCCCCCCTTTCCTTGCACCTGAAGGATCTTCAACTCTATGTCCGTGGAGGCACCGCCATTCACAAAGGAGAGAGCCATTCTCATCGAGAGGCCATCCACGAGCTAGAGAGAGAGAGGAGGGAGATCTTCGGAGGAGGATCGCTCAACTCGAAGGAAGCACCCTCAAGTGGAGAAGGAAGAAGACACCGTCGGAAGCATCACCATGACCAACGGTGCCATGTCTAGCACCTTGATGGGGTAATCTTCTCATTTGTCCATGGCTTGTAATCGATCTTGAGATGTAATTGCTACGTTATTCGAATATCTATCTATCATCTTGTGTTGAATACGCTTTAATGATTAATGTTAGCTACCATGTCGTAAAGGGAGTAAGGCCCCAATGCTCCCTTAGATCCATTCAATATGCCGTGTCCATCATAGGTCTAGTCACGAATACCTCCACGCAGTGACAGTACGGGGGAAGGGAAAGGGCGAAACCGTGGTCACAACCCCTGATAGATTAGAATGGTTTTCATGCTTTAAGCGGTTGCATGTTCGAGTATTGTAGACCCATGGGTGAGTGTCTTTTATCTTGTTAGCTTAATCGTTCTCTCCAGTGTAGTGTAGTCGTTTTCTAGTTTAACCATAGATTGGATTGAGTAAGTTAGTTAGTAGAGGTAGATCAAACGCTTGTAATCCCCTTGCTCTGCGGATTGACAAGAACCTAGGGCATCCCGTGGTGAAAGAGGTGTAGGTTCGTACGCTTGCGGAGCGTAGGTGGATACATCTTTTATCCATTAACAAGCCCCTTTTTCTGGCACCGTTGCCGGGGAGCAAGCTAGTTTATATCGTTTGGGTTGCATCTAACTTTGTTTTATATTTGGTTTATCGTTTATTTGCTAATATCTAACTCATATTACCTAGAAAACCATTTTGTTTTTGTTTTTGTTTTTGTTTTTATTTTGTTGTATAGATGGCGTTCATCAACCACCCCGTGGAAGAACCAGAGAAATCGCTAAGGGACTACGCTAGTCCTCAATGTGAAGACATAAAAGTACAGGAGTCGAATTCGAAGCTCGAAGCGAGCAAGTATGAAAATCAAATCCAAGATCATCGAGATGAAGGCGGCAACCCCGTTTCAAGGGATGGCTACGGAAAACCCATATAGACACATAAGACATTTCATGACGCTATGCAACACGGTGCATCAAGAAGGAGTTCCCGATGAATGGTTCAAATGGAATCTTTCTGTACTTACTTGTCGGTGAAGCAAATACGTGGTACTCGTTTGCGTCCTTTGAAGTTGAAGGCAAATGGAACAAGTTGACAAAAAAGTTTTGCGAGAAGTTCTTTCAAATTAGCAAGGTTCAACATCTAAGGAGGCAAGTGATCACTTTCATGCAAGGAAAAGAGGAAGGGATAGACCAAGCTTGGAATAGATTTAATGAGTTGACCGAACAAGGACCAAGATTGGGAAACAAGACTTGCAGGAGAGTCGGAACACAATTCAAGGATGAAGATGTGTGCTGAAATTTCTAAAGAGGCAACCCCGGAAGACACAAAAGAGGTGCTAATCCTGGAAAAGCTTGAAGAAGAGCACATCAAGTCGAGTACTACCCCGAGCGTTTACTTCGCCAAATCAAATGAAACAAACAAGAGGAGTATGTCAAGCGCGAAGCCATTAAGGAAGTTCGAACAAATGGATTGGGTTCCAATCGATTATGTAGAAGTATTCGACGAGAAAATAACGTTCCCTAACCAAAAGGGGATGGCAAGAGCGTTGGAAATGGATTTCCCACCGGAAAAAGAAAGCGGAAGATTCATATGACCTTGAAACCACCGGTGTTTTAAAAGCTCTTTGGAGATGATGAAGTGGATCCGGAACATATAGCCAAGGTGAAAAGAATCATGGGGATCAAGCTCCAAGCATCGTCATATGCTCGCCTCGCCGAAGTTTATGCGATAAGATCCGAAGAAGAGGAGAAGACGACACCACACATGAGTTGCGAGATCAATGGAGTTCAATGCAAAGCTTTGTGCGACATCGGAGCCCAAGTAAGTGTCCTATCTTCTAAAATTTACATAAAGTTCCAGACCACAACCTAGACTTAGCCCCAACATCAGCGAAATTAATCATGGGAGATGGTAGAATTATTGACCTCTAGGTATTGCTTGCAACATGAATGTAAACATCTTTGGAAAATGTAACAATGAACCTTAATGGAAAGTACACATATAACTTTCTTCGCATTTCTAAACACCCTTCACCTTTTCCTCCCGAAGACGAAGAAGTAGAGGAGGTAGATAGTCTTTGGTTTGTTGAAACCCTTAGAGACCCTCTACAAAGAGCGATGGAGAATCAAGCTAATGATCAACAATATGAAGAACTAGAAGAAGCAACAAAAGGATTAGAACCACAAGATGGAAGCTTGGAGGAAGAAAAATTCGAGGATATATGAGAAATTAAACCCGAGGAGACACAAGTGCCCGAGGTAGATCTTAAACCATTTCCCAAAGTATTAAAGTACGAATTTTTGGGCCCAGACAAGACTTATCCAGTCATCGTGAGCGACGAATTAAGTCCCGAAGAAAATGAGAAGTTGCTGAATTTATTGAAAAAGCATAGAAAGGTGATTGGATATTCGATCAATGATCTCAAAGGACTTAGCCCAGCCTTTTGCACTCAACGTATACCTATGGAAGACCAATGTAAGCCCGTAGTGGACCACCAAAGGAGGCTAACTTATGCCATGCGAGAGGTAGTAAAGAAAGAGTTCATCAAGTTACTTGATGCCGGAATCATCTACCCGGTTCCGCATAGCGAATGGGTGAGCCCGGTACATTGTGTGCCAAAGAAAGGAGATTTAACCGTGGTGAAGAATGAGAAGAATGAATTGATACCGCAAAGAACCGTGACCGGGTGGCGGATGTGTATCGATTATCGAAAGCTAAACAAAGCAATGAAGAAAGATCACTGCCCCCAACAGTTCATTGACGAGATGCTCGAGATATTAGCAAACCACACTTATTTTTGCTTTCTCGATGGGTACTCGGGGTTCATGCAAATTCCTATTCACCCAGATGATCAACACAAAACAACATTTACATGCCCTTATGGAACGTTTGCATATAGAAGGATGCCCTTCGGCCTATGCAACGCTCTAGCCTCTTTTCAACATTGCATGATGTCCGTATTCTCAGAATTCATCGAAGAAATTGTCGAGGTGTTCATGGATGATATCTCCATTTATGGGAAGACATTCGTGGATTGCTTGGCAAACTTGGATAAGGTCCTTACGAGCTGTGCGGAGGTAGACTGAGTGCTAAATTGGGAGAAGTGCCACTTCATGGTAAAGCAAGGCATAATGCTCGGACATGTTATATCCGGGAGAGGAATCTAAGTGGACAAAGCTAAAGTGGAGACGGTTGAACAACTCCCACCTCCGACGGACGTTAAGTCCTTGAGGAGCTTTCTAGGCCACGCCGGATTCTATAGAAGATTTATTACGGACATATCAAAGATCACTAAGCCTTTAACGCATCTCCTTCAAAAGGATGTGGCTTTTGACTTTGATGAGAAGTGCTTGGGCATTCAGGACCTTGAAAAGTGCTTTGGTGAGTGCTCCCTGAGGACCAGGAGCGTCCCAGTGGTCGATGGATGACCGCTCCTCAGTGATGAGTGATTGACAACGGGTGTTGGACTAACTCTTGGCTTAGTGCGCAGGTGTAGGCTGCGGCCTAGTTCGTGTTGTTGCAGGTGAAGAACGGGCGCGAAAGGTCTTCAGCCTTGAGGGGCCTCCAGGAGATGGAGAGACAAGTAGGCTCGATTCGAGGGACCTGGTGGACAGCGGGACTGGTTGCGGGCCACATGGTGGCAACACGAGCAAGATGAAGTCATGGACAATCGAGCCGGTGCACGGTGGCGGTCGAGTCAAGTGGTTTGGCGGGAGGCCGGACCGGGCACGCGGGGTTTGGTGGTTTACCCACAAAACCATCGGCGGACGGTTTCTTGGTTTGGGCCTCAAAACCAAGTCCGAGGGCCCAACACGACGGAGACGGGATCCGGGCGTGTCGGGAAGCTTCGAGGCGGAGGACACGCGGTGGGATCGCATGGCTTGCGTCGGGAGGACGCGGGGTGCGGCAAAGGCGTGGCCGTCTATGGCAAGACCTACAAACATTACCTAAATGCCCCTACGTGAGTTGTATCGCCAGTAGTTAAGTTAGGGGTAGTCGAGTCATTTACCACTCTGGCGGGACCTGATATATAAGCCATGAGTGTGTGTGGATGGCTGGCTCTCTCCGTGACTTAGGGTTTCATTTCCTCCCTCCCATTTTTCATTTCCGTAGCTATTTTTCTTCCATTTTCTCTAGGCTAGCATGAGAGCTTCATGAGACATTTGTTGAGAGGGATGGATGCTAGGGCGGCATGCTAGACCTTGTGAATCTTTCCTGGTTTGTATAGAAGATTCGAAGTTGTGTTTCTCGTGGTCTTTTTGTGTATGTTTTCGTGCCTTTGTTCCTGGTGTGATTCCGCGGATTTGAGTGGGTTTCTCCCCGGATTTCTTTGAGGGAAACATGGATAGATGTCTCGTGCATCTTTGTGATTGATCTTGTGCCCTCAAACACCGGGAAACCACTTCGATTCGAGGATTTTCGTTCGGTACTCTAACTTTTGGTGGTGCTCAAAGGATTCGCGATTCTTGGTGATTTAGGGAGTTAGGAGGCAAGATTGTTGGGCTATAGCATCCTTGTGTGACGCTTTTCAAGTCCCCAAACCCTTGTCTCCACAGCTTCAACCGTTTGGGAAATCCGATGATGATTTGGCGGAGTTGACTTTCGAGGTCGGGGCGTTTTTTCGCTCGTCCGAGCCTCGCGGACAGTCCGCGCCCTCCTAGCAGACTGTCCGCGCCGCTCGTGTTCGTCCCGTGTTCTTCGTGTTCTTGCTCGCCTTTTGTTTCGATCCGTCGTGTTTTTGAGTTTCGGTTGGACGGAGTTTCAGACGGTCCGCAGCAGAGGGTGGACGGTCCGCGGGTGCCTGGCGGACAGTCTGCGTGCTCCCCACGGACGGTTCGTGGTTCGTGGTGTGCTTCTGTTGGTTCTATGTGTTTTAAAGGACGGTCCGCGGTGTAGGGCCGGACGGTCCGCAAGGTTGGCACGGACGGTCCGCGACAGCAGGCCGGACAATCCGCGAGGTCAGCGCGGACGGTCCGCCCCTCCTGGCCGGACGGTCTGCCAGAGCTTGTGAGCTTTGCTTCTTGTTTCGATTCCTCCCTTCCTTTCTCGTGCTTCCACGTGTGCTTCAAGGAATCGTTCCTAAGGCTAGAGGTTGATCCATAACCTCGTTGTCTTGGCGATTGGTGCGTGATTCGATCCATCGCTCGTGTGTGACCGGGGTTTGACTAGGGTATAGGCCGGGTTCTTTGGGAAGAATTTTTACCGGCTCCTATTCACTCCCCCCTCTCTAGTCGCCATCTGATCCTTCAATTGGTATCAGAGCTTGGTGCCGGATTCTTTGCGACTTTGACAAGTCTTGAATCCTAAGATGACATACGTTGAGCGGGGCGGTCCGCCGCACTTCGATGGCAGGGGTTACCACAAGTGGGCAGCTCATATGATGATCTTTCTTCGTGGAAAGCCGTTGGATTTCATTGTGCTTGACAAGACCTATGCTATTCCGGTCAACATCCATACTCTTATGGTGACCGATGCCGGTGCTAAGGCCAAGTATGAGGCTAATGCAAAAGCCGTTGATCACTTGGTCCGGAGCTTGTGCGATCCTAAGTTTGAGCGTGTTCGCCATTTGAATCTTGCTTGGCAAATTTGGGAGAAGTTGTTGGTTGCTCACGGTGGTGATAACCATGTGAAGGCTCGCCTCTTTGTCTCTTACCCGATGCAATATGAGAACTTCACTCCACTTCCCGGTGAGGACATTGATGCGATGTTTCAGAGGTTCACCGCCATCGTGAACAACATGAAAGCTAATGTTGAGGATTTTCCTTACACCGAGCATGATCAGGCTTTGAAGCTCTTGCATGTCTTGGACCCAAATGTTTGGGGTGCTAAGGTTGAGGCCATCAAGGAGTCTGGGCAGTATTTGACTATTGAGTTGGATGACCTCTTTTCTAAGCTCCAGTCGGCTGAGGTTGACAGGAAGTTGCAATCCATGCATGAGGGCTCGACTGACCATAGTCTTGCTCTTGTGGGCGGATCAAAGGGGAAATTTAACCCTTCCTGTCGACAGTTTTCCTTGTCTTCTCATATGTCCATTCCAGATGAGGAGTTTGATGTGCTGGGTGAGGAGGAGCTGGCCTTGCTCTCAAGAAGGTTTGATCGACTACACGAGAGTCGGAGGAATGCAAGGCGGAGCTCAGGGACGTGCTACAAGTGTGGCAAGCATGGCCACTTCATCGCCGAGTGCCCGAAAGCGGAGGAGAACAAGTACAAGATGAACGAGTACAAGGCGCACTCGAGGCGTGAAGACAAGTACTCCTCCAAGGGCAAGCACTTCAGCAAGTCCAAGAGCAAGGACAAGGACAAGCGGAGACCAAGCAAGAGCAGCTACAATTAGAACAAGGCAAGAGCCATGGTGGCCGGTGCAAGAGACGTCGACTCGAGCTCAAGCGACGCGCAGTCAAGCTCAAGTAGTGAAGATAAAGACGCCGGGAGGCGCAAGGACAAGAAGAGTGCAAGCCAGAACCTCGGTGGGTTGAGCTGTATGGCGCTTGAAGGCTTTTGTGGCATGGCCCATAGCTCGAGCAGCAAGAAGAGCGACAAGGAAGACAACGACTCCGACTTGGAGGATGAGCTAAATCGTGACCCCGACACTTTGCTTGCTTAGATCGCTAGGTTGAATGGCTTGATTGACAACCGTGATAGTGTGCTAAGAGATTCCAAAAGGATGAGGAAAGATCTTAGGGCTCAACTTGAGAATGCTAGTGAGAAAGTAGGAGAGTTAGAGTCCAAATTGCTTGAATTGAAATTTGAGAATGACTCTTTGAAACTTGCTCCTACTACTCATGATGATGTTGAATGTCTTGAGTGTGATGCATGGTTGAATGAGATCAAGTTGCTTAATGAGAAGAATGCTTCCACTTTGGCTAAACTAGATGCTCTTAGGACTGAATATGATGAGCTTAAGGCTAGACCCACTTTGCTTGGTGCTTGTAAATCATGTCCTACTATGCATGCTAAGCTTGTTGATGCTCGTTCTACCATTTGTTCTTTGGAAGCATCTTTGAAATTTCCCGTTGCAAATGCATGCTCTAGCTGTGATGAAGTTACTTTGCGCAATCTTGAACTTACTTCCCGTTTGGATGTCATCTATGAGGAGAATGACTATTTGAGGAAGGTGTTGGGTTGGTTGTCTGGGCAGGAACCTCAATTGAAAATCATGATTCAGGAGTTCAAGAGGGCTGATGGTCGTGGTTTGGGGTTTGAGAAGTTGGGTGAGAAAGTTGGAGAGAACAGTGGGGAGAGTGTGTATGAGAAGTGTGTTGAGTCTAACCCCGAGTTTGAGGTGATCGGAGACATCCAAGTCCCACTTCCAAAAGCACCCAAGAACTCCTTCACACCAATGCCCAACCACCTTTGCTACAAGCTTGACACAACCCAAGATCCACCCAAATTCCCACCTAAGACAAATGACTTCCAGAAACCGGTGATGTTTGTGAGTGAGAAGGGTGAGAAGCCTAGAGAGAAGCCAGAGCCAGAGCCAAAACCAAAACCCATCCCCTTCAGGTGTGAGTATTGTAGCTATGAGAGGCATCTTGCAGAGTTTTGTCACAAGAGGAAGAGGGATGAGAGACTTGCTAGGGAGCAAGCAAACCAGGACAGGTATCGCCAGTCTCATGGTATTCCTGAGCCTAGAGTGCCACTTCCACGGGGTGTGGGAAGTGTGAAGAGTGTTGGTAGAGTTGGAGCTCAGGGTGGTAGGTTTGTGAGGAGAGATGATGGTGTGCGTGCTGGTGAGAGGTTTGGTCGGGCTCGTGGTGGTTTTGCTGGACGTCCCCCTACTCGTCCTCAATACGGGTTTAGGGGAGATGATCGCAGCTTTGGGTTCCAGAGGAACTACGGACCACGTTTTCCCCCTCGTGGTGCTCGTACTCCTCCCATGGGACATGGGAAGTTTGGTGGCAAGGGAATGATGTTTGCTAACCCCTCTTTTGAGCAAGATGGCTCGACACTGGTTTAACTTTCTTTGTGCTAACGCCAGTGTCGAGTCGCTAGCTCACTCTCGTTCTTGTTTCGACTACGGGCGGGGAGGCTTGGAGAACATTTGGTTGATTGACTCCGGATGTTCCCGACACATGACCGGAGATAAGAAGTGGTTCTCCAGCCTCACCCCAGTGAAGGAAAAGTTGTACATCACATTTGGGGACAATGGACGAGGAAGGGTGCTTTCGGAGGGTGTTGTGCATGTGAGTGACAAGGTAACGTTGAAGAGAGTGGCTCTTGTGAAGTCTTTGGGTTTCAATTTGCTTTCGGTTTCTCAGTTGCTTGATGAGGGTTTTGAGGTGCGTTTCAAGTCTGGCGAGTCTCATTTGCTTGATTCTAGAGGTGATCTTGTCTGTATGATCATCCCCGAGGGTCGATTTTCGTGGCTGATTTCTCTCGTTCTTTGGGTCCTGCTCGCTGTTTGATGGCTGATCCTTCTTCTGATTTGTGGAAATGGCATAGGCAGTTGGGACACTTGAGCTTTGATTTGGTTTCCCGTTTGAGTGGTCTTGACCTTGTCCGAGGATTGCTGAGGTTGAAGCTTGAGAAGGATTTGGTTTGTGCTCCGTGTAGGCATGGCAAGATGGTAGCCACTCCCCATCCACCCCTGACCGATGTCATGACCGAGCGTCCGACAGAGCTGTTGCACATGGACCTTGTTGGGCCAGCTCGAGTTCACTCGGTAGGTGGGAAGTGGTATGTCCTTGTTGTGGTGGACGATTACTCTCGCTATGCTTCGGTGTTTTTCTTGGAGGACAAGAGTGAGACATTTGGCTTTGTTCGAGATCTGATCGTGAGGTTGAAAAACAGAGGCATGGGAATGCTATTCGAGCTATCCGCAGTGATAATGGCTCAAAGTTCAAGAACTCTCGTTTTGATGCCTTTTGTCGTGATCTAGGTCTTGAACATCAGTATTCGACCCCTTATGTGCCCCCACAAAATGGAGTTGTGGAAAGGAGAAATCGGACTCTTTGTGAGATGGCTAGGACGATGCTCGAAGAGCACAGGACTCCTAGGAGGTATTGGGCTGAGGCGGTCAATACGGCTTGTCATGTTTCCAACAGGATTTTATTGCGAGCTTTCAAGAAGAAGACCTGTTATGAGCTTATGCATGGTCGGGCACCCAAGGTGAGTCATTTCCGAGTCTTTGGCTGCAAGTGCTTTATTCTTAAGAATAGAAAACTCGACAAGTTTGAGGCTAGGTCTAGTGATGGTATTTTCTTTGGATATGCTAACCACTCTAGAGCCTATAGGGTGCTTAACCTTGAGACTAACAAAATCATGGAGACTTGCGAGGTAACCTTCGACGAGACAATGCCATGTACCACTCTTGGCTTTGAATGTGCAGGTGATGAAGAGATGGCCGAGGACCTCTTTGAAGAGGAGAAGGATGAAGCTGGAGATGATGATGGAGAGAACCATGCGCCTGAAGCTGAGTGTGTACCCACTACTTCCCCTACGACCACTATGGAGCGTGGACCGTCTACTTCATGGACAACGACGGTGCGACAAGAGGACCAGGCGAGAGAAGCTGAAGTTGAGGGGGAGGTAGTCTCGAGGCGTGAGGCTCCCCGGTGGATTCAAGAAGTGCATCCCCTGTCGAAGATCATTGGGAACATCGACGAACGCACTACACGGTCAAGGAATTCCTCTCATTTTGCCCATGCTGCTTTTGTTGCCACTTTTGAGCCCAAGGACATTGGACATGCTTTATCTGATGCAAACTGGGTCAATTCTATGCATGGGGAGTTCGAAAACTTTGAGAGGAACTAGGTGTGGGAGTTAGTCGAACCACCTCCAAATTGTCATCCCATAGGAACCAAGTGGGTTTGGAAGAACAAAGAGAGAGAGAGAGAATGGGATGGTTGTGAGGAACAAGTCCAGACTTGTTGCTCAGGGGTTTAGTCAGAAGGAGGGGATCGACTATGAGGAGACCTTTGCTCCTGTGGCCCGTCTTGAGGCAATTCGGATCCTTCTAGCCTTTGCCGTGGCTAAAGGGTTCAAGTTGTTTCAGATGGACGTGAAGAGTGCTTTTCTGAATGGGGTCATAGAGGAGGAGGTGTATGCGAAGCGCCCACCGGGTTTGAGAGCGAGCCGTACCCACACGGGGTGTACGGGTTGAAAAGGGCTCTGTATGGGTTGAACCAGGCGCCCCGTGCTTGGTATGGGAGATTGAGAGGTTTTTTGTTGAGCAGAGGGTTTGTGATGGGTACAGTGGATAGGACTTTGTTTCTCCTCAAGCATGGAAATGACTTGTTGATTGTTCAGATATACGTGGATGATATTGTCTTTGGTGGCTCGTCACATAACCTTGTTGCCAAGTTTGCAGATGAGATGAGCAGGGAGTTCAAGATGAGCATGATGGGCGAGTTGCAGTATTTTCTCGGGCTGCAGATCATACAAGTGAAGGACGGTACATTCGTGCACCAGACCAAATACACGAAAGACATGCTGAGGAAGTACCAGATGCAAGATGTGAAGCCGATGTCGACTCCCATGGGGAGTACGGCCACTTTGGATGCGGACGAGGACGGAGAACCAGTGGACCAGCGGGAGTACAGGAGCATGATCGGCTCCCTCCTCTACTTGACGGCGACGAGGCCGGACATACGGTTCGGCCGTGTGTCTGTGTGCTCGTTTTCAGGCTTCGCCGAGGACATCACATCGACAGGCTGTCAAGAGGATCTTCAGGTACCTACCGTCTGCCCCTGGTCTTGGCCTTTGGTATTCGTCCTCCTCGACTCTTTCTCTTCATGGTTTTTCCGATGCGGATTTTGCTGGATGTCGAGTCGAGAGGAAGTCTACTTCTGGTACTTGCTAGTTCCTTGGTTCTTCGTTGGTCTCATGGTCTTCCCGCAAGCAGTCTAGTGTAGCTCAGTCTACCACCGAGGCGGAGTATGTTGCAGCCGCGAGTTGTTGTTCCCGAGTTTACCGTTGTGGATTTCATACACTTTGAGAGACTTTGGTGAGGAGTGCACCCAGATCCCACTTCTTTGTGATAGCACCAGTGCCATAAGCGTAGCTAAAAACCCAGTGCTTCACTCCAGAACCAAACACATAGAAGTGAGGTATCATTTCTTGAGGGACAATGTGGAAAAAGGAACCATTGTGTTGAGCCATGTCCTTACACAAGATCAGCTTGCAGACATTTTCACAAAGCATCTCGACCAAGCAACATTTGTGCGCTTGCGGGGGAACTTGGGGTTTGTTGCCCTTTCTAGTTGATTCTTGGGGGATTTTCTTTTGTATCATATGTATCATACCATGTTTACTTTGATGTATATACATGCTTTGCTTGATGTATAAACCATGGTAGGATAGCCATCTTGTCATATATCATGTTGCATTTGTATCATATTGCATTTTAGGATGATGAGCTTCTTTCATATGCCATATTTGAGTTTCTTTGGCTATTTGTGAGATTTTGGTTAGATGTGTGGAGAAATGGCGATGTGAGGCTATGCTCTTGGAATATTTGAGATATATGTGTGGTGAGATAGCCCTTTTTGAAATAAATGCTAATCTTGACTATTTTTTGATGAAATATGCTCCGCTTGTGTGTAGTTGTGTATCCATGTCACATTTTGGTCTAAATGTGCTTTTCATGCTTAGATTATGCTTGGATGCCTTGTTCTTGCATTTGGGCCAAAGGTCGTATATCATTGTGAATGTTTAGCCTATGTTGCATTCATGGAGGAGCATAAGCTTCTTTTTGCCGCAAAGGCACTTCATGTACCATGAAATGATTTAATCTTGAAAAGAAGTGTACAATGCTTGAAAAATGCTCCATCCATCATGTCTATGCTTAAAATGTCTTATCTTTCACATATGGGTGCAAAACATGTTGCATGATGTTCACCAGTGGAGAAGTCTCCCCGAAGTGGACACATGGCTCATGAGCTTTGACATGACATGCTTTGCTTTATGGGTGTTTGCCATGAACTTTTGCTGAGAATTTGATATCCTTGTATGATCTTTGAATGGTATGCATGTTTGTGGCTCAAGTGTGGCATGAATAGGCTTTTACATGTGAAGCGAGCCTTCTTTTGGTAAAACTGCTTAAATCTGAAAATTTTGCTTTGTCACATGCTTGTATTTCCTATATTACTTGTGGAAATGCTTTGACTATGCTATGATTCCTATGTGTGATCTTTGTCTCATTTTTAGCCTTTGACACTAGATTTGGCCTATTTGAGAAGCTCATGTAGATGTTTCTATGCTTTGTTTTGCATTTCTGCATTTTCACCTTGATTCATACATTCTCAACAAGGGGGAGAAGAGGTGAGCTTAATGAAAATTCAGAAGAGGTGAGCTAAAATTTTGGAAGATTGCATCCACATGTTCCGAGGGAGCTTTCTTGCTGTTTTCGGTGGGGAGTTTGTGCTTTGCTTGGCTTGTGACCTTTCTTCGCCTTTCTTCGGTTTTGGTCATGAGTTGAGTTTCCTTGTTTTTCTTTCTTCTTCCTTTCTTTCTTTCTCTGAATTTCATTTCGCGTTGTGTGTTGTCAATGCACTCATCAAGGGGGAGATTGAGGACCAGGAGCGTCCCAGTGGTCGATGGATGGCCGCTCCTCAGTGATGAGTGATTGACAACAGGTGTTGGACTGACTCTTGCCTTAGTGCGCAGGTGTAGGCTGCGGCCTAGTTCGTGTTGTTGCAGGTGAAGAATGGGCGCGAATGGTCTTCAGCCTTGAGGGGCCTCCGGGAGATGGAGAGACAAGTAGGCTCGGTTCGAGGGACCTGGTGGACAGCGGGACTGGGTGCGGGCCACATGGTGGCGACACGAGCAAGATGAAGTCATGGACAATCGAGCCGGTGCACGGTGGCGGTCGAGTCAAGTGGTTTGGCGGGAGGCCGGACCGGGCACGCGGGGTTTGGTGGTTTGCCTACAAAACCATCGGCGGACGGTTTCTTGGTTTGGGCCTCAAAACCAAGTCGGAGGGCCCAACACAACGGAGACGGGATCCGGGCGTGTCGGGAAGCTTCGAGGCGGAGGACACGCGGCGGGATCGCATGGCTTGCGTCGGGAGGACGCGGGGTGCGGCAAAGGCGTGGCCGTCCGATGGAAAGACCCACAAACATTACCTAAATGCCCCTACGTGGGTTGTATCGCCAGTAGTTAAGTTAGGGGTAGTCGAGTCATTTACCACTCTGGCGGGACCTGATATATAAGCCATGAGTGTGTGTGGATGGCTGGCTCTCTCCGTGACTTAGGGTTTCATTTCCTTCCTCCCATTTCTCATTTTCGTAGCTATTTTTCTTCCATTTTCTCTAGGCTAGCATGAGAGCTTCATGAGAGATTTTTTGAGAGGGATGGATGCTAGGGCGGCATGCTAGACCTAGTGAATCTTTCCTGGTTTGTATAGAAGATTCGGAGTTGCGTTTCTCGTGGTCTTTTTGTGCTTATTTTCGTGCCTTTGTTCCCGGTGTGATTCCGCGTATTTGAGTGGGTTTCTCCCCGGATTTCTTTGAGGGAAACATGGATAGATGTCTCGTGCATCTTTGTGATTGATCTTGTGCCCTCAAACGCCGGGAAACCACTTCGATTCGAGGATTTTCGTTCGGTGCTCTAACTTTTGGTGGTGCTCAACGGATTCGCGATTCCTGGTGATTTAGGGAGTTAGGAGGCAAGATTTTTGGGCTATAGCATCCTTGTGTGACGATTTTCAAGTCCCCAAACCCTTTTCTCCACAGCTTCAACCGTTTGGGAAATCCGATGATGATTTGGGGGAGTTGACTTTCGAGGTCGGGCGTTTTTGTGCTCTGTCCGAGCCTCGCGGACGGTCCGCGCCCTCCTGGCAGACGGTCCGCGCCGCTCGTGTTCGTCCCGTGTTCTTCGTGTTCTTGCTCGCCTTTTGTTTCGATCCGTCGCGTTTCTGAGTTTCGGTTGGATGTAGTTTCGGACGGTCCGCAGCAGAGGGCGGACGGTCCGCGGGTGCCTGGCGGACAGTCCGCGTGGTCCCCGCGGGCGGTCCATGGTTCGTGGTGTGCTTCTTTTGGTTCTGTGTGTTTTAACGGACGGTCCGCGGTGTAGGGCCGGACGGTCCGCAAGGTTGGCACGGACGGTCCGCGACAGCAGGCTAGACAGTCCGCGAGGTCAGTGCGGACGGTCCGCCCCTCCTGGCCGGACGGTCCGCCAGAGCCTGTGAGCTATGCTTCTTGTTTCAATTCCTCCCTTCCTTTCTCGTGCTTCCGCATGTGCTTCAAGGAATCGTTCCTAAGGCTAGAGGTTGATCCATAACCTCGTTGTCTTGGCGATTGGTGTGTGATTCGATCCATCGCTCGTGTGTGACCGGGGTTTGACTAGGGTATAGGCCGGGTTCTTTGGGAAGACTTTTTACTGGCTCCTATTCACTCCCCCCTGTCTAGTCGCCATCTAATCCTTCACTCCCATTATTGAACCTCTGGATTGGAGCCAACCTTTCGAGATCATGTGTGATGCAAGTGACTACGCTGTAGGAGCGGTTTTGGGTCAAAGAAAGGAAGGCCGAGTTCACGCCATTTACTACGCTAGTAAAACTCTTAATGAGGCGCAATTAAATTATGCCACTACGGAGAAAGAGTTGCTAGCGGTGGTATTCTCCTTTGAAAAATTGAGAACTTACATCGTGAACTCAAAGGTCATTGTTTACACTGATCACGCGGCCATCAAGTATCTCTTGGCTAAGAAGGATACCAAACCAAGGTTGATTAGTTGGATCCTTCTTCTCCAAGAGTTCGATGTTGAAATTCGTGATAAGAAGGGGGTGGAAAATGTTGTGGCCGATCATTTGTCTAGGACGAATCATGGACAAGATGATAAAGAGCCCATAGAAGACGAGATGAGAGATGACAACCTCTATCGAGTGCTTGATAAAGGCACTTGGATGATTGATATCATTCGAGAAATTCGGAAGATGCCTCTTGATCATTAAGACAAAAACTCTCAAAGGAGGATAATCTTCGAAAGTCGAAAATACTTTTGGGATGCACCTTACCTCTTCAAATTGGCAATGATGGAGTCATGAGAAGATGTGTGCCGAGAGAAGAGAGGCTATAAATTTTGAGAAAGTGCCACTCAGCGGAGTACGGTGAACATTATATACACTTTTGGACCCAAGCAAAAGTGTGGTCTAGCGGATTCTATTGGCCGAAGATGCATGAAGATACCAAAAGTTACGTTGCGTCATGCCCTGAATGCCAAAGAACTGGGACAATCTCTCAAAGAAATTCTAAGCCCTTGAGATATAATCTACAAATTGACCTATTAGATGTGTGGGGAATAGACTTCATGGGGCCTTTCAAAAACTCGCATCGATTTGAGCATATCCTAGTCATGGTTGACTATGTATCCAAGTGGGTAGTGGCCATGCCATGTTGTAAAGCTTCCACGGATGAGTCCATTGCAATGACCAAGAGCATGATTTTCCCTCGCTTCGGTACTCTGAGAATCTTGATAAGTGATGGAGGAACTCACTTCACCAGGAAGAATTTAAAAAATTGCTTGTCCAAGTTAGGAATTGAACATAGGATCTCTACGGCCTATCACCCACAAACCAATGGACAAGCGGAAACATCGAATAGGTAATTAAAGAGCATCCTCAATGAAACCATAGAGAAGGGAGGCAAAGATTGGTCAAAGCAATTAGACGGAGCTTTGTCGGCATATCGAACGGTGTTCAAGACACCGATAGGTATGACCCCTTATCAGTTCATCTATGGCAAAGCTTGCCACCTTCCGGTTTAGTTGGAACATAAAGCCTATTGGGCGATCAAAGAGATGAACATCGATCTAGATGCCGCGATGGTAAAGCGAAGAATCCAAATAAGCGAGCTAGAGGAGATGAGGTTGAAGGCTTATGAAAATGCAAGCATATTCAAAGAGAGGATTAAAAGGTGGTATGACAAAAGGTTGAAGAAAAAAGAATTTAAAGAAGGAGATAAGGTCCTCCTCTACAATTCGAGATTTAAAACCTTTGGAAAGGGGAAATTGCAAAGCAAGTGGGACAAACCTTACATTGTTCATTAGGGTGCTCTCCAATGGAGCAGTAACCATCATGGATGTGAAAGGTGATCAATTCGTGGTGAATGGTCAACGGCTTAAGGTTTATTACGAACCCGACGTTGTGCCTTTTCACCATATTGATGCCTTCACCATTGAAGAAGAGCCCGAACGTCTAGCCTAGGATGTAAAACAAGGTGTGGATTTTGTAAATAGTTTTTCTTTTATTTTTCTGGAGTTTCTCGCGAAGTTTTACCAGGCCATATTTTTCTCATGGGCTGAAAACGTGAAATAAAAGGGGTACACGGGAAATCGGACCGAACCGGCCCGCGAACCGAGGTAGGCCGGCCGGCCCGGTCTGACCGGCCGAAGGGGCCCGAGAGGCGGTTCGCCCCCGGTTTTTCCCTGGGACATGGCTTTTTGACTTCCTTCTTTGGTCAGAAACTTTTAATGGAAGTTTGAAAAAGGAAAATGCGGTTTCTAGAGTATTCCTTTTCGTACTATTTAATTGGCCGAGATGGGAGCTCGGGAATCCATCCCATCTCGCATTCTCTTACACGCGCGCAGCAGCCATGACATCCCCGAAGAGTGTAGAGTTGAAGCTAGGCGCCGAGGAGCCATTGATGGAGGAGGCGAAGTGATGCAAGCTCAAGCTACCCATGGAGATCAAGAGGACCACCCACATCCGCTGTGGAGGGCGTGTCCTGATCGGAGCAATCGCATCTCGCAACCCCGTCAAAGAGGAGAAGGTCCCTACTCCCGTTCGAAGGTCGACGTGCATCCGAGGCATGAAGAGGAAGGATTAAAAGGAGGTGTCGCCCGAGCCTAAAGACTATGGGGGGATTGACTATTCCGATTATTGTAGCTCGAGCTCGTGGGTGGCCGCTGGAAGGGAAGACAATGACTTGTACTATTGGGAAGAGGTGCCTGTAAGACCCTGTGTTTTTACTTAAGTGACAATGAGTGTTTTGGACCCTAAGTACAACCTTAAGCACTTTGGACCAACACTTGTTCAAAAAACCCTAACCCTGAAACCCTAAGTCATCACCTTCTCTATATGAGCAAAGAGAACTTTGCCACGTTCATCAAATTTTTGCTTAAGCACTTCCAAATCGCCCAATACCAAAGTTGTGCACTTTTTCGAAACCAACAACTTTGCTGTTGAGTGGCATATGAAATTCAGAGTAAAACTTGATGAATTTTGCATTTGAATGCTGGGTGTCACTATTCACCAGCGCCGAGAAAATCCCGGTTTTGGCAAGCAATTTGTGCAAAAGCTATTGATCTAAACCCCTACCAGCCTTTGTAAAAGTCGTAGAGGAATATGTGATCTTCAACTTTGCTATAATTTATAAGGTGTACTTTAGTTTAGAAATCCGGAGAAAATCAATTTTGAACACAGCATCAGCAAACTGTTTTTACCCTGCGACGCCAGAGCGCACTCTAGCGTGACGTCACGCGAGCGCCACGTCAGACCGCCGTTGAACCGCCGTACGCGTGCCGGGCGTGCACGTCGAGGCACCGGAAAACCCATCGGTCCATGCGTCACGCCGGGAAGCTACTGTACATGACGTCCATGGGCGCTTGGACGGTGCCAGGTGGCTGAATTCCACTCGCCGGCGTGCCACCTGCCGCTCGCCATTGGGCCGCTGGTCCACTGCACGTCGTCGCGCCTTGCTGCCCACGCCGCGCGTGCACCGGCAACGTGGTTGACCCCAGGACCTCCTAACCGACCTCCAGCAACTATAAATACACGTCCCCGGCCGATCCTTCACCCACACACACCGCCGCCCGAGCTCCGCCGTCCGCCATTGGCACCGCCCGGTGCTAACCTCCCTCCCGTTGACTCCCTCACCCCCACAAGCCCCTGAGCTCTTCCTTGTGCACCACTAAAACTTCCCGAGTCGCTTGTCGATCAAGCCAAGCCGCACGATCATCAGAGCAACACATCCAGTGGCCGCCGCCGCCTGTCTCCGCCGCACCCACTCACCGGCGACGATCCAAGCTCCACTACGGCCATGGTCAGTCACTATCTAGCCCCTAGATCATTTCCCGTCCATCTCCCGGCCAAGCCCGCCGCCGGTCTTGCCGGAATCCGGCCGGCCGCGCCGTCCCCCGCGGCCAAGGGCCACATTGCAACATCCCAATTCTTTGTAGGGTGTTTTTCATAAACCAGGGACTGATTTGTAATGGATTTGAAAGTTCCAGGGGGGTTGAGCACAAAAAGATTCTTTAACCTGAGTTCATTTTCACCCAGTTGCTAGAGAATTCGTAGAACATTGTAGTAAAATCAGAAAAATGTGAAAGCAATTTTGCTAAGTTCTTTGTGAAGAACCCCAGCTTTCCTACAAATACATTATATACTTTTGAGCTGTAGTTTTCGAATGATAAATCAAAAATAGTAGGATCTAAATGTGTCATAACCCAAAGTAGGCTTATGTTCATGAGCTGATCATTGAATATGTTGTACTCCATGTCATGACTAGTCACCACACCCAAATTTGCACAAAGTTACTAAAGGGATCTTTTTATATAAATTATCTTGTGATATTGATAAATCTGCCAAGATGATTTTTGTAGCTCAAAATATAATTATTCTTGAGCCCAACTTCTGGCTATTGTCATGCTATACCAAAATGCATCCTTGGTGAATTTACCATGATTTTATCTCTGTTAGAAGTATTATTTCCTAATTTATGCTTGTTTTTATTCATAAATGCATAGATCAAAATCTAGAATAGATCCAGGAGTGTTTGTTGGTTATTTAGTCTTGTTTTGGACCAAAGCATGTGTAGGAGAAAGTTTAGATTCATTTTTGTTATATTTATTTTAATATGCTTTAATCCTCTATTTGCTAGCTAGAAATTCCTTCATTTATGTGCATTTAAATTCATTAGTGCAAACCAGTTGCTTGCTGTCCAGAGGTGTGTCTCCTGGTCATTAGGACCAGTGGGCACTATTGGTCAAACTTGAAGCATTATTGGTTGATTAAAAGAGTGCAAACTAGATTAAGCTAGTAAAGGAAAAATAGGAAAATCACATCCTTTTGTGCATAAGTTAAATAAATGAGTTAGGAAAGTAAAATGGTGGTAGAAAAGTAAATTCCTTGCTCTTTGTATTAAAATAAAATATTCTTTGTAGATGTGTACACTATCACCATCATGAAAGTGTTGTATAGTCTTTTGTGCTTACTTTAAATGAGTAAATGCTTACATGCTTCTGTAAAGTGAATATGACCAACCCAATACAACTTGTAGTTGTTGCTACTGTCTTATTATGTGAATTAAATTAATTCATATGTATACACAGCCACTGTTAAATAGTCTAGCTAATAAAGCATCACACAATGCTCCTTTTTAGGAAGAGTATGTTGAATGTATCTTTATCTAGGTGAATGTGGTCAACCATGCACCCCATGGTTGCCAAAAGTGATTTTGTGATGAATTAACTCAATCTTCCAATTAAGTCTTGCTTTTGCTTTCTCCGTGTAGAAGACCCCGACGGTAGCTATACGCTCGTGCCGCCTGACGAGGACGAGGGAGCAGGAGGAGACGTGCACTAAGTGACCATAGAGCAAGACCCGCGCCAAAGTCCGGAAGTTGGTGTGTCTTCTTGTGCTGATGAAGGCAAGCCCCCATTTATTCATTAACCTATGTGTTTTCTTTACCCTTCTGAAATTACTTATTGTTATTATATGTGCATTTACGTTCAGGAGTTGAAATAAAACCCTAGTTGCATGATCCATAAGTACCTATGATCTTTTACTAGCATGATAGGTCGCTAATTGCTATGCTTTAAGGATCCTGTACAAGTCGAGTGATGTTCGTCACTCGCGAGAATAGGATCTCCTTTTTGGAATCACCTTCTTGGCTAAATGGATTGCTCATGTGGTAAGAGCATGGGATTTGGGCTCCGGTCCAATGGCTTCGTTGGTTAAGTGTTTGAAAGTACTAAACACTTGTCAGAAATGGGTACGATAAACCAAGTACCTAAATGAGGCGGTACGGGGTTTTACTATCACTACTCTTAGGGTTGTGGCCCCGGGCTCGCCACCCGAGTGCATGCGTGAGGCTGGGTGACCTTAGTGTTATAGCGCAGATAAACCTTGTACTTAAGACTTTGAGCTATTATCTCCAAACCGAAGAATGATGGGAACCGCCTTGTTGGTGAACGCTTGGTGAGGGCACCTTCGTGTGTTTAGGTCCACCTTGCAAGGTTATGAATCAATCGATTGTCGGCCTCTCACCGTCATCTGAGACTACTTACCCGACTGGCCATGATATCCCTTTATGATGGAACTTTGTGAAGATTATTATTTCGATTAATTGTTTGTACAACTTGATTGTAATAGTTGCTTATCTAGTAATGGTTACTTCCACTAGAACATGAGCAAAAATGTTGAAGGTAAGGATTCACTACTTAGCAGCTTTTTGGCAAACAAACCCACAAGCCAAAAGCCTTGCATGACTAGAGGTAAAGTCTTTCTTTTAGACAGGTAAGTCTTGCTGAGTATTAGTATACTCAGTCTTGCTTTATAAATGTTATTTCCTGGTAATGCATGTGATGCGTGGCCGGGAGAACTTCCACCCGGCTGGGAGCTGGAATGAGTAGATGACGAAGAGTGATTGCATCATGGACAGGCCTCCTATGATGTGATCATATCGTTTAGTTATCTTCCGTTGTTTTCAATAAACTCTGAACCATTTACTTTCATGTCAAGGAATTATGTTTGTAATAATGAACCCTACAGGGATATGCTGGTTAATTTGTAAGGCACTCTAGACTCTCCCTCGTGGGAGTTTTAATGCATACGTTTGATCCTCTCTGTGATGTCAAGTGATTTACCGGGCGTTAACTCGGCAACACTCAACGGGATACTTCTTTATTATCGCTTAATGACCAAATGGAGTGGTTTAAGCGATAGTACGGAATTATCTCGGGTGGGGTTGTCACAGTTGGTATCAGAGCATCCGTATGCACCGGAGTGATTAGATTAATATTAATCACATGATGTATAAAAAAACTTGCCAAGATTGATTGGATTTCGAAAATTCGTTGGATTGTTAAGGAATGATCTATATCGAGAGGCCCTAGAGGGAAATTTTTGGGTTCTTTAAGGTGGCATAAGAATCTATGGGTTATTTTGCTAACTTCCAGCACTTTAATTTATGTCAGACTTACTTTCTTGCACAACCAAACTAGATGAGCCACGTGTTTCATACGCGTGTTGTTTCGCATCACGGGAATTGCGAGGGTTGATGGATTGATCCATTCCACGGATCCCATCTTCGCGTCTAGATATGAGTTGTGGTGTTGCCACATGTCTCATACGTGTGCATTCCGAATGTCGATCATGCGAGGCAAGGATACACTCCATTCAAACGGAGGGTGTCCGAGGTTGGATGTTGTCCATGCAGCGGCTTGACGCATGGATACCATTTCTATAAGTGAACGGTAATGTATGTGGACGCTTTCGTTACGTGCTGGCACGAAAGGTTCGTTTTCTGCAGGTACACTAACAACGTTCGTAAGTCGTTAGGTGCGAATCGAGTAGCTCCAACTAGTTATTATAAGGAGAGCCGATTATAAGCTTGCCACCGGCACTAACTACGTCTTTTGGATCTAGTTGAGTAAGGTCATTTAAGGCGTGTGCATTCATGATTGAAATCTTGTTGAACCTAAAAATTGGTCCTTGCTTGTTGGGTAATCTTTCCTAGGGTGGTTGTTTGATCTTAGATAAGGTTTTCCTCTCTTTTGATCTTAGGAAATTTCTGGCAGATTCTGTCTCTGTCATCTCTGAATTTTTGTAGCCAAATCTGTAAGAAATCTGACTAGACATCCTTTAGAAAAGATGTTTCTTATCATGTTATGCATCTACTGTGAATTTTTCAGGATTTTAGGAATTTTCTGCAGGGAGTTAAGCTCAGTTGAGTGAGTCTCGGTTCTGCTGTTTTTCAAAGCAGCACCTCTCTGCAAATGAAACTTTTCGAGCATGTTCCAATCCAATCTAGATCTACCTTTGAATACCAAAAGTGTGCATAATAATGTCATTGAGTTTCTGCTAAAATTTGGGAATTTTAGGGGTTCTGGTTTTTATGTTATGAATTTTTGTTCATACCTACCAGATTTTACCCTTTGCTCGTTTGATGTCGATTGACATCTAACGTGTAGTTCCTAATTTTTGTACAGATGGCGCAGCCACTGATCTATGAGATCGACATGGACAGTACCATTCGTACCGATGCCCTTCACTGGGAGTGTTTTCCCCGCATTTTGTGGGAGACCCTCAGTGAGGTGGGCTACACTACGCCGCCACTGTACGAGGTGGTCTCTTTTTGGGACCAGGGTGTTCCCTACGCCCGCACGACAGCTACCGTGCTCCCCCACCCCGAGCACCCGGAGTGGGCAGACTTGAGCATGATGTTCTTTGCTCACCGCGGTATCGAGTCGGTTGAGTCTGCGGCCATGCGGATCCTTCACACCTTCTGCGAGCAGCACCCGGACGAAGTGATGCTCACTACGCTGGGTTTGTTCCCAGCCATGGACCCACTCGACCCGGCTTGGCGTGAGCGTATCTCGCTCACCGACGTGTTGCTCATGATGGACCCTCCAGCGGTTGTTGCGCGCCAGCTTGTGAGGTTGTTGGAGGTGACGTACAACATGCAGGTGTTTCGTCTTTCCACTCAGGATATGCTCTCACTTGTGTTGATGGACTCCACAGCGATGAGGGATATCCTTACCCTCGACCTTCAGTTCGAGAGGCAGACCGTTGCTCACCTCCAGCAGGAGATTGTTGCGCTTCAGGATGAGTGTATCCATTGGCATCAGGAGCGTGTTGAGTTTACAGAGCAGCTGTTCGCCCGAGACCACGCCCTCGAGATGACTCAGGTGCAGCTAGCTCACACTGAGGCCCAGCATTTTGCCTTGGTGTAGAACGTGGTTGAGATGCAGAACCAGGTTGCTGAGATGGAGATAGAGGTGGAGGTGTGGCAGGTGATGGCCCACCAGGGGCAGCAGCCGCCGATTGCACCCCCAGCTGCGCCTGCCGCTCCGAACGAGCTACAGGGAGTTTCCGGCTTGAGCGAGGACAGTGTGGGTGGTCCCCCACCCGATTCTCCGGATACTAGCGCTGGCTCTGCTGCGGGCTATTAGTGGTTTCAGCAGTTGTCTTTTGGAGGATTATCATGTACTCTTAGTTTAGCCTCCTCAGCTGGCTTTTGTGTAAGGGGAGAGGCTGTCCGGAGAGTACGGATGATGACCTTTTGTTGTACATAAGTGTGTAGTCGAAGCAAAGACTCCGCATCATGTAATGCTTGGATGAACACTTTATGTGTCATTTCTTAATGAATGTTTTAGGGTTGTTGTGATCAAAGTTGGCCTTGTGTTGAATACCAACATTGTGTGTTATTTTGTGGAGATTATGCTCACCAAAATTCACCACCAAAGCATAAGCGTACCGGGAATTATAGTGGAAATTGTGCAGTTCGGCCTCCAGCAAAATCAGCTAGGCAGAACCTCAGTGTTCGAATTTTTCGGGCATGTTAACTTTGGAATTAGACTTCGGGTTGAATACCAATGTTGGAGCTCATTAAATTTTGTACTTGCTGACCAAAAATGGCATTTTATGCTATTAAGGGCAGAGAGTTATGAATTTTCTAGAAACTCAGTTGTGCTGTCCGGATTTCACCAAATTGATGCTATGAGTTTTCGTTTTGCATACTCTTCTTGTGGATGTTGTAAACAAGCTTGTGAATATGTAGCTAATGAAAATCTCATGGATTTCAGATGGTGGGACAAACTCGTGCTTCTCCCAATGGCTTTGGTGCAAGTGGGAGTGACGCTCCGCCTCCTCCTCCCAACAAGACCATTCAGGAGCAATTTATGGTCACCCAAACTGAGGTGATGGGGCAGCTCTTGCAAATGCAGCAGCAGCTTGCTCAGCAGCTGTAGAACAATCCCCGTGGGGAAAACATCGACGGCCAGCCTCGAGTCACCAAGTATGAGCATTTTTATGCCATGAAGCCCCCAACTTTTGAAGAGGCCAAGGAGCCACTGGCTGCCGATGCATGGATCAGGGCCATTGAGGCCAAGTTCTCTGTGGTCACCCTGTCCTGCTCAGAGGAGCGTAAGGACAGCTTCACTGCCCTCCAGCTCCATGGTGCAGCGTTGATATGGTGGGAGAACTTCAAGACCATGATTTCTGCGGGACATTAAATCACGTTGCTGAATTCAAGCAGGCCTTCAAGGAACATCACATTCCTAAAGGTCTCATGGATGGGAAGATGAAGGAGTTGCTTGCTCTAAAGCAAGGCTCTGACACGGTGTATGAGTATGCTAAGAAGTTCAACGCTTTGTGTCAGTATGGTGGGCATCATGTTGACAACGATGCAAAGAAGATAGAGCATTTCCGTGATGGACTACACGGGGATCTCTATGACAGGCTTAATCTTTATGAGCATAACAGTTATTAGCACATTGTGAACAAGGCCATTTCTCAAGAGGATGCCATGTCCAAAGCCTAGAAGGATAGAAAGAGGCAGGCTGGATTCACCGCTACTGGTGGGTCGGGCAAGAAATTCCGCTTTGTCAAGAAAGGTACTCAGGGTCCTCCCCAGTCATCTTCAACTGGACACTGGAGGGTGACCCCGTCTCAGAACAAGCCGTCTGGGAACTTCCAGTTCCGTAAGGCACAGCAGCAGCCATTCAAGCCTAGGGCACCCCAAGCCAACAACAATAACAATAGTGCTATCAAGGATCGTCATTGTTATAATTGTGGGCAGCCCGGGCATTACATCAATGAGTGCCCGAAGCCCAGGCAGAACAAGAAGAGTGAAAGCTCAGGATTCCGTCATGGGAACCAAGGCAAGAAGCCCATGGTGCAGGTCAAGCAGGGCAAACTCAACTTCACCACCTTGGTTGACGTTCCAGAGGGAGCAGCAGTGCTGACGGGTACATTCTCTATCCGTGATCACCCCGTTAAAATTTTGTTTGATTCTGGAGCAACCCATAGTTTCATAAGTGAAAGTCTAGTGAGCAAGTTGGGGTTACATTCTTACCATACAAAAGATTCCTTCGTAGTAGCCACGGTGGGAGGAGGAATCGTCTCCAACACTATAACCAAAGTTGTACCTTTGCAGCTTGGCAGCAAAACTTTCTGAACCAACCTGATTCATTTGGGGTTCGGAGGTCTAGATGTAATTCTGGGAATGAATTGGTTGACCCAACATCATGTTGTTTTGGACATTGCCACTAGAATGGTAGAAATCCATTCCCCTACCAATGGTCATACCACCTTGTACTTACCCAGGGTAGAAGGCATAAACCCCTGCTCGTGTGCTGCCGTAATCATCCAACTAGAAGACATACCAGTAGTGTGAGAGTATCCAGATGTCTTTCCCAACAACTTGCCTGGTATGCCACCAGACAGTGACGTCGAATTTGTCATAGAACTTCATCCAGGCACCGCACCGATATCTAAAAGGCCTTACCGAATGCCACCCAAAGAGCTGGCTGAGTTGAAAATTCAATTGCAATAATTGCTTGATAAGGGGTATATCCGTCCAAGTTTTTCTCCTTGGGGAAGCCCCGCACTTTTTGTGAAAAAGAAAGATGGTAGTTTGCAGATGTGTGTTGAGTATTGTCCACTCAATGCGGTGACAATCAAAAATAAATACTCGTTACCCCGCAATGATGTGCTCTTTAATCAATTGGCCGGTGCCCAAGTCTTTTCCAAGATCGATCTCCGATTGGGCTATCATCAAATCAAGATTCGCGCAAGTGACATTCCAAAGACAGCCTTTTCCACCCGATACGGCCTGCATGAATTCCTAGTAATGTCTTTTGGTCTCACCAATGCACCTGCCTATTTCATGTACCTTATGAACTCAGTCTTCATAATGAATTGGACAAGTTCATAGTGGTCTTCATTGATGACATTCTCATTTATTTCAAGAGCAAAGCCGAGCATGCGAAGCATCTTCGTATTGTCTTGCAGCGATTGAGAGATCACAAACTCTATGCCAAATTCTCTAAATGTGAGTTCTGGCTGGATAGTGTGAAGTTTTTTGGTTACACTATTTCCAAGGATGGTATCTCCGTGGATCCTAGCAAAGTGCAGGATGTCATGGATTGGAAGCCACCCAAGTCAGTACATCAAATCCGTAGTTTTCTGGGTCTAGCAGGCTATTACCGTCGGTTTATTCCGGATTTCTCCAGAATAGCGAAACCCATGACTGAATTACTGAGGAAGGGTGTCAAATTTGTGTGGAGTGAGGAGTGTGACCAAGCTTTCCATACCTTGAGGAAACACTTAACCTCAGCTCCCGTATTGACTCAACCGGATATGTCCAAACCGTTTGAGGTGTTTTGTGATGCTTCAGGCACTGGTCTTGGTTGCGTGCTTATGCAAGAAAACCGAGTCATTGCCTATGCCTCACGGGCACATTGACCACATGAGAAGAACTATCCTACTCATGATCTTGAGCTAGCCGCAGTCGTGCACGCCTTAAAACTTTGGCGGCATTACTTGATGGGTAATCACTGCAATATCTACACCGACCACAAGAGTCTCAAATACATTTTCACTCAATCTGATCTGAATATGAGGCAAAAAAGATGGTTGGAATTAATCAAGGATTATGATTTGGAACTCCGTTATCATCCCGGCAAAGCTAACGTGGTTGCAGATGCGCTTAGCCGCAAGCATCACAACTATGTGACGTTAGAGCCGAATAATGAAACTTCATGTGAAGACACGAGGAAGCTTAACTTGGAATTGGTCGAGCATGGCAATCTTCATGCTGTCTCGATCGAATCTCCTCTCCATGAGAGAATTGCTATAGATCAACTCATCGATGAGGAGGTTCAGAAAATCAAACAGAGATTAGAGGAAAGAGACCCCAAGTATGATTGTTTCCGGAGGTACGACAAGGGAGTTGTTTGGTTCGGACCAAGACTAGTGGTACCTCGAGATCAAGACTTAAAGATGGAAATTTTAGATGAGGCCCATCTCTCTAAGTTCACCATTCACCCCAAAAGTACCAAAATGTACCGAGACCTTAGAGGAAACTTTTGATGGTCAAAGATGAAAGGTAAAATAGCCGAGTATGTGTCCGGATGTGATACATGTCAAAGAATCAAGGCTAGTCACCTAAAGACCGTTGGTCAAATGCAACCATTGTCCATTCCTGCATGGAAGTGGGATGATATCAGCATGGATTTCATTGTCGGGTTACCTCTCACACCCCGGAAGCATGATTCCATCTGGGTAATAGTGGACCGGCTTACCAAGACCGCTCACTTCATTCCCGTTCACACTACCTATTTAGCTGAGCGCTATTTGGAAATCTGTGTTGACCTCGTAGTGCGCTTACATGGTGTTCCCAAGACTATCTTGTCAGGTCGAGGCACTCAATTCGTTGCTCGCTTTTGGGAACAAGTGCACGAATCTTTGGGAACCAAACTAATCCATAGCTTCAGCTATCATCCTCACACTGATGGTCAGACGGAAAGAGTAAATCAGATAGTAGAAGATATGTTGAGAGCTTGTGTCAATCATTCTGACAAATCTTAGGACAAATGCCTAGCCCTAGCAGAGTTTGCTTATAACAATAGTTATCAAGCTAGTTTGAAGATGGCCCCATTTGAAGCCTTGTATGGAAGATGGTGTCATACCCCTTTGAATTGGTCACAAGCGGGTGAGCGAACCTTGTTTGGTCCTAAGTTACTACAAGAAGCTGAAGAGAAAGTGAGTGTAATCAGAGAAAATCTGAGAGCAGCTCAGATGAGGCAAAAGAGTTACCATGATAAAGCTAAAGCTCCCCGAGAGATTGAAGTCGGTAATTATGTATACCTAAAGGTATCTCCGACCGAAGGCGTACAACGCTTTGGAGTAAAAGGGAAATTAGCTCCATGCTATATTGGTCCTTATGAAGTCACCGAGAAGTTTGGTACGGTTGCCTACCGTATTCGACTTCCCGACCGATTGTCTGCAGCGCACAACGTGTTTCACGTCTCACAATTGAAGAAGTGTGAGCAGATTCCGGAAGCCCAAATAATTGAGGAGACCAATGCAGAAATAGAACCAGATCTATCCCTAGCAGAGTATACAATGAGAGTATTGGATCATAAAGAAAGACAAACTAGGAGAGAAAAGGTGAAGATGTACAATATACAATGGAGTCACCACACAGAAGAAGAAGCTACGTGGGAGACCGAGCACTTCCTAAATACCAAGTATCCGGGTTTTCTTTCAAGTAAAACTAGTACGTAACCTTTCTACTCATCTCTTTAATTTTGAATCTTGGGACGAGATTCCTATTAAGGGGGGTAGGCTGTAACACCCTGTGTTTTGACTTAAGTGACAATGAGTGTTTTGGACCCTAATTAAAACCTTAAGCACTTTGGACCAACACTTGATCAAAAAACCCTAAAACTAAAACCCTAAGTCATCACCTTGTCAATATGAGCAGAGAAAACTTTGCCACGTTCCTCAATTTTTTGCTTAAGCACTTCCAAATCGCCCAATACCAAAGTTGTGCAGTTTTTCGAGACCAAAAACATTGTTGTTGAGTGGCATATGAATTTCGGAGTAAAATTTGATGAATTTTGCATTTGAACGCTGGGTGTTACTATTTACCAGCGCCGAGAAAATCCCAGTTCTGGCAAGTAGTTTGTGCAAAAGCTATGGATCTAAACCCCTACCAGCCTTTGTAAAAGTCGTAGAGGAATATGTGATCTTCAACTTTGCTATAATTTGTAGGGTGCACTTTAGTTTAGAAATCCGGAGAAAATCAATTTTGAACACGGCATCAGCAAACTGTTTTTAACCTGCGACGCCAGAGCGCACTCTAGCGCGACGTCGCGCGCGCGACACGGCAGACCGCCGCCGAACCGCCGTACGTGCGCCGGGCGTGCACGCCGAGGCACCGGAAAACCCATCGGTCCATGCGTCGCGCCGGGAAGCTACTGTGCGTGACGTACGTGGGCGCTTGGATGGTGCCAGGTGGCTGAATTCCACTCGCCAGCGTGCCACCCACCGCTCACCATTGGGCCGCTGGTCCGCCTCAAATCGCCGCACCTTGCTGCCCACGCCGCGCGTGCACCGGCGACGTGGTTGACCCCAGGACCTCCTAACCGACCTCCAGCAACTATAAATACACGTCCCCGGTCGCTCCTTCGCCCACACACACCGCCGCCCGAGCTCCGCTGTCCGCCATTGGTGTCGCCCGGTGCAAACCTCCCTCCCGTTGACGCCCTCACCCCCACAAGCCCCTGAGCTCTTCCTTATGCACCACTAAAACTACTCGAGTCGCTTGTCGATCAAGCTGAGCCGCACGATCGCTGGAGCAACACACCCAGCGGCCGCCGCCACCTGTCTCCGCCGCACCTACTCACCGGCGACGATCCAAGCTCCACTACGGCCACGGTCAGTCACTATCTAGCCTCTAGATCATTTCCTGTCCATCTCTCGGCCAAGCCCTTCTTTGGCTGTTGATTGTCGAATCCACGGTGATCTTTGGCTATAGGTCTTTTGTCATCAAAGCAAGCTCTTTTGGATGAACTGCCATTATTGTAAGCTTCGTTGCACTCTGGATAGTTTTCTGCTATCGGCAGCTTGATCCCTTCTTCCTAGCAATACTTCTTCAAATCCCCTTCTTCAAGTAGTAACCCTTTTCCTTTAGCATGGGTAGTAGTTACTTGCACTTTGGGATCAACAGCTCCTTTGCTTTGAGCTGAATCAGACGTGAGCAACTTAACTCGTGATGTTTCTTTGCTAGACACCTCAACCATATTAGTTGGAAAGGGGTGCCGATCAATCTTCATCGGCTTTTCAGCTTTGGTAGGAGTTTCAAATTTAAGCCTCCCTTTCTTAATAGCTGATTGGATCTGTTGCCTGAAGATCTTGCAATCATTGGTGTCATGCGATGTTGCATTCTGCCACTTGCAATACTTCATCCTCTTCAGCTCCTCTGCTGATGGTATGGTATGGAACTGAGAAAGTTTGATTTGCCCGTGCTGAAGCGACAGATCAAATATCTTATCAACCTTAGTGATGTCAAAGCCAAATTTCTCTGTCTCTTTCTTGCTAAAGGGACAGGACACTGTCTTCTTGCCTTTGACCCACTCTGCGAGCCCTATCATGTTGTCTTCGTCTTCTGAGTCAGAGTAGTTCACATATGATATCTTCTTCTGAAAGTTCCTTCTAGGCTCATAGGACTTTACTGTTTCTTGACTGTGATGCATGGGTACCCCTAGGTCCCCACCGACCAGACTCACGGTCGTCTCCGACAAGTGGGTCCAGTCTACCAGAACTGTGACAACCTGCCCAGGAAATACCGTACTATCGCCTGAAACCAATCCACTTTGGTTATTAAGCAATAGTAAAGTATCATCCAGTCGTTAGCTGCCGGGTTAACGCCCGGTAAATCACTTGGAATTCATATAGAGGATCGACATCTGCATTAAAACTCACGCGAAGGCGAGTCCAGAGTACAACACGAGTTAAAAACAATTTATTGCAAACCATTGTTCATGACATGAAGTAAATGTTCAGAGTTCGAAAACAACGGAAATAAATTAAACTAGCGTAGACATCACAGGAGGCCATCCGCGATGTCATCACTGGTCGTCATCCACTCGGTCAGCAACACTTGCAACAACAGTTTTAAAGCAAGGCTGAGTATACTAATACTCAGCAAGACATAACCGTCGGGTGATAACTACATCACCAAACTCTAGACATGAGAGGCTTTTTGGCTGGTAGTGTTCTTTTGCTGAAAAACAACAAAGAGTAGGTCCTTACTTTCAATATTTTAGCACATGTTCTAGTTGATTACCATTTCTAAGTGTGCCAACTAATTCAATCAATAATTGTACAAACAATTATTTCACACAACCATATTCACCAAATTCCATCTTTACGGGATATCATGGCCAGTTGATTAAGCAGTCTTGGATAACGGTGAGAGGCCGACAATCGATTGATTTAAACCTTGCAAGGTAAACCTAAACACACGGTAGGTTGCCCCCGCGACGACAACCATCCAGGCAGTTCCCAAAAGTCCTCGGGTTGGGAACAGAGCCTACAGTCTTGGGTACAAGGTTAGCTGGCATACCCCGCGAGGCACCCAGTCTCACTCATGCACCCCCTTCCCGGTAGCTAGCCGGTTAGGTGAACATTCTGGAGTAGTAGGGAAAAGTTCCCGCGCCATCTCATTAAGGTACTAGGCTTACCAGTCCCATTCCCGGCAATTTCTTAGTACGTTCAAAAGCTTAGCCCACGAAAGCCACTGGGTCGGAGCCCAAATCCCATGCTCTTACCACATGAGCAATCCATTTCTAAAGATCTTATGATTCCAACATAAGAACCTATTCTCGCGAGTGACGAACATCACTTGACTTGTACCGGTCTTATAGCATAGCAGCTATCGACCTACCATACTAGTGATAAAGCATAGGTACTTAGGGATTATGCAACTAGGGTTTCAATTCAACTCCTGAAACGTAAATGCACAATCACAACAAAGGTAATGGCATAATTTTAAAAGACAAGGTTAATGATCCGGGGCTTGCCTCCACTGGAAAGGTTGGCCTTGGGCCCTTCTGGACTTGGGTCCAGGTCTTGAGCTACGTCCATGTACTGCAGCTCTTCGTCAGCGCCTTCGTCTCCTCCTTCTGGCACGAGCGTACATCTACCGTCGGAAAGATCTACACGAAGATGCAATGCAAGGTTTATTTGTTGATTTTAATTTAATTAATTACAAACAATAAATGACAACTACGGGGTGCATTGGTTGGACACATTCACCTAGATAAGAAATACATTCAGCATACTCTTCTGAAAAGGAACAATATGCAGCTTTTTGTTAAATATTCCTTTTGATAATGACTGTGTACATATATATGTAAATAATTTAATTTAAATTCACAAAAAGACATGGGTTGGTATTTATCTTTTTTAAAATGATTTTCATCACACACAAAGTCATAAAAAGGGGTTTGGTGATTTTCCCATTTAAATGACTATTAAGCCTCAATTGCTCCAATAACTTTTATTCATAACTTAATTAATTAAAATTCAGTGCAAGTGTGTTTTGGGCACTAATCACCTGCAAGAAGTCACTGAACTCACATGCATGTTTAGGAAAGACATAAATTTAATCATTTTGCAACTAACAAAAGCTAGCTGGGAGAACATGGTAAATGCACACAAAAATAAATACTCATCAAAATGATCCTAACTTTCCCTCACACGTTTTATGGTTCGAAACTAACCTAGGAATGCAACATATACATCTAGGACTATCACTACAAGAAACTATTTAATCCGTGACGTAACCATTCTGTCGCGGATTAAATAAAATTCGTCGCAAATCAGCATCCGTGACGATTTACATTTTCGTGGTGGAATGAGCATCATTGATTAAATCTCTCGACGTTCCCTTAATAAACGTCGCGATCCGTGACGTATCTGAATCGTCACGGAGCAGCCCGAGGCCCATGCAGCCCAACCCAAGGCTCACTATCCATGACAAAATAAAATCGTCACGGATTGCTACTGACATGGCAGCTGACATGGACGATGACGTGGCATCCTACGTGGACGATGACGTGGCATCCTACGTGGACGATGACGTGGCATCCTACATGGACGATGACGTGGCATCCTATGTGGATGATGACATGGCATCCTACGTGGACGATGACGTGCCATCCTACGTGGGCGATGACGTGGCATCCTACGTGGATGATGGCGTGGCATCCTACGTGGACGATGACGTGGCAATTAACACACCAAATTTCAATCATTTTTCCATCCCAATTCATTCAACAGTAAGCAATCAGGGAGTCAAATTTATTACAACAGGAACATCCCAATTTTAACATTTAACCGTAAGTAATTCCACCTCACAAGGAACGGCATCACATGTTTTACAATTCGGAATAATAAAAGATCACATGCATTTGTTAATCACTAGTAGTGCAGCATAGAAAATCAAGTCTCCTCTTTCCTTCTAACTGCTTGTTACTGGATGCAACTGATCCTCATCCAATCACTTCTAGTGGCTTGCTCCTTGCTGATCTGATCCTCGTCCTGAAAGAGCACATTACCAAATACTAATAGTTAGAGGGTAATGTTAAAGTTCTCAAATATTAAGTCAAAGCTTTTAGTACTTAACTAGATTCTTGCTTTAGATGAATCAAATCGAACAGAGACCAAACTGATCTACTATGACAGGTAACAAACACCAATATTCCAATCATTAAATAATTAAGTATCACCATGAGACAGTTGTGTGTAACTTACGAAAGTAAGTACAGATGGCAAGCATATACTGAAAGTACAGGTGTTGAGCCAACAGACTAACCAACCAACACAGTGTGATGATAATGAAACAGCAGCTAAATAATCAAAGGAGAGGAGCATGGCAGCACAGACCGTAAATGGACACTACAACATTGTACAAGGAGCATGTGAACTGGGAACCATGGCGATTGCTGCATGTGTGCTGTATCTTTTATGTATATTATCTAACAGCTAAGTGTATCACAAAAGTGTAAGCAATGATAGAAAAGACACAGGACAAACAAATTAATCAGACATTGTCCCGACGTCCCGACTCAAATCTTAGTACTGTGCTTTGACTTCCACATAAGAAAACAACACTAGAATCAAAACTAGGAAGTCACTAAAGATACAGATACCCAGCAAGCGAGTCACTAAAAAAGTTCTGATTATCAATTTACAAGGCTCCTCTAGTTTGCATTATTTATCAGCTTAACATTATCAAATCAGATGATCCAGAAATACTACATTACTGCAACCAATTAGAGTTCTAATCATGTGTTAACAATGATCAGACAGGAGGAAAATGATCAGACAATTTGGTGCTATGAATGATCAGGCAAGGAATTGAATATCTACCACTCCTCTGCTGACAAGTCATTTTCCTTCTTTTAGAACTAGTGACAATACTACTAGTTAGTGGTTGAAAAGCATGGCCGGTGCACAAACCTGAGCAACAAGTTTTGTAACTACGAAATCATAGAAAATTTCATGATGGTGATGAATCCAACACATTGGGAATAGGGCATTGATTAAGAAATTACATTACACTAAGATCTTAAGCAGCTGGAAAGAATCATATGTGCATATGACAGCTGTGCAATTAGGAAAACAAGGTGTCCAGGAAAAAAAGGATAAAAGTGAACAAAGTTAGCAGACCTACCGAAAGGCACAGCTGGACTAGGCCTCCCTAAGATGGCGAGATTGCAATTAGCACGCCGCCCGTCTATCACTGGGTACGGGTCCATGCAGGCCATCCTTGCCGACTCCGGGTCCCTGAATGTTACCTGTACACACCTCCACACATAATCAAGTGAATCAGAAATAGGAAAACACAAAATATCTAAGCTGAATTTGAAAACTCCAAAAGGTGCACTAATTTCAGAATACCCCTAACAAAATCCAAACAGTTCCAGATACACATGGTGGAAAAACTAAATTTTGTTCCAATTCCAATAGCGAGTAATTGAAGTACCACATCTTATTTATGGGGAAAAAGAGGTAAAATGAGGAGATGCAGTCACCATTTAGCTGCAAAAAGCATGCTGAGCTGCATCCAAAGTGGTAAGTGAAGCACACTTGGTATTCGACACACTTCCAAACTGAAACTACTTTTAGAAATCCAACCGGCGCCCGGTGCAAGTTCCATAGAGATGGTTACTTACAAAAAAGGATATTGCTAATCAAGGACAGTGGATAAATAACATACATGCATGTGATTATTAGCTTGCTGTTATGCCAAGGGTGACACTATCTAGCTATCTACAAGAGTATCATACATAATATAAAAGATATTCATGTCTCAGTCATGTGTTCCCCAACTCTATTCAATACGCTCAGTACACACAGAGTTCATACATACTGAACATTGTCATGTATTGGGTATCTTCTGCAGATTCAAATTGACTTGATATCATAAGTTTGTTGCGCAGTCTAGTCAGAGAGGTTAAGCACAAGTTCAAATTGGCTCTGTCAGCCACATCATTTTAATTTTTAATAAGGCATCTTGGGTTATGATAATGATATGAGCACACAACTAGAACCTGTTACCTAACTGACCTCATCAGCACAATGCATCTCCCATCAGCTAGCTCTTAGTGACAGCTAGATACAGGCTCGAGACCTTTTTCGGGCTGTGAACCTCCTAAACATTTTTCATGGGCAAATCATGTCCTCGGAAATGACCTAGACCTTTGCATCTCTGTAAGAGGTATAGGTTGTCAACTACCCACAAATAGCATTGACGAGAACGAATAAAGTGGCATCACATCATAGTGGCATCACGTTAAGAAAAGGAAATAAACGCAAATCTTAAGGGAGCTATTGGCAGTCAACGCCAACCTATACTTCCATCTACTGTTTAACACATGGTAGCTATAGACTACTTTAAAAAGTTACTGCTGAGATCAGTTTAATTTTCAGATTGACATGCATAACACTCGCAATTCAGCACATAACTGGACGGATATTTGATAATACAGTAGCAATTATGAGATCTAGTGCGACTAATATCCATGTTCAAGGAATTAACAGTCGAAGCAAACAGGATGCATCTACAAAACCCAGCACTTCATAGCTAGCTAGATGGAGAGTCAAAGGCGTATAATCGCCAAAGGGCTACATCAGATGCATAACTCTAAAAGGCTCCTGAAAACAGATCAATCGAGCTAGGAGGCGAAAAGTCAAAAAGCTAGCTCGAGTGTAAATCAGCCATAAATCTAGCACAAAACTTTGGAGATGCATACCCCTAGAACAGAATAAGAAGATCTGCGCAGGTAATCCGTAAAGCTACGCAGCACTCACTTTGGGTTAACAAGTTGCCAGCACTCCTTGTCGCAGTACCCGCCGGTGATGGCGAGCCTGTCCCTGGCCTCGTTGATGACGAGCTCCTCCCGCTTGATGGGGCAGCCGGAGGTCTGGTGCGACTTGAAGAGCATGTAGCGCATCACCTCCGCCACCAGCTTGTCCTTCTCCTGCGGGACGAGGGGTGAGGGCGGTCAGACAAAACGTCAAACACCTCGGTTGCGCTCTGCAGCGGGGAGGGGGAGGGTGGGTGGGGGCGCAGGACACGAACCTCCTTGGAGATGTTGATCTGCGCGAGCTCCTCGCTGGTGCATGGGCGGGTCCAAGGAGCACGCCGTCGAGTGCCTGCATAACCTGACGGCCGGATCTGAAGGAGCGCCGGGGTTGCCCAGTAGACGCCGTCGCCGCCTCGGGGTCCATCCGCGCAGGAGCGCCGCCGCTCGCCATGCCTGTACGGGTGGAGCGGTGGAGCTTCGGAGCGCGGCCTTGAGGTCCCGGACGGAGGCGCCATGGCCGAGCCTGACGGCCGTGGACCGGGCGTCGAGGGCCCGGACCTGGACCTCCCTGCCCTCCAGCTCCAGGTCCCCCGCCATCGGTAAGTGCAGCCAGGAGAGGGAGGATGTTGCGGTTCGGGAGCCGGTAGCACTCACTCCGGCCGGTGGCTGGTTTTGGCGTGCGCCGCGCGAGGAGGGGGCGGGGGAGGCAGCAGCGGTTGCGCTGCCCAGCATAGTTAGGCAGAGGACGAGAGGAAGAGGCGGGCGTCGCAGATCTGCGGAGGGGCAGAGATGGGAGAGGCGGGGTAGGGTTTCAGCAGGTCGGCTTTTATCTACGCTGGGATTGAGATGGACGGTGCAGATCTATTAGACTAGTGATGAACGACCAGAAGAAGTCGGGCTTTATCAGAAAAATGGCCCTTTCTAGATTTCACGACCCATTTACTGTTTTTTTACTTTTTCTTACTTTAACCATTGTAAAGGAATATATAAAAATAATTATATTGTATACACCAACTCATTTTTATATGCTATAAACTCTATATAAGTTGTCTTTGTAGAGTTTAAAGAGTTTTTGAATAGATTAAGTTTTTGAATAGAGTTTAAAGAGTTTTTGAATAGATTAAGTAATTTTTTTATATGCTATAAACTCTATATAAGTTGTCTTTTATACGAAGCAAACGCAATTTTAACCGTCCGTTCGCAGATGAACGATCTAAAATGATTAGGCTGTTTTGGGCTTAAACGGGCCTTTTACATTTCTCCCCTGCTTAATTTTTTTCTTTTTCTTTTTTCATTTATTTGAAATAAGAAAATAATTACAATTTGAACTATGTGTACCTCCAATAGGATTGGAAAAATTTCACAAAAATCATAATTAGACTTCTATGGTCCATTCTAGGCCACATGTAGGAGATCGACGAAAACTTCAATTGACTTGTAGGAAAAACTCGAACTTCTACTAGTCACCTTGTTGTAAAATAATGATAACAATAGTTAATTTTGTTCAAAACATTCTACAAATTGACATGAAACCATATTTTAAGCGTATAATGCTCCTATAAAAAAATTCATATGGTTTTGATAAAGTGAGATTATAGATGTTCACAAATAGGACACAAGTCTCACATAATTTCCTACAATTGAAAACAAACTTTGAGATTTGAACAAGTGATAACGTGACCGAACTTGTATGCACCTCAATTTTTGACACCATCTCATGTTGACCATAAAATTAGAAAATATTAAGTTATATTAGCAATTATTATGAAAAAACATGTTTTTATATTCTCTTTTTATGTTGAACAGATATGTTGCATGAAAAGTAATCAAGAAATAGTAATTAAGATACAAACAAATGGCATTGAGTAAAACATCTCGATTTTAGACAAAATTAGAAAAAAGAATCAACCGATTTGGAGTTCGTATGAGGAAGAAAAACAGTTTACAAATTTTATCCAAAGATTAAAAACAGAAATTGCACTTGCTATGAACTGAGATGAACAAGTGTGTTTTCTCTTTTTAATCTTTGACTAAAACTTGTAACTAGTTTTTCTGCCTCATACTAACTCCAAATTCGATGATTCTTTTTTCTAAAATTTTCTAAAATCATTCTCTACCAAGATATGCAACTTTAACAAATGAAAAATGGATTTCGACAGCAGTTTATTAGGAGTAATTCAAACTTACATCTCGAATTTACACTATCACTTTAGGGAAAACTCGAATTTCAACTAGTCACCTTGTTCTACAAATTGGCATAACATCATGTTTTTGTCCCAAAATATTGCCATAAAACATTTAAGTGGTTTGAAGAAAGTAGGATCATTCATTGTTCACAAAAGGATACATCCCTTCTACAGTTTCCTAAAACTCAAAGTCAAACTTTGAGATTTCTGTACCTCATTATAAGTTTGAACTTGTATGCACTTCAAACTTGGAGACAAACTTATGTTGAGCATAATATGATCAAATATGAAGTTGCATTATCAATTCTCTTGCAAAAACTTGGTTTTTCTGTATATATATACACACACACACACACATACTCGATAGATGAAAACAAGTCATACTAAAAAGTTCAACAAATTTCAATTAACATAGAAACAAACATCACTAAATGAAAGTTCGTGATTTTAGAAAAATTTGGGAAAAAGAAACATAAGATTTGGAGTTCATATGAAAGAGAAAAACCAAACACAACTTTTAATTCAGGATTAAAAAGAAAAAGATGAACCCTTAAGGTGTTCTTCAATTTGTAAATTTCGGATATAAAATGCAACCCTAACCAACATGTTTTTAATATATATATACAAACTTGACTTGTAACTCAGTGGTAACTCATCTTCCTCCCTACCCCTAGGTCGTGGGTTCGAGTCCCCCATCCGACGCTTTTTTTTGTATGCGGGATATATTTCAGAGGGGTTGGGCCAATGTGGCGTTGTGGCCCATGCGTCGGCTGGGCCTTTGTGGGGCTAGCGGCCCATGCGGTGTTGGCGGGCGGGCGGCCTAGTGGCCAACTCGGCGGCGGCGGCCGTGCGGTCGTTGGGCCATCTTAGCGTAGGCGGCCCATGCGGCTTGGGCCGCAGGCGAGGTGGCGGTGTGGTGGGCCCCCGGTGCTCGCGTGGTGGTGACGTGGCGCCTGCGTGGCAGTGAGGTGGGCCCCTGGCGCTCGCCTGGTGGTGATGTGGCGCCTGCGTGGCAGTGTGGTGGGCCCGGGGCTCTCACGTGGTGGTGACGTGGCGCACGGGTGAGGTGGCGCTGCGTGGCGATGAGGTGGGCCCCGGCGCTCCCGTGGTGGTGACATGGCGCCTAGGTGAGGTGGCGCTCGCGTGGCGGTGAGGTGGGCCCCGGCGCTCGCGTGGTGGTGACGTGACGCCGGGTGAGGTGGCGCTCGCGTGGCGGTGAGGTGGGCCCCGGCGCTCACGTGGTGGTGACATGGCGCCTAGGTGAGGGTGGCGCTGCGTGGCGGTGAGGTGGGCCCCGGGCGCTCGCGTGGTGGTGACGTGGTCACCGGGTGAGGTGGCGCCGCGTGGCGGTGTGGTGGGCCGAGGCGCTCACGTGGTGGTGACGTGGCGCTTGGGTGCGGTGGCGCCTGCGTGGCAGTGAGGTGGGCCCCGGCGCTCACGTGGTGGTGACGTGGGCACGGGTGAGGTGACGCCGCGTGGCGGTGAGGTGGGCCCCCGGTGCTCGCGTGGTGGTGACGTGGCGCACGGGTGAGGTGGCGCTCGCGTGGCGGTGTGGTGGGCCCTTGGCGCTCACGTGGTGGTGAGGTGGTGCCTGGGTGAGGTGGCGCCTGCGTGGCAGTGTGGTGGGCCCTGGGCGCTCACGTGGTGGTGACGTGGCGCCTGGGTGAGGTGACGCCTGCGTGGCAGTGTGGGTGGGGTCCTAAGTGCTGGTGAGGTGGCTGTTTTTTTACGGATCGCGACGAATCTGCTAAAACGTCACGGTGTTGTGGGCCGTATTGCGATGAAATTAACAAATCGTCGTGATGGTTTGGGCTTCAATATCCATCCATGCACGTCCGTGACGAAAAAATATGAATACGTCGTAGAATCGCGACAAACTAAACAAATCGTCGCAGTGTTTGTGACGAAAAAAAGGAATACATCGTAGAATCGCGACGAATTTAACAAATCGTCACAGTGTTTTGGGCTTCTATGCAAATCCGTGACGAAAAAAAGGAATACGTCGTAGAATCGCGACGAATTAAAGAAATCGTCGCAGTGTTTTGGGCTGCAATGCACATTCGTGACGTTTTCTGAAAACGTCGCGGAGAAAGCGTCACAGATTAAATAGTTTCTTGTAGTGTATTATGAATCTTGAGTTATGCATTTTCAAAGAAAATCAAGCATATTTCAAGATTAAATATCTCTGTTAAATATAAAATTGTGATTAATTCACCAGAGGTGTGTTTTGGCATAACAAGGAAACATGCACAAGTTGGGCATAAAAACATAATTATTTTTGGCTACACAAGTCATCAAGGCAGATTCTGCAGAAATGGAAGACAATTTTTTAGAAAAAGATTTACCATATAACTTTGTGCAATTTTTAGTACAGAATCTATCTGTGGCATAACACACAACATATCCAAAAACTAGCCATTGAGGATTTATGGATTTTGAGATATAGCAGATCTAGGGTTTTCACATTTCTATTTTTCATGCTAAAAATATCAGGAAACAGACTAGTTGAGTATAACAAAAGTTGTAGGATTTTTCACAACGAATCCAACAAATTGGGGTTCACATTTTGCTGAATTTTCTATGATTTTCTACGCATTTTACAAGATTCAGCAATTCACCACTACTATTTGAGATGAAGTTTTGCACCGGGGTCCCTGGAAATCTCGACCCTCTTACAAAAATACCCTCGGTTCACACATAAGACCCTTGAAAGATTCCAGACCTTGCAATGCGACCCTTGGGGCGGTGGCCGGCGCGGCTCCGGCCAAATTCCGGCCTCCCTTGTGCGCGCCCACGGCTACCGAGGCGGGCGCGCAGTCCAAGACCTCGGCCGACGTGTCTGGCAGGGGGATGGTGCGAACAGACCGGGGGTGAATCGCGGGTGTGGCCGAGGGACGAACGCGGAAGCTCCACGTGGTGGCTCAGACTTCAAGGGTGGCGTCGGTGCACGCGACACCTCAGGTTGGCACGGTAACTCGGTCGACGCGCGGCCCAAACTGCGAGGCGGGCGTGGTGCGGCGCGGCGCGTGCGCGGCGCGCGACGTTGCGGCGCGGCGCGGCGTCGGCCGGCCTGAATCCGTGCCACTCAACCCTGTTCGAGTGCTTGAAACTCCAGAAATTTGAATAGAAGTGCACCAAGTGGTGAATAGCGAAGTTGTAGATCTCACTACCCTCTACCACTTTTACAAAGGCCCTAAGGTGTTTCTTTCAACAGATTTTGCATAAATTGCAGCCAAACTTTGAATGTCGACATGTTCCGGTGAATAGGAGATGTTGTCGGTTGACCACGTTTATCACTAATTTCCCCTCAAAATTTGAAATGCCAATCTACATGAAAGTTGTGTCCCTCGACAAACTGGACAACTTTTAAAAAGGTAGATTTTGAAGTGTTTGGGTGAAATTTGGAGAACGCGGCAAAGGTTCTAGAAGACGTTCACCGACGTCAGGGTTTAAGCGGGGTTTGACCGTGTCTTTGACCAAGGGTTGACCACCAGGGCATGTTGACTTGGTCAAGGGGTTCAATAAGGTTTTGTTGGCGAGGTTTTCGAGGTGATGACCCAGGTTGACCTAGGTTTGACCAATGTCAGCAGGTTTGACTCAGCTGATTCGGTCATTAGCGTTAATGACGTCAATTAAAAACATGGGGTGTCACAAGAAGACCTTGTCGTATGGACCTCCCTGGGCCCACTACCTCGGTGGGACCAGGACCGACTACTCGGTGGGCCCTGGGACTACCCGGCTTGCGCTACACGGCACCTGAAGGCGTGGAGCACAAGGACTACACATGAGTAGTACTCGGTTAGGGAGCTGTACATGTTCCGCACTGTATAGAGGACTCCTAGACGTACTCGACTAGTACTCTCTCCCTACTCCGACTTGTAACCCAGCCTCCCGGACTATATAAGGCGAGGCAGGGACCGATCATGTCATCCAATCTCCTCTCATACAACTCACGGCGCACTATTGCACCATCTTGTAATCGTGCCCAATCAATCCAGAGCTACGCAGCATACAGGACGTAGGGTATTACGCACCTCGCGGCCCGAACCTGTCTAAATTGTGTGCCACGTGTCTCTTCCTTCGAGTTACCGATCTCGGTGAGTCACATTCATCTACTTCGGGTACTCCCCGTAGTAGGTTGCCGGTCTAAAACACCGACACGGTGGCGCGCCCGGGTAGGGGCTCTCGCCCGAGATCACATGGCGAACTCGACGGCTCCCGTCCACTTCAAGCCAACTGTCGCCTTCAACCGCGGCGACACCTTCGTGTTCGGCGCCTGGGTCTGCACTGCTGATGGCGCGGGCTCCTTCCAGCGCCGCCTCACCGTGCAGCCCAACCCGAAGACAGGCTTCGTGACGCTTCCTGAAGTCGTCACGGGCGAACTCGCCGGCAAGTTCGGTGAAATTTCGCTCTTCAGCCACCACGCTGACTTTGAGCTCGAGTCCGTCTCCAACCCGAACTCGACGTCGCCATGGGCCATCACGTGCGAGTCGGCTGCTCAGCCATCGCAGGCGGTCCCCTTATCTCGCGAGCGCTCCACGCGCGGCCCCTGCACCCTCAGCCGGGCCCGCATGGGGGCTCTCACTCCGCCCCAGGACGGCAAGGAGCCCGTACCCGAGTACAACTCGGACTCCGACGCCGCCCCCGATCACGTTTCGAACTCCAGCCCTCTCTATGAGTTCTACTCGAACCCGGACTACGAGTTCGACTTCGGGTCGGACCCTGAGGAGCCCGAGTCCGAAGACAACTCCACCGAGCTTCCCTTGTTAGGGCCAGCCTCTGGGCTAGTTATAAAATCCACGCCGGCCGGGAGATACGTCTACTGGCCAGACCGCAAGCCTGCTGACCTGATAAAGGGAGACTCACGCTACGTTGCCTACATCGACTCGCTACCGTTCCAGGAGGGAACACCCTTAGCCCGGGCTGACTCGAGCACACCAACGGAGGTGGCACCCTCTGAGTCCAGCCTTGGCACCCCCGATCGCCAAGTCTTCATGGCTGCTGGCGACGCCCCAGGGCCTTCAGGGACGGCCCAGGATAGATACCTGGAAGACATCTCCTTCGATGAGCTCTCTGCTGATGCTCCACCCAACGAGAACCCTGCAGACAGAGACGCTCGACGTGAGAGTAACCGGAAGCGTAGCGAACGCCGCCGGCGCCTCCGCGACAACTTCCTTGTCCGTAACCTTGCGGAAGCTCTCGAAGGGGTCGAGAGCAGAGTACACACCACTCCTGAGTAATGCCTCATGTCGATCACAGCGATCGCACGCCAGGCTCAGGGCATACGCGCTGGAGAGGTCATCGCCAAGCTCGCTGAAGACGCTTACTTCATGCGGGTCGACAACGGAGTCAACCAACCTCCTCCGGCCAGGCACCGCGACAACGAAGCCACAAGTCGCAGCGCCAACAACGGCCCCAACCGTACTTGAGCTGACCTCCCAGCCGAGCCAAACCGTCGCCGCTCCAACGCGGGCGGACCTTTCACGGCAAGACCACGGCAAGCGAGAAGTTGTTCCCCACCGCGCTCCGGCGGTGGCGGCGGCAACGATCCCGACGGCGGCGGCGGCCGCGGCGGCGGCTCCAACAATGGGGCCAACGGGGAGAGGCGGGAGGCGGAGGGTAGCCGCGGCGGCCGAGGCCACGCGAACGGCCACGCCTCCGACGCCTCACCACGGCGGGTACGACGCTCGCCGGGAAGAATGAGGAGGCGCGGCGGAAGAAGTCGACCGCCGGCGAAGGCGACGGCTTCCCCGCCTTCTCACCTCGACTTCGCAACTTGCTCCTCCCCGACAAGTTCAAGCCTTTGGGGATCACCAAGTACGACGCGAAGCAGATCCCATCCGGTGGCTCCGATGCTACACCCTCTCCATCGAGAATGCGGCGGCAACGGCGACACCAAGTGCCTCTACTTCCCCTTCCGCTGGACCAAGCACCACTCACATGGCTCGAGTCGCTGGACAAGCACTCGATCGACAAGTGGGACCAGCTGAAGGAGCAGTTCACAAGTAACTTCGCGGGCGCCATGCGCCGATCGGGTACTCGCATGGACCTGGCCATGATCAAGCAGGAAAAAGGCGAGACCCTCCGCAAGTACATGCGCCGCTTTTTCGACAAGCGCGCCACCGTCGTCGACGTCACTGACAATGAGGTCATCGACCTCTTCCAAGACGGCCTCTACCACCGCCGCACCTTCGAAGACTTCGGTCGTCGCCGTCCCAGGTCCATCCCCCACCTCAAGGACATGATCACGTCCTGGGCGGATGAAGAGGACAAGGCCAACGCCAAGTACGACGCCATCCGTGGCAAGACCATGCAGAACCAGGGCGGCGGCAGCAGCAGTAACGCAAACCAAGGCGGCCGCAACAACAACAACAACAACAACTCGGGTCCCAACCGCAAGCGCAAGCCATACAACACTGTCGCGGCCATCCAACGCCCTGCGAAGGGCAACTCGAAGAAGAACTCCGGCGGCTTCAAAGACCTGCTGAAGGAGAAGTGCCCGTGGCATCCAAATGGCAACCATACCACCGAGCAATGCTACCAACTCAGGCATGCACTCAAGGATACGCTAGAGCCACCGCACCCTCACGATCAAAAGGGCAAGAAGAAGGACGTTGACAACAACGACTTCCAGGAGCCGGACAAGACTGTCAACGTCCTCTTCGGCGGATTGCCCAGCAGGCAGGAGCAGAAGGCTACCCGTCGTGAAGTGATGTCCATTGAACCAGTGGTCCCGACCCCTCTCAGGTGGTCGGAGGTACCCATCACCTTCTCCCGCGCGGATCAATGGACCAGCTTCTCTGAACCAGGATGGTTCCCCCTCGTCCTGAAGCCAGTGGTGGCGGGCTCCAAGCTCGACAAGGTGCTCATCGACGGTGGAAGCGGGCTCAACGTCCTCTTCACCAAGACCTTGAAGAAAATGAAGCCCGACATCACTCACATGCTCACCAAGAGCAACACGCCCTTCTACGGCATCCTCCCCGGCAACGCGGCTATTCAACTAGGCTCAGTGGTCCTGCCAGTTACCTTCGGGGCGTCTCGGGACAACTACCGTACCGAGTACATCAAGTTCGAGGTCGCGGACTTCGAGACCTCTTACCACGCCATCCTCGACAGACCGACCATCGCCAAGTTCATGGCGGTGCCCCACTACACCTACTTGGTACTCAAAATGCCAAACCCAGCCGGTGTACTCTCCCTCCAAGGGGACTTGAAGATCTCCCACGACTGCGACACAGAAGCCATGGAGATCGCCTCTACAAACCAAGTACCCAATGCGATGATGGAGGTCTACGCCGCGTCGAAGAAGCTTGCTACAAGTGAACTCGACATCCCAGAGAAGTCTGACAGCACCAACAAGCCTCAGCCACCTGAGGAGGTACTCGTCAAGACGGTCGACCTTGGAACAGGTGACCCCAGCAAGACCACCACCATCGGGGCTGGCCTCGACCCCAAATAGGAAGACACACTCATCAGCTTTCTTCGGGCTAACCGCGACATCTTCGCGTGGAAGCAAGCGGACATGCCAGGAGTGCCCAGGGAGCTGATTGAGCACTGCCTCAACGTCGATCCTAAGGCCACCCCCAAGCGACAATACCTCCAACGCTTTGTCGACGACAGGCGGGACGCCATCAAGAAGGAACTCGCCAAGCTACTCGCAGCCGGCTTCATCAGAGAAGTCTTCCATCCTGGGTGGTTCACCAACCCCGTCCTCGTCCGCAAGAAGAACTCGAACGAGTGGAGGATGTGCGTCGACTACACCGACCTCAACAAGCACTGCCCCAAGGACCCCTTCGGGTTGCCGCGGATTGATCAAGTCATCGACTCCACGGCGGGCTGCGACCTGCTCTGCTTCCTCGACTGCTACTCCGGGTACCACCAGATCGCAATCAAGGAGGAAGACCAGGAGAAGACCGCGTTCATCACCCCGTTTGGCGCATACTGCTACACGACCATGTCCTTCGGGTTGAAGAACGCCGGCGCTACCTACCAACGAGCTATCCAGGCCTGCTTCAAGAGGCAACTCAACAAGAACGTCGAGGCCTATGTGGACGACGTGGGTGACAAAACTAGGGACTCCAGTACCCTCATCGACGACCTTGAGGAGACCTTCGCATCACTACGCGAGTACCGCTGGAAGCTCAACCCGAACAAGTGCATCTTCGGCGTCCCTTCGGGCAAACTACTCGGCTTCATCATCAGCCAGCGCGGCATCGAAGCCAACCCCGAGAAGATCTCCGCCATCACCAGCATGAAAGCTCCCACGAGCATCAAAGACGTCCAGAAGCTGACAGGGTGCATGGCGGCGTTGAACAGATTCATCTTTAGTCTAGGAGAACGGGGCCTCCCCTTCTTCAAACTACTCAAGCATCAAGAGAAGTTCGTGTGGACTCCAGAGGCGGATCAAGCCCTTGCCCAGCTCAAGGACTTCCTATCAAAGCCACCGATCCTCACGGCTCCTCACAAGGGAGACTACTCACGTGGTCAGTACTGCCATCGTTGTCGAGCGGCAGGAAGACGGCCACGCCTGCCCGGTCCAGCGTCCAGTCTACTTCGTCAGCGAGGTTCTATCAGAGTCAAAGGCCCGCTATCAGCCTGTGCAGAAGCTCCTGTACGCTCTACTCATCACCTCGCGGAAGCTACGACACTACTTCCAGCAGTACTCGGTCTCCGTCGTCACCGACTACCCGCTTGGCGACATCCTGCGGAACCAAGATGCTGCGGAAGAATCTCCAAGTGGGTTTGTCGAGCTCGGCGCCCTCACTATCGACTTCAAGCCACGCACAGCCATCAAGTCGCAGGCACTAGTCGACTTCATGGCGGAGTGGCGGGAGAACCAGCTGCCTACTCCCACCGTGCGACCAGAGCATTGGGTGATGTACTTCGATGGCTCACTCAACCTCGACGGCGCAGGTGCAGGGGTACTCCTGATTTCTCCAATGGGCGAACAACTCAAGTACGTCCTGCAGATCTTCTGGATGGTCTCAAACAACGAAGCCGAGTACGAAGCCCTCCTACACGGGCTCCGCCTCGCGGCTTCACTGGGAATCAAGAGGCTACTAGTCTACGGCGACTCCGCAGTGGTCATCAACCAAGTCCACAAGTCCTGGGACCGCAACAAGGAGAACATGGTCGCCTACTGCCGAGAAGTCCGCAAGCTCGAGAACAAGTTCTATGGTCTCGAGTTCCACCATATCGTCCGCGACAACAACGTTGCAGCGGACATCCTCTCGAAGCTTGGATCCACCCGCGCTCAAGTGCCAGCGGGCGTTTTCGTCCACGAGCTTCACGCGCCATCCATCCCGGAGCCAGCGCCACCGACCACTGTCCCAGCCCATCCACCTGCTGGGCAAGAGGTCATGATGATCGACGTGGACTGGAGGCAACCCTTCATCGACTACCTCAGCGAGCAGAAGGTCCCCTCCGACAAGAATGCGGCTGAGCAACTCGTCCGCCGCGCCAAGTCTTACGTCCTCGTCGGAGACAAGCTCTACAAGCGGGGCGCATCTTCTGGAGTACTCATGAAGTGCGTCCCTCGCGAAGAAGGCAAGGACATCTTGGAGGAGATCCACAAGGGCGTCTGCGGCAACCACGCGTCCTCACGCACGCTGTTCAGCAAAGCCTTCCGGTGAGCCTTCTATTGGCCCACAGCCTTGGGCGATGCCGAAGAACTCGTCAGAAGGTGCCAAGGATGTCAGTACTTCGCCAAGCAGCAACACGTCCCAGCCTACAAGCTAGTCACCATACCGCCAACCTGGCCCTTTGCCTGCTGGGGGCTCGACATGATTGGGCCCAGCGCCAAGCGCGCCGGGGAGGATTCAACAGGGTATTGGTGGCCATCGACAAGTTCACCAAGTGGATCGAAGTCAAGCCGGTCACATGCCCCGAGGCTGACAGAGTACTCGACTTCCTGGATGAACTCGTACACAGCTACGAGCTACCCCACCGCATCATCACAGAACTGGGATCTAACTTCAACAACCACCAGTTCTGGGAGTATTGCGAGAACAGCGGGATCGACGTCCGATACGTCTCAGTTGCCCATCCACGGGCCAACGGACAAGTCGAGCGCGCCAATGGGATGGTGCTCGACGCCCTCAAGAAGCGGCTACACGACGCTGCAAACTCCAAAGGGGGCAAGTGGATCAAGGAACTACCCAACACACTCTGGGGGCTACAGACTCAACCATCCAAGCCAACGGGGCAATCCGCCTACTTCCTGGTCTACGGCTCCGAAGCAATCCTCCCCGCTGATGTCATATGGAACTCGCCAGCAGTGGAGCACTACGATGAAGGCATCTCAGAAGACAGCAGACGAGTTGACATCGACAGCCTCAAAGAAGCTCGCTGCGCTGCCCTCGTCCAATCAGCAAGGTACCTGGAGGGTATCCGACGCTACCATGATCGCAACGTCAAGGAACGCTCCTTCAACGTTGGAGATCTTGTCCTCCGCCGTATCCAGAACACGGAAGGACTTCACAAGCTCGGCTCCCCACGGGAAGGTCCCTTCACCAGTGGCAAAGGTGACCGGGCCGGGCTCCTATCGCCTCCAAACACTTGAAGGTGAAGACATCAACAACTCGTGGAACGTCGACCAGCTCTGTCGATTCTACGCCTAGTCTACACGACTACTCCGGGGTTCAAGCCTACACGGCTACATCAACACCCCCTGGCCGTAAGCGACCCCCCGGGTCCTGGCTCCGGTCTCCAGACTTCTCCTCTCCAGGATCCTGCCCGTGCGGCTACCTACGGACCCTGGGCTGCGACGAGCGTCAAGGACTTTAGCAGCGGTCTACTAAGAGACCACACTCCAAGATCCAGCCTGCATGGCTACCTACGGATCTACGATCCAGCCTACACGGCTACCTACGGATCAACTATTGTAAGCGGCTACCCGCTCCAGTGCTACTCAGCTGTAAGCGGCCTCCGGGTCCAAGCGACTACTCTGTAACTACGGCCCTGGCCATCCAGGTGTACTTCTTCAGTAATAAAGTTTGATCATTCATCAACTTCTTTACTGCCTACTCCCTACAACGGGACTACCGAAGCCGAGTACTACTACTCGCATCCACTTCCACGATGGGGGCTCCGCACACTGAGATCGCGACTACGAGTACTCATTGCTGGAAAACCTCTTTCATTGATACTTAAACAATTCATTACAATTGTCTTCCTGTACAACCATGGCTACTAGCTACCTATTACAGGGCTACTGGAGGTTCAGCTTCTTAGCTACCTGCTCCGCGATGGGAGCCATCTGCTCCAGCAGCTCTGCATACTGCTCATCCGTGCAGTTGGCGGCCACCTCGCCGCGACTACCTCCCGGGGCCTTCGGGAAGTACGACTTCATGAAGGCCAAGACTTGTCTTGGAATCGACCTCGCCATGTGCTTCACGTAGGCGGCCGGCCCGCTCGGAGCTTCCTTGAGGCGATCCACCAGAGGAGCAATCTTGGGGCCGCCCGGGTGCGGCACCAGGAGTCTTGCGATCGGCAGTGCGGCTTCTTCCAACTCCTTCAACTGGGCCCGCAATGCCTCGCAGTCTTCGTTCAACTTCTGCAAGGATTTGTAGCAGTTGACGAGATCTCGGTCAGAAGCAATCCGGAGCTCCATATGCTTTTCGCACTCGAAGGCGAGTTCTTTGTAGTCGAGCTCGAGTACCTGGCGGGCTTCTTGCTCCCGGTAGAAGAGGTTCTTCATGCTCGTCTCCGAGGACTTCAGCTGCTCCACCTGGCCCTCAAGCTCTGCAACACGACAACAGCACAGCGGGTCAAGGACTTCTCGACCTCCAACAAGTACCCGACCAGTTCAGCGGCGTACCTTTATTCTTGTTGCGGAGGCCCTTATTCTTCCGCACCAAGTCGTCGCCCTTCGCCTGCAACTCTTGGACGTCGTTGTGGTACTTGGCGAAGGCGGCGTCGAGCTTTGACTGCATGGCAGCCGCGTGCTTCCGCGACTTCACAAGTTGCTCTTCTAGCGCCTTGGCACGGAGCACCGCGTCGCCATAGCCCTGCAGCAGGTTCGACTTGTCACGGGACCGCTCCGCAACGTCCTGCTCAAGACAACTCAAGTCACAAAGAGTACTCAACGACAAAGGATTGGCTACTCAAAGGCTACGGCTACTTACCTTCATCCACTGCTCGGCTTGACGGATCGCCTCCAGATGCTTGGCCACCGTCGCCGGCTCGATGAGATTGTCCGCGAGCAGCTCTATTCCACCACGACTACTCGCGGTGGCCTCCGTCATCGGCGCAGAGCGGATGGGCTCTGCGTCCTGGATCTCGGGGGAGCGGATAGCCACCTCCAGAGCAACCTCTGGCGACGTGGTGACCGCCTCTCCCCCGGCGGACTTCTCGACGACCTCCTCCATGGGCTCGGGGGCTCCTTCCGTAGCCTCCGGGGCCTCTGGTGTCAACCTCTGCATCGGCACCCCTGCAGGGATGTCACCACCTTCAGCTTCAGCGCCTGTCAAAGAGACGACAAGTGCATCAGTGCCTACGACTACTCCTCAAAGAGCCTTATAGCTTCAAGAAGGGTACTCACCTTCGACTACGCTGGCCTCCGGCAACGGCGCCTCGGCAGCCGGTGGCTCAGTCGCGGCTTGGGTAGCGGGAGCGGCCTCCTCGGCGGGCGGCGCGTCTTTTTCCGCCACCGCTGAAGAGGGCTCATCTCCCTCCCAGGACAAATCCGTGGACTTCTTGCAGAAACATTCACAGATGTTCGTCAGTCAACATCGACCACTGCAACAAGTACTACTCGTAAGGATACAGCACTTACAAGTTCGACCGGACAATTGTCACGGCCGGAGCACCGAGGATGCTGGTGATGTCAACCAGTCCACCCTCGGCGGGCGCCTCCTCCGATGCTCTCGCGGCTACCACTTCCTCCACAACAGCGGCGGCCGGCACAGTGCTCTCCTGCGCTCCCGAGGCCACCATCTCTTCAACGGCGGCGGCCACGGGTCCCGTGCTCCCTTGTGGAGCAGGGGGCTGGCGCTCCAGCTGCGCCAAGATCTCTTCAACAGTTGGGGCTGGACTACGACTTCCAGCTGGCTCCCCCACTGTGTCCCACACACCTTCGTCGCCCTCTTCGACGGGCTCCACTGGCGGCACCTCCTGCATACAAGGAAGACTACTCGTCAGCAAACGTACTCGTACAACGGGTACTCGACTACTCTGTTCATGACAACTTACCTCCTGAGGCGTGGTCTCTGAGACCTTTAGCTTCTTCGTCACCCTCTTCCTGGCGGGGTTGCGCGGCTTCCGTGGCGGCGCAGCCAGGCTAGCCTCCAGGCTAGTCGGGGGGTCTTGTACCAGAGGAACATGAGGCAAGCCCGGGCGGCTAAACCTCGACCGCAGCTGGAAGCGGTCCTGCAACGTCTCCTCGTCGTCATCGTCGTCGTCGGTGGTATCCTCCACGACGACGGTGTCATCGCCTTCACCGACTTCTCGCCGCTCCTTCGCCTTCCCCTCCATCGGGATCTCGATTCCGCTCGGAGGTGGCTGCGGCTCGGAGATGAACTTCTTCAAGTCGTCCTGCGAAAGAACCAAAACGTCAGCAACTCTACACCAGGCAATGACTACTTGACCAATAGAGTACGACTACTCACCTCCTTTGGCGGGCGTGCGGCGGAGTACTCCTGTACAGGGCACGCCGTGTACGGCAGCATGTCTTTGAAGATCCGCGACAACCTCTCGATGATGTCGCTGTCGTCCAGATCGCCTCCAGGCATCCGCGGCGCATCGTCGTCGCCGGTGTACTCGAAGCCTAGGGTCTCCCGAGCCATCAACGGCTGGATCCTTCGCTTCATGAAACTGAAGGCCACGTGCTCGGCCCTCAGTCCCGCCTCCCTGAGCACCTTGATGCGTGCCAGCAGCTCGGGAAGCTGGATCCCTTCTTGCATGGTGGGTTCCGTGTTCCACCATTCTCGGTGCCTGGGTTGCCGTCCGCTCGGCTTCGGCAGGCCGGGGTGGTGGTTCGTGATGTAGAACCACCTGGTCTTCCAATCAGTGTTGGAGTCGACAAGCTTGTACGCCAGATATTGCTCCGCGGCGTCCTCCCTCAACTGGATGTCGGCTCCTCCGACTACCCCGGGGTTGGTGGCACTTGGGCGCGCGCCTTGACGCGGAAGAACTTCGGAAAAGCACCCAATGTGGCTTGATCCCGAGGAAGGCTTCGCAGAAGTGCACGAACACCGCCGTGTGGAAGATGCCGTTGGGGTTCAGGTTCAGGTACTCGATCCCGTAGTACCCGAGCAGCCCCTTGAAGAAATCGCTGGCCGGGAGCGCAAGCCCGCACTCCTCGAACCGCGCGAACATTGGGATCTCGTCTTCGGCCTTCTCCATCGGATATGGATCTCCAGCAGCGGATCTCCACATGTCGACTTCCTTCTCCCTGATGAATCCACTGTTCAAGAGGGTCAGCAGATCCTCCGTCTTCACTTTGGACTTCTTCCACTCGCGGCTTGGATCAGCCCGCGGTGGAGACATGGGCGGCGCTGCTCCGGTGGCAGCCGCGGCGGCCTCTTCGCGGCCCCTCTTCTTCCCGGCGACCTTCGACGTCTTGGGCGGTGACGGCTTCATCCTCCAAGTGCAGGGCGTCTTCACTCGCATCCGCTCGGGGGCTACCCTAAAAGCTTTGGGTGGCGGCGCACTTGAATCTACTTCTGCGGCAGCAAGCGCTGGGAGTGGATTTGCTTCAGATGCAAACGGAATAGCTGCAGCTCGAATGGGTGAAAACCCCTAAGGGTTTTGGCTTCTATTTATAAGCCAAACCGGCTACGCAACGGGCGGCTGGATAAGTCCACACGCGGCTGACTTAGCGGCTGTGCGTGACCCTTCGTATTCTACTAGTCGACGTGCCTCACCTCGGGGGCTCGGCTACTTCTACTCGACTACCTGGGAAGCGGCTAGTCTCAAGAGCATCTCAGGACACATTCTTCAAGATGACCCTTCAATTCGAGAGAAAGTACTCGACTCAAGGCTCGGGGGCTCCGTGCCACGTGTCCTTCGGTTTTTTCTCTCCGGATTTTTCGGGATTTTCTTGCCAAGACTTCAGATGGACCTTCAGCCAGAGCCCGCGGCTCAACCTAAGGCTCGGGGGCTACTCCATATGGAGTGCGATTTGGCAATCGCACCTCCATATCAGCTCCGGCTTCAAGACAAGACAGGCATTTTTTCAAGACCTTCGAAGGCAGTTTTCGAGGACGCTTGGGACTACTCGAGAAGACTTCAAGATTGCTTAACCATCAGCTGGAGTACATTCCAGCCTCGGGATGCTTCGACTACTCTTGAGGACTTTTGACTTGTAGCACTCAAGGACGCTTGAGGACTACTCGTTAAGGCCGTCAAGACTACTTGAAGCTTTCCTTCTCGACTACAAAGTACTCGGGGGCTTGTCGTATGGACCTCCCTGGGCCCACTACCTCGGTGGGTACCAGGACCGACTACTCGGTGGGCCCCTGGGACTACCGGCTTGCGCTACACGGCACCGAAGGCACGGAGCACAAGGACTACACGGGGAGTAGTACTCGGTTAGGGAGCTGTACATGTTCCGCACTGTATAGAGGACTCCTAGACGTACTCGACTAGTACTGTCTCCCTACTCCGACTTGTAACCCTGCCTCCCGGACTATATAAGGCGAGGTAGGGACCGATCACCTCATCCAATCTCCTCTCATACAACTCACGGCGCACTATTGCACCATCTTGTAATCGTGCCCAATCAATCCAGAGCTACGCAGCATACAGGACGTAGGGTATTACGCACCTCGCGGCCCGAACCTGTCTAAATTGTGTGCCACGTGTCTCTTCCTTCGAGTTACCGATCTCGGCGAGTCACATTCATCTACTTCGGGTACTCCCCGTATTAGGTTGCCGGTCTAAAACACCGACAGACCTGCCGACCTATCAGTGGGCCCAACCGACCTGGTTGGCAGCCCACACAACCTCCTGAAGACCTTCTAGAAGATTCCCCACATGACCTAATTCAGAACGACCTCAAGACTTGGTGAACAAGACAACACCTTAGTAGATCACGACCAAAGCCGATTGACGGGATATGGCAAGATGTGTAACGTAGACCTAGGTCTCCTGGTCATAACCATCAAGGAGTCTAGGAACCGACCTCATCCGCTGGCCAAAATAAGGCGGAAGAGGCGGCCCTTGTACTCATACACAATCCTCAAGCAATCTACACCATCAACTAGACGTATGGTTTTACTCTCTGGAGGCCCGAACCATTATAAACTTGCCGTGTTCTCTGCAACCATACAACCATCACCCCGAACTATCCGAGAGACATCTCCGAATAGCCTCGCGTTTCAGATCACCCATACAACCATCACCCCGAACTATTCGTGAGAAAAGCTCGAGACCCTAGGTCGTGAGATCTTGGTCGTCTCTGCGGATGTACCACCGCAAGATGGAGAAACAGATGAACAACGCCAAGAGCGTGAGAACGCTAATGCTGCTAGAGCTGTCTGACGACAACAAGAGATTGCCGCTGCTGCCCCAGGTGCAGGCCAACAGCCAGGTCAACAACTGCTCAACGCGGGACAGGTCAACGCTAATGCCGGGCAACAAGCACCTACGGCACCAGCCGCCCCTCAGCAGCGATGCCATGATGACCCACTTCGTGCCAAATGAGTACGCGCAAGAGATCTCCTCAGGGATTTAGAGCGTGACGGACTCGAAGTTTACAACTCTCCGCAAACCAACTTGGGAGTTGTGCTTGCCGCTCTAAATCACGGCTCTAAATCCGCAGCATGTTCCTACCCTAGGAGTAGATCGGAACGCCCTCACCAACGACGTCGCAGCCAGGGTCCCCTTGAGCCAGTGGCTGAAGAAGGACGAGGTGAAAACAAAGTAGTGCAGCCGGTCAATCCCGCTGCTAATGTTCAGCTAATGCTCCAGCTAACCCCGTGGCTAATGCCTGGCAAACGCCCCGGCCAACGCCACTGGCAGCATCACCAATAATGCAGCTGATGCTGCCAATATTGAAGGAAACATCATCGCAAATCTAGGACAAAATGCAGGAGCTCAACCTCCTCCAATACAAGCTAACCAAGCACAAGGAAGCCAGCGTCAACGTATAAGAGACGAAGTGGAGATAGCACGACGTGCTAACTATGATCGTGAACATGGGGTCCCTGACACCCTCGATGCTAACAACCCCGTCCAAGCAACAGATCTCTGACATATGCATGACCAAGAGCTCCTACGACGTGCCCACTATGACAAAGACAACGGTCCTCTTGACGATATTTACGTCATCTCGGCAGCTTACGCCCCGTCTGCAAGCTCGGGAGCGGTCAATAACTTCCCAGCGTTCTCACGATGTCTCCGGACGATCAAATACCCCAAGGACTTCAAACCGGCCATTGAGAAGTATGACGGTCGCTCCGACCCAAGTATATGGCTCAAGATGTATAGCATTGCGGCACGTGCCTCTGGAGGCAATGAAGACCACATGGCGGGATACTTCCCTCTTGTGATGGGCAAGGCACCACTCCTGTGGCTCGACAATCTCCCAGCAGAGTGCATCACCTCCCGGGCAACGTTGTCTCGCCTCTTCACGACTAACTACCAGGTGACCTATAATCGTTTTGGCAACACTCACCACCTCGCCCGAGTGAGGATAAGGCGCGACGAAACTCTCCAAGAGTACACCAACTGCTACTTCAAGAACCACAACACCCTCTGTGACAACCCGCCCAGGAAAATACCGTACTATCGGCTAAACCAATCCACTTTGGTCATTAAGCGATAATAAAGTATCATCCTGTTGTTAGTCGCCGACTAAATGTCCGGTAAATCACTTCAATAGCAACAAGGATCGACATATATGCATTAAAACTCACTCGAAAGCGAGTCCAGAGATACAACATCATTAACATCCAATTTGTACCCTGAAGTGTTTAATTATTACAAATCGAAGTTTTTGTCACCATGACGTAGTTCAGAGTTTTGAAATAGCAGAATTAAACTAACGGGAAGCGGAAACACCACGGGAGGCCATCCATGATGCTCTTAGTCGTCATCCTCCACCCACTCCAGCTCCTAGTCAGGCGGGATCTCTCCGGGCCACACATCACTGAAAGCATTACCTAGATCAACATATTATAGCAGGGCTGAGTATTCTAATACTCAGCAAGACTTACCCATCGGTGATAACTACTTCACCAACTCTAGACATGAAAGGCTCTTGGCCACTGAGTTTCTTTTGCTGAAAAGTAACAAAGAGTATGTCCTTACTTTCAAGATTTTAGCATGAGTTCTAGTGGGTTTAATCTTTACTAAATTAGCCATCTAGTACAGACAAAGTTGTACAATACAATTAATCAAGCATAGCATTCTTCAACTTCCATCACAAGGGACCTCATGGCTAGTGGAGTAAGTAGTCTCAGATAACGGTGAGAGGCCGACAATCAATTGATTCAAACCTTCCAAGGTGGACCTAAACACACGGTGGGATGCCCCTCGCGAGGACAACCACCAAACGGTTCCCAAAAATCCTCGGGTCGGAATAAAAGGCCACAGTCTTTGGTGCAGACTATCCGGAATACCCCGCGAAGTACCCGGACTCACCATACACCACCGGTAGCTAGCCGTGAGACAAACCCCAAGAGTAGTGACAGTTAAATCCCTAGCCATCTCATTAAGGTACTAGGCTTACCGCTCCCATTCCCGACAAGTGCTTACTACGTTCAAACACTTAACCCACAATAGCCATTGGATCGGAGCCCAATCCCATGCTCTTACAACATGAGCAATCCATTTAAGGAGATCTTATGATTCCTATCTAGGAACCTATTCTTGCGAGTGATGTCATCACCCGACTTGTAACGGTCCTATAGCTTAGCAGCTATTGACCTATCATACTAGTAAGGGCAAAGGTACCTAGGGATCATGCATCTAAGGTAACATACAACTTCTGAACTTAAATGCACAAGCATCCATAGATAATTGAATAACAAAAACTTGAAAACTAGGTTAGATGCTCCGGAGCTTGCCTTCGTCAGCAAAGTTAGCCTGAGCACCCTCGGTGTCGTCGAGCACTTCCACGTACTACAGCGAAGCTTCCGCTCCTCCTTCCTCGGATTACGGGATGAGCGAGTTGTCACCGTTAGGAAGATCTACACAGAATGCAATGCAAGGTTCAGGTGATGTGACAGTTTGTTTATCGTATCCAACTCTTGTTGGTCATATTCAACTTAACAAATAATTAAATATTAAATTCTTTTTAGGAACGTCATTAATTACATGTGGTTTATTCTTTTATTGCACACTTGAATTAATGTTTCCTTTATACTTGTTATTTCATGTGGAGGTTTACTTCTTTTACTTCTCACTAGTAAGGGTGTGAACAAAGATATTTATTTATAAATTAATGCCTTTGACAGCAAGGGTGTGTTCTTGGCCTTTAATTAAGTGAGGTAACCTTTCCCAAAAAGGGGAAAAGAATTTAAAGCATTTTCCTTATTTAATTAATCTTTAATCTATAAAAGGCCTTTAAAGCTTTTTATTAAGCAATAAATCACTAAGAAATTAAAGAACGGTTTCTTAGGCATCACAATACCCATACTGAACCACTGGTCCCACATGCAAAGCTTGGAAGCTAGAAAATCAATTACTTTGGAAAAATCACTAGTACAGTACTCAACATCAATGACCAAACGGTTTCGTCACGGTACATGTAAATTTGGTCACGGAACACTTTTTTATGACCAACTTATGACCAAATTGAATTGGTCACAGAAGCTCCGTCACATTTGGTCTACCATGACCAATCGGTCATTTTGGTCATAGAAGTGGAACTTTTCCATGACCAACACGTTTTTTGTCATAGAAGTGTATTTCTTCTATGACCAAGCCAAATGGTCACGAAATTGGTCACAGAAGGGGATGCCACGTGGCACGGCCCATGCTGGTTGCTGACGTGGCAAGGCGCGTGCTGACATGGATATGATGACGTGGCTCTTTGACACAGCACCAAGTGTCGCGCTGCGATTTATCCACGTGTCGAGCTCTGAATGGTCCACGTGTCGCACTCTGTTTTGTCCACGTGTCGCGCTGCAGTTTGTCCATGTTTGATCTACATGGACGATGACGTGGCGGCCTACGTGTACAATGACGTGGCTGGCTCCATAGACGATGACATGGCAGTTGATGTGGCATTGATGACGTCACCACCACATACACAATTCATAGATGAGCTTAAATGGCCAATTATTTCACTGATTCACTTTTTTATTCGAGCTCATCCAGAAATAATAAAAATTCAAAATCGCCAAATTTAAACCCACTTATTTCAACAAATTAAGTAGCCCAGATCACATACATGCTCACAACAGTACAATATAATATCTGATAAATCTCAAAAAATAGAGATTCGACATCTCATGTTACATTTAGAATCACATCACCATATAGTTGATTACATTATGCTTTCATCTTGCATCCACTAGACCTCTTCGTCAATAACCTGCAGTCAAAATATAATACTCAGCTGCTAACAGATTATAGTAACATCAACTATACATGAAATTGTCATAAGCACAAAGATAGGTTTAACGCATTGGTTGTCTAAGTTTACAGCAGTACTCTCAAATAAAACTGCACCAGAAAGCCATAAAAGAAAACGAAAATTAAGCTGTGAACTATGCATTTGGGGTAGTTTACCTAGGTGATCAGCATCGAAATTTGGTGGAATATCCCTCCGACGGAACTTAAATTGAATCTTACAAGCAGAGCCTGTAAATGTGACAGAATTGTCATATGGGAAATGGCAAATGAACAAGCAAACAAAAACCAACAAGTGGAGCTCCTGGTGCTATATCACAAATGGGACTCTAAAGATGACCTGGTGTGCAGATACGACAAGCTTGATTAGTTACAGATGCTTCTGAAACAGATCCTGGGAGCCATACCACATTTCTACACTGAAAGTTCAATGAGAACATTAATATCATCATAATTACTAAAGTTCGCATATTCGTATCAGTGATGTCATTTTACAGCAACATAGGTAATTCAGTTGTACCAAAAGACCACATTACTCACTTGTGGATAACTTTGGCAGCCAACCATAAATTCACCATTCTGAGAGAGAGAGAGAGAGAAAAGAGCAAAGGTCAGCCATGGAAAGTGCGAAAGCCAATTTCTCTAGATAAACAAACAAAGAAACGAGTCATAGGGAGACAACTTACCTGCTTTTGCTTCAGCACCATTTCAGATTCGCGGCATGCAGTACATGACCTCACAACCTCTATTGGGTTTTGTGTCTCATTTACAGGCCTATTAGATCTACAAAATGAAAAGGCAAGTTGAAGCTAAGAGGCCATTAAAGAAAGAAGAAAGAAATGATGTATGTCCAATCAAACACCTAGCAAAGAATGTCCCCATTGCATCAAGGAGCTTCGCTTTGTTCACCCTTGCCTGCGTTGAACCAGTGTACTGTATGAAGGTAACTGAATCTGAGAGATATCAGATAGAAGAAAAGAGCAGAAGAAAATCTCATTGATAATTAAACCTGTACTGGACTAAAACATCTAAGTGAAGCATGAAAAGTATGCATCTCTTACGTAATCAGAAATGTAAAATTTTGCTTTCATGCATCAAATAGAAATAACATGCCATGATGATAGGGATCTTCCACACAAAATAAGTGGATTTAATAGTCACACATGCATCTGGTAATATGGATAATATGGTAGAGTATACTAGTCTAATCAGAATTTAGACTAGTATATGCAAATTTTAGTAAAATGGACCATCCTTGCACAGCATCAGTAGACATCTAAAACTGCCAATTGAATCCTGTAAATTATATTCGCAAATGAAACAAAAAATGTATGGCAACGGTATTTGAAAATATATAGACGAAAATAAGTCATACAACACTACATAGCGATGGTGCGCACCTGAATCAGGAGCGTAATTCAACATGTCAGGAACTGAAATGAACTTGGTCTGTAACTGTCAGATATGGATCATTAAAATCTGGATTTCTGAATACCATGTGCTTGTGAGTTCTGACACTATAAGATGCAATAAGTTTATTTCTGCCAGGAATGTGAAAGACATCATCCGTGTATCAGTAGATGGCATGCTAGCATCTAAGGCATAGAGTAGTACAACAATTCCATTGTCTGAAAATAGTGAGAAAGGCTAGAATCCAGATTAGTCTGGATCAGTGGGGGCTTGAACTGCTGGTATAAACAAGATAAGTTGGATGAGTACAATGCACGGTGAGTCAGCAGCCCTCACTGATTACTACTGTACATCATTTGTACCCTTTCGAATAGCAAGTTATAAATTCTTAGAGAGAGACAGTCAGGAATGTACATTCTTCAAATTTAGATGTAAAATGAAGACATTAGTGATGATTTAGTCCAAGCAAACTACAATTACAAGGGAGGTCTCGAGCACCCACAGAAGCGGTGTCCAAAATCACACAACAAACTGCACCAAGGAGAAGCATGAGCACTGCAGGTGGCCGAATTGTACAGTACATGGATCGGGTGGGTAGGTTAAGCGATTAGATTTCACCTGCTGTTCCTCCTCGATGTTCTTCCAAGAAGAGGGCAACTCGACGTTCCAGCAGCAGCAACGGGCTCCTTGCCCTTGTTGTTGGTGGTGGGGTTCCTCATCCTCCTCCTCCCTTGAGTCTCAGCAGCAGCCCCGCGCCTCGCGTAAACGGTGGAGATGGGGGATTTTACCCCACTGCGCTCCTCCTCGAGGGCTGAAAATCAGGGAATCCCGGCCACAATTGAGGGTCGAGATCGAATAAACCACTATAGCAGAATCAATCGCGGAGAGATGGAGAGCGAATTGAGGAGCGGTGTAGGAGGGAGGGAGGGAGGGAGGGAGAGAGAGAGGCCGACTCACCGTGACCGGCGGCGGACGAAGGCGGCTTGGGCGCGGGGGTGATGGTGATGGACGCCGTGGAGGAGCAGGTCGAGGAGGAGTGGGAGGGCGTGGGCAGTCGCGCTGGCCGCGGACGAGCCCCTCCATCCCGTCCATAGCGATGGTTCGCACCATGTTCTCGCCGAGATGCTGCGCCACCTCGAGCACGAGACGGATGTTGTTGTCGAGCACCTCTAGCGCGGTGAGGATGGGCGGGAGCCCCTCGACGAAGCGCATGTCAATGACGGCTCCGATGACCTGGCACACCTGCCCGATGGCGCCGACGCCGGTGAACTCGTCGGTGATCTTGCCGCCCCCGGTCTTCCCGGTGGCCGACGGCGGGGTGGAGGGCGCCGCCTGGGCCACGGCAGACGAGGCGTAGGAGGCGGCGCGATTGAAGAGGTATGCGGCCGGGGACGGGCGGTACAGCAGCGCGCGGGCGCTGCGCCGCCGGCAAGGCCACCCGGAGGCGGTTGGCGGAGCGGAGGAGCAACGAGGCGATCCGGCAGGGACGCCATTCCCGGAGATTGCCGGGGACGCGGGTCTGGATCTAGGGTTAGACTTTTTTTTCGCTGGTTGCGGCGGCTCCGCAAGAGAGGGGAGGGGGAAGTGAGGCCTGGGTGCGTGGGGATAAGTGGGTGGAGAGATCGAAGAGGGATCGTCGAGTGGACCTGGTTTACGGGGACCGCGAAGCGTGGGGGAAGCAGGCCGCTGGTCGTGCGCGGCGTTTGCTGGTGCATGGAGCCGGTCCAGTGAACAGGTGAGGGGTGCGTTTTGTGCATTTCGAGGATGAATTTGTTGCTTGGTTTTGCAGCAGCCGGAATATATTCTTTTTTTCTCCCGCTGTGCTGGCATTTGGTATAGAGTATAGACCACAATATAGTATGCTTTAAATAGCATTTTATTTCTGCAACTTTTATCCAAGTATTATAGCATATTGCTAGGGTCAATGTATGATGTCTCATGCATGATGAAAGCCTCTAGTACCAATGTACTATGCACAGGAAAATACACGTACTATGTGCATCTTACTTTTCACTGCTTCTTTTAGAATGACACAGTACAACGCAGATGCTCACAACATGCACGCACACTCACCCTTTGTTGTGAATAGAAAGAATAATTAAATAACGATTTTCTCATAATTTTAAAAAAATTCCAACATTTATTTTTCTTTACAGGGAATATAGTATAGGAAAAATCCATTGTTTGATTTTCTAAAGTGAATAAAAAGTTATGTGTGTTGCATTCATGCCGATGCATCTAGTGGTTCTTGAGTGCAAAAGGTTTAAAAAAATGCGTTTAGGAGCTGTCCTAATTTTCCCGAGAATTTTCCGAATTTTCTGGAACTTATTCTCATTTTCCTTGAGCTATTTCTATTTGTTAGAAGGCTCTAAAATCTTTTTCATGAGCTCCAAATGTTTTATTTGGGTTGTTCATGTCTTAATCTATCTCTAGGAATTTTCCTGGAATTTTTGTGATTTTCTGAGTATTTTTCGTGCTCTAAAAACATTTTCTGGTGTTTACTCGAATTGTTTTCGCATTGAAAAATAAATTCGAAAAAAAAACATGTCCTACTGGAACGGGCCGAGCCCGAAGGCCCGACCCGCTCCGACCCGCCCGCCAAGCCCATCAGGGCCCGTCCGCATGCAGCAGATTCGTCTCACCCCTTACTCGTCAACTGTGACCAAATTCAACAATTTGTCACTGTTGAATTAACTATTATGACCAAATTTGTATATCGTCATAGAAAGAATAATCTTCTATGACCAAATAATTTTTTCGTCACTGCAAAGAGAACTTCTATGACCAAACAGGAAATCGTCACTAGGTAATGGTCATAGATGATAGCATTTGTACTGGTGAATAACCAAAGACTAGCTAGCAATCAAATTAAATGCATACAAAGACTAGCTAGCAATCAAACTGCTTCAATCTTTCTCATACAGGTTCTCTGGTCCTAAACAAGCCTAAAGAACTAGCAAGCACACCTAGAATCTCTACTGATCTTGCTTCACTAATTTAAAAAGGAAGACATGCACAAATTGAGAATAAATATTTCTGATAAACCAAAAATCATGATTAATTCACCTGAGGTGTTATTTGGCATAACAAGACAGCATGCACAAGTTGGGCACAAAAACATAAATATTTTTAGCTAAAAAAATCATCTAAGCAGATTCTGCATAAATGGAAAACAATATATATAAAAAGATTTACTTCATAACTTCGTGTAATTTTTGGCACAGTAGCTAGTCATGACATGACACACAACATATCCAAAATTTGGATGCAGGGGACTTATAGATTTTGAAATATGGCAGATCTAGGTTTTTCACATTCCTATTTTTAATGCTAAAAATATACAGAATCAGACCAAGTGAGTATAACAAAAGTTGTAGTATTCTTCACAGCGAATCCCACGAAACTGGTTTTGCATTTTTCTAAATTTTGTACGATTTTCTACACATTTTACAAGTTTCAGCAAAATCTGTAACACTATTCAAGAAACAACTTACGAGCAGGCCCCTGGAACTTTTGATTCCTTAACAATATGCCCTTTATTCACGGTTTAGACCCTGCAAAGAGTTGGGAGCTTGCAATGCAGTCCCTGGGCACCGGCCGGCGGCGGTCCGGCCAAATTCCGGCGAACCGGCGGCCGGGGCCGGCCGGGTGCGGGCGAGGAACGACCCTCGGGTCCTTGGGGTTGATTCCCGTGCTTGGTTGGGCGGGGAGAGGGCCGGCGGGGGGGGGGGGGGGTGCGGGGGAGGCCGGCGGCGGTGGCCGCCACGACCGCCGTGCCGGCGAAGTGGCGGCTCCGTGGGGGGAGACGGTTACGTCGGCGAGCTAGGGTGGGTGCAAGGGAAGGTGGGGGAGATCTTGATTTGGTGTGCAGCCGGCCGGACCCGGAGCTCGCCGCGGCTGCCTTCAATAGCGCCGGCAGGCGGCTCGACCGTGGCATGGCAGGGACCCAGGTGGGACAAAGGGTGCGACGCGGTCAGGTTTTTAACATGCAGGGTGAGGATGTGCCTGCAGAGTGAAGGACACCCGCCCATACTCGCGGTACGGAGAACGACATCGACCGTCGCGCTCGCACAGGGGTGCACCGCAAGGACGCGCGGGCGCCGCGGAGTGCGGCCGGCCGGCGAGGGGGCGGGCTCCACGTGGCGTGGGCGCGGACCTCAAGGCCTCGGAGTGCCCCCCCCGCCTCGGGACGACTCGGCCTCGGGAAGGCGCGAGCGGCCCGGACGCCGAGGCGGTGTACGGCGCGCGCGGGCGCTCCGGTGCGCTGGAGCGCGGGTGGCGTCGCGGCCTGCCTAATTTTTTCGGACTGCCACTGTTTGAGTGATAAAAACTCGAATTTTTGCAACTAAAGTGTACTAAGTGATGAATAGGTAAGTTGTAGATCTCACTACCCTCTACAACTTTCACAAAGGCTTTAGGGTGTCTTTTTCTACGGATTTTGCACAAATTGTTGCCAAACTTTGAATGCCACTCTGTTTCGGGAAACAGGAGATGCTGACAGTTGACCAAGTTTTTCGCCCTTTTCCACCCAAAATTGGAAATGCCAATCTACATGAAAGTTGTGTTCCTCGACAAACTGGACAACTTTCATGTTGGTAGATTTTGAAGTGTTTAGTTGAAATTTTGGAGAACGAGGCAAAAGTTCTCAAGGACGTTGATCGACATTAGGGTTTCAGTGGGGTTTGACTGTGTCTTTGACCCAAGGTTAACCATCAGGGTGTGTTGCCTTGGTCAAGGGTCAATAGGGGTTGTCAGCTCGGTTTTCGAGGTGATGACCCAGGTTGACCTTGGTTTGACCAGCGTCAGCCGGTTTGACTGGGCTGATCTGGCCATTAGTGCTAATGACGCTAATTAAAAACCTGGGGCGTCACACCCTCGCAGGTTTTAAAGATGAAGACGTCATTGCCTACTACAAGAAGGGGATCACCAACGTCAAGCTATTCGAGAAGATTCATGAAGCTGACGCACATACCATCGGTGACCTCATGGCCTACGTCGACAAACTAGTCGACACTCCAGATGTAGTGATGCACGACTTCAACGGAGAAGACCACGACAACGGAGGCACTAGGTCGCGCAAGCGATCTGGCGAAGCCTATGTGGCAGATCCACCAAGACCTTCCACCTTCCTTAAAGGCGACTTCAACATGGTCATGGATGATTAGTGCCAATTTCACCATGATGCTAAACACACCATGAGGGAGTGCGAACAACTGAAGCGTGCCCTAGGGGTCCTGTCTACCTCCAAGAGGACCAGGGGAACAACAACGACAACCAGAACGGTGGCCAACATTTTGACAACCGTAACCATAGACCTGATCAACGAGATTACCGAGATCGCAAGCCCTATCCTCGCAACAATGATAGGGATCGACGTGACTATCGCCATGACTACCGCCGCGATGACAGCTGCGACGACTACTGTCGCGATGACCGCAACGACAGGCGTGACAACCACAGGAGTGATCGTCGTGATGATCGCCACGACGACCAGCGCAATGACTGATGAGATGATCGACGTCCCCAAGACGACCACAAACGCCACGACAATAATCGGAAGGAACGGACTCCACCGCCACCGCCCAAAGGGGGCAACCCCAATGGCGTGTTCTAGAAGGCCAACCATGAGATCAACTTCATCGTCGGTGGTCGCCAAGCGACCAAAAGCAACAGACAGAACCGATCAAACGCCAGGGAGATCGGGCACGTCAACACTGAAAACCTGTGGCCTCTACGTTGGTCTGAATTCCCAATCACTTTCTTTAGGAAAGATCATTGGGTTCACATCCCTAACCCCGAGACTTACCTGTTGGTCGTCAACCCCATAGTCAACGGGGCCTTCCTGCCTAACACCCTTATCGAGAGGGGCAGCAGCTTGAACATCATCTTCACAAAGATGCTACGCAAGATGTAGTTCGACTTCAACAAGATGACCGCCTGCGATGAGCCCTTCTATGGGGTCGTGCTCGGCAAAGTTGCATACCCCATAGGTCATGTATGCCTGCCAGTCACCTTTGGCACAGAGGACAACTTCCGTATAGAGTACTTGACGTTCGAGGTTGCGGACTTCCGATCTTCATATCATGCTATCTTTGGACGACCTATGCTCGCCAAGTTCATGGCCATACCCCACCACACCAACCTCATCATGAAGATGCTAGTACCAAACGGAATCCTTTCTGTCCTCGGGGACATCATGGTCTCCTACAACTGTGAAAGCGCCACCGTCGAGCTCTCCAAAGACTCAGCCATCAAAGCCTCAACAACAGTCATGGTCGCCCAGGTAGCCAAGATCGACCAAACCACTCTCTAAGTACTAGAACAGAAACGTACAGCCACGACTCTAGACCCAAGTCCAGCCGTCAAGAAGGTTTGCCTCGCCATGCCCGACGCATCCAAGGAAGTCATCATCAGGGCCGACCTTGACCCCAAATAGGAACTCACGCTCACTTGTTTCCTCAGGGAAAATGTTGAAATCTTCGCATGGAGTCCATCTGATATGCCTGGTGTCACCAGGGAGCTGGCTGAGCACACACTCGAAGTAAACAAGACCACACGACCTATCAAGCAAAAGCTCCGGCGATTTGCAACAGATAGAAAACAAGCTATGGAAGTAGAAGTCTGTAAGCTCTTAGCTGCAGGATTCATCAGAGAATGTAAACACCCAGTTTGGCTCATAAACTCGGTTCTTGCACCAAAGGAAACTAGCGGTTTAAGGATGTGTATCGATTACACTGACCTCAACAAGCACTGCCCGAAGGATCCTTTCCCTCTTCCTCGTATCGACCAGGTCGTGGACTCCACGGCTGACAGTGTTCTACTCTGCTTCCCCGACTGCTACTCAGGGTAACATCAGATAGCCCTACACCTCGCGACGAAGACAAAACGGCGTGCATAACGCCTCATGGCATCTATTGCTACAAGGTCATGACCTTTGGCTTCAAAAACGCTGGAGCAACATATCAGAAGGCAATTCAGAAGTGCCTGAAGTCGAAAATCGGGAAGAACGTCGAATCCTACGTCGATGATGTGGTCGTCAAGACCACAGAGGAAGATCAGCTCATCACCGACCTCACTGAAACCTTCGCCAGCCTATAAGAGTTCCAGTGGAAGCTCAACCTAACAAAGTGTGTCTTCGGTGTGCCTTCCGGATTGCTCCTAGGCTTCATGGTCAGACATCGAGGCATTGAGGCCAACCCCACGAAGGTCGACGCTATTCACAAGATGGCCAAGCAATCCAACAAGAAAGACGTCTCGAAGCTCACAAGCATGATGGCGGCTCTAGGACGTTTCATCAGCAAGCCCGGCGAAAAAGGCTTACCCTTCTTCAAGCTATTGAAGAAGGAAGACAAGTTTGTGTGGGACAACGAAGCCCAGAAAGCATTTGCGGCTCTCAAAGAGTCCCTGACGACACCACCCATCATGACCCCACCAATCCCAAAGGAATCTCTCATACTCTACATCTCTCCCACCACTAATGTGGTCAGCACAGTCCTCTTCACTGAGCGAGAAGAAGGGCAGACCTATCTTGTTCAACGACCTGTGTATTACGTAAGTGAGGTCCTGGCCGACGCTAAGACACGTTACACACAACCTCAGAAGCTGCTCTATGCGCTCCTGATTACATCCAGAAAGCTTCGTCACTACTTCCAAGCTCACAGGATCGTGGTTCCCTCACCGTTCCCCTAAGGAGAGATCATCCACAACCGCGATGCCAACGGCCGCATCGTCAAGTGGTCGGTTGAGCTTGGAGAATTCGACATCGAGTTTTGCCCCCGGCAAGCGATCAACTCCCAGATCCTCGCTGACTTCGTGACTAAGTGGACAGAGATCCATATGCCCCCTCCCAAGGAGTGGCCTGAACACTGGATAATGAACTTCGACGATGCCCTCAACCTCGAAGGAGAAGGCGCGAGCGTGCTACTTATCTCTCCTCAAGGGGAGCATCTTAAGTACGTACTGCAAATTCACTACAAGGCCTCCAACAACGGTGCAGAGTATGAAGCCATGATTCATGGGCTACGCATAGCAGTGTCCCTTGGCATCAAGTGACTACTAGCTTTTGGCGATTCTAAGGTCGTCATCGAGCAAGTCAACAAGGAGTGGGACTGCATCAAGGATACGATGGATGCATACTGCGTGGATGTTCGCAAGCTTGAAGGCCACTTCGAGGGGATCGAGTTTCAGCACATTCCACGGAACAATAACGTAGCTGCCGACGTACTTTCTAAACTAGGCTCTCAATGAGCTCTAGTCCCAGCAGGCGTGTTCATCCAAGACCTACGCAAGCCTCCAATCAAGCTTCTAGGCCCAGATAACCCAGAACCACCTCTAAGTGATCAAAACACAACACCTCCCTGTGACGTGCTCATGTCAGAAAAAGAAGAAGGTTGGCGCAAGCCCTTCATAGACTTTATACTCGACCAGCTCGTCCCTAACGACAAAGCAGAAAGCGAGTGTATCACATGACGAAGTGCTAACTACATCGTGATTGGCATCGACCTATACAAAAAAGCCGCCTCTACTGGCATCTTGATGAAATGCATCTCAAGATCAGAAGGTCTACAGCTCCTAGCTGAGATCCACAGTGGCGAGTGTGGCTGCCACACAGCATCCACCAACTTGGTCGGCAAAGCGTACCGATCTGGATTTTACTAGCCCACAGTCATGAACAACGCTAAAGACCTCATTAAGAGGTGCAAATATGCCAATTCTTTGCCAAACAGCATCACCTGCCAGCTCAGGTCCTGCGCACCATCCCTCCATCATGGCCCTTCGCTATCTGGGGTCTTGATGTTGTAGGACCGTTTCATATCACCCCAGCGGCTACAAACACATCCTGGTTGCCGTCGACAAATTCACCAAGTGGATTGAAGTCCGACCTGTTGTGAAAGTAACATCGGAAGAAGCCGCAAAGTTCATGAGAGACATTACGCATCGCTTTGGTGTGCCCAGCAAGATAATCACAAACCTGGGAAAATCTTTCACTGGCTCAGTCTTCTAGGACTTTTGCCAAGATAACACTATCAACATCGACTACTCCTAGGTCGCCCACCCTCGGTGCAACGGCCAGGTCGAATGAGCCAACGACACGGTCCTCCAGGATCTTAAAGATCGTATCTACGATGACGCTTCCAACTACGCCACCCGGTGGCTAGCCGAGCTACCACATGTGATTTGGGGTCTAAGGACTCAAGTCAGCTCTGCCATGGGCTTTTCGCCCTTCTTTCTGGTCTACGGATCAGAAGCCGTTTTACCTACCGACGTCGCCTTTGGAGCTCCACGCATCCAGTTCTACGAGGAAGGAGAGGCCGAGAAAACACGCCACGTCGACCTCGATAGCCTCGAAGAACAGAGACTTGCTGCTGTCATGAGACAAGCCCGTCACGATCAACAGCTTTGACGATATCACAGCCGCAATGTCAAGAAAACCTCCTTCAACATTGGTGACCTCGTCCTCAGGCGCATCCAGAAGACCGACGACATGCACAAGCTCTCTTCCCCTTCGGAGGGAAATTCATCGTCACTGAAATTGTCAGCCCATCCACTTAGCGCCTTCAATGGGGCGACGGACAAGGAGTGCCAAACCCTTGGAACGTGGAGCATCTACGACGATTCTATTCGTAGAATAGTTTTTAAAATTCTAGCTATGTATTCCCTTTCTTTGTACTTTTTCATGTTAAATAAATAAATGTTTCAAGCAGTCATCTGCTATGAGTCGAGCACTACCTTCTCCTCTCTCATGTCGCAAAACGCTCCCCCTCGACATGCTCGGGGGCTTGGCTAAAGCCAATACATGGGTCGCAAAACATGAGGGTCACATATTTTTCACTTACCCCTCCCCCTCGACATGCTCGGCTGCTTGGCTCAAAGCCAACCTAAGGGTCCTATGACCTGAGGAGACTACCCTTAATGAGCACGAAGCCTTCTGTCGCCGTGATGCATGATTGGTCAAAAGGGGTCGCCAGACCTGAGCCCTAGGCTTCATCCTCGCGCGCCGACCTCATGTAAGCCTCCACGCTGAGCTGTGGAGGTCGATAAGCCAGCCACTCTGTGAGAAGTGGTTTGCGAGACAAGAAGCAAGACATCGTTAAGACTACTAGGCTCGCATAGACAAAAGGCAAAGTGTTTCATTTAGGCCTAGCAACAGTTCATTCAAAGCCCTGTTTTACAAGACAGAGAGGGGGGGGGAGGTACAACTCCTACTCAAAGACTATGCTTCGCCGCCATCGCCTTCACAATCTAAGTTGTCCATCACCTTGGTGGCGGCATCTCGTACCTCCAGCTCCAGGGCTGCGAGGTCCTTCTCAGCATTAGGACCAGCCTTGACCTTGGCCATGTCGATGTCGGGGTAGTGTGATTTAACTGTCACCAGCGCGATTTAACTCCACCTCATATCCTGAAGTGGTCATTTGGTCATTCTGTAATGACTTCAAAACAACCTCGAATTCGACCTCAAGGCCCTGACGAGCTCTTGTCTCATAATCCAACTTTTGAGATACAGCGCACTCATTGTCGGCGGCTTCTTTCATCACCCGTTTGAGCTCCTGGCCCCCAGCCTCGATCTCCCGAACCTTCACCTCCATGTTCCGAACTTTTTCCTTGGTGTTCCTCAAGGTGGTGTTGAGCTCCTCCTCACGGTTGTGGAAGCCTGCGAAACAACACAAGTTAGCATACCACAAAAGCACTTCCTACGACAAGATCGTCAATACGATGATTCAACCTACCGATGGACAAAGCGTTGAATAGTGCAGTAGCCTCCGTGGCCTTGCACTTTTCTTCGGCGAGCTCGTCCTCTAGCCTCTTCTTCAGCAGCCGCCGCCTCACGGACTTGCTTGAGCTCCTGCTCAAGGTCGGTAATCCACCGCTCCCACTCCGTCACATTCTTTAGCAGGTCGACTCGGCTCTTCGCCCGCTCTGCTAAGTTCTGCCACGGTACAGCAAGCTCGTTAGCAGCACTCCAATAAAAACGTCAACAAGAAAAGTACATCGAAAAGCATACTTACCGTCAACGCATGGGTGATGGTCACGATGCTGGTCCACAAGGCCTCCATGTCCTCATTGTCTTCGAAAATGTCATCCTGCCAAGCGGTGTGATTCCAGTTAATTTCCTTTCGTGGCAACCTCGGGCTTGAAGACCAAGTTCGAGGTACCTATGCGCCGGACGTTCCTGGACCTCATCGCGCTTGGTCAATCTGAGGTTGGTCCCTGACCAGGGCTTCAGCCCCACCAGGCAGTGCACTGATGGGGTCGATGTCCCTAACAGAAGCTCCCCCCGCTTCAACAGCGCACGAGGGATTCTCCATCCTCGAATCCGCCATAGGCGGAGAAGTCGCCCTACTCTCAACTGCTCCTCGCGGTGGGGTAACTGTACATGCATCATCAGCAAGCGCCTTCCCCACGACTGTAGGGTCAGCCGACCTCGTGTGAGATGGAGAAGCCAGGGCACCCAGGTCATCCTGTGGCACCACCGCCGGCCTGCAAGACAACATCACATCAACACAAGAATTCAACAATAAGCGAAAAAGTTTGAGTCTTCAATATTTTACATCGCGGAGATCGGAATCCGAAGCTTCGACCTAAAGACCCGAGGCCTAATCGCCGCAGGCATCTTTGCCTGCGTGGCAGCAGCAGTCCGGTGCGCCTCCAAACCCCGCCAGAGGGCATCCTCTGACGTCTTCTCCACCAGCTCCCGCTGCCTCTTGGCAGCGGGACTCTCTGACCTCCTTGTCGGTCGATCCTCGGTGACTGGTAACTCCTCGATAGCTTCCTCCTCCTCCTCTTCCTCCTCCTCCTCCTCCTCCTCCTCCTCCTCCTCCTCCTCTTCTTCGGATTCGGCCTCCCTTGATCGGGGTGTCGGAATCGTTGGCGTCACAACCACCAGAGGGGAATTCGCCTTCCTCTTCCTCTTCTTCTTTTCTGTGGCCTTCACCGTAGAAACAGCAGTAGCAACAACTGAAGTTGATTGCTTCCCCACTACCGACCTGGTCCCACGTCATGGCTTCGCGGCGCCGCCAGCATCCGGGCCTGTCCCGGTATCACTGTCTCCGCCCTCATCGCCGGTGTCCTCGTCGGCCTCCACGGACAAGTCTGACACGCTTGTACTTATCCGACCTAAGTTTCCTCCGGTGCTGCTCGCCCTCAGGGAGAGGTACAGGGCACCACATCTAAAGCTCACGCTCCTGCAAATAGACGACCAAAAAGTTTATACGATCTAAACAACAACAAGTGAAGTAAAATGACCAAAGGGTAGATCTCAGGATCTTACTGGGTTAGCCAGCCTCTTCAGCGAGTGTGCCTTAGGGCACTTCTTTACGTTCACTTTCCCAGAGTACATCTGGGTCACTCTGGCCGCCATATCCTCCTCGGAGACCTTGCGGTTCACCTCACACGTGGGGTCCGACTGCCCCTACTACTCGTACGCCGGGTGAACTCGATCTTTGATTGGTTGGGTCATCCGCAGGCAAAATGACCTAGCCACTGCGGCTCCTGTCACCCCTAGTCTCTTCACATCATTGACGAGCTCCAGGACCACCTTGAGCTCCCCAAGATCACGGGAAGACAGCCCTAAACCCCACTCGTTCATCTTCACTGGCTTATGGCCAGTACGATGTGGAAGCCCAGGCAGCTGATCTACAATATAGAACCACTCCGACCTCCACCCAGCAGTGTTGCCGGGGAGATCGGTGTCTTTCCACTCCTCTTTGAGGCCCGACCTCAGGGAAAACATTACAGCCCCCACAGGCCCTGACCTTTTCTCAGTGCTCTTCACATAGAACAAATACCGCCACAAAAAGAAGTGAGGCGATATCCCCAGATACACCTCACAGAAATGGATGAAGGTCGACACTACAGTTATGGAGTTAGGGACAAGATGTACTAGCTCCAAGTTGTAGTAATACAGCAGGCCCCAGAAGAAATCGCCCACAGGGAGGGCGAAGTGCGCTAGACGAAGGATGCGAATACGACCTGCTCCTTGACATCTTCGCTCAGGAACTGCTCCCTAGCCGCGGCCCTCCACTCCACCTCCGCCTTCGGCCGAAGCAGCCCACGGTCTACCAAAGCCTGGATCTTCGCCTCGGTCATTGTCGACCGGACCCACGACGTCTGCAAGTCTGGGATGGAAGCTGCCTCCGCTGCCATTTCACCGCTAGGGTTCGCGCTGGATCTAATGTTGCACAGGGCCTTGACGCGCATACGCAAGAGGAGCGCGGTGCGGGGCGGTGGCGCTAGCACGTGGCTGGCCGGAGCTGGAGGCTGGATGGGTGCACGCGGGGAGCAAGGCGGTCGCAAGATCGCAGGAGTGCTACGGCGGTGGGAAAGCGACGGGAGTGGAAGCGAAAGTGAGGCGAGGAAGAAGAAAGGGGAATGGGGTCAACCCCGACATGGGCCGCCCTATTTATAGTAGGGTCCACCGAATCTACCCGTTGCGGTTCCTTCCGCGGTACAACATGCTTCAATGGCTCTATTCCGAGAAGTTCGCGAGAAGATTAAGGTAGATTTTCCGCTAACAGACTACAGCTATGACCCGAATTCTGAGTTTAGGTCGTCTGCTAAACAATAAGACAACATCAGGTCCTCCTAATGGCAAATACGTTTTGCAAGCCCCCATGTCACATTAATTTAAGTCTTTGACAAATAATTTTGTCAAATAGACCAAGTACATGATAGAAGAGAGCGAACATTACAAGGACCGCTCGAAGGTACATAAGTCACCTGCGACCTCATTGGATCCAGAAACTGACACACAAGATAAACATACTACAAGGCTTGGGCCACTCAGAACAATCATCACGACCTACTTTGCCGAAGCAGAGCATGTCGCAAGATTTCTCCTAGCACCAGGGCCACGATGATAGCCTTGCAGGAGGCAGCTGCAGGATGGCACGCAACCTAAGGCATTCTCGGTCCAAACTATTGGAATAAAGACGTGAGCTTGCTCTTCGGCGTGGGATTCCAAGCCCTAGTGAGCTCCCGATGCTCACCAGCGACGTCCTGCTATAGCCCAGCTCGAACAACATCACCTCCAAACTCTACCTGATACCCCGTAGAGGCAGGGCTCAGAGGATGGAGATGTTGCCTATAGTTCGCGAGAGTTCTCCTAGCTCCAAGTTCCTACAAATACAAGAACCAACAATCTGGTGGACGAACACATGCCCATGGCATGGTGGGACTACTACTCTACAGCCTCATAGCTCAACAATGCTTCGTGCTTGCCATCCTCAGCTTCACGGTGCTATTTATATCCGGAGCCAAGGCCTTGGGCAGTTGGCGAAGTAATGACGCTGCCGCCACGTGGTCTTGGGGCCTGCAGTCATGGACATGATTAATGGTGACTTTACCTATGCCTCGTGATGTCCTTCGTCACTAGCGCATCGATGATGCCTGAGCCCGCCGCAGAGTCACATGGCTATAGTAACCCCCTCGATCAGCGGGCAGCTTGTCGTTTTCTGGGTGGCAAGGAAATCTTCGACCACTGTTGACCCGTGACCCTGCAGTCGACGCTACATGACAAAAACCTGACTCTATGTCAGACGGCCCAGCGCCTAGTTTAGCCCCCTCTCGATGACAACTCCACGACCTTCCTCTATGATATGATGATTTTCATTTGCACCCGCTAGGCTCTGCGTCCTGGTGCACCCTCTATGGCTCTGTGCGTAAACAGACCTATTCCAATCGGCCTATATTTCTGTTTCCTGAGCAGAATGGTCGTAGGTTCGATTGAAGACCTTCAGGGGTAGGCGTGCCACGCTACTCTACAGATCTGTCTGGGCGCCTTGAGATAAGAAGCATGATGTAGATCAGAAGCATCATGAAGATCTACAATTTTCGTCAGGCCCCCGTAGTCGGTGTGCCTATTACCGAGGTCGCCAATACCTCAGTACAATGGCTCCGCTAGATGACTAGCAGCAATGTTGGTCATCTGGAGACCAAAATCGACCTCCTTGAGGGCGGCATGCCTCAAATACCTAGGTATTGTAATACCTTGGTATGTCTACGGCCCTGCAAACCTAGTTGGGCGCCCTAGATGCGTGGCCTTCCGAGGTCGGTGTGCTCTTGTAGCCCTGCCAGCCTGCTCCGGACACCCAGGATTTTACATCGAGAATGAAGGCCTCCCTGTGGGGTGCGCGCCTAGTGGCCCTACCAAGTACCTCTGGGTGCTTGGGAGCTTTTCACTTGAGACCTCCTTGAGGTCGGCATGCCTCGAGTGGCTCTGCCAGACTCTTTGCAGCTATGCAGGATATCTGGATGTCTCTACACTCCATACATTCAAGATCTATATATTTCATGGCTTCGTCAGCGACGATTCCAGATATCACAACTTCAGCTACGACATCGTTGACAACCTCTTCGTACTACGCACCTTTCAAGATTCTGTTGGGTATTCTCGGATACTGGACATCAACTTTAGGCCTCTTAGAGGTCGGTACGCCTACAAGGCCTCCTACTCCTTGCAGCTATGTTAGGAGATCTGGGTGTCTCTACATTTCGTTCCATCAAGGCCATGACTGTGTTTTCTTCTCTTTTTGAGCATCAAACCAGCCATTCTGCCTGCTTCAATGCTCGGGGACTACTCTACGAGTGCGTCTTTGACACCCTCTTGTTTTCCTCGTTGTACCTACCTGCTGGGAAACCTGTTTCTCATCACGTCGTTACTTGACCTGCTTTTTCTTTTCTTCTCTTTTTTGGATCATCATACCGGCCATCCTGCCTGCCACGTTGCTCGGATACTGCTCTATGAGTGCACCTCCGATGCCCTCTGAAATTTTCCATGGTCGCTTCGATCTATCGTCTGCCTGCTTCCTATAGGTCGTCACTCGACCTCTCTTCATTCGACAAGACTACAAACAGGTCGGCTGCCAAGTCGATTTGTTGTTTTTTCTTTTGGACCAACATGCATGCTATTCGACCTGTCGATAGCTCTACAACTTCGTCATGACCTTTCTAAGGTCGCAGCGCCTACACCTCTCTCGGGGGCTTATGAGACATGGGTACACCTGGGTCTCCACCGATCGGACTCACGGCCGTCCCCGACAAGTGGATCCGGCCTACCAGAAAACCCACCGACCTGTCAGTGGGCCCAACCGACCTGGTTGGCGGCCCACACGACCTCCTGAAGACCTTCCAGAAGATTCCCCAGACGACCTAATTCAGCACGACCTCAAGACTTGGCGAACAAGACAAGACCTCGGTGGATTACGACCAAAGCAGATCGACGGGATATGGCAAGATGTGTAACGTAGACTTAGGTCTCCTGGTCGTAACCGACCAGGAGTCTGGGAACTGACCTCATCCGCTGGCCAATATAAGGCGGACGAGGCGACCCTTGTACTCATATGCAATCCTCAAGCAATCTACACCAACAACTAGATGTATAGTTTTACTCTCCGGAGGCCTAAACCGGTATAAACTCACCGTGTTCTCTGCGTTCTGCGTACTTGTGTGTGACCTTCGAGTTCTTAGCCTTAGATTCCGCCCCGCCGAACAACTAAACCACTGGGATTAGCACCCCCGTGGGCTGTCTAGATCTCACCATCTGACATTGACTCATCCGACTGACCAACTGGCTGAGTTTCTCAAAGTCACGTGATGCATATTTCTCCCTCAAGGTTGGCAAGTGACCTTGGAAAGCCAACTCAGCTTGTTGCTTGTCTCCCAAGTTCAGACTATAACACTTATTTATGACTACTCTGGAGCTTTGAACGAATCCAGCTAATGTCTCATCATTTATTTGTTTGAGCCTGGTAAAATCAGTGCATATCATTGATGCCAGAGAAGAAATAGTTATGGAATTGTTCTCCAAATCGGACCACTTGATGATGGAATTGGCCGGTAGTGAGGTGAACCATGAGAATGCTGGTCCTGACAGAGTGAAGAGAACAATCGTATCCTGAGTGCATCCACATTCCCTACTTCTCTACATTGGATGATGAACCGAGTGATGTGATCCATAGTGGATGTCTCATTTTGTCTAGAAAACTTGGTGAAGTCTGGTACCTTGAACCTTGGAGGGAACGATATCTGATCATAACAAAAAGGGTACAGTGTTCTGTACATGCAGGACTGCCATTTGGGTTTACTCCCATATTGCTTCAGTAGCGTCTCTGACATGTGGTCAATTATCTCCTACTTCATATGAGACTTCACCTCTGTAGCTACTTGCTCAATTGCTTGCATCTCAGCTGGAGTTACTGTCACACCTGTTTTTCCAAAGAAAACCAAGTGCAAACCTATATGCATGCCAGGATCAAGTTTCATGCATATAGCTGACATAAGTGAATAACAGAAACAATATCACGAAAGAAAAAGGGAGATTATCAGAGTTTACGCTTAATCCTGGAAATGGAGGCACCAAACTTCACAAGCAATCGGCGGGGGTTGCGTACGCCAAGACCTAGAGCAACGTCTTCACAAGACTTCAGAGTAGCTTCCTTCTTCTGAGCAACATTGTTTATAGCAAGGGTGAGCACTTGTCGTACTCAGCAAGTGTGGGGAAAAGAATGAATGCAAAGGCTTTATAGTGGACTGACTCAAAGCATTTAGCATTTTAGTTGGTCAAATTTTATTAGCACCTAATTACTAATAAAGTATAAGTTTATACCAACCCACATTAAGCCTAAAGATAAGAGAAACACCATGAGCACATGGCTAAGATAACTAGAAACCACAATTCAAGTCCATCTTCAAGTTCAATTATCATGTGAGGGTCCAGGCCGCTCTTGACCGTGAGCACGGCTAATCGATTAGTTTAACACTCTGCAGAGGTTGTACACTTTCACCACAAGCAGCATAAAAGCTCCGAAGAACTTTAAACCCAACCATGCGATCGCGCGAGTGCACCATACCACACTACCGAGGTGTGGTTGCATAGGGACGCTACATGGCCTTTACAAAGGTTCTCCAAAAAGTTGTGACCCACAAGGTCCGGATCAGTTAGCAAGGAATAAAGTCCCCTAGCAGGTCGATACCCCACCATAAAAAGAATAACTCACCCAACCCCCTGCTAGAGCGAGTCCATACCCCGCAGCACCGCCGATCCCTTGTCCATATCAGGTAAGATCACCCCATGCTAAAGTTCCTAATTATTCAGCCATGACCATTGCCCATTAGTTCTTGAGGTTGTACTGTTTTCCTGGGTGGTTCTCCATGTTCCGATTAAACATATGGTCTTGTATATTAAACATCACATAAAGGAACATGGAGCATAAAATAATAACCATGTTGATCATTACCAACCCAGTTGAGCAAACTAAGCAATATCTACCATCAATGTTAATTAAGAACCAAGTTCAAGATAACAGTCAAATGAGGCTAGTCATCCTTAATTGGCACCCATCAAAATTAAGGCAAAGCAACGCAACAGTGATTAATAAAATTATTGGGACAAAAGATCAAGGACACACTTGCCTTTAACCAAAGTGGTGATGTTGCTCAGAATCTTTACCTTCACACTCTTCCAAGCTCTCGAACCACGAACAACGTTCACTCTAATCGCATCAATCATCGGGGACAAACATACACAAAGCAGACAGTCAAACAAACAAACTAAGAACAATACACCACTCGAGAGAAAAGCTTTAAAAGAACGCACTAAAGGGTAGGCTTGATTAGATGGATCACTAAAGAACACAAAGTGCTTGGAAGGGAAAGGCTTGGTTAACTTTGAAGAGATGATCGCGGAAGATTGAGCAGGGACCGGAAAGATCACATTGAGATAGAGCTCGATCCTATTTGTTATGCAAGCGCAAGAAACGCTGAAACAGAACTAAGCTCGAAACTATCGTGAGATCATTAACCAAACAACAAGAAACTACGCTTGGCATATTTTAATTAAGAAATCATGTGAAAGAATATTTCAGAGAAATACTCTATGTTACCATTAAACAAGTTACATTTAATTAAAGAAATCGCAATAACCCTAGTCATATTTTATTTATAACATTCGAGTAGAAATTATGTCAAATTAACAATTACTTTAGAAAGATAAAGCAAGCATAAGACATCTAAACGAGTAACTTTAGGTCGTGTGTTTAACTAAACATATTTATTATTGAAAAGGCATTTATGATGTCATTAGGCATATTAACTTTATTATAAAAACCGATGTTTAACTCTAACATCTTTTATTTTAGAAAAACTAGTTATGAATAGGGATTAACCAATTAAAGAAAACCGGATTAGAACCTAATCACTTTTTATTTATAACAACATTGGAATAAGAATTTAGTCAAGATTAACACGCATCTTTAGTATTAAAACAAGTAACAGGTGATACACATGCTAACGCACAAGGTTAAGATGAAACGAACTAGAACGGTAGAAACGAACTATAGCGCACACACAAACCTTAGGCTAGGGTTTAGGAGAACTAGCCTACAAAGAGAACTTGGATGACGAAAGAGCAGCTAGATAACAGAGACACTGATTCCAAGAAAGTTAGCTGCACCAGATTGGATCAAAGAACTGAAAGAGTGTAGTTGTCTTACATGAAAGACAATTATGATAGGATGACATGTACTAGGATTGGAAAGATCTTGAGCTTAAAAGAGGGCTAGCTCTACAACAGAGACACACTGAGACAGAGCTTGAGCTAACACTAGAAAGATTCAGAGCTTCAGATAGACTTGATCAAAAGAGATACTGAGGTAAAGAACGTCTAACGATTGATTTGCACATGTGAGAGAACAAACTATAAGCTTAGGTTTATTTTAATTAGAAAAAATGTGCAAAGGATATTTCATAAAGAAAATACCCTAAGTTGGTTTTAATGCAAATTAGATTTTTTATTTGCAAAGCCGGTGTAAAGATGTAGTCAAGTTTTATTTATAAAGATTCATATATTGATTAAACCTATTAAACATTTAATTTAGAAAAACTAAACTATATGAACAATCTAAACGAAACTTTGTAATTCGAGTAGATCATATTATTATTATTATTAAAAACATTTTAGAACTGACATTAATCATATTAACTTTTATTATAAAAGCCGATGTAAAAGCCTAATCAAATTTTAATTAGAAAAGATTAATTAACTACGAAACAAATTAACATTTAGTTTACGAAAAACCGAGATAAAGATCTAATTAACTTTTATGTGCAAAAACATGTGATAGAAACATTAATCAAATTAAATTTGCTTATGAAAAACGATGTATAGATCTATAGAGTTTTTATTTATAAAAGGCATGTATAATTAGTCATTAATCAAAATTAATATTAATTTTATTTTCAGAAAACCAAACATGATGAAAATTCACCACTAACGCGTGCTTTACATCATTATGGACCTGACGCTATTTGAACGGATTGAATCGGAGCTAAAACGAAGATTTGGTGAGCAAAACAAGATTGAAAGGACCTGTTCGCGATTAACTATAGATTTCAGGGAGTAGCTGAAAAGATTCCCGAGACACACGGAACAGTGCTCGTGAAACTGATAAAACTCAGGGGTAGATCTAAAAAAGTGCTCTGGTTGGATCTGGTTGAAGGGATCTAAAGATTCTAGGGGGGGTTTCTTGTAAGATTGCCAAGACTCAAGTTTGCATCTATGGATTTCCAAGGTCTGCAGGGGGTTATGTGAAAAACAAGGGCCTCCTCATCTCCTACCTCTGGTCTTCGAGCAGGACAAGGATAGGGGATCCCCGGTGGCCACGGTCCGGTGGCGGCGCCGGCAACAAGGTGGGCTAGGGGCTCGGGGAAGGAGGGAAAAGCGGAGAGGAGTCCACGGGGAACTCGAAGGGGCACTCACCGACGGGGAAGACGGCGGGGAGCAGCTCAAATTTGGTGACGGGCGGGAGGTCGCGGCCGGCCGGCTCGGTTCCCGGCGGTGTCTTGCACCGGTGGTCTTACGGCGACGGAAAAGGGGCGGCGGAGCTGCGGCACGACGTGTTGAGCCTTGCGGCGGGGATGGCTTGCTCCAATCGGCGGTCACGGCGGTGAATCGCGCGGCGGTCGGCGAGCTCGGCGGGGAGCTCGCGGGGACCGGCGCTCCGGTGGACCCCCGACGACGAGGAGCGGTGCAACACGAGCGGCTCGGCTCCCGAAGCTCTCGGTGGCGTCGCTCCACCGGTCAACGGGCGGCGGCGGCGGGGACGGCAACCCGGCGGCGGCACTCCACGCGGGCGGGGCGTGCGGGCGCTCGGGCTTCGCGCGGCGGCGTGCGGGCTGCGTGCGGCGGGGGCGGCGGCGGCTCCCGGCGGCCTAGGGGCGCGCGTGAGGGGCCGCGGCGTGGCGCGCACGCCAAGAACGGGCGGCGGCGGCGCGCCGCCGTGTCCGCCATGGACACTGGCACGCCCGGGCCCCTGATGAGTTCCAGCGGGCTCGCGGCTGGGCCGGAAGGAGTGGGTCGGGCTAAGGCCGGGCTGCAAGGTAGGTTGGGCTGAAAGGAAAAGAGCGGACTAGATGAGAACTGAAGGGGCACGAACAGACTTTGCAAATAAGCTGGTGGTCAAGTCAAGGGAGGCCGAACGGACTTCAGAGACTTGGGCCGCAAACGGCTTTGGGCCGAAAAGGGAAGGAGAAAGGAAATTCCTTTTTATTTTCGGAAAACATTTTCGTGAAAACAAAATAATCTAGAAATAGCTAGATAATTCCTTAAAGCCACGAAAAATATCCTGAAAATCCCAAAAATTACAGGAAAATTCCTAGAGATAGATTAAGACATGAACAATCCAAATAAAGCATTTGGAGCTCATGAAAAAGATTTTAGAGCCTTCTAATAAATAGAAATAGCTCAAGGAAAATGAGAATAAATTCCAGAAAAATCCGGAAAATTCTCGGAAGAGTTTGGACAGCTCCTAAACGCATTTTTGAAACCTTTTTGCACTCAAGAACCACTAGATGCATCGGCATGAATGCAACACACATAACTTTTATTTAATTTAGAAAATCAAGCAAAGGATTTTTTTTCCTATACTATATTCCCTGTAAAGAAAATAAATATTGGAAAAATTTTAAAATTATGAGAAAATTGTTATTTAATTATTCTCTCTATTCACATCGCGAAATTGGAAATTTCAGGGTGTGACAGTTACTGGAGGTCGTTCTTCTAAGATTCTAGTCTTTGGACTTGGAGCTGTCCTTGCCTCAGCAAAATCTTGAGTGTCTGAATGACCTGAAATAGGTGTGACCTGTTCAATCGGCCGATTAGCCAATGGGGCTACCTGCTGCATATTCAACTGGCTTGAAATAGCCAATTCATTCTGAAGTGTTTGTTGCAATTGTGCAAAATCTACTTGTGGAAATACTGCTTACCCTGCTGTTCCTTGGTTGATCGGCTGCTGAGGTGAAGATCTTGTATGAGCCAGCCAATCGGCCGATATGAGAGAAAGCAGGATCAGCCGGCTCGAAGGCGATGGAAGCGAGGGTGCGATCGGCTGGATCAGCCGATCGTGACGTCAGCATTTAAATAGGTTGGAGTCGGCTACAGTGGAAGCCGATGAATCTAGATCGAATGGATGATAATGATAATAGCTAAAACCAAGAGAATTGGTACAAAGACTTGCAGATCTAGCTAATATCGGTAAGGGGTGAATAAAGAACTAGATGAAACCTCAGCGATGCGCCCGGAGGTTAAAGCCTAGGGTTATTCGGTAAACGGTACTCACAAAGCTTGCCAGAGATTAGTTGATGTAGCCCGACGAACTCAAAGCACGATGTTGTAGAAAAGAGAAAAAACGCAATGGTGAAGTCACCGAAAAGTAGATGTTGTAAAAGTAGATGTTGTAAAGTAGATGCAGTAAAGGTAAAGGGTTTGCCTAAAGATGGTTTGTTTGATATTGGTGTGTACACTTTTTCCCAACCACGCAGGGTCGCTATTTATGTCCCGGGGACAAACCTGACTCCTAACCGATTACAATCCTATTTACTCATTTCTAAAGACAAAAAGAACTTCTACAAATGGAAAAGGACTCTCGCAAGAGTCTAAGACCTTCTAAAAACTAACTCTTGACCCGTTGCCAATCGTAGATTGACCCGCCTCCTCCTTACCTTCCATCTGGCGTATTTCATTAAATACCACCTTTCTTCATGGCCATCAACCGATCCTTTTGGATTGCCATCGGCCGATTGCTCTGACCTGCTGGCCCACTGTTTGGGCTGAACTCTTTTGACCATCGGCGACCGCTCTGTTCTCTCTTAAATCGACCGATTGTACTATACTTTCTATTAGCTGCTTCACCTTATCCCTTCTGACCTGTCTTTGCCAAAAAACGGTGTCAACAACCGGTCGCACCTTCCCCTACTTCGGTGGCATACTGCATGTGTAAGCTTCAATGGAACCTAGCTATAAGTGGCCCTCGCATCCTGGCGACAATGGTACCTAGCTGCACGCGGTCTAAACGCTCTGTACCATGGGTTTCGTACCCTAAGTACTCATGGATTGTACCATGATCCTAGTACCCTAAGTACTCACACTCTGTACCTTGGGTTTGAAATCCAAGGCTCATGTACTCAAGTCGACTCTGGTCGCACTTTCAAGCCTGCTTTGGCAGCAATTGCACCTTGGGTCTAAAATCCATGGCTCAGGTACTCAAGTCGAATCTGATCGCACCATCAAGCCTGCTCCAATGGCAATCATACCTTGGGTTTAAAATCCATGGCTCAGGTTCTCAAGCCTGCTCCGGTGGTAAAACTATTCATTTTTCTGTTTTTCCATTCACTTTGGCCTTCCGAAAGTGCTTTTTCATTCTTTGGCTTTCTAGCCTCGTGTTTCTGGTTTCATACTTGGCTCGGAGTACTTAAGTCGACTACTATAGTCGCATCTAAAGTCCACTCTGTGTGGCAATCTAAATTCGACTTCGGTCGCATATCAAAGCCCGCTCTGCGTGGCAACTAAAGTTGACTTTGGTTTTCAAGTTGCATCTCTAAAGTCCACCCCGCATGGCACAAAGTCGACTTCGGTCGCATCTCTAAAGCCTGCTCCATGTGGCACAAAGTTGACTTCGGTTTTCAAGTTGCATTCTAAAGTCCGCTCTGCCAACATCTAAAGTCAGCTTTGGTCGCGTCTAAAGTCCGCTCTGACGGCCCGACTACTTCTCAAGCTCGACGACTCGATGCCAAATTACTACTCAGAAACTCTCCAGCTCGGGGACTGCACTCGATTACTACTAGATGATATTTCCAGCAGACTTCGCTCACTCTCAAGATCGGGGGCTCTGTCGTATGGACCTCCCTGGGCCCACTACCTCGGTGGGTACCAAGACCGACTACTCGGTGGGCCCCTGGGACTACTCGACTTGCACTGCACGGCACCTGATAGCGTGAACCACCAGGACTACAGAGAAGTACTCGGTTAAGAAGCTGTACATGTCCCGCACGGTATAGAGGACTCCCAGACGTATTCGACTAGTACTTTCTCCCTAAACTGACTTGTAACCCTGCCTCCCGGGCTATATAAGGCGAGGCAGGGACCCCTCTCTTCGTCATCTCATCTCACGGCTTAGGATTGCATCATCTTGTAATCGTACCCAATCAATCCAGAGCTACGCAGCATACAGGACGTAGGGTATTATGCACCTCGCGGCCCGAACCTGTCTAAATTGTATGCAACGTGTCTCTTCCTTCGAGTTACCGATCTCGGCAAGGCCACATTCATCTACTTCGGGTACTCCCCTTAGTAGGTTCCTGGTCTAAAACACCGACAGCTGGTGCGCCAGGCAGGGGCTCTCGCCCGAGATCACATGGCGAACTCGATGGCTCTTGTCTACATCAAGCCAACCATCGCCTTCAACCGCGGTGACACCTTCGTTTTCGGTGCTTGGGTCTGCACTGCTAACGGCGCGGGAACCTTCCAACGCCGCCTCACCATGCCGCCCAACCCGGAGACCGGCTTCGTGACACTCCCTGAAGTTGTCACGGGCGAACTCGCCGGCAAGATCGGCGAAATTTCGCTTTTCGACCATCACGCCGATGTTGACGGTTAATAGTTGTATCAAAGTTCGTTTGTGACTTGCAAGCGGACAAGTCACCCGTCGTAGTCAAGGGACCCTTCTTCCCTCGAGTGGTGAACCCAAGGTATCGAATCCGTGGAACAATGTGCAACGCAAGGATTCAATCTAGTAAAGCAAGGTAAAGCTATCTATTGAAGAATCAAATTGAATCTAATCTAAGATATCATAAGGAAAACGAACCTAATCTAATCTACTAAAGAGGTAGCAAGAGAAAGCAAGAGATAACCAATCTAGAGAATCTAGATCATGCTTATGTTGTAGCTCCAAACAAGATAGATGAAGATAGAAAAGCGAATCTCATTAAAAGCATCTTTAAATCGTGGCCTTCCATCCGACTCCGAAAACGTCCGCCTTTCGGAACCCCCGTTCTGTCACAACGTATCCATATTCATGCGGGTGGTCTAGGGCGAGTTCCACAGAACAAGTTGAAATCACTTGGCCGGTCCGGCATGCACCTCTAGCCACGCGGCTACAAGAGCACCCTATGTAATCTAGCTGCAAACTAGATCGTAGAAGAAGCAAAACCAAGAAGAAAACAAAATCATCGAGAAGGCACTTAATCGCTAGAAATCGGATTCACTTACAAACTTCGCCATGAATGATTACATGAACAAGATCACCACCGGGGCCCTCCCTCGATCTTGATCCTCGCTCCGGAGCTCCGACGTAGTCTTCCATGCAAGGTTCCCACGTCGGCTAGGGAAACCCTAGACAACTAGCACGACCCTCATCTCCGAGACGGTGTCCCTCAAGCTTCTCTGCTCCTCGGCGGCGGATTACGACTTCCGTTCTGCGTGGCTCTTGGTCAGGGGGCTATTTATAGCCTTAGAAGCAATTAGGTCAAAGGGGAGGCCGATTGGGCCCCGGTGGGCCGGGCCGGGGCGGCTGGGCCGGCCGCCCGCGCCCAGTCGGCCCATCCCGCGGCGCCGCTTCGCCGGTGTTGCTTCCCACGTCTTCTAGATGTTCTCCCCTTTTGCATGTGGGCCCTTGACGTCGGTTTCTCTCCGAATTGGACTCAATTCCTTGTCATGCAAGATTCAGCACTTTTCTGGTTCGGTCCTCAGAGTTTATCATCTTCTCGGGCTTGGTCCTTGGGCTCTTGGAGTCATGTTCACTTCATTGTTTGACTTGTATCGGGCTTCAAGGTCTTGTCATGAGGTGCTTAATGAACTTATCCCGGAAGTCTTGCTTTCAACGTTAAAACCCTGCGTAAACACTTAACTCCAAAACCGACATGCACAAGTGAACTTGTTATATCACGGGGGTTAGTAGCAATGAATAAGATACAAAAGTCATGCCAACACTGAAGGTAAACTCATGGCTAGGTTGACGGATTTTCACCGTCAACATCTCCCCCATGCTTAAACCTTGCTCGTCCTCGAGTAAGCCTTCGATGGATATCATCGTTGCCCTTCATTGTTTAAACCTTGCACTTGATCATACATGAAAAAAACATAATGCTCTCAAAAGTTTAATTCGTTAAAGTTCCACAATGTACTAGCCTTCACCTCTACGGAGGGTAGATTCTTATTAAGCTTATCCCACAAGTATTAACATGCTCACAAGGTTTAAATAGATCTCAGAATTTTTGAAATAAAGAACGAGATGAAGAAAAGAGCTAAACCTAGTTCACAAATTTAAATCACCTTGCATGTTGCTCATGAACTCTCATCTCACTTGTCTCTCAAGCCTATATATTCTACTCCTTCCCCTCTCATAACGTATATGTGTCGTAGGCTTTATATGGAGCTTTGGGAAAGTTTAGTCCTAACAAGATTTTATAAATGAGGTGTTGTCAAAACAAGACAAGATTCTCATGGTCTTACCGAGACTCGTCAAAAAGGTCATTGGAAAATAATGTTAAATCAAGGAGGGGAAAGAGAAAAATACACACATTTTTAGATGAGTGGACATGTGCAAATGGCAAAGAGTGATCCCGAGGCACAAAGGAAGTCCTCGTTATCGGATTGCACATGGTTGGAAAATGAGAATGGATCTTTTAAACTTGAAGCCTTGATTGCACTCATAGGGAACCGGGGAGTTCACTTTACGCATACTCATATTTTTTTTCTTTCTCATATTTCTCATTCTTTTCTTTCTTTCTTTCTTTCTTTCTTTCATTCATTATATATTTTTTCTTTGAAAGTCACGATCATCGCCGGATTTTTTTTTCTTTCATCATTTTTTTAAAAATATTCCCCTTTTAACTCTAAAGCTGCACCGTACCTACCTCCTCCCCCATGCTTAGACGTTGCTCGTCCTCGAGCAAAGAGGCGAAAAATAAGGTAGGTACCTGGGTATTTTGCCTTGGAGAGATACTTGAAATCTTCAATGTTAGCACCGTCTTGCGATCTTCCTTGAATTGATGATCCATTCTCAACAATAGGTTGTGGTCAAGGAGGTAATCACAAAAGATGATATTTGGTTTTAAGGGTGGATATCCGGCGAGGTTTGTGAGATCTCCGATGTGGGGATACACAATGCACGGATAAGAGGCTAGCAAAAAGATAGATACGCAAAAACGGAATGACCAACTTCTTAGTCTCGGGCCAGAGAAATCATGGCCTGCAATAACTCACTCAAAAATAAATCTTGTACACTAAAGTTTATGCACTCAAATATATATAAGGCTCTGGATAGGTTGAGCAACACACAAGTGATACTTATGACATGGTTAGCAATATTTTTGAGCATAAAAGACATCTTCAATCTATTCATAACTTGAGAGCACATAAAACACTATGGGTCTTTATTTTAATCATAACCTCCGCTGAAGATTAAGCTAGCATTTAGATAATTTCAGATTTGTATTTTTAAGAGAGCACTAGGTTAAACATGCATAAATCAATTACAAAGATAAACAAAGCGGCAATTATAATCATATATCATCATGGCATAAACCTTGTAACTTTACTAATGGTAAAAACTTGGTGGCGACATTATTCATGATGAAAATAAAAACTAACACACATGCTGAAAATAAACTAACACTAAAAAAATTAAAGTAAAACTGAAAACTAAAGTAAAGCTAAAAATACTACACAAACATAGGCACATCCAAGCTGAAAATTAAAGAAAAGGGGTAAAGGAAAGATAACTAAAGCTCCTCCTCTCCCTAATCTTCCGCCGGTGGTTGATATTGATAGTCTTGGTTGTTGTACCCTTACTTGTAATAGGAATGCACCACTCCTCCTATGAATTGTCCGACGGTGCTAGGTGAAGGTGTCCAAGCACATAAGCGACGTTTGCATTTCCTTCACCCATTTGGTTTGCATTGGTTTGGATGGCTGCAATAATTTGCATGTTCCTTGCAGCGTATCCTCCAATGGTGGCCACATTTTGTTGTGGTTGAGGAAGGTGTGCATATGGCTCCGCAAAGGCTACGTTGGGCACCGCAAAAATGGTGGGGGTATGGCTGCACCACTCCCCCATGCTTGCATTGGTACACCACCGTAGTAACTCGGCGGCGCCGGGGTTCCTCCCAATGGTGGGACATAATTTTGTTGTGCACCTTATTCTTGGGTCGTGGAAAAAGCTTCTCCTAATCCTTCTCTTTTATTTTTTTTTGCCGGAACAAGAAGTCCTTCCTTTAACCAATCTTCTTCCCCTCAAGAAAAAGTTTTAATCCTCAATCCCTAAGGGCAAATTCAGCTAGGCCACTTGGAAGCACCCTCTCTCATCTTCACTTTTATATTTTCCTTTCTTCATATACCTAGGGAAGTCCCGGGTAGGAGATGATTCGGGTTCCTTGTAATACCCGGTTTTAAAGAGATAGTCAACATGGAGAGGTAACAACCCGATCTCCCGAATCCGATGTTGCACACAACACCACCGGTTGATCATAGGTGAGTGGGGTTGATTGGCTGCCTGGCAAAGCCGAGTAAAGCCAATTCAACTCCGTGTTGGTTATCTTTGTCTCTCTTATTCTCCCCAAAAATCCACTTGCACAAAAAGTGACACACTTGGATGGTGGGGTTCCGAATAGTATTTCTTCGTTGATGGTCTCTTCCCGTGATCATACTCCAAAAACCTTCCCATGTGCCTTCATGCACATTCACTTGTTCCGGAGCTCCCTTTTGAAAATAGGAGACACTCGCCCATGGGTCTACGATACTAGAACATGCAATCATTTCGAACATGAAAGCCAATCTAATCTATCGGGGGTTGTGTTGAATGGATCCAAGGAAGCATTGAGACCTTACTCCCTTTACGGCATGGTCGCTAGCCTTAAGCATTAAAGTATTTCCAACACAAGATGATAGATAGATAATCCAACAAAATGTGATTACATCTCAAGATCGATTGCAACCCATGGATGAAAGGAGATTACCCCATCAAGGTGCTAGAAATAGCATCATTGATTAAGGTTACCCTTCCGACGGTGTCTTCCTTCTTCTCCTCTTGTGGGCTCCCTCCAACGGAATGAGAGACTCAGCACTCCTTCATCAAGGGTATGCGCCATGGTCATCAAAATTTCCTAGGCGAATTCCTTGTGGGTGTTTGCCGACACTCCGCTAGAGAATTGCACCGGTGTCCCGTGTGAAACCCAATATGTGGAGAGCTTGGTCGTCGATGTCGACGTTCGCTACAAGCCTCTACCCAAGGCGAGCGAGCTTCTTCTCCTCCTCCTCTGTCGTGATGATAAACCCATTGGAATGCCACGGAGCGCATGGAGGTGGAGCGGAGGATCGTGTCAAGTGGTGAGGTTGGACAGGCGGCTCCTCCATATGTTATTGAAGTTTGGTAAACCTAATAAACGAGTTTCATGTGGCCCTCATGCCACCAAGGAGAAGAGTGTGGTTCCTCCTCGGCGGTGCCGTGTCCTCCTCCACACTCCAAGGAAACTCGGAAACCGAGTGCCTCCTCGAAGAGGTTGTCGATGATGGCTTAGACGACGATGATCCCTTCTTCTTCGGTGAAAAGACTTGTAGTTTTCTTCCATGATTGCAGCGCTCTCCCTCACAAATATATATCCGGGGTTTTCACCCGGTAACAAGGTACACAAATATTATTTTGGAGTCTGGACTTTGAGTGGATTAAGGATGTGATTTGTTGCACGAAACAAACGCGGTGGATGGCTAAGTCTAAGGTGGTTCCGGCCTACAAACTAGAGCACAAGAACAAAGAGTTGGATGAAAGACTTACCTCTTTCCTCCTCTTGGCTCGGTTCTTCTCTAGTGCATTCATGTTGCTTCGTGATCGCGTACACCTTCCAAACGTTCCCGTCCACTCCTTCGCTTGCATTATTGCTCCTTCCACTTGATGTTTTCGCTTGATTCACTTCCATACTCCCTTGCCTCACATGCATCCGTGATATTCCTACAAAACAAAGCCTTGGCTGCCCCCCCATGCTTGTACTTTGCATGTGGTTTAAATATGTTTGGAGGGGCATCCCGTGATGTATCATAGTGCATGCATGGTTAGGTTAACTAGATTGCCTCCTTTTAAGGCTAAGCACTCCTCTAATTTCAAACTTTAAAAATATTTTTCAGAGCCATGCAAGAGCTCAAGAATAAATTTAGAGAAGTTTTTAAACCATTAAAAACAAATGTAAGTCGAAAATATTTTTCGACTACGTCGATTTCAGTCTCACCGGTATAGTTTGCCTTCATTAGTTGAGAGCAAGCTTTTCCCGGCTTGATCATGGGGGCATAGGTTTAGGTCCTAATTTTGATTAGATGAGAGAGATTTTGAATGAAATAAAAATAAGTGAGGCTTAGAAAAATTCTAATCTTAGAGAAACCAAGGATATGGATTTTTAAACCAACCAAAAATCAAGTTTCGAGGTTCACGCGAGTCCTACCACGTGCTGAAATTTAAATAACATCTAGATACATGTCGTGGCTCTACTCGTGTGTTTTAGCATGAAAAACAAGTCAACCACAGCACCATAATGATGGTGAAGGGTTGATTTAGGTTCTGAAAAATTTTTTTTTGGTTGTGGTTTGTCGAAAAAGAAGCAAACAATCACATAGGATGGTTCATGTAAAGGGTTTATGATCAAGCAAAATATTCAACCAAGAATTATGTCTCTAATATTGTTCTACCATTCTAAGTCTAAGGTTTTGCGTAGTAAAATTCAAAACTGAGTCATATTTAAAAAGACTTGAAAAACCTGGAATCGGGTTGTCCTCCCGGTAGCTTATTCTTGACTCGACGAAAAGGGTTGCCTCCCGCCTAGCGCTTCGTTTATAGTCCATGGCTAGACTTCTTCACTTGATTACTTCGGATCAACGCTCTTTGTGGGCGTTGCAATCTTGGGTACCCACTTTGGCTTAGTCAATTTTTTTGGTCTTCACAGGCTGGCTTTGTCCTTTGGTCTTGACGGATGCAACAACTTCCTTGTGGCTCGGCATCTCGAACTCCGGTCTTCGGTTGTGATCTTCATGGTGATTCTTCATCTCTCCCGAGTGAGCTTGAGTAGCCTTCGCCGTCTTGGGACCTTGGAGTTGTCTCCGAACTTCTTCTTTGTTACCCATCGGGCGCCTGGCAAGTTGTCCCACTTGCGTCTCTAGCATCTTCATCATGACGAACACTTCACATGTGGATCTTGCCTTGGCAGCCTTTAGGTGTTGAGCTTCTTTCTCCATCTCCATCTTCTCCATCCTCCTCTTGATATTGAACGGCCTTCCAGCGTCTTGACTTGGAGGTGGTGATTCCCTTGGAGATTTCGACGGTCCTTCGACTTCAACTTTTGAATCGAGGGTTTCCACCCCTTTAGCTTGTGTTGCACGTCACCTTTTCCTGTAAAGTTTTCCTGGATCATCCACAAAAAAGTTTGGGTTTCTTGGAGAGGTAGCCAACCATCTCCGGTTAGGGTTAGTAATAAAACAAAAATCTAAACATAAAAACTAGGGTTAATCAAAACTAGATTAGATTGATTTTTTTTCTTTTTGAGGATGATCAAACATAAGAGATGCAAAAGAAAATCAAAAGAAAAGCTGAAAGATAAGCGATACTAGATCGGATCTTGATTGCTTGTTCCCCAACAACGGCGCCAGAAAAAGGGGCTTGTTGACGGTTAATAGTTGTATCAAAGTTCGTTTGTGACTTGCAAGCGGACAAGTCTCCCGTCGTAGTCAAGGGACCCTTCTTCCCTCGAGTGGTGAACCCAAGGTATCGAATCCGTGGAACAATGTGCAACGCAAGGATTCAATCTAGTAAAGCAAGGTAAAGCTATCTATTGAAGAATCAAATTGCATCTAATCTAAGATATCATAAGGAAAACGAATCTAATCTAATCTACTAAAGAGGTAGCAAGAGAAAGCAAGAGATAACCAATCTAGAGAATCTAGATCATGCTTATGTTGTAGCTCCAAACAAGATAGATGAAGATAGAAAAGCGAATCTCATTAAAAGCATCTTTAAATCGTGGCCTTCCATCCGACTCCGAAAACGCCCGCCTTTCGGAACCCCCGTTCTGTCACAATGTATCCCTATTCATGCGGGTTGTCTAGGGCGAGTTCCATAGAACAAGTTGAAATCACTTGGCCGGTCCGGCATGCACCTCTAGCCACCGCGGCTACAAGAGCACCCTATGTAATCTAGCTGCAAACTAAATCGTAGAAGAAGCAAAACCAAGAAGAAAACAAAATCATCGAGAAGGCACTTAATCACTAGAAATCGGATTCACTTACAAACTTCACCATGAATGATTACATGAACAAGATCACCACCGGGGCCCTCCCTCGATCTTGATCCTCGCTCCGGAGCTCCGATGTAGTCTTCCATGCAAGGTTCCCACGTCGGCTAGGGAAACCCTAGACAACTAGCACGACCCTCATCTCCGAGACGGTGTCCCTCAATCTTCTCTGCTCCTCGGCGGCGGATTACGACTTCGGTTCTGCGTGGCTCTCGGTCAGGGGGCTATTTATAGCCTGAGAAGCAATTAGGTCAAAGGGAGGCCGATTGGGCCCCGAATTGGGCTGGGCCAGCCGGCCTAGGCCCAATTCGGCCCATCCCGCGGCCTGTTTCGCCCGGTGTTGCTTCCCACGTCTTCTAGATGTTCTCCCCTTTTGCATGTGGGCCCTTGATGTCGGTTTCTCTCCGAATCGGACTCAATTCCTTGTCTTGCAAGATTCAGCACTTTTTTGGTTCAGTCCTCAGAGTTTATCATCTTCTTGGGCTTGGTCCTTGGGCTCTTGGAGTCATGTTCACTTCATTGCTTGACTTGTATCGGGCTTCAAGGTCTTGTCATGAGGTGCTTAATGAACTTATCCCGGAAGTCTTGCTTTCAACGTTAAAACCCTGCGTAAACACTTAACTCCAAAATCGACATGCACAAGTGAACTTGTTATACCACGGGGGTTAGTACCAATGAATAAGATACAAAAGTCATGCCAACACCGAAGGTAAACTCATGGCTAGGTTGACGGATTTTCAGCGTCAACAGCCAACTTCGAGCTCAGGTCCGCTTCCAACTCGAACTCAACGTCCCCGTGGGCTATCGCATGCGAGCCGGCTGCCCAGCCATCGCATGTGGTGTCACCACCCCGTGAGCGCTCCAGGCGTGGCCCTCGCAACCTCAGCAGGGCCCGCACAGAGGCTCCCTCTTCGCGCCGGGCCTTCAAGGAGCCCGTACTCGAGTACAACTCGGACTCCGACACCGCCCCCGGCCACGCTTCGGACTCCAACCCCCTCTCCGGCTTCTACTCGGACTCTGTGTATGAGTTCGACTTCGGGTCGGACCCAGAGGATCCCGAGTCCGAGGAAAACACTACTTAGCAGCCCTTATCAGGACCGGCTTCTGGGCTCGTTATAATGTCCACACCTGCCGGGAGATTCATCTACTGGCCAGATCGCAAGCCCGCCGACCTGATAAGCGGGGACTCATGCTACGTCGCCTACCTCGACTCGCTCCCGTTCCAGGAGGGAACACCACTTGCCCGAGCTGACTCGTACACTCCAACTGAAGTGGCGAGCTCTAAATCCAGTCTTGGTAACCCCGATCGCCAAGTCTTCATGGCTGCCGACGACACACCAGGACCTTCAGGGACAGCTCAAGACAAGTACCTTGAAGACATCTCTGCAGACGAGTTGTCTGCTAATGCACATGTGGATGAGACCTACGCCAACAGGGACGCTCAACGTGAGCGTAATAGAAAGCGCAACGAACGGCGCCAGCGTCTCCGAGACAACCCCCAATCCGCAACCTCGCGGAAGCTCTCGAGGCGGTCGAGAGCAAAGTACACACTACCCCGGAGCAATGCCTCATGTCGATCACAGCGATCGCGCGCCAAGCTCAGGGGATACGTGCTGGAGAAGTCATCGCCAAGCTAGCTGAAGACGCTTACTTCATGCGGGTCGACAACAGGGTCACCCAGCCGCCCCCCGTCAGGAACTGCGACAACGAAGCTACTAGTCGTAGATTAGACCTCGGCCGCAATCGTTACTCGAGCTGAGCTGCCGGCTCATACCAATCGTACTCGCACAAACGCCTGCGGACCCTCACAGGGTGGCAATAGCAATCGTGAGGTCGTCCCTCACCGCGCCCCCGGCGGCGGCGGCGTGACTCTAGCGGCGGCGGCGGCAGCGACGGCGAAAGCTCCAACCACGGGGCCAACAGGAGGGCCGGCGGCGAGGGGCGATCACGGCGGTCGAGACCACGCGAACAGCCACGCCTCCGGAGCCTCACAGGGCGGCTACGACGCACGCTAGAAGATCGAAGAACTGCGGCGGAAGAAGTCTGCCACACCAGGCGACAACGATGGCTTCCCCGCCTTCTCTCCTCGGCTTCACAACTTGCTCCTCCCGGACAAGTTCAAACCTTCGGGGATCACCAAGTACGACGCGAAGTAGGATCCCATCCAGAACGCTGGCAGCAACAACGACACCAAGTGCCTCTACTTCCCCTTGTGCCTGGACCAAGCCCCACTCACATGGCTCGAGTCACTGGACAAGCACTCGATCGACAAGTGGGACCAGCTGAAGGAGCAGTTCATCAGCAACTTCGCGGGCTCCATGGGCCGCTCGGGTACTCGCATGGACCTGGCCATGGTGAAGCAGGAACAGGGCGAGACCCTTCGCAAGTACATGCTGCGTTTCTTCGATAAGCGCGCCACTGTAGTCAACGTCACCGACAAGCAGGTCATCGACCTCTTCCAAGACGGCCTCTACCACCGCCACACCTTCGAAGACTTCGGTCGCCGCCGCCCCAAGTCCATCCCCCACCTCAAGGACATGATCACGTCCTGTGCGGATGAAGAAGACAAGGCCAACGCCAAGCACGCGCCATCTGTGGCAAGAGCAAGCAGAACACGGGCGGTGGCAGCGGCAACAACGGGAAACAAGGCGGTCGCAACAACAACAACTACTCGGGTCCCAACCGCAAGCGCAAGCCAGACAACACTGTCGCGGCTATCCAGCACCCTGCGAAGGAGAACTCAAAAAAGACCTCCGGCGGCTTCAAAGACTTGTTGAAGGAGAAGTGCCAGTGGCATCTGGATGGCAACCACACCACAGAGCAGTGCTACCAACTCAGGCTAGCACTCAAGAGTACCCAAGAGCCACCACACCCTCACGACAAGAAAGGTAAGAAGAAGAACGACGAAGGCAATGACGACTTCTAGGAACCCGACAAGACTGTCAACGTCCTCTTCGGCGGACTACCCAGCAGATGGGAACAAAAGGCTACCCGTCGAGAAGTCATGAGCATTGAACCAGCGGTTCCGACCCCTCTCAGGTGGTCGGAGGTACCCATTACCTTCTCCCGTGCGGATCAATGGACCAGCTTCTCTGAACTAGGGCGTTTCCCTCTCGTCTTGAAGCCAGTGGTCGCGGGCTCCAGGCTCAACAAGGTCCTCATCGACGGCGGAAGCGGGCTCAACGTCCTTTTCACCAAGACCTTGAAGAAGATGAAGCTCGACATCACCCACATGCTCACCAAGAGCACCACGCCCTTCTACGGCATCGTCCTCGGTAACGCGGCTATCCCACTGGGCTCAGTGGTCCTGCCAGTTACCTTTGGGGAATCTCGGGACAACTACCGTACCAAGTACGTCAAGTTCGAGGTCGCCGACTTCGAGACATCCTACCATGCCATCCTCGGCAGACCAGCTATCGCCAAGTTCATGGCGGTACCCCACTACACCTACTTGGTACTCAAGATGCCAAGTCTAGCAGGTGTCCTCTCACTGCAAGAGGACTTAAAGATCTCGCATGACTGCGACACGGAGGCTGTGGAGATTGCCTCCACAAATCAAGTACCCAACGCAATGATGGAGGACTACGCTGCGTCGAAGAAGCTTGTCCCAAGTGAACTCGACATCCCTGAGAAATCAGACAAAGCCAACAAGCCTCAGCCAGCTGAGGAGGTTCTGGTCAAGACAATCGACCTCGGGATAGGTGCTAGCAGCAAGACCACCACCATCGGGGCTGGCCTGGACCCCAAATAGGAAGACGCGCTCATCAACTTCCTCCGGACTAACCGCGACATCTTCGCGTGGAAGCCAGTGGACATGCCTGGAGTGCCGAGGGAGTTGATCGAGCACCGCCTCAACGTCGATCCTAAAGCTACCCCCAAGCGACAACACCTCCGCCGTTTCACCGACGATAGACGTGATGCCATCAAGAAGGAACTCGCCAAACTACTCGCGGCTGGCTTCATCAGAGAAGTCTTCCATCCTGAGTGGCTTGCCAACCCCGTCCTCATTCGCAAGAAGAACTCGAACTAGCGGAGGATGTGCGTCGACTACACCGATCTCAAGCATTGCCCCAAGGACCCTTTCGGGTTGCCGCGGATTGACCAAGTCATCGACTCCACGGCGGGCTGCGACCTGCTCTGCTTCCTCGACTGCTACTCCGGGTACCACCAGATCGCGATCAAGGAAGAAGACCAAGAGAAGACCACGTTCATCACCTCGTTTGGCGCGTACTGCTACACGACCATGTCCTTCAGGTTGAAGAACGCTGACGCCACCTATCAATGAGCTATCCAGGCCTGCTTCAAGAGGCAACTCAACAAGAACGTTGAAGCCTACGTGGATGACATGGTCGTTAAGACTAGAGACTCTAGTACCCTCATCGACGATCTTGAAGAGACTTTCGCATCCCTGCGCGAGTACCGCTGGAAGCTCAACCTGAACAAGTGCGTCTTCGGCGTCCCTTCGGGCAAACTACTCGGCTTCATCATCAGCCAACGCGGAATCGAAGCCAATCCCGAGAAGATCTCCGCCATCACCAGCATGAAAGCTCCCACGTGCATCAAAGACGTCCAGAAGCTGACCAGGTGCATGGCGGCACTGAACAGATTTATCTTGAAGCTTGGAGAATGGGGGCTCCCATTCTTCAAACTACTCAAGCACCAAGAGAACTTCGTGTGGACTCCAGAGGCGGATCAAGCCCTTGCCCAGCTCAAGGACTTCCTATCGAAGCCACCAGTCCTCACGGCTCCTCGCAAAGGCGAGCAGCTACTGCTCTACCTCGCTGCGACTACCCATGTTGTCAGTACTGCCATCATCGTCGAGCGGCAGGAAGACGGCCACGCCTACCCGGTCCGGGCGCGCCGGTCTACTTCGTCAGCGAGGTCTTGTCAGAGTCCAAGGCACGCTATCAGCCTGTGCAGAAGCTCTTGTACGCTGTACTCATCACCTCGCGGAAGCTACGACACTACTTCCAGGAGTACTCGATCTCCGTCATCACCAACTACCCGCTCGGCGACATCCTGTGGAACCAAGATGCTACTGGAAGAATCTCCAAGTGGGCAGTCAAACTCGGCGCCCTCACCATCGACTTCAAGCCACGCACAGCCATCAAGTCACAGGCACTAGTCGACTTCATGGCGGAGTGGCGGGAGAATCAGCTACCTACTCCAACCGAGCGACCAGAGCATTGGGTGATGTACTTCAGTGGCTCACTCAACCTCGAGGGCGCAGGTGAAGGGGTACTCTTAATCTCCCCAACGGGCGAACAACTCAAGTACGTCCTGCAGATCTTCTGGAAGGTCTCAAACAACGAAGCCGAGTACGAAGCCCTGCTACACGGGCTCCACCTCGTGGCTTCACTGGGCATCAAGCGGCTACTAGTCTACGGCGACTCCGCAGTGGTCATCAACCATGTCAACAAATCCTAGGACCGCAACAAGGAGAACATGGACGCCTACTGCCCAGAAGTCCGCAAGCTCGAGAACAAGTTCTATGGTCTCGAGTTCCACCACATCGTCCGTGACAACAACGTAGCAACAGACGTCCTGTCGAAGCCTGGTTCTACTCGCGCTCAAGTACCAGCAGGCGTCTTCATCCACGAGCTTCACACGCCTCCATACCGGAGCCAGCGCCACCGACCACTGTCCCAGCGCATCCCCCAGCTGGCCAGGAGGTCATGATGATCGACGTGGACTGGAGGCAACCCTTCATCGACTACCTCAGCGAGCAGAAGATTCCCTCGGACAAGAACTTGGCTGAGCAGCTCATCCGCCGCGCCAAGTCCTATGTCCTCGTCGGAGACAAGCTCTACAGGTGGGGCGCATCTTCAGGAGTACTCATGAAGTGCGTCCCCAGACAAGAAGGCAAGAACATCTTGGAGGAGATCCACAAGGGCCTCTGCGGCAACCACGCGTCCTCTTGTACGCTGGTCAGCAAGGCCTTCCGGCGAGCTTTCTACTGGCCCACAGCTCTGGGCGACGCTGAATCACTCGTCAGAAGGTGCCAAGGGTGCCAGTACTTCGCCAAGCAGTAGCACGTCCCAGCCTACAAGCTAGTCACCATACCGCCAACCTGGCCTTTCGCTTGCTGGGGGCTCGACATGATTGGGCCACTGCCAGCTGTGCTAGGTGGATTCAACAGAGTATTGGTGGCCATGGACAATTTCACCAAGTGAATCGAGGTCAAGCCGGTCACATGCCCCAAGGCTGACAGAGTACTCGACTTCCTGGATGAACTCGTGCATCGCTACGGACTACCCCACCGCATCATCACAGACCTGGGCTCCAACTTCAACAACCACCAGTTCTGGGAGTACTGCGAGAACAGCGGGATCGATGTCAGATATGTCTCAGTTTCCCACCCTTGGGCCAATGGACAAATTGAGCGCGCCAACGGGATGGTGCTCGACGCTCTCAAGAAGCGGCTTCACGACGCTGCTAACTCTAAAGGAGGCAAGTGGATCACGGAACTACCCAATGCACTCTGGGGGCTACGTACTCAGCCCTCCAAGCCAACGGGGCAATCCCCTTACTTCCTGGTCTATGGCTCCGAAGCAATCCTCCCTGCTGATGTCATATGGGATTCACCAGCAGTGGAGCACTACGGCGAAAGGCGTCTCTCAAGACAGCAGACGAGTTGACATTGACGGGCTCGAAGAAGCCCGCTGCGCCGCCCTCGTCCAATCAGCAAGGTACCTGGAGGGTATCTGACGCTACCACGATCGCAACGACAAGGAACGCTCCTTCAACGTTGGCGATCTCGTCCTCCGTCGCATCCAGAACACGGAAGGACTACACAAGCTCAGCTCCCCTTGGGAAGGTCCCTTCATAGTGGCAAAAGTGACCGGGCCGGGCTCCTATCGCCTCCAGACACTTGAAGGCGAAGACGTCAACAACTCGTGGAACGTCGACCAGCTCTGTCGGTTCTTCACCTAGTCTACACGACTACCCTGAGGGCTCAAGTCTACGCGACTACATCAAGACCCCTCCGCCGTAAGCGGCCTCCGGGTCCAGGCACTAGTCTCCGGACTACTCCTTCGCTGTAGGCGGCCTCCGGGTCCAGGCACCAGCCCATGCGGCTACCTACGGATCCTGGCCTGCGACGAGCGACAAAGGACTCTAGCAGCGGTCTACTGAGAGACCATGTACCCCTAGATCCAGCCTATACGGCTACATACGGATCTACTGCTGTAAGCGGCTACACGCCCTAGCACTACTTAGCCGTAAGCGGCCTCCGGGTCCTGGCGACTACTCTGTAACTACGGCCCTGGCCATCCAGGTGTACTTCTTCAGCAATAAAGTTTGATTGTTCATCAACTGCTTTACTGTCTACTTCCCCCAACGGGACTACTGCCGAGTACGACTACTCGCGACAACTCCACGACGGGAATCCGCACTCTAAGATCGTGGCAACGAGTACTCATTGATGGAAGGTTTTCTTCATTAATACTTAAACAATTACAATTGTTTTTGTACAGCTACTGCTACGAGCTAACTATTACAGGGCTACTGAAGATTGAGCTTCTCAGCGACTTGATCTGCAATAGGCGCCATCTGCTCCAGTAGCTCCGTGTACTGCTCATCGGTGTAGTTGGCGGCTAGCCCGCCGACGACTACATCTACGGGAGCCTTCGGAAAGTATGACTTCATGAAGGCCAGCACCTAGTTGGGGATCGACTTCGCCAGATGCTTCACGTAGTTTGCCAGCCGACTGGGGGCTTCCTTCAAACGGTCCACCAACGGCGCTATCTTGGGACCGCCAGGATGAGGCACCAGTAGCCTCGCGATGGGGAGCGCGGCTACTTCAAGTTCCTTGAGCTCGGCCCGCAGCTTCACGCAATCCTCGTTCAGCTTCTGCAAAGATTTGTAGCAGTTGACAAGGTCACGGTCTGATGCAATACGGAGCTCCATGTGCTTCTCGCACTCGTAAGCAAGCTCCTTATAATCACACTCGAGTACCTGGCGGGCCTCCTGCTCCCGGTAGAAAAGGTTCTTCAAGTCAGTCTCCGAAGTCTTCAGCTGATCTACCCGAGTCTCAAGCTCTGCAAACGAAAAGGCACAGCGGGTTAGACTACCTCTCGACCTCCAACAAGTACTCAACAAGTCAAGTGGTGTACCTTTGTTCTTGTTGCGGAGCGACTTGTTCTTCCGCACCAAGTCGTCGCTCTTTGCCTGCATCTCTTGGATGTCATTATGGTACTTGGCGAAGGCGGTGTCCAGCTTCGACTGCATGGCGGCGGCGTGCTTCCGGGACTTCACGAGTTGATCTTCCAATGTCTCGGCCCGAAGCATCGCGTCGTCGTACCCCTGAAGCATCTCCGACTTCAAGCGGGACCTCTCAGCGACGTCCTGCACAGACAAGACACATCAGATGGGGACTCAACTGAAGAGGATTGACTACTCAAGAGATATGACTACTCACCTTCATTCGTTGCTCGGCTTGGCGCACCGCTTCCAGGTGCCGAGCCACCGTTGTTGGGTCGACCAAATCATCTGCCAACAACTCGATCCTTCCACGACTACTCGTAGCGGCTTCGGCCATCGGCGCCGAGCGGATTGGCTCCGCGTCCTGGATCTCCGGTGAGCGGACGACCACCTCCAGAGCGGGCTCTGGCAGTGCCCATCCCCTCCTTCTCCTGTTGTCGTGGCGGCTTCTCCGGCGGCCACCTCCATTGGCTCGGGGGCTTCTACGGCAACCTCATGAGTCTCTGGTGCCACATCATCTACGGGCACCGCTGACGGGATCTCGCTTCCTTCGGCCTCTGCACCTGTCGACAAGAAGACAAATGTATCAGTCAACATGGCGACTATGACTACTCTACTAGGCACTTCAACCTCAGCAGAGTACTTACCTTCAACGATGCTGGCCTCGGGAAGTATAGCCTCAGCGGTCGGCGCTTCGCGCTCCGCCTGGGGGGCAGGAGCGGACTCCTCAGCGGGCGGCGTGGCTTCTTCCTCCGCCACTACTGCAGCGAGGTCATCCCTCTCCCAGGACAGATCCGTCGATTTCCTGCAGAGTACACAAGCCGGTTGTCAATCAACTACGACCACCAAATCAAGTACTACTCGAGAAGAATTAACACTTACAGTCTCGACCAGACAACCATCACGGTTGGGGCCCTGAGGATACTGGCGATGTCCACCAATCCCGCCTCGGCAGGCGCCTCCTCCTGCGCCTCTGTGGCCGTTACCTCTTCAGCAGCAGCAGCGGGTTCCGTGCTCCCCTGAGCAGCAGAGGGCTGGCGCTCCATCTGCGCCAAAAGCTCTTCGACAGTGGGGGCTGGGCTTCGACTACCAGCTGCCTCCCCCACCATGTCCCACTCGCCTTCGTCGCCCTGCTCAACGGGCTCGGAAGGTGGGATCTCTTGCAAACAATGAAGTTTCATCGTCAACATACGAACTCGAGACATCAGAACTCAACTACACTACTCAAGGCAGCTTACCTCTTGGGACGTGGTCTCCGTGACCTTCAACTTCTTGGCCACGCGTTTGCGGGCCGGATTGCATGGCCTCCTTGGCGGCGCGGGCAGACTAGCCTCCAGGCTAGCCGGCTGATCCTGAACGAGAGGGATGTGAGGTAAGCTAGGACGGCTGAACCTCGCCCGCAGCTGGAAACGGTCCTGCAACGTCTCCTCGCCGTCGTCCTCCTCGGACGTGTCTTCCACGACAACGGTGTCGTCTCCTTCACCGACTTCACGCCGCTCCTTGGCCTTGGCTTTCCCCTCCTCCGGGACCTCGACTAGCTGGGCAGGCGACGGTGGCTCGTAGACGAACTTCTTCGAGTCATCCTGCAAGGACAACTCATCAGTGCGACTACTCTTGCGTATGAGTACTTGATTCTAGATGCGGCTACTAACCTCATTTGGTGGGCGAGCAGCCGAGTATTCTGGTACGGGGCACGGCGTGTACGCCGGCATATCCCTGAAGATCCGAGCCAGCCTATCAACGATGTCGTCATCGTCGACTTCATCTCCAGGCATCGGTGACGTGTCATCGTCACCGGTGTACTCGGACCCCAGGGTGTCGCGAGCCATCAGCGGCTGCACCCTGCGCTTCATGAAGCTGAAGGCCACGTGCTCGGCCCTCAGCCCGCCTTCCCTCAGCGCCTTGATCCGCGCCAACAACTTGGGCAGCTGGATCCCTTCCTGCATCGTTGGTTCTGAGTTCCACCACGGACGGTGCTTGGGTGCTTCCCGCTCAACTCCGGCAGCTCCGAGTGATGGTTCGTGACGTAGAACCATTTGGCCTTCCAATATTGGTTGGAGTCTATCAACTTGTACGAGAGGTACTGCTCGGTGGCGCCCTCCCTCATCTGGATCCCCGTTCCTCGGACTACTCGCGGGTTGCTGGCGCTGGGTTGCGGCTTCACCCGGAAGAACTTCCGGAACAAGATCCAATGGGGCTTGATCCCCAGAAAGTCCTCGCAGAAGTGTACAAAGACAGTGGTGTGGAAGATACCGTTGGGGTTGAGGTTGAGGTACTCGATGCCGTAGTACCCCATGAGCCCCTTGAAGAAGTCGCTCGCCGGGAGAGAAAGTCCTCGCTCCGCGAACCGCGCAAACATTGGGATCTCGTCTGGATTTTTCTCCATGGGGTACGGATCCCCGGCGGCGGCTCTCCACATGTCCACCTCCTTCTCCCGCAGGAATCCACTGTTGAGCAGAGCCAGTAGGTCTTCGGTCTTCACGTTGGATTTCTTCCATTCACGGTTTGGATCTGGCCGCGGCAGGGACACCGGCGGTGATGTCCTTACGACAGATTCGGCGGCCTCTTCGGCGCCTCTTCTTCCCGCCGACGGCCTTCGTGGTCTTCGACAGAGATGGCTTCATCCTCCAAGTGCACGGTGTCTTCACGCGCATTCGCTCGGGGGCTACGGCACTGGCTCTCTACAGCGCGGGGGGATGGATCTACAAGTTCTACTCAGCGGCGGCAGGACGCACTAGTGAATCTTGGCTAGATCTGCTGGGAATGATTGCAACTGCGTGGGGTGAAAAACCCTAAGGGTTTTGGCATCTATTCATAAGTCAATGCGGCCCCTCAACGGCCGGATAGATAAGTTTGCGCTCGGCTGACTCAGCGGCCGCACGTGACCTTTCGAATTCTACTAGTCGACGCGCCTCACCTCACGGGCTCGGCTACTCCAACTCGACTTCCTGGGAAGCGGCAAGACTCAAGAGCATCTCAGGACACATTCTACAAGATGACCCTTCAATTCTAGAGGAAGTACTTGACTCAAGGCTCAAGGGCTCCGTGCCACGTGTCCTTCGGTTTTTTCTCCGGATTTTTCGGGATATTCTTGCCAAAACTTCAGATGAACACTCAGCCAGAATCTACAACTCAACCTAAGGCTCGGGGCTACTCCATATGGAGTGCGATTTTGCAATCGCACTTCCATATCAGTTTCCGCTTCAAGACAGCACGGGCATTTTTGAAGACCTTCGAGGGCAGCACCCGAGGACGCTTGGGACTACTCGAGAAGACTTTAGGATTGCTCAAACATCAGCTGGAGTACATTCCAGCCTGGGATGCTTCAACTACTCTTGAGGACTTTTGACTTGTAGTACTCGGGGACGCTTGAGGACTACTCGTTAAGGCCGTCAGGACTACTTGAAGCTATCCTACTCGACTACAAAGTACTCGGGGGCTTGTCATATGGACCTCCCTAGGCCCACTACCTCGGTGGGTACCAGGACCGACTACTCGGTGGGCCCCTGGGACTACCCGACTTGCTGCACGGCACCTGATGGCGTGAAGCACAAGGACTACAGAGGAGAAGTACTCGGTTAGGAAGCTGTACATGTCCCGCATTGTATATAGGACTCCCAGACGTACTCGACTAGTACTTTCTCCCTAAACCGACTTGTAACCCTGCCTCCCGGACTATATAAGGCGAGGCAGGGACCCCTCTCTTCGTCATCTCATCTCACGGCGTAGGATTGCATCATCTTGTAATCGTACCCAATCAATCCAGAGCTACGCAGCATACAGGACGTAGGGTATTACGCACCTCGCGGCCCGAACCTGTCTAAATTGTGTGCCACGTGTATCTTCCTTCGAGTTACCGATCTCGGCGAGGCCACATTCATCTACTTCGGGTACACCCCTTAGTAGGTTGCCGGTCTAAAACACCGACAGGCTCTACAACAACAATTACTCGATGTGGCTTATACGGTTCTCTTATCTTGGGGGCTACACACTGCAAAAGTACTTGGATGATGGCTTTCGCGAACACAGAACACCCTTGGATTGATTACCTATCATTTCAAGGCTAGGGGGCTGCTATGCTACACTCATCATTTAATTTTGTCAATAACAGAAGATCAAGAACCAAGAGATTCTCACCTAGAGTCTATGACATAACCCAAGGCTCCGGGGCTCCGCATGGTGGCATGAACAGCAAGATGAAGTCGTGGACGGTTTCTTGGTAGAGCCTCAAAACAAAGGTCGAGCCGGGACTACGTGGGAGCCGAGTCATGAGTGGATATTGGCGGAGGCTACACCGAGTTCGCGGGGTTTGTAGCGGTTCACCAGAAAACCACTGGGTTACTCAGTTGAGCCACAAAACCGAGGCCGAAGACTCGACGAGGAGGTGCGGCCACCAGGCCGGTTCAACCGCCCAGGAGGGGCGATCAGACTGCCTGGGGCCGGTCAGATTGCCCGGGCCGGTCTAACCGCCCAGGGGGGCGGTCTGACCGCCCTGGAAGTCGGCGCCGAGATGCTTCGAAGCGGAGGACACGTGTCGGGATCGCAAGGCTTGCGTCGAGGCTAAGCAGGTTGCGGTCGCCGGGCATCCGTCCGATGAAGAAAATCTGAAGACTTCCAAATCTGCCCTTGAGGGGCTTGTATCCCTAGTGTTAAGTAAGTGTAGTTTAGTCTTTTGGGTGCCTCCATATATACTTATTGAGTGGATGGATGGCAGCCAGCTCTTGGAACACTACCTCATTTGTTTTTACTTTTTCATTCTCTTTTTTCCCTAGTTTTTCGTAGGACTAGCTTGAGAGCTTCATGTGAGATCTAGAGAGAGGGATGCATGTTTGGGTGGCAAGCTAGACCTTGTACGAACCTTCATGGTATTTATAGACGGTTCGACGTTGTTCCTCAAGGTGGTTTTCCCGTCCTTTGTGTTGATTTTCGGAGCTCTTTGTTGGCGGTGTTTTGAGAACGATTTCTTGGGGTTTTTGGTGGGTGTCACGTATGAGGATCTTGTGCCTCTTTGGCTGGTGACTTTGCCCCCAAATCTCTCTTGAATCGGACTCGATTTGGTGGTTTTTCGAGTTGGGTGAGTTCTTGACCTAGATAGGCGATTTCTTCAATTCCTCTTGATTGTCAGCGATTCAGGTCGATTCCTTTGAGGTAGAGGTTGCCCAGGAGGAAACCCAGCTATTCCCGAAGTTTTTCTGCAATCCGTGGAGTGATTCGGGAGATCGGGCGCGAGGAAGTTAGGGTTTGACCTGCAGGCTGTTTTTTTGGGAGAGGCGGTCTAACCGCCTGGAGGGGGCGGTCTAACCACCCTGGGTCTTTCCAGGTCAAAGGTTTTTTTCGCTGGATTTTCCTTTGTGAGTTTGTTCGCTTTGATCAGAGGAGCGTCTGGGTGAAATTTCGGGCCGTTCTCGTGCCGTTTGCTAGGAGTTCTTGTTTGGAGTTCGTTGCTGGGTACAGGAGATTAGACCGCCCCTAGTAGCCGGTCTAACTGCCCCTAGGCCTCTAGGTGAAGATTTGGTTTTCGCCAAGATTTTCTGGTAGCTAGCATAGCCCTGACCAAAGATCTCAATTGGTGAAACCGTGGTGCGTTTTGGTGCTCGGAAGAGGTGTTTCAGAGGATTTCTTGGTTGCCTGGTGGAGGCGGTCTAACCGCCCCCTATACCCAGTCTAACCGCCCCCTCTGGATAGCTGGCTTTCAAGTTGTTTCTGCTGTCGTGGGTGCGTGTGTGTTGAGGTTGCTGGTAGTGTTTGTTCCTAGGATCAGTAGCACTCCAGTGGTTACGTGGTTCTGACAAACGGAAGGTAGAAGTGCGGAGCGTGTGATTTTGGGGGTCCGACCGACCGAGTTCATCTTGTCGGACTTTCAATCTCCCTCGAGAAGAATTTTTATCGGCTCCCATTCACTCCCCCCCTCTCTGGTCGCCTAATCGGTCCTTCAAGTGGTATCAGAGCCGGTTCGGGTCTTTGTTGACTTTAACCAGTCTAAGATCCAAGGATGTCATACCAGGAACGGGGTTCGGGTCCTCCACACTTCGATGGAAAGAACTACCAGATGTGGAGTAAGCGGATGGGTGCGTTCCTACGCAGAAAGGGTCAGGTCCTTTGGGATGTCACGGTGGACACAGGCTATGTCCAGCCGATGGATTTCCTTGCTCCAGGATCGAGGGATAGATTCGACGCCAACAATAAGGTGGTCCACTACTTGTTTCGTGCTCTGTGTCAGCCTGAGTTCGATCGGGTGCACACCGAGCACTTGGCTTGTAGAATTTGGACGGTGTTGAAGGAGGCTCATGTTGGGAATGCCCAGGTTCAGGCACGGATGTATGCGACCTACCAGAGAGAGTACGAGAACTTCACTCATCTCCCCAGTGAGTCCATCGATGCCTTGTATCAGAGGTTCACGGTGGTTATGAACAACATGAGGGCCAATGTGCACGTGCTCCCGTACGATGATCATGATAGAGCTGTCAAGCTCTTACACTCTTTGGATCGTACAATATGGGGCGGAAAGTTCGAGGCCATTGTGGAGTTGGAGAAGTATGACACTCTGACGGTGAACGAACTGTTCTTAAAGCTCAAGTCGGCTGAGGTGGATAGGGACATGACTGCCAAGCTCGAGGGTTCGACTGATTCCCATAGTCTTGCCCTCGTTGGTGGTTCGAAGGAAAGGCTAACACTAACCCATCCACCAGGATGTTCTCTTTGTCCTCTTTGATGTCTATGCCAGATGAGGAGTTCGATGAGCTTGGAGAGGATGAGCTGGCGCTCCTGACGAGACGGTTCGAGAGGCTACACGATAACCGAGTGAACATGAGGAGGAACACGAGGACATGCTTCCAGTGTGGCAAGCCAGGACACTTCGTCGCCGACTGCCCGGAGAAGGTCGAAAACAAGGACGGCTACAAGCACAAGCCGAGGAGGGATGGCAAGTACCGGTCGAGGCACGACCACAAGAGCAAGTACAAGAACAAGCACAAGGACAAGTGACGATCGAGGAAGAAGGAGAGCCGAGGTAAGGCCCGAGTGATGGTTGGAGCGAGCGACGTCGACTCCAGTTCCGCGTACTCCACCTCGAGCTCGAGTAGCAGTGAAGACGAAGGTGATCGTCGCAAGAGCAAGAAGGCGTCCAAGAACCTGAGCGGCTGAGCTGCTTCGCTAGAGACGGCTTCTGCACCATGGCGCTGAGCTCCGGCAGCAAGAAGAGCACACAGAGCGACTCGGACTCTGAGTCCGTCGGTGAGGTGCGTGATGAGCTTCCCTTCTTGCGCTAGGAGAATGAACGGCTTGGTACTTCTCTTGATAATCGTGATGACATGCTTAGAGAGGCAAAGTTGTGAAATGCATGCATTGAAAAATTTGGAACTTGCACATTATGTTGATCGTTTGCTGGATGAGAATGATGAGTTGAGAAAGTCGATGGGTTAGTTGTCGGGTCATGAGCCTCAGTTGAGAATGATGATCGAGGCATTTAAGAGGCAGGATGGTGAGGGACTTGGGGCAAACAAGGTTGGTGAGGGAAGTGGAGAGAATATCCAAGAGCCACCAAAAACCAACCACAGAAATAATTTCCCTCCAAAACCTAACCATCTTAGGAACCGACTAGACACAACCCCAGCTCCACCCATGTTTCCTACACCCACAAATGATCTACAAAAGCCTATCAAGTTTGTGAGCACTTTGGGGAAAGTGTTCTTTGGGAAAGGAAACTGGTGAAGGAGTTGAGTGGAGAGAAACCAAGTGAGCAGCCATAACCCAAGCCTAAGCCTAAGCTTTTGACATTTCATTGTGGCTATTGTGGGAGAGATGGTCACAAAGATGAGTTTTCCTACAAGAGGAAGCGTGAGAAAAGGATGGCAAAGGAGTGGGCGAACAAGGATAGGTAGAACCCTTCCGATGGTGTACCTAAGCCTCGTATGCCACTGCCCAAGGGTAAAGCTGTGGTGAGAAGTGTTCCGGCATGAGGAGATGCGAGTTCCCGCAGCCGAGGAGCAGTTCTGTAGGGGGCGGTCAGACCGGCCTGGCTAGGCGGTCAGACCGGCCCTGCCTAGAGGGGGGCGGTTAGACCGGCCTGGCTAGGCGGTTCAACTGCCCCCCAGAATTCTGGGCGGAGTGGTTTTCGAGGTGGTGAGTTGAGAGGTTTCAGTTCTGGAAGAGGTGTTGCTTGTGGTTGGTCTGGAGAGTCAGCAGGTGGTCAGTTTGCTAGGTATTCTCCCCCTCGAGTTCACTACGGGGATGGGAGGAGTCGTAGCTTTGAGAAGGAGAGGAGGGATGGTCCACGAGCCTTCTTTCGTGATTTTGGTCCTCCTCCAGGCAGCGAGGGGTGGTTTCCTCGGAGTGGCTACCGAGGTGGTGTTTGTGGTGGTAGTTTTGGTAGGAAAGATGGCTTGATGTGTGCTAACCCCACTTTCGAGCAAATGGCTCGGAACTGGTTTTACTCTTTTGGTACTAACCCCAGTGCTGAGTCGTTTGTTCGCTCACGTGCTCGCTTTTGAATTTCAGGTGGGAGACTTGAAGAACTTTTGGTTGATTGACTCCGATTGCTCGAGGCATATGACCGGAGACAGGGGGTGGTTCTCAAGTCTCGTCCCGGTGGTGACGAGGAGGTACATCACTTTTGGGGACAATGGGCGTGGGCGTGTGCTTTCAGAAGGTGAGATCAAAGTGAGTGACAAGATCACTCTGAGGCGTGTTGCTCATGTTCAATCGCTGGGGTACAATTTGCTTTCTGTGTCCCAGTTGTTGGATGAGGGCTTTGAGGTGTTGTTTCGGCCAGGTGGTTCTCGGATTTTGGACTCTCGAGGGGACCTTGTTTGTATGGTCGTTCCCGAGGGTCAGGTGTTTCATGCTGATTTTTGTCAGTCTTCGGGTGTGGAGCGTTGTTCCTTGGCTGGTTCTTCGAGTGAGTTGTGGAGGTGGAATAGGAAGTTGGGTCACTTGAGCTTTGACCTTTTGTCTCGCTTGAGTAAACTCAATTTGGTCCGAGGATTGCCACGGTTGAGGCTTGAGAAAGAGTTGGTTTGTGCGCCGTGTAGGCATGCCAAGATGGTAGCCTCTTCTCACCCGCCTCTCACCGATGTGATGACTAAGCGTCCATGCGAGCTGCTCCATATGGATCTTGTTGGCCCAGCTCATGTGCGATCTGCGGGTGGGAAGTGGTATGTCCTTGTTGTGGTGGACGACTATTCTCGGTATGCGTGGGTGTTCTTTCTCGAGGATAAGGGGGATACGTTTGGTTTTGTTCGAGATCTAGTCTTGAGATTGAGGAACGAGAGGCACGGAGATGCCATACGAGCTATCCGTAGTGATAATGGCTCGAAATTCAGAAACTCTCGTTTTGAAACCTTTTGCAATGACTTGGGTCTTGAGCACCAGTTTTCAAGTCCGTATACGCCTCCCCAGAATGGTGTTGTGGAAAGGAAAAACAGGACCTTGTGCGAGACGGCTCGGATGATGCTTGATGAGCATAGGACTCCGAGGAGATATTGGGATGAGGCGGTGAATACCGCGTGCTATGTGTCGAACAGGATCTACCTCAAAGTGCACAAGAAGAAAACATGCTATGAGTTGATGCATGGTCGCACACCCAAGGTGAGTCACTTCCATGTCTTTGGTTGCAAGTGTTTCATTCTGCAGAAAGGCAGGAAGTTGGATAAGTTTGAGGCTAGGTCCGTCGATGGTATTTTCTTTGTTTATGCATCTCATTCTAGAGCATATCGTGTGCTCAATCTTGAAACTAACCAAATTGTGGAAACTTGTGAGGTAACCTTCAACGAGACAGAGCCACGTAGTCAGCTTATCTTTGAGTGTGCAAGTGATGATGAGCTTGGCGAGGAGATCTTTTAGGAGGAGGAGCATGGAGACGATGAAGATAGCGGTGTGGTGCCCTCGGCTGAACATGTACCCACTACTTGGACTACAGTGGTGGACGGACCCTCTCCTACACCTACGACGACAAATCAAGAACGAGGAGAAGCTGATGTTGAGGGGGAGGTAGCATCGAGGCGAGAACCTCCCGACGAGTACAAGTGGATCACCGAGCTTCGAGGATCATCGGCGACGTGAATGAACGCACTACACGGTCGAGGGTTCGAAACAATTCTCATTTCGCTCATGCTGCATTTGTTGCTACTTTTGAGCCCAAAGATATTGGACACGCACTATCGGATCACAATTGGGTTAATTCAATGCATGAGGAGTTGGAGAACTTTGAGAGGAATCAGGTTTGGGAGTTGGTTGACCCTCCCCCAGGGTGTAAGCCGATTGGTACAAAGTGGGTGTGGAAGAACAAAGAGGGAGAGAGGTGAGGTTGTGAGGAACAAGTCGAGGCTTGTTGCTCAGAGGTTCAGTCAGAAGGAGGGGATTGACTACGAGAAGACCTTTGCTCCCGTAGCCCGTTTGGAGGCGATTAGGATCCTTCTAGCCTTTTCCGTGGCAAAAGGGTTCAAGTTGCACCAAATGGATGTGAAGAGTGCTTTTCTGAATGGTGTGTTGGAGGAAGAAGTGTATGTGAGGCAACCTCCGGGGTTTGAGAGTGAGAAGTACCCCCACCAGGTGAACAAGTTGAGGAAGGCGCTGTATGGGTTGAAGAAGGCGCCTAGAGCTTGGTATGGTAGGTTGAGGGGGTTCTTGTTTGAGAGAGGTTTTGACATGGGGAAGGTCGATCAGACCTTGTTTTTGCTAAAGAAGGGCAGAGATATCCTGATTGTGCAGGTGTACGTGGATGACATTGTCTTTGGTGGCTCGTCTAACTCTCTTGTTGCAATGTTTGCAAAGGATATGAGTAGGGAATTTGAGATGAGCATGATGGGCGAGTTGCAATTCTTCCTCGGGCTAAAAATCAAACAATCAAAGAAAGGAACAATTGTACACCAAGCTAAGTACACCAAGGACATTGTGCAGAAGATCAAGATGGAGGATTCCAAGGCTATGAAGACGCCGATGAGTACTACTACAGCTCTTGATGCGGACGAGGAAGGTGAACACTTGGACCAGAAGGAGTACCGGAGCATGATCGGGTCACTCCTCTACTTGACGGCGATGAGGCCGGACATACAGTTCTCGGTGTGTCTATGCGCTCGTTTTCAAGAGTCTCCGAGGACTTCGCATCGGCAAGCGGTGATGCGAATTTTCAGGTACTTGCGTCACACTCCCGACTTCGGCCTTTGGTAGTCCGCGTCCTCTTCTTTGGAGCTTCATGGTTTTTCAGACGCGGATTTTGCCGGGTGTCGGTTGGATAGGAAGTCCACTTCTGGGACTTGCCAGTTTCTGGGTTCTTCTTTGGTGTCTTGGTCTTCCCGCAAACAGTCTAGTGTTGCTCAATCCACTACCGAGGCAGATTATGTTGCCGCTGCTAGTTGTTGCTCTCAGCTCCTTTGGATTTCATACACCATGAGTGACTTTGGTGAGGAGTATACCCATGTCCCAGTTCAATGTGATAGCACCAGTGCCATAAGTGTTGCAAAGAACCCAGTGCTTCATTCCAAAACCAAGCACATAGAAGTGAGGTATCATTTTCTGAGAGACAACGCAGAGAAAGGAAAGATAGCTTTGATCCATGTACCCACACATGACCAACTAGCCGATATTTTCACCAAACCCCTAGATCAAGCAACTTTCACTCGTTTGCGGGGGGAACTTGGTGTGTGTTTGATTTCTTGAGTTGGGTGTGTGGGAGCTCTCTTTTGCCGGTGGTGTCGAGCCCGTTTTGCCTCCCCTCGAGGAGCCGGTGGTAGCATATGTATAGCTTTTCTTTGTGCATTTCATGCATTTGGCATGGCATATGTAACATGATGTATAGGCATCCTTGTATCTTAGATTGCATGCATTTTGTACCATATGCATTGGATAGGAAAAGCTTCTCCTATATACATTGTTCACCATGGGATGCTATATATGTCTTTGTGAGCTTGTTTGGTATGCTATGGTTAGTTTGGCTTAGCTCTTGATGATCTTGATGAATAATCCATGGTTATTGGCTATGTTTTAAAAAATGTGACATATATGCTCTCTCATGTGTAAATGCCTTTATATGATCTTGACATGTTTTATTGGCTTTGCCATGCTTAATTTGTGGTTGGATAGCTAGTTTATTGATCATATGGAGCCAAAGGCTCATTTGCCATCATGAATGTTTAGCCCTCTTGCTTTACCTTGTGGAGGGGCATAAGTTCCTTTTTGTCGCAAAGACATTTCATGTACCATTCATAAATCTGAAAATGAAATGTGAAATGCTTGGAAAATGTGCTCCCATGTCATATGTGCTGAAATTAATTTGCTTTGGGTGCTAAACCATTGCATGATGCCTACCAATGAGAAGTCTCGTACATAGAAGTAGGCACATGGCTCGGTGGCTTTGACATGACACGAGGTGCTTGTGGGTGTCTGTGATGGTCTTATGATTAGAATGGCTGTCCTAGCATGAAGTTCATGTGGCTTTGCCATTTTGACATGTTTTGCTCATGTCTAGGTTTTTGCTTGTGAGAGAGTAACTTTTTGCAAAATTACTCAAATCCTTTTTAGCCTTGTCCAATGGTTGTCCAATGGTCTACAGGTTCGTTGTTGCATTCCCGTGTTGCATTGCTGCATGTGTTCAGAGGGAGTGTGCATTGGCTCAGGGGGAGCTTGCATATGTGCAGGGGGAGCTCTTTGTGGTGTTCGAGCTTTGGTTCGGTGGTTTGCGCTCTTTGTTTGAGCATGGTTTTCTCTCGGATGTGTCGAGCCGTTGCCCTTGCCTAAGGGGTCCAAGACTTGTCTTCTTCAAGTGATCTTGCTCTTCGCCTTTCTTTGGCTTTCGATCGCTTGTTGAGGTTTCTTTTTATTTGTTTCTTTTCTTTTTCTTTTCTCTTGTGTTACTTCATGTGGGTGTTGTCAATGCACTCATCAAGGGGGAGATTCAGGACCATGTGTGGCTCGAGGACCGGTGGATGGTCGCTTCCTTGTGTGATGAGTGATTGACAACGTTGTGTGGACTGATTCTTGGCTAAGTATTGCAGGTGCAGGTTGCGGCTTGACTCGTGTTGGTGCAGGTGAAGAACAAGCGCGAAAGGTCGCCGCCGATGAGGCCTCCAGGTGTGGAGAAGACAAGTAGGTTTCGTTTGAGGGACCCGGTGGCCAGTGGGGTCAAGTGTGGGCTGCATGGTGGCATGAACAGCAAGATGAAGTTGTGGACGGTTTCATGCTAGAGCCTCAAAACCAAGGTCGAGCCGGGACTACGTGGGAGCCGAGTCATGAGTGGAGATTGGTGGAGGCTACACCGAGTTCGCGGGTTTTGCAGCGGTTCACCAGAAAACCACTGGGTTACTCAGTTGAGCCACGAAACGGAGGCCGAAGACTCGATGAGGAGATGCGGCCACCAGGCCGGTTCAACCGCCCAGGTGGGGCGGTCAGACCGCCTGGGGCCGGTCAGATTGCCCGGGCCGGTCCTAACCGCCTGTGGGGGCGGTCTGACCGCCCTGGCCGCCGGCGCCGAGATGCTTCCAAGCGGAGGACACGTGTCGGGATCGCAAGGCTTGCGTCGAGGCTAAGCAGGTTGTGGTCGCCGGGCATCCGTCCGATGAAGAAAATCTGAAGACTTCCGAATCTTCCCTTGAGGGGCTTGTATCCCTAGTGTTAAGTAAGTGTAGTTTAGTCTTTTGGGTGCCTCCATATATACTCATTGAGTGGATGGATGGCAGCCAACTCTTGGAACCCTAGCTCATTTGTTTTTCCTTTATCGTTCTCTTTTTTTCCCTAGTTTTTCCTAGGACTAGCTTGAGAGCTTCATGTGAGATCTAGAGAGAGGGATGCATGTTTGGGTGGCAAGCTAGACCTTGTACGAACCTTCATGGTATTTATAGATGGTTCGGCGTTGTTCCTCAAGGTGGTTTTCTCGTCCTTCTTTGTGTTGATTTTCGGAGCTCTTTGTTGGTGGTGTTTTGAGAACGATTTCTTGGGGTTTTTGGTGCGTGTCACGTATGAGGATCTTGTGCCTCTTTGGCTGGTGACTTTGCCCCCAAATCTCTCTTGAATCGGACTCGATTTGGTGGTTTTTCGAGTTGGGCGAGTTCTTGACCTAGAGAGGCGATTTCTTCGATTCCTCTTGATTGTGAGCGATTCGGGTCGATTCCTTTGAGGTAGAGGTTGCCCAGGAGGTAACCCAGCTATTCCCGAAGTTTTGCTGTAATCCGTGGAGTGGTTCGGGAGATCGGGTGCGAGGAAGTTAGGGTTTGACCCGCGTGCTGTTTTTCTGGGAGAGGCGGTCTAACCGCCTGGAGGGGGCGGTCTAACCACCCTGGGTCTTTCCAGGTCAAAGTTTTGTTTCGCCGGATTTTCCTCTTTGAGTTTGTTCGCTTTGATCGGAGAAGCGTCTGGGTGAAATTTCGGGTCGTTCTCGTGCCGTTTGCTAGGAGTTCTTGTTTGGAGTTCGTTGCTGGGTACAGGAGGTTAGACCGCCCCTGGTAGCCGGTCTAACCGCCCCTAGGCCCCTTGGTGAAGTTTTGGTTTTCGCCAAGATTTTCTGGTAGCTAGCATGGCCCTGACCAGAGATCTCTATTGGTGAAACCGTGGTGCATTTTGGTGCTCGGAAGTGGTGTTTCGGAGGATTTCTTGGTTGCCTGGTGGAGGCGGTCTAACCGGCCCCTATACCCGGTCTAACCGCCCCCTCTGGACAGCCGGCTTACGAGTTGTTTCCGCTGTCGTGGGTGCGTGTGTGTTGAGGTTGCTAGTAGTGTTTGTTCCTAGGATCAGTAGCACTCAAGTGGCTACGTGGTTCTGACAAACGGAAGGTAGAAGTGCGGAGTGTGTGATTTTGGGGGTCCGACCGATCGAGTTCATCTTGTCGGAGTTCCAATCTCCCTCGAGAAGAATTTTTATCGGCTCCCATTCACTCCCCCCTCTCTGGTCGCCTAATCGGTCATTCACATATAATCTGGACTTCAAGACTGATGAGCTGGACCGCCTTCCAGCCTCGTGGCAGTTCAAGTAGTATTGAAGACCTCTCCAAGAAGTACTCGAGGACACTCAAGAACTACTCGAAGAGGCTTCAAGACTACTCTAACTATTACTGTCGACTACAACGTGCCCTGGGGCTTGTGGGGCATACACCCTGGGTACTCATGCAAGGAAGGAAGAAGACAGACTCCCATTAGAATTCCCCTGTGATCCTACTAGGATTCGTTCCATGTAATCCTACTAGGACTCCTACCTTGTAACCGACTAGGAACCTGGCCCCTGGACTATATAAAGGAGGGCCGGGTAGCTAGCCCAACATCTCAACCAACACCAAGCGGAGGGCACCATACTTGATACCCTAAACAGGACGTAGGGCTCACCACCTGGGCAGCCCGAACCTGTATAAATCTTGTATCCCATGTCCTTACGCATACCTTTGAGTTTCAGGTCTGGCGATCCCCACCACAATCTACTACCCCAGGTACCCCCTTGGTAGGTTTGCCAATATAAAACACCGACATGCCCCACGGGTTGCTCCCGGGCTACACGGGTCAGACCAGTGATGGGCACCGGTGCGACCGATGACCCCCAGGTCCAGCCAGTACTACTTTGGCGGTAGTTCCGACCTTGGATCGGTAAAACAGAAGATTTTGACGGTAGTTCCAACGGAGAGTTCATATCGGTAAAACGGACCTAGCCTCAAAAGTTCTGATCCTTCTCTTCCATTTTTGAGATTTTGCTCCTTACACTTCTTCTGGTATTTTATAGAACATTTGCACCTAGCCTCGAAAGTTCCGATCCTTCTCTTCCATTTTTGAGATTTTGCTCCTTACACTTCTTCTGGTATTTTATAGAACATTTGCATCCACTTAGGCTTTAGAAGAAGGAAGATCTGACTTCCGGGGTACCACCGGTCACACCGGTGGCTAACACCGGTCAGACCGGCCCTCCCTGAGAAAAGGGCTTTGAGCTGAAATTGCTAGATTTTGATCCATACTCATTCACATGTTTTGTATAAAATGTAAAGAGTTTATATTGATCCATATTTTTCCAAATCTTGAAAGAATGGAGGATAATCCAATTTAATCGATAATTCTTGATTCTTCCAAGATAGAGAGATAAATATAGATTTTATGGACTAAAGAAAATCTTCTTACTTGTGACTAGCAAACAATCAAACAAGGGTAACTATAGTCACAACTAAGTTGATTGAGTCACAAAGACCAAGAATATAATATTTTTCAAAAGAAGCACACTTCCTACACATTCTAGTTGATTTTTCGAAAAGTCTATCCTATGACACAAAGTGCATGCTACCACTTCAAATGAATAGCTTTTCAAGTATATTTGGCTCATACCCTCAACCACAAGAGACAAAGTCGAGTGAACGCAAAGGTATCAACCAAATACCTAGAGAGGCACACAACAATTCACTTGAAGCAATTACATGCTAAGGAAGGTACACTAGCATGGTATTATGCCCTAGATGCATTACGGTATTCAGTGAGATTCAAAGGAACATACACTTGCCTTAGGACCATTTTAGTTTTGCATATATTAAATTTTGAAAATTTCTAGCTCTCACTTGTTCTTTGCGGGTTCTACTTATCAAGAGCTTGCTTAGTGATGCCCGAAACAATAAGACTACAAGATCACTAGAAGAAATTGTTAGCCCCACAAGTGACACAAGTGTTGCAATGAGCTCCCCCTTAAATAGTGCTAGAGATATTTGAATTTCTCGAACAAAGCACTTTATTCAATTAAGAACTTGGTGAGGCTCGTTCCAAACTTGGTGAAGACACATGATTGATCTGTCAATAGAAATGTGTCGAGTATCTGATTACCTATGATGTTAAATCACCATTTTTTCATGAAAATGGTTCACTCCCGAGATACCCGGCTATAGGGGTCGGGTCACCCGGGCATAGGGGTCGGGTCACCTGTCCAGTTGACTCACAGGGCTGGCATCAATCAGACCGGTGCTTGTCACCGGTCAGACCGGTGACCCCAGTGGTCACCCCTTTGGTGATTTTGCCCTTCTAGTGCCTTGTTTGTGTGAACACATCACTAATTTGATATCTGCAACAAAGACAAGGCAATGCTCTTCTAGGGAGCCATTAAAAGAATCGAATGACATGAGAGAGTAAATTTTCATATAAATGTCGAAGTCACTACCTCATGTTTCACTAGTACAAGATACGTATAACATGAGTGTTCACTAAGAACTAAAAGTAATTAATACTCAACTAAGAGCACTTATTACCGAGATGTCGTTGAATTCAAGATTTACATAGATTTTGCCCTCCACATGGCCAATTGATCGAAAGTAATTTCCACGCCTTCTAGCCATGTGTTTGATGCATCTATTACAACTGGCAAGCTCAGTAAGCATTTTTGGTACCCAACACTTGTTGGGTCCTCCTAGGTTAGCCACAAGGTTCTTAGGAACCCAAATGGCTCTCACGCTAGTTTGAGGTGCACTAATCTCCCTCATAGCACAAGCCGCATTTTTATCATTCCTAATCTTACTAAAATCATAATGGACTAAGTTTGATTTAGGAATGTTACAGTTTGGGCAATCTTTGCCCATGTGACCTTTTTGTCGGCATTCATAGCAAATGTGTCTTTTGGTCTTGTTGGTCACACCACTCCTTGCAATTTCTTGTCCATCCTTGCTTTTGAGCCTTGTTCTTGTAGAGGAGGTCATATTTGACATGTTTATTCGAGGGGTGGCAGGCCTGGCCGGTACCGATCTGACTGGTGGCATGCACCGATCTGACCGGTCACGGTCAGTGCCACTGCTATTCTTGTACTTGGGCAAGTGTCGGCAAAGTGACCCTTCTCTCTGCACTTGTAGCACACTCTCCACTTGTTTGATCTTCTAGGCTTCTTGGAGAGTGAATCTTGTGCCTTGTGCATGGCTGGGTGATGTTGGGACTTGTGCCCAACCTTGCTCTTTCCTCGAATCTTGTGCTTGTGGGTCTTTGTATGTTGTTGAGGGGTTGAGCTAGTGACGGTTGATCCCTTCTCAAGATTCTTCACCATGTCTTTATGGTTATCTTGAGAAGGTTGCACTTTGCTCTTTTCTTTCAATACATACAAGTCCTTTTGAAGCTTTTCAACCTCTTGCTAGAGTTCATCATTTTCTTTAGCAATGAGGTCATTACAAGATTTTACAAGTACATACTCAATGCTAGATTGTCTTGCTTGAGACAAACAATCATTAACGCAATATAAATCAATTTGAACTTGTGAGCATGTGCATGTGTGAGATAGAGGTTCCGTAAATTTTACCAATGAAAGCACAACCTCATTGGTTATCTCTAGTGTTGCGTAAGAGTCTACTAGTTTCTCATAGGAACACTCAAGTCCCTTCAGATCGGATTGTCAACCCATATGCTCACTATTGAGCTTCCCTAGCTTTTCGTCAAGCCTTTCATTTTCTTGATCTACTATAGCTACACAATCAAAGGATTTGATAGCTTTATCATATTTTCTAGCGAGTGAATCATACTTACTAACCAAGGAGGCATTTTTGGAATTGAGGGCCTTAAGTTCCTTGGCCAAGGAGCTTGAAGCTTCATTCTTCTCAATCTTGCCTTGTTTGGTTCTTCTTTTCTTTTCCTTCTTGGACATCAAGGAAATGGTTGTGCCTCTATTGGCACCGGTCTGACTGGTGGGTGCCACCAGTCTGACCGGTCCTTGCAGAGGGACATGATCTTCGCTTCTTTGGCCTTCTCCTTGATTGAGAGGTGACACTTGAGCCTCAATGATGTTAAATAAAGACATAGAGCTCTTCTCAAGTGGCTTCTCCATGGTTTGCTCTTGATCAACCTAGTTGGGCTTTTCATACTCTTCACGAAGGATCTCCCAAATGGCGTGTGCATCAATCTCAAGTTTGTCATAGACGAGTTCATGCATACCACTACTCAAAGTACTACAAATGTAGTTAAATACTCGCTTGTAGCATTGCCAACACTCTAAGTCCTCCAGGTATGATTTTAAGAAGTCAATTTTGTTTTCCCTAAGGTGAGGAGGTAGAATGCTAGCAACAATAATCTTCTCGGCAAGTGAACCCGTGGTCATAATGAAATTGAGTACATGAACTGACCAAGATGCATAGTTTGATCCATCTAGAGCTACAGGCTCAAACGGTACCTCACGAGTCGTCGACATCGAAGAACTCCAAGAGGCTAACCTCCAAGTGGAGCACCACACTTTGATACCAATTGAAAGGACCTTGATGTCACCTAGAGGGGAGAGGTGAATAGGCGAGACGACCAACTTTAACTTTTCTTCCCCGAAAACTTGAGCTGTCGTGTTCATTGGTCACACCGGTGTTGTTGACCGGTCAGACCGGTCGCTCACTGGGCTTCACAGCAGGCACCGGTCAAACCGATCCGTATCACCGGTCAAATTAGTGTAGCATAGAGCACCTGCAAAAACAACTTCAAGCTCCTCCTGACTTCTAGCACAAACAAAACTTGGTGAGTGGCCTTTGTAGATGGTCACAAGTAGGGTAATGAGCCCTGCACACACAAGTAGCACACCCAAGTAGATCGAAGTGGAAGCAAATCAAATGTGTTAGAAAAACAACTTAGACAGGCAAACCACACGAAGAAACAAGGACTTGTTTCCCGAAGTTCACCGCCCACAAAGGAACGTCCACGTCTTCATTGAGGAGCTCGTAATGGACAATTCCCACAACAAGTCGGGTCTCTTTCAACTACTTTCCTCCTTTTCGCTAAGGTGATCTTTTTCACGAAGAGGCAAGATCATAGCTCTCACAAACTTCCCTCTTCTCACCACAACCTTGGGAGCTAGCCGGTGACGCCTAGCCGTCTAGGAGACAAGCCTCCGAGAGTAACAAATGCTTTGTGACGCCCCAGGTTTTTAATTAACCCTAATCGTCGGTCAACCTGTCTGACAGTTGTCAAATCACGGTCAACCTGGGTCCTCACCTCGAAAAACTCACCAACCAACTCCAGTGACACCTTTGATCTAGTGGACACACACGTGGGGTCAACCCATGGTCAAAGCTTTGGTCAAACCTCACTCAAACCCTAGCAACCCTAGGTGTCTTTCGGAAGTTTTGCCGCGTTCTCCAAATTTCACCTAAACACTTAAAAATCTACCTTTATGAAAGTTATCCAGCTTGTTGAGGGACACAACTTTCATGAAGGTTGGCATTTCAAATTTTGAGTGAAAGGAATGAAAAACTTACCCAAAGGGCAGTACCTCCTGTCCAGGACATTGAGAGGCATTCAATAATTGGCAAACCCTTCCTGCAAAATCTATTGAGAAAAACACCATATAGACTTTGTGAAAGTTGTAGGTGGGTGTGAGATCTCCAACTTTCGTATTCAACGTTTGGTGCACCTTTTATACGAAAATTTGGAGCTTTTCAATTTTGAACAGAGGGTGAGCAACATGTTTGACACTGGAACGCCGCCGCGCCGCGCTCGCGCGCCGGCCGGCCTCGCCGTCCGCGCCGGCCGCCGCCCAAGGCCACACACCGCCAAGGTGTGCTCCCGCCCCATGCACCGTGCCCCGAGGCCCGGGAGTCCTCCCGCCGCGCGCTCACGCCTTGGACCGCGCCGCACCGGCCGGCGCGCGCGCGGACCGCCGGTCCCGTCGGCGCGCACGCCGCCGTACGCGCGCCGGTCGAGATGGCCGTGCTACGGCAACATCTCCGGCGTCACGGCGACGTCACCGGGAGGCCTCAACTATAAAAACCCGAGCGTCGTCCACCCTCCGCGCGCCACACCGACCCGACGGCCGCCATTGCCACCGCCGTCGTGTGCTGACGCCTCCGCTAGCTCTCACCGCCGGCCAACCTTCCCAACTTATTCCCTAGGACCTGTAGCACCTTCCCAAGCCACAACTTGCCATCTGTGCGCCCTCCCGTCGCCGGAACCCGAGCCGCCGCGGCCGCCACCGCCGTCCATCACCGTGCGCTCACGTCGGCAACTCCTCCACCCAACTACGGCCACCCACAGGACCTAGGTGAGCATCTGGACGAGCTCCACCCCTTACCCGGCCGGGAGCGCCGCCGGAACCGGTGGATTCAGGCGAGCCCACACCACCCCTTGGCCCAGGGACACAATTGTGTCTACATCTTTCTTCTCGAGGAGTTTTGTGCGAAGTAGGGCTATGGTTGGGAATCTGCCGAAAGTTCCAGGGGCCTAGTCGCAAATGTGAATCTCAAATAGTATATGTGATTTGCTGAATCTTGTAAAATCCATATAAAATCGTAGAAAATTCAGAAAAATGCAAACTCAATTTTGATGGATTCGTTGTGAAAAGTCCTACAACTTTTGTTATACTCACCTAGACTGTTCCTTGATATTTTTAGCATGAAAAATAGAAATGTGAAAAACCTAGATCTAAGATATCTCAAAATCCATGAGTCCCCTGTATGCTATTTTTGGATATGTTGCGTGTTATGTTATGACTAGCTCTTGTGCCAACATTGCACAAAGTTATGATGTAAATTTGTTTATATGAATTGTTTTCCATTTATGCAGAATCTGCCTAGATGATTTTTGTAGCTAAAAATATTTATGTTTTTGTGCCCAACTTGTGCATGCTGTATTGTTATTCCTACACCTCCGGTGAATTAATCACAATTTTTGGATGATCAGAAGTATATATTCCTAATAAATGCATGTTGTCCTTTGTAATTTAATAAAGCAACATAAATAGTGGTTCTAGGTGTACTTGCTGGTTTTCTAGGATGGTTTAGGACCAGGGAACATGTATGATGAAGTTTGGAGCATTTTGATGCTTATTTATTTTTGCAGGAACTTAACTTGAATTGTTAGCTAACTCTGGTTATTTTTTTTAAATAATTAATTTTAACTAGCTTTTCAAGCCTTGCATGAGTGTTCAGTGGTTCAGTATAGATGTTGTGATGCTTAAGAAACCCTCCTTTAAATTTCTAGTGATTTATTGTTTAATAAACACGTTGAAAGCCTTTATAGTTTAATGTTGGTTTAAATAAAGAAAATGCCTTTTAATTCTTGTACCTTTTTGTGCAGCATTGTCAAACTTAATTAAAAGTTAAGAATACACTCTTGCTGTTGGAGATTTAAATTGTAAATAATTATTTTGTACACACCTTTACTAGTGAGGGATAAAAGTAGTAGACCTTCACATGAAACAACAATTATAAAAAAGAAGGATTAATTAAAGTGTTATTTAAAAGAATAAAACACATCTCCATAATAACCTTCATAAAAAGAAAATAATAAATAATCACTTGTTAAGGTGAATATGGCCAACAAGAGTTGGACAAGATAAATAAATTATCATATCACCTGAACCCTGCACTACATTCCGTGTATATCTTCCTGACGATCACTACTCACTCGTCCCGGAAGCCGAGGAAGGAGAAGCGGAAGCTGCCCTGCAGTACATGGAAATACTCGATGACACCGAGTGTGCTCAGGCTAACTTAGCTGACGAAGGCAAGCCCCGGTTCATTTAACCCAGTGTTTCAAAGTTTAATATACAATTATCTATGGATGCTTGTGCATTTAAGTTCAGGAGTTGTATGGAACCCTAGATGCATGATCTCTAGGTACCTGTGTCCTTACTAGTATGATAGGTCGATAGCTGCAAATCTATAGGGTCGTTACAAGTCGGGTGATGATGTCACTTGCGAGAATATGTTCCTAGATAGGAATCACGAGATCTCCTTAAATGGATCGCTCATGTGGTAAGAGCGTGGGATTTGGGCTCCGGTCCAATGGCTATTGTGGGCTAAGTGTTTAAACGTACTAAGCACTTGTCGGGAATGGGACCGGTAAGCCTAGTACCTTAATGAGGCGGCGAAAGGATCTTACTATTACTCATCTTGGGATGCGTCTCACGGCTAGCTACCGGTGTATGGTGAGTCCGGGTGCCTCGCGGGGTATGCCGGATAGCCTGACAAAGACTGTAAGATTCGATCCCGACGCGAAGAGTTTTGGGAACCGCTTGGTGGTTGTCCTCGCGGGGGCATCCCACCGTGTGTTTAGGTCTACCTTGCAAGGTTTGAATCAGTCGATTGTCGGCCTCTGACCATTATCTGAGACTACTTACCCCACTAGCCATGAGAACCCTAATGATGGAAGTTGATGAATATTATGCTTTATTAATTGTATGGTACAACCTTGTCTGTACTAGTTGGCCAATCTAGTAAAGTAAACCCATTAGAACTTGTGCTAAAATCTTGAAAGTAAGAACATACTCTTTGTTACTTTTCAGCAAAAGAAACCCAGTGGCCAAAAAGCCTTTCATGTCTAGGCCTATGAAGGAACGCTGAACAATATCCGGAGTCTACTTGCAGCTGTGAACACCGCATTGGACGATGCCAACAACACTCTATATGCAGCACAGCAGCAGATTTTCACTCTGGAGACGCAGAGGCGTGCCTTAGAAGCTGCACTTCAGAACAGGGAACAGCCAGATGCTCATGAAGCCACAGAAGGATGTACCTCCCCGTCGCCCAAGAGGCCACACTACGACTCCCCTGACGCCTGCACAGATGCCATGGCAGAAGATAGTCCTTAGGTTTAAGTTAAGAATAGGATCTTTTGTAATCGCTAGTAGACGATCGGTAAAGTGTGTTTAGTTTAGAGGTGTGGTTGAATGTTTGGTTTTGTACTTAATGTTTGAGCTGGATTTTTGTTTGAGTGCAATGTGTTGTGGAGTGATGACCACAACGACATTGGTTTAGTAGTAAGTTTGTGGGGGTTAGATTTCAGTCTCAATCAATTATCTATCTTAATCCTTTTGTCCCATTAAGTTTTCCCTTAATGCAAATCCGAGATCTCTAAATCTGTTTGCGCAGCTTTCTGAGTCAGCTGCACTGTTTTAATTTTATCTCGAGCTACATAACTCCGATTGCAGTAAAACCAATAGGAAAAGTTCAGAAATTTCGGGACTGATTTTCTGTGAAAAATTCAGAATATTTGGATGGATAAACAGAGAGTTATGGCTGAAACATTACAGCCTCACGAATCTGTTAAACACTGCTGACCTACCTGACTTGTTTATTTTATAACCAGAGTTATACAACTCCGATTGGGGTGATTCCAGTTGGAGTGGTTTCGTAATTTCATTACCTTTTATCAGTCTGAAATCCATAATTTTTGGTTACCCACACTGAGAGTTATGCCTGATTGTTTGGAGTCAACAGAATCTGTCTTATCTAAACATCATTGCTATCTTATCTTTCTGAGTTTAACCCTTGGTTCAATCATCTAAAGTAATGTCCCTAACACTCAGATGGTGAACACCAGGTCAGGATCAGGAGTTGATCAACCAATAGGAAGAGCACCCCAGCCAGTACCAATGGATCCCGCTATGCCGCAGTTCCTGGAGGCACAGACTCAGCTCATCCAGAACCTGACCAACACCGTGACAAACCTGCAAGCCCAGGTCAACAACCCACCGGTGCAGTCACCGGCGCCCCGCAACAAGCACCAGGAGTTTATGAGTCACCACCCTCCTGTGTTCACTCATGCCGCTGATCCACTTGAAGCTGAAGATTGGCTGAAGACAGTGTTGAAGATGCATACTACCTGTCAGTGTGACGACAGAGAGAAGGTCATGTATGCTACAGGACGACTTCAAGGATCTGCAGCCGCTTGGTCGGATGCGTACTCTGCCGCTCATGCCGCCCCAGACACCATCACCTGGGAAGAATTTACCACCAACTTCAGGAGCCATCACATACCCTCTGGAGTCATGACGATCAAAAAGAAGGAGTTCCTTTCTCTGAAGCAGGGAGGAATGTCAGTGGCTGAGTACAGAGACAAGTTCACCGAGTTGTCTCGTTATGCAGTTGAGGAGGTTGCAGAAGACAGGAAGAAGCAGGAGCTGTTCCTGGATGGGTTAGCTGGTTCGCTGCAGTACCAGCTGATGTCCTATCCTTTCCCCAACTTTCAGCAGCTAGTTGATGCCGCCATCCGCTTGGAGCACAAGCGCAAGGAGCTCGAAGAGCAGAAGAGGAAGGCCGCCAGCTCTGGGCAGTTTGGGAGTGCGTCTCGCCCGCGCTTCAACCCACCACCGAACACCCCGTTCCGCTTTGGGGGACCGGGTGGAAATTTTGGGCGATGGCGGTCCGGCGTCCGCTCGGCGGTTCCGGCGAGCTCGCTCGGCGGTTTCAACGTTTTGTTCCTCAGAGTCCCCGCCCAGTTCCCAGCAGAGTCAGCAGAGAGCCCCAATTGGCACACTAGTGAGGTCCGTGGCACCTCCTAGTCCTACCACCACTACTTGCTTCAAGTGCGGAGAGCTTGGTCACTATGCCAATGCTTGCCCAAAGAGGAACCCTCCACATACCCCAGTGCATAATCAGCAGCAGACAAGGAGCGGGAGTCAGACCCCACAGACCAACAAAGGACAACAGAGCTATGCACGAGGGAAGGAGATGCACGTTGATGCTGAAGTCGCTCAGGAGAACCCCAGAGTAGTGCTCGGTATGTTTCTAGTCAACTATACCCCTGCCTCAGTTTTGTTTGATTCTGGAGCATCCCATTCTTTCATTACATCACAGTTCGTAGCTCAACATAATATACCCATCAGTCCCATGTCTCGCCACATGTTAGTTACCTCACCTGGGGGGGAATTGAAAGTCATATATAAGTGTGACAACGTCCATCTCAAGATTGTGGCAGAGATTTCCGTGCCAATCTTATAATCTTGGATTCAAAGGGGATCGATGTGATACTGGGAATGGGATGGTTGACCGCGTGTGATGCGGTGATACAGTGTGCTAAGAGATCAATCCTTCTTACAAGTCCAGCTGGTGAAAGGTTTGAGTTTGCAGCAGATCCCGCACCATCAAACGCCAGTGCCGTGAATAAGCTTGATGGAGCAGCCTTGGAAGATATACGAGTAGTGTGCGATTACCCTGATGTGTTTCCTGAGGAGTTGCCAGGTATGCCCCCTGACCGAGATGTTGAGTTCGTTATTGATCTTTTACCTGGTACTGCTCCTATCTCTAAGCGCCCATATAGAATGTCTAGTGATCAGTTACAAGAAATTAAAAGCTCAGATTAAAGAATTAATGGGTAAAGGGTTCATTCGTGCTAGTTCATCACCTTGGGGAGCACCCGTTATCTTTGTGGGCAAGAAAGATGGCACATAGAGTATGTGTGTTGATTACTGGTCTCTTAATGATGTTACCATCAAGAACAAGTATCCTCTGCCACGTATTGAAGAATTGTTTGATCAAATGAGAGGAGCTAAAGTGTTTTCTAAGATCGATCTGCGATCTGGTTATCATCAATTGAAGATTAGGCCTTCGGATATTCCTAAGACAGCTTTTACTACCAGGTACGGACTTTATGAGTACATAGTTATGTCCTTTGGGTTAACCAATGCACCCGCCTACTTCATGTACCTGATGAACAAGATCTTTATGGAGTATCTGGACAAGTTTGTTGTGGTATTTATTGATGACATTTTGATCTACTCCAAGAATGAGGAAGAGCATGAGGAGCATTTGAGGCTTGTGTTGCAAAATCTAAGAGAGCATGAGTTATACGCAAAGTTCAGCAAGTGTGAGTTCTGGCTCAAGGAAGTGTCTTTTCTAGGTCATATCATCACCAACGGAGGTATTGCAGTAGATCCCAACAAGGTCAGTGATGTGTTGAAGTGGGAAGCCCCTTGTACAGTGTCCGAGATCAGGAGTTTCCTTGGACTCGCTAGTTACTATCGTCGGTTCATTGATGGATTCTCCAAGATTGTGAAGCCCCTCACCACACTGCTAGAGAAGAACCGGGAGTTCAAATGGACCAATGCATGTCAGTCCAGTTTTGAAGAATTAATGAAGCGGTTAACCACAGCACCTGTTCTAGTAATGCCTGATCTGCAAAAGAGGTTTGACATCTATTGTGATGCATCTCGACAAGGCCTAGGATGTGTGTTGATGCAAGAAGGTCACGTTATAGCCTATGCATCTCGCCAGTTGAGGAAGCATGAGTTGAACTATCCTACGCATGATCTTGAGTTAGCAGTAGTGGTTCATGCATTGAAGATTTGGAGACACTACATTATGGGAACAAAGTGTCAGAATTGTACTGATCAAAAGAGTCTGAAGTATATCTTCACTCAGAAGGATCTCAATCTGAGACAACGTCATTGGTTAGAGTTGATCAAAGACTATGATCTGGAGATTCACTATCATCCTGGTAAAGCGAATCTGGTCGCTGATGCTTTGAGTTGGAAGGGCCATACTAACATGGCTGTGATTATCTAGTTTCCTGATGAGTTGCTAAAACAGTTTGAAAGGCTCAACTTGAAAGTGGTTGTACATGCAGAGGGAGTGACTTTGGAAGTACAGTCCACTCTGGAGCAAGAGATACGTAAGTGGCAGCTAGAGGATGTTGGAATACAAAAAATCAAAGAGAGTATGAAACTAGGGGAAGCCCCAAATTTCACAGAGGATGAACAAGGAACCATGTGGTTTAAGAACCGGTTGTGTGTACCAGAGACAGGAGATCTCAGAGAGACTATCTTGAGAGAAGCTCACGACTCAGCTTACTCTATCCATCCAGGCAGTACTAAGATGTACCAGGATCTCAAGCAGAGGTATTGGTGGTACGGTATGAAGAGAGATGTGGCCGCACATGTGGCTTTGTGTGACACTTGCCACCGGGTTAAGGCTGAACATCAGAGACCCGCTGGTTTGCTTCAACCATTGAAGGTGCCTGAGTGGAAGTGGGAAGAGATCGGAATGGACTTCATAGTGGGTTTACCCCGAACCCCAGATGGTTATGATTCGATTTGGGTCATTGTGGATCGTTTGACCAAAGTAGCTCACTTCATTCCGGTGAAAACTACGTATACAGGAGCTAAGTTGGCAGAGCTATACATCTCCAGGATTATGTGTTTGCATGGTGTACCGAAGAAGATCGTGTCAGATAGAGGTACTCAGTTCACTTCTCGTTTTTGGGGGAAGTTGCATGAGTCCCTGGATACTAAGCTAAATTTCAGCTCAGCTTATCATCCACAAACAGATGGACGGACAGAGAGAACCAATCAGATCCTAGAAGACATGCTAAGAGCATGTGCGCTTAAGCATTGTGGTAGTTGGGATAAGAGCTTGCCATACGCTGAGTTCCCTTATAACAACAGCTACCAAGCCAGTCTCAAAATGTCACCCTTTGAGGCCTTGTATGGAAGGAAGTGTAGAACTCCGTTATACTGGAGTGAGACAGGCGAAAGGCAGTTATTTGGGGCAGACATCATCAGAGAAGCAGAGAAACAAGTTCAGGTCATCAGAGAGAATCTGAGGATTGCTCAGTCTAGACAGAAAAGTTATGCAGATGGTTAACGAAGGGATGTGGTCTTTCAGGAAGGTGACTATGTGTACTTAAAGGTGTCACCTATTAGAGGTTTGTGTCGATTCAGAGTTAAAGGGAAGTTGTCACCTCAGTTTATCAGACCTTTTAAGATCCTTGAGAGAGTGCGAGAAGTGGCTTACAGGTTGGAGTTGCTAGTCCATCTAGCTGATGTGCATGATGTATTCCATATCTCTCAGTTGAAGAAGGGTTTTGGTCCTCATGACAAGGAGCCGTTACCCTTGGATGATCTAAACGTTAAAGAGGATCTCACTATTGTTGAACACCCTATTCGGATATTGGAAACTATGACAAGGGTCACCAGGAATAGTGTGATCAAGATGTGCAAAGTACAGTGGAGTAATCATGCAGAGGATGAGGCAACATGGGAAAGAGAGGATGAGCTAAAAGCAGAGTTCCCAGATGTTTTTCCCAATATGTCCGAATCTCGAGGACGAGATTCTTCTTAAGGGGGGTAGAATTTGTAACACCCTAATTTTACTAAACATTTGGCTTTATTAAAATTTGCTAGAAACCTTTAATTGCTTAAGGAATATAAGGTTGTTTTATTTATTTTTAGGCATTTAAAACTTCTAAAATAAAGTTAATGAAATATAGGAATTTATTGTGGCATTCATGCTGGTGCATTTCTTTTGTTTGCTGGAATTCAAATTCAAGTTTGAATTCTATTTTTGATTCAAATCTTTTTCTAAAATACCTAAACCCTATTCCTAAAACCCCTACCCCTTTCCCTCCAGCCCCGGCCTACGCGGTCCGGCCCGACAAGCGGCGGCGGCCAGCAGCAAGCGCGACGAGCCGCCGCTCGCGCCCGCGGCCTAGCCAGCATGGCCTAACCCACCAGCTGCACAAGCTAGCCCGCGTAAGCAGCCGCGCACCAGCCCGCTTGGCCTTGCGGCCCAAGCCAGCCCGCGACCACCGCCGCCCCTCTCTCCCCTTGCCGCTGAGGCTGACCTCTGGGGTTCGCTGGTCATCCCCTACCCGCGCCGTCCTCCGCCGGGACTCCGCCGCCGCCGCCCGAGTCCGAGCGAAGCACGCTTCCCCGTGCATGGCCCGCACGCCAAGGAGGTCCGCCCGGGCTATTTAAAGCCGGCCGCGCCCCTAGGGTCTCCTACCCGAGCCGTCTGAGCCACCCGCCGCCTCTTGCGCCGCGTCTCGCCGAAACCCTAGCACCGCCGCATTCGGGTTCCTGCCGCCGCCGTCGCTTCGTCACCGTGAGATCGCCCAGGAGCCGCACAAGAAGGTGAGGAGTATCCTGGCGATGCTTGTGGTTGACCCCGTGCTTCGCACAGCCCGCAGTTCGCCGCCGCATCGAGCCGCGCCGCCGCGTGGAGCGTCGCCGCGGTTGCGTCTCCGCCGTCCGCACCGCCCCGGTTGGTTTCCCCGTCGTCGCGCGCCGCGTCTTGGTACCGCGTGTGCACGAGGGCCGAGCCCCCGACTCAATCTCGTGTGCGGCGCCGCCGCCCGCCGCCGCGCATCGTCGCCGGCCGCCGCAGTCGCCTCGCCACCCGCCGCTGCCAGTGTTTGCATGCGTTCTGCGCCGCCGAATCGAGATCCAGCGGGCCGGACTCAATCCTACCGCCCCGCTTAACATGTGCGCATCCCCAACCGTCGGATCAAGATCCGACGCCCCTGACCAACCCCGCTGCCCGCAAGCCACCGCAGCTGCGAGATCTAGATCCAACAGATCTAGATCAAGTCAACCGGGCCAACTAGGTCAAACCCCGCCGGCCCCGGCAGTTTTGCGGAAACCCCCAAGTTTTCCGAAATTCACAGATATACCCTTCCACCCTAAGAAGTTTCTTACAGATCAGTCCTTTTTTCTTTATTTTAGCCCAGAATATTTTCGAATCTTTACAGATTAGTCCCTATACCTTCCCTAAGCCATAACTTTGTCGTTTTAGCTCTGATTTTAGCGTTCTTTATGTCCACACGTTCGCCTCGAAGCGTAGATTAGTTTTATGCTACTTTTTAGATCTGTTTGATCTGTTTGGTGACTGTTTCTTATTTATTCTTGTTGTATGCTTGTATGTGATGATTGTGGACCGTAGAGAGTGATTCGTTCGAGGGATTTGAAGATCAAGTTGTGCAAGAGTTTGAGCAGCAAGGCTTTGTTGAAGGCAAGTATTCCTTGATGCATACCAGCTTGTCCTACATAACATGCATTTAAAATTCACTGTCTCTACTTTTCCGCTTGCATTAATTTGATGGGGACCTACTAAGGATCATGCCTAGTCTTTTACTACCTTTACCTTGATACCGGGTTTATCAAATTAATCTTGTGCTAGCTAATGCTTAACATGCTCAACTGGGATTGGTATTAATGAAACTTGGTTAACTTTATATTCTATGTTCCGTTTATGATCTTTACTTTACAAGTCTACTTTAATATGTCAACCGGAACATGGAGAGCCACCCAGGAAAACAGAACAACCACAATAACTAATGGGCAATGGTCTTGGCTGAATAATTAGGAACTTTAGCTTGGGATGGTCTTACATGATAAGGACAAAGGATCGGCGGTACTGTGGGGTATAGACTCGCTCTAGCAGGGGGATGGGTGAGTTATTCTTTTTATGGTGGGGTATCGACCTGCTAGGGGACTTTTTACCTTGCTAACTTATCTGGACCTTGTGGGTCATAACTTGCTAGGGAACTTTTGTAAAGGCCATGTAGCGTCCCTATGCAATCACACCTCGGTAGTGTAGTATGGTGCCTTGCAAACACCGCATGGTTGGGTCTAATGTTCTTTGGAGCTTTTACGCTACTTGTGGGTAAAGATGTACAACCTCTGCAGAGTGTCAAACTAATCGATTAGTCGTGCTCACGGTCAAGAGCGACCTGGACACTCACATGATTACATTATGGAACTTTAATGTTTAATTGCTGTTGTATTCTTTATTTATGATGCTTATATCTTATTAATTGGGTTGGTATGAACTTACACTCTTTAGTAATCAGGTTGCTAATAAAACTTGATCCACTAAAATGCTTAACTGCTTGAACCTTAGCCTCCACCATATGGCCTGCATGTTATGTTGCTCTCTCTTGCTAAGTATGTTATGTGCTCACGCTTGTTTATTCTCTTGCATCTACAATACACGGATTTGCTGCTCAGACTGGGAGAACTTTGAAGATATTCCAGGAGATTTCCAGGAGTTCTAGGTGTGCGTAGTCTTCAGTCAGCTGCCTGTGAAGGCATTTTCTTCGCTGCGAGAACTCGTTCTTCAAGTTTCGTTTAAGACTATGGTTTGTAATAACTCTTTATTCGTGTGGCACTGTAATTGGTATTCATTATGACTAAGTGTGTGTGTAACTTGATGCTGGCGCACACGTGATCAATGCATTCAGTTTTGCCTTTAAAACTGGGTGTGACAACCGAATACCCGCTCGGCGACATCTTGCGGAACTAAGATATTACTGGAAGGATCTCGAAGTGGGCAGTCCAACTCGGCGCCCTCAACATCGACTTCAAGCCACGAACAGCCATCAAATCGCAGGCACTTGTCGACTTCACGGTAGAGTGGCGGGAAAATCAGCTACCTACTCCAACTAAGCGCCCAGAGCATTGGGTGATGTACATCGATGGCTCGCTTAAGCTTGAAGGCGGAGGTGCAGGGGTACTCCTGATTTCCCCAACGGGCGAACAACTCAAGTATGTCATGTAGATATTTTGGAAGGTCTCAAACAACGAAGACGAGTATGAAGCTCTATTACACGGGCTCCGCCTCACAGCTTCACTGGGCATCAAGCGACTACTAGTCTACGGCGACTCCGCAGTGGTCATCAACAAAGTCAACAAGTCCTGGGACCGCAACAAGGAGAACATGGATGCCTACTGCCTAGAAGTTTGCAAGCTCGAGAACAAGTTATACGGTCTTGAGTTCCATCACGTAATCCGCGACAACAATGTTGCAGCGGACGTCCTGTCGAAGCTTGGCTCCACTCACGCTCAAGTACCAGCGGGTGTCTTCGTCCACGAGCTTCACGCGCCATCCATCCCGGAGCCGGCGCCACCGACCACTGATCCAGCACATCCCACAGTTGGCAAGGAGGTCATGATGATAGACATGGACTGGCGGCAACCCTTTACAGACTACATCCGCGAGCAGAAGGTTCCCACGAACAAGAACTTGGCTGAGCAACTCATCCGCCACGCCAAGTCCTACGTCCTAGTCGGAGACAAGCTCTACAAACGGGGCGCATCTTCCAGAGTACTCATGAAGTGCGTCCCCCAAGAAGAATGCAAGGGCATCTTGGAGGAGATCCATAAAGGCGTCTACGGCAACCACATGTCTTCACGCACGCTAGTCAACAAGGCCTTCCGATGAGATTTCTACTGGCCCACAGCTCTGGGTGATGCCGAAGAACTTGTTAGAAGGTGCCAAGGGTGCCAATACTTCGCCAAGCAACAACATGTCTCGGCCTACAAGCTAGTCACCATACCACCAACCTGGCCCTTCGCTTGCTGGGGGCACAACATGATTGGGCCTCTCCCGACTGCACCAGGTGGATTCAACAATGTCTTGGTGGCCGTCGACAAGTTTACCAAGTGGATCAAGGTCAAGCCGATCACATGCCCCAAGCCCGACAGAGTACTCGACTTCTTCGATGAACTCATGCATCGCTACGGACTACCCCATCGCATCATCACAGACCTGGGCTCCAACTTCAACAATCACTAGTTTTGGGAGTACTGCGAGAATAGCGGGATCGACGTCCGATATGTCTCAGTCGTCCATCCTTGGGCCAATGGACAAGTCGAGCGTGCCAACGTGATGGTACTCAATGCTCTCAAGAAGCGACTACACGATGCTGCTAACTCAAAAGGAGGAAAGTGGATCAAGGAACTACCTAATGCGCTCAGGGGGCTGCGTACTCAACCCTCCAAGCCAACGGGACAATGGCCATACTTCCTGGTCTACGGCTCCAAAGCAATTTTCCCTGTTGTCGTCATGTGGGATTCACCAGCAGTAGAGCAATACGACGAAGGCATATCTGAAGATAGCGGGCGAGTTGATATCGATGGACGCGAAGAAGCTCGCTGTGCCGCCCTCGTCCAGTCAAAAAGGTACCTTGAGGGTATCCGATGCTACCATGATCGCAACGTCAAGGAACGCTCCTTCAGCGTTGGCGATCTCGTCCTCCGCCGCATCCAGAACACGGAAGGACTACACAAGCTCAGCTCGCCATGGGAAGGTCCCTTCACAGTTGCTAAGGTGACCGGACCAAGCTCCTACCACCTCCAAACTCTTGAAGGTGAAGACATTAGCAACTCGTGGAATATCGACCAGCTCTGTCGATTCTACGCCTAGTCTCTCGACTACCCTGGGGGCTCAAGTCTGCACGACTACTCCAAGACCCCTTCACAGTAAGCAGTCTCCGGGTCTAGGCGCTAGTCTCCAGACTACTCTACTCCAAGATCCAGCGTTAATGGCTACTAACGGATCTCGGGCTGCTCAGAGTGTCAAAGGACTCCAGCAGCGGTCTATCAAGAGACCATGTACTTCAAGATCCAGCCTATACAGCTACTAACGGATCTACTGCTGTAAGCGGCTACGCGCCCTAGCACTACTTAGCCGTATGCAACCTCCGGGTCCTGGCGACTACACTTGTACAACGGCCCTGGCCATCCAGGTGTACTTCTTTCAGTAATAAAGTTTGATCATCTATCAAGTAACTTACTGTGTTTCCCTCAACGGTCCTACTGCGAGTACCACTACTCGTGACAACTCCACTATGAGCACTCCGCATATATATCTCGCGACAACGAGTACTCATTCATGGAAGCTTTCCCATTCATACTTAAACAAGTTCATTACAACTTTGTTTATATACAACTATTGCTACAAGCTAACCCTACAGGACTACTGGAGGTTCAGCTTTTCGGCGACTTGTTTAGCAATTGGCGCCATCTGCTCCAGGAGCCCCGCGTATTGCTCATCAGTACAGTTGGTGGCTAGTCCACCCGCGACTACGTCCACTGGAGCCTTGGGGAAGTATGACTTCATGTACGCCAAGACTTGATTAGGGATGGACTTCGCTAGATGCTTGACGTACGTCGCCAGACGACCGGGAGCCTCTCTCAGCCGGTCAACCAATGGAGCAATCTTCGGCCCACCCGGATGAGGCACCAGCAGCCTTGCAATGGGAAGTGCGGCTTTTTCAAGCTCTTGGAGCTGTCCCTGCAGCTTCTCGTAATCTTCGTTCAGCTTCTGCAGGGATTTGTAGCAGTTTACAAGATCACGATCCAAGGCAATCCGAAGCTCCATGTGCTTATCGCACTCGTAAGCTAACTGCTTATAATCATATTCAAGTACCTCGCGGACCTCCATCTCCCGGTAGAAGAGATTCTTCATGTCAACTTCTGAGGCCTTCAGCTGCTCAACCTGGGTCTCATGCTCTGCAATCAATAAAGAAGGCAATGTTAGTCTACCGCAGGGTACTTCCAATAGGTACTCGACAAGACAGTAGCATACCTTTGTTCTTATTACGGAGCGACTTGTTTTTGTGCACCAGCTCGTCGCTCTTCGCCTGCATGTCCTGGACTTCATTATGGTACTGGGCGAAGGCACCATCAACCCTCGACTGGAGCATGGCGGAGTGCTTCCTGGCCTTGGCGAGTTCTTCCTCCAATGCTTCCGCCCGGAGCACCATATCGCCATATCCTTGGAGCATCTCAGATTTCTGTCGGGATCTCTCCACAACATCTTGCAGCAGACAACAATTGTTACTCGGGTACTCAGCACTTATGTTAGAACAACCATTCAAGGGTACTGATAATTTACCTCATCCATTGCTCAGCCCGGCGCATCGCCCCCAAGTTGCGCGTTACTGCTGCTGGGTCGACGAGATCGTCCGCCGGAAGCTCGATCCCACCACGACTAGTTGTGGCGGCCCCGAACATCGGCGCTGAACGGATTGGCTCCGCATCCTGAATCTCTGGCGAACGGACGACTACTTCCAGGCTTGATTCTGGTAGTACTTCTTCACGCTTCTCTTCAGCCACCCCAGCGGCTCCTTCATTGGCTACCTCCGCCGGCTCGATTGCTACTTTGGTAGCTTCTTGGGTCACCGGCACCACGCCTTTAATAGGCACAGCCTCGCGGATGGTGCTTCCCTCGGCTTCGGCCCCTGTCAACAGAAGACACATGGATTAGTTTCCCGGGGGCTACGACCACTACTCGAGGTAGGCTGTGTTTGTGCAGTATACTTAACTTCAACTATGCTGGCCTCCGGCAATGTAGCCTCTACGGCCGGCACCACGATCTCGGCCTGGGGGAGGGGAGCGGACTCCTCGGCGGCTGGCACAGAATCTTCTTCAGCCGCTGCTGCGCTGGGTTCATCTCCCTTCCAAGACAAGTCTGTCGATTTCCTGCACATTACAAAATCAGTTGTCAACCAAGTACGACTACCAATCTTCATGTACTACTCAGGAAAGATCTTCATTTACAGGCTCGACTGGACTACAGTCACGGTCAGGGCGCTAAGCATGCTGGCGATGTGGACAAGCCCGGCTTCGGCGGGCTCCTCTTCTTCGACTTCAGTTGCTACTGGTTCTTCTACAGCAGCGGTCGTGGCTGGCTCCGTCCTGCTCTCAGCGAACGGTGCTTGCGGCTCGACTTCTGTAGTCGACTGCTGTGACACGAGCTCTTCCACGGTGAGGGCTGGGCTGCGGTTTCTTTCCATCGGCTCCCCCCACCGTCTCCAGTCGCCTTCGTCCCCTTGGTCTACGGGGTCGGAAAGCGGAATCTCCTGCAAGCACACGGAACTCTGTTGTCAGCATACACAACATTGCAACACAAGTACTTGACTACTCTACTCGAAGAGTTTACCTCTTGAGACGTAGTCTCAGTGACCTTCAATTTTTTGGCGACTTGCTTGCATGCCACGTTGTGCGACAAAGCCGAGGCCGAAGACCGGGCGTGGCTGTCTGGCCAAAACCGGCCTGACCAGTTTGGAGAACCGGTCTGACCGGAAGCTTCGAAGCGGAGGACACATGTCGGGATTGCAAGGCTAGCGTCGAGGCTGCACGAAGTGCGGTCGCTGGGCATCCATCCGATGGTGCTACGAATACAAATTCCCAAAGTGCCCTTGGTGGGCTTGTATCCCTAGTTATTAAGTAAGGGTATTTTAGACTTTCGGTTGCCTCCATATAACCCATGAGGTGACAGGATGGCAGCCATCTCTTGGAACCCTAGTTCATTTGCTTTCCTATTTTCCCTTCCTATTTTCTTAGGACTTCCATAGGACTAGCTTGAGAACTTCATGGTGAGATGTTGTGAGAGGGTTGGATGATCGGGCGGCAAGCTAGACCTTGTATGAACCTTTGTGGCATGTAAAGATGATTCGATGTGGTTCCTCAAGGCCTTGTTGTGTTGTTCCCTGTTGTTCTTGGTGGCGATTTTCGGTGCCCTCTCTTGGAGGTTTTCAAGGGGTTTTTTTCAGGACCTTGTTCTTGGGGATTTGATGGGGCAAATTCGTGTGAACCCTTCGTGGTTCTATTACCTTTGATTCCCCTCCCAAATCCGCAAGCTAAGGGGCTCGATTTTGGTAGTTTCGGAGTTCTAGGGTTGGAGGTGCTCTTGAGGGTTGACTTTTGATTCCTCTTGATTGAGTGGTTTTCGGGGACCGAGCTTCTAGCCAAGGGTAGCCCACGAGGTACCCCATCTATCCCCAAAGTCTCACTTTGATCCGTGGAACGAATCGGGAGATCGATTGGAGGGAGTGTTGAGATTTTCCCGCAGGCTGCTTTCTTCCCGACTGTCCAGGCAAAAATCGGCCTGACCGGTTTCCCAAACAGGTCTGACCAGTTTCGCCCTGTGGGCTGTCGAGAAGGGTTTTTGAGCAAGGAAGTCTATGTTGCACCATGGCTTCATTTGTTCAGATGTGGAAGGGCTCTTGAGGTGTTTTGGGTCTTTGGGGAGTTTCTGGACAAAATCGGTCTGACCGGTTTGCCAAACTAGTCTGACCGGTTTCCCTGGCATGTGTGAGGCTAAGTCCGACAGAAGCGGTCTAACCGATTTCAGAAACCGGCCTGACCGGTTTGGGCTCCCAGTAGCCGTGTCGTGTGTGTTTCCGCTGCGTGTGTGCTGTGGCTGTTGGTTGGGTCTTGCTCCTAGGTTCAGTAGCACTTCAGTGGCTACATGAACTTGGCAAGAGAAGCTTGCGGAGGTGCACGAGTGAAATCGGGTTCATAGGCCGAATTCTTGAATAGAATTTTTATCGGCTCCCATTCACTCCCCCTCTCTGGTTCGCTGTTTCGATCCTTCAAGTGGTATCAGAGCCGGTTCAGGTCTTTATTGACTCTAACCAGTCTAAGATCCAAAGATGGCGTACCAGGAACGGGGTTGGGGTCCTCCATACTTCGATGGAAAGAACTACCAGATGTGGAGTAAGCAGATGGAAGCGTTCCTCCGCGGTAAGAGTCAGATCCTTTGCGATGTCACGGTGGACACAGGCTATGTCCAGCTGATGAACTTTCTTGCTGAAGGATCGAGTGACATATTCGACGCCAGCAATAAGGCGATCAACTACTTGTTTCGTGCTTTGTGTCAGCCCGAGTTCGATCGGGTGCACACCGAGCACTTGGCTTGTAGAATCTGGTTGGTGTTGAAGGAGGCTCATGTTGGGAATGCCCAGGTTCAGGCTCGGATGTATGCGACCTACCGGAGAGAGTACGAGAACTTCACTCATCTCCCCGGTGAGTTCATCGATGCCTTGTTTCAGAGGTTCACGGTGGTTGTGAACAACATGAGGGCCAATGTGGACGTGCTCCCGTACGATGATCATGATAGAGCTGTCAAGCTCTTACACTCTTTGGATCGTACGATTTGGGGCGGCTCCCATACGATGATCATGATAGAGCTGTCAAGCTGTTCTCGAAGCTCAAGTCGGCTGAGGTGGATGGGGGCATGACAGCCAAGCTCGAGGGCCCGACTGACTCTCATAGTCTTGCCCTCGTTGGTGGTTCGAAAGGAAAGACTAACACTAACCCATCCACCAGGATGTTCTCTTTGTCCTCTTTGATATCTATGCCAGATGAAGAGTTCGACGTGCTTGGAGAGGACGAGCTGGTGCTCCTGATGAGGCGGTTCGAGAGGCTGCACGAGAACCGGGTGAACATGAGGAGGAACACGAGGACATGCTTCAACTGTGGCAAGGCTGGACACTATTTCGCCGAGTGTCCGAAGGTGAACAACCATGACAAGCACAAGTTCATGGACAAGAGGAAGAAGTCCAAGAAGAAAGATCATGAACATGGGAAGAAGGCTCCGTCTCGAGAGATGATGAAGAGATCGAGCGACATTGAGTCCGATTCCGAGGACACATCTTCAAATTCGAGTGATGAAGACGAAGAGGATGACAAGAAGAAGAAGAAGAAGAAGAAGAAGAAGAAAAATCTCGGCAAGTATCTCAACGGCCTCTGTGTGACGGGCTTAAGCCTCAAGGACGATTTCTGTGGCATGGCTCGCAGCTCTAGCAGCAAGAGAAGCCAGAAGGACGCCTCGGACTTGGATTCCGAGGATGAGGTATGTGATGAGCTCTCTTCTTTGCGCAAGGAGAATGAGGAGTTGGTTGACTTGCTTGATAATCACGATCACATGCTTAGAGAGGCTAAGAAGCTTAGGAAGGAGCTGAGATCTTTGCTCGAGGATGCTAGGACTCTTGATAGCAAGCTTGAAATTGATTCTCTTAAGGCTAGCCTGTTGTTTCTGATGAGAATGATTGTGCTGATTGCTCTGCTTTCCTAGCTGACTTGACTGACTTAGGGAAAAGTATGCCTCCAAGTGTGAGGAACTAGATGTGCTTAGGGTTGAGTTGGCTGAGCTACAATCTAGACCCACTTTGCTTGGTGCTTGCACTTCTTGCCCTGGTTTGCATGAGAAAATTGTTGAGCTTCGTTCTCGCATTGTTTCGCTTGAGGCTGATTTGAAAGTGCCTATTCCTATTTCTTGTTCTACATGTGAGTTGCATGCTATGAAGAATCTGGAACTTGCACAATGTGTTAACCATTTTCAGGATGAGAACAATAAGTTGCGTGAAGTGCTGAGTTGGTTGTCTGGTCAGGAACCTCAGCTTGGTATGATGATTGCAAGCTGTAAGCGCTTTGATGGTTGGGATTTGGGATTCGATAAGGTTGGTGAGGGCACCGGTGAGAGAGAAGGGAAACTCGGGAATGTTTCAGTTCCACCACAATCCACACCTATAAAGATAAGTTTGCACCCAAGCCAAACCAGTCGCTTAAACCAAGAGAAAAATCGAGTGAGGAGGCAAGTGAAAAGCCTAGTGAGAAGCCTTGTGAAGAGCTTCACCCCAAGCCTAAGCCCAGATTAATCCGTTTCCATTTTGAGTTTTGTGGAAAGGATGGTCAAAAGAGAGCGTTTTGCTTCAAGAGGAAGCATGAGGAGAGAATGGCAAAGGAGTGGGCTAATGACACACCCTGAAATTTCCAATTTCAGGATGTGAATAGAGAGAACAATTAAATAACAATTTTCTCATAAATTTAAGATTTTTCCAACATTTATTTTTATTTGCAGAAAATTGTTAACGGTGAATTTCCGTCAACCTAGAGTACTTGTTATACATTGGTTTCGATTATGATTTGCAACTTACCCGCCACTAGGCATACTAATGATGTAACAAGTTCACATTTGCATGTCGATTTTGGAGTTTGTTGTTTACGCTGGAAATTAATGTTAAAGAGGAGCCTTTCGGGATAGGTTCATCAAGCATTTCAAGAGACTATCATGAAGCCCGTCACAAGTCAAGACACGAAGTGAACAAGACTCCAAACAACCCAAGGACCGAAGCATCAACACGCAAAACTCCGGGGACTTGGATGTTTACCAATGAGATCAACTCAGCCCGAGAGATATTCTCGCAGCCCAGGACAGCATGATCTTTCGGTACAGATTCGGAGATTTAAACGGCCTTTAATGGCAAAAGTTTGACTACCGAAGTTGGACATGTGGAAGGCCCAATTCGGATAAGAGAGCTAGGAGATATAGCCCCCGAAATCCCTGCTGCGCAGTTAGTCCGAAATCAGAACAGATTATCTTCCAAGGCAGATTTGGAGATCTTATCTTCGTTTTTAAGGAAAGAAATGAATACCAAAGTTGAAGATAATTTCGTGGCACATAACCTGTACAACGAATTTGCATTATTTGGTGTCCGGACGTGGGAGATATGGCGCTGATAGGGAAGGACCGCGAATCAGGAAAATCTGGCTGATTTTATGGAAACCAAGTTTGCTTCTCTCCCAAGGAGGATCTCGTGCAAGGCAAGGCGGAGCACGCCCAAAGGCACCCCAAGGACATAAATACAACCCCTAGGCGCCCCAAGATGGTGACCCATTGACATCCATTCATCGGAGAGCCGCCGCAAGATGAGGGAGAGAGTTAGATGAGCTCGTCGTAAGGATCAACGCCGGCGGAGTGAAGGAAGCAAGAGGAGGACTAAAAGCCGCTGGCCTAGGGGTATTCCCAAGCTCCATCGCCGCCATTTTCATCGACGACGTTCTTCGGAGTCTCCATCACCCCTATGTGCTTCAATCCGTGTAAGATAATGGGGTAATGTATCCGTTCATCCCTAGGGTTAGATGGATGCATGCTATGTGATCGCTACTTAATTTGTGGTTTCAAGCTATTGTTTTCATGTTGATGATACTTTGATGATTAAGGTTAGCTACCGTGTTTTTCGGGCGTATGATATCCGCTACTCTCATAGATTCCATCAACATACCGTGTCCATCATAGGTCTAGCCACGATTACCTTCGTGTAGTGACAGTACGAGAGGAGGGAAAGGGCGAAACCGTGGTCACAACCCCCGGTAGATTGGTTTACCACTCTCGTGTAGTAGATGCATATCCATGTTATCCTAGATCATAGGGAGGGAACGCTTATCTTTCTTAATTACTCTCTTGTGTCCACACTTTACCATCTAGTTTAATCCTAGATTTGTTTGATCAACTTAGATTAACTTAGGTTAGATTGTCTTTACCTTTAGATTAATACTCTCTTTCAAAGGTTTTCCATTCAACTAGATTAGTACTTGGTTAAGCGCTAGCAATCCCCTTGCTCCGCGGATTGACAAGAACCTTGGGAATCCCGTGGTCAAAAAGGTGTAGGTCCGTACGCTTGCGGATCGTAGGTGGATACGAGTTTTATCCGTCCACAGAAATATAGTATAAGAAAAAAACCTTTGTTTGATTTTCTGAATTAAATAAATTGGTTTGATGTGTGTGTTGCATTCATGTCGGTGCATTCTAGTGTTTCTTGTGTGCAAAATGTTTTAAAATGCGTCTAAATCACATTTAGGTTCTTCTGAGATTTTTTCTAAACACTTTCTAGTATTTGATTCTCTTTCCTGTTGAGCTAAAAATATTTCACTAGAAGCCGAGCTCTCTAATATTCTCATGAGTTTCAAATATTTTATTTGATCTCCTCCGTCAACTTTAGTTTACTATATCATAGCATTTTGCTACATTTGTTTTCTTTTCAAAATCCTATATAAACAAAATCTGTAGTTATCCAAATACACTATCTTTTGTTTTTCCCCTCCCACTATTTTCTTCCGTTTCCTTTCTTCCTCTCACTGCTTCCTTCTCGGACCAAAGTAAAACTACCCCATATATATGAACGGCACACAGATCTTTCTGTTCCGTCTTTGCCGTTTACCATTCTATATCATGTCTTTGCCCTCAATGCCAATTCGTGGGCATATCCTAGCTCTAGATAAACAGGAGTCCAAGTTTAATCCAACTTTATTTCGAACTGGGGTTGGACCTATTTGCAGCACGCACGTTGGCCTATATAAACAGCAAGATACCTCCTCGTTTACTCTTTTGTCCCATCTACTTTGCTACACCTTGTGCCCTATGTCCTTGGCAAGCCGCCGCCGCCGTCGATCAATCTCTCCTCCACGCCCTAGGACGTGCTGTTGTGGTGCATCTTCCAGCCGCTGTCGTCTGGAGCAGCACACCCGTGGCAACAGGATGCCGTCCGCAGCATGTACGTCGCCGTGGATAGATGCAGCCCGCCGTCGTCCTCACTGGCCGTCTTCGATTCCGGTCGACACCTGTCGTTCTCGTGATCTTCTGGCTGTGTTTCACCACCAGATCAAGTCGTCCGTCGCCGCCAGTTCAAGCCGAACCATCACTTAGCGCTGATCCGATCTGTTGATGGATGTTTCGACCTGATCCAAGACCATCGATGTCTGATCTGCTCCTGGTGAGAATCCCGTGTCTCCCTCCTTTTATCGATCGTGATCTCATGTGCAATAACACCTCTGCTATGTGTGTGTAGTCGCTATCAAGCCACCCACTAATCCTGGAGCATTCGAGCCCTAGCAGCTTGTTGGCATGCTGCAGCCAGGCCTCTTCTTTGTGTGACATCACCATCGACATGCTGCCCGTCAAACATGCAAGTTGGCCTAGCCGGCCTCGTCGTTCGCCATCGATTCTGCTCGAGTGCCTGAGTCTACTGTCGTTGCCGCTGGTGAGAACCTTGCACCCCTCCATTCCACTCTTATATGCGTATTCGAGAAAGCAAAACCTTGTTTTATTATATCCTCGTAATGTCATGCCGATGTATTGACATGCAATCCGTAGGATCTCTTCTTTTAGAAAAAATAGCCCAATCCTTCCTAACTATATTTTAATTCTTTCCAACTTGTTAAAGCTTCAATAATCTTTATCTTGCATTGATTACCTTTTATCTACAATCCTTTATTCATCTATAAAAATCCTTGCTCATGTCAGCCAATCTATCAATCATTCTAATTTCTTTTATTGATTATTGCTTCACGGTGCAATCATCTCTACATCATGTTCCAATTTTTTCTTGTAGCCAATTTTTCGTAGTCATCTTTCTTCAGAGTTAAACTTGTTATCTGTTACTTTACCAGCTATTGTGGTTTATCTTTAGTCCAGTTCTCTTTGTAGTTTAGTTTTCCTAAACCCAGCTTAACTATAGTTCGTTTAGGCCGTTCTAGTTGGTTTCACCATATCCTGTACGTTAGCATGTGTATCACTTGTTACTTGTTTTAAAACCAAAGTTGCATGTTAATCTTGACTAATATTTATTCCATTACTTTTCAATAAAAGTGACTACGTTCTATCCCGGTTTTCATAAGCTAAGATCTAATTTGGTTAATTCCTCTTTATAACTAGCTTTCTTTAAATAAAAGATGCTTAGCGTTAAACATCGGTTTCCATAATAAAGGTAATATGCCTAATGACATCATAAATGCCTTTTCAATATTAAATATGTTTAGTTGAACACGTGACATAAAGTTACTCGTCTAGATATCTTATACTTGCTTTATCTTTCTAAAGTAATTGTTAATTTGACATAACTTCTACTCGAATGTTATAAATAAAACATGATTAGGTTTATCATGATTTCTTTAATTAAATGTAACTTGTTTAATGGTAACATACAATATTTCTCTGAAATATTCTTTCACATGATTTCTTAATTAAAATATGCCAAGCATAGTCTCTTGTTGTTTGATAATGATCTCGTGATAGTTTCGAGCTTAGTTTTGTTTTCAGCGTTCCTTGCGCTTCCATAACCAAAAGAATCGAGCTCTATCTCAATGTGATATTTTCCGTTCTTGCTCAATCTTCCGCAGTCATCTCTTTAAAGCAAACCAAGCCTTTCCCTTCCAAGCACACTTTGTGTTCTTTAGTGATCCACCTAATCGAGCCTATCCTTTAGTGCGTTCTTTTAAAGTTTTCTTTTGATTGGTGCTTTGTTCTTAGTATGCTTGTTTGTTTGCTTTGTGTATGTTTGTGCCCGATGATTGATGCGTTTGGAGTGAACGCCGTTCGAGAAGTTTGGAAGAGCTTGAAGTTGAAGATCCTGAGCAACTACCCTCTGGTTAAAGGCAAGTGTGGCCTTGATCTTTTGTCTTAAGAATTATACTTAATCACTCATTGCATTGCTTGCATCAATCTTGATGGGTTCCTATTAAGGATTATGACTAGTTTCTTTTTACCATTGCCTTGCATAACTGGGTTGTTTAATTAATCTTGATGGTAGATCTTGCCTAGTTTGCTCAACTGGGTTGGTAATAAACAACATGGATACTCTTTTACTTTATGTTCCAATGTGATGTGTGATGTTTAATATACAAGACCATATGCTTAATCAGAACATGGAGAACCACCCAGGACAACAGTGCAACCATAAGACATATGGCTCTGTCTTGGCTGAATAACTAGAGAACTTGGTGTTAGGTATGCTTTTCCTGATAAGGGTTGGGGGCTGACGGTAGATGGCGTATGGACCTGCTCGGGCGTAGGTGTGGGCTTGGCTAAGACACGGTACTCGTCCGGGAGCTTTAAACGCTGCACTGATCAAGTAACCTAGCGGGCAGCCTGCACTAGGAAATCTTCGTAAAGGCCTCGTAGTGCCCCTATGCAATCACACCTCGGTAGTGTGGTATGATGCTTGGCCTGCATCGCATGGTTGGGTTTAAAGTTCTTCGGGACTTTTACGCAACTTGTGGGTAAAGATGTACAACCTTTGCAGAATGTAAAACTGACTAGTTAGCCGTGCTCACGGTCAAGAGCGGCCTGGACCCTCACATGATAATTGAACTTGAAGATTGACTCAAATCGTGTTCTCTGGTTATGCTTATCATTACTTATGGCGTATCTTATCTATCTCTTTATGATAATTGTGGGTTGGTATAAACTTATACTTTATTAGTAATCAGGTGCTAATAAAACTTGACCAACTAAAATTGCTTAAATGCTTATAGCCCAGTTCACTATAAAGCCTTTGCATTCATATCTTTATCCACACTTGCTGAGTACGACAAGTGCTCACCCTTTCTATAAACATGTTGCTCAGAAGGAGGAGGCTACTTGATGTCTTGTGAAGATGTTGCTAGTGCTAGGCGTACACAACCCCCAGTCGACTGCCTGTGAGGTTTGGAGCCTTCGTTTCCAGGATTAAGCATAAATCTCTGATAATCTTTCTTTTTCTTACGTGATACTGTTTCTGTATACACTTATATGTCACTATATGCATGGAACGTTATCCTGGCATGCATATAGGTATGCACTTAGTTTCCTTCGGAAAATCCGGTGTGACAGCTAACAAGGACAAGTACCACCCTTCCGATGGTGTACTTGATCCTCGTGTGCAGTTGCCCAGGGCCAAGGCGAGTGTGAGGACAGTTCCGACTTGGGGAGAGCGAAAGACGGAAGGAGGTGTTGCTGGAGGAGTGAAATCGGTCAGACCGGTTTCGAAACCTGTCATACCGGTTTGGAGTCTGCAGAGTGGCAAGTTTGGTTTTCGTGCTCGTGAGGAGTCTCAGTTTGTCTCATGTGGTCGTGGTTCTGGTGGTTGGTATGGAGAGTCTGTGGGTGGTCAGTTTGCTGGGCGGTTCTCCCTCTCGTGCTCAATACGGGGATGGGAGGAGTCGTAGCTTTGAGATGGAGAGGAGGGACGATCCACAGTTTTCCTTTCGTGTTTTTTCTCCACCTCCAGGTAGAGAGGGTTGGTTCCCTCATAGTGGTTACCGTTGTAGTGTTCGTGGAGGTAGCTTTGGTAGGATGGATGTTGCTAACTTTACTTTTGAGGAAAGGGCCCGACACTGGTTTCACACCTTTGGGACTAACCCTAGTGTTGAGTCATTTGATCGCTATCGCTCTCGGTTTTGAGTTGCAGGTGGATGGCCCGGAGAACATTTGGTTGATATCGAGGGTAGTTCTCCGGCTTCATATCCCGGTGGTGACATGGAGGTCCATCACTTTCGTGGATGGTGGACAAGGATGAGTGAATTGTGAAGAAATGATAAAGGTAAGAGAATTTGTGACCTTCAAGTGTGTGGCCTTGGTCAAGCCACTTGGTTCTTTTTCTCTTTGGCCCTTGTGCATGTGTTTAGGGGGAGCTTGTGAGTTTTGCGCTCCTTTGCTCTTTTGCGGGTGGTGTCGAGCCCTTTTTGCCTCCCCTCGTGGAGCCGGTCGCTTGTGAGCTTTGTGTGTGGGAGCTCCTTTGTAGCATATGTATAGTTTCCTTTGTGCATTTCTTGCATTTGGCATGGCATATGTAACATGATGTATAGGCATCCTTGTATCTTAGATTGCATGCATTTTGTACATATGCATTTTGTAGGGAAAGCTTCTCCTATATACATTGTTCACCATGGAATGCTATATATGATCTTGTGAGCTAGTTTGGTATTCTATGGTTAGTTTAGCTTAGCTCTAGATGATCTTGATTTATATCCATGGTTGATGACTATGTTTTTGAAAAATGTCACATATATGCTCTCTCATGTGTAAATGCCTCTATATGATCTTGACATGTTTTAGTGGCTTGGTTATGCTTAATTTGTGGTTGGATATCTAGTTTATTGATCATATGGGGCCAAAGGCTCATTTGCCATCATGATTGTTTAGTTCCTTTTAGTCGCAAAGACATTTCATGTACCAATTATCAATCTGAAAATAAAATGTAAAATGCTTGAAAATGTGCTCCCATGTCATATGTGTTCAATTTAATTTGCTTTGGGTGCTAAACCGTTGCATGATGCCTACCAATGAGAAGTCTCATACATAGAAGTAGGCACATGGCTCGGTGGCTTTGACATGACATGCAGTGCTTGTGGGTGTTTGTGATGGTCTTATGATTAGAATGGTTGTCCTAGAATGAAGTTTGTGTGGCCTTGCCATTTTGACATGTTTTGCTCATGTTTATGTTTTTGCTCATGAGAGGGTAAATTTTCACAAAAGTGCTCAACTCTATTTTAGCTTCGTCCAATGGTTGTGAAACTTGGTAGTCATGAAGTTGATGTCATTACGAAGCTGTAGAGTATCCAACTTGCTCATTTGGACATGTGTAGCATCTTGTGATGAATTTTTTATACTTGAGAAGCTCTAGGTTGTATATTTTCAAATTTGAGCCTTGATTCATGCATTGGCAACAAGGGGGAGAAAGGAAGGTGGAGAAAAGTTGCATTGCATCCCTGGAACCTATCCCAAGAGCCAAGAGGGAGCTTGTGCATTTCTTTTGCATTTTTGGTTTTTGGGGGTGTGGTCTGCTGTGTGAAATCGGCCTGTCCGGTTTTGGTGGAACTGGCCTGACCGGTTTTGGGAACCGGCCTGACCGGTTTGTGCCCAGAGTTGGCACTTGTTCAGGGGGAGTTTGCATATGTGCAGGGGGAGATCTTGTATGCTTTGGTGGTTTGTGCTCTTTGCTTGAGCATGGTTTTGTCTCGGATGTGTCGGGCCGTTGCCCTTGCCTAAGGAGTCCGAGACTTGTCTTCTTCAAGTGATCTTGTTCTTTGCCTTTCTCGGCTTTCGATTGTTTGTTGGAGTTTCTTTTTATTTGTTTCACTTTGTTTCTTTTCTGTTTCCTTTTCTCTTTGTTTACCAAATGTGTGTGTTGTCAATGCACTCATCAAGGGGGAGATTGAGGACCATGTGTGGTTCGAGGACCGGTGGATGTTCGCTTCCTTGTGTGACGAGTGATTGAAAACGTTGTGTGGACTGATTCTTGGCTAAGTAATGCAGGTGCAGGTTGCGGCTTGACTCGTGTTGGTCCAGGTGAAGAACAAGGGAGAAAGGTCGTCGCAGGTGAGGCCTCTAGGTTGAGGACCAGAAGTGATCGATGGATGACCGCTCCTCAGTGATGAGTGATTGACAACGAACAAGTAGGCTCGGTTCGAGGGACCCGGTGGACAGCGAGACTAGTTGCGGGCCACATGGTGGCGACACGAGCAAGAGGAAGTCATGGACAATCGAGCCGGTGCACGGTGGCGGTCGAGTCAAGTGGTTTGGCGGGAGGCCGGACCGAGCATGCGGGGTTTGGTGGTTTGCCCACAAAACCATAGGAGGACGGTTTCTTGGTTTGGGCCTCAAAACCAAGTCCGAGGGCCCAACACGACGGAGACAGGATCCGGGCGTGTCGGGAAGCTTCGAAGCGGAGGACACGCGGCGGGATCGCATGGCTTGCGTCGGGAGGACGCGGGGTGCGGCAAAGGCGTGGCCGTCCGATGGCAAGACCCACAAACATTACCGAAATGCCCCTATGTGGGTTGTATCGCCAGTAGTTAAGTTAGGGGTAGTCGAGTCATTTACCACTCCGGCGGGACCTAATATATAAGCCATGAGTGTGTGTGGATGGCTCTCTCTCTGCGCGACTTAGGGTTTCATTTCCTCCCTCCCATTTCTCATTTTCGTAGCTATTTTTCTTCCATTTTCTCTAGGCTAGCATGAGAGCTTCATGAGAGATTTGTTGAGAGGGATGGATGCTAGGGCGGCATGCTAGACCTTGTGAATCTTTCCTGGTTTGTATAGAAGATTCAGAGTTGTGTTTTTCGTGGTCTTTTTGTGCTTGTTTTCGTGCTTTTTTTCTCGGTGCGATTCCGCGGATTTGAGTGGGTTTCTCCCCGGATTTCTTTGAGGGAAACATGGATAGATGTCTCGTGCATCTTTGTGATTGATATTGTGCCCTCAAACGCCGGGAAACCACTTCGATTCGAGGATTTTCGTTCGGTGCTCTAGTTTTTGGTGCTGCTCAAAGGATTCGCGATTCCCGGTGATTTAGGGAGTTAGGAGGCAAGATTTTTGGGCTATAGCATCCTTGTGTGACGCTTTTCAAGTCCCCAAACCCTTGTCTTCACAACTTCAACCGTTTGGGAAATCCGATGATGATTTGGGGGAGTTGACCTTCGAGGTCGGGCGTTTTCTTGCTCTGTCCGTGCCTCGCGGACGGCCCGCGCCCTCCTGGCAGACGGTCCGTGCTGCATGTGTTCGTCCCGTGTTCTTCGTGTTCTTGCTCGCCTTCCGTTTCGATCTGTCGCGGTTTTGAGTTTTGGTTGGACGGAGTTTCGGACGGTCCGCAGCAGAGGGCGGACGGTCCGCGGGTGCCTGGCGGACAGTCCGCGTGCTCCCCGCGGACGGTCCGTTATTCGGGTGCGTCTCTGTTGGTTCTGTGTGCTTTATCGGACGGTCCGCGGCGTAGGGCCGGACAGTCCGCAGGGTTGGCGCGGACGGTCCGCGGCTTCAGGTCGGACGGTCCGCGAGGCCAGTGCGGACGTTCCGCCCCTCCCGGCTGGACGGTCCGCTAGAGCCTGTGAGCTTTGCTTCTTGGTTCGATTCCTCCCTTCCTTTCTCGTGCTTCCGTGTGTGCTTCAAGGAATCGTTCCTAAGGCTAGAGGTTGATCCATAACCTCGTGGTCTTGGCGATTGGTGTGTGATTCGATCCATCGCTTGTGTGTGACCGGGATTTGACTAGGGCATAGGCCAGGTTCTTTGGGAAGAATTTTTACCGGCTCCTATTCACTCCCCCCTCTCTAGTCGCCATCTGGTCCTTCATAGGTGTGGAGAAGACAAGTAGGCTTCGTTCGAGGGACCCAGTGGCCAGCGGGGTCAAGTGCGGGCTGCATGGTGGCAAGAACGGCAAGACGAAGTCAGTAGATGGTTTCTTGGTTGAGCCACAAAACCAAGGTCGAGTCGGGACTTCGTGGGAGCCAAGTCATGAGTGGTGATTGGTGGAGGCTACATCAAGTTCGCAGGGTTTGCGGTGGTTCACCAGAAAATCACCGAGTTACTCGAATGAGCCACAAAGCTGAGGCCGAAGACTGGGCGTGGCTGTCTGGAAAAAATCGGCCTGACCAGTTTGGAGAACCGGTCTGACCAGTTTGGGGTCGCAGGGCGCCGGAAGCTTCGAAGTGGAGGACACGCGTCGGGATCGCAAGGCTAGCGTCGAGGCTACGCGGAGTGCGGTTGCTGGGCATCCGTCCGATGGTGCTACGAAGACAAATTCCGAAAGTGCCCTTGGTGGGCTTGTATCCCTAGTTATTAAGTAAGGGTATTTTAGACTTTCGGTTGCCTCCATATAACCCATGAGGTGAGAGGGTGGTAGTCATCTCTTGGAACCCTAGTTCATTTGCTTTCCTATTTTCCCTTCCTATTTTCTTAGGATTTCCATAGGACTAGCTTGAGAGCTTCATGGTGAGATCTTGTAAGAGGGGATGATCGGGCAGCAAGCTAGACCTTATATGAACCTTTGTGGCATGTACAGATGATTCGGCGTGATTCCTCAGGGCCTTGTTGTGTTGTTCCCGGTTGTTCTTGGTGGTGATTTTCGGTGCCCTCTTTTGGTGGTTTTCTCGGGGTGTTTTCGGGACCTTATTCTTGGGGATTTGATGGGGCGAAATTCGTGTGAACCTTTCGTGCTTCTTTTGCCTTTGATTCCCCTCCCAAATCCACAAGCTAAGGGGCTCGATTTTGGTGGTTTCGGAGTTCTATGGTTGGAGGTGGTCTTGAGGGTTGACTTTCGATCCCTTTTGATTGAGTTGGTTTCGGGGACCGAGCTTCTAGCCAAGGGTAGCCCACGAGGTACCCCATCTATCCCCAAAGTCTCACTTCCATCCGTGGAACGAATCGGGAGATCGATTGGAGGGAGAGCTGAGTTTTTCCCGCAGGCTGTGTTCTTTCCGACTGTCCAAGCAAAAACCGGCCTGACCGGTTTCCCAAACCGGTCTGACCGGTTTCGCCCTGTGGGCTATCGAGAAGGGTTTTTGAGCAAGGAAGTCTCTGTTGCACCATGGCTTCATTCGTTCAGATGTGGAAAGGCTCTTGAGGTGTTTTGGGTCTTTGGGGAGTTTCTGGACAAAATCGGTCTGATGGGTTTGCCAAACCGGTCTGACCGGTTTCCCCTGCCTGCGTGAGGCTAAGTCCAACAGAAGCGGTCTGATCGGTTTCAGAAACCGGCCTGACTGGTTTGGGCTGCCAGCAGCCGTGTCATGTGTGTTTCCGCTGCGTGTGTGCTGTGGCTGTTGGTTGGGTCTTGCTCCTAGGTTCAGTAGCACTTCAGTGGCTACGTGAACTTGGCAAGAGAAGCTTGCGGAGGTGCACAAGTGAAATCGGGTTCATAGGCCGAATTCTTGAATAGAATTTTTATCGGCTCCCATTCACTCCCCCCTCTCTGGTTCGCCGTTTCGGTCCTTCACCCTCCTCTTCATAAAGTTGAAGGCCACATGTTCGGCCCTCAGCCTGGCTTCCCTCAATGCCTTGATCTTCAGTAGCAGTTCGGTTAGCTGGATACCCTCCTACATCGTCGGCTCCGTATTCCACTAGAGATGGTGCTTCGGCTGCTTCCCGCTGGGCTTCGGCAGCTCCGGATGGTGGTTGGTGATGTAGAACCACTTCGACTTCCAGTCCTGGTTGGAGTCGATCAACTTATACGCCAAGTACAGCTCAGCGGCGTCTTCGCGCATCTGGATGCCGGCCCCTCCGACTACTCTCGGGTCGTTGGCGCTCGGCCGGGGTTTCACATGGAAGAACTTCCGGAACAGTACCCAGTGGGGCTTGATCCCCAAGAACGCTTCGCAGAAATGGACAAAGACAGATACATGGAAGATGCCAATGGGGTTGAGGTTAAGGTACTCGATACCGTAATACTCAAGAAGACCCTTGAAGAAGTTGCTCGCTGGGAGGGCCAACCCGCGCTCCACGAATTGCGCGAACATTGGGATCTCATCGGGGTTCTTCTCCATCGGGTATGGATCTCCCGCGGCGGCGCGCCACATGTGGACCTCCTTCTACCGGAGGAATCCGCTGTTCAGCAGCACCAACAAGTCCTCAGTCTTCGCTTTGGATTTCTTCCACTCCTTGTTGGGATTTGGGCGCGGGGGAGACACTGGCGGTGTTGACCCTCCGGCGGATCCAGTAGCCTCCTCCCGGGATCTCTTCTTCCCGGCGGCGGTCTTCATGCTTTTTGATGGTGAGGGCTTCATTCTCCAAGTGCAGCGGGTTTTCACTCACATTAGCTCGGGGGCTGCGGCAGTGGCTACTGGCGGCGGTTCGTGTGGATCTGTGATTTCTGGCGCGGTGGCAGTGTGCACTGGCGGCGGCCTCTTAGTGTGGTCTGCTTTGAATGGCTGCAAGTGCGGGGGGCGAAAAACCCTAAGGGTTTTGGCTTTTATTTATAAGACAACCGGCGGTTCTGCAACGGCCGGATGGATATGTTTCAAAACATCTGTAGCGGTGACGCCTGACCATTCAACTTCTAGTAGTCGACGCGCCTTATCTCGGGGGCTCGGCTACATCTACTCAACTCCTTGGGTAGTGCCAAGAATCAAGAGCAACTCAGGTCACATTCTACATTTAAGATGACCCTTCAATTCGAGAGGAAATACTCGACTCAAGGCTTGGGGGTTCCGTGCCACGTGTCCTTCTGTTTTTTCTCCGGATTTTGCGGGATAATCTTGCCAAAGCTTCAGATTGACCCTCAGCCAGAGTCTACGACTCAACCTAAGGCTCGGGTGCTACTCCATATGGAGTGCGATTTTGCAATCGCACTTCCATATAATTTTCAGCTTAAAGACAACGTGAGCATTGTTAAAGACCTTCAAGGGCAGAACTCGAGAACGCTTGGGAACTTGAGAACCATGTGTCGTTCGAGGACCGGTGGATGGTCGCTTCCTTGTGTGATGAGTGATTGACAACATTGTGAGGACTGATTCTTGGCTAAGTATTGAGGTGCAGGTTGCGGCTTGACTGGTGTTGGTGCAGGTGAAGAACAAGCGCGAAAGGTCATCGCCGGTGAGGCCTCCAGGTGTGGAGAAGACAAGTAGGCTTCGTTCGAGGGACCCGGTGGCCAGCGGGGTCAAGTGCGGGCCGCATGGTGGCATGAACAACAAGATGAAGTCATGGACGGTTTCTTGGTAGTGCCTCAAAACCAAGGTCGAGCCGGGACTACGTGGGAGCCGAGTCATGAGTGGAGATTGGCGGAGGCTACACCGAGTTCGCGGGGTTTCTGGTGGTTCACCAGAAAACCACTGGGTTCCTTGGTTGATCCACAAAGCCGAGACCGAAGAACCGAAGACGGTGCTGCTACAGTGCCAGACCGGTCTGACCGGTGGGTACCGGTCTGGCCGGTGAGGAGCACCGGTCTGACCAGTGTGCGACGACACAGTCCGGAATCTTCGAAGCGGAGGACACGCGTCGGGATCGCAAGGCTTGCGTCGAGGCTAAGCAGGTTGCGGTCGCCGGGCATCCGTCCGATGGTGAAGACATGAAGACTTCCAAAACCGCCCTTGAGGGGCTTGTATCCGTAGTTGTTAGAGAAGGGTATTTTAGACTTTCGGTTGCCTCCATATAACCCAAGAGGTGAGAGGATGGTAACCAACTCTTGGAACCCGAGTTCATTTGCTTTCGTATTTTCCCTTCCTATTTTCTTAGGATTTCCATAGGACTAGCTTGAGAGCTTCATGGTGAGATCTTGTTGAGAGGGTTGGATGATCGGGTGGCAAGCTAGACCTTGTAAGAACCTTTGTTGCTTGTATAGATGATTCGGCGTGGTTCGTCAAGGTTTGGATGTGTTGTTCCCGGTTGTTCTTGGTGGTGATTTTCGGAGCCCTCTTTTGGTGATTTCTTTGGGTTGTTTTCGGGTCCTTTCTCTTGGGGATTTGATGGGGAAAACTTGTGGGAACCCTTCGTGGTTCTTTGGGCTGTGATTCCCCTCCCAAATCCCTGAGTAAAGGAGCTCGATTTTGGGGTTTTTCGGGTTCTAGGTTTTGAGGTGTCCTTGGCGGGATTTCTTCGATTCCTCCTTTTTGGATGAGTTCTGGTGGGATTAAACTTGGCTATGGACTCCTCATGAGGTGTCCCTAATATCCCCAAAGTCTTGTTCAAGCCCGTGGAGCGATTCGGGAGATCGAGTTGTGGATTTGGGAGAGTTGACCCGCGGGTGCTGTTCATTCCGAGCTGTCCAGGCTACACCGGTCTGACCGGTGCTTTTGACCGGTCTGACCGGTGCAACCCTTAGTGGGTTTTGCTCAGGTGAACGCCTGGGTGTGTTCGCTGTTGTCCTGTGTTGCTGCTGTTTCGAGTTTGGGTCAGTTTGGTGGTCGGGTGGCCTGTTTGGTGCTTTGGGGGCTTTCAGGCTGTGACCGGTCTAACCGGTGTGTCTCAACGGTCTTACCGGTGTGGAGCCACTTGGTGAAAGTTGCCCAGTTTCACCAACAGGGACCGTTCTGACTGGTGGTGCTCACCGGTCTGACCGGTGTTGGTCTGTAGACTCGAGGTTTGGTGTTCCGCTGCGTTCTCGGGTTCGAAGGTTGTGTGTTGGTTCCTAGGTCCAATGGCACTCCAGTGGCTACGTGGGCTTGATCAACTTGGGTAGTGAGTCGGAGAAGTGTGTTGGAAGTCGTGTTCATCTAGTTGGAGTTTCCATCTCCTTCGACAAGATTTTTTATCGGCTCCCATTCACTCCCCCCCCTCTCTGGTTCGCCGTAACGGTCCTTCAAGTGGTATCAGAGCCGGTTCGGGTCTTTATTGACTCTAACCAGTCTAAGATCCAAGGATGGCATACCAGGAACGGGGTTCGGGTCCTCCACACTTTGATGGCAAGAACTACCAGATGTGGAGTAAGCGGATGGGTGCGTTCCTCCGCGGAAAGGGTCAGATCCTTTGGGATGTCACGGTGGACACGAGGCTATGTCCGGCCGATGGACTTCCTCGCTCCGGGATCGAGGGATAGGTTCGACGCCAACAAAGCAAGGCGGTCGACTACTTCTTTCGTGCTCGTGTCGGCCCGAGTTCGATCGGGTGCACACCGAGCACTTGGCTTGTAGAATTTGGACGGTGCTGAAGGAGGCTCATGTTGGGAATGCCCAGGTTTAGGCACGGATGTATGCGACCTACCGGAGAGAGTACGAGAACTTCACTCATCTCCCTGGTGAGTCTATCGATGCCTTGTTTCAGAGGTTCACGGTGGTTGTGAACAACATGAGGGCCAATGTGGATGTGCTCCCGTACGATGATCATGATAGAGCGGTCAAGCTCTTACACTCTTTGGATCGTACAATATGGGGCGGAAAGTTCGAGGCCATTGTGGAGTCAGAGAAGTATGACACTCTGACGGTGAATGAGCTGTTCTCGAAGCTCAAGTCGGCTGAGGTGGATAGGGGCATGACTGCCAAGCTCGAGGGTCCGACTGACTCCCATAGTCTCGCCCTCGTTGGTGGTTAAAAAGGAAAGGCTAACGTTAACCCATCCACCAGGATGTTCTCTTTGTCCTCTTTGATGTCTATGCCAGATGAGGAGTTCGACGTGCTTTGAAAGGACGAGCTAGCGCTCCTGACGAGGCAGTTCGAGAGGCTGCACGAGAACCGAGTGAACATGAGGAGGAACACGAGGACATGCTTCAAGTGCGGCAAGCCAGGACACTATTTCGCCGAGTGTTCAAAGGTGAACAACCACGACAAGCACAAGTTCAAGGACAAGAGGAAGAAGTCGAAGAAGAAGGATTATGGACATGGGAAGAAGACACGGTCGCGAGAGAAGATGAAGAGATCAAGTGACATCGAGTCTGTTTCTGAGGACACGTCTTCAAGCTCGAGTGATGAAGACGAAGAGGATGACAAGAAGAAGTAGAAGAAGAACCTCGGCAAGTATCTCAACGGCCTTTGTGTGACGGGCCTAAGCCTCAAGGACGACTTTTGCGGCATGGCTCGCAGTTCGAGCAGCAAGAGAAGCCACTAGGACGCCTCGGACTTGGATTCCGAGGATGAGGTATGTGATGAGCTCTCTTCCTTGCGCAAGGAGAATGAGGAGTTGGTTGACTTGCTCGATAATCGCGATCACATGCTTAAAGAGGCTAAGAAGCTTAGGAAGGAGCTTAGATCTTTGCTCGAGGATGCTAGGACTAGAGTGGCTGAGCTAGAAACACAAGTTCTTGATAGCAAGCTTGAAATTGTTTCTCTTAAGGCTAGCCCTGTTGTTTCTGATGAGAATGATTGTGCTAACTGCACTACTTTTCTAGCTGACTTGACTGATCTTAGGGAGAATTATGCCTCCATGTGTGAGGAACTAGATGTGCTTAGGGTTGAGTTGGCTGAGCTTCAATCTAGACCCACTTTGCTTGGTGCTTGCACTTCTTGTCCTAGTTTGCATGAGAAAATTGTTGAGCTTCATTCAAGCATTGTTTCGCTTGAGGATGATTTGAAAGTGCCTATTCCTACTTCTTGTTCTACATGTGAGTTGCATGGTATGAAGACTTTAGATCTTACAAAATGTGTTGGTCGCTTGCAAGATGAGAATGATAAGTTGCGTGAAGCGCTGAGTTGGTTATCGAGTGAAGAACCTCAGGTTGGTATGATGATTGCTAGCTGTAAGCGCTTTGATGGTTGGGCTTTGGGTTTGGATAAGGTTGGTGAGGGCAGTGATGAGAGAGAAAGGATTTTTGGGAATGTTTCAGTTCCACCACAACCCACACACAAAGACAAGTTTGCATCCAAGCCAAACCAACCAAGAGAAAAACCGAGTGAGAAGGCAAGTGAAACGCCTAGTGAGAAACCAAGCGAGAAGTCTTGTGAAGAGCCTCATCCCAAGCCTAAGCCTAGATCAATCCGTTTCCATTGTGAGTTTTGTGGAAAGGATGGTCACAAGAGAGCATTTTGCTTCAAGAGGAAGCATGAGGAGAGAATGGCGAAGGAGTGAGCTAACAAAAACAAGTACCACCCTTCCGATGGTGTACTTGAGCCTCGTGTGCAGTTGCCTACGGCCAAGGCGAGTGTGAGGTCAGTTTGGGCTTGGGGAGAGCGAAAGGATGTTGGAGGTGCTGCTGCCCAGGCTACACCGGTCAGACCGGTGTGGGGCACCAGTCAGACCGGTGCAGGCCTGGACAGGCAGTAGTTTGGGTTTCATGCTCGTACAGGTGCGAGGTTTGGTTCTGGAGTTCGTGGTTCTGGTGGTTGGGCTGGAGAGTTTGCAGGAGGTCAGTTTGCTAGGCATTCTCCCCCTCGTGCACACTACGGGGATGGGAGGAGTCTTAACTTTGAGAAGGAGAGGAGGGATTGTCCACGTGTTTTCTTTCGTGGTTTTGGTCCTCCTCCAGGTAGAGAGGTTTGGTTACCTCATGGTGGTTATCGTGGTGGTGTTCGTGGAGGTAGCTTTGGTAGGAAAGATGGTTTGGTTTGTGCTAACCCCACTTTCGAGCAAATGGCTAGGCACTGGTTTTACACATTTGGAACTAACCCCAGTGTTGAGTCGTTTGCTCGCTCTCGCTCTTGGTTTTCAGTTGCAGGTGGATGGCCCGGAGAACATTTGGTTGATATCGGGGGTGGTTCTTCGGCTTCATATCCCGGTGGTGACATGTAGGTGCATCACTTTTCGGGGATGGTGGACAAGGATGAGTGAATTTTGAAAAATGATAAAGCTAAGTGTATTTGTGACCTTCGAGTGTCTGGCCTTGGTCAAGCCACTTGGTTTGTTTTGCTCCTTCTCTATCTCATTTGTGTTGGGTGAGCTTTGTATGCTCTTTGGCCCTAGTGCATGTGTTTAGGGGGAGCTTGTGAGTTTTTTGCTCCTTTGCTCTTTTTCCTGTGGTGTCGAGCCCTTTTTGCCTCCCCTCGAGGAGCCGGTGGTTTGTGAGATTTGTCTGTGGGAGCTCCTTTGTAGCATATGTATAGCTTCCCTTTGTGCATTTCTTGCATTTGGCATGGCATATGTAACATGATGTATAGGCATCCTTGTATCTTATATTGCATGCATTTTGTATGATATGCATTTGGTTAGGAAAAGCTTCTCTCATATACATTGTTCACCATGGAATGAGATATATGTCTTTGTGAGCTTGTATGGTATGTTATGGTTAGTTTGGCTTATCTCTTGATGATCTTGACGAATAATCCATGGTTGATGATCTTGATGATCTTGATGAAAAATGTCACATATAGGCTCTCTCATGTGTAAATGCCTTTACATGCTCTTGACATGTTTTAGTGGCTTGGTTATGCTTAATTTGTGGTTGGATAGCTAGTTTATTGATCATATGGGGCCAAAGGCTCATTTGCCATCATGAATGTTTAGCCCTCTTGCTTCATCTTGTGGAGGCATAAGTTCCTTTTTGTCGCAAAGACATTTCATGTACCATTTATAAATCTGAAAATGAAATGGAAAATGCTTGGAAAATCTGCTCCCATGCCATATGTGCTGAATTTAATTTGCTTTGGGTGCTATACTGTTGCATGATGCCTACCAATGTGAAGTCTCATACATAGAAGTAGGCACATGGCTCGGTGGCTTTGACATGACATGAGGTGCTTGTGGGTGTTTGTGATGGGCTTATGATTAGAATGGTTGTCCTAGCATGAAGTTTGTGTGGCTTTGCAATTTTGATATGCTTTGATCATGTTTAGGATTTTGCTCATGAGAGGCAAGTTTTTCGCAAAATTGCTCAAATCGATCTTAGCTTCGTCTAATGGTTGTGAAACTTGGTGATCATGTAGTTGAGATCGATGCAAAGCCGTAGAGTATCTAACTTGCTCATTTGGACATGTGTAGCATTCTTTGTTGAATTTTTCTATTTGAGAAGCTCTAGGTTGAAATTTTTGCTTTTTTGGCTTGATTCATGCATTGCCAACAAGGGGGAGAAGTTTGACCTTGAAATGGTTTGTTGGACGCATTTAGAAGGTTTTCAGGTGGTTTCGAGCCATTTCTAAGCTCTGTTGTGCACCGGTCTGACCGGTCAAGGTCACCGGTCTGACCGGTGTGAGTACTGATCCTGTGCACATCTTAGGCACCGGTCTGACCGGTCGTGATGACCGGTCTGACCGGTGTGAGCTGAAGTTCTTTGCGGCTGCCCCCGTTTTCGCTGGTTTGCATGCATTCATCCAGAGGGAGGTGCATTGGTTCAGGGGGAGCTTGCATGTGTGCAGGGGGAGCTCTGTGTGGTGTTTGAGCTTTGCTTTGGTTGTTTGTGCTCTTTGCTTGAGCTTTGTTTTGTCTCGGATGTGTCGAGCCGTTGCCCTTGCCTAAGGGGTCCGAGACTTGTCTTCTTCAAGTGATCTTGCTCTTTTGCCTTTGTTTAGTTTTCGATCGCTTGTTGGAGTTTCTTTTCGTTCGTTTCTTTTCTTTTTCTTTTCTCTCTTGTTACTTTTTGTGGGTGTTGTCAATGCACTCATCAAGGGGGAGATTGAGGACCATGTGTGGTTCGAGGACTATTGGATGGTCGCTTCCTTGTGTGATGAGTGATTGACAACATTGTGTGGACTGATTCTTGGCTAAGTATTGCAGGTGCAGGTTGCGGCTTGACTGCTGTTGGTGCAGGTGAAGAACAAGCGCGGAAGGTCATCGCCGGTGAGGCCTCCAGGTGTGGAGAAGACAAGTAGGCTTCGTTCGAGGGACCCAGTGGCCAGTGGGGTCAAGTGCGGGTCGCATGGTGGCATGAACAACAAGATGAATTCGTGGACGGTTTCTTGGTTGATCCTCAAAACCAAGGACGAGCCGGGACTACGTGGGAGCTAAGTCATGAGTGGAGATTGGAGGAGGCTACACAGAGTTCGCGGGGTTTCCGGTGGTTCACCAGAAAACCACTAGGTTCCTTGGTTGATCCACGAAGCCAAGACCAAAGAACCGAAGACGGTGTTGTAGCAGTGCCAGACCGGTCTGACCGGTGGGTCTTGAAGGACCGATACGGCGAACCAGAGAGGGGGGGAGTGAATGGGAGCCGATAAAAATTCTTCTCGAAGGAGATGAAAACTCCAACAAGACGAACGCGGCTTCCAAACCATGTCTCCGACTCACTACCAAGGTTGGTCAAGCCCACGTAGCCACTGGAGTGCCACTGGACCTAGGAACCAACACACAACCTTCCGAACCGAGAAACGCAGCGGAAAAACCAAACCTCGAGTCTACTGACCCACACCGGTCAGACCGGTGAGCACCACCGGTCAGACCGGTCCCTGCTGGTGAAACTGAGCAACTTTCACTAAGTGGCTCTACACCGGTCAGACCGGTGAGACACACCGGTGAGACAGATGGCAGCCTGAAAGCCCCAAGACACCAAACAGGCCAACCGACCACGAAACGGACCCAAACTCAAAACAGCAGCAACACGGGACAACGAAGAACACACCAAGACGTTCACCCGAGCAAAAACCCACAAGGGCTCACACCGGTCAGACCGGTCAGGAGCACCGGTCAGACCGGTGTAGCCTGGGCAGCTCGGAATGAACAGCACCCGCGGGTCAACTCCCCCAAATCCAAATTTCGATCTCCCGAATCGCTCCACGGACTTGAACAAGACTTTGGGGATATCATGAACACCTCATGAGGAGTTCATAGCCAAGTTTAATCCCACCAAAGCTCGTCCAAAAAGGAGGAATCGAAGAAATCCCGACGAAAGCACTTCCAACCCAAGAACTCAAGAAACCACAAAATCGAGCACCTTTACTCACGGATTTGGGAGGGGAATCACAGCCCAAAGAACCACGAAGGGTTCCCACAAATTTCCCCCATCAAATCCCCAAGAGAAAGGCCCCGAAAACAACCCAAAGAAATCACCGAGAGAGGACTCCGAAAATCACCACCAAGAACAACCGGGGAAAACACATCCGAACCTTGAGGAACCACGCCGAATCATGTATACATGAAACAAAGGTTCGTGCAAGGTCTAGCAAGCCGCCCGATCATCCATCCCTCTCTACAAGATCTCTCCGTGAAGCTCTCTTGCTAGTCCTAAGGAAAACCTAAGGAAAATAGGTGGAAAATAGGAAAACTAATGAGCTAGGGTTCCAAGAGTTGGCTGCCATCCTCTCACCTCTTGGGTTATATGGAGGCAACCGAATGTCTAAAACGCCCTTCTCTACTAACTAGGGATACAAGCCCCTCAAGGGCGGATTTGGAATTCTTGATGTCTTCACCATCGGACGGATGCCCGACAACCGCACCCTGCGTAGCCTCGACGCAAGCCATGCGATCTCGACGTGTGTCCTCCGCTTCGAAGATTCCGGACTGCGTCGTCGCACACCGGTCAGACCGGTCCCCACCGGTCGACCGGCCGACCCACCGCCGGTCGGACCGGTGCGGCGCTGCTGCAGCTCCGTCTTCGGTTCCTCTGTCTTGGCTTTGTGGATCAACCAAGGAACCCAGTGGTTTTCTGGTGAACCACCGGAAACCCCGCGAACTCGGTGTAGCCTCCGCCAATCTCCACTCATGACTTGGCTCCCACGTAGTCCCGGCTCGACCTTGGTTTTGAGGCTCAACCAAGAAACCGTCCATGACTTCATCTTCTTGTTCATGCCACCATGCGGCCCGCACTTGACCCCCGCCGGCCACCGGGTCCCTCGAACGAAGCCTACTTGTCTTCTCCACACCCGGAGGCCTCACCGGCGACGACCTTTCGCGCTTGTTCTTCACCTGCACCAACACCGGTCAAGCCGCAACCCGCACCCGCAATACTTAGCCAAGAATCGGTCCACACAACGTTGTCAATCACTCATCACACAAGGAAGCGACCATCCACCGGTCCTCGAACCACACATGGTCCTCAATCTCCCCCTTGATGAGTGCATTGACAACACCCACACGAAAGTAACAAGAGAGAAAAGAAAAGAAAAAGAAACCAACAAAAAGAAACTCCAACAAGCGATCGAAAGCCAAACAAAGGCAAAGAGCAAGATCACTTGAAGGAAACAAGTCTCGGACCCCTTAGGCAAGGGCAACGGCTCGACACATCCGAGACAAAGCAAAGCTCAAGCAAAGAGCGCAAACCACCAAAACAAAGCTCGAACACCACAAAGACCTCCGCCTGCACACATGCAAGCTCCCCCTGAACCAATGCACCTCCCCCTAGACGAATGCATGCAAGACACCACTTGAAACAGGGCAGCTGCAACAAAATAGCCCTGACCGGCCAGACCGGACCACACCACCGGTCAGACCGGTGTGCAACATGTGTACAGAACCAGCACTCACACCGGTCAGACCGGTGACCCTGACCGGTCAGACCGGTGCACAACAGAGCCGAGAAATGGCTCGAAACCACCTGAAAACCTTCTAAACACGTCCAGCAAGCCATTTCAAGCTCAAACTTCTCCCCCTTGTTGGCAATGCATGAATCAAGCCAAAAATGCAAAACTTTCAACCTAGAGCTTCCCAAATAGACAAAAATTCAAGAAAGAATGCTACACATGTCCAAATGAGCAAGTTAGGTACTCTACGGCTTCGTATCGATCTCAACTACATGATCACCAAGTTTCACAACCATTGGACGAAGCTAAGATGGATTTTGGCAATTTTGCGAAAAACTTGCCTCTCATGAGCAAAGTCCTAAACATGATCAAAGCATATCAAAATGGCAAAGCCACACAAACTTCATGCTAGGACAGCCATTCTAATCATAAGACCATCACAAACACCCACAAGCACCTCATTTCATGTCAAAGCCACCGAGCCATGTGCCTACTTCTATGTATGAGACTTCTCATTGGTAGGCATCATGCAACGGTTTAGCACCCAAAGCAAATTAAATTCAGCACATATGACATGGGAGCATATTTTCCAAGCATTTTTCATTTCATTTTCAGATTTGTAAATGGTACATGAAATGTCTTTGCGACAAAAAGGAACTTATGCTCCTCCACAAGATAAATCAAGAGGGCTAAACATTCATGATGGCAAATGAGCCTTTGGCCCCATATGATCAATAAACTAGCCATCCAACCACAAATTAAGCATAGCAAGGCCACAAAAACATGTCAAGAGCATGTAAAGGCATTTACACATGAGAGCAGTGGCGGGCCCAGGATTTTGGGAATGGGTATTCAAGATTCAAAAGGTTGAAGAATAAATTTAGATAGCTTAACGTACAATTCATAAGACATAGATATATATATGTTCTAAAATTACCAACAAGACAACAAGGGGCAATATCTCAAATATATAGAGTATAAAATCATTAAAAAGCAAATAACATTGGTCAATACGCTTACAAATTACAAGATAACTCTTCCGTCCTTCATGTTCTGAAAATAAGAGATGATGTCCCCATCGTTGGCTTGTAAAAAGAATTCCCTTTCAATGAATGTAACCAAACAACCATTTAAATAATTCTGCCCCATCTTACTTCTCCGCTTGTTTTTGATCAAGTTCATTATAGAAAAGACCCTCCCAACACCACCAATTTGTTGCAACGGGGAGAACTAGCACCAATTTGAGAAGTATGTAAACAATGTCATACCGAGAAATCTTGTCCTGTTTTAACTAACATCATGGACGGCTCGCTAGACTTCTCGTATTTTTGAACTTTCCATCTTTCCTCACATCATCGATATAACGGTTCAATTGAAAAGAGAGTTGGTTGATTTCTTCAAATTCAAAGTCATGAGGATAGAATCGGGCAAGCTTTACCAAGTTCTCAACATTAAAAGCATGAAACGAATTGGCTGGATTGAATGATGCCATACATCTAAGTAGCTCAGTGTTTACCTCATCAAACCTATTATGAAGTTCTTGAACTTGTCTATCAATGATACCCAAATACATATCAGCATGAAATCGGTGGTAGTTGATGGCACCTCTATAGAACTGCTTTGATCTTTGCATGGGAACATACTTCCCATTCATGTCAACAACTTTAACTTTGTGCCTCTCACAAAAAGAAGTGACCATCTTAAGAAATTTCTCCCATCCGTCATCTTCTCTCAAAACTTTCAATTCTACCTTTGTGAACTCAAGAAGGTCCATTGCATTTACAATATCCTGCTCTCTCTTTTGCAAAGCATTGCATAAGTCATTTGTGTATCCAAATATTTCATTCATCAAGTGCAACAAGAAAACAAACTCAAAAGACTTAAATACAGTAAGCATAGTTTGAGCTCCATTAGCCTCAGCACCATTACTTTCATTCCCAATCTTGAAAAGAACTTTTCTGATTGAAGGATATAAAGCCATAACATGCATTACCGTTCTATAGTGAGATCCCCAACGTGTATCTCCTGGCCTTGCTAAACCCATCTCTTGATTCTGTCCTTGCCCAATTTCAATTTCACCTAATTTCAATGCTTCAATCATATACTCGGCTTGAGCCACCCGAAGCATGCGGATCTTCTTACAAGACATGCCTAAAACATTCAACAAATATGCAAGTTGCCCAAAGAACCAGTGACAATCAGTATTCTCCTTAGCAACAGCTACAAGTGTTAGTTGAAGTTGATGGGCGAAGCAATGGACATAATAAGTGAAGGGGACTCATCCATAATTAGTTTCTTCAACCCATTCACATGACCCTTCATATTGCTAGCTCCATCATACCCTTGACCACGTACCTTAGATAGGGGCAATTGATATTTGATAAGCAAGGATCGAATAGCATCTTTAAGAGTCAATGATGTAGTATCTTCCACATGCACAAGACCAAGAAACCGCTCAACTGGCTCTCCTTTTTTATTGACAAAACGCAAGCAAAGAGCTAACTGCTCTTGTTGGTACACATCACTAGATTCATCAGCAAGAATTGCAAAACACTCATCACCAAGTTCCTTCAAGATAAATTTGGTTGTTTCATGAGCACAAGAAGCAATGAGTTGTTTCTGAATCTTATGGTCTATCAGTTGACAATTTTGTGGAGCATTTCCTAGAACAACTCTATTGACTTCTTCAAAATTCCCTGCTAGCCATGCCAAAAGTTCCCGAAAATTCCCTGCATTGTTTGAATCCCATGTTTCATCATGGCCACGGAAAGCCAAACCTTGGCGTAAAAGAAATCTTATGCACTTAAGTGACCAAGTCAAGCGGGCAAGATAATCAGCCTTGTACTGTGTAGTGTTGGAGGCAACAGACTCACGAATTGATGCTTTAGGTCTTATGAACATATTGTATTTCTCTTCAGCTTCATTATGAGCACTATCAATAGCACCAACATGCCTCCTGATTCTGGATTTAATGTTCCAATTCCGAAAACCTCCATCAACAAAAGCATCTCCACCAGCATATCTGCAACTGTCTTTGAACAGATAACAAACAAAGCAAAATGCAGCATCTTTATCGACACTGTACTCAATCCACTTGAACTCCTGAAACCAACTAGGTAGGAATCGACGCATACCTCCACACTCATGTTGCGGAAAATCCTCTTTTTTCATCTTTGGTTGACATGGCCCCATTGCAATATATGCCCTTCTAACTGAATCTTGGTCATTGACAGCATAGCTTGAGATTGGAGATCTCAATCCAGGATCATGCTCAATGTCAATGTCACAATCATTTTTGTCTTCATCACTAGAATCATCTTCTTCCATGGGCATGGATTCACTAGCTTCTGTTATAGGAGGCTCTCTTGGGCTGATTAGATCTCACTGGTTCAGGTTGTACTGTGCTTGTTCCACTGCTACTCTGCCCTTGGAATAACACTATCTGCATCTGACTTTCATTGCAAGATTGAGTAATATTCTTCGGTTCAGGTTGTTTTTTCTTTGCAGCTGTCCTTGCCATGAAAACCCTCAAATCAGTAGCAACACTATTATTGTTCCTCTTCCTCTTCATGGTTCAAACTAAAATAAAAATTACACAAGTTTCAGCTTTATGGTTCAGACTAAAATAAAGTTACACAAGTTTCAGCAGAGAATGTTCACAAGCACGATATTTTGCAAGTTGCTATCCCAATTTCACAAACAATTGGAAATGCTCACCTCAGTTTGTAGATTGAGCTGCAGAAGAATGGAGCCCTGCTGCCGTGCTGCGCTGGATCTGTGCCCCTGTGGCTGTGCGCCTGTGCCTCCCTCTCCTTGCTGCAGGCTGCGTCCCGCGTCCGCCAAGGATTAGCAGACCAATTCGCAGGCACGCCACACCCGCACGCCCACGCCTCCGAGCTCCGACCTCCCCACCGGCGGCGGCATTTGGCTTGGGTTAGGTTTCGCTGAAGCCTGACTGCCTGAGACGAGCGTGGTCGAGTCCCTGACTCCCTGTCTGTGTGCGTGGCTGTGAATCTGTGATCCAGTAGGGGAAGGGCTGAGTGGGCCAGTTGGGCTTGTGAGAATTGGGCCAGGCAAAAGAAGGAAGAGCCGGACCAAGAATTGCTGTCCGGTGGGCTTTTTTGTTTGCATTGGCTGCTAGCTTGTTTTTTTATTTTTTCCACCAATATAACTAGAAATACATGACGTGTATCAAGTTTTTTTGCAAAAAAAATGGGTATTCAACTGAATACCAATGAATATATACTGGGCCCGCCCCTGCATGAGAGAGCATACGTGTGACATTTTTCAAAAGCATAGCTATCAACCATGGATTATTCATCAAGATCATCAAGAGCTAAGCCAAACTAACCGTAGCATACCAAACAGGCTCACAAAGACATATATCTCATTCCATGGTGAACAATGTATATGAGAAAAGCTTTTCCTAACCAATGCATATGATACAAAATGCATGCAATCTAAGATACAAGGATGCCTATACATCATGTTACATATGCCATGCCAAATGCATGAAATGCACAAAGAAAAGCTATACATATGCTACCACCGGCTCCTCGAGGGGAGGCAAAACGGGCTCGACACCACCGGCAAAAGAGAGCTCCCGCACACCCAACTCAAGAAATCAAACACACACCAAGTCCCCCCCGCAAACGAGTGAAAGTTGCTTGATCTAGGGGTTTGGTGAAAATATCAGCTAGTTGGTCATGTGTGGGTACATGGATCAAAGCTATCTTTCCTTTCTCAACGTTGTCTCTCAGAAAATGATACCTCACTTCTATGTGCTTGGTTTTGGAATGGAGCACTGGGTTCTTTGCAACGCTTATAGCACTGGTGCTATCACATTGAAGTGGGACATGGGTATACTCCTCACCAAAGTCGCTCATGGTGTAGGTGATCCAAAGGAGCTGAGAGCAACAACTAGCAGCGGCAACATACTCGGCCTCGGTCGTGGATTGAGAAACACTCGACTGCTTGCGGGAAGACTAAGACACCAAAGAAGAACCCAAAAACTGGCAAGTCCCAGAAGCGGACTTCCTATCCAACCGACACCCGGCAAAATCCGCGTCTGAAAAACCATGAAGCGCCAAAGAAGAGGACGCGGAGTACCAAAGGCCGAAGTCGGGAGTGTGACGCAAGTACTTGAAAATTCGCTTCACTGCTTGCCGATGCGAAGTCCTCGGAGACGCTTGAAAACGAGTGCACAGACACACCGAGAACTGTATGTCTGGCCTCGTCGCCGTCAAGTAGAGGAGTGACCCGATCATGCTCCGGTACTCCTTCTGATCCACGTGTTCACCATCCTCGTCCGCATCAAGAGCTGTAGTCGTACTCATCGGCGTCGTCATAGCCTTAGATTCCTCCATCTTGAACTTCCTCACAATGTCCTTGGTGTACTTAGCCTGGTGCACAAATGTTCCTTCCTTTGATTGCTTGATTTGTAGCCCTAGGAAGAACTGCAACTCACCCATCATTCTCATCTCGAACTCCCTGCTCATATCATTTGCAAACCTCGCAACAAGAGAGTTAGACGAGCCACCAAAGACAATATCATCCACGTACACCTGCACAATCCGGATATCTCTGCCCTGCCTCAGCAAAAACAAGGTCTGATCGACCTTCCCCATCTCAAAGCCTCTCTCAAACAAGAACCCCCTCAACCTGCCATACCAAGCCCTAGGCGCCTGCTTCAACCCATACAGCGCCTTCCTCAACTTGTACACCCGGTGGGGGTACCTCTCACTCTCAAACCTCGGAGGCTGTCTCACATACACTTCTTCCTCCAGCACACCATTCAGAAAAGCACTCTTCACATCCATTTGATGCAACTTGAACCCTTTAGCCACAGAAAAAGCTAGAAGGATCCTAATCGCCTCCAAATGGGCTACGGGAGCAAAGGTCTCCTCGTAGTCGATCCCCTCCTTCTGACTGAACCCTGAGCAACAAGTCTCGACTTGTTCCTCACAACCTCACCCTTCTCTCCCTCTTTGTTTTTCCACACCCACTTTGTACCAATCGGCTTACACCCTGGGGGAGGGTCAACCAATTCCCACACCTGATTCCTCTCAAAGTTCTCCAACTCCTCATGCATCGAGTTAACCCAATTGTGATCAGATAGTGCGTGTCCAATGTCTTTGGGCTCAAAAGAAGCAACAAACGCAGCATGAGCGAAATGGGAATTGTTTCGAACCCTCGACCGTGTAGTGCGTTCATTCATGTCGCCGATGATCCTCGAAGCTGGGTGATCCACTTGAACTCACCGGGGAGGTTCTCTCCTCGAAGCTACCTCCCCCTCAACATCAGCTTCTCCTCGTTCTTGATTTGTCGTCGTAGGTGTAGCAGAGGGTCCATCCATCATCTTAGTCGAAGTAGTGGGTACATGTTCAGCCGGGGGCACCACACCGCCATCTTCATCATCACCATGTTCATGCTCCTCCTCCTGAAAGATCTCCTCGCGTAGCTCATCATCACCTGCACACTCAAAGACAAGCTGACTACGTGGCTCTGTCTCGTCGAAGGTTACCTCGCAAGTCTCCACGATTTGGTTAGTTTCAAGATTGAGCACACGATATGCTCTAGAATGAGATGCATAACCAAAGAAAATGCCATTGACAGACCTAGCCTCAAACTTATCCAACTTCCTGCCTTTCTTCAGAATGAAACACTTGCAACCAAAGACATGGAAGTGACTCACCTTGGGTGTGCGGCCATGCATCAACTCATAGCATGTTTTCTTCTTGTGCACCCTGAGGTATATCCTGTTCGACACATAGCACGCGGTATTCACCGCCTCAGCCCAATACCTCCTCGGAGTCCTATGCTCATCAAGCATCGTCCGAGCCATCTCGCACAAGGTCCTGTTCTTCCTTTCCACAACACCATTCTGGGGAGGCGTATACGGACTCGAAAACTGGTGCTCAAGACCCAAGTCATGGCAAAAGGTTTCAAAACAAGAGTTCCTGAATTCCGAGCCATTATCACTACGGATAGCTCTTATGGCATCTCCGTGCCTCTCGTTCCTCAACCTCAAGACTAGATCTCGAACAAAACCAAACGTCTCCCCCTTCTCCTCGAGAAAGAACACCCACGCATACCGAGAATAGTCGTCCACCACAACAAGGACATACCACTTCCCACCCGCAGATCGCACACGAGCTGGGCCAACAAGGTCCATATGGAGCAGCTCGCATGGACACTCAGTCATCACATCGGTGAGAGGCGGGTGAGAAGAGGCCACCATCTTGGCATGCCTACACGGCGCACAAACCAACTCTTTCTCAAGCCTCAACCGTGGCAATCCTCGGACCAAATTGAGTTTACTCAAGCGAGACAAAAGGTCAAAGCTCAAGTGACCCAACTTCCTATGCCACCTCCACAACTCACTCGAAGAACCAGCCAAGAAGCAACACTCCACACCCGAAGACTGAGAAAATCAGCACGAAACACCTGACCCTCGGGAACGACCATACAAACAAGGTCCCCTCGAGAGTCCACAATCCGAGAACCACCTGGCCGAAACAACACCTCAAAGCCCTCATCCAACAACTGGGACACAGAAAGAAAATTGTACCCCAGCGATTGAACAAGAGCAACACGCCTCAGAGTGATCTTGTCACTCACTTTTATCTCACTTTCTGAAAGCACACGCCCACGCCCATTGTCCCCAAAGGTGATGTACCTCTTCGTCACCACCGGGATGAGACTTGAGAACCACCCCCTGTCTCCGGTCATATGCCTCGAACAACCGGAGTCAATCAACCAATTGTTCTTCAAGTCTCCCACCTGAAATTCAAAAATAGGCACGTGAGCGAACAAACGATCAGCACTGGGGTTAGTACCAAAGGAGGAAAACCAGTGCCGAGCCATTTGCTCGAAAGTGGGGTTAGCACCAACCAAAGCATCTCTCCTACAATAGCTACCTCCACGAACACCACCACGGTAACCACCCTGAGGGAACCACCCCTCTCTGCCTGGAGGAGGACCAAATCCACGCAAGAAAGCCCCTGGAATGTCCTTCCTCTCCAACTCAAAGCCACGACTCCTCCAATCCCCGTATTGAGCACGAGGAGGAGAACGCCTAGCAAACTGACCACCTGCACCCTTTCCAGCCCAACCACCAGAACCACGACCTCCAGAAACAACTCTCACACCTGTACGAGCCCGAAACCCAAACGGTGTCCGTCCGGGCCCGCACCGGTCGGCCAGGGTGCCCCACACCGTCCGACCGGTGTGACCCGGGGACGCAGCACCACCTGCAGCCTTCTTCTCTCCCCAAGCACGAACTGTCCTCACACTCGCCTTGCCCCTGGGCATCTGCATACGAGGCTCAAGTACACCATCGGAAGGGTGGTACTTGTCCTTGTTAGCCCACTCCTTTGCCATTCTCTCCTCTCGCTTCCTCTTGAAGCAAAATTCCTCCTTATGGCCATCTCTCCCACAATAGCCACAATGGAACCTCACAGGCTTAGGCTTAGGCTCGGGATGTGGCTGCTCACTCGGTTTCTCTTCACTCAAACCCTCCACCGGTTTCTCACCACTTGCCTTCTCACTCTCCTTCCCAAAGAACACATTCCCGAAGTGCTCACAAACTTGATAGGCTTTTGTACGTCATTTGTGGGTGTAGGAAACACGGGTGGAGCTGGGGTTGTTTCTAGTCGGTTCCTAAGATGGTTAGGTTTTGGTGGGAAATCATTTTTGTGGTGGGTTTTTGGTGGCTCCGGGATATTTTCTCCACTTCCCTCACCAACCTTGTTTGCCCCAAGCCCCTCACCATCTTGCCTCTTAAAGGCCTCAATCATCATCCTCAACTAAGGCTCATGACCGGACAACCAACCCATCAACTTCCTCAAATCATCATTCTCATCCTGCAAACGATCAACATATTGTGCAAGCTCCAAATTTTTCAATGCATGCATTTCACAGGTAGAGCAAGATGTAGGCATGGGTTCCTTCAATTTAGCCTCGAGCGAACTAGTGTAAGCATGCATCTCATCAATCTTAGCATGCAAAACAGGGCAAGAAGTGCAAGCACCTAGCAAAGCGGGTCTAGCCTTAAGCTCAGCCAATTCAACCCTAAGCACATCTAGTTCCTCACACTTGGAGGCATGCTTTTCCTTAAACAAAGCAAGATCGGCAAGGAATATGGAGCAATCAGCACAATCATTCTCATCTGAAACCACAGGGCTAGCCTTAAGCGAATCAATCTCAAGCTTGCTATCAAGCACTTGTGTCTCTAGCTCAGCCACTCTAGTCCTAGCATCCTCGAGTGAAGCCCTAAGCTCTTTCCTCATTTTCTTGGCCTCTCTAAGCATGTCATCACGGTTATCAAGCAAAGAGTCAAGCCTCTCATTCTCCTGGCACAAGAAGGGAAGTTCATCACGCACCTCGTCGTCGGACTCAGAGTCCGAGTCGCTCTGTGTGCTGTTCTTGCTGCCGGAGCTCAGCGCCATGGTGCAGAAGCCATCTCTCGCGAAGCAGCTCAGCCCGCTCAGGTTCTTGGACGAGTTCTTGTTCTTGCTGCGATCTCCCTCGTCTTCACTGCTGCTCGAGCTCAAGGTGGAGTACGCGGAACTGGAGTCGACGTCGCTCGCTCCAACCATCGCTCGGGCCTTGCCTCGGCCCTCCTTCTTCCTCGATCGTCGCTCGTCCTTGTACTTGTTCTTGTGCTTGCTCTTGTGGTCGCGCCTCGAACGGTACTTGCCATCGTTCATCCTCGGCTTGTGCTTGTAGTTGTCCTTGTTCTCGACCTTCTCCGGGCAGTCGGCGACGAAGTGTCCCGGCTTGCCGCACTGGAAGCAAGTCCTCGTGTTCCTCCTCATGTTCACGCGGTTCTCGTGCAGCCTCTCGAACCGCCTCGTCAACAGCGCCAGCTCGTCCTCTCCAAGGTCATCAAACTCCTCATCTGGCATAGACATCAAAGAGGAAAACGAGAAGATCCTGGTGGATGGGTTAGAGTTAGTCTTTCCTTTGGAACCACCAACGAGGGCAAGACTATGGGAATCAGTCGGTCCCTCGAGCTTGGCAGTCATGCCCCTATCCACCTCAGCCGACTTGAGCTTCGAGAACAGCTCGTTCACCGTCAGAGTATCATACCTCTCCGACTCGACTATGGCCTCGAACTTTCCTCCCCATATCGTACGATCCAAAGAGTGTAAGAGCTTGACCGCTCTATCATGATCATCGTACGGGAGCACGTCCACATTGGCCCTCATGTTGTTCACCACCACCGTGAACCCTGCGAAACAAGGCATCGATGGACTCACCGGGGATATGAGTGAAGTTCTCGTACTCTCTCCGGTAGGTCGCATACAACCGTGCCTGAACCTGGGCGTTCCCAACATGAGCCTCCTTCAACACCGCCCAAATCCTACAAGCCAAGTGCTCGTTGTGCACCCGATCGAACTCAGGCTGACACAAAGCACGAAACAAGTAGTCGACCGCCTTGCTGTTGGCGTCGAACCTATCCCTCGATCCTAGAGCGAGGAAGTCCATCGGCTGGACATAGCCTGTGTCCACCGTGACATCCCAAAGAAGCTGACCCTTTCCGCGGAGGAACGCACCCATCGGCTTGCTCCACATCTGGTAGTTCTTGCCATCGAAGTGTGGAGGACCCGAACCCCGTTCCTGGTACGCCATCCTTGGATCTTAGACTGGTTAGAGTCAACAAAGACCCGAACCGGCTCTGATACCACTTGAAGGACCGATACGGCAAACCAGAGAGGGGGGGAGTGAATGGGAGCCGATAAAAATTCTTCTCGAAGGAGATGAAAACTCCAACAAGACGAACGCGGCTTCCAAACCACATCTCCGACTCACTACCAAGGTTGGTCAAGCCCACGTAGCCACTGGAGTGCCACTGGACCTAGGAACCAACACACAACCTTCCGACCCGAGAAACGCAGCGGAAAAACCAAACCTCGAGTCTACAGACACACACCGGTCAGACCGGTGAGCACCACCGGTCAGACCGGTCCCTGCTGGTGAAACTGAGCAACTTTCACTAAGTGGCTCTACACCGGTCAGACCGGTGAGACACACCGGTCAGACCAATGGCAGCCTGAAAGCCCCCAAGACACCAAACAGGCCAACCGACCACCAAACGGACCCAAACTCGAAACAGCAGCAACACGGGACAGCGAAGAACACACCAAGACGTTCACACGAGCAAAAACCCACAAGGGCTCGCACCGGTCAGACCGGTCAGCAGCACCGGTCAGACCGGTGTGGCCTTGGCAGCTCGGAATGAACAGCACACGCGGGTCAACTCCCCCAAATCCAAATCTCGATCTCCCGAATCGCTCCACGGACTTGAACAAGACTTTGGGGATATCATGAACACCTCATGAGGAGTTCATAGCCAAGTTTAATCCCACCAAAGCTCGTCCAAAAAGGAGGAATCGAAGAAATCCCGCCGAAAGCACTTCCAACCCAAGAACTCAAGAAACCACAAAATCGAGCACCTTTACTCACGGATTTGGGAGGGGAATCACAACCCAAAGAACCACGAAGGGTTCCCACAAATTTCCCCCATCAAATCCCCAAGAGAAAGGCCCCGAAAACAACCCAAAGAAATCACCGAGAGAGGACTCCGAAAATCACCACCAAGAACAACCGGGGAAAACACATCCAAACCTTGAGGAACCACGCCGAATCATCTATACATGAAACAAAGGTTCGTACAAGGTCTAGCAAGCCGCCCGATCATCCATCCCTCTCTACAAGATCTCCCCGTGAATCTCTCTTGCTAGTCCTAAGGAAAACCTAAGGAAAATAGGTGGAAAATAGGAAAACTAATGAGCTAGGGTTCCAAGAGTTGGCTGCCATCCTGTCACCTCTTGGGTTATATGGAGTCAACCGAATGTCTAAAACGCCCTTCTCTACTAACTAGGGATACAAGCCCCTCAAGGGCGGATTTGGAATTCTTGATGTCTTCACCATCGGACGGATGCCCGACAACCGCACCCTGCGTAGCCTCGACGCAAGCCATGCGATCCCGACGTGTGTCCTCCGCTTCGAAGATTCCGGACTGCGTCGTCGCACACCGGTCAGACCGGTCCCCACCGGTCAGACCGGTCAGACCCACCGGTCGGACCGGTGCAGCGGCCGCTGCAGCTCCGTCTTCGGTTCTTCGGTCTTGGCTTTGTGGATCAACCAAGGAACCCAGTGGTTTTCTGGTGAACCACCGGAAACCCCGCGAACTCGGTGTAGCCTCCGCCAATCTCCACTCATGACTTGGCTCCCACGTAGTCCTGGCTCGACCTTGGTTTTGAGGCTCAACCAAGAAACCGTCCATGACTTCATCTTGCTGTTCATGCCACCATGCGGCCCGCACTTGACCCCGCTGGCCACCGGTCCCTCGAACGAAGCCTACTTGTCTTCTCCACACCTGGAGGCCTCACCGGCGACGACCTTTCGCGCTTGTTCTTCACCTGCACCAACACCAGTCAAGCCGCAACCTGCACCTGCAATACTTAGCCAAGAATCAGTTCACACAACGTTGTCAATCACTCATCACACAAGGAAGCGACCATCCACCGGTCCTCGAACCACACATGGTCTTCAGGTCTGACCGGTCTGACCGGTGGGCACCGGTCTGACCGGTGTGCGACGACGCAGTCCGGAATCTTCGAAGCGGAGGACACACGTCGGGATCGCAAGGCTTGCGTCGAGGCTAAGCAGGTTGCGGTCGCCGGGCATCCGTCCGATGGTGAAGACATGAAGACTTCCAAAACCGCCCTTGAGGGGCTTGTACTGTAGTTGTAAGAAAAGGGTATTTTAGACTTTCGGTTGCCTCCATATAACCCAAGAGGTGAGAGGATGGCATCCAACTCTTGGAACCCTAGTTCATTTGCTTTCCTATTTCCCTTCCTATTTTCTTAGGATTTCCATAGGACTAGCTTGAGAGCTTCATGGTGAGATCTTGTTGAGAGGGTTGGATGATCGGGTGGCAAGCTAGACCTTTTAAGAACCTTTGTAGCTTGTATAGTTGATTCGCGTGTTCGTCAAGGTTTGGATGTGTTGTTCCCGGTTGTTCTTGGTGGTGATTTTCGGAGCCCTCTTTTGGTGATTTCTTTGGGTTGTTTTCGGGTCCTTTCTCTTGGGGATTTGATGGGGGAAATTTGTGGGAACCCTTCGTGGTTCTTTGGGCTGTGATTCCCCTCCCAAATCCGTGAGTAAAGAGCTCGATTTTGGGGTTTTCCGGGTTCTAGGGTTTGAGGTGTTCTTGGCGGGATTTCTTCGATTCCTCCTTTTTGGACGAGTTTTGGTGGGATTAAACTTGGCTATGGACTCCTCATGAGCTGTCCCTAATATCCCCAAAGTCTTGTACAAGTCCGTGGAGCGATTCGGGAGATCGAGTTGTGGATTTGGGGGAGTTGACCCGCGGGTGTTGTTCATCCCGAGCTGCCCAGGCTACACCGGTCTGACCGGTGCTCTTGATCGGTCTGACCGGTGCAACCCTCGGTGGGTTTTTGCTAGGGTGAACGTCTGGGTGTGTTCGCTGTTGTCCTGTGTTGCTATTGTTTCGAGTTTGGGTCAGTTTGGTGGTCGGGTGGCCTGTTTGGTGCTTTGGGGGCTTTCAGGCTGTGACCGGTCTAACCGGTGTGTCTCACCGGTCTGACCGGTGTGGAGCCACTTGGTGAAAGTTGCCCAGTTTCACCAACAGGGACCGGTCTGACCGGTGGTGCTCACGGGTTTGACCGGTGTGGGTCTGTAGACTCGAGGTTTGGTGTTCCGCTGCGTTCTCGGATCGGAAGGTTGTGTGTTGGTTCCTAGGTCCAGTGGCACTCCAGTGGCTACGTGGGATTGACCAACTTGGGTAGTGAGTCGGAGAAGTGTGTTGGAAGTCGTGTTCATCTTGTTGGAGTTTCCATCTCCTTCGAGAAGAATTTTTATCGGCTCCCATTCACTCCCCCCCTCTCTGGTTCGCTGTATCGGTCCTTCAGAACTGTTCGAGAAGACTTCAAGATTGCTCAAGGATCAGCTGGAGTACCTTCCAGCCTCGGGATGTTTCAAGTATTCTTGAGGACTTTCGGGTTGTTGTACTCGGGGACGCTTGAGGACTACTCGCCAAGGCCGTCAAGACTACTTGAAGCTATCCTACTCGACTACAAAGTACTCGGGGGCTTGTTGTATGGACCTCCCTGGGCCCACTACCTCTGTGGGTACCAGGACCGACTACTCGATGGGCCCCTGGGACTACCCAGCTTGTGCCACACGGCACCTGATGGCGTGAGGCACAAGGTCTACGGTGGAGAAGTACTCGGATAGGAAGCTATACATGCCTTGTACTATGTAGAGGACTCCTAGACGTACACGACTAGTATTCCCTCCCTGAACCGACCTGTAACCCTGCCTCCCGGACTATATAAGGTGAGGCAGGGACCCTTCTCTCTGATACACATCATCTTGTAATCACACCCAATCAATGCAGAGCTACGCAGCAAACAGGACGTAGGGTATTACACACCTCGCGGCCCGAACCTGTCTAAATTGTGTGCCACGTGTCTCTTCCTTCGAGATACCGATCTCGGTGACGCCCATTCATCTACCTTGGGTACTCCCCATGGTAGGTTGCCGGTCTAAAACACCGACACCTGCTGATATTTTGTTCAAAATTCACACATGTCTGCAGAGATGGCGGGCAAGACTGGGGTGTACTGAGGCGACAAAACTAGACGAGATGATAGCTCAAGCTCGAGGATAGACTGAAGCTTTCTTGCAAAGAAGAAAGGATTGTCTACCAGTAGAGTCTTTTATCTAAAAAGTTGCTTTAGCTAGCCACCTTTTTCTTTTGTTGAAAAAACTAGAATGAAGGAGTTAGTTTTGTGGAGCTGGACAATCTTTTCTATATCAGGCTCTAGATCCCTTTTTGTGTTTGTGTTCTTCATTTGTAAGCTGGAGTTCCCAGCGGTGCTATTGGGTCTGTAACAAACCATAATTGCTTTCTATAAAAGCAGGGGCTACCCTATTTCAAAAAAAGGAAAGACTTTCTCTAGTGCGAGCTCCACGGTGCCATCCAAAAGGCTGCATGCGGTTGGCTGTGTCAGCTTATCTATTGTGTGCAGCATAGGTTATCGACTATGACTGTGCACTTGTTTCGCTTTGTCACCGTTGGCATTCCAATGATCTTGCTCTCTGCCATCTTCCTCGTTGTCCTGCGCATGTTCTTCCTCGCGGTCATGCCCATCTTCTTCCTCGCTGCCATGCATATCTGCTTCCTCGCTAGTCGCTACTACTAACAAGCGCTGGTAATTGGGAGGAAGAAGTGCATTTTTCGGTATGTCGACGCCTGAGTCTTAGAGGATGGACAATTGATTTAAATGTTTTGTCCATCATATCATGAGCATCAGACCTCTTGTTCCTCTTCTTCCTATACATTCCAGCGAACTCTTCACCAAACCCTTTACCCTAGACAAGTGAACTAGACACACCTCGGACCCAACCTCGATGCTCTAGAGTCTCAAGTGTTGAGGTGAGGATATCATCCTCCTTAACCCCAGATAAAGAACCATCGCTACCCTGAGGTGCAAGTGTTTTCACCCTATCTTCTACCCCCACCACTGCAGGTTTACTGAATGTTATGCCCCCGCTTACTTCACTAGTATTCTTGTTCTTTTCTTTCCTATCCTTGCCCGCAGATAAGGTCTCGAACGTCTAGGAAATTTCTCCCGAGGGTTCTGTTTTCCTTCTGCAGCTAGCTTTGCATCCTCCTCCTCCCACTCTTTCCTTTTACCACGATAACCTTTTCTGCCCGTCTTGTGTGGCTTATTATGCAATGCTCTCATTTGTTTCATCTCCTGGCTCAATTGCTGAAATGCAAGAGAATTGGTTTCCTGCACAAATATGTCCCCATCTTGTTGCTGCAAAAAGGCACGCTTCACAAAGGGAGTCTCCTCTTTAGTCACATTTTTTTCATAAACGGGCCTTGAACTGCCGTTGCAAGGTTCCAATCTATGATATAGCTGCCTTAACTGCCTTATTGTGAACAGATTCTTCCAGATTGGCTGGTAATGTAGCTTTTCCTTTAAAACTGTGAATAGATGGTCCTTCTCAATTGGTGAGAGATCATCAACCGCCTTGTTGATTGACACCCTCTCTCGATCAATGAGACCACAGACCAATACAAATCTATCCATCGCATCATCTGGGGTAGGCCAAAAACTTTGCATTAACTCCAGTTGCAGTCTACTTGTATTCTGGACATTTGGTTTGTGTCCTTGACCCGCGGGTTCGAGTACTACTCGCAGCAGTCGGTGCTGAGTGACCCTGTGAAGAAGGTTCACCGACGATGGGCTGTGATGATTCACTGGAGGTAGAGGAGTTTGTTATTGTGGGAGACTGCATAGATGATATGTCAGGTTTGTCAGTAGAGCAAAATAAGCAAGACTGAAAATATAAACAAAATTCTTATTAGCTAAATTCGTTTTCTCTGGCAAAATAGTTGATACAGTCGTAAATAAAATCAGCATAGACATACACAGTTCATATTTTACTTAATTAGCATACAGGGATAGGTGCTAGCCATTTTGATAGGGACACAACAATATGCTTATATATCAAAGCAGAGAATAAATTCCTTCAATTGCTTCCTTGTCCAACTTCAGCAGCGATGGATTGTGTGTTCCAAGTGTACATGCAACAAGAGGATAAAGAAATGGTCATGACATTATATATGACAGTAGTGAAACAACACTCACAACAAATCATGACACCAACAATAATAATATATATGACAATAGTGAAACAATTAACACTCACAACAAAGTATAAAACAGTCTAGTTATCAGTACATTATAAACCACTGCAATGTAATTTCCACTGATATTATGTGGCCATCATAATTAAAATATGCTAACAGGTTCAAAGCATAACTGTCGATCTGGTACATTCAAAGGATAGCAGAATTAAAGTATGCTAACATCCTTTATGCTTTTCATGAATTTACAGTGCAAAAATTATAGCACCAGGAACATAAAAATGAATTCCAACATTTCATATAACTTCATTTGTTAGCAACTATTTATTCAAAATAGACATGGAGCAGCAAAATCCATCCATCCAATCCACAGTCAATCAATTGAAGATGAACTATTAAGACATGTCTCCCTAATCCACCTTGACATGAATATATAGCAGATTGGGTGGACTACATTATAAACCACTGTGATGCAATTCCCTGTTTCCTTATGTGGCCATCGGAATTAAAAGATGCTAACAGGTCCAAAGCATAACTGTCGATCTGGTACATTCAAAGCATAGCAGAAATAAAGTATATGCTAACAGGTACAAAGCATAACTGTAGATCTGGTACATTCAAAGCACAGCAGAATTAAAGTATGCTAACAGGTCCAAAGCATAATTGTCGATCTGGTACATTCAAAGCATAACAGACATAAAGTATGCTACCATCCTCAATGCTTTTCATGAATTTACTTTGCAAAAATTGCAGCACCAGGAACATGAAAATGAATTTCAGTAGTTCATATAACTACATCTGTTAGCAACAATTATTCAAACAGACTTGGGGCAACAAGTGGCGGTGGTGGGGAGAATGCGGGTGTTGTAGATCTGTCTTGCGAGGAGCCGAATATTAACGGCACGCGAAACTATGTTTAATGAAACTACTAGCGTGCCCCTGACGGCTCTGTGCAACAATCGGAATTTCGTGGGCATTATAGTCAATATAGGTGGGAAATTTTGAGCAGCCCGCACACAGTTTGCCTGCTGACGCTGACGAGTGGGCAAGTGTCATAGGAGACAATGGTTAGTAAACCCGCATCACATTTGTTGGGAGTTGGGTCCAGCGGGCCGGCAGCGGTTATCTTTTTATTTTGGCTTTTGACGCTGACATGTAGGCCAGCCACTATTTTCTTTTCAATGAACCGTGCTTCCCTAAAATATTAGAGCCCAAAACGCAGCACCTGAAAATCATAAAAATACGAACAATTCATATTTGGACATTTAGTATTTGAATAAAATATCAACAGTCACACTTGTGTGCCCAAAATTCTTAGAATCCATTTTACATCCCATGTTAATGATGTAATAATTATACTAACATTAAGTGTGCTCTAAAAAATCTGCAAATTGACTTGCTAACATAATCTGGGTACCTAGACTTGTCTTCAAAATTTCAAATGGTTTCGATGAAGGAATAATATACTTGTGTACAAATATCTACAACTCTCACATAGTTTCATAGAATGTTCCTTGAACATTTAAGTTTTCCACACTTTGCAACATGTTCGAACTCATAAGCATTTGAACACTTAACAAAACCTTGGGGTTCACCTTAAGATTACGAAAATGCAAAGTTTCATTACAAAAGGTGTGGAAACAAATATTATTTATATGATGTACTTACATAGAACAAGATAAGGCATATAAACATTGTTCAAGAAATGGAATATACACTAAACAATGAAAATAAAGAAAACACAGTGATTTTAGAAAACTGTAGAAAAAAATTATCAAATTTGAACTAATTACGATAGAGAAATACATGTTACAAAAATTTGATTGTGGATTAAAAAGGGAAATGTCGTCGGCGACGCGGGATGGGTAAACTGTTCTTCATTCTCCAATAGAACAAAGGAAAAAGCAGAGGGCGCCGCTGCCCGCCACCATGTTTGCTTCGGTAGTTTTGACACCCAAGATGGCATCCCAGGCCTCGTCGGCGGCAAATGAGACCACCGCAACCTTCCATTTGACTCACAAACGTGACAAATCAAATATTATCTGTCAAAAACCGACATCTTGATAAAATCAAATCCACATTTAGTAATATATAATAATTTACGTTCAAGACAGATAATGTTCATTGATGCTTGCTCCTACATCCCGATGTTCATCTTGTTGACGGCGTACTCCACGGCGGGGCAGAAGCTACGCGTCGAGAGGTCGAACTCATGACAGATGCGACACTCTGCACTGCAGTAGTGGATGATCTCTTAGATATCTGGCCCGTAGCGCCTAAATCCCGCTGCCCAAATGCCGATGTGGGGATTCTGGATGGGCAGCAATGGGATGTCGTCGTTGTCGCTGTCTTCAAGCCAGTACCACCACGCAATGTTGTCGAGATCCTGTTTGATGATGTAGCGCAGCCGCCGCAGGTTGTGGTTCTTCCAAGGGCCGCCAGGGAGTGATGGGCCGCCACTGACTTCTTAGAGCAATGCCATGCCTTTGAGGTCCGTTGGGTTGCAACGGTACTTCAGCATCGCTAAGAAGTACTTGGCACCTGAGTCTTCAGCAGCGGCATCTCCGATGAGCTTCAAACCCTCATCGGGGTTCCGCAGCCTCATCGACCTCTCCATCCCCTCAAAACACAATGCCTCCGGAGGTTTGGCCTCGTGGAAGCGCCGCTCAAAGCACGACCTGACGTAGCGATTCTTCACACCTCACGAAGATCGTGCAGCGACACGTGCAGTAGTACCTCATCGGAGTTGCAGATGCATCGGAAGGTGCCGCAGATTTTATTGCGAAGGTTCAGGAAGCAAAATACGGGCTCATCGTTGATGGAGTGGATGATGATCTCGGTGACAAGTTCATCTGGCAGCATCAGCATCAAGCACACTGCGGGCATCAATGATAAGGGGAGGAAATAGCAAAGTGACGGGGTTTGGAAATTGAAAGGCGACGAGGGTTGAGGTTGGCAAGGAGGATTGAAGTTGAAGAGGGATGAAGTTGGCGACGAGGATTGAAGTTGAAGAAGGCAACAAGGGTTGAAGGTTGAAGATGACGCCTCGGCCATGTAATAAAACAATATATGGAAATTGAAAAGGTGCCGCAGTTTGGCTGCTGCCGTTGACATGTGGGCCCGACATCATTGCCTTGCCCCTTCTCCTTCCCGCGTAATTGAAAGGCAACGCATGGTTTTGGACGGTTTTGCACCTAAAACGGAGCCCGATGCGAAATTGAATGGCACATACTAGCAGTAATGGAGAAGTGGGTAGGGGTAGAGGCGTGTGATGGTTCCGTGTCTTGTCAATATAACTCCCTCGCCCTCCCCTACTTTCCCCTACTTCTTCCATAAGCTTATCATCTTTTTCACTTCTTCCTCCTTGCGATCCACCACTACAAATCTTCGGTCACCGAGAGAAGGAGGAGATGGTGTCGAGGAGCCCACCGCCGTCGAAGCGGGGACGAAGGAAGGACGATGAAGACAAAAGCTGCCGTCAGGAGAAGTTGGAGAAGGGGAAGGAGCCAGCGGCCAAGGACGCCGACGAGGAACCGCTCTTCGACAGCATTAAGTTCGTCGTTGAGCTGCTCAAGAGCGCCTTCAGTAAGCTTCAAGGTGTTGGTGAGGCCTTCGACATCAAGGCGCATCATGATGTGTACAAGGACCTGAGCGTGAAGGGTCTCGCCTTCTGGATCCACGGGTTGGATGACAAGCTCGACGGTGACAACGGTGACGACTGCAGCCACGGCAGCGACGACGGCGACGACGGCAGCCACGGCGGTGATGACTTCGGGACTCCGACTAATTGATAGACTCCTCAACCAAATAGTAACAATGTGTGTGTGCTTTTGTGTCTTTGTCTAGTTCTTGGACATGGACTACTTAGTTTGTTTGTCGATAATGAATTGCTTTGTTAATTAGTTTGGTTGTTAGATTTTGTATGTCATGAACTCGATCTAATAGACGCGAGTAGATCCAACTGCGTTGTGATGAACTGTGTTCTGTTGTGATGAACTGGAGATCTGTTGTGATGAACTGGATCTTAGATAGAATGGATAGTCATTACCGACGCGTGGGCCAATGTCATTGGTGACGATGGTTAGTGAACCCGCATCGCATTTGTTGGCAGTTGGATCCGGGTAGGCAGACAACAATTATCTTTCTTATATTGGCTGCTGACGCAGAAGCGTGGGCCCGTCACAATTTTTCTGGAATGAAACTTGCTTCCCTATATAAATAGAGCCCATAAAACATCACTTAAAATCATAAAAATACGAACAATTCGTATTTGGACATTTAGTATTTGAATAAAATATCAACAGTCACACTTGTGTGCCCAAAATTAATACATTTCATTTTTACAACCCATGGTAAGTATATAATAATTCTAGGAACATCAAATTTGCTCTAACAAATCTACAAATTGACTTAGCAACATAATTTGGGTACCTAATCTTGTCTTAGAAATTTTATATGGTATCGATGAAGGAATAATATACTTGTATCCAAATGTCTACATCTCTCACATAGTTTCCTAGAATGTTTGCGTGAACATTGAAGTTTTCCACACTTCGCAACATGTTCGAACTCATATGCATTTGAAAACTGAATAAAACCTTGTGTTCACCTTAAGCTTACGAAATGTAAAGTTTCATCACTAATGGTTGTGAAATACAAATATTCTTTGTATGTTGTAATTACGAAGAACAAAATAAGGCATATATGCATTATTCAACAAACGGAATGTACACTAAACAATGAAATTAATGAAAAGATGTTGATTTTAGAAAAAATTAGAAAAAATATCAAATTTGTACTAATAACGACGAATAAATACTTGTTATAACATTTGATTGAAAATTAAAATGAGAAATGGGAATTGTTCTTCATTTGAATAGAACTGGGCCCCACTGTCATTAGCGACGCGAGGCTGATAACCCGCGTCGGATTTGCTGCTCTCCCAAAATTTTACACAGATAATTTGAGCATCTTACAAAAGCTAATCTACTACTGATTTCCTATTCCAATACTCTGTGTGAACTTCACCATTTCGCCGCGCAACCTACAGTCTTCGTTGCAAAAAGAGAAATTCGAAGCCATCCCTTTTCCACGCCGCAGCCACCGCCGTTTCCTGCGCATGGCTGGTTGCGCCAAGTCCAGTAGTGGAGGGCGCCAATGTTGGGGGGTGTCCGAAAATTTGGATGAGATCCCCGAACACAAGAGAGAGGACAGTGAACACGTTCAAGTACACAGATGACGCAAGAGGAGACAAAGAATCTCCTAAAGACTGCTCAAGCCTCAAAAGTTGTGAGTCCTTTTACACGTGCCCTCGTGCCCCCTTTTATAGGGAGACGAAGGGACTTTTACATTCCGAAAGTATCCTCGAATCTATGGAATATTTCTAGTGTGAACGCATACATGAATGTCGTTTACACCTCATACATTTACAAGCTTGCCACTAGTTCACACGCCAAACCCGGACTTTTGAGGCAACGTCTTTGACTTGGCTTCTATCCGGTTCGCGAGTCTTTTATTCAAAGAAACCTCCACGCACCATAACCTCCGAATTTGATCTTTAGTAGATTCCCAAATTTCACAGATTCCGGTTCCAGATCTTCGCAGGTTCGCGACTTCAGGGCTTCGCAGGTTCGAGATTCTAGATCTTCATAGATTCGTGACTCTAGGGCTTCACAGGTTCAAGATTCCAGATGTTCGCAGATTCGTGAAGTTAGGGCTTCGCAGGTTCAAGGTTCCAGACTTTCGCAGATTCGCGACTTCAGGGCTTAGCAGGTTCAAGATTCCAGACCTTCACAGATTCGCGACTTCAGGGCTTCACAGGTTGACGATTCCAGATCTTCGTAGATTCAACGCCCCTGAAAAACTTATCTCATGAATTTTGTCAAACCCGACGTTTTGGGGTGACGGATTTTTCCTGAATTACCCAACACTAGCCCCTCAGGGAAGCAGGTTGACTCTGACGATCCGATTCCACGAAAAACTTTGAAATTCAGTAAAAGACGTCACCCTTGGAACGTAGGAGTGGACTTGAGTCCTCCGGAAATCTCGCAACGGTCGGATCGAGGCGAGTTCTTGAAAGTACCCCCCCCTCGCCTCTATAAATAGAGTTGTCGCTGTAAAAAATTTTCACTGCTTTCTCACTTTCTTCCGAACTCTGGCTTGTACTTTCGCAGATAAGCACTTCGCGATAATGTGTTCGTAGCTTCAAGACTTCCTCGAGTTTTTAAAGGTATTAACTTCTTTATTACTTAGTTATCGTTTTTACTTTTTAACGTTCACTCTCTCACATTTACTTTCGCGAACTTCATTTGCAAAAATCGTCTTAGACTTCTCAATTGTATTACTATTGATTACGTGGCCCGTGTTAAAAGCACTGCCAGACCTATGACGACCGAGGCGTTGGCTGCAGCTAGCCTTCCGGCCGAGCCAGAAGTTCAGAATCCTGAGACTGCACCGCTCCTTGAAGGGCACTCCTCTCCTACTGCTAGTGGATCTGGGACTCACGAAGATGGGGAGATTAGATCGAAGGATGGAGAAGTCGGAGATGTTGACACTGATATCAAAAATCTAATCGCAACCAAGCAGTCGGGGCCTCTTCCTCTGTCCTTTGTTTTCGGAGAATCCAAGGTCACAACCAACATGATCAGAGATTATGAGGTTGCTGGATTTTTTCCCGCGGGCACCGGACGTGCTCCACTAGACGAATAGACTCCTACTTCTGAGGATGGTGAAGTTGTTGTGTTCCGAGATTTCTTCACATCTGGATTAAGGTTCCCCTGCGATCCTGGATGCCTTTTTTGTGAAGATACATCAGCTTTCGCTGAATTCTTTCTTGGAAGTATCTAAGTTTATCTGGATCATGAAGACTTTCGGCTGCAACATTGGAGTTGATGCTTTCGTCCGATTTTTTGAGTTGGTTATTGTGCCAGATGTTATTAAGGTCGACGACGGTCAATTCTATGAGGCTCACTATACATGCTGCATTTTTAACACTAGTCGACAGAATACGCAAAAAAGAATCACGTGAATCCAGATCGCGCCCTGCTACAAGACAAATTTCACGGAAGACTGGAGCTCATATTGGTTCTACGTTAAAGTTGACATGTCTGCGATTCCTGGCTACAAAGGACCAGCTCATCCTCTCTCTTCGCCTATTGAGGCATTAACTGTTGTGTGCACTGCGGCCTACAATCATCAGGCAGCTGGGATCAGGAGTTGTGAAAATGCATTCCACCTTGCGAGCACTATCCTTGGTGGTCGTGACATTGTGAAAGAATTCTACTACTGCCCAAATTTGGCCGATTTCTCATGGCTGGGCCCCGACTGAAATCGTAATCCTCAATGTCAGCTGGGCAGCACAAGAAGTTCCCTTCAACTGAGAGACAGCAGAGTGCCGACGACTTCATGCTTGAAATTGAAAGAAGAGTGAATCTCATGATTGGTGAATACACCATGAATGAGTAAAAAGCATATAAGAACTTGGTGAAGCACAAGAAGAGGATAAATCAGGTATTCTCTGAATTCTGTGGAGACAAATCTTTTCGCTCTCGACGCCCAGGTCGCAATTTGAAGATGCCTGCCGTTGTTGTTGCCAGCTGTTCAGCTGCACCCCCAAAAGCTCCAAGAAGAAGATCCTCCAAGAGCAGTCGATTGACTGTCAATGAGACTATGTCCTCTAGTGTTCAACTCGCGAAAACAAAGTCTCTCGAGTCATGGACACACAAGAGCAAATCTTCCGAACCAGTTTCGGATGTTGAACTTTAGGCAGCCTCCAGCCTCACCCAGATGAGCCAAAAGAAGGCTAAGAAAGCTGTTAAGAAGGTTGCTGCTGTTGAGGTTCGACGGGTTCCCTCTGCTTTCGATGATGAACTCTTCGCGGAGCCTAGCTAGAAAGGTTTTTCCTCTTGGCCTTTCTTAAGATTCAATTTTCAAGAACACTGCACTCCGAGTTCTGAAAATGACTTCGTGGATGTTGGCTCGTTTTCATATGTTGCTGTTGAAGTTCAGAAGGAGGTCGTTTCTACTGCTGCTAGCTGCTGCTATGGATACTACTGTTTCCCAGTCCGTCCATCCCCAAGAGGAGGTATCTCCCGAATTCACGAGAGATCTTGAACTAACCATTCACAAGGGCGAAGAGCCCGTCCAAGATGTTGCCTTGCTTGAAACTCGCGAAGATCTTCCCGAGGGTCAAGATCCTTCTCCTTCCGTAACCGCCTTCAATAAAAGCTTCGATACGTCACACCGCGGTGAATTGCTAAGTGTTGGCTGTGAAGTGGCTAGAAAGAAAGGTGGCGCACCCAGGATTTTAACACTTTGGAGAACATCTGCGCTTATTGATGAAACAGGAGAGGGGGGTTCAGAACAATCACTTCACTCGCTCGGACAAGCTGTTCGTGATTGAGGGAAGGAACCTCGTTGTTCTCTGAAGAAAACTTCCGCCTTTTTGGGTAAATCTTCTATGAGTTCGGGGAAGAAGGTTACTATGCAAAACCTAAGCAAAAAAGGTTAATCCTTCGGCCTCCAAGTTTTATGGTTTTCTACTTATGACTTTAATTATGGAACTTTTTCAGAATTTGAAGATCTTCTTCGTTCATACCTGTTGTCCAAAATTGCGAAGTATCAATAGGATTATGCTCTTAAATCCTTCTTGCTTGGAAAGATTGCTTCTAAGCGGCTTGTTGAACAAGAAAAAGTCAATAAACATCTATCTCAAAAGTCTAAGAAACTCAGACACAACTTCGATCTTGCTCAAGATGTGAATCTCAACCTTGAGAAGAAGGTAGCCGAGCTGGCGGAAGCCCTTAGGCAGTGCCAAGATGACAAGAAGATCGTCGAAGAGGCTCTTGAACAGTCTAAGAAGGATTTCGAGAAACTGCAAAAAATTCACAACGATGATCTGTGTTTGATTGAAAACCTTCGTAAAGATCATGATAAATCTTCGAAGGCAGTTGAGGATCTTCGCCATAACAATGCTGATCTTGCGAAGACACTGAGCAGCAAAGAGCGAAAAATTCAGGATCTTTAGAGAGCACTAGCTGAATGGAGGGAAGCCTCGGGGAAAGACATCTCTGAAATCACTAACAAGTTACATCTTCTGTTCAAGGAATATGAGAAATCTTTGTTGAATTTTGGTGTTCGTCCTGCTCCACTTCCTGCCGATATAAGTCTTTATGATTTCATGAGTTGCATCGAGACTCAATTCAAGGCACTGCCCGAAGTTATTACTGGTGCTAGTGATTTTGCTGCGGCGTTTTCAGTCGAAAGTATTCTGAAGCTGCTCCACGTTTTTGACTACGCTGATCTTGTGAAGTTTCGCGAGAAACTTCCACAATTTCCTGATGCTCCGAGCACTTCGAGACTTCGACCTAATGCAGACTTCCTCGCAATCTAAAATAAGTATGCGAGAGAATTTTGGTTTGCCAGCGGGAGGGTAATTGTTAAGAACGTCGCCCGTGCTAAACTTGCCCAGGATGGTTTTCTTTAGAAATGCTGCTAATTCTTGCGAATTCGGGAATTGTTTTCGATTTTTCTGACATTTTTCCTTTGCTTTCTTTAGTTGCTTGAATCGGATGAACAGGAAAAGAGCACTGCACTGCCAGAGTCATCTTCCGAAGATGTAGAAGATGACATCACCGACACAGATGGGGAGGACTCTGGCGACAGCAGCGACGACGGAAGTAGCGATCATGCCTATGATCATGAGGAAGATTCCCCAAAGGTTGACATCACATGCTAAACATTGATGAAACATTTGCCCTTCGTGGCCCTTGTGTACATATGTAACTTCATTAGGCTGTAATATTTTGTCTGAACAAGTTGTCTTGTAAACTTGAACCTGCGTAGGCCCTGCAAGTTGGGCCTGCGCAGGATGTGATGCTGCTGCGAATTCATCGTGGAAATAAGTTTGTCAGTTGTGAAGCATGGCGTCTGTTCCAAGAGGCCCATCCCGATCAAGATTTTTTGACTTTTGGCTTGAAGTTTCACTTAGATTTTCGATGGACTGTTTCGATCATTCTTCTTTCTTCCTTCTTCGTGAAGACGAGTACTCCACTGCTGCGAACTCAAGCTCTTTGAGGATCCCGAAGACGGAGCCCCTTAGCCCCATCACTACTGGGCTCGACTTGGCATATGCTAGTGATATTGTAGAAGATAATAGCCGCGACCCAGGACATGTCGTTGAACTCTCATTCTAGAGATTATTATTTCCCAATGTAATCGTGAGGAAACTATATCGAAATTTTTATGCAACTAAGGCAATAAAGACGTTTTCTTGGAAAAAACGTCACCCTTCCCCACCTTGCCGTTTTGTATGAAAATTTTGAGGCAAGTTCCGGAATTTTTTGTTTTTGCGGATAGCTTGGTCGTCTATATTTTCAAGAATTTTTCGCCAATTTTGAAATCGTGAGTAAAGTGACGCAAGTCGACAAAATTTGTGTACGATTTTTGTGGACTTGACCCGCCTGGCACACTTGCCCTGGTTGATATCGCAACCTTCAGTTGCTTCAACCATGACTTTATATGAATCTTCACTCAAACCCCGTTCCCCTTTCAATGGAAGATATTCATCGCGAAAGTATTTCATGAATCTTTGCAAAAAACTCTTGAACAAGAACATGTACATTCGTGGTGGAAATTTAGGCTACAACTTATTGTTGTCTCGATCCTTTTCGGTGGGAATCCCTTTGACGGTGGGATTTAAGCCACAACCTGTTGTTGTCTCAGGCCTTTCGGTAGGAATCCCTTTGACGATGGGATTTAGGCCACAACTTGTTGTTGCCTCAAGCCTTTCGGTGGGAACCCCTTTGACGGTGGGATTTTAGGCTTTCACGGAGCCTCTGGCTATCACAAAGCCTTTTCACAAACCCTTCCTCTTTTCACGATGGGATTCTGGCTATTACGAAGCCTATTCACATGAAATTTTTCTTTTTCACGATGGAATTTTGGCTATCACAGAGCCTTTCATACTAATTTTTTTTTCACGATGGAATTTTGGCTATCACGGAGCCTTTTCATGAACTCTTTCTTTCACATGGTGGAATCTCAGCTATCACGAAGCCTTTTCATGAATGTTTCTTTCACACGATGGAATTTCGGCTATCACAAAGCCTGTTCACGAATTTTTCTTTCACCCGGTGGGATCTCGGCTATCACGAAGCCTTTTTCACGAATTTTTCATTCACATGGTGGGATCTCGGCTATCACGAAGCATTTTTTCACGAATTTTTCTTTCACACGATGGAATTTCGGCTATCACAAAGCCTTTTTCACGATTTTTCTTTCACACGATGGAATTTCGGCTATCACAAAGCCTTTTTCACGATTTTTCTTTCACACGATGGAATTTCGGCTATCATGAAGCCTTTTTCACAATTTTTTCTTTCACACGATGGAATTTCGGCTATCGCGAAGCCTTTTTCACGAATTTTTCTTTCACATGATGGAATTCACAAAATGCACGATTTGGGGGAAGACTCTTTTCATATATATCACAAAGAATATTTACATAGGAACCGCCTCGTTAAAAACCTTGCCTCTTGATTTAGGGGCCCCTTTGCAAGGAAAAGAGTACGGTCCTCCTTATTCTAATATAATTGCGAAAAAGAAAGCAAATGTTTTTTCTCCGAAATCACTTATAGACTCGTGATTCGGCTTTTATGTTTTGTAGAATGTAAATTTACGAAAAAGGAAAAATACTCTACAATAAATCTACCTAATTCTGGAATTCTCACGGGTAGTACCTTTTCAGGTTGTCGGCATTCCACGAATATGGCAACTCTTCGCCAGTCTGTTCTAGCAAATGAAAAGGCCCTGGCATGTCTGTTTCTTTTGCTTTGTAAGGTCCTTCCCATGATTCATGAAGCTTCCCTGGGTTTTCCCAGTTTTTCTTTCTTTTCAACACCAAATCGCTAGTTTTGATGTCTTTTCTAACCACTTTCTTGTCTTTCCATGCCTTGGTCTCTTTTTGGTACTTCTCGATGTTCTCAGCAGCTTCAAGGATTGTCAGGTCAAAAATGTCTTTTTCTACTTTTTGGTCAACTTCTTCGATTTCTTTTGCTTTCAACACTCTCATGCTTTAATTCTTGATTGCCTCTGGTGTCATTGCTTCGATGCCGAAGAGTAGGTGAAATAGTGTCAAACCTGTTGCTCGTGACACAATAGTGTTGTGGGACCAAATCACTTTTGGCAATTCATCGACCCATTTACCCTTCTCTTGATCGAACAAGCATTTCTTGATTCCCGAAAATATCACCCCATTTGCCCTTTCAACTGCTCCGTTAGACTGCGGATGATACACTGATGAGAATTTCGCATGAGTGCCCAAGGATTTGCAATATTCTTTGAAAGTGTAACAGTCAAACTGTTTCCCATTGTCGACAGTCAGTTCTCTCGGAACTCCAAATCTACAGATTATTTACTGCCAGAAGAACTTCTGAATTGTAGATGCTTTGATGTTCGCGAGTGGTTTCACCTCTACCCACTTTGTGAAATAGTCAACATTAACAGCTGCGAATCTGCAATTTCCTTCAGCCATTGGTAATGGTCCGACTAGATCCATTCCCCACTTTTGTAGTGGCCACGATGGTGGAATCAGATGAACTGGCAAGGAGGGTAGATTTTGTTGATTCGCCGTTTTTTAGCATGCTTCACATTGCCGAACTAGCGCTTTTTCATCTATGTTTATGGTAGGCCAATAGAATCCCTGCTTTATTGCTTTTCCCGCTAGAGCCCTGGTGCCTATGTGTGCACCGTAGAATCCACTGTGGATTTCTTTGAGAAGTTCAAGGACTTTTTCGGAGGTGATGCACCTCAGCCATGGCTGAGTGACTCCCGATTTATACAGCTCTCCGTTTACCACTGCATAGCCACTTGCCCTTTATTTCAATCTTTTTTCCTGCAACTCATCTTGTGGTTCAAGATGGCCTCTCACATAAGCCATGATTTCTTCTCTCCAATCAGGAGTTTCCACAACATTCACGATTCTCAGTCATGATTCCTTGATAGATGGTTCTTTGATGATTTCGAAGAACACATCAGGAGGCAATTCTTGATTTCTGGCTGCCGCTTTCGCCAGTTTGTCTGCTTCATTGTTGTCATCTCTTGGAATATGCTGTACTGAGTAACCTTTGAAGTGTCTTCCCATTTCTCTGAACTTTTCCAGGTACTTCATCAAAACGGGATTCCTTGCTTCGCTTTTTTTTCAATATGTTCTTGAATAATTTTTGAATCCGTTCGGATTATGAAGGTCTGCTGTCCCAAGGCTTTCAGCTTCCTCAGTGCTAAAAGTAAGGCTTCATACTCTGTTGTATTGTTCGTGGAATGCTCTTTATTCACGAATATGAGTCGAACTGCATATCTTATCACAACTCCCGCCGGAGATGTTACGACTGCTGAAGTTCCGACTCCTTTGTGACACCAAGCTCCATCGCACCGCACTATCCAAGGTGTAGGTATTTCTTCATCAATATTTTGAGTTGGTGAAGTCCAATCCACTACAAAGTCTGTCAGGACTTGTGATTTTATCGCGCTTCTTCTCTCGAAGTCCACGATGTATTCTTAGAGTTTAGCGCCCCAATTGACTATTCGGGTAGATGCCTCTCTATTTGCGAACAAGTCACTCAGTGGTTGATTGGTGATGACCGTTATCCTGTGAACCTCGAAGTAATGTCTCAGCTTTCTCGCAGCCATGATGACTGCGTATGCAATCTTTTCCAACTCAGAACAGAGATTTTTTGAGCCAGAAAGGGCTTTTGAAGCGAAATATACTGGAATCTGCATGAGCTTTCCTTCTTCTTCCTTTTCTTGCACTAATACGGCGCTCACTGCCGAATTCGATGCAGACACATATAGGAGAAGTGGTGATCTTGGTTCGGGAGGGCACAGTTTGGTCATGTTAGACATGTAGTCTTTCAGTTCTTGGAAAGCTTGCTTTTGAGTTTCGGACCACTGAAAATTCTTAGTACTTCTGAGAACTTGAAAGAATGGTAAGCTTCTTTCTGCAGCCCTAGGAATGAACCTGTTGAGCGCGGCCACTCTTCCTATCAATCTCTACACATCCTTCACGGAAACTGGATCTTGCATTTCTACCAGTGCCTTGATTTTGTCGGGATTGGCCTCTATGCCATTTGTTGAGACTAGGCATCCGAGAACTTTCCCTTCGTGAATGCCGAAATTACACTTCTCAGGATTCAGCTCAGATTCGCTGCTCTCAAGTTTGCGAATGTCTCTGCCAGATCACTAATATGATCTATTCTCTGGACACTTTTGACGACTATGTCATCCACGTATGCCAAAATGTTTCTCCGAATTTGAGGATGGAGGACTATTGCTATCATTCTCGAAAATGTGCATCCTGCGTTCTTCAGCCCCTCTAGCATTCTCACGAAGCAAAGCGTTCCAAAGGGAGTGATAAAGCTTGTCTTTTCTTCGTCTTCCTTATGAACTCTGATCTGATGATATCCCGAAAACATGTCCAGGAGTGAGAGCATCTCACTATTAGTGGCATCATCTACGATTTTATCTACCCTCTCCAAGGGAAAATCGTCTTTCTTTCATGCCTTGTTCAAATCAATGAAATCTACACACATTCTCCACTTTCCATTCTTCTTCTTCACTGGTATAGTGTTAGCCAGCCAGACTGGATACTTCACCTCTTTGATCACTTTCGCATCTTGCAGCCTTTGAACTTCAGCTTCAGCTACTTTCACTTTTTCTTCAGACATTTTCCGAAGTTTCTGCTTTGTGGGAGCTATTCTTTCATCTGTTTCCAAGGCTTGTTCAATGATGTCCCCGTCAACGCCTTGCAAATCTTTGGCTGACCAGGCAAAAACATCCTTGTTCTTATTCAGGAATTGTATTAGCTCTTTCTCTTCTTCGGGATTGTGGTGAGCCCCAATTGTGACTGCTCTGTCGGGCATATCATCCAGGTATACTTTCTTGGTTTCACCATCAGCTGCTATCTCAATCTTTTCTTTATCTCACTTGGCCTCTTCGTAAGGTTCCTTCCTTTCTTTAGCTGTTTTCAGCTGGTACACGTTGACTTGGCCCGGAGTATGGCTTTTTTCTATGTTTCTGGCCTCTTGCTGATCGCCGAACACTGTGATAACCCCTTTGGGTGCTGGTATCTTCATACACAAGAATTGCTGTCTTATGACTGCATCAAATTTGTTCAAGAAACCTCTGCCGAAAATCGCGAGGTACGTATGATAAATGTCAACCACATCAAATGTGAGGGTCTCTGTTCTGGCATTATCTAGATCTTCAAAAGATACTGGAAGTGATACCTTTCCAACTGGCTTAATTGGTTTTCCTCCGAAACCTTGCAATGGGTAGTCTGGCGGTTGTAGCATATGTTGACTCAGGTTCATTTTCTCGAATGTTTTGAAGGACAAAATATCTGCCGAACTCCCATTTATCCACCAAAATTTTCCCAATAACCCATCCAGCTATGTTCACCTCGATGACCATGGCATCATTGTGGTTCGCGGATTTCAATTTGAAATCCTCTTCAGTGAAAGTGATTTGCACCTTGGCCCATTCTGGTCGGGCAGCTGGGCCGTTGTTGATGATGGTGTTCACAGACCTGAAGTAATTGTTTCTTTGTTTCTTAGTTTCGAATTCCATGGCTAACTCTCCCGAAATTGGCATGATTGTCCCGAAAGATGGTAAGGCCTTTGAGTTTTGAGGTCTTGAACTTGATCCAGACCTTGACGAATTGTTAGATGGTGGTGGCAGAATTTCTCGAATTGGTTGCGGCTGCTGTATTGACTGAATTGCTTGCGATTAAGGAAAAAACTGTTGAGAGGGTTTCCATGATGGTTGTGGCAGTTGAAATTTCTGCAAGGCGACCGGACTTGGTTGAGAGTTCATGAACTGTGACTGCTAGAAATTCGGGCGAATCTGGTTCGGCATTGAGGATGCGATGCTTATCATAGCTTTTTCTTGCTGAATTCTTGAGATGTTCTTCTTGGCTTCTGGGCACCCTTCGGTGTTTTGTCCTCTTCCATGATACTAACAATAGAAGTACGGGTCTCTTGGGTTGTGATTCCTGAGTCTCGGGGGTCCTCTTCCTCTTCCCCTTCCTCTGGGTGCGATTCCTCCTCTTGTTCTTGGTCTGCTGTTCTGGTCAGGCTGATGTTTTTTCCACATTGTTGATGTTTCGTAGATTCTGGGATTGTGGTCTCCACGTCATTTCTCTGTTGCCTTGTCGTGCTTCATTTCGTTCGGCCACTCTTCTGCGATGATCATCATCGGACAAGATATATTCTTCTAGTTCATGAAAAAGTTCCTCAATTGTCTTGGGTTTCTTTCGCGTCAGATGCGAAGCTGTTGGTCCTGGAGTCAGACCCTTGATCAGTGCTTTGATCGTTGTTTTGTCATCCACCTTATGAATGTGGGATCTTTGCTGCATGAACTTTCTCATGAAGTTCCGTAATGGCTCTCTATCTTTCTGCTTGCAGTTGCAGAGATCTGATGACTTGACTGTTGTATCATGGAACATCTGAAACGCTTGCATGAATTTTTTCTTGAGGTCGACCGAGCTGCATACTGAATACGGTTTCAACAGAAAATACCAATTCAGGGTTGGTCCTTCGCAGGCAATGATGAAGGATTTGGCCAGCGCAACATCGTCTCCTCCTGCTGAATTCACAGCTAATTCATATCTCATGAGGAATTGCCTAGAGTTTCTGAAGCCATTATACTTCGGGAGAGAGACTGGTTTGAACTTTGGTGGCCATGGTGTAGTTTGTAGCCCTATGGATAGAGGTGACTCAGAATCCATGAACTGTGAAATTCCATTTTCCGCGAAGAAATTTTCTTTCGGGGCTCTTCTTCTTGGTCCCGAGTTCTGGAATGGTGATTCTTGCCATAGTGAACTGTTTTCTTGTTCTCTCATTTCATCTATCTCTCTTTATATTGCTTCAATTTGTTCTTTCGCCTGATTGAGTTTTTCTATCTTTTTAGAGGCCTTTCTTTTTGCCTGCAATTGGCTTGCAAATCTTTCTTTTTTTTTGCAGTTGCTGTATTTTCTGCTGAACTCTTTCTAGTTCTTTATCTATGGTTTCGTCATCATCATCATCATTTTCATGTGTTTGCTGTTTAGCAGATTGTTCTTGAATGTGCGCTGCTTTCTCAGCTCTTGCTTTCATCAGAGCTTCAAGTTTTGCTCTTCGTTCTTGATCTGTGATGTTTGAAGGTTCAGGGGTAAGAGAGATTTCATTGCCTTTGACATGATGGTGCTCTTCCTAGTCTGCCTCAGCTAGAATGTTCTTCTTCGACCTCTTCTGTGGTGGCATCGTGAGTTGTTCTTCGGCTGAAACACGGTGTGCGCCAATGTTGGGGGGTGCTCGAAAATTCGGATGAGATCCCGAACACAAGAGAAAGGACAGTGAACACGTCCAAGTACACAGATGACGCAAGAGGAGACAAAGAATCTCATAAAGACTGCTCATCCCTCAAAAGTTGTGAGCCCTTTTACATGTGCCCTCGTGCCCCCTTTTATAGGGAGATGAAGGGACTTTTACATTCTGAAAGTACCCTCGAATCTAGGGAATATTCCTAGTGTGAACACATACATGAATGTCGTTTACATCTCATACATTTACAAACCTGCCACTAGTTCCAACACCAAACCCGGACTTTTGAGGCAATGTCTTTGACTTTGCTTCTAGCCGGTTCGCGAGTCTTTTATTCATAGAAACCTCCACGCACCATAACCCCCGAATTTGATCTTCAGTAGATTCCGGAATTTCACAGATTCTGGTTCAAGATCTTTGCAGGTTCGTGACTTCAGGGCTTCGCAGGTTCGAGATTACAGATCTTCATAGATTCGCGACTCCAGGGCTTCGCAGGTTCAAGATTCCAGATCTTCGCAAATTCACGACGTCAGGGCTTCGCAGGTTCAAGGTTCCAGACCTTCGCAGATTCGCGACTTCAGGGCTTCGCAGGTTCACGATTCCAGATCTTCGTAGATTTAACGCCCCTGAAAAGCTTATCTCATGAATTTTGTCAAACCAACATTTTGAGGGTGACAGATTTTTCCTGAATTCCCCAACACACGTGTGGCCTTCTCGCGCAAAGGCAGACATCACTCGTTGCTCAGCCATCTTGACGTCGTACTGCCGCAACCCATGACCCGCCTCATGTACCGCTTCGCGGTGTCATCGAAGCTGGCACCGCCATTGTCTCTACAGAGCAAGATGGCGTATAGATAGGCCGCCGCATCGTGCCCACCCTCGGTGGGTCGCGAAGATCATTGTATCCCCTGTTTTCGATGAAGAAGGCTTTGATCCCAGAGAGGAAGTAAGCCTCCGGATTTCCGAGACCAGTCAGCATAGCAAGGAATGCTTTGTAAGTGGTGAGGTCCCACACCCAAGAAATCTCATCTCGTATCCCCTCTATCGACAAACGTCGGCTGACGTCGCCGTGGCCGCACACGCGGCGCATGGTCGAGCAAGTATCGCGTAGGCTGCAGAGGTCAGCAAAGGGCCACTCCGATTGTCCACCAAAATTTTCCCAATAACCCATCCAGCTATGTTCACTTCGATGACCATGGCATCATTGTGGTTCGCGGATTTCAATTTGAAATCCTCTTCAGTGAAAGTGATTGCCACCTTGGCCCATTCTGGTCGGGCAGCTGGGCCGTTGTAGATGGTGGTGTTCACAGACCAGAAGTAATTGTTTCTCTGTTTCTTAATTTCGAATTCTATGGCTGACCCTCCCAAAATTAGCATGATTGTCCCGAAAGATGGTAAGGCCTTTGAGTTCTGAGGTCTTGCACTTGATTCTGGCCTTAACGAACTGTCAGGTGGTGGTGGCAGAATTTCTCGAATTGGTTGCAGTTGCTGTATTGACTGAATTACTTGAGATTGAGGAAAAAACTATTGTGAGAGTTTCCATGATGGTTGTGGCAGTTGAAATTGCTGCAAGGCGACCGGACTTGGTTAAGAGTTCATGAATTGTGCTGCCAGAAATTCGGGCGAATCTGGTTCGGCATTGAGGATGCGATGCTCACATAGCTTTTTCTTGCTGAATTCTTGCGATGTTCTTCTTGGCTTCTGGGCACCCTTCGGTGTTGTGTCCTCTTCCATGATATTGACAATAGAAGTACTGGTCTCTTGGGTTGTGATTCGTGACTCTCGGGGGTCCACTTCCTCTTCCCCCTTCTCTGGGTGTGAATCCTCCTCTTGTGCTTGGTCTGCTGTTCTGGTCAGGCTGATGATTTTCCACATTGTTGACATTTTGTGGATTCTGGGATTGTGGTCTCCACGTCATTTCTCTGTTGCCTTGTCGTGCTTCATTTCGTTCGGCCACTCTTCTGCGATGATCATCATCAGACAAGATATATTCTTATAGTTCATGAAATAGTTCCTCAACTGTCTTGGGTTTCTTTCGCATCAGATGCAAGGCTGTTGGTCCTGGAGTCAGGCCCTTGATCAGTGCTTTGATCGTTGTTTTTTCATCCACCTCAGGAATCTGGGATCTCTGCTGCATGAACCTTCTCACGAAGTTCCGTAAATGGCTCTCTATCTTTCTGCTTGCAGTTGTAGAAATCTGATGACTCAGCTGTTGTGTCATGGAACATCTGAACGCTTGCATGAATTTTGTCTTGAGGTCGACCCAGCTGCATACTGAATGCGGTTGCAACAGAAAATACCAATTCACGATTGGTTCTTCGCAGGCAATGATCAAGGATTTGGCCAGCACAACATCGTCTCCTCCTACTGAATTCACAGCTGATTCATATCTCATGAGGAATTGCATAGAGTTTCCTAAGCCATTATACTTTGGGAGAGAGACCGGTTTGAACTTTGGTGGCATGGTGCAGTTTGCAGCCCTATGGATAGAGGTGACTCAGAATCCACGAACTGTGAAATTCCATTTCCCGCGAAGAAATTTTCTTTCGGGGCTCTTCTGATTGGTCCTGAGTTCTAGAGTGGTGATTCTTGCCACAGTGAACTGTTTCCTTGTTCTCTCATTTCATATATCTCTCTTTGTATTGCTTCAATTTGTTCTTTTGCCTGATTGAGTTTTTCTAGCTTTTCAGAGGCCTTTCTTTTTTCCTGCAATTGGCTTGCGAATTTTTCTTTTTCTTTCTGCAGCTGCTGTATTTTCTGCTGAACTCTTTCTAGTTCTTTATCTATGGTTTCGTCATCATCATCATAGTTTTCATGTGTTTGTTGTTCAGCAGGTTGTTCTTGAATGTGCGCTTCTTTCTCAGCTCTTGCTTTCATCAGAGCTTCAAGTTTTGCTCTTCGTTCTTGATCTGTGATGTTTGAAGGTTCAGGGGCAAGAGAGATTTCATTGCCTTCGACATGATGGTGCTCTTCTTGGTCTGCCTCAGCTGGAATGTTCTTCTTCGACCTCTTCTGTGGTGGCATTGTGAGTTGTTCTTCGGCTTAAACACAGTGGGCACCAATGTTGGGGGGTGTCAGAAAATTCGGATGAGATCCCGAACACAAGAGAAAGGACAGTGAACACGTCCTAGTACACAGATGACGCAAGAGGAGACAAAGAATCTCCTAAAGACTGCTCAACCCTCAAAAGTTGTGAGTCCTTTTACACGTGCCCTCGTGCCCCCTTTTATAGGGAGACAACGGGACTTTTACATTCCGAAAGTACCCTCGAATCTAAGGAATATACCTAGTGTGAATACATACATGAATATCGTTTACACTCATACATTTACAAGCCTGCCACTAGTTCACACACCAAACTCGGACTTTTGAGGCAACGTCTTTGACTTGGTTTCTAGCCGGTTCGCGAGTCTTTTATCCATAGAAACCTCCATGCACCATAACCTCCAAATTTTATCTTCAGTAGATTCCTGAATTTCACAGATTCCGGTTCCAGATCTTCGCAGGTTCGCGACTTCAGGGCTTCGCAGGTTCGAGATTCCAGATCTTCATAGATTCTCGACTCTAGGGCTTCGCAGGTTCAAGATTCCAGATCTTCGCAGATTCGCGACGTCAGAGCTTCGCAGGTTAAAGATTCCAGACCTTCGCAGATTCGCGACTTCAGGGCTTCGCAGGTTCAAGATTCCAGACCTTCATAGATTCGCGACTTCAGGGCTTCGCAGGTTCTCGATTCCAGATCTTCGTAGATTCAATGCCCCTAAAAAACTTATCTCATGAATTTCGTCAAACCCGAATTCCCCAACACACATGTGGCCTTCTCGCGCAAAGGTAGACATCCCTCGTTGCTCAGCCATCTCAACGTCGTACTGCCACTGCCCGATACCCGCCTCATGTATCGCTTCACGGTGTCATCGAAGGTGGCACCGCCATTGTCTCTGTAGAGCAAGATGGCATGTAGATAGGCCGCTGCATCGTGCCCACCCTCGGTGGCGCGCCGGAGATCATTGTATCCCCTGTTTTCGATAAAGAAGGCTTTGATCCCAGAGTGGAAGCAAGCCTCCGGATTCCCAAGACCAGTCAGCATAGCAAGGAATGCTTTCTAAGCGATGAGGTCCCACACCCAAGAAATCTCATCTCGTATCCCCGCTATCGACAAACGCCAGCCGACGTCGCCGTGGCCGCACACGTGGCGCATGGTCGAGCAAGTACCGCGTAGGTTGCGGAGGTCAGCGAAGGGCCACTCCGAGGTCGCACCGACGCATGCCGCAATCTCAATGCGGAGGTCTTGAGGGAGGCCCAGCAGCGACAACGGTTGGTGCCGCCTGCTTCTTCCCGGCATGCTATTCATCTCCGGCCGGTAATGGTGATGATGAGGAGTAGGAAGTTACTGTTTTTCGCGGGTAGAGATGAAGGGGCAAGGGATCTAATTGTTTTGGAAGGAGAAGATACAGGAGATTTGTTTAAGTATGCAATAGACATGATAGTTACTCCGTGTATCATTTAATTTTACATTGGAATCACTACCTCTGCAGCTCTGCTCTGAGCCATTGACTGGCAACAGTTTCGCCATTGACCATCTTGGCAACCATCCTGTTTCCTGTGCTCTTGACCGTCTTGGGAACCTTCCCATTTCCTGCGCTCTTGATCTTGTCCCTTCCTTGTTTTTGCTATAAAAAGGTACCGACGCCTATCGGTCCTCCTCACTTCAAGTTGCTTTCTTCTTCTCTAGATCTAGATCTAGCTACATGGTTCCTTCTTCTGATACAATAAACCGAGTCACTTGCTTCCTTCTTCTTTAGATCTAGATCTAGCTATATGGTTCCTTCTTCTGATACAATAAAGTGAGTCACATGCTTCCTTCTTCTCTAGATCTAGATCTAGCTATGGCGCAAATAATAGATCTTGTAGGGCGCAAGCTTTTGCTTTTCTCCCCTCTTCCCTCTCCTCGATCTCTCAGTTGCTAGACGAATTCTTGTGATATGGGTGATTGGGTTGCTCATCCCTCTAACACAGCTGCCAGAAGAATCATTGTGACATACCCCTTGTTCGCAGCTGTGTCCGGGGAAGGTAGCCTAGAACCTCCTGGCATCAGGATGAACAATTTCATCCTGTGTTCAATGATCATTGTTTTAAGGATGAACAATCCGACGGAATTCATCTTGTGTCTAATGATCGTTATTTTTTCTACCACATGCTTTCTCCCTCCACTCGTAGAAGGCTCTTGCAAATCAAAAGTGCAGGTTCAGGATGCTTTGTGGTCTCATTGCAAGACAGGAATCAAGTCTCTAAGCCATCAACAGAAATAGAGCTTGTTCGATGACCACGTGCAGCAAGATCGACGACCTGCGAGCAAGATCGACCTGCGAGCAAGATCGATGTGTGTGTGTGATTTTGTATATCTCGTCATGAAGATATGGCCGCATTGTAACCTTGTTCTGATGTATCAATGATGACTGTAATCTGTGTGTGTGAGATTCTGCATATCTCATCATGAAGATATGGCCGCATTGTAACCTTGTTCTGATGTATATAAGATGACTGTAATCTATGTGTGTGTGATTTTGCATCTCAAGAGACATGCTTGTGTGACTATCTCTGTATAGTACAATTTTCGTATGATTTACCTACTCACATGCAAGCATGAAGATGAACAAGCCGACGGGGCTGGCGAATCCTTGTCTCTTTTTGATGTAATCTGTGTGTGTGATTTTGCATCTCAAGGGACATGCTTGTGTGATTATCTCTGTGCAGTACAATTTTTTGTATGATTTACCTATTCACTTGCAGAGCTTGAAGAACAATGTGACGGGGGCTGGCCAATCTGTGTCTCTTGTGATGTAATCTATTCGTGATTTCGCATATCTTGCCTATAACAAAGGCGACGCAAGTTCATTAGTCCTCGTCTCTTGCCCATAACAAACGCGACACGAGTTCGTTAATCGTTGTCTCTTGCCCGTAACTAAGGCGACGCGAGTTGGCTAATCCTTGACTCTTTGTTATTAACGCCTGTTACTGAACTGAAGTAGAATATATATAGTATCTTAGGCAGAATATATTACAAGCAGGATTCAAATTCCACCACATCCCATATATTACAAAAAAGGATTGAAATTCCACCAATATACACATCCTCTAGCATTACAAAAAGGATTCAACAGAAATCAGGCTTGCTTTTTCTTCCTTGATTTATGTATATGGATTTTTTTCACTATGGTCGCTTCGCAAGTACGGTGTTTTGTTAGTTCCCAAGAGTTGGGGCTTGTATGAAGTGTCATAGGATGAAATTTCGTCAAATTGGTTGTATTCCTCCTCCTCAAGAACATTCTCAATCCCCACAATCCTTTTTTCCAGGCATAGCCACAGACCAGTTATTCTTTGCAAGGTCAGTTATATAGAACACTTGCTCAACATCGTTGGCGTAGACAAACGGTTCTTTTTTGTAACCAAAGACCCGGAGATCAACACTAACATAACCATATTTGTCCTTGCTCACAGCTCTCTTCCCATTGGTGATCCATCTACATCGAAACAAGGCTACCTTCAATCCTACATAATCAAGGTCCCATATCTCCTCTATTTGACCATAATATGTGTATGTCTCCATGTCATCTTCATCATGACTGACGTCAACGACGGCCCGTACACGCACACCATTGTTTTGATAGATGCCCTTTATATCTTGGGTCACGGTGTATAACGTGTATCCATTGATATCCATTCCTTCGTATCTTGTAACAGTGAACAATGGCCCCGCTGCTAGATTCCTTATCTCGTGGGTAATTACAGCATTATTGCTGCATTGTTGACGCAAAATCAGCACCTCGCGCCAAGCACACAGCAAGCCGAACGAAGCTAGCTTAAAACACGTGCCGGATCTGAAGCGTGCCAGTCAATTTTCCTGAAACTGACAAAGGATAAAAATAGTTAGATAAAACATGGAACTTGCCGGGTGGTACCAGACAGTTCCGTATTTACGGCTAGAAAGCCAACTAAAATGACACATAGCTACAACAAGCTATCTGTCAGCAGTTTAAATATCATTCGGGAGCTTTGAAACATGAAAACAGGATATAGCCGAATGCATGATGTAAGCATGACAAAAGATCGGTCCATGTTTAGATAACATTGCTAGCGCATGGCCATGACCGATTTTTTTAGGATAAATAACAATTAAAACAAATAAGGTAAAAGCATGAGTATAAATATGAAGTAAACAAGCATGCATAGGCCAAAAGCACTACTCTACCGCATGTCTAGGTACTTTCAAACCCGTCAAGCATGATAACAAACAAGTTAATCCACCGCATGATACAACTTGTTTGAAACCACACCACCAACCACAAAGAGATTAATCCACCGCATGATACAATCTAAATATAGAAGGCTAAAAGCACACATTATTTAAAACAAACTTATGAACACGTTTTACTCATGGTAGCATTGCCGAATACTGCTGTACAGCCGATCCGGGTTCCGTGGAGAAGGAACAAACATTTGAAAAGTCAAAGCTTGAACCCCCAACACGTGACAATCTAGATTGATCTGAATTCGGCTATTGAGAGCACTTGATCCTTTATAATAAACAAAGACTTGAAAGCACATCACATGGATCTCAAAGAGGTAAAGCCGAAACTAAGCGATCTAGATTGGGCAAAAGAGTGTTACATGAATTTAAACATAAAGCAAAAACTCAAAGCAACACGTGGTAACTTAATGAATCTATAAGATCTTATCAAATCTAATAGAGCCGATAACTAGCTTCGAGCTAGATCTTAGCCTATTGCATTGCTCGTGATCCAACAGGAAACCCTCTTGAACCAAGCTTAAATCCACTGCATGATACTAAGCAAGGTAACAAGACTACTTGCATCACAATCTAAATCCACCGCATGATACTAGACATGATATAGGGTTGCTGGTACTTACGGAGGTTAACGGATCGATGGCTCCTCTCGAAGAACTCGACGACTCGATTAAAGGACTCGATGTTTGGGCACGGAGGCGGTTTTGTTGTGTAGATGTTCGATCCCTATTACAGACATCAAGGGTTTATATTTATACCCTTGTCCTAACACGACTCCTGGTCGACTACGAGTACAACATTCAATGTCTAAATTAATGCTCCGACGCCAACATCCATCTCGTACACACCATCAATTTGTTCCTTACTTATATCAGGCCACGTCATCACGCATTCCCGAAAACTTCCTTTTAAAAGCGCAAATAGTCCTTTTGCCGAATGATGGTGCATTGCCGACCGCAAGCATTCTTTACCGAATCCTATGAGAAGATTTTTCCTGCCGAACGATATTTTGTTACCAAACTTGGCTCACAAGTCAGTCCTTTCTTGTACCAATATTTGGTGTTAACATATGCCCATTCAATTACGGGATAAAAGTGATTGTATTCCGGAATTGACCATAAATGCTCAACGTCTCCGAACTAAATGTGTTCAACACCCATTCTTTCCCCTTGCAATCTGTTGGAGTCCCCGCTCAGATCCAAACCCTAGGTCATCAACCTATCAAGATCAAATCTTCAATGGCGGACCAAAATCAAGCTGTTCGGGTAAATCTCATCCCCTAAAGGTCCATTCGGTATTACTTTTTCGATCCCCATCTTAGATTTCTTATTCTGTCTTTTAATAGGCTCTATCCACCGAGCTTTTGATTCCTATTGAGGATAAATCATCATCTTATTTCCTCGGACCTGTGGGAATCTCTGACCCCCTTGAGTTTAATGAAGCCGCATCCAAAAGAATCCCCTTTAAAGGAGCTCTGTCAAGACCTCATGAGTGGCAAGACGCCTTCCAAAACTGGCCCCTGCCCCCAATTGCAGGTTGGAGAAACTGGTATAAGAGAATACTCGAAGATAAAAGTGTAAAAACCGGCAATTGGGACAGCCTTCGCATTGCCCAGTGGTTGGAGTTATCTTTGGCCGAAACTCCCAAGAACGAGAGCCCTCTAATTGCAGCCTGTCATTTCTGGTCAAATGGTGTCAATGCTTTCCTTTCTGGTCATGGACCAATGTCTCCCACTCTGGCCGATGTGTATTTGATGACCAGCCTTGATATCACAGGATCCATGTATCCTTACAAATACAAAAGCTCCATCAGGCAAAGAGGAGTAAAAATAGGATTTGGATATAAAGCATATATCCAGAACCATATGTATGATGGTCCTCTGACTGATGTTGAATACAGGGCCTTCCTGAACATGTGGCTATGCAGATTTGTCTTTTGTGGCAAAGCCAATGAGCCAACCCTGAACCATATTGCAATGGCTGAAGATTTGGCTACTGGTCACCTCATTCCCCTCGAGAAATATATCCTAGGAAGTGTATACCATATGCTTCATCAAACCACTCATCTGATGTACACCAGCCAAAAGATCTCTTGTGTCAATGGCCCCTGGTGGTTTGTACAAATGTGGCTGCAACTATATATGCACCAGATCGTTGGTATTAATCTCAACAATCGGTATTTTCCTTCATCCGTCTATAAGGAAGGTGAAATTCAGATTACAAAAGGATGCCAAACCTATGGACAAGCTACCTCAACCATATCCGTTGACCAAAACATCAGTCAACTCTTTGAGCTTTTCTTCACAGGTTTCACCAATTCCCTTTGGCTTCCTTATTTGAACAATGATAACTTCACTCTCCCTTATGAATTCACTTTTGAGAATGGATGCAATGCTTCAAGATCCATAGAAATTTACAATATCTTCATTCATCCATGCATCCTGCCAGCGGAATTTTGTGGAGGAAGACAAAATAATAGTACCTATGAATATTATCAGCCAAACATGATGGCCCGACAGCTAGGATGTGGCCAAGTGCCCCCAAGGTTATTCCTCCACGAATTCCTCAAGCCAAGAGAGGAAACAAAAGAAAACCTGCAAGCCAAAAGGGTCTTTGAATATCAATGCAGTCCAACTATTGTGACACCCTAAAATTCCATCACTAAAATCACCTAGCAACTTAAATTAGTCTTAAGGATTAAAAGAATTTAAATTGCCATTTAAATTGAGCTCTAAAATATTAAACATAATTTAATAAACATAGAGACAACAAGTGATTGTGCATCATCAGTTGGCTTGCATGGTTTTTGGTTGCTTGTGTGGTTTCTAAAAAGTATATAAATTTTTGAGAAAAGGTTTGAAAGAGTTTTGATTTGAATTTGAAAAGAAAAGTGGTTTTAAAAAGAAGTTTGAAAAAGAAAAGAAAAAAAAGAAAACCTTACCCTCTCACCTCTCGACCGAGCCAGGCCTGCCGACCCACCTAGCTCTCCCCGCGCCGGCCCGTCTCTCTCTCTCTATTTTTCTTTTCTTTGCTCTCGCTGACACCTCGACCCCACCTGTCAGCCTCTGCTCTCCCCTTCCTTTCTTCTTCCTCATCCCACCGCCCGGCCGACCCGGTGCCGCCGCAAATCTCGCCACGCCCGGCCGCCTTCCCCCTCTTTTCCCTTCTAGCCCAGGACGCCAATTAAGGCAATAAATCGCCCACTCCAATCGCCGGCCGTTTCCCCTTTCCCCCCTGCTCTGTTTACACCTGGACGGCCCGCCGGCCATCAATGGCAAGTCCGCCGGCCGCCCCGTCCCCTTCCGCTTCGCCTTCCTTCCTCTGGCCCTATTTTAGCACACACTCGAGCTCCTGCGTCTCCCTTTGCACCCGCAGTACACCAACGCACACAATTGAGCCCAATTCCACCTGCGCCGCCGCCTCTTCTTCTTCCCGCCGCCGGACGCCGACGGTGGAGTGCATCGCCGCCTTATTCCTTTCTTTCCCGGACGCGATTGTTTGCCTCACGTGGAGCTTGTTGTCTAGGGGAAGCCGCCACCGGGGTCGTGCAGCGTCCGGAGCTTGGGTCCCCGCCTGTGGGAGCGCCGCCCGAGCCGCGCCGTCGCCGTCGAACTCCATCACCGCCGCCTCCCCTTTGCCCGTGAGCTCGCCCAACGTTTCCTCGAGTGGTGAGCAACATCTTCCTGGTTGTTTTCCCCTTGAGCACGCGCCGCGGAGCCCGGCACCCGCACGCCGGCGAACCCTGCGCCGCCCCCTTCCGGTGCCGGCCTCCGTGGAAACTCAATCCACCTCCCTGAGCCCCTGGAGCTGTGCGCGTGCCGCTCAGCTACGCGTAGAGCCCGCTCACACGCGAAACGGTGCCCCACAGCATGATCTAGGGCCGCGCCGGCGAAGCCACCGCCGCGCGCCGCCGCACTCCGGCGAGTCCGCCGCCACCCCCGCTTGCACGCGTTCTCGGCCGTCCGATTTGCGATGTATGGACGAGATCGCATACCCCTTCAGTTTATGAGGCCGGTCCACCGTAGGCCTGTGGACCTTGACCATGGCTCAGTCCACGGCTCCCTCAGCCGTTGGATCGGAGATCCATGGCTCAGCCGAGCCGTTTAGCTTAAAGAGCCCCTGAGTTTTTACAGATTCACATGCCGGTCCTTCCACCTATGAGATCTCTTACGGATAGGTCCTAATTTTTATGTTTTAGCCCCTGTCTAACTTGGATTCTTTTATCAGAGGTCCTTTTCAATTCTTTTAGCATATAAACCCTTCTGTTTTATATATAATTATGTTTTAGCCCTGTTTTTATTTATAAAAGGCCCTGTAAACTTAGTTTTCTTGCAGATAGGTCCCTGTAACTTGTTTTAATCATATCTTTCTCGTTTTAACTCCGTTTTTAGCGCTCTGTATACCGAAATGATCGTCTCGACGAGTAGAATCATTTAAACAGCAAATTTACCAGTTTTGTTAATGTTTGGTGTACTGCTTATTTATTGTTTGTTGTTCATGTTTGACCCATAGATATCGTGCCTGTTTCGTCTGAGCTCCCCATCGGTGGCGATCAGGAAGAGCCTGTGTTCGAGGAAGGTTTTACCCAGTTTGTAGAGGAAGGCAAGTGGCTTTCCCCCCTGCATTATCTTTTTGAACCTATGTCACTACATGTTAAACAAAGTTTACTATTCCTGTTGCTATGCATAAATTTGATGGGCAAACACCTAGTTAAGGACTTGACTAGATATTTTACCTCATTACCTTGATCAACCCTGTTTAAACAAATGCTTGGGTAGATAAATGCTTAGTTTTCTTTACATGGGTTTGGTTATGCTTTGTTTATGTTATACGTCTCTGTTTTGTTTATATAATGTGTTTGTGCTTAAGACAAGATAACTTGAAATATAATCGGAACACGGAGAACCACCCAAGACAACAATACAACCACAGTTCACATGGCTCTGGCTTATCCAAATTAGGAGAGTGGGTTAGCTGATAGCTCATTTCCGAGAGGGGCACAGGGGGCTCGGGGTTGCAGGGGTATAGCCCGGTTCTTTTGCGGTAGCAGCCTTGGCTAAGGTGCTGACCACTAGGGAGGGTTATGGTGCGCCCGGGTCAGAATCGTTGTGAGTTGTTGGTTTCTTTTCTTTCCTTTGTAAAGGCTTCGTAGTGGACCCCTAGCCACTCACCTTGGAAGTGTTTAAGGGTCTAGCTAACCCGAGCAAGATGGGGAACACGAACTGTGGGTAAAGTGTACAACCTCTGCAGAGTGTAAAACTGATCGATCAGCCATGCTCACTGTCATGAGCGGCTTGGACCCTCACATGATTAATAAATTTGAAGATAAATGTAAATCGTGGGTTTGTGGGTTTGGTTTGAGGTTTTTTTAAGGATAAGTGGGTTGGTATACACTTACACCTAGTAATTAGGTGCTTGCTAATAAAACTTGACCAACTTATAAAATGCTTACCGCTGTGAACCATAGCCTATCCTTGATAGCCTTGCATTGTTTCCCCCCTTGCTGAGCACCAACCATAAGTGTGCTCACCCTTGCTTACCGCTGTTCAGAGGAGAACGTCGGAAGCGAGGACGAGTACTAGAGTGACTATGAGGAGTTCTAGGGCATGCGGATCCCCCAGTTATCATGCCTGTGGAAGTCAAAGATGGAGCTGCTCGTCATTTAGTTATCGTTGTGTTTGGACCTTCGAGTCCACCTCTCTGGATGTAATAATGAATATCGTACTGGTTTAACTCTTGAATGATTTGTTACTGCAATGGTATTACACTTGTTTTGTCTATCATGTGTGTGTAAAATGATCCTTGCGCAAACGTGAGATGCATTCGGTTTTACTTGTAAAATTGGGTCTGACAAATTGGTACCAGAGCCGTGATGACTGTAGGTCGCAGCCTTAGTTAGAAATGGACGAAATTAAGGATTCATGTTCTAGAAAACCTTATCATGCATCAAATCATCTTATTTACGCATTAAAAATCTAATTTAATCTTGTTTATCATTTAAACTCTGTCATTTTGATTTATTCTGTACTCTGAGATCAGCTTTGCTTTGACAGATGGCTAGAACCTACATGACTGCCCGCAAGATCACTGGTGGGCACTTCCCTACTGGATAGCTGGCTCCTCGCCAGCGTCTAGAGGATGTTGAGGAGGAACCAGAGGAGTTCCAGCCAGAGGCTGAGATGGAGGAAAACCCAGAGGAGGTCCAGCCGGAACTAGAAGAAGAGGATCCTGAGGAGGTTGAGATGGAGGAGGAGGAGCCATTATGGCAAATGAGAAAGCACCCCCTGCACATGTTGATCCAGTGCCTGATGGTGAAGGTGGTGACCCATACGATTCTAGTGATAAAAGTGGAGATGAGGAAGGAGGTAATAATGCTAATGGAAACCCGGAGGAAGATGAGGATGAAAACCCTCGCTATCACAGGGTAGAGTATCACAAACATTCCATTGAAGATGAGAACGGACAGTTTTGCATTCTTCTGTGGGAAGTTCTACAGTACCAGGGTTATACCATGAAGCCCCTCTACGTGACAAAGCACTTCAGCGAGGTAGGGATGAGAGACTACTACACCAGCACAGTCTACATAAGGATGCCCCTGAATGATACAGATGGCTGGAGGTACCGCTCATTTCACCACAGCACGGCCTATTTCTCCACATATGATGCTGCGGTGAATGATGCAGCGAGGAGGGCACTCTGGTCAATCTGCAATGCGAAGCGGGCACAGCTGTTCAACTCGGAGTATCGCCATGTGCCTCGTCGTGCAAGTGGCACAGAGGAGACTGTGGTGCCAACAGGAGGTGATGATCGCATCGACATCTTGGCACGTGTGACTGCTGCCTTGAACACAGATCTGGAGGGGGCAACTACTGAAATGAACAGGTATCACGAGGAGTTGCAGGCTTCCGAGGTGAAGATTGCACGTCTGGAAGCACAGCTGGCGGGACAACGACTCCCTCAAGAAGTTATGCCATATCATACCACAGCCTCCCCTCCGCGCAAGAGACTCCGTTACGGCTCCGCTGAAGCTACTACTCATCTTGGCTAGGATCCTAGGATACTCGCCCTTACCATTTACTATTTCGCTAGATCGTTCCTGCGTGAACGTATTACTTGTAATAATGAATGCTAGTTGCAAACATGATTGAGTTGGATTTTTGTTTGATTGTGAATTGTATGGTGGAGTGATGGCCACTATGCAATCAGAATTTGTTAAGTTAATTAAAGGAAGGTTTGGGTTTTATCGGTTGTCATTGCTTAATCTTCTATGCAAGTTTGAATGGATCAAATCTGTTTTCGCAGTCATATGACATACCAGTAATGTTTTGTTTATAACTCAAGCTACAGAATTCGAAATGACATGAAACCAGTTGGGTTAATTCACAATTTTAGAGGATGAATTTCGGTCAAAATGTTAATGATAAACAATATGTATTCTGGGAGTTATGCACAAAGTAATGAACATGTCAGAGTCTGTAAATTTCTGCTGATACAGCTGCACTGTTTGAATTTTATCTCGAGTTATAGATGTCCAAATGAGGTGATTCTAGTTGGTATAGTTCCATAATTTTATTCGTCATAATCTGGTAAAAATTCGTGGTCATTGGATAATTGCACAGAAAGTTATACATAATTCTTTGAGGTCAACAGAGTCTGTCCTAGCTGAAGAACATGCTGCTATTTCATTTTGAGTTATCTTCTTATGCATTGATTCAAGTACAACTATCTGAAATATGATTTTTCTAACGGTCAGATGGTAAACACCAGGTCCGGAGGACGTCAAGATGTGCCGCCTGTGATCCGTGCACATATCGCGAATCAGCAGAACCCAGCACCACCCCCACCGATCAACCAAGCAATGGATCCAAACATGCAGCAGTTTCTGGCGGCGCAGATGCAACTGATTCAGAATCTCACCAACACTGTGCAGCAAATGCAAGCTCAACAAAACCAGCCACCACAGCCGATTCCTCCGCCACCTCCGCCTCCCAGGGACCGGCACAAGGAGTTCATGAGTCACCATCCTCCTACGTCTTCTCACTCGTCTAATCCACTAGATGCTGACGACTGGCTGAGAACCATCACCAAGAAGCTGGAGATCATGCAATGCACTGACAGGGAGATGGTCCTGTATGCTGCTGGAAGACTTGTGGGGCAAGCTGCAGACTGTTGGGATGCGTACTCAACTGCTCATCCCAACAGGCAGAACATCACTTGGCAGGAGTTCCGTGACAACTTCCGTACTTACCATATCCCTTCAGGGGTAATTAAGCTTAAGCAGAGAGAGTTCTTGTCACTGAGGCAGGGAAATATGTAAGTGACTGAGTATCTGGACAAGTTCACTCACCTGTCACGTTATGCACTGGATGAAGTCAACACTGACCCAAAGAGGCAGGAAAGGTTTCTGGATGGCTTGATTGGGCCTTTAAACTATCAACTATAGAGTCACATCTTCCCAGACTTTCAGACGCTGGTGAACAAAGCTATTGGGCTGGAAAGCAAGAGAAAGGAGATGGGTGAACAGAAATGCAAGTTTCAGTCACATGGACAGTCTAGCAGCAACACCCGTCCTCGTTTCAGTTCTCAGCAGAGCCTGACTCCATATCGTCCTGGTGGTCATGGTGGGAGGTACCCACAGAACATGCAGCTGCAGCGCTCGTTTCAGCCACAGCGCTTCAATCCTCAGACACCCAGAGCTCCTACCCCTCAGCTGAGTCGTCCTAACAATAGCTCTGCGGCGCCTGTCAGAAACACCAACCCTGTTCAGCCTGGTGGATGCTTCAAGTGTGGAGAGCTGGGGCATTATGCTAACAATTGTCCTAAGAGGGTGATGCAAACTCCATAGAGAGACAGTGGAAACAGGACTGGGCAGACATCTACGCAGGCTCGTACTCCACAGACACCTAGCAAGAGAGGCCAGCAGAGTCATGTGCGTGGCCGGGTTAATCATGTATCAGTGGAGCAAGCTTAGAATGACGCCGGCGTGGTATTGGGTACGTTTTTCGTCAACTCTGTACCTGCTACCGTATTATTTGATTCAAGAGCATCACAATCATTCATAACTGATCAATTTGTGGCAAAATATAACTTATCTATGAGCTCAATGAAGAACCCACTGATAGTTAGCACTCCGGGTGGAGAAATGAAAACTGGGCATATATGCCCACAAGTAAAGATTAATATCATGGGGGTAGACTTTCTTGCTAATCTGGTAGTTCTAAAATCATGGAGAATAGATGTCATACTTGGGATGGATTGGTTACAAAAGCATGATGGAGTTATCCAGTGCCGAAAGAAGTCAGTGTTGTTAACCAGTTCTCAAGGGGGGAGAATAGAATATGTGAGTACACCCTCATCCAGCAAAGGAGTTGTAAACTCTGTAGAAGGCAAGGCCTTGGAGAATATAAGGGTGGTGAATGAATTTCCTGATGTGTTTCCAGAGGATTTGCCAGGTATGCCACCTGACCGTGACATTGAATTTAGTATTGAACTTATACCTGGTACTGCTCCCATATCTAAAAGACCATATAGAATGGATGTTAAAGATTTAGCTAAATTAAAGAAACAAATTGAAGAACTACTTAGTAAAGGGTTTATCCGTCCTAGTTCATCACCATGGGGAGCCCCCACACTCTTCATTGATAAAAAGGATGGATCTATGAGGTTGTGTATAGACTATCGATCACTTAATGAGGTCACTATCATGAACAAATACCCTTTACCTCGGATTGAGGATTTATTTGATCAGATGAGAGGAGCTAAGGCATTCTCTAAGATAGATCTTAGGTCAGGTTATCACCAGTTAAAAATTCGAGTGGAGGATATACCAAAGACAGCATTCACATCTAGATACGGGTTGTATGAGTTCACTATGATGTCCTTTGGCCTGACCAATGCACCAGCATACTTCATGTATTTGATGAACAAGGTATTCATGGAGTATCTCGATAAGTTTGTTGTGGTATTCATTAATGATATATTGGTATTCTCTCGGAGTGAGGAAGAACACGAAGAACATCTGAGGCTTGTGTTGTAGAAGCTTCGGGAACATCAGCTGTATGCCAAGTTCAGCAAGTGTGCTTTCTGGTTGAAGGAGGTTACTTTTCTCGGACACATTATCACAGATGGAGGGATTGCAGTAGATCCAAGGAAGGTTCGGGATGTATTGAACTGGAGTCCGCCTAAGAATGTACCGGAGATCAGAAGCTTCCTTGGACTTGCGGGATACTATCGGAGGTTCATTGAAGGATTTTCTAAGATCGTGAAGACACTTACCACTCTGCTCGAGAAAGGAAAAGAATTTAAGTGGGATGAGAAGTGTTAGGCTATTTTTGAGGAATTGAAGAAGAGGTTGACCACAGCATCTGTGTTGATCATGCCAGACATACACAAAGGATTCGATGTGTATTGTGATGCCTCTCGGCAATGATTGGGTTGTGTGTTGATGCAAGAAGGAAAGGTAGTAGCTTATGCTTCAAGACAGTTGAGGAAACATGAGCACAACTACCCTACTCATGATCTTGAGCTAGCCGCGGTTGTTCACGCATTGAAGATTTGGAGACACTACATGATTGGAAACAAGTGTCAGATTTTCACTGACCATAAGAGTCTGAAGTATATCTTTACCCAGAAGGATTTGAATTTGAGGCAAAGAAGGTGGTTGGAGTTAATCAAAGATTATGATTTGGATATTCAGTATCATCCAGGAAAGGCAAATGTTGTGGCAGATGCATTGAGTCGGAAGGGACAGACTAACATGCTGATAGGACACCTGCTACCACAGGAGCTATGTTGGGAGATGGCACAGCTCAACTTGGGAATAGTTGCTTCAAGTGAGACTTTGACATTAGAAATTGAGTTGACGCTTGAACAAGATATCAGGAAAGGACAGTTGATTGATGACAAGATTGCAGAATACAGGAAGTTGATTAAGTTGGGCAAAGTTCCGGATTTCAGAAAAGATGAGAAAGGAACAATATGGTTTAAGAACAGAATCTGTGTACCTGAGATCAAGGAGTTACGAGAAGCTATCTTGAAGGAAGCACACGATTCAGCTTACTCTATACACCCTGGGAGTACCAAGATGTATCAGGACTTGAAACAGAGATACTGGTGGTATGGAATGAACAAAGATAGTGGCTCATGTAGCTTTGTGTGATGTGTGTCAAAGAGTAAAGGCTAAGTATCAAAGGCCAGCAGGATTGCTTCAACCTCTAAAGGTACCTGAGTGGAAATGGCAAGAGATCGGTATGGATTTCATAGTAGGCTTATCTCGTACTCATGATGGGTATGACTCTATTGTGGATAGATTAACCAAGGTAGCACACTTTATCCCAGTGAAGACGACTTATACAGGAGTGAAGCTAGCTGAGTTGTATAATTCAAGGATAGTGTGTTTGCACGGGGTACCGAAGAAGATAGTGTCAGATCGAGGCACACAGTTTACCTCACGGTTTTGGCAGAAGCTGCATGAATCGATGGATACAAAGTTAAATTTCAGTTCAGCATACCATCCTCAGACAGATGGGCAGACAGAGAGAACAAATCAGATTCTTGAGGATATGTTGAGAGCTTGTGCGTTGAAGAACAGTGGCGAGTTGGGATAAGAGTTTGCCTTATGCGAGTTTGCTTATAACAACGGTTATCGATCCCGGCATTAAAATGGCACCTTTTGAGGCTCTGTATGGAAGGAAGTGTAGAACACCGTTGTTTTGGAACCAGACTGGTGAGAGACAACTTTTTGGACCAGATAGTATACGGGAAGCGGAAAAGCAAGTTGAAATCATAAGAGAGAATCTTAAAGCGGCATAGTCACGTCAGAAGAGTTATGCTGATCCTTGGAGAAGAGATGTGATTTTGGGAGTTGGTGATTATGCATACCTCAGAGTGTCACCTATTCGAGGTTTACGAAGGTTTAATGTCAGAGGGAAGTTATCACCTCGATTCATCGGACCTTTCAAGATTGTGGAACGGAAAGGAGAAGTGGCATACCAGTTGGAATTGCCAGCACAGTTGTCGGGAGTCCATGATGTGTTCCATGTATCACAGCTGAATAAATGTACAAGTGAGGTTAAGATAGAACCGGTACAGTTAGAGGATATTCAAATGGAGAATGACTTAACATACAAGGAATACCCTGTTAAGATCTTGGATATATCAGAAAGGGTTACCAGGAGTAAGATCATCAGAATGTGTAAAGTACAGTGGAGTCATCATACTGAGGAAGAGGCAACTTGGGAAAGAGAGGATGAACTTAAGGAAGACTTTCCTCAGCTGTTCTCTAAGTCTTCTGAATCTCGGGACGAGATTCTCTTTAAGGGGGTAGGATTTGTTACACCCTAAAATTCCATCACTAAAATCACCTAGCAACTTAAATTAGTCTTAAGGATTAAAAGAATTTAAATTGCCATTTAAATTGAGCTCTAAAATATTAAACATAATTTAATAAACATAGAGACAACAAGTGATTGTGCATCATCAGTTGGCTTGCATGGTTTTTGGTTGCTTGTGTGGTTTCTAAAAAGTTTATAAATTTTTGAGAAAAGGTTTGAAAGAGTTTTGATTTGAATTTGAAAAGAAAAGTGGTTTTAAAAAGAAGTTTGAAAAAGAAAAGAAAAAAAGAAAACCTTACCCTCTCACCTTTCGGCCCAGCAAGGCCTGCCGGCCCACCTAGCTCTCCCCGCGCCGGCCCGTCTCTCTCTCTCTCTTTTTCTTTTCTTTGCTCTCGCTGACACCGCGACCCCACCTATCAGCCTCTCCCCTCCCCTTCCTTTCTTCTTCCTCATCTCGCCACCCGGCCGACCCGGCGCCGCCGCAAATCTCGCCACACCCGGCCGCCTTCCCCTCTTTTCCCTTTTAGCCGAGGACGCCAATTAAGGCAATAAATCGCCCACTCCAATCCCCGGCCGATTCCCCTTTTCCCCCTTCTCTCTTTGCACCCGGACGGCCCGCCGGCCATCAATGGCAAGTCCGTCGGCCGCCCCGTCCCCTTCCGCTTCGCCTTCCTTCCTCTGGCCCTATTTAAGCACGCACTCGACCTCCTGCGTCTCCCTTTGCAGCCGTAGTACACCAACGCGTGCAATTGAGCCCAATTCCACCAGCGCCGCCGCCTCTGCTTCTTCCCGCCGCCGGACGCCGACGGTGGAGTGCATCGCCGCCTTATTCCTTTTTTTCCCGGACGTGATTGTTTGCCTCACGTGGTGGTTGTTGTCTAGGGGAAGCCGCCACCGGGGTCGTGCAGCGTCCGGAGCTTGGGTCCCCGCCTGCCGGAGCTTGGGTCGCTGTCGAACTCCATCACTGCTACCTCCCCTTCGCCCGTGAGCTCGCCCAACGTTTCCTTGAGTAGTGAGCAACATCTTTCTGGTTGTTTTCCCCTTGAGCACGCGCCGCAGCACCCGCACCCGTACGCCGGCGAACCCCGCGCCGCCCCCTTCCGATGCCGGCCGCCGTGGAAACTCAATCCACTTTCCTGAACCCCTGGAGGTGTGCGCGTGTCGCTCAGCTACGCGTAGAGCCCGCTCGCGTGAAATGGTGCCCCGCAGCATGATCTAGGGCCGCGCCGGCGAAGCCGCCACCGCGCGCCGCCGCACTCCGGCGAGTCCGCCGCCACCCCCGCTTGCACGCGTTCTCGGCCGTCCGATCTGCGATGTATGGACGAGATCGCATACCCCTTCAGTTTATGAGGCCGGAACACCGTAGGCCTGTGGACCGCGACCATGGCTCGGTCCACGGCTCCCTCAGTCGTTGGATCGGAGATCCATGGCTCAGCCGAGCCGTTTAGCTTAAAGAGCCCCTTAGTTTCTACAGATTCACATGTCGGTCCTTCCACCTATGAGAACTCTTACGGATAGGTCCTGATTTTTATGTTTTAGCCCCTGTCTAACTTGGATTCTTTTATCAGAGGTCCTTTTCAATTCTTTTAGCATATAAACCCTTCTGTTTTTATATATAGTTATGTTTTAGCCCTGTTTTTATTTATAAAAGGCCCTGAAAACTTAGTTTTCTTGCAGATAGGTCCCTATAACTTGTTTTAATCATATCTTTCTCGTTTTAACTCCGTTTTTAGCATTCTATATACCGAAATGATCGTCTCGACGAGTAGAATCATTTAAATAGCAAATTTACTAGTTTTGATACAGTTTGGTGTACTGTTTATTTATTGTTTGTTGTTTATGTTTGACTCGTAGATATCGTGCCTGTTTCGTCTGAGCTCCCCATCGGAGGCGATCAGGAAGAGCCTGTGTTCGAGGAAGATTTTACCCAGTTTGTAGAGGAAGGCAAGTGGCTTTCCCCCCTGTATTATCTTTTTGAACCTATGTCACTGCATGTTAAACAAAGTTTACTATTCCTGTTGCTATGCATAAATTTGATGGGCAAACACCTAGTTAAGGACTTGACTAGATATTTTACCTCATTACCTTGATCAACCCTGTTTAAACAAATGCTTGGGTAGATATATGCTTAGTTTGCTTTACATGGGTTTGGTTATGCTTTGTTTATGTTATACATCTCAGTTTTGTTTATATAATGTGTTTGTGCTTAAGACAAGATAACTTGAAATATAATCGGACCATGGAGAAACACCCAAGACAACAGTACAACCACAGTCCACATGGCTCTAGCTTAGCCAAATAATTAGGAGAGTGGGTTAGCTGATAGCTCATTTCCGAGAGGGCCACAGGGGGGCTCGGGGTTGCAGGGGTATAGCCCAGTTCTTTTGGGGTAGCAGCCTTGGCTAAGGTGCTGACCACTAGGGAGGGTTATGGTCCGCCCGGGCAGAATGCGTTGCGAGCCGTTGGTTTCTCTTCTTTCCTTTGTAAAAGCTTCGTAGTGGACCCCTAGCCACTCACCTTGGCGGTGTTTAAGGGTCTAGCTAACCCGGGCAAGATGGGGAACACGAACCGTGGGTAAAGTGTACAACCTGCGGAGTGTAAAGGCGATCGATCGGCGTGCTCACGGTCATGAGCGGCTTGGACCCTCACATGATTAATAAACTTGAAGATAAATGTAAATCGTGGGTTTGTGGGTTTGGTTTGAGGTTTCATTTAAGGATAAGTGGGTTGGTATACGCTTACACCTAGTAATTAGGTGCTTGCTAATAAAACTGGACTAACTTATAAAATGCTTACCACTGTAAACCATAGCCTATCCTTGATAGCCTTGCATTGTTTCCCCCACTTGCTGAGCACCAACCATATGTGTGCTCACCCTTGCTTACCGCTGTTCAGAGGAGAATGTCGGAGGCGACGACGAGTACTGGAGTGACTACGAGGAGTTCTAGGGCATGCGGATCCCCCAGTTATCATGCCTGTGGAAGTCAAAGATGGAGCTGCTCGTCGTTTAGTTATCGTTGTGTTTGGACCTTCGAGTCCACCTCTCTGGATGTAATAATGAATATCGTATTGGTTTAACTCTTGAACGATTTGTTACTGCAATTGTATTACACTCGTTTTGTCTATCATGTGTGTGTAAAATGATCCTGGCGCACACGTGAGATGCATTCGGTTTTACTTGTAAAATCGGGTGTGACAACTATTTATACCTGGCTCTTTGTACTAACATCAATAGCTCATCCTTTTTTATTTCCTGGTGGCAAGACCTTCATGATCACATCTTCAGTGAGCCAGTACACTCTTTTTGTCTTGAGCTAATGCCTGACTTCCAGCCAACTTCTGAGGTAATGCACTTATCTTTTTCTTTTGTCAAGCATGCCCTTCCTTACTAATCATGATTTTTGCCACTTCTTGCAGAATATAGTGTCTGCCCCTCGAGCTAGCACAGTTTCTTATAATGCTGCAGGCCCAATTTCTGCTTTGGGATTTAAATCCGCAACTCTGGCTCAGCTGATGTCCAGATATGCTACATCAGACCCAAATTTTATCAGTTCAACTTCTGATAGGAGAAAAGCTCCATCTCTGGTTGACCCTCCAGCTGCCAAGAAGAAAAGAACTTCCAAAAGAGTTCTTATTGAGGTAACATCTCGTCCTTCTTGAACACAGAACCATTCTTCATTCTGACAAATTTATCTTGTGTAATTTCAGACCAGAATTCAGCAACCATCAACAAATTCAGAACCTGCCAATGCCCCATCTGCTGGTATGGTCCTTACTATTTTACTTCCTTTCAAAGACCATTCTTTACATTGGCACTTACCCTCTATTTGTCATTTGCAGAAGAAACATTGGTGAATCAACCTGTGGAGAGTTCTTCTCCTCAACATGCTTCAAATCCAAATTCACCAAGGGTCCAAACATCTTCCCTTCAAGTAGAAACTTCAGCTTCACCAAGGATTCAATCATCCCCCTCTCAAGTAGAAGCTCCAGTTTCACCAGGGATGACTCCATCTTTACCTCAGCCACAAGCTTCAAATCTACCAGGGTTTGCACCAGCTTCCCCTCAGTTAGAAGCTTCAGCTTTACCAGGAACTCCTCAAGATCCTCCTCAGCTGATCACCTAGGAAATCCCTATTGAGCCTGAGCAAACCCCTTCTCCAATTCAAGAGGCCAGCAACGAAGTAAGTATAGGCATTCAACTCTGTTATTTCCCTTCAATAAATCATCCTTAATTCGGCAAACCTTCCTTTCTAGGATCAGGCTGCATCACCACCAAGCTTTTCATTCACTGTGGATGATTTGGCTGCCGAAAAAGGTGATGAGGCATCTTCAAGCCAAGCTCTATCAGAAGAAAACCAAGCAAAACTGAGAGAAATCGTTTCCCTGCTGCAAAGAGACATCCAAGACCAAGTCAGGGACGTTGATGTTCTGGAAGAAGTACTTGAATCCATCACTCAAGAACTTCCTGATGACATCAAAGCCTCCCTGGATCCTATCTCTCAACTGGATAACCACTTTGCAGAAGTGAGGAGAGCTTTGAAGAATCAATCCTCTCGACCAATCCTGGAACAGAAGAGAGCTAAACCCAAGCAATTAGTGAAAGAATCACAGGCTCAATTCCAGAGCAACAAGGAGTTGCTAGCTGAACTGCAGCCTGCACTTCAGTGGAAAATTGCCAGGAAAGCTGCACTAGAAGCTGAATTGAAGAATCTGACAGCTGAAATTGAGGCTGACAACAAGAAGATAGCCGAACTCCCTGGGTTGACAGAAAAAATCCAAAAGGAAGCTTCAGCAGCCCTGATTGAATCAAACCAGCTCAAGACAAAGCTTTCCGCCCTGTCCAACATTCAAGAAGCTGATCAAAAACTACTGGAGAGTATCAGCAAAATGATATCAGATGCTTCTAGTGTAATTGCAAAGTATTTGAACATTTGATTGTGCCAAGCAATTTGTAGCCGAATGATTGATCGTCCTTTTAATTTTGTTTACCATAAACTTCACTTTCCATTTTCTGTCTCACCTTCTTTGCAATTTTGGACGACCCATTCGGCAACTCTAGTCAAACAGTACTAGACCCGAACAGCAATCCGACCGCAACTCAACTGAGCCTGTCAACTGAATATGACTCAACTTGAATTCCAAACGACCCGACGACGATTCGGTTAAGGAAGTCTCTCCACCTTCCAAATTTCTCGGGATATGCACCACGATCTGGGGCCACGATCTCTTTGCCATCCCCATAAATAAAACGGCGGGCGCCCATAGCCTTTGACCAAGTCTTTTGCCTTCAAGCCTTCGCCAATCTAAACTTTCTTCCCCAGCACTAGTACTCCCAAAAACTTGATGGAGGGCAGCAGCAATGGGCGCCGAGCCAGCGACGAGGCTGAAGGAAGCCGCGCTGGTGCTCGTCGGAGGCGGTGATCATCAGCTTATTTTATGATTCCCTCTAGATTTCTTTCTGTTTCTGACGATCCCCTTTGTCTTTTCAGGCTCATCCAGTGGAATCCGGCTCCTGCACCGGCCGCAAATCCAGCCCTGCCAGACGACTCCGCGGTGTCGTACAGCTACTCTGCCTCGCGCTATGACGAGCGCGGCACCCTCTGTTTCAAGGCGGAGCGCGACGAAACCCGGCGCGAGCTGGAAGATGTTTCCAAGAAAGCCGGCATCGCCGAGCTCGAATGGGAGCATCAGTGCAAGCAGCTGCTAGAGACCATTGACGGTAAATCTCTTGGTTGACTTTGATCCAACTCAACATTGAACTAACCGCCATTGCCCTGCAACGTTGCAGCCCGCGATGCTGAGCTTAACTGGCTGAAGATGCTAGTGAAGCAACTGGTGGACAAGGTGAACGCCCCCGGGGACACGCCGGCAGACCGCATTGCCGCGGTAGAAGACCGTGTCGATGAGGTGGCCCTCCACGGCGTCTGCCTGGGTACCACCCTGGGCCTGGCCTCCATGGCGACGCACACCAGCGTCGACTACTCCACGCAGCCGCGCGGCTTCTAGGGTGGCGCACCAGAGGACGTCGACGAGATCGAGGTCATCCTGGAGCGCCTCGACAGCCACGATGACGCCATTGCCGACTCCATCCATCCCCAGTCTGTGTTGAACAGGCTTTTTGACTAGTTTGTACTAGGGATGTTTGGAATTTCGGCAATAATTAATGAAATTTCAACTTATGTGTTTGTATTGTGATGATTCCCCTTTTGCTTGTGAACACGAACCTTACTGTTTTTGAACGAATTCGGGAACTTTATCTTAACCGAACACACAAAATCTCCTGCCCCTTGGCACTTTATCCGCAGAAAATCCTCAATTTGGGAACCATAAGCATTGTTCAATGAAAACCCTTCGCATTCGGAGAGAAAACCCTGCCATTTGGTATTCCAATAATGCACGCCAACCAGTCAACACTCCCAATGTGCTATCACAGCTAATAAAATAGCCCCCTTGGTGCCCTGCAAATCCACTCGCATACACTTCCATCATCTCACATCTTCTCCCACTGCTCCAGAGGAAAAAAGCCCAAGGCCATGGCAGACAAGGGAAGCAACCCATCAAGGAAAGCAACGCTCCACCAAAGAAGCGTACCATTCGAGAGTAAGTTTTCTATCTATCCTTTCTTATGCTCTCGATTGCAATCTCATGGTTTACCTCTCTCTGCTTTTTTCTAGCCTTGACTTGCTTCCTGAAGAGATCTTTGGAACTGAAGAGGTTATCGAGTACATCCTCTCCGATTCCTCCATTGAAGAAGACAACGCCACACCGGAACAGAGGATCAACCACCAACTGCGCCGTCGTATTTGGCATCTAGAGCACAACTTGCGGGACATCACCGCCCGCTGCAATGCCGAACGCGAACGCCGCATGAGCTTGGAGGCGTTGATAGGGGCTAAAATCTCCAGCTTTATTTGACTCCCACGCTTAATCTCAGATCTTCACACTTAACAATTGTTCCCTTCTCCAGATGTCTCCGATAGATACAGAAACTTGAAGGCTTCCTGGGACAGCCTAATGGAAGCTGCAAATCATGGCAACCCCCGAAGCTTCCAGGTTGCTGTTACGGTGGTCCTGGAGCAGTTGAAGAGGGAAGAGCTGAAGAGGAAAAATAAGGAATCAAAGGAATGAAGCATACTTTCTCTTCTTCGTCCAGGCCATCTGCTTCCCACCCTCTTGTAATTCTAGGTTGCTGGGTTGTCAAATAAAAGCCTGCAAAAAACGTTTGTAATGTAGAATATTTTTGTTCTAAGGGCAATACATTCCAGTATTGGCCATCTCCTCTTTAGGATTTTTTGTTCTAAAGGCGGCTTCTTTCCCGAACGCCGGCTGCCTCTGTGTTTCCGATGCCTATAATCCTGGTGCTTGTAATCAACGATCAACTTCAATACTAGGATAATATTTCTTCAAATATCTTCCATTTATAGCAGTAGTAAACTCCTCTCCTAGTAGAGTATTCAATATGTAAGCATTACCAGGTGTACATCTAACTACCCGAAAAGGACCCTCCCAATTCGGGGACCATTTGCCGAACGCATTGTACTTAGTCCCGATCGGCAGTAATGCTTTCCAAACCAAATCTCCTTCTGCAAATTGCTTGACCTTTACTTTGTTGTTGTAATATTTAGCAACTCGCATCTTGTTCTTTTCTATATTTTCTAGGGCCTTAAGACGAATCATATGCAAATCCTGTAACTCGTCCATCATCAAGCCACTGTAATCTTTGGAACTTAAATCCTTTTGCAAAACCACTCTCCTCGAATCTGATTGTATTTCTGAGGGCAAAACAGCATGATGCCCATAAACCAACTCATAAGGAGATGTTTTTGTAGCTCCATGAGGAGGCATTCGGTAACTGTCACACCCGACTTTCCGAAGAAAACCAAGTGCATACCTATATGCATGCCAGGATCAAGTTTCATGCATATAGTGACATAAAAGTGAATACAGAAACAGTATCACGTATGAAAAAGAAAGATTATCAGAGATTTACGCTGAATCCTGGAAACGAAGGCACCGGACATCACAGGCAATCGACTGGGGGTTGCGTACGCCTAGCACCAGCAACATCTTCGCGTCATCTTCATATAACTTCCTCCTTCTGAGCAACAATGGTTATAGCAAGGGTGAGCACTTGTTGTACTCAGCAAGTGTGGAGAAAAGAATGAATGCAAAGGCTTTATAGTGGACTGGGCTATAAGCATTTAAGCAATTTTAGTTGGTCAAATTTTATTAGCACCTGATTACTAATAAAGTATAAGTTTATACCAACCCACATTAAGCATAAGATAAGAAATACGCCATAAGCACATGGCAAGCATAACGAAAGAGAACGATTTAAGTCCATCTTCAAGTTTGATTATCATGTGAGGGTCCAGGCCGCTCTTGACCGTGAGCACGGCTAATCGATTAGTTTTACACTGCGAGAGGTTGTACATCTTTACCCACAAGTCGCGTAAAAGTCCCGAAGAACTTTAAACCCAACCATGCGATGCCGCGCATGCATCATACCACACTTCCGAGGTGTGATTGCGAGAGGGACGCTACGAGGCCTTTACAAAGAGTCCTCCCGTGTGTATTAGTCCATTGTAGTATGTCATAGAGGCTATCTTTCATACCACACTTCTATTACGGACGGTAAGCCATAGAGTCTTCCGTTCCATCACCGCTCCGGAATAGAAGAGCCATAAAAGCATTCCTCCGTCCCCAACCTACTATGCGAGTAATAACCACACAAAGACTTCCCTAATTAATCGGCCAAGACCAGAGCCATATAGTCCTTGTGGTTGCACTGTTGTCCTGGGTGGTCGCTCCATGTTCCGATTAATCTTATGGTCTTGTATTAACATCCAAAGATATAGCATAAAGGTATAACAAGTTCATCATTATTGTTCATTAAAACCACCATAACCCAGGTATAGCAACTAAGCATAGCTACCCAACATAAAGGTAAACCCATGTTAACAAGGAATGATCATAAAGACTAGGTAATCCTTAATAGGAACCCATCAAAATTAATGCAAGCAAAGCAATGAGTGATTAAATATAATTCTTAGGACAAAAGATCAAGGACACACTTGCCTTTAACCAAAGTAATGTCGTTGCTCAGAATCTTCAACTTCAAGCTCTTCCAACTCCTCGAACGGCGTTCACTCTAAGCGCATCAATCATCGGGCACAAGCATACACAAAGCAAACAAACAGACATACTAAGAACAATGCACCAATCAAAAGAAAACTTTAAAAGAACGCACTAAAGGATAAGCTCGATTAGATGGATCACTAAAGCACACAAACCGTGCTTAGAGGAAGAAAGGCTTGGTTTGCTTTAAAGAGATGGTCGCGGAAGATGGAGCAAGAACCGGAAAGATCACACTTAGATAAAGCTTGATAAAGAACGTCTAACGAACCATTTGCATTTATGAGAGAGCAAGGCTATGAGCTGGGTTCATTTTAATTAACAAAACAAATATAAAGGATATTTCAGAAATAAAATACCCTATGTTGACATTAATGCAATATTAAACTTTATTTATGAAACCGGTGTAAAGAACTAGTCAAGTTTTATTAATAAAGATTCATATATTGATTAAACCGATTAAACATTTAATTTAGAAAAACTAAACTATATGAACAATCTAAACGAAACTTTGTAATTCGAGTTCATCATATTATTATCAAAAACAGTATTAAATTGGTATTAATCAAGATTAACATTTATTTATAAAGCCGGAGTAAAAGCCTAATCAACTTTTAATTATAAAAGTTAATTAATCATTAAGCAAATTAATATTTGACTTATGGAAAACCGAGTAAAATATCTAATTAGATTTTATTCATAAAAGCATGTAAAGTAATCATTAATCAAATTAAATTTGATTATGAAAAACGATATATAGATCTATATTGCTTTTATTTGGAAAAGACATGTATATCTAGTCATTAATCAAAATTAATATTAATTTTATTTTCAGAAAACAAAACATGGTGAAAACACTCCACTAATGCGTGCTTTACATTATTATGGACCTAACGCAACTTGAACGGATTAAATCGGAGCTAAAACGAAGATTTGGTGAGCAAAACAAGATTACATGGACCTGTTCGCGATTAACCGTAGATTTCAGGGGCTAGCAAAGAAGATTTGCAAGACACACTAAACAGTGCTCGGGAAAAGGATAAAACTCAAGGTTAGATCTATAAAAGTGCTCTGTTGGATCTATGTGCGAAGGGTGGGATTTTTCTAACGGGTTATGAGCAAAGGTTGCAAGACACAAAAATAGATCTAGGAATTACTAGAAATCACAGGGGGTCATGAGCAGATTGACCTTTCTTCTTCCTCTATCCCAACCGAACAGGAACAGAGGATAGGGGAGGGCGTGGCTCAGGGGGGCGCCGGCGGCCTGGAGGTCTACAGGCTCGGGTGGAAGGCGCGGATTACAGAGTAGAGGAAGGGAATGCTCACCGACGGCAGAGACGTGGAGGAGCGGCCGGAATCCGGCGGCGGGCGCGGACTCGGGGAGACCACGACGGCGCGCGCGTGCGGGGGCGGCGGCGCGCAGGGGTAGGGCGCGGGGGCGGCGCGCGGGGCGCGGCGGCGGGCGGGGCGCGCGCGGGGGGGGCCAGGGCGGCGCGGGCCGGGGCCCTCCCCTTTTATGGGGGCGCGGGCACGCTCGCCGGCGGCGGCGGCGGCCATGGCCCGCCGGCCGGATGGGCCCCGCCGGCCGGGCGCGGGTGGGCCGGGCAGGGCGCGGGTCGAGCCCACGGGCTCGGCCCAGCTTGGTAGGATAGTTTTTTTTTTGAAAGTATTTCCAGTGCGAAAAATAATCCAGAAAAAGCTGTGAATTATTTTAAAGCACGAAAAATACTCAGAAAATCACAAAAATTCCAGGAAAATTCCTAGAGATAGATTAAGACACGAACAACCCAAATAAAGCATTTGGTGCTCATGAAAAAGATTTTAGAGCCTTCTAATAAATAGAGATAGCTCAAGGAAAATGAGAATAAATTCCAGAAAATTCCGAAAAATCCTCGGAAGGTTTTGGACAGCTCCTACACGCATTTTTGAAACCTTTTTGCACTCGAGAACCACTAGGTGCATCGGCATGAATGCAACACACAACTTTTTATTTAATTTAGAAAATCAAACAAAGGATTTTTCCTATCCTATATTCCCTGTAAAGAAAAACAAATGTTGGAAAAATTTTAAAATTATGAGAAAATTGTTATTTAATTATTCGTTCTATTCACATCCTGAAATTGGAAATTTCAGGGTGTGACAAATCTACCCCCCTTAAAAGGAATCTCGTCCCGAGATTCGAAAAAGGCTAGCAAGAGACAGGGGTTTATTTCAAACTCTTTTTACATCCTTCAGCAATATTATTCCTTTCATGTTACAGAAAACTTTCCGCAGCCTAACTTATACCAACATCCTTAGGTATCGGGGGTCTTGTCTTGCTTGTGTCGCTGTCGCCATTCTCTCTTAAAATGACGATCTAGAAACTTCTTCGGGCACCTGTTGATAAAGTGTCCACCAGCTTTGCAATAGAAACAAGCTTTACCTTCCCTAATGTTCCGACGATTCTGTGGTGTCTCATAAATCACTGGTATTGTGACGCCATGAGGATATTCTAGATATGCATCTTCATTGTGATCTTCAAAAAAAACCTTGGGCTTGAGACATATGATGTAGGTGAGAATTGTTATTGGCTTCCCCTGGATATTCCCGTTTTCTCTTCTTACTCATGATCTCCCGTAGCTTGCTTTCTAGCCCAATGGTTTTGTTGATTAAATCTTGTAGACTCGAATAATCGTGTAAGCTTAGTATACTTTGAAGATCTTCATTCAACCCTTTGATGAAATGCTCTCGTTTCTTCTTATCACTCTCGTACCGATCTTGGGGCATATAGAGATAACCGAATAAACTTATCCCCGTACTCGATGCTACCGTCATATGTCCTTGCTTTAAGTTAAGGAACTCCTTCCTCTTGAGCTTCATCGCACTCACAGGAGTATGGTGTAAGATAAAGTTGTCTTTGAATTCCTTCCACACAATACTCTCAGGTTGCTGATGTCCCTTGGTGTAAGAATTCCACCACTCTGAAGCTCCTCCTATAAGTTGCCAGGATGCATACAAAGCTTTCTCTCCATCATTGCACTGTATCGTATCTAGCTTCTCTTCAATTGTCTTGATCCAGTCTTCAGCTTCTAAGGGATATGTGATACTGGAGAACATTGGCGGTTCAGTCTTCATGAACTCTGCATACTTATCATCTGAGCGAGGAAACGATAGTGCATCTGGGTTGTATCCATAGTCATCACCATTCTCGTAGCTCTCTCCTTGATTACGTCCTTCTTGGTTTTCCATCTGGTTGGTAGGTAAAGATATTATCAGAAGGGGAACAAGAGTAGTGCAAAACGAGTGGAGGAAGAACAAGGAGGTGGGAGGTACAAAAGAAGAACCCAACTAAGCAACTGATGTTATTGCGGATGTAAGACCCACAATACACCAACACTCACTTCAAAGAAACGAATCAATCAAGTTCATAAAACCAAGCATCATCATGCAAACACACAATTCCACCAATCAAGGCATAGCTAAAGGGGAACGACACTACACGTTGTTAATGAAGTCAGGGGGTATCCTCCTAATAGATCAGATATATCTCCCAGCAAGGATATCCATAAATGATGGATTTTTCCCAGATCAAGGAGTACGAAATTATGAGTTCAACCCAACTGGAATCACCTCGATCGGAGGTTCAGAACTCGAGATATGAATTAGACAAGGTGGCTATGTCAGCAGTGTTGGCAGATTCTGAATGCTCCACTAATTCGTAGGTATCTCCTTGGATACAAAACGAATACTACTGAATTTTGGACAGAGCGAAGCTGATGAAATTCCTGAACTACTCCAATTGGATTTACCTCAATCGGAGGTCTATAGCCCGAGATATAGAATATTGAAGGTAACTAGGTCAGCAGGGTTTACAGATTCTGATAGCTCCAATGCTTCGAGCATAGCTTCTAGAACATGCACAGGATAGGGCTGAATTTTTTGATAGAAATTCACTTATGAAATTTAGGAACTAACCCAACTGGTTTCATGTCGATCGGAGTTCTGTAGCTCGAGAAAGAATTAAAACAGCGCTGATGTGTCAGAGAGCTGCGCGAATAGATGGGATGTTAAGGGTAACCCTTCCACCAATAAATCAAGGGGGTGTTTATTGCTTGAGGGAATGAATAGGCGAGGTCGAAGAGATGTCCAAGGAGAGTGAAGATAAATATACAAGAATTCATGGTATGGGGAAAAGAAAATGGTTAAGGGGTGAGATCCTTCACCAGAGAGGTCAAGGATAAGGTAAGAATGGATTGTGGATCAAAGAGACATTAAGAAACGACCAGTGCTAACTAGGCTTACGTCCTACAGTCGATACAGCTCTGATACCACTCTGTCACACCCGACTTTCCGAAGAAAACCAAGTGCATACCTATATGCATGCCGGGATCAAGTTTCGGGCATATAGTGACATAAAAGTGAATACGTAAAAAAACGATATCACGTATGAAAAAGAAAGATTATCAGAGATTTACGCTGAATCCTGGAAACGAAGGCACCGGACATCACAGGCAATCGACTGGGGGTTGCGTACGCCTAGCACCAGCAACATCTTCGCGTCATCTTCATATAACTTCCTCCTTCTGAGCAACAATGGTTATAGCAAGGGTGAGCACTTGTCGTACTCAGCAAGTGTGGAGAAAAGAATGAATGCAAAGGCTTTATAGTGGACTGGGCTATAAGCATTTAAGCAATTTTAGTTGGTCAAATTTTATTAGCACCTGATTACTAATAAAGTATAAGTTTATACCAACCCACATTAAGCATAAGATAAGAAATACGCCATAAGCACATGGCAAGCATAACGAAAGAGAACGATTTAAGTCCATCTTCAAGTTTGATTATCATGTGAGGGTCCAGGCCGCTCTTGACCGTGAGCACGGCTAATCGATTAGTTTTACACTCTGCAGAGGTTGTACATCTTTACCCACAAGTCGCGTAAAAGTCCCGAAGAACTTTAAACCCAACCATGCGATGCTGCGCATGCATCATACCACACTTCCGAGGTGTGATTGCATAGGGACGCTACGAGGCCTTTACAAAGAGTCCTCCCGTGTGTATTAGTCCATAGTAGTATGTCATAGAGGCTATCTTTCGTACCACACTTCTATTACGGACGGTAAGCCATAGAGTCTTCCGTTCCATCACCGCTCCGGAATAGAAGAGCCATAAAAGCATTCCTCCGTCCCCAACCTACTATGCGAGTAATAACCACGCAAAGACTTCCCTAATTAATCGGCCAAGACCAGAGCCATATAGTCCTTGTGGTTGCACTGTTGTCCTGGGTGGTCGCTCCATGTTCCGATTAATCTTATGGTCTTGTATTAACATCCAAAGATATAGCATAAAGGTATAACAAGTTCATCATTATTGTTCATTAAAACCACCATAACCCAGGTATAGCAACTAAGCATAGCTACCCAACATAAAGGTAAACCCATGTTAACAAGGAATGATCATAAAGACTAGGTAATCCTTAATAGGAACCCATCAAAATTAATGCAAGCAAAGCAATGAGTGATTAAATATAATTCTTAGGACAAAAGATCAAGGACACACTTGCCTTTAACCAAAGTAATGTCGTTGCTCAGAATCTTCAACTTCAAGCTCTTCCAACTCCTCGAACGGCGTTCACTCTAAGCGCATCAATCATCGGGCACAAGCATACACAAAGCAAACAAACAGACATACTAAGAACAATGCACCAATCAAAAGAAAACTTTAAAAGAACGCACTAAAGGATAAGCTCGATTTGATGGATCACTAAAGCACACAAACCGTGCTTAGAGGAAGAAAGGCTTGGTTTGCTTTAAAGAGATGGTCGCGGAAGATGGAGCAAGAACCGGAAAGATCACACTTAGATAAAGCTTGATAAAGAACGTCTAACGAACCATTTGCATTTATGAGAGAGCAAGTGAAGGACCGATACGGCGAACCAGAGAGGGGGGAGTGAATGGGAGCCGATAAAAATTCTTCTCGAAGGAGATGAAAACTCCAACAAGACGAACGCGGCTTCCAACACACGTCTCCGACTCACTACCAAGGTTGGTCAAGCCCACGTAGCCACTGGAGTGCCACTGGACCTAGGAACCAACACACCACCTTCCGACCCGAGAAACGCAGCGGAAAAACCAAGCCTCGAGTCTACGGGACCCACACGGTCGGACCGGGTGAGCACCACCGGTCGACCGGTCCCCGCCGGTGAAACCGAGCAACTTCCACTAAGTGGCTCTACACCGGTCCGACCGGTGAAACACACCGGTCGGACCGATGGCGACCGAAAGCCCCCAAGGCACCAAACAGAGCCAACCGACCACCAAACGGACCCAAACTTGAAACAAGAAGCAACACGGGACAACAAGGAACACACCAAGACGTTCACCCGAGCAAAAACCCACAAGGGCTTGCACCGGTCGGACCGGTCAAGAGCACCGGTCGACCGGTGTAGCACGGGCGACTCGGGATGAACAGCGACCCGCAGTCAACTCCCCCAAATCCAAATCTCGATCTCCCGAATCGCTCCACGGACTTGAACAAGACTTTGGGGATATCATGAACACCTCATGAGGAGTTCATAGCCAAGTTTAATCCCACCAAAACTCGTCCAAAAAGGAGGAATCGAAGAAATCCCGCCGGAAGCACTTCCAACCCAAGAACTCAAGAAACCCCAAAATCGAGCACTTTTCCTCACGGATTTGGGAGGGGAATCACAGCCCAAAGAACCACGAAGGGTTCCCACAAATTTCCCCCATCAAATCCCCAAGAGAAAAGCCCCGAAAACACCCCAAAGAAATCACCGAGAGAGGGCTCCGAAAATCACCACCAAGAACAACCGGGGAAAACACATCCAAACCTTGAGGAACCACGCCGAATCATCTATACATGAAACAAAGGTTCGTACAAGGTCTAGCAAGCCGCCCGATCATCCATCCCTCTCTACAAGATCTCTCCGTGAAGCTCTCTTGCTAGTCCTAAGGAAAACCTAGAGAAAATAGGTGGAAAATAGGAAAACTAATGAGCTAGGGTTCCAAGAGTTGGCTGCCAACCTCTCACCTCTTGGGTTATATAGGCGGCAACCGAATGTCTAAAATGCCCCTCTCTACTAACTAGGGATACAAGCCCCTCAAGGGCGGATTTGGAATTCTTGATGTCTTCACCATCGGACGGATGCCCCGCAACCGCACCCTGCGTAGCCTCGACGCAAGCTATGCGATCCCGACGCGTGTCCTCCGCTTCGAAGATTCCGGACCGCGTCGCCGCACACCGGTCGACCGGTGCTCCTCACCGGTCGACCGGGTCCCCACCGTCGGACCGGCCGACCCACCGGTCGGACCGGTCCGTGTCTGCTGCACCTCCGTCTTCGGTTCTCCGGTCTTGGCTTTGTGGATCAACCAAGGAACCCGGTGGTTTTTTACGGTGAACCACCGGAAACCCCGCGAACTCGGTGTAGCCTCCGCCAATCTCCACTCATGACTTGGCTCCCACGTAGTCCCGGCTCGACCTTGGTTTTGAGGCTCAACCAAGAAACCGTCCACGACTTCATCTTCTTGTTCATGCCACCATGCGGCCCGCACTTGACCCCGCCGGCCACGGGTCCCTCGAACAAAGCCTACTTGTCTTCTCCACACACGGAGGCCTCACCGGCGACGACCTTTCGCGCTTGTTCTTCACCCGCACCAACACGAGTCAAGCCGCAACCCGCACCCGCAATACTTAGCCGAGAATCGGTCCACACAACGTTGTCAATCACTCATCACACAAGGAAGCGACCATCCACCGGTCCTCGAACCACACATGGTCCTCAATCTCCCCCTTGATGAGTGCATTGACAACACCCACACGAAAGTAACAAGAGAGAAAAGAAAAAGAAAAGAAACGAACAAAAAGAAACTCCAACAAGCGATCGAAAGCCAAACAAAGGCAAAGAGCAAGATCACTTGAAGAAGACGAGTCTCGGACCCCTTAGGCAAGGGCAATGGCTCGACACATCCGAGACAAAGCAAAGCTCAAGCAAGGAGCACAAACCACCGAAATAAAGCTTGAAAACTCACAAAGAGCTCTCCCTGCACACATGCAAGCTCCCCCTGAACCAATGCAACTCCCCCTCGACGAATGCATGCAAAACAACTCGAAAACGGGCAGGCGCAAGCAATTTCAGCTCACACCGGTCGGACCGGTCATCACCACCGGTCCGACCGGTGCCCAACATATGTACGGGACCGAAGCACTCACACCGGTCGGACCGGTGCTCTTCACCGGTCGACCGGTGTAAAAACGGGAAGCCCGTAAATGGCTCGAAACCACCGAAAACCTTCTAAATGTATCCACTAAGCCATTTCAAGCTCAAACTTCTCCCCCTTGTTGGCAATGCATGAATCAAGCCAAAAATGCAAAACTTTCAACCTAGAGCTTCTCAAATATACAAAATTCAACAAAGAATGCTACACATGTCCAAATGAGCAAGTTAGATACTCTACGGCTTCGTATCGATCTCAACTACATGATCACCAAGTTTCACAACCATTGGACGAAGCTAAGATGGATTTTGGCAATTTTGCGAAAAACTTGCCTCTCATGAGCAAAGTCCTAAACATGATCAAAGCATATCAAAATGGCAAAGCCACACAAACTTCATGCTAGGACAGCCATTCTAATCATAAGACCATCACAAACACCCACAAGCACCTCATGTCATGTCAAAGCCACCGAGCCATGTGCCTACTTCTATGTATGAGACTTCTCATTGGTAGGCATCATGCAACGGTTTAGCACCCAAAGCAATTTAAATTCAAGCACATATGACATGGGAGCACATTTCCAAGCATTTTTCATTTCATTTTCAGATTTGTAAATGGTACATGAAATGTCTTTGCGACAAAAAGGAACTTATGCTCCTCCACAAGATAAATCTAGAGGGCTAAACATTCATGATGGCAAATGAGCCTTTGGCTCCATATGATCAATAAACTAGCTATCCAACCACAAATTAAGCCTAGCAAGGCCACAAAAACATGTCAAGAGCATGTAAAGGCATTTACACATGAGAGAGCATACATGTGACATTTTTCAAAAGCATAGCTATCAACCATGGATTATTCATCAAGATCATCAAGAGCTAAGCCAAACTAACCGAAGCATACCAAACAAGCTCACAAAGACATATATCTCATTCCATGGTGAACAATGTATATGAGAGAAGCTTTTCCTAAACAATGCATATGATACAAAATGCATGCAATCTGAGATACAAGGATGCCTATACATCATGTTACATATGCCATGCCAAAAGCAAGAAATGCACAAAGAAAAGCTATACATATGCTACAAACCGGCTCCTCGAGGGGAGGCAAAACGGGCTCGACACCACCGGCAAATGAAAGCTCCCACACACCCAACTCAGGAAATCAAACACACACCAAGTTCCCCCCGCAAACGAGTGAAAGTTGCTTGATCTAGGGGTTTGGTGAAAATATCGGCTAGTTGGTCATGTGTGGGTACATGGATCAACGCTATCTTTCCTTTCTCAACGTTGTCTCTCAGGAAATGATACCTCACTTCTATGTGCTTGGTTTTAGAATGGAGCACTGGGTTCTTTGCAACGCTTATGGCACTGGTGCTATCACACTGAAGTGGGACATGGGTATACTCCTCACCAAAGTCACTCATGGTGTAGGTGATCCAAAGGAGCCGAGAGCAACAACTAGCAGGCGGCAACATACTCGGCCTCGGTCGTGGATTGAGCTACACTCGACCGCTTGCGGGAAGACCAAGACACCAAAGAAGAACCCAAAATCGACAAGTCCCGAAGTGGACTTCCTATCCAACCGACACCGGCAAAATCCGCGTCTGAAAAACCATGAAGCGCCAAAGAGGAGGACGCGGAGTACCAAAGACCGAAGTCGGGAGTGTGACGCAAGTACCTGAAAATTCTCTTCACCGCTTGCCGATGCGAAGTCCTCGGAGACGCTTGAAAACGAGCGCACGGACACACACCGAGAAGCGTATGTCCGGCCTCGTCGCCGTCAAGTAGAGGAGTGACCCGATCATACTCCGGTACTCCTTCTGGTCCACGTGTTCACCTTCCTCGTCCGCATCAAGAGCTGTAGTCGTACTCATCGGCGTCGTCATAGCCTTGGAGTCCTCCATCTTGAACTTCCTCACAATGTCCTTGGTATACTTAGCCTGGTGCACAAATGTTCCTTCCTTTGATTGCTTGATTTGTAGCCCGAGGAAGAACTGCAACTCACCCATCATGCTCATCTCGAACTCCCTGCTCATATCATCTGCAAACCTCGCAACAAGAGAGTTAGACGAGCCACCAAAGACAATATCATCCACGTACACTCGCACAATCGGGATATCTCTCGCCCCCGCCTCGCAAAAACAAGGTCCGATCGACCTTCCCCATCTCAAAACCTCTCTCAAACAAGAACCCCCTCAACCTCGCCATACCAAGCTCTAGGCGCCCGCTTCAACCCATACGGCGCCTTCCTCAACTTGTACACCGGTGGGGGTACTTCTCACTCTCAAACCCCGGAGGTCGTCTCACATACACTTCTTCCTCCAAGCACACCATTCGAGAAAGCACTCTTCACATCCATTTGGTGCAACTTGAACCCTTTAGCCACGAGAAAAGGCTAGAAGGATCCTAATCGCCTCCAAACGGGCTACGGGAGCAAAGGTCTCCTCGTAGTCGATCCCCTCCTTCGATCGAACCCTTGAGCAACAAGTCTCGACTTGTTCCTCACAACCTCACCCTTCTCTCCCTCTTTGTTTTTCCACACCCACTTTGTACCAATCGGCTTACACCCCGGGGGAGGGTCAACCAACTCCCACACCGATTCCTCTCAAAGTTCTCCAACTCCTCATGCATCGAGTTAACCCAATTGTGATCGGATAGTGCGTGTCCAATGTCTTTGGGCTCAAAAGAAGCAACAAACACAAGCATGAGCGAAATGGGAATTGTTTCGAACCCTCGACCGTGTAGTGCGTTCATTCATGTCGCCGATGATCCTCGAAGCCGGGTGATCCACTTGAACTCGCCGGGGAGGTTCTCGCCTCGAAGCTACCTCCCCCTCAACATCGCCTTCTCCTCGTTCTTGATTTGTCGTCGTAGGTGTAGCAGAGGGTCCATCCATCACCGTAGTCGAAGTAGTGGGCACATGTTCGACGGGGGCTCCGCACCACCATCCTCATCATCACCATGTTCATGCTCCTCCTCCCGAAAGATCTCCTTGCCAAGCTCATCATCACCGCACACTCAAAGACAAGCCGACTACGTGGCTCGTCTCGTCGAAGGTTACCTCGCAAGTCTCCACGATTTGATTAGTTTCAAGATTGAGCACACGATATGCTCTAGAATGAGATGCATAACCAAAGAAAATGCCATCGACGGACCTAGCCTCAAACTTATCCAATTTCCCGCCTTTCTTCGAATGAAACACTTGCAACCAAAGACATGGAAGTGACTCACCTTGGGTGTGCGACCATGCATCAACTCATAGCATGTCTTCTTCTTGTGCACTCGAGGTATATCTGTTCGACACATAGCACGCGGTGTTCACCGCCTCGCCCCAATACCTCCTCGGAGTCCTATGCTCATCAAGCATCGTCCGAGCCATCTCGCACAAGGTCCTCGTTCTTCCTTTCCACAACACCATTCCGGGGAGGCGTATACGGACTCGAAAACGCGGTGCTCAAGACCCAAGTCATGGCAAAAGGCTTCAAAACGAGAGTTCCTGAATTCCGAGCCATTATCACTACGGATAGCTCGTATGGCATCTCCGTGCCTCTCGTTCCTCAACCTCAAGACTAGATCTCGAACAAAACCGAACGTCTCCCCCCTTATCCTCGAGAAAGAACATCCACGCATACCGAGAATAGTCGTCCACCACAACAAGGACATACCACTTCCCACCCGCGGGATCGCACACGAGCCGGGCCAACAAGGTCCATATGGAGCGGCTCGCATGGACGCTCAGTCATCACATCGGTGAGAGGCGGGTGAGAAGAGGCCACCATCTTAGCATGCCTACACGGAGCACAAACCAACTCTTTCTCAAGCCTCAACCGTGGCAATCCTCGGACCAAATTGAGTTTACTCAAGCGAGACAAAAGGTCAAAGCTCAAGTGACCCAACTTCCTATGCCACTTCCACAACTCACTCGAAGAACCAGCCAAGAAACAACGCTCCACACCCGAAGACTGAGAAAAATCAGCACGAAACACCTGACCCTCGGGAACGACCATACAGACAAGGTCCCCTCGAGAGTCCACAATCCGAGAACCACCAGACCGAAACAACACCTCAAAGCCCTCATCCAACAACTGGGACACAGAAAGCAAATTGTACCCCAGCGATTGAACAAGAGCAACACGCCTCAGAGTGATCTTGTCACTCACTTTTATCTCACCTTCGACGAAGACACGCCCACGCCCATTGTCCCCAAAGGTGATGTACCTCTTCGTCACCACCGGGACGAGACTTGAGAACCACCCCCCGTCTCCGGTCATATGCCTCGAGCAACCGGAGTCAATCACCCAAATGTTCTTCAAGTCTCCCACCTCGCACATCAAAAATAGGCATGTGAGTGAACAAACGACTCAAAGATCGGGGTTAGAACCAAAGGAGGAAAACCGTGCCGAGCCATTTGCTCGAAAGTGGGGTTAGCACCAACCAAAGCATCTCTCCTACCAAAGCTACCTCCACGAACACCACCACGGTAACCACCCCGAGGGAACCACCCCTCTCTCGCCCGGAGGAGGACCAAAACCACGCAAGAAAAGCCCGTGGCACGTCCTTCCTCTCCAACTCACCGCCACGACTCCTCCAATCCCCGTATTGAGCACGAGGTGGAGAACGCCTAGCAACCGACCACCCGCACCCTTTCCGGCCCAACCACCGAACCACGACCACCGAAACAACCCTCGCACCTCGCACGAGCTCGAAACCCGAACATCCGTCCGTCTGTGCCCGCACCGGTCTGACCGGTGCCCCACACCGTCTGACCGGTGTGGTCTGGGCAGCAGCACCACCTGCAGCCCTCTTCTCTCCCCAAGCCCGAACTGTCCGCACAATCGCCTTGCCCCTGGGCATCCGCATACGAGGCTCAAGTACACCATCGGAAGGGTGGTACTTGTCCTTGTTAGCCCACTCCTTCTCCATTCTCTCCTCTCGCTTCCTCTTGAAGCAAAACTCCTCCTTATGGCCATCTCTCCCACAATAGCCACAATGGAACCTCACAAGCTTAGGCTTTGGCTTGGGATGTGGCCGCTCACTTGGTTTCTCTCCACTCAAACCCTCCACCGGTTTCTCACCACTAGCCTTCTCACTCTCCTTCCCAAAGAACACCTTCCCCGAAGTGCTCACAAACTTGATAGGCTTTTGTAGGTCATTTGTGGGTGTAGGAAACACGGGTGGAGCCGGGGTTGTGTCTAGTCGGTTCCTTAGATGGTTAGGTTTTGGTGGGAAATCATTCTTGTGGTGGGTTTTTGGTGGCTCCGGATATTCTCTCCACTTCCCTCACCAACCTTGTTTGCCCCAAGCCCCTCACCATCTTGCCTCTTAAAGGCCTCAATCATCATCCTCAACCGAGGCTCGTGACCGGACAACCAACCCATCAACTTCCTCAAATCATCATTCTCATCCCGCAAACGGTCAACATAATGTGCAAGCTCCAAATTTTTCAATGCATGCATTTCACGGGTAGAGCAAGATGTAGGCATGGGTTCCTTCAATTTAGCCTCGAGCGAACTAGTGTAAGCATGCATCTCATCGATCTTAGCATGCAAAACAGGCAAGAAGTGCAAGCACCTAGCAAAGCAGTCTAGACTTAAGCTCAGCCACTTCAACCCTAAGCACATCTAGTTCCTCACACTTTGAGGCATGCTTCTCCTTGAACAAAGCAAGATCAAGAAGGAAAATAGAGCAATCAAGACAATCATTCTCATCGAAACAACGGGGCTAGCCTTAAGCGAATCAATCTCAAGCTTGCTATCAAGCACCCGTGTCTCTAGCTCAGCCCACTCTAGTCCTAGCATCCTCGAGTGAAGCCCTAAGCTCTTTCCTCATTTTCTTGGCCTCTCTAAGCATGTCATCACGGTTATCAAGCAAAGAGCCAAGTCTCTCATTCTCCCGGCGCAAGAAGGGGAAGCTCATCACGCACCTCGTCGTCGGACTCGCAGTCCGAGTCGCTCCGTGTGCTCTTCTTGCCGCCGGAGCTCAACGCCATGGTGCGAGGCCGTCTCTCGCGGCGGCGCCTCGGCCCGCTCGGGTTCTTGGACGACCTCTTGTTCTTGCGGCGATCTCCCTCGTCGTCGCCGCCGCTCGAGCTCGAGGTGGAGTACGCGGAACTCGGAGTCGACGTCGCTCGCTCCAACCATCGCTCGGGCCTTGCCTCGGCCCTCCTTCTTCCTCGATCGTCGCTCGTTCTTGTACTTGTTCTTGTGCTTGCTCTTGTGGTCGCGCCTCGAACGGTACTTGTCGTCGTTCTTCCTCGGCTTGTGCTTGTAGCCGTCCTTGTTCTCGGCCTTCTCCGGGGGCTCGGCGACGAAGTGTCCCGCTTGCCGCACCGGGAAGCAAGTCCTCGTGTTCCTCCTCATGTTCACGCGGTTCTCGTGCAGCCTCTCGAACCGCCTCGTCAACAGCGCCAGCTCGTCCTCTCCAAGGTCATCAAACTCCTCATCTGGCATAGACATCAGAGAGGAAAACGAGAACATCCCGGTGGATGGGTTAGAGTTAGTCTTTCCTTTGGAACCACCAACGAGGGCAAGACTATGGGAATCAGTCGATCCCTCAAGCTTGGCGATCATGCCCCTATCCACCTCGGCCGACTTGAGCTTCGAGAACGACTCGTTCACCGTCGAGTATCGTACCGCTCCGACTCGACTATGGCCTCGAACTTTCCGCTCCATATCGTACGATCCAAAGAGTGTAAGAGCTTGACCGCTCTATCATGATCATCGTACGGGAGCACGTCCACATTGGCCCTCATGTTGTTCACCACCACCGTGAACCTCGCGAAACAAGGCATCGATGGACTCACCGGGGAGATGAGTGAAGTTCTCGTACTCTCTCCGTAGGTCGCATACAACCGTGCTCGAACTCGGGCGTTCCCAACATGAGCCTCCTTCAACACCGCCCAAATCCTACAAGCCAAGTGCTCGGTGTGCACCCGATCGAACTCGGCCGACACAAAGCACGAAACAAGTAGTCGACCGCCTTATTGTTGGCGTCGAAGCCGTCCCCTCGATCTGGAGCGAGGAAATCAACCGGGCCGGGACATAGCCTCGTGTCCACCGTGACATCCCAAAGGATCCGACCCTTTCCGCGGAGAAAAGCACCCATCCGCTTGCTCCACATCCGGTAGTTCTTGCCATCGAAGTGTGGAGGACCCGAACCCCCGTTCTCGGTACGCCATCCTTGGATCTTAGACCGGTTAGAGTCAACAAAGACCCGAACCGGCTCGATACCACTTGAAGGACCGATACGGCGAACCGAGAGGGGGGGGGGAGTGAATGGGAGCCGATAAAAATTCTTCTCGAAGGAGATGAAAACTCCAACAAGACGAACGCGGCTTCCAACACACGTCTCCGACTCACTACCAAGGTTGGTCAAGCCCACGTAGCCACCGGAGTGCCACCGGACCTAGGAACCAACACACCACCTTCCGACCCGAGAAACGCGGCGGAAAAACCAAGCCTCGAGTCTACGGACCCACACCGGTCGGACCGGTGAGCACCACCGGTCCGACCGGTCCCCCGCCGGTGAAAGCGAGCAACTTCCACTAAGTGGCTCTACACCGGTCGACCGGTGAAACACACCGGTCGGACCGATGGCGACTCGAAAGCCCCCAAGGCACCAAACAAAGCCAACCGACCACCAAACGGACCCAAACATGAACACACGAAGCAACACGGGACAACAAGGAACACACCAAGACGTTCACCCGAGCAAAAACCCACAAGGGCTTGCACCCGGTCGGACCGGTCAAGAGCACCGGTCGGACCGGTGTAGCACGGGCGACTCGGGATGAACGGCACCCGCAGTCAACTCCCCCAAATCCAAATCTCGATCTCCCGAATCGCTCCACGGACTTGAACAAGACTTTGGGGATATCATGAACACCTCATGAGGAGTTCATAGCCAAGTTTAATCCCACCAAAACTCGTCCAAAAAGGAGGAATCGAAGAAATCCCGCCGGAAGCACTTCCAACCCAAGAACTCAAGAAACCCCAAAATCGAGCACTTTTCCTCACGGATTTGGGAGGGGAATCACGGCCAAAGAACCACGAAGGGGTTCCCACAAATTTCCCCCATCAAATCCCCAAGAGAAAAGCCCCGAAAACACCCCAAAGAAATCACCGAGAGAGGGCTCCGAAAATCACCACCAAGAACAACCGGGGAAAACACATCCAAACCTTGAGGAACCACGCCGAATCATCTATACATGAAACAAAGGTTCGTACAAGGTCTAGCAAGCCGCCCGATCATCCATCCCTCTCTACAAGATCTCTCCGTGAAGCTCTCTTGCTAGTCCTAAGGAAAACCTAGAGAAAATAGGTGGAAAATAGGAAAACTAATGAGCTAGGGTTCCAAGAGTTGGCTGCCAACCTCTCACCTCTTGGGTTATATAGGCGGCAACCGAATGTCTAAAATGCCCCTCTCTACTAACTAGGGATACAAGCCCCTCAAGGGCGGATTTGGAATTCTTGATGTCTTCACCATCGGACGGATGCCCGGCAACCGCACCCTGCGTAGCCTCGACGCAAGCTATGCGATCCCGACGCGTGTCCTCCGCTTCGAAGATTCCGGACTGCGTCGTCGCACACCGGTCAGACCGGTGCTCCTCACCGGTCAGACCGGTCCCCACCGGCCGAGCCGTCGGACCCACCGGTCGGACCGGTGCGGTGCCGCCGCACCTCCGTCTTCGGTTCTCCGGTCTTGGCTTTGTGGATCAACCAAGGAACCCGGTGGTTTTTTACGGTGAACCACCGGAAACCCCGCGAACTCGGTGTAGCCTCCGCCAATCTCCACTCATGACTTGGCTCCCACGTAGTCCCGGCTCGACCTTGGTTTTGAGGCTCAACCAAGAAACCGTCCACGACTTCATCTTGCCGTTCATGCCACCATGCGGCCCGCACTTGACCCCGCTGGCCACCGGGTCCCTCGAACAAAGCCTACTTGTCTTCTCCACACCTGGAGGCCTCACCGGCGACGACCTTTCGCGCTTGTTCTTCACCTGCACCAACACGAGTCAAGCCGCAACCTGCACCTGCAATACTTAGCCGAGAATCAGTCCACACAACGTTGTCAATCACTCATCACACAAGGAAGCGACCATCCACCGGTCCTCGAACCACACATGGTCCTCAGCAAGGCTATGAGCTGGGTTCATTTTAATTAACAAAACAAATATAAAGGATATTTCAGAAATAAAATACCCTATGTTGACATTAATGCAATATTAAACTTTATTTATGAAACCGGTGTAAAGAACTAGTCAAGTTTTATTAATAAAGATTCATATATTGATTAAACCGATTAAACATTTAATTTAGAAAAACTAAACTATATGAACAATCTAAACAAAACTTTGTAATTCGAGTTCATCATATTATTATCAAAAACAGTATTAAATTGGTATTAATCAAGATTAACATTTATTTATAAAGCCGGAGTAAAAGCCTAATCAACTTTTAATTATAAAAGTTAATTAATCATTAAGCAAATTAATATTTGACTTATGGAAAACCGAGTAAAAGATCTAATTAGATTTTATTCATAAAAGCATGTAAAGTAATCATTAATCAAATTAAATTTGATTATGAAAAACGATATATAGATCTATATTGCTTTTATTTGGAAAAGACATGTACATCTAGTCACTAATCAAAATTAATATTAATTTTATTTTCAGAAAACAAAACATGGTGAAAACACTCCACTAATGCGTGCTTTACATTATTATGGACCTAACGCAACTTGAACGGATTAAATCGGAGCTAAAACGAAGATTTGGTGAGCAAAACAAGATTACAGGGACCTGTTCGCGATTAACCGTAGATTTCAGGGGCTAGCAAAGAAGATTTGCAAGACACACTAAACAGTGCTCGGGAAAAGGATAAAACTCAAGGTTAGATCTATAAAAGTGCTCTGTTGGATCTATGTGCGAAGGGTGGGATTTTTCCAAGGGGTTATGAGCAAAGGTTGCAAGACACAAAAATAGATCTAGGAATTACTAGAAATCACAGGGGGTCATGAGCAGATTGACCTTTCTTCTTCCTCTATCCCAACCGAACAGGAACAGAGGATAGGGGAGGGCGCGGCTCAGGGGGGCGCCGGCGGCCTGGAGGTCTACAGGCTCGGGTGGAAGGCGCGGATTACAGAGGAGAGGAAGGGAATGCTCACCGACGGCAGAGACGTGGAGGAGCGGCCGGAATCCGGCGGCGGCTGCGGACTCAGGAGACCACGACGGCGGCGCGTGCGGGGGCGGCGGCGCGGGGGTAGGGCGCGGGGGCGGCGCGCGGGGGCGAGCGGCGGGCGGGGCGCGCGCGGCGGGGGCTAGGGCGGCGCGGCCGGGGCCCTCCCCCTTTTATGGGGCGCGGGCACGCTCGCCGCGCGGCGGCGGCGGCCATGGCCCCGCCGGCCGGATGGGCCCCGCCGGCCGGCGCGGGTGGGCCGGGCGAGGGCGCGGGTCGAGCCCACGGGCTCGGCCCAGCTTGGTAGGATAGTTTTTTTTTAAAGTATTTTCCAGTGCGAAAAATAATCCAGAAAAAGCTGTGAATTATTTTAAAGCACGAAAAATACTCAGAAAATCACAAAAATTCCAGGAAAATTCCTAGAGATAGATTAAGACACGAACAACCCAAATAAAGCATTTGGTGCTCATGAAAAAGATTTTAGAGCCTTCTAATAAATAGAGATAGCTCAAGGAAAATGAGAATAAATTCCAGAAAATTCCGGAAAATCCTCGGAAGGTTTTGGACAGCTCCTACACGCATTTTTGAAACCTTTTTGCACTCGAGAACCACTAGGTGCATCGGCATGAATGCAACACACAACTTTTTATTTAATTTAGAAAATCAAACAAAGGATTTTTCCTATCCTATATTCCCTGTAAAGAAAAACAAATGTTGGAAAAATTTTAAAATTATGAGAAAATTGTTATTTAATTATTCGTTCTATTCACATCCTGAAATTGGAAATTTCAGGGTGTGACAGTAACCCCACAAAGCCTCATTGATTACCGAATGCCACCTCCTAGGCTTCTGATCAATCTTCTTTTGAATAATCTTGATCATGATCTTGTTAGAAGCCTCTTCCTGACCATTAGCTTAGGCATAATAAGGAGAAGAATTCAACAACTTGATTCCCATGCTTTCAGCAAATTCTCTGAACTCTGAAGATACAGATTGTGCTCCTTGATCAGTTGTAATTGTTTGAGGAATCCCAAATCTGTAAATGATGTGTTCTTTAACAAACTCAACCATATTTTCTGATGTTACTTTCTTCAATGGAATTGCCTCAACCCATTTGGTGAAATAATCTGTTGCCAAAAGCACAAATTTATGCCCCTTGCTAGATGGAGGATTTATTTGGCCAATCAAATCTATACCCCATCCTCTGAATGGCCACGGCTTGATAATAGGATTGAGAGCTGATGCTGGGACTCTTTGAATATTCCCAAACTTTTGACAATCTTGACAACCTTTGGAATACTCAAAACAATCTTCCAGCATCGTCGGCCAAAAACATCCAGTGTGCCTAATAACCCATTTCATTTGATAAGCCGATTAATGCGCTCCACACAGCCCATCGTGCACTTCACTCATCATTTTCTTTGCTTCTTCTTGACCCAGGCATTGCAGCAACACCCCATCTAATGATTTGTATAACAAACGCCCATCAAGAAGAATAAATTTTATAGCTTTATACCTGAGCTTCCTAGAAACCTTTCGGGATGGATTTTCCAGATAATCAACAATCTATTTTCTCCAATCATCCTCTGCTAGATCACTCCCGAAAGAACACACCTCCGTGGCAAACACCTCTTGGTTTTCTCTATAACCCGAAGCACTTTGAGCCAACCTGTTTGCCTCTTCACTGTGTTCTCTATGAGTATGTTGAAGAATTACTAACTGAAAACTTTTCAAGATTTCCTGCACTCTTCATAGTAATTCCTTAGGATAACACTTCTACACTCATATTGGCCATTCAATTGTTTTATAACTAACACTAAATCTTCATAAATTTCAACTGAAATAGCCTTTGCTTCTTTCAAATATTGAAGCCCTCTAAGCAATGCCTCATATTCAGCTTGATTATTGGTGATAGTAGGCTGAATAGGAATAGCAAACTCAAACATCTCAACTTAGGGTGAAATAAATAAAATTCCTACTCCACCACCTTTGACACATGAAGATCCATCAAAGAATAAAGCCCAAGGAGTAATTTCAAGCAAATCGATTGATGGATCATGATGTTCAGTAATGAAATCAGCAATAACCTGACCTTTAATAGCTTTTGCCGATTCAAACTTCAACTCAAACTCAGATAAAGCCAAAATCGACTTCCCAATCCTTCCATTCAAAATTGGCGATAACATGTGTTTAATTACATCAAACTTTGAATATACAACACATTCGACATTCAACAAGTAGTGCCGAAACTTTGTACATGAGTAATAAACACACAAGAAAAGCTTCTCCGCAGCCGAATACGTGGTCTCAAAATCAAGCAATTTTCGGCTAAGGTACGCTACTATCCGTTCCTTTCCTTCAAATTCTTGTATAAGGGCCGATCCAATAGTTTGCGTATCGGCCGCAACGTACAACTTGAAACGCTTGTTCAACTGTGGAGGCACCAACACTGGTGGTTCCTTCATGTACTGCTTGATTTCATCGAAAGCCTTTTGTTGTTCGTCACCCCATACAAACTTCTGATATTTCTTGATCCTCAACAGCGGAGAGAAAGGAAAAACCTTTTGTGACAAATTTGAAATGAATCTCCTCACAAAATTGATCTTGCCAAGCAGTGATTGCAACTCCTTGAGATTGGTTGGAGTAACAACTTCATCGATAGCTTTCATGCTTTTCTTGCCAACTTCTATTCCCCCTTCATGCACCAAAACCCCAAGAATTCTCCAGCTGAAACCCCAAAGGAACACTTGTTCGGATTCATCTTCAACCCATGCTTTCGGGTGCACTCTAGAGTTTTTCTCACACCTTCTGAGTGTGATTCATGATTCAAAGATTTTATCACGACATCATCAATGTATATCTCAAAAATTTTATCAATCAACTCATGAAAAATATAATTCATGGCTCTTTGATAAGTTGCACCGGCATTTTTTAACCCAAATGTCATTACAATCCATTCAAAAAGGCCTATATATCCAGGACATCTGAAGGCTGTCTTCGATATATCTTCTATAGCCATAAAAATTTGATTGTACCCTGCATTGCCATCCATGAAACTAATAACTTTATGTCCAGCACCGACATCTACCAACAAATCAGCAACAGGCATTGGATATCCATCCATGAGAGTAGCTCTGTTTAAATCTCTAAAGTCTATGCAAATCCTCATCTTCCCATTTTTCTTGTAAATAGGGACGATGTTAGAGATCCACTCCGCATATCTGCATGGCCGAATGAAATTTGCATCGATCAATCTCTCAACCTCTTTTTTCACGTCGGACAATACTTCATCCTTGTAGATTTATCGGGGAGGTTGCTTATAAGGTTTAAAACTAGGCTTAATTGGCAACCGATGCTCAACAATGGAACGATCCAAACCAGGCATCTACGAATAATCCCAAGCGAAGCAATCTTTGTATTCTTTCAGTAACTTGATTAATCCTTCTCTGAAACCTGAATCTAAGTTAGCACTGATAAATGTCGGCCTTGGCTTATTACCATCTTCAATGTCAATTTCTTCCAATTTGTCAGCCGACATGAATCCACGCCCTAACTTCCCATTAGTTCCATCAATTGGATTATCCATTAAAAATTGCTATAAGAGCTGACGGCTTGAATCGGCTGTTGATCACTGCTGACTGGCTCAACAGGACCTTCACCCCAGTCCTTTCCTGAGAAGCAATCTATGCCTTGATACTCCCAGAAGGCTGGTTTGACGTTAGCCACGCTCCCTGAATCATCTGCCTGGACCACCTCTATATCATCATCTACCCATTGAACAAGCTGTTGGTGGATGATAGATGGGATGCAGCAGTTTGCATGGATCCAGTCCCGTCCAAGCAGCAAGCTATAAGCCCCTTTGCCCTCAATGACAAAGAAGGTCGTGAGCAGAGTTTTAGACCCGATCATCAGGTTCACATGCACGCAGCCCCTGGTGTCTGAAGGATTCCCAGCAAAATCATTCAGAATTATACCTGTTGGCGTTAAATCTCCAGGGCCCATGCCAAGCTCCTTGAACGTGGTGTATGGCAACACTTGACTGCAGCCCCACCATCAACAAACATTTTGGTCAATGGCTTGCCATTGACGTATCCTCTCAAGTACAGCGGCCTCATATGTCGATTCTTGGCCAGCTTGTCGAAGGTTGCCTGCTTAGCCAACACCAGTTGTGCCATTAGCCCAAGTTGTTCATCCATGTCTGGGGATGCCGCTTCCTACACAACCTAGTTAGCCGGAGCCATGAAACTTTGGACGCCTATCTTTTGGACGCCACACCTGTTTCTCTTGATTCCTACCTATTTCAGCTCTTGATTCCTCAAGTGCTGTACCCTTCTCTTTTGGCTGATCCTCAAGCCAGGTGGGCACCACTATCCTTCTTGCCAGATGTATTCACTCTCCTGTTCCTCTTGATCAACCCACTTTTGATCAACATATCTTTTCCTTGTGTGATCATTGACTTCATTTATTTTTATGCGCTGACTGTCACTAGGATGTATCCTTCCAATCCTTTCATGGACGGATCGGCAATTGACAATATCCTGCCTATACTAAGTGTACTTGTTACTGCATTTAGGGCAATTGTTCAATGTAGGAAGCTTCAAACCCTCATTCCAGCAATGCCTGAAGAAAGCACATCCCCAATGTGCACACTCCTGTTCTCCTGCATGTTCTTCTAGCTTTCTTCGGTGCGCTTCTTCTTCAAACGTCCGTGCTTCCTCCTCGTGTTTCTGTTTTTGGTAGCGTTCCTTCTCTTGTTAACGCTGCCACTTGTTAAGGAGGACACGTGTAGTCACCCTGGGTTTGGGTCTAGAAGATTCCCCTACCTCAATTTGGCTTCTCAAGATGCGAGGCGCCCCTTTGTGGACTTGTTCCACTGTCACTTGGTGAGCAGGATCAACTGATCCATCTTGCTTTGCTATTGCTGAAGTTAAGACCTTCACTTTTCCCTTCTCCTCAGCGGTTACCATGTTAATAGAAAAACCAACCATGTTCTGAGGGAAAGGATTGCCATCCAGCTTCATTTTATTGTCAAATTTCAAGTGACCCTCCTGGATAGTCTTCTGGATCCTTATCCTGAAAACCTTGCAATCATTGATGGAGTGAGAGTTCCTGTCATGAAATCCACAATATCTTTTCTCTTAAACTCCATCAGGCTGAAGCATAGAATACCCTTTTGGCAACTTGATTCGGCCTTCCTTTACAAGGAACTTAAAGAGCTTGTCAGCCTTGGTCACATCAAAATCATATGTTCCCTTGGCCTGCTTTATCCATCTTTGGTTCACAGTTAGCGGCTCTTTGCCCCACACCATCTCAGCTGCGGCTATCTCCTCATCATCATCAAATTCCTTCCCTTGATCAGCTCTCTCGAGGAATTGGTTGTAGATGTCAGCTATATCAATGTGCTTGGCAAACCTGGAGTCTTTCTTGAATCCGTAAGCTTGATTGCTCATTAATGACAACCTCTGTGACTGTTGACCTAGATTGTCAAACTCCATGCCGAACAGCTTCTCCCGAATAGCTGGCAACATACCCGCAACAGCCATGTCAGCCAATTGATCATCTGGTAGATTCAAAGAGTAGCACATGCCTTTGGTCTCTCTGAATCTTCTGAGAAATTCCATGGGTGTTTCATTGTGCCTCTGTCTCTGGGTGGCCAGATCAATTAGCTTTTTCTCATTACTGCCACTGAAGTAATGAGCATGGAACTTTTGTTCCAAATCCTTCCAGGAACAGATCGATTGAGCAGCCAAAGAAGCAAACCATGTAAAGGCCGGGCCTGTCAATGACAAGGGAAAGTATCTGATCCTGAATGCTTCATTAGCTGAAGCTTCCCCAAGCTGCATCAAGTATCGGGCTATGTGTTCCACAGTACTTGTATCATCTTGCCCAGAGAACTTTGTGAAATCTGCAGGAGGTTTCACCCTTGGTGGAAAAGCCACCCTGTGGTACCACTATGGGAAAGGAGGAGTATAAACTTGCCCCTGCATCTTAGGTTTCAGGCCGAATAGATTTTGCAAAACATCGGCCATTTTCTGCACCATAAGATCAACATTAGCATCTTGGTCCCCTGGCCTTCCAACAGGTCCATTAAGCATTCCTGCAGCTGCACCATATCCAGGGTTTGGGAAAGCATTAATGGCGCCATAGTCCATCACTTCTGAATACTCCTCACCATACATATTCTTCTGTAGCCTATTGTTGGCTAGGGCTATCCTATAAGTGGAGTTAGGTGGACCTCCAGAAGAACCGAACGCCAATTCTCCATATGTAGGCCTGTTGGGCATTGCCTGATACGGGTTCAACTGTTGGACTGGGCAACTTCCAGTGCTTTGTAGAGGCGGCTGGATCGGTTGACTTTCCACGCTTTGCGGAGGTGGTTGGATTGGTTGGCCTCCCATACTTTGTAAAGGCAGCTGAGCACTCGCATCTCGAGCTTGTTGAGCAGCACTAGTTTCTCCAACCTCTACAGTAGATGTTTGAGGCGATACTCGACTGAGTATCCTTTCCATGCCTGGGCCAAAGACTCCAACCATCAGCTGCTTGAACATAGTCAAGAAAGCAGTATGATGTTTGACCATTATGCTTTCCATAATTTGCTGAAAAGCATCCATGGTCTCCTTTTTCTCCTCAGCAGTTGTGGTGTCAGGCTCCCCTGGTAGTAGAACCTTTGGCATGTCTGATTTGAGATATGACACACCACTTCTATTCTTGCCAAATGACATTAAGCACTTTTGTTGAAACTGGTCAATGGCATCCTTCGACTGTACCCGCTGCTCCGGAGACAGGTCATCCATAGTGACATCCATGACGTCATGAATATCAGACATCTTGAGTCAGCTAGATTGGTCCCACTAGGCGTGCCAAAAAGTGTGTTGACGTAAAATCAGCACCTTGCGCCAAGCACACAGCAAGCCGAACGAAGATAGCTTAAAATACGGGCCGGATCTGAAGCGTGCCAGTCAATTTTCCTGAAAGTGACAAAGGATAAAAATAGTTAGGTAAAACATGGAACTTGCCGGGTGGTACCAGACAATTCTGTATTTACAGCTAGAAAGCCAAATAAAATGACATATAGCTACAACAAGCTATCCGTCAGCAATTTAAATATCATTGGGAGCTTTAAAACATGAAAACAAGATATAGCCGAATGCATGACGTAAGCGTGACAAAAGATCAGTCTCTATTTAGATAACATTGCTCGCACATGGCCATGATCGATTGTTTGAGGATAAATAACAATTAAAACAAATAAGGTAAAAGCATGATTATAAATATGAAGTAACAAGCATGCATAGGCCAAAAGCACTAGTCTACCGCATGTCTAGGTACTTTCAAACCCGTCAAGCATGATAACAAACAAGTTAATCCAACGCATGATACAACATGATTGAAACCACACCACCAACAAAAAAGAGATTAATCCACCGCATGATACAATCTAAATATAGACGGCTAAAAGCACAAATTATTTAAAACTAACTTATGAACACGTTTTACTCATGGTAGCATTGTCGAATACAGCTGTACAGCCGATCCGGGTTCCGTGGAGAAGGAACAAACATTTGAAAAGTCAAAGCTTGAACCCGCAACACGTGACAATCTAGATTGATCTGAATTCGGCTATTGAGAGCACTTGATCCTTTATAATAAACAAAGACTTGAAAGCACATGACATGGATCTCAAAAAGGTAAAGCCGAAACTAATCGATCTAGATTGGGCAAAAGAGTGTTACATGAATTTAAACATAAAGCAAAAACTCAAAGCAATACGTGGTAACTTAATGAATCTATTAGATCTTGCCAAATCTAATAGAGCCGATAACTAGCTTCGAGCTAGATCTTAGCCTACCGCATGGCTCGTGATCCAACAGGAAATCCTCTTGAACCAAGCATAAATCCACCACATGATACTAAGCAAGGTAACAAGACTACTTGCATCACGGTCTAAATCCACCGCATGATACTAGACATGATACAAGGTTACCGGAACTTACGGAGGTCGACGGATCGATGGCTCCTCTCGAAGAACTCGACGACTCGACTAAAGGACTCGATGTTTGGGCACAGGGCCAGTTTTGTTGTGTAGATGTTCGATCCCTATTACAGACATCAAGGGTTTATATTTATACCCTTGTCCTAACACGACTCCTCGTCGACTACGAGTACAACATTCAATGTCTAAATTAATGCTCCGACGCCAACGTCCATCTCGTACACGCCATCAATTCGTTCCTTCCTTATATTGGGCCATGTCATCACGCATTCCCGAAAACTTCCTTTTAAAAGTGCAAACACTCCTTTTGCCGAATGATGGTGCATTGCCGACCGCAAGCATTCTTTACCGAATCCTCTGAGAAGATTTTTTCCTGCCGAACGGTATTTCGTCACCAAACTCGGCCCACAAGTCAGTCCCTTTCCTGTACCAATATTTGGTGTTAACATGCATGTCATGACATAATCACGGAGCCACCTACTAAAAACTTGCATGTGCATCTTTGCAAGCCAAGCCTACCACGGTTAGGGTTGTGTTCACATAGTTGTTGTTTGTGCTCATTGGAAAATGGTGTAATTAGGTGTAGTTGTTGTATCACGGTGAAATGAGCCTTTTGGAAGGCATCTACATCCGGAGTGACTGACCTTTTCCCCAAGGTCCCAACACCTGAAAGCCTACCTTCATGTCGTGAGAAACGCACATGTTGACGGTGTATTTTGGTGCACCAAGCATGTTCGTTACACTTTGGTTTGGATTTGATTGTGGAACTAACCCGCCACTATGCACACTAATCATATAACAAGTTCATCTATGTGCATGCATTTGGAAGTGTTATGTTTATGTAGGAAAACATGGACATAAAGGACGGATTCGCAACAAGTTCAAAGGAGCATTTACGGAGTCTTGTTCGTGTTCATGAGCTTGATGAAATCATTTCCAATGGTGGCAAGGACCGACGTGCTAGGAAGGAATACCCCCGGGTATTGAAGCGTAAAAGACCGAACTTCATACGCGGAGAACCTCCATCTTGGACGTGAGGATGACATCGTCAAAATCATGCAAGTGGAGGGGGCAAAGTGCATAATCACCTGAGGACCCACAGGAGCGAAGGGGCGACCGAACTGGGCTGAGATGGGCCTGGGCCGGTCGGTCTAGGCCGGCCGGCCCAGCTCACTCCGGGGGTCGGTTCAGCCCCCCTTTCCTTGCACCCGAATGATCTTCAACCCTAAAACCCTGGAGGCGCCGCCATTCGACAGGGAGAGAGCCATTCGCACCAGGAGGCCATCCACAAGCTAGAGAGAGAGGAGGGAGATCTCCGGAGGGAGATCGTCCACCTCGAAGGAAGCACCCACAAGTGGAGAAGAAGGAAGACACCGTCGGAAGGGAAACCATGATCAACGGTGCTATGTCTAGCACCTTGATGGGGTAATCTCCTTATTCGTCCATGGGTTGTAATCAATCTTGAAATGTAATCATACTTTGTCGGATTATCTATCTATCATCTTGTGTTGAATATACTTTAATGCTTAAGGTTAGCTACCATGCCATAAGGGGAGTAAGAGCTCCAATGCTTCCTTGGATCCATTCAATACGCCGTGTCCATCATAGGTCTAGTCATGAATACCTTCGCGTAATGACAGTACGAGAGGAGGGAAAGGACGAAACAGTGGTCACAACCCTGATAGATTAGATTGGTTTTCATGTCTTTAAGAGATTGCATGATCTAGTATCGTAGACCCATGGGCGAGTGTCTTTTATCATGCTATCTTCATCATTATCTCTAGTGTAGTTTAGTTGTTTTCTAGTTTAATCGTAGTTAGAGGTTTGAGTAGCTAGAGTGTGATGGTAGATCGAACGCTTGTAATCCCCTTGCTCCGCGGATTGACAAAAACCTTGGGAATCCTATGGTGAAAAAGGTGTGGGGTCCGTACGCTTGCGGATCGTAGAGGGATACGTCTTTTATCCGTCAACAAGCCCCTTTTTCTGGCGCCGTTGCCGGGGAGCAAGCTAGTTTACATCGTTTGGTTCGCATCTAACTTAGTTTTATATTTAGTTCATCTTTTGTTTGCTATATCTAACACATATTATCTAGAAAACCACCTTGTTTTGTTTTTTTAGTTTTTATCTTATTTTCTAGATGGCGTTCGTCAATCAACCTGTGGAAGAACCGGAGAAATCATTAAGGGATAATGCTAGCCCTCGATGTGAAGACATAGAAGTACAAGAGTCGGATTCGAAGCTCAAAGCGACCAAGTATGAAATTAAATACAAGATCATCGAGATGGTGGCGGCAAAGCTGTTTGAAGGGATGGTTACGGAGAACCCACACATAAGGCATTTCACGACACTATGCAACACAGTGCATCAAGAAGGAGTTCCCGATGAATGGTTCAAATGGAATCTCTTTCCCTACTCACTTGTCGGCAATGCAAAGACATGGTACTCGTTTGCGTCCTTTGAAGTTGAAGGCAATTGGAACAAGTTGACAAAGAAGTTTTGCGAGACGTTCTTTCCAATTAGCAAGGTTCAACATCTAAGGAGGCAAGTGATCACTTTCATGCAAGGAGAAGAGGAAGGGATAGACCAAGCTTGGGATAGGTTTAATGAGTTAATCGAACAAGGACCAAGACTCGGCTTCTTCAGTGACGTACTCTTGCATACATTTTTGTTTTCCCTAACCCCTAGTTGCATGCAACACTTCCAAATGTGTGTAGGTGGGGATCTCATGGGGAAAACACTCACGGAAGCCGCCCAACTTCTACAAAAAATTAGTAAAGCGGCTGCCATGTGAAGAGATTAGGTAACAAGACTTGCGGAAGAGCCGGAATGTAATTCAAGGAATAAGAAGTGTGCTGAATTTTCTAAAGAGGCAACCCCAAAAGTCACAAAAGAGGAGCCAATCCCGGAAAAGTTTGAACAAGAACACATCAAGTCAAGATCTACCCCGAGCGTTGACTTCGTCATACTAAATGAGACAAACAAGAGAAGTATGTCAAGTGCGAAGCCACTAAGGGAGTTCGAACCAATGGATTGGGTTCCTATCGATTACAGAGCAGTATTCGACAAGAGAAGACCGTTCCCTAATCAAAAGGGGATGGCGAGAGCATTGGAAGTGGAATTCTCACCAAAGAAGAGAGCAGAAGAATCATACGACCTTGAAACCACTAGTGAGATCTTTCAAAAGCTCTTTGGAGATGATGAAGTGGATCCAGAACACATAGCCGAGGTGAAAAGAATCATGGGGATCAAGCCCGAAGCATCACCATACACTCGCCTCGCCGAGATTTACGTGATAGGATCCGAAGAAGAAGAGAAGATGGCACCACGCTTGAGTTGCGAGATCAACGGAATTCAATGCAAAGCTTTATGCGACATCGGAGCCCAAGTAAGTGTCCTATCTTCTAAAATTTACGATAAAGTTCAAGATCACAACCTAGACTTAGCTCCAACATCAACAGAATTAATTATGGGAGATGGTAGAACTATTAAACCTCTAGGTATTGCTTGCAACATGAATGTAAAAATCTTTGGAAAAATGTATACCAACTGATTTCTTTGTTATTGATGCTTACCATAGTAATCATGATCACGTAATCCTAGGTAGGCCATTTATTAAGTTGGTTGATGCCGTGTTGGATGCCGGAGAAGGAAAAGTAACAATGAACCTTAATGGAACAAAGTACACATATAATTTTCTTCGCGTATCTAAACACCCTACACCCTTTCCTCACGAAGATGAAGAAGTAGAGGAGATAGATAGTCTTTGTTTTGTTAAAACCCTTAGAGACCTGCTGCAAAGAGCAATGGGAAATCAAATTAGTAATCAACAAGATGAAGAACTAGAAGAAGCAACGAAAGGCTTAGAACCACATGATGGAAGTGTGGAGGAAGGGAAATTTGAGGACATAGGAGAAATAAAACCCGAAGAGCCACAAGTGCCCGAGGTAGACCTTAAACCTTTGCCCAAAGGATTAAAATATGAATTTTTGGGCCCAGACAACACTTATCTAGTCATCGTGAGCGACGAGTTGAGTCCCGAAGAAAATGAGAAGTTGCTGATTTTATTGAAAAAACATAGGAAGGTGATTGGATATTCGATTAATGATCTCAAAGGTATTAGCCCAACTTTTCGCACTCATTGTATACCAATGGAAGACCAATGTAAGCCCGTAGTGGACCACCAAAGGAGGCTAACTCATTCCATGTGAGAGGTAGTAAAGAAAGAGGTCATCAAGTTTCTTGATGCCGGAATCATCTACCCGGTTCCGCATAGTGAATGGGTGAGCCCAGTATATTGTGTACAGAAGAAAGGAGGTTTAACCGTGGTGAAGAATGAGAAGGAGTTGATACCACAAAGAACCGTGACCGGGTGGCGGATGTGTATTGATTATCGTAAGCTTAACAAAGCAACGAAGAAAGATCACTTTCCCCTACCGTTCATCGACGAGATGCTCGAGAGATTTGCAAACCATGCTTATTTTTGCTTTCTCGATGGGTACTAGGGGTTCATGCAAATTCCCATTCACCCGGACGATCAACATAAAACAAAGTTTACATGCCCTTATGAAACGTTTGCATATAGAAGGATGCCCTTCGGTCTATGCAACACTCCGGCCTCTTTTCAACGTTGCATGTTGGCCGTATTTTCGGAATTAATCGAAGAAATTGTCGAGGTGTTCATGGATGATTTTTACGTTTACGGGAAGATGTTCATGGATTGCTTGGCAAACTTGGAAAAGGTCCTCACGAGGTGTGCGGAGGTAGACTTGGTGTTAAATTGGGAAAAGTGCCACTTCATGGTTAAGCAAGGCATAGTTCTCGGACATGTTATATCCGAGAGAGGCATTGAAGTGGACAAGGCTAAGGTAGAGACGGTTGAGCAACCCCCACCTCCAACGGATGTTAAGTCTTTAAGGAGCTTTCTAGGACATGCTGGATTCTATAGAAGATTTATTAAGGACTTCTCAAAGATCACTAAGCCTTTAACGCATCTCCTTCAAAAGGATGTGGCATTTGAATTTGTTAAGAAGTGCCTAGCGGCATTCCGGACCTTGAAAACTGCATTAGTGAGTGCTCCCATCATTCGACCTCCGGATTGGAGCCAACCTTTTGAGATCATGTGTGACACAAGTGATTACGCCGTAGGCGCGGTTTTGGGTCAAAGAAAGGAAGGCCGAGTTCACGCCATTTACTACGCTAGCAAAACCCTTAATGGGGCACAATTAAACTATGCCACTACGGAAAAGGAGTTGCTAGTGGTGGTGGTTATTGTTTACACCGATCACGCAGCCATCAAGTTCCTCTTGGCTAAGAAGGAAGCTAAACCACGTTTGATTCATTGGATCCTTCTCCTCCAAGAATTTGATGTTGAAATTCGTGAGAAAAAGGGGGTGGTGAATGTTGTGGCCGATCATTTGTCTAGGATGAATCGTGGACAAGATGATAAAAAGCCCATATAAGATAAGATGAGAGATGACCACCTCCATCGAGTGCTCGATAAAGACACTTGGATGATTGATATCATTCGAGTGAATTGAAAGATGCCTTTCGATCATCTAGATAAAAACTCCCAAGAGAAGATAATCTCCGAAAGTAGAAAGTACTTTTGGGATGCGCCATAGCTCTTCAAACTTGGCATTGATGGAGTCATGAGAAGATGTGTGCCAAGAGAAGAGAGGGTAGAAATTCCGAGAATGTGCCAATTGGCGGAGTATGGTGGACACTATAGCGATTTTCGAACCCAAGCAAAAGTATGGTCGAGCGGATTCTATTGGCCGGAGATGCATGAAGATACTAAAAGATATGTTGCATCATGCCCCGAATGCCAAAGAACCGAAAACATCTCTCAAAGAAATTCTATGCCCTTGAATTACAATCTACAAATCGATGTATTTGATGTATGGGGTATAGACTTCATGGGGCCTTTCAAAAACTCATGCGGATATGAGTATATTCTAGTCATGCCTGATTAAGTATCCAAATGGGTAGAGGCTATGCCATGTTGTAAAGCTTCCACGGAGGAGTCCATTACTATGATCAAGAACGTGATTTTTCCTCGTTTTGGTACACCGAGAATCTTGATAAGTGATGGAGGAACTCACTTCACCGGGAAGAATTTCAAAAAGTGCTTGTCCAAGTTGGGAATTGAACATAGGGTCTCTACGGCCTATCACCCACAAATCAACGGACAAGCAGAAATGTCAAATAGGCAATTAAAAAGCATCCTCAACAAAACCATAGAGAAGGGAGGCAAAGATTGGTCAAAGAAATTAGACGGAGCTTTGTGGGCTTATCGAACGGCGTTCAAGACACCGATCGGTATGACCCCTTATCAATTCGTCTATGGAAAAGCTTGCCACCTTTCGGTTGAGTTGGAACATAAAGCCTATTGGGCGATTAAAGAGATGAACCTTGATCTCGATGCCGCGGCGGTGAAACGAAGAATCCAAATAAGCGAGCTAGAGGAGATGAGGTTGAAGGCGTATGAAAATGCAAGCATATACAAAGAGAAATCAAAAGGTGGTATGATAAAATATTGAAAAGAAAGAATTTAAAGAAGGAGATAAGGTCCTCCTCTACAATTCGAGGTTTAAAACCTTCGGAAAGGGGAAATTGCAAAGCAAGTGGGACGAACCTTATGTTGTGCATTCGGTGCTCTCCAACGGAGCGGTAACCATTATGGATATAAAAGGTGATCAATTTATGGTGAATGGTCAATGACTTAAGGTTTGCTACGAACCCGACGTTGTGCCCCTTCACCATGTTCATGTCTTCACCATGGAAGAAGAGCCTGAACATCCCGCCTAGGACGAAAAACAAGGCATGGATTTCTGTAAATAATTTTTCTTTTAATTTCCTGGAGTTTCTCGCAAAGACTTACTGGGCCAACTTTTTCCCATGGGCTAAGGAGGCGAAAAAAGGGCGGTGCACAAAAAACCGGCCCGGCCCGACCCCCGAGACAGGGTGGGCCGGCCAGCCCAGTCCGACCGGCCTAGGTGGGTCCCGGCGGCGGTCGATCCCGGTTTTTGCCCGAATTGCTCCTTTTTGACTTCCTTCTTCGGTCAGAAAATTTTAAGGGAAGTTTAAAAAAGGAAAATGAGGTTCCTAGGGTCTTTCTCTTCGGACTATTTATTTGGCCGAATTGGGAGCTCGGGAATCAATCCCTTCAAGCAATATTTTGCACCCACGCAGCAGCCATTGTGCCCCCGAGGAGCTTAGAGTTGAAGCAAGAAGCCAAGGAGCCATCGATGGATGAGGCGAAGCGATGTGAGCTCAAGCTACCCGTCGAGATCAAGAGGACTGCCCGCATCCGTTGCGGAGGGCGTGTCTCGACCGGAGCTATCGCATCTCGCAACCCCGTAGAAGGAGGGAAGGTCCCTACGCCCGTTCGAAGGTCGGCGCGCATCCAAGGCATTAAGCGGAAAGACTACAAGGAGGTGTCGCCCGAGCCTAAGGATTATGGGGGTAGCGACTACTCTGATGATCGTAGCCCGAGCTCATGGGCGGCCGCCGGAAGAGATGATAATGATCTTTACATTTGGGATGAGGTGCCCAAGGAGAAGACTCCCGAAGGCCCCAACGGCGGCGGCGACGATGTCGGCGACGACAATGGTGGTGGCGACGACGGCGGCGACGACGGTGGCGACGACGGTGGAGACGATGGCAATGACGACCCGTTCGGATTGCATCCGATGTGTTGTGCGGCTTGCCGTCACACCATCGCGGATCTCTACACATCGGTCGACGAATGTCTCCAAGCCATGGAGGCAATGAAACAGCGTTTCGAGGATTTGGAGCGCGTAGTTGAAGACGACTACAAGTTCTCTAACTGCACTTGTTTGATGCTTATCTTTATTCACTTGTTTGTTTATCTTTGATTCTTGTATATGAACATAAGTGTGTGGTTCGAAAAACATTTACCGTGGTGCTTTGTGGAATTGCTACTACATAAAGTACCCATACCACACTTCGATCTTGAGCTTCACATGTTAGTTGTGCTTTGTTCAATGCTAAAAGTTGGAGGATTTCAGTTCTGAAAATTATCTAAAAAACCTTGTAATAGAGGTTAGCAAAACCTCTTTTTCCAAGTTGAGAGTAAGAAAAAAAATCCTATACAAAGCCAATTTATTTTTTGCTCCACCATAAGTGTGATTAGCACGATGAGTTAGGCTAGGATCCTTCTCTCTTGGGAGTTTTCATTTCGAGCAATGATCATGTTCTTGTGCTTATCTTTTGTTGCTAGCCTCGTCATGCATTCGGTAATGTGACTTTCACATCGGAAGTCTCGTACATCGCTGAATTCCATATCCAACCCTATACATCTCTTTGGTACATCGCATTCCTTGAACACAACCTACATTCAAAAGTTTCGTCTCGACTCTAGCATGGTTTAAAAATTTCAGATTGTATGCATGCAAGAAAGAGAGGAGTTGAGAGCTTTGAAAAGTTGTCAAGAGAGGGAAAAAATAAAGAGAAAAGTATGAGTATGGAAAAGAAAGAAAGAAAAAAAATAGAAAAGTAAAGAAAAAGAAAAATATGAGAATGAGAAAGAGAAAAGAGCAATGGCAAGAAGGATATGAGAGGGATGAATCAAGTGAAAGAAAAATAAAAAGTGCAAGGAGAGATGTCACGTTGTTGAGAAACGAAACTATCACTTTTTTTCCAACCATGTGCAATCCAACAACGAGGACGTCATCGGTGCCTCGTAGTCATAATTTTCTTTTGCCCCTGCACATGTCCACCATTCTAAACCTTCTCATCCTTGATATCCCTACATATGGTTTATTCTCATGATTATTGGCTTTGAAAGGTAAGCAACCATTAGAGGAAGTTCTTTGTTTGACAATAATTGTGTTGATTGCACTAGCGCTACCTATAGCTCCACTTTACATGTTATATGAGAGACTTATGGGTGGTGAGAGTTTTATAAAATTGGTTTAGGATAGCCACCTCATATGAGTGACTTGAGAGAGCTTGGAGAAAAGTTTTTGTCTAGTACTTGTTGCAGGAATTTTGTTTTTAAAATCATAAAAACCCTACGATGGAAGCAAAGAAGTAAGCAAGGCTGAATTTGAAGACTTCGAGTGAAGAGTTTGAGTTGTGGGGTAAATCTTGACGTGGCAAAAATTCTAAACGCCCATGTTTATGTTTGATGATCATTACTTTATGTTTATGTATTAGCGGTACACGATTACAACACTTTGGACGAAGTTCTTTTACGAGTACTTGCTCGAGGACGAGCAAGAGCTAAGCGTGGGGGAGATGTTGACGGTGTATTTTAGTACAGCAAGCATTTCATTACACTTTAGTTTGGATTTGATTATGGAACTAACCCACCACTAGGCACACTAATCATATAACAAGTTCATCTATGTGCATGCATTTGGAAGTGTTGTGTTTATGTAGGAATGTTGACGGTAGATTATCATATCAAAGTTCATATGGATTTGCATGCAGACAAATCCACCGTCGTAGTCAAAGGACCCTTCTTCCCTCGAGTGGTGAACCCAAGGTATCGAATCCGTGGAACAATGTGCAATGCAAGGATTCAATCTAGTAAAGCGAGGAAAGCTATCTTATGAAGAACTAAGTTGCATCTAATCTACTAACTCATAAAGGAAACACATCTAATCTAATCTACTAAAGAGGTAACAAGAGAAAGCAAGAGATAACCGATCTAGAGAGTCTAGATAATCCTTATGTTGTAGCTCCAAACAAGATAGATCAAGATAGAAAAGCGAATCTCATTAGAAGCATCTTTAAACCGTGGCCTCCGGTCTGATTCCGAAAACGCCTGCCTTTCGGAACCCCCGTTTTGTCACAACGTATTCCTATTCATGCGGGTAGTCTAGGGCGAGTTCGATAAGAACAAGTTGAAATCACTTGGCCGGTCCGGTATGCACCTCTAGCCACCGCGGCTACAAGAGCACCCTAAGCAATCTATCTTAAGTATAGATTGGGGAAGAAGAAAATCCAAGAAGAAAACAAAATCATCGAGAAGGCACTTGATCGCTAGAAATCGGAATCACTATAAAAACTTCACCATGAATGATTACATGAACAAGACCACCACCGGGATCCTACCTCGATCTTGATCCTTGCTCCGGAGCTCCGACGTCGTCTTCCATGCAAGGTTCCCACGTCGGCTAGGGAGACCCTAGACGACTAGCACGACCCTATCTCCGAGATGGTGTCCCTCAAGCTTCTCTACTCCTCGGCGGCGGATGACAAATTGATTGATGCGTGGCTCTCAGTCAGGGGGCTATAAATATCCCGAGATGCGTCTAGGTCAAAGGGGGGGGGGGGCGACTGGGCCTCGAAATGGGCTGGGCCAGCCGTCCTGGGCCGATCAGCCTAGGCCCACTTCGGCCCAATTTGTGGCCTCCTTCGCCCGGTGTTGCTTCCCAAGTCTTCTATATCCTCCCCCTTCTGCATGTGGGCCCTTGTCGTCAGTTTCTCTCCGAATTGGACGAAGCTCCTTGTCTCGCAAGATTCGGCACTTTTCTGGCTAGGTCCTCGGAGTTTGTCATCTTCTTGGGCTTGGTCCCTGGGCTTATTGGAGTCGTGTTCACTTCATTGCTTGACTTGTACCGGGCTTCAAGGTCTTGTCATGAGGTTCTTAATGAACTTATCCCGAAAGTCTTGCTTTCAACGCTAAAACCCTGAATAAACACTAAACTCCAAAACTGACATGCACAAGTGAACTTGTTATACCACGGGGGTTAGTACCAATGGATAAGGTATAAAACTTATGCCAACACCAATGGTAAACTAATGGCTAGGTTGATGGATTTTCACCGTCAACATCTCCCCCATGCTTAAACCTTGCTCGTCCTCGAAAAAGCCTTCGATGGATATCATCGTTGCCCATCAATGCTTAAACCTTGCACTTGATCATACATGAGAAAACATAATGCTCTCAAAAGTTTAGTTCATTAAAGTTTCATAATGTACTAGCCTTCATCCCTACGGTGGGTAGATTATTAGTTAAGCTTATCCCACAAGTATTAACATGCTCCCAAAATTCAGATGAATCTCAGAAATTTTGAAATAAAGAACAAGATGAAAAAGAGCTAAACCAAGTTCACAAATTTAAACCACCTTGCATCTTGCTCATGAACTCTCATTTCATCTTGTCCCTCAGGCCTATTTTTTCTACTTCTTTCCCTCTCATAACATTCATATATGTGGTAGGCTTTTATATGGAGCTTTTTGGGAAAGTGTAGTCCTAACAAGATATTATAAATGCGATGTTGTCAAAACATAACAAGATTTTCATGGTCTTACCGAGACTCGTCAAAAAGGTCATTGGAAAATAATGTTAAGTCAAGGAGGGGAAGAGAAAAAATACACACACTTGAGATAGGTGGACATGTGCAAATGGTAAAGTGTGATCCCGAGGAACAAAGGAAGTTCTCGTTATCGGATTGCACATGGTTGGAAGATGAGTTTGGACCTTTTAAATCTTGAAACCTTGAAATTCAAAATGCACTTTAGAGAACCGGAGAGTTCACTTTATTTTATTTTTATATCATACATACTCATATTTTTTTCTTTTCTTCTCTTTTTCTCATACTCATATTTTTGTTCTTTCTTTGTTTTTCTCATTTTTTTCTTTCTCATCAAAATTTTTTTATTTGCTCCCCTTGAACTCTAAAATTTCATTGTACCTACCTCCTCCCCCATGCTTAGACGTTTGCTCGTCCTCGGGCAAAGACGTGATAAAAATAAGGTAGGTACCAGAAATACTTTTCCTTTGGAGAGATACTTGAAATCTTCAATCTTGGCACCATCTTGCTAGCTTCCTTGAATTGGTGATCCATACTCAACGATAGGTTGTGATCAAGGAGGTAAACACAAAAGATGATATTTTGTTTTAAGGGTGGATATCCAGCGAGATTTGTGAGATCTCCGATGTGGGGATACACAATGCACGGATAGATACGCAAAAACGGAATGACCAGTTTCTTAGTCTCGGGCCAGAGAAATCATGGCTTGAAATAACTCACCCACAAATAAACCTTGTATACTAAGTTTTCGCACTCAAATATTTATATGGCTCTGGATAGGTAGACCAACACGCAAGTGGTATTTATGACAAGGTTAGCATTGCTTTTAAGAACAAAAATAAATCATCTTTAATCCATCTAAAACTTGAGAGCACATAAAACACTATGGGTCTTTATTTTTTATCATAACCTCCGCTAAAGATTAAGCTTGCATTTAGATAATTTCATATTTGTATTTTAAGAGAGCATTAGCTTAAACATGCATAAATCAATTACAGAGATAAGCAAAGCGGCAATTATAATCATATATCATCATGGCACAAACTTTGTAACTTTACCAAAGGTAAAAACTAGGTGGTGACATTATTAATGGTGAAAATAAAAACTAACACACAATCTGAAAATTTAAATAAAAACTGAAAATACTACGCAAACATATGCACATAGAAGCTGAAAATTAAAGAAGAGGGGTTAAAGGAAAGATAACTAAAGCTCCTCCTCTCTGTAATCTTCCGCCGGTGGTTGATATTGATAGTCTTGGTTGTTGTACCCTTACTAATAATAGGATTGCACCACTCCTCCTATCAGTTGTCTGACGGTGCTAAGTGAAGGTGTCAAAGCCCATAAGTGATATTTGCATTTCCTTCACCCATTTGGTTTGCATTGGTTCGGATGACTACAATAATTTGCAGGATACTCGCAGTGTATCCTCCAATGATGGCCGCTTTGTTGTGGTTGAGGAAGGTGTGCATATGGCTCCACAAAGGCTACGTTGGGTACCGCAACATTTGGTGGGGGCATGGCTGCACCACTCCCCCATGCTTGCATTGGTACACCACCGTAGTAACTTGGCGGCGCCGTAATTCCTCCAAATGGTGGCACATAATTTTGTTGTGCACCTCCTTCTTGGACCACAAAAGATCCTTCTCCTATAAACCTTTTGTTTTAATTTTCTTCGCCGGCACAAGAAGTCCTTCCTCTAACCAATCTTTCTTCCCCTCAAGAAAAAGTCTTAACCTTCCTTCCGAAAGGGGAAAATTTACCTTGGTCACTTTGAGGCCTCCTCGCTCATCTTCACTTATATATTTTTCTTTCTTCATATATTCAAATCCTAGAAAAGTCCAGGCAAGGAGATGCTTCGGGTTCCTCGTAATACCCGGTTTCAAAGAGATAGCCAACATGGAGAGGTAACACCCCGAACCAATATCTCTCGAACCCGATGTTGCTTCACAACACCACCGGTTGATCATAGGTGAGTGGGGTCGATTGGCTGCCTGGCAATCAAAGCCGAGTAAAGCCAACTCAACTCTGTGTTGGTTACCTTTGTTTCTCTCATTCTCCCCAAATCCTTTTGCGGTGAAACACTTGGATGATGGCGTTCCGGATAGTATTTCTTCGTTCATGGTCTTATCCCGCGATCATACTCCAAAAATATTCCCATGTGCCTTCATGCACATCCACTTGTCTCGGGGCTCCTTTTTGAAAACCTTGGTATTCCCTAATACATAGGGAACCACTTGTTCAATAAAGATAGGAGAAACTCACCCAAGGGTCTACGATACTAGAACATGCAATCGTTTCGAACATGAAAACCAATCTAATCTACCGGGGTTTGTGACCACGGTTTCGCCCTTTCCCTCCTTTCATACTCACTACGCGAAGGTATTCATGACTAGACCTATGATGGACACGGCGTATTGAATGGATCCAAGGAAGCATTGGAGCTCTACTCCCTTTATGGCATGGTAGCTAACCTTAAGCAATAAAATATATTCAACACAAGATGATAGATTAATAATCCAACAAAGTATGATTACATCTCAAGATCGATTACAACCCATGGATGAATAAGGAGATTAACCCATCAAGGTGCTATACATAGCACCGTTGATCACGGTTACCCTTCCGACGGTGTCTTCCTTCTTCTCCACTTGTGGGTGCTTCCTTCGAGGTGGTTGATCTCCATCCGGAGATCTCCCTCCTCTCTCTCTAGTTTGTGGATGGCCTCCTGGTGCGAATGGCTCTCTCCAAACGAAATGAGAGACTCAGCACTCCTTCATCAAGGATATGCGCCATGGTCATGAGAATTTCCTAGGCGAATTCCTTGTGGGTGCTTGCCGACACTCCATTAGAGAATTGTACCCAACCTCGGTGTCCCGTATGAAAACCAAATATGTGGAGAGCTTGGTCGTCGAAGTCGACGTTCGCTACAAGCCTCTACTCAAGGCGAGCGAGCTTCTTCTCTTCCTCCTCCGTCATGACAATAAACCCATTGGAACACCACAGAGCGTATGGAGGTGGAGCGGATGATCGTGTCGAGTGGCGAGGTTGGACGGGCGGCTCCTCAAAATTATGGGGTAATGTCCTTGATTTTTCTAGGGGTTGAAGGGGGATTGTCAGATGGTGAGATCTGAATAGCCCACGGGGGTGTTTATCCCTGTGGTTTTGTTGTTCAGCAGGGAGGAGTCTAAGGCTAAGAACTCGAAGGTCGCACACGAGTACGCGGAACACAGAGAACACAGCGAGTTTATACTGGTTCGGGCCTCCGGAGAGTAATACCATACGTCTAGTTGTCGGTGTAGATTGCTTGAGGATTGCGTGATGTTACAAGGGGTCGCCTCGTCCACCTTATATTGGCCAGCGGATTAGGTTGGTTCCCAAACTCCTGGTCGGTTATGACCAGGAGACCTAAGTTTACTTTACACATCTTGCCATATCCCATCGATCTGCTTCAGGCGAAATCCACCGAGGTCTTGTCTTGTCTCGTACGCCAAGTCTTGAGGTCGTGATGAATTAGGTCATCTGGGGGATCTTCTAGAAGGTCTTCAGGTGGTTGTGTGGGCTGCCAACTAGGTCGGTTGGGCCCACTGACAGGTTGGCGGGTCTTCTGGTAGGGCGGACCCACTTGTCGGGGATGGCCGTGAGCCTGGTCACTGGGGACCCATGGGTACCCATGTCTCACAAGACCCCGAGTGAGGTGTAGGCGCAGCGACCTTAGAAAGGTCATGACGAAGTCGTAGAGCTATCGTCAGGTCAAATAGCATGCACGTCGGTCCAAAAAAAGAAAGAGAAACAAATCAGCTTTGCAGCCGACCTGTTTGAAGTCTTGCCAAACGAAGGGAGGTCGAGTGACGACCTATAGGAAGCGAACTTCCAATAGATTGAAACGACGATGAAAAAATTTCAAAGGGCATCGAAGATGTACTCATGAGTAGTATCCGAGCATCATGGCGGGCAGGATGGCCGACATGATGATCCAAGAAGAAGAAGAGAAGAAAAAGTAGGTCGAGTAATGACGTGATGAGAAACAGGTTTCCCAATAAGTCGATACGACAAAGAAAACAAGAGGGCGTCGAAGACGCACTCGTAGAGTAGTCCCGAGCATTGAAGCAGACAGCATGGCTGGTTTGATGCTCCGAAAAAATAAGAAAACTGAGTCATGGTCTTGGACGAACGAAGAGTACAGACACCCAGATCTCCCATCATGGCTACAAGGAGTCTGGCAGGGCCGACCTCTGGAAGGCCTTGCAGGTGTGTCAACCTCGAAGAGGTCTCAAGTCGATGAAGTCCAGTATCCGAGGATACCCAGTAGGATCTTGAAAGGCATGCCGTATGAAGAGGTTGACAACGATATCATATCTGAAGTTGCGATGTCCGGGGTCGGTCGATGATAAAGCCAAACATTTGTTGATCTTGAACGTATGGAGTGTAGAGACACACAAATATCCTGCATAGCTGCAAGGAGGCTGGCAGAGCCACTCGAGGCATGCCAACCTATGGAAGGTCTCAAGTCTATAGCGCCCAAGCACCCAGAAACGCTTGGCAGGGCCATCAGATGCGCACTCCACAGAGAGGCCTTCATTCCGACATAAAATCCTGGGTGCCAGAACGGGCTGGCAGGGCTACGATAGCACGCCGACTGTCACACCCTGAAATTTCCAATTTCAGGATATGAATAGAAAGAATAATTAAATAACAATTTTCTCATAATTTTAAAATTTTTCCAACATTTATTTTTCTTTATAGGAAATATAGTATAGGAAAAATCCTTGTTTGATTTTCTTAAGCAAATAAAAAGTTGTGAGTGTTGCATTCATGCCGATGCATCTAGTGGTTCTTGAGTGCAAAAGGTTTCAAAAAGGCGTTTAGGAGCTGTCCAAATTCTTCCGAGAATTTTCTGGATTTTTCTGGAATTTATTCTCCTTTTTCTTGAGCTAATTCTATTTATTAGAAGGCTCTAAAAATATTTTCATGAGCTCCAAATGCTTTATTTGGATTGTTCATGTCTTAATATATCTCTGGGAATTTTCCTAGAATTTTTGGAATTTTTAGAATATTTTTCGTGACTTTAATGAATTATCTAGCTATTTCTAGATTATTCTTTTCACGAAAATGTCTTTCCAAAAACAAAAGGAAAATAATTTCTTTTATCCCTTTCCCTTCTTCTGTTTAAGCCCATCAAGCCCTATTGCCAATCTCTAAAGTCCTCCGTCGCCCCTTCTATTCTTGGGCATGACGCAGCCCAATACCCTCTACCCGCAGCCCATCTCCTCTCCGCGGCCCAGCTACCAAAGTCTGCCCGTGCCCCTTCATTTCCTTCGCCGGCCGCAGTTGCTTCGCAGGCCGTAGCCCACCAAGCCCGACCCAGGCCCGCACCAGCACAGACCCGAGCCCGCCCGCGGAGTCCATCCGGGCCCGGGCGCGTCCGCCCCCCGGACATGGCTCCGCCGGAGTCCGCACGGCCGCCGCCGGCTATCCTTGGCGTGCGCGCCAAGGGGAGCCCGAGGCTCCGCGCCCTATAAAAGGAGTGCGCCGGGGTGGTGCGCGCCCCATAGCCGCCGCGCGCGCCCGCGCCGACCGCCGGAGGGCCGACTGCGCGAGCCGCCGGAGCCGACCGCCACCGCCGCCGACGTCGATACGCCGACGTGGAGCCCAACCGGAGCAGCCGACCCCGCCACAAGCTCTAGGATGCCGAGTTGTCCGAACTCCACCCTTTTCCATCGACCGCCGACCGCCGGAGCACTGCTGTCGCCTTGGACCGCCGCCGACCGACCCTTAACCACGTCGACGAGCCCCCGCTGTCGTCTTCTGACCAAGGTAAGCAGCTCCGGGTGACCCCCTCTCCTCCCTCTTCGTTTTCCCCCTCTCCCCTGAGCCCCCGTGCCCCGGAGCACCGGCAGCCCCGATGGGCAGTGCCGCCGAGAGCACCCCATCCCCTGTTCTGATTCGAATCCAGGGAAGAAGATGATGGTTTTGCGAAAAACCCCCTGAAGAGCTCTATAATCCTTCGATCTAAACTGTGTCCGATGAATCTTGCCCATAACCCCCTGCATAGACCCCACCTCCTGCACATAAATCCTTCCCGGCAGTTTTGCAACTAAACCCTCGAGTTTATATACATAATTATGTATATGCCCTTGTGTTTTCGCAGAAAAGTCCCCGGAAGTTTCCAATCCCTGCATCCAACCTTGTTTTCTCCATACCTTGCACATTTTAACTCCGTTTTGATCCATTCAAATTGCGTCAGGTCCATAATGATGTAAAGCACGCGTTAGTGGTGAGTTTTCATCATGTTTTGTTTTCTGAAAATAAAATTAATATTAATTTTGATTAATGACTAATTATACATGCCTTTTATAAATAAAAACTATATAGATCTATACATCGTTTTTCATAAGCAAAATTAATTTTATTAATGTTTCTCTCACATGCTTTTGCAAATAAAATCTAATTAGATCTTTATCTCGGTTTTCGTAAACTAAATGTTAATTTGTTTAATAGTTAATTAATCTTTTCTAATTAAAATTTGATTAAGCTTTTACATCGGCTTTTATAATAAATATTAATTTAATTAATGCCAATACCATAATGTTTTTAATAATAATATGATCTACTCGCAGTACACAGTATCATTTAGATTGTTCATATAGTTTAGTTTTTCTAAATTAAATGTTTAATTGGAATAATTCTTATATGAATCTTTATAAATAAAATTTGACTAGTTCTTTACACCGGCTTTGCAAATAAAATCTAATTGGCATTAAAACCAACTAGGGGTATTTTCTTTATGAAATATCCTTTGCACATTTTTTTTGCTAATTAAAATAAACCTAAGGTTATAGTCTTGTTCTCTCATATGTGCAAATCAATTGTTAGACGTTCTTTACCTCAGTATCTCTTTTGATCAAGTCTATCTGAAGCTCTGAATCTTTCTAGTGTTAGCTCAAGCTCTGTCTCAGTGTGTCTCTGTTGTAGAGCTAGGCTTCTTTCAAGCTCCAGATCTTTCCAATCCTAGTGCATGTCTTTTATGTAAGACAACTATACTCCTTCAGTTCTTTGTGATCCAATCATTAACATCTAGCTAGTTCATGAATCAGCTGTGTTCTTGTACCTAATCTATCGTAGCTATCTTTCCTGTTATCGGATTCTCCTGTCAGATCAATCCACCCTTGGCTAGTGTGTTAGTTGTTCATCCAAGTTCTCTTTGTAGACTAGTTTTCCTAAACCTAGCCTAAGGTTTCTTATGCGCTTGATAGTTTGTTGCTATCCGCCTAGTTCGTTTCACAGTAACTTGTACGTTAGCATGTGTATCACCTGCTACTTGTTTTAACACTAAAACCGCATGTTAATTTTGACTAATTCTTATTTCATTGTTTTTACAAATAAAAAGTGATTAGGTTCTAATCCGGTTTTCTTTAATCACGATGTAATTGGTTAATCCCTATTCATAACTAGTTTTTCTAAATAAAAGATGTTAGAGTTAATCATCGGTTTTTATAATAAAGTTAATATGCCTAATGACATCATAAATGCCTTTTCAATATTAAATATGCTTAGTGAACACGTGACATAAAGTTACTCGCCTAGATCTCTTATACTTGCTTTATCTTTCTAAAGTAATTGTTAATTTGACATAATTTCTACTCGAATGTTATAAATAAAATATGATTAGGTTTATCGTGATTTCTTTAATTAAATATAACTTGTTTAATAGTAACATAGAGTATTTCTCTGAAATATTCTTTCACGTGATTTCTTAATTAAAATATGCCAAGCGTAGTTTCTTGTGGTTTGATAATAATCTTTCGATAGATTTGAGCTTAGTTCCGTTCTCAGTGGTTCCCTCGTTTCTTGCGTAACCAATAGAATCGAGCTCTATCTCAAAGTGATCTTTCCGGTCCTTGCTCAATCTTCTGCGACCATCTCCTCAAAGTTAACCAAGCCTTTCCCTTCCTAGCACACTTTGTGTTCTTTAGTGATCCATCCAATCAAGCCTATCCTTTAGTGCGTTCTTTTAAAGCTTTTCTTTCGAGTGGTGTATTGTTCTTAGTATGCTTGTTTGTTTGCTTTGTGTATGTTTGTTCCCGATGATTGATGTGATTAGAGTGAACGTTGTTCGTGGTTCGAGAGCTTTGAAGAGTGTGAAGGTGAAGATATTCTAAGCAACTACTCTTTGGTTAAAGGCAAGTGTGTCCTTGATCCTTTGTCCCAATAATTTTATTAATCACTGTTGCATTGCTTTGCATTAATTTTGATGGGTTCCTATTAAGGAAGACTAGCCTCTTTTGACTGTTATCTTAAACCCGGTTTTAATTAATTCTGATGGTAGATATTGCTTAGTTTGCTCAACTGGATTGGTAATGATCAACATGGTTATCATTTTATGCTCTATGTTCCTTTATGATAATTTTAATACAAGATCACTGTGCATTAATCGGAACATGGAGAACCACCCAGGAAAACAGTATAACCACAAGAACTAATGGGCAATGGTCTTGGCTGAATAATTAGGAACTTTAGCTTGGAGTGATCTTACTTGTTAAGGACAAGGGATCGGCGGTACTGTGGGGTATGGACTCACTCTAGTAGGGGGTCGGGTGAGTTATTCTTTTTATGGTGGGGTATCGACCTGCTAGGGGACTTTATACCTTGCTAACTGATCCGGACCTTGTGGGTCACTACTTGTTGGAGAACCTTTGTAAAGGCCATGTAGCGTCCCTATGCAACCACACCTCGGTAGTGTGGTATGGTGCCTGATCAGCATCGTATGGTTGGGTTCAAAGTTCTTTGGAGCTTTTACGCTGCTTATGGGTAAAGATGTACAACCTCTGCAAAGTGTTAAACTAATCGATTAGCCGTGCTCACGGTCAAGAGCGGCCTGGACTCTCACATGATTAACTGAACTTGAAGATGGACTTAAATTGTGATATGTGTTATGGTTATGCTTGCCATGTGCTCATGGTGTTTCTCTTACCTTTATGGTTAACTGTGGGTTGGTATATACTTATACTTGCTAGTCAATAGGTGCTAATAAAACTTGATCAACTAAAATGCTAAATGCTTATAGCCAGTCCACTATAAAGCCTTTGCATTCATACTTTCCCCACACTTGCTGAGTACGACAAGTGCTCACCCTTGCTATAAACAATGTTGCTCAGAAGGAGGAAGCTACTCTGTAGTCTTGTGAAGATGTTGTGGAGTTCTAGGCGTACTCAACCCCCAGTCGACTGCTTATGGAGTTTGGTGCCTCCATTTCCAGGTTTAAGCGTAAATCTCTGATAATCTCCTTTTTTCTTACGTGATATTGTTTCTGTTATTCACTTTTGTCAGCTATATGCATGAAACTTGATCCTGGCATGCATATAGGTTTGCACTTGGTTTTCTTTGGAAAAACAGGTGTGACACCGACCACAGAGGGTCAAGCATCCAAGGTGCCCAACTAGGTTGGCAGTGCCATAATCATATAGAGGTGCCGCAAGACCTAAGTATTAAGGCACGCTGACCTCAAGGAGGTCGTTTTGGTGTCCATACGACCAACATAGTTGCTGGCCACCCAGTGGAGCGGTGATACTAAGGTACTGTCGACCTTAGCAACAATACGCACACCGACCATGGAGGCCCGACAGTAATTGTAGATCTCCTTGAACACTTCTGATCTCCATGGTTTTGTTGATCTTCAGGCGCCCAGAGGGATCTGGTAGAGCAGCGAGGCACGCCAACCTCGGAAAGTCTTCAATCGAACCTATGACCATTCTGCTGGATTGTGAGACCGCAGCTCGTCGGGGCCTTGAAGTCGAGTTCGAGGTTGTTTTGAAGTCATTGCAGAGTTACCAAATCACCATTGCAGGGTATGAGGTGGAGCTGAACGACCTCAAGGGTGCAACCAATTAAACAATGTCTTGCATACCTGTTCCGGAGGAAGGGGATCAGCAGCAGTCCATCGTTGATCACCTGGTAGTTACTCGTAACAGGCTGTTGCTTTTGCTGAGGGCGACTGGCTTGGCGGCTGCGACCAATGCACTGGTGAGAGTCAAGTCTCACTATCCTGAGGTCAACATGACCAAGATCAAGGGCGGTGCGGACACCACGAAGGACCTTCAAGCCCTAGAGCTCGAAGTTGATAAAGCTACCACCGAGGTGGCGGAGAGCATCGACCTTGAAGGCGATGGTGGAGCCGGCAGCGAAGGTGGCGACGGCGGCAACCAGTAGTGTCTAGGAGCTGTACCTCCCCCTCCTTATGACTTGTAAAAACTACTGGAAACATGTTGAAGAAAACTTTAACGAAGTACTTGCCTTTTGCCCGCACGAGTTTGGTTGGTCTTGTAGATGGCGACCTATTATGTTCTTGACTCGCTAACCACTACTCCCGGAGAGGCTGGCTTACCGACCTCTACTGCTCAGCGGGGAGGCTTACGAGAGGTTGACGCGCGAGGGAGGAGCCCAGGGCTTAGGTCTGGCGACCTTCCTGACCAAGCATGCACGTGGCGGCAGGAGGCTTTATACTCGTATGCGATGATGTCCTTAGGCCGGGCGACCCTTAGGTTGGCTCTTTAGCCAAAGCCCTAAGCATGTCGAGGGAAAGGAGTAAGGAAGACTTGGAACCCCCAGGTCTTGCGACCTAGATATTGGCTTTAGCAAAGCCCCCGAGCATGCCGACGGGGGTATTTATAGTATGAGGAAGGAGGAGGCAGAGGACTGCTTGAAATACTTATTTATTTAATCTGAAAAAGAGAAATACAAAGGGGGAAAATACATAGCTTGGAAAGAAACTAATCTACGGATAGAATCATCGTAGATGCTCCATGTTTCAATGGTTGGGCACTCCTTGCCCATCGCCCCACTAGAGACGATATGTTGACGGGCTGATTACTTCCGTGACGATGAAGGGTCCCTCCCAAGGGGCAGAGAGCTTGTGCATGCTATCGGTTTTTAGATGCGTCTAAGGACGAGGTCGCTGACATTGAAGGAGGTTTTCTTAACGTTGCGATCATGATAGCGACGTAGTTGTTGGTCATGACGAGCTTGTCTCATGACAGCGGCGAGTCTTTGTTCTTTGAGGCTATCGAGGTCGATGCGACATGTTTCCTCGTCCTCTCATTCCTCTTAGAACTGAATCCATGGAGCTCCGAAGGCGACGTCGGTAGGAAGTACGGCTTCTGATCCGTAGACCATAAAGAAGGGCGAAAAGCCTATGGTAGATCTGTCTCGAATCCTGAGACCCCAGATTACGTGAGGCAGCTCGGCTAACCATCTGGTGGCGTAGTTGGAGGCGTCGTCGTAGATACGGTCCTTGAGTGCTTGGAGCACCATGCCGTTGGCTCTTTCGACCTAGCCATTGCACCGTCGGTGGGCGATCGAGGAATAATAGACGTCAATGAGGTTATCCTGGCAGATGTCCCAGAAGACCGAGCCAGTGAAAGCCTTGCCTAGGTCGGTGATAATCCTGTTAGGCACACTGAAGCGGTGTTTGATATCTCCAATGAATTTGACTGCTTCTTCCGACGTTACTTTCGCAACAGGTCGGACTTCGATCCACTTGGTGAATTTATCTACGGCGACCAGAATATGTTTGTAGTCGTCTGGAGCGGTACGAAATGGTCCTACCGCGTCGAGACCCCACATAGCGAAGGGCCATGATGGAGGAATAGTGCGCAGGGCCTAAGCTGGCAGGTGCTGCTGTTTGGCAAAGAACTGGCATCCTCTGCACCTCTTGATGAGGTCTTTAGCGTCAGTTACAGCTGCGGGCCAATAGAATCCAGATCGGTATGCTTTACCGACCAAGTTGGTGGATGCCGCGTGGCAGCCACACTCGCCGCTGTGGATCTCAGCTAAGAGTTGTAGACCCTCTGATCGTAGGATACATTTCATCAAGATGCTAGTGGAGGCAGCTTTCCTGTATAGGTCGGAACCAATCACGACGTAGTTGGCACTTCGCCGCGTGATGCGTTCTCGCACCGCTTTGTCAACAGGGACAAGCTGGTCGATTATGAAGTCTATGAATGGTTTGTGTAAGTCGTCCTCTTTTTCAGACATGAGCACATCGCGGAGAGCTACTGAATTCTAGTTGTTTGAAGACGGCTCTGGATTATCAGGATCCAAGAGCTTGATTGAAGGCTTGCGTAGGTCTTGGACGAACACGCCTACTAGGACTAGAGCTCGACAAGAGCCTAGTTTGGAAAGCACGGCGGCGGCGACGTTATTGCCGTGTGGGATGTGCTGGAACTCGATCCCCTCGAAGTGGCCTTCGAGTTTATGAATCTCAGTGCAGTAAGCATCCACCATGTCCTTGACGCAGTCCCACTCCTTGTTGACTTGGTCGATGAAGACCGTGGAATCGCCAAAAGCCAGTAGTCGCCTGATGCCAAGGGTCACTGCTATTCGGAGCCCATGGATCAGGGCTTCATACTCTGCTCCATTGTTGGAGGCCTTGTAATGAATCCGCAGGACGTATTTGAGCTGCTCTCCCTTGGGAGAGATGAGTAACACACCTGCGCCTGCTCCTTTAAGGTTGAGGGCACCGTCAAAGCACATTATCCATTGTTCAGGCCGCTCCTTGGGAGGGGCATCTGGATCTCTGTCCATTCAGATACAAAGTCTGCGACGATCTGCGACTTGATCGCTTGTCTGGGGCAAAACTCGATTTCATACTCTCCAAGCTCGATTGACCACTTGACGATGCGGTCGTTGGCGTCGCGGTTGCGGATGATCTCTCCCAAGGGGAACGAAGACGGGACCACGATCTTGTGAGCTTGGAAGTAGTGTCGAAGCTTTCGCGACGTGATCAGGAGTGCATAGAGCACCTTCAGAGGTTATGTGTAATGTGTTTTACCGTCGGCCAAGACTTCACTCACGTAATACACAGGTCGTTGAACAGGGTAGGCCTGCCCTTCTTCCTCTCGCTCGGTGACGAGAACTGTGCTGACCACATTAGTGGTGGCAGAGATGTAGAGTAAGAGTGTTTCCTTCGGTATTGGAGGTGTCATAACTGGTGGTGTTGTCAAGGACTCTTTGAGAGCCTCGAAAACTTTCTGGGCTTCATCATCCCACACGAACTTGTCGGCCTTCTTCAATAGCTTGAAGAAGGGTAGTCCTTTTTCACCGAGCTTGCTGATGAAATGACCTAGAGCCGCCATCATACCGGTGAGCTTCATGATGTCTTTCTTGTTGGACGGCTTGGCCATCTTGCATATAGCATGGATCTTCGCTGGGTTGGCCTCAATGCCTCGGTGCCCGACCATGAAGCCCAGAAGCAATCCGGAAGGGACATCAAAGACACACTTCATTGGATTGAGCTTCCATTGGAACTCTCGTAGATTGGCGAAGGTTTCTGTGAGGTTGGCGATGAGCTTGTCTTCCTCTGTAGTCTTGACGACCACATCGTCCACATAAGCTTCGACGTTCTTCCCAATTTGGGTCTTCAAGCACTTTTGAATTGCCTTTTGGTAGGTTGCTCTGGCGTTTTTCAGGCGAAAGGTCATGACCTTATAGCAGTAGATGTCGTGGGGCGTTATGAACGTTGTCTTGTCTTCGTCATTAGGATGCAGGGCGATCTGATGATACCCTGAGTAGCAATCAAGGAAGCAGAGTAGGACGCTACCGGCCATGGAGTCCACTACCTGGTCGATACGAGGGAGAGGGAACGGATCCTTCGGGCAGTGCTTATTAAGGTCGGTGTAATCGATACACATTCTTAACCCACCAGTTTTCTTTGGTACAAGAACCAGGTTTGCGAGCCAAACCGGGTGTTGACATGATTCTCTAATAAAACTTGCAGCTAAGAGCTGACAGACTTCTACTTCTATAGCTTGTTTTGTATCTTTCACAAATCGCCAGAGCTTTTGCTTGATAGGCCGAGCAGTCCTGTTGACTTCAAGTCTGTGCTTAGCCAGCTCCCTGGGGACTCCAGGCATATCAGACGGACTCCATGCGAAGATGCAAGCGTTGTCCCTGAGGAAGCTGGTGAGCGCGAGTTCCTATTTGGGGTTGAGGTAGACCTCGATGATGACTTCCTTGGATGCATCAGGCAGGCCGAGGCAAACCTTTTTGATAGTTGGACTTGGGTCCAAAGCCTTGCTTGTATGCTTCTGCTCCGGTAGGGTAGTTTGGTCGATCTTGGGTGCCTGAGCTACCATGACTGTTGCTGCGGCTTTGATTGCTGAATCTTTGGAGAGCTCAACGGTGACGCTTTCACAATTGTAGGAGACCATGATGTCCCCGAGGACGGAAAGGATTCCATTTAGCACCAACATCTTCATGATGAGGTAAGTGTGAGGTGGTATAGCCATGAACTTGGCGAGCATAGGTCATCCAAAGATGGCGTGGTATGATGAGCGGAAGTCCGCGACCTCGAATGTCAGGTACTCCGTTCTGAAGTTCTTCTCCGTGCCGAAAGTGACCGGCAGGCACACGCGACCTATGGGGTACGCAGCCTTGCCGGGCACGACCCTATAGAAGGGTTCATCACAGGTGGTCATTTCGGAGAAGTCGAACTCCATCTTGCGTAGCATCTCTGTGAAGATGATGTTTAGGTTGCTGCCTCCATCGGCAAGGGTCTTAGGCAACCAGGCCCCATTGACTATGGGGTTGACGACCAGCGGATAGGTTCTAGGGTCGGGGATGTGAACCCAATGATCCTTCCTGGAGAAAGTGATTGGGAATTCAAACCACTGCAGAGGTCGCGGATTTTCATTGTTGACGTGCCCGATCTCTCTGACGTTTGATCGAGTTTGCCGGTTGGTTTTGACCGCTTGGCGACCTCTGACAATGAAGTTGATTTCGCAGTTGGCCTTCTGGAACGCACCGTTGGGGTCACCCCTTTGGGCGGTGACGGAGGTGTCCGCTCCTTGCTGTTGCTGTCTTGGCGGTTGTGGTCGTCCTGGAGACGTCGATCATCACACCGGTCGTTGTGACGATCATCGTGGCGATCATCACGACGATCACTTATGTCACGCTTGTCGGCGCGGTTGTCGCGACGGTAGTCGTCATGTCTGTCATCACGGCGGTAGTCGTGGCGATAATCACGTCGATCCCTATCGTCATTGCGAGGATAGGGACTACGGTCACGGTAATCTCGTCGATGAGGTCGACGGTTACGATTGTCAAATCGTTGACCACCACTGCGGTCGTCATTGCCATTTCTTCTGCCCTTCTTGGAGGTAGATGGTACTCCAATGGCATGCTTTAGCTGCTTGCACTCCCTCATGGTGTGCTTGGTGTCGCGGTGGAACTGGCACTGGTTGTCCATGACCATATTGAAGTCACCTTCAAGGAAGGTGGAAGGTCTTGGTGGATTTGTTATGTAGACTTGCGCGACATGGTACCTCTGTCGTTGTGATCTTCTCCGTTGAAGTCGTGCATTACCGCGTCTTGAGTGTCGACTAGTTTCTCGACGTAGGACATGAGGTCTCCAATGGTTTTGGCGTCAGCTTCGTGGATCTTCTCGAACAACTTGATGTTGGTGATTCCCTTTTTGTAGTAGGCAATGATGTCGTCGTCTTTGACACCTGCGAGGGTGTTGCGGTTCTCGAAGTAGTGGTTAGTGTACTCACGGAGAGTTTCATTGCTTCTCATCCGTACTTTAGAGAGGTGGTGAGTATTGCTAGGACGATTGTAGGTCGCATGGTAGTTGGTCGTGAATATGCAGGACAAAGTCGCCCAGGAGGTGATGCATTCTGTCGGGAGTTTGTCGAGCCACAGGAGTGGCGCCTTGCCCATCACCAGAGGAAAGTATCCGGCCATGTGGTCTTCATTGCCTCCCGAGGCACGTGCAGCTATACTGTACATCTTGAGCCATATACTCGGGTCGGAGTGACCGTCATACTTCTCAATTGAAGGCTTGAAGTCTTTTGCGTATCTGATTGTCCGGATACGTCGTCAGAAAGCTGGAAAATTATTGACCGCTCCCGGGCTTGCTGATGGAGCATGATCAGCAGGGATAACGTAGAGGTCGTCGGGAGGGCCATTGTCTTAGTCGTACTGGGCGCGTCGTAAGAGTTCTTGGTCGTGCATGATTTGGAGATCTGTAGCTTGGATAGCGTTGTTGGCGTCGAGGGCGTCAAGGCTCCGTGCACGCGGTTGTAGTTTGCACGCCGAGCTATTTCAACTTCATCTCTTATGCGGTGACGTCGACTTCCCTCTGCACGATCGGCCTGGACCGGAGGAGGCTGAGCTCCTATATTGTGTCTTGGTTTTGGGGTAGGGTTTCTCTGGATGTTAGCAGCATTGGCTACATTGTTGGCGGCATTAGCCGGGGTGTTTGCTGGAGCATTGGCCGCTGGGTTGGTTGGAGCATTGGCTGCAGCGTTAGCAGCGGGATTAGCCAGCTGCATTACTTCGTTTTCACCTCTTCCTTCTTCAGCCACCAGGTCGAGGGGACCCTGGCTACGACGTCACTGGCGAGGACGCTTTGATCTGCTTCTGGAATTGGAACTTGCTGCAGATCTACTGTATCCGGGGCCTCTTTCCTCGATGTGAGCAGCTACAACACGAACATTAGCTTGGACGCGCCGGATCGCTGGAGAATCTGAGGACCATGTGTGGTTCGAGGACCGGTGGATGGTCGTTTCCTTGTGTGATGAGTGATTGACAACGTTGTGTGGACTAATTCTTGGCTAAGTATTGCAGGTGCAGGTTGCGGCTTGACTCGTGTTGGTGCAGGTGAAGAACAAGCGCGAAAGGTTGAAGGACCGATAAGGCGACCAGAGAGGGGGGGAGTGAATGGGAGCCGATAAAAATTCTTCTCGTGGGAGATTGAAACTCCGACAAGACGAACTAGCTCGGTCGAACCCCCGAAATCACACGCTCCGCACTTCTACCTCCCGTTTGCCAAAACCACGTAGCCACCGGAGTGCTACCGGTCCTAGGAACAAACTCTACCAAAGCAACCACAACACACACGCAAAGACCGACGGCGGAAACAACTCGAAAGCCGGCTAACCGGAGGGGGCGGTTAGACCGGGTATAGGGGGCGGTTAGACCGCCTCCACCCGGCAACCACGAAATCCTCCGAAATGCCTCTTCCGACCACCAAAACACACCACGGTTTCACCAACGAGAGATCTGCGGTCAAGGCCATGCTAGCTACCGGAAAATCTTGGCGAAAACCAAAACTTCACCCAAGGGCCTAGGGGCGGTTAGACCGGCTACCCGGGGCGGTCTAACCTCCCGTACCCAAGAACGAACTCCAACCAAGAACACCTAGCAACCGCACGAGAACGACCCCAAGTTTCACCCCGGACACTCCTCCGATCAAGGCAAACAAACTCACAGAGGAAAATCCCGCGAAACAAAACTTTGACCCGGAAACACCCCGGGCGGTTAGACCGCCCCCTGTAGGCGGTTAGACCGCCCCTTCCAGAAAACGAACCCGCGGGTCAAACCTCAACTTCCTCGCGCTCGATCTCCCGAATCACTCCATGGATTGCAGCCAAACTTTGGGGATAGCTGGGTTACCTCCTGGGCAACCTCTACCTCAAAGGAATCGACCCGAAACGCTCACAATCAAGAGGAATCCAAGAAATCGCTTCTCTAGGTCAAGAACTCGCCCAACTCGAGAAACCACCAAATCGAGTCCGATTGAAAGGGGATTTGGGGGCAAAGTCACCAGCCAAAAAGGCACAAGAACCTCATACGTGACACTCACCAAAAACCCCAAGAAATCGTCCTCAAAACTCCGCCAAAAAGAGCTCCGAAAATCAACACAAAAGAGACGGGAAAACCACCATGAAGAACAACGCCGAACCTTCTATACATGCCATGAATGGTTCGTACAAGGTCTAGTTTGCCACCCAAACATCCAACCCTCTCTCTAGATCTCACATGAAGCTCTCAAACTAGCCTTCTAAAAACCTAGGAAAAATGGAGAACGAAAATGGAAAAACCAAATGAGCTAGGGTTCCAAGAGTTGGCTGCCATCCACCCCTCTAATGAGTATATATGGAGGCACCCAAAAGACTAAACTACCCTTCACTAATAACTAGGGATACATGCCCCTCAAGGGCGGATTTGGAATTCTTGATGTCTTCACCATGGGACGGATGCCCGGCGACCGCACCCTGCGTAGCCTCGACGCAAGCCTTGCGATCCCGACGCGTGTCCTCCGCTTCGAAGCTTCTCGGCGCGGCGGCCGGGCGGTCGAGCCGCCCCCCACGGGCGGTTAGACCGGCCCGGTGGATTCGACCGGCCCCGGGCGGTCCGACCGCCCCTCTGGGCGGTTGAACCGGCCTGGGTGGCCGCACCTCCTCGTCGAGTCTTCGGCCTCGGTTTTGTGGCTCAACTGAGTAACCCAGTGGTTTTCTAGTGAACCACTGCAAACCCCGCGAACTCGGTGTAGCCTCCGCCAATCTCCACTCATGACTTGGCTCCCACGTAGTCCCGGCTCGACCTTAGTTTTGAGGCTCTACCAAGAAACCGTCCACGACTTCATCTTGCTGTTCATGCCACCATGCGGCCCGTACTTGACCCCATTGGCCACCGGGTCCCTCGAACGAAGCCTACTTGTCTTCTCCACACCTGGAGGCCTCACCGGCAACGACCTTTCGCGCTTGTTCTTCACCTGCACCAACACGAGTCAAGCCGCAACCTGCACCTGCAATACTTAGCCAAGAATCAGTCCACACAACGTTGTCAATCACTCATCACACAAGGAAGCGACCATCCACCGGTCCTCGAACCACACATGGTCCTCAATCTCCCCCTTGATGAGTGCATTGACAACACACTCACATGAAGTAACACAAGAGAAAAGGAAAATAAAAGAAACAAAAGAAAAAGAAACCCCAACAAGCGATCGAAAGCCAAAGAAAGGCAAAGAGCAAGATCACTTGAAGAAGACAAGTCTCGGATCCCTTAGGCAAGGGCAACGACTCGACACATCCGAGACAAAACACAGCTCAAGCAAAGAGCGCAAACCACCAAAGCAAAACTCGAACACCACAAAGAGCTCCCCTGCACAAATGCAAGCTCCCCCGAGCCCACAAGACACTCCCCCTGAACACATGCATCAATGCAACTCGGGAATGCAACAAAGAGCAAAAACTTGCTCACATCGCCCAGGGCGGTTAGACCGCCCGTACGGGCGGTTAGACCGCCTCTGCCCGAACCGACCGCCGGGGGCGGTTAGACCGCCCCAAGAGACCGGCCCCGCACCAAACTCGCTCAAAATTTGCCCGAAACAATTGGAACACCTTCCAAACACTCCCGAGGTGCCCAAAACATGCACAAACTTCTCCCCCTTGTTGACAATGCATGAATCAAGGCAAAATGCGAAAACTTGCAACATATAGCTTCTCGAATATACAAAATTCAACACAAGGAGCTACACAAGTCCAAATGAGCAAGTTAGATACTCGACGAGTTCGTAATGACCTTAACTACGTGATCACCAAGTTTCACAACCATTGGACAATGCTAAAAAGGATTTGAGTAATTTTGCGAAAAGTTACTCTCTCACAAGCAAATACCTAAACATGAGCAAAACATATCAAAATGGCAAAGCCACTCAAACTTCATGCTAGGACAGCCATTCTAATCATAAGACCATCATAAACACCCAAAAGCACCTCATGCCATGTCAAAGCCACCGAGCCATGTGCCTACTTCTATGTATGAGACTTCTCATTGGTAGGCATCATGCAACGGTTTAGCACCCAAAGCAAATTAAATTCAGCACATATGACATGGGAGCATATTTTCCAAGCATTTTTCATTTCATTTTCAGATTTATGATTGGTACATGAAATGTCTTTGCGACAAAAAGGAACTTATGCCCCTCCACAAGATTAAGCAAGAGTGCTAAACATTCATGATGGCAAATGAGCCTTTGGCCCCAAATGATCAATAAACTAGCTATCCAACCACAAAGTAAGCATAGCAAAGCCACTAAAACATGTCAAGATCATATATAGACATTTACACATGAGAGAGCATGTATGTGACATTTTTCAAAAAATAGCCATCAACCATGGATCATTCAACAAGATCATCAAGAGCTAAGCCAAACTAACCATAGCATACCAAACACGCTCACAAGAACATATATAGCAACCCATGGTGAACAAAGTATATAGGAGAAGCTTTTCCTATCAATGCATATGATACAAAATGCATGCAATCTAAGATACAAGGATGCCTATACATCATGTTACATATGCAATGCCAAATGCAAGAAATGCACAAAGGAAAGCTATACATATGCTACAAACCGGCTCCTCGAGGGGAGGCAAAACGGGCTCGACACCACCGGCAAAAGAAAGCTCCCACACACTCAACTCAAGAAATCAAGCACACACCAAGTTCCCCCCGCAAACGAGTGAAAGTTGCTTGATCTAGGGGTTTGGTGAAAATATCGGCTAGTTGGTCATGTGTGGGTACATGGATCAAAGCTATCTTCCCTTTCTCTACGTTGTCTCTCAGGAAATGATACCTCACTTCTATGTGTTTGGTTTTGGAATGGAGCACGGGTTCTTTGCAACGCTTATGGCACTAGTGCTATCACATTGAAGTGGGACATGGGTATACTCCTCACCAAAGTCACTCATGGTGTAGGTGATCCAAAGGAGCTGAGAGGAACAACTAGCAGCGGCAACATACTCGGCTTCGGTCGTGGATTGAGCAACACTCGACTGCTTACGAGAAGACCAAGATACCAACGAAGAACCCAAAAACTGGAAACTCCCAGAAGTGGACTTCCTATCCAACCGACACCTGGCAAAATCCGCGTCTGAAAAGCCATGAAGCGCCAACGAAGAGGACGCGGAGTACCAAAGGCCGAAGTCGGGAGTGTGACGCAAGTACCTGAAAATTCCCTTCACCGCTTGCCGATGCTAAGTCCTCGGAGACGCTTGAAAACGAGCGCACAAACACACTGAGAACTGTATGTCCGGCCTCGTCGCCGTCAAGTAGAGGAGTGACCCGATCATGCTCCGATACTCCTTCTGGTCCACATGTTCACCTTCCTCGTCCGCATCAAGAGCCGTAGTCGTACTCATCGGCGTCGTCATAGCCTTCCGAGCACCAAAACACACCACGGTTTCACCAACAGAGATCTCTGGTCAAGGCCATGCAAGCTACCAGAAAATCTTGGCGAAAACCAAAACTTCACCCAAGGGCCTAGGGGCGGTTAGACCGGCTACGGGGCGGTCTAACCTCCCGTACCCGGCAACGAACTCCAACCAAGAACACCTAGCAAACTGCACGAGAACGACCCCAAGTTTCACCCAGACACTCCTCTGATCAAGGCGAACAAACTCACAGAGGAAAATCCGGCGAAACAAAACTTTGACCCGGAAACACCCCGGGCGGTTAGACCGCCCCCTATAGGTGGTTAGACCACCCCTTCCAGAAAACGAACCGGCGGGTCAAACCTCAACTTCCTCGCGCCCGATCTCCCGAATCACTCCATGGATTGCAGCCAAACTTCGGGGATAGCTGGGTTACCTCCTGGGCAACCTCTACGTCAAAGGAATCGACCCGAAACGCTCACAATGAAGAGGAATCGAAGAAATCGCTTCTCTAGGTCAAGAACTCGGCCAACTCGAGAAACCACCAAATCGAGTCCGATTCAAAGGGGATTTGGGGGCAAAGTCACCAGCCAAAGAGGCACAAGAACCTCATACGTGACACCCACCAAAAACCCCAAGAAATCGTCCTCAAAACTCCGCCAAAAAGAGCTCCGAAAATCAACACAAAAGAGACGGGAAAACCGCCATGAAGAACAACGCCGAACCTTCTATACATGCCATGAATGGTTCGTACAAGGTCTAGTTTGCCACCCAAACATCCAACCCTCTCTCTAGATCTCACATGAAGCTCTCAAACTAGCCTTCTAAAAACCTAGGAAAAATGGAGAACGAAAATGGAAAAACCAAATGAGCTAGGGTTCCAAGAGCCGGCCTGCCATCCACCCCTCTAATGAGTATATATGGAGGCACCCAAAAGACTAAACTACCCTTCACTAATAACTAGGGATACATGCCCCTCAAGGGCGGATTTGGAATTCTTGATGTCTTCACCATCGGACGGATGCCCGGCGACCGCACCTCGCGTAGCCTCGACGCAACCTTGCGATCCCGACGCGTGTCCTCCGCTTCGAAGCTCCTCGGCGCCGGCGGCCGGGCGGTCGGACCGCCCCCACGGTCGGTTAGGACCGGCCCGGTGGATCCGACCGGCCCCGGGCGGTCGACCACCCCCTCCTGGGAGGTTGAACCGGCCTGGGTGGCCGCACCTCCTCGTCGAGTCATCGGCCTCGGTTTTGTGGCTCAACCGAGTAACCCAGTGGTTTTCTGGTGAACCACTGTAAACCCCGCGAACTCGGTGTAGCCTCCGCCAATCTCCACTCATGACTTGGCTCCCACATAGTCCCGGCTCGACCTTGGTTTTGAGGCTCTACCAAGAAACCGTCCACGACTTCATTTTGCTGTTCATGCCACCATGCGGCCCGTACTTGACCCAGTTGGCCACTGGGTCCCTCGAACGAAGCCTACTTGTCTTCTCCACACCTGGAGGCCTCACCGGCAACGACCTTTCGCGCTTGTTCTTCACCTGCACCAACACGAGTCAAGCCGCAACCTGCACCTGCAATACTTAGCCAAGAATCAGTCCACACAACGTTGTTAATCACTCATCACACAAGGAAGCGACCATCCACCGGTCCTCGAACCACACATGGTCCTCAAAGGTCGTCGCCGGTGAGGCCTCCAGGTGTGGAGAAGACAAGTAGGCTTTGTTTGAGGGACCCGGTGGCCAGAGGGGTCAAGTGCGGGACGCATGGCGGCATGAACAGCAAGATGAAGTAGTGGACGGTTTCTTGGTTGAGCCTCAAAACCAAGGTCGAGCCGGGACTACGTGGGAGCCAAGTCATGAGTGGAGATTGGCGGAGGCTACACCGAGTTCGCAGGGTTTCCGGTGGTTCACCAGAAAACCACTAGGTTCCTTGGTTGATCCACAAAGCCAAGACCGGAGAACCGAAGACGGAGGTGCAGCAGCACCAGACCGGTCTGACTGGTGGGGACCGGTCTGACCGGTGAGGAGCACCGGTCTGACCGGTGTGCGACGACGCAGTCCGGAATCTTCGAAGCGGAGGACACACGTCGGGATCGCATGGCTTGCGTCGAGGCTACGCAGGGTGCGGTCGTCGGGCATCCGTCCGATGGTGAAGACATCAAGAATTCCAAATCCGTCCTTGAGGGGCTTGTATCCCTAGTTAGTAGAGAAGGGAATTTTAGACATTCGGTTGCCTCCATATAACCCGAGAGGTGAGAGGATGGCAGCCAACTCTTGGAACTCTAGCTCATTTGTTTTCCTATTTTCCAGCTATTTTCCTTAGGTTTTCTTTAGGACTAGCAAGAGAGCTTCATGGAGAGATCTTGTTGAGAGGGATGGATGATCGGGTGGCTTGCTAGACCTTGTACGAACCTTTGTTTCATGTATATATGATTCGGCGTGGTTCCTCAAGGTTTGGATGTGTTTTCCCCGGTTGTTCTTGGTGGTGATTTTCGGAGCCCTCTCTCGGTGATTTCTTTGGGTTGTTTTCGGGACTTTTCTCTTAGGGATTTGATGGGGGAAATTTGTGGGAACCCTTCGTGGTTCTTTGGGCTGTGATTCCCCTCCCAAATCCGTGAGTAAAAGTGCTCGATTTTGGGGTTTCTTGAGTTCTTGGGTTGGAAGTGCTTTCGGCGGGATTTCTTTGATTCCTCCTTTTTGGACGAGATTTGGTGGGATTAAACTTGGCTATGGACTCCTCATGAGGTGTTCCTGATATCCCCAAAGTCTTGTTCAAGTCCGTGGAGTGATTCGGGAGATCGAGATTTGGATTTGGGGGAGTTGACCCGCGGGTCTTTGTTCATCCCGAGGCGCCCGGAGCTACACCGGTCTGGCCGGTGCTCTTGACCGATCTGACCGGTGCGAGCCCTTGTGGGATTTCGCTCGGGTGAACGTCTTGGTGTGTTCGTTGTTGTCCCGTGTTGGTGCTATTTCAAGTTTGGGTCTGTTTGGTGGTCGTTTGGCCTGTTTGGTACCTTGGGGGCTTTCAGGCTGCCATCGGTCTGACCGGTGCGTCTCATCGGTCTGACCGGTGTAGAGCCACTTAGTGGAAGTTGCTCAGTTACACCAGCAGGGACCGGTCTGATCGGTGGTGCTCACCGGTCTGACCGGTGTGGGTCTGTAGGCTCGAGGTTTGGTTTTTCCGTTGCGTTTCTCGGGTCGGAAGGTGGTGTGTTGGTTCCTAGGTCCAGTGGCACTCCAGTGGCTACGTGGGCTTGACCAACCTTGGTAGTGAGTCGGAGACGTGTGTTGGAAGCCGTGTTCATCTTGTTGGAGTTTCGATCTCCTTCGAGAAGAATTATTATCGGCTCCCATTCACTCCCCCCTCTCTGGTTCGCCGTATCGGTCCTTCAAGTGGTATCAGAGCGGGTTCGGGTCTTTATTGACTCTAACCAGTCTAAGATCCAAGGATGGCGTACCAGGAACGGGGTTCGGGTCCTACACACTTCGATGGCAAGAACTACCAGATGTGGAGCAAGCGGATGGGTGCTTTTCTCCTCGGAAAGGGTCAGATCCTTTGGGATGTCACGGTGGACACAGGCTATGTCCAGCCGATGGACTTCCTCGCTCCAGGATCGAGGGACAGATTCGACGCCAACAATAAGGCGGTCGACTACTTGCTTCGTGCTTTGTGTCAGCCTGAGTTCGATCGGGTGCACACCGAGCACTTGGCTTGTAGGATTTGGGCGGTGTTGAAGGAGGCTCATGTTGGGAACGCCCAGGTTCAGGCACGGATGTATGCGACCTACCGGAGTGAGTACGAGAACTTCACTCATCTCCCCGGTGAGTCCATCGATGCCTTGTTTCAGGGGTTCACGGTGGTGGTGAACAACATGAGGGCCAATGTGGACGTGCTCCCGTACGATGATCATGATAGAGCGATCAAGCTCTTACACTCTTTGGATCGTACGATATGGGGCGGAAAGTTCGAGGCCATAGTCGAGTCGGAGAGGTATGACACTCTGACGGTGAACGAGCTGTTCTCGAAGCTCAAGTCGGCTGAGGTGGATAGGGGCATGACTGCCAAGCTCGAGGGACCGACTGATTCCCATAGTCTTGGCCTCATTGGTGGTTCCAAAGGAAAGGCTAACTCTAACCCATCCACCAGGATGTTCTCCTTTTCCTCTTTGATGTCTATGCCAGATGAGGAGTTTGAGGACCTTGGAGAGGACGAGCTGGCGCTGTTGACGAGGCGGTTCGAGAGGCTGCACGAGAACCGTGTGAACATGAGGAGAAACACGAGGACTTGCTTCCAGTGCGGCAAGCCGGGACACTTCGTCGCCGACTGCCTAGAGAAGGCCGAGAACAAGGACAGCTACAAGCACAAGCCGAGGATGGACGACAAGTACCATTCGAGGCGCGACCACAAGAGCAAGCACAAGAACAAGTACAAGGACGAGCGACGATCGAGGAAGAAGGAGAGCCGAGGCAAGGCCCGAGCGATGGTTGGAGCGAGCGATGTCGGCTCCAGTTCCGCGTACTCCACCTCGAGCTCGAGCAGCAGTGAAGACGAGGGAGATCGCCGCAAGAACAAGAAGTCGTCCAAGAACCCGAGCGGACCGAGCCGCGCCGCGAGAGATGGCTTCGCACCATGGCGCGAGCTCCCGGCAGCAAGAAGAGCACACGGAGCGACTCGGACTGCGAGTCCGACGACGAGGTGCATGATGAACTTCCCTTCTTGCGCCGGGAGAATGAGAGGCTTGGCTCTTTGCTTGATAACCGTGATGACATGCTTAGAGAGGCCAAGAAATTGAGGAAAGAGCTTAGGGCTTCACTCGAGGATGCTAGGACTAGAGTGGGCCGAGCTAGAGACACGGGTGCTTGATAGCAAGCTTGAGATTGATTCGCTTAAGGCTAGCCCCCTCGTTTTTCGGATGAGAATGATTGTGCTTGATTGCTCCATATTCCTTGTTGATCTTGCTTTGTTTAAGGAGAAGCATGCCTCCAAGTGTGAGGAACTAGATCTCGCTTAGGGTTGAAGTGGCTGAGCTTAAGTCTAGACCTGCTTTACTAGGTGCTTGCACTTCTTGCCCTGTTTTGCATGCTAAGATTGATGAGATGCATGCTTACACTAGTTCGCTCGAGGCAAAATTGAAGGAACCCATGCCTACATCTTGCTCTACCTGTGAATTGCATGCTTTGAAAAATTTGGAGCTTGCACATTATGTTGATCGTTTGCAGGATGAAAATGATGACTTGAGGAAGTTGATGGGTTGGTTGTCTGGTCATGAGCCTAAGTTGAGGATGATGATCGAGGCCTTTAAGAGGCAAGATGGTGAGGGGCTTGGGCAAACAAGGTTGGTGAGGGAAGTGGAGAGAATATCCCGGAGCCACCAAAAACCCACCACAAAAATGATTTCCCTCCAAAACCTAACCATCTAAGAAACCGACTAGACACAACCCCAGCTCCACCCGTGTTTCCTACACCCACAAATGACCTACAAAAGCCTATCAAGTTTGTGAGCACTTCGGGGAAAGTGTTCTTTGGGAAGGAGAGTGAGAAGGCAAGTGGTGAGAAACCAGTGGAGGATTTGAGTGGAGAGAAACCGAGTGAGCAGCCACATCCCAAGCCTAAGCCTAAGCTTGTGAGGTTCCATTGTGGCTATTGTGGGAGGGATGGCCATAAGGAGGAGTTTTGCTTCAAGAGAAAGCGTGAGGAGAGAATGGAGAAGGAGTGGGCTAACAAGGACAAGTACCACCCTTCCGATGGTGTACTTGAGCCTCGTATGTAGATGCCCAGGGGCATGGCGAGTGTGAGGATAATTCGGGCTTGGGGAGAGAGGAAGGCTGTTGGAGGCGCTGCTGCCCAGGTCACACCGGTCAGACCGGTGTGGGGCCCGGGCGGACCGGTGCGGGCACGGGACGGAACGAGTTGTTCGGGTTTCGAGCTCGGACAGGTGCGAGGGTTGTTTCTGGTGGTCGTGGTTCTGGTGGTTGGGCTGGAAAGGGTGCAGGTGGTCAGTTTGCTAGGCGTTCTCCCCCTCGAGTTCACTACGGGGATGGGAGGAGTCGTAGCTTTGAGTTGGAGAGGAAGGACGTTCCACGGGCTTTCTTGCGTGGATTTGGTCCTCCTCTAGGCAGAGAGGGGTGGTTCCCTCTAGGTGGTTACTGTGGTGGTGTTCGTGGAGGTAGTTTTGGTAGGAGAGATGCTTTGGTTGGTGCTAACCCCACTTTCGAGCAAATGGCTCGGCACTGGTTTTCCTCCTTTGGTACTAACCCCAGTGCTGAGTCGTTTGTTCTCTCACGTGCTTATTTTTGAATTTCAAGTGGGAGACTTGAAGAACATTTGGTTGATTGACTCCGGTTGCTCGAGGCATATGACCGGAGATAGGGGGTGGTTCTCAAGTCTCGTCCCGATGGTGACAAAGAGGTACATCACCTTTGGGGACAATGGGCGTGGGCGTGTGCTTTCAGAAGGTGACATCAAAGTGAGTGACAAGATCACTCTGAGGCGTGTTGCTCTTGTTCAATCGCTGGGGTACAATTTGCTTTCTGTGTCCCAGTAGTTGGATGAGGGCTTTGAGGTGTTGTTTCGGCCAGGTGGTTCTCGGATTGTGGACTCTCGAGGGGACCTTGTCTGTATGGTCGTTCCCGAGGGTCAGGTGTTTCGTGCTGATTTTTCTCAGTCTTCGGGTGCGGAGCGTTGTTTCTTGGCTGGTTCTTCGAGTGAGTTGTGGAAGTGGCATAGGAAGTTGGGTCACTTGAGCTTTGGCCTTTTGTCTCGCTTGAGTAAACTCAATTTGGTCCGAGGATTACCACGGTTGAGGCTTGAGAAAGAGTTGGTTTGTGCGCCGTGTAGGCATGCCAAGATGGTGGCCTCTTCTCACCCGCCTCTCACCGATGTGATGACTGAGCGTCCATGCGAGCTGCTCCATATGGACCTTGTTGGCCCAGCTCGTGTCCGATCTGCTGGTGGGAAGTGGTATGTCCTTGTTGGGGTGGACGACTATTCTCTGTATGCGTGGGTGTTCTTTCTGGAGGATAAGGGGGAGACGTTTGGTTTTGTTCGAGATCTAGTCTTGAGGTTGAGGAACGAGAGGCACGGAGATGCCATACGAGCTATCCGCAGTGATAATGGCTCGGAATTCAGGAACTCTCGTTTTGAAACCTTTTGCCATGACTTGGGTCTTGAGCACCAGTTTTCGAGTCCGTATACGCCTCCCCGAATGGTGTTGTGGAAAGGAAGAACAGGACCTTGTGTGAGATGCCTCGGACGATGCTTGATGAGCATAGGACTCCGAGGAGGTATTGGGCTGAGGCGGTGAATACCGCGTGCTATGTGTCGAACAGGATATACCTCAGAGTGCACAAGAAGAAGACATGTTATGAGTTGATGCATAGTCGCACACCCAAGGTGAGTCACTTCAATGTCTTTGGTTGCAAGTGTTTCATTCTGAAGAAAGGCAGGAAGTTGGATAAGTTTGAGGCTAGGTCTGTCGATGGCATTTTCTTTGGTTATGCATCTCATTCTAAAGCATATTGTGTGCTCAATCTTGAAACTAACCAAATCGTGGTGACTTGCGAGGTAACCTTCGACGAGATAGAGCCACGTAGTCAGCTTGTCTTTGAGTGTGCAGGTGATGATGAGCTTGGCGAGGAGATCTTTCAGGAGGAGGAGCATGAACATGGTGATGATGAGGATGGTGGTGCGGTGCCCCCGGCTGAACATGTACCCACTACTTTGACTACGATGATGGATGGACCCTCTGCTACACCTACGACAACAAACCAAGAACGAGGAGAAGCTGATGTTGAGGGGGAGGTAGCTTCGAGGCGAGAACCTCCCCGGCGAGTTCAAGTGGATCACCCAGCTTCGAGGATCATCGGCGACATGAATGAACGCACTAGACGATCGAGGGTTCGAAACAATTCCCATTTTGCTCATGCTGCGTTTGTTGCTTCTTTTGAGCCCAAAGACATTGGACACGCACTTTCTGATCACAATTGGGTTAACTCGATGCATGAGGAGTTGGAGAACTTTGAGAGGAATCATGTGTGGGAGTTGGTTGACCCTCCCCCAGGGTGTAAGCCGATTGGTACAAAATGGGTGTGGAAAAACAAAGAGGGAGAGAAGGGTGAGGTTGTGAGCAACAAGTCGAGACTTGTTGCTCAAGGGTTCAGTCAGAAGGAGGGGATCGACTACGAGGAGACCTTTGCTCCCGTAGCCCGTTTGGAAGCGATTAGGATCCTTCTAGCTTTTTCTGTGGCTAAAGGGTTCAAGTTGCACCAAATGGACGTGAAGAGTGCTTTTCTGAATGGTGTGTTAGAGGAAGAAGTGTATGTGAGGCAGCCTCCGGGGTTTGAGAGTGAGAAGTACCCCCACCGGGTGTACAAGTTGAGGAAGGCGCTGTATGGGTTGAAGCAGGCGCCTAGAGCTTGGCATGGCAGGTTGAGAGGGTTCTTGTTTGAGAGAGGTTTTGAGATGGGGAAGGTCGATCAGACCTTGTTTTTGCTGAGGCGGGCGGAGATATCCCGATTGTGCGGGTGTACGTGGATGATATTGTCTTTGGTGGCTCGTCTAACTCTCTTGTTGCAAGGTTTGCAGATGATATGAGCAGGGAGTTTGAGATGAGCATGATGGGTGAGTTGCAGTTCTTCCTCGGGCTACAAATCAAGCAATCAAAGGAAGGAACATTTGTGCACCAGGCTAAGTACACCAAAGACATTGTGCGGAAGTTCAAGATGGAGGACTCCAAGGGTATGACGACGCCGATGAGTGCGACTACAGCTCTTGATGCGGACGAGGAAGGTGAACACGTGGACCAGAAGGAGTACCGGAGCATGATCGGGTCACTCCTCTACTTGACGGCGACGAGGCCGGACATACAGTTCTCAGTGTGTCTGTGCGCTCGTTTTCAAGCGTCTCCGAGGACTTCGCATCGGCAAGCAGTGAAGAGAATTTTCAGGTACTTGCGTCACACCCCCGACTTCGGCCTTTGGTACTCCGCGTCCTCTTCTTTGGCGCTTCATGGCTTTTCAGACGCGGATTTTGCCGGGTGTCGGTTGGATAGGAAGTCCACCGGGACTTGCCGGTTTTTGGGTTCTTCGTTGGTGTCTTGGTCTTCCCGTGTTGGGTCGAGTGTTGCTCAGTCCACGACCGAGGCCGAGTATGTTGCCGCTGCTAGTTGTTGCTCTCAGCTCCTTTGGATCACCTACACCATGAGTGACTTTGGTGAGGAGTATACCCATGTCCCACTTCAATGTGATAGCACCAGTTCCATAAGCATTGCAAAGAACCCAGTGCTCCATTCCAAAACCAAACACATAGAAGTGAGGTATCATTTCCTGAGAGCCAACGTAGAGAAAGGGAAGATAGCTTTGATCCATGTACCCACACATGATCAACTACCCGATATTTTCACCAAACCCCTAGATCAAGCAACTTTCACTCGTTTGCGGGGGGAACTTGGTGTGTGTTTGATTTCTTGAGTTGGGTGTGTGGGAGCTCTCTTTTGCCGGTGGTGTCGAGCCCGTTTTGCCTCCCCTCGAGGAGCCGGTGGTAGCATATGTATAGCTTTTCTTTGTGCATTTCTTGCATTTGGCATGGCATATGTAACATGATGTATAGGCATCCTTGTATCTTAGATTGCATGCATTTTGTATCATATGCATTGGTTAGGAAAAGCTTCTCTCATGTACATTGTTCACCATGGAATGAGATATATGTCCTTGTGAGCTTGTTTGGTATGCTACGGTTAGTTTGGCTTAGCTCTTGATGATCTTGATGAATAATCCATGGTTGATATCTATGCTTTTGAAAATGTCACATGTATGCTCTCTCATGTGTAAATGCCTTTACATGCTCTTGACATGTTTTTGTGGCTTTGCTATGCTTAATTTGTGTTTGGACAGCTAGCTTATTGATCATATGGGGCCAAAGGCTCATTTGCCATCATGAATGTTTAGCCCTCTTGACTTATCTTGTGGAGGAGCATAAGTTCCTTTTTGTCGCAAAGACATTTCATGTACCATTTACAAATCTGAAAATGAAATGAAAAATGCTTGGAAGTTTGCTCCCATGTCATATGTGCTGAATTTAATTTGCTTTGGGTGCTAAACCGTTGCATCATGCCTACCAATGAGAAGTCTCATACATAGAAGTAGGCACATGGCTCGGTGGCTTTGACATGACATGAGGTGCTTGTGGGTGTTTGTGATGGTCTTATGATTAGAATGGCTGTCCTAGCATGAAGTTTGTGTGGCTTTGCCATTTTGATATGCTTTGATCATGTTTAGGACATTGCTCATGAGAGGCAAGTTTTTCGCAAAATTGCCAAAATCCATCTTAGCTTCGTCCAATGGTTGTGAAACTTGGTTCTCATGTAGTTGAGATCGATACGAAGCCGTAGAGTATCTAACTTGCTCATTTGGACATGTGTAGCATTCATTGTTGAATTTTGTCTATTTGAGAAGCTCTAGGTTGAAAGTCTTGCATTTTTGGCTTGATTCATGCATTGCCAACAAGGGGGAGAAGTTTGAGCTTGAAATGGCTTGCTGGACGTGTTTAGAAGGTTTTCGAGTGGTTTCGAGCCATTTTCGGGCTCGTTGTGCACCGGTCCGACCGGTCGTGGTCACCGTCCGACCGGTGTGAGTGCCGGTTCTCCGTACACATGTTGCACACCGGTCGACCGGTGGTGTGGACCGGTCGACCGGTCAGGGCTGTTTTGTTGCAGCTGCCCTGTTTCAAGTGGTGTCTTGCATGCATTCGTCCAGGGGGAGCTGCATTGGTTCAGGGGGAGCTTGCATGTGTGCAGGGGGAGCTCTTTGTGGTGTTCGAGCTTTGTTTTGGTGGTTTGTGCTCTTTGCTTGAGCTTTGCTTTGTCTCGGATGTGTCGAGCCGTTGCCCTCGCCTAAGGGGTCCGAGACTTGTTTCCTTCAAGTGATCTTGCTCTTTGCCTTTGCTTGGCTTTCGATCGCTTGTTGGAGTTTCTTTTTGTTTGTTTCGTTTTCTTTTCATTTCTCTCTTGTTACTTTCGTGTGGGTGTTGTCAATTCACTCATCAAGGGGGAGATTGAGGACCATGTGTGGTTCGAGGACCGGTGGATGGTCGCTTCCTTGTGTGATGAGTGATTGACAATGTTGTGTGGACTGATTATTGGCTAAGTATTGCAGGTGCAGGTTGCGGCTTGACTCGTGTTGGTGCTGGTGAAGAACAAGCGCGAAAGGTCGTCGCCGGTGAGGCCTCCGGGTGTGGAGAAGACAAGTAGGCTTCGTTTGAGGGACCCGGTGGCCAGAGGGGTCAAGTGCGGGCCACATGGTGGCATGAACAGCAAGATGAAGTCGTGGACGGTTTCTTGGTTGAGCCTCAAAACCAAGGTCGAGCCGGGACTACGTGGGAGCCAAGCCATGAGTGGAGATTGGCGGAGGCTACACCGAGTTCGCGGGGTTTCCGGTGGTTCACCAGAAAACCACTGGGTTCCTTGGTTGATCCACAAAGCCAAGACCGGAGAACCGAAGACGGAGGTGCAGACGGCACCGGACCGGTCCGACCGGGGTGGGGACCGGTCCCCGACCGGTGAGGAGCACGGAGTCCGACCGGTGTGCGACGACGCGGTCCGAATCTTCGAAGCGGAGGACACGCGTCGGGATCGCATGGCTTGCGTCGAGGCTACGCGGGGTGCGGTCACCGGCATCCGTCCGATGGTGAAGACATCAAGAATTCCAAATCCGCCCTTGAGGGGCTTGTATCCCTAGTTAATAGAGAAGGGCATTTTAGACATTCGGTTGCCTCCATATAACCCAAGAGGTGAGAGGATGGCAACCAACTCTTGGAACCCTAGCTCATTTGTTTTCCTATTTTCCACCTATTTTCCTAGCTCATTAGTTTGAGGGACCCGGTGGCCAGAGGGGTCAAGTGCGGGCCACAAGGTGGCATGAACAGCAAGATGAAGTCGTGGACAGTTTCTTGGTTGAGCCTCAAAACCAAGGTCGAGCCGGGACTACGTGGGAGCCAAGCCATGAGTGGAGATTGGCGGAGGCTACACTGAGTTCGCGGGGTTTCCGGTGGTTCACCAGAAAACCACTGGGTTCCTTGGTTGATCCACAAAGCCAAGACCGGAGAACCGAAGACGGAGGTGCAGGCGGCACCGGACCGGTCGACCGGTGGGGACCGGTCGACGGGTGAGGAGCACCGGTCGACCGGTGTGCGACGACGCGGAGTCCGAATCTTCGAAGCGGAGGACACGCGTCGGGATCGCATGGCTTGCGTCGAGGCTACGCAGGGTGCGGTCGCCGGGCATCGGTCTGATGGTGAAGACATCAAGAATTCCAAATCCGCCCTTGAGGGGCTTGTATCCCTAGTTAATAGAGAAGGGCATTTTAGAGATTCGGTTGCCTCCATATAACCCAAGAGGTGAGAGGATGGCAACCAACTCTTGGAACCCTAGCTCATTTGTTTTCTTATTTTCCACCTATTTTCCATAGGTTTTCTTTAGGACTAGCAAGAGAGCTTCACGGAGAGGTCTTGTTGAGAGGGATGGATGATCGGGCGGCTTGCTAGACCTTGTACGAACCTTTGTTTCATGTATAGATGATTTGATGGTTCCTCAACCAAGGAACCCTCAAGGTTTGGATGTGTTTTCCCCGGTTGTTCTTGGTGGTGATTTTCGGAGCCCTCTCTCGGTGATTTCTTTGGGTTGTTTTCGGGACTTTTCTCTTAGGGATTTGATGGGGGGAATTTGTGGGAACCCTTCGTGGTTCTTTGGGCTGTGATTCCCCTCCCAAATCGGTGAGTAAAAGTGCTCGATTTTGGGTTTCTTGAGTTCTTGGGTTGGAAGTGCTTTCGGCGGGATTTCTTTGATTCCTCCTTTTTGTACGAGATTTGGTGGGATTAAACTTGGCTATGGACTCCTCATGAGGTGTTCCTGATATCCCCAAAGTCTTGTTCAAGTCCGTGGAGTGATTCGGGAGATCGAGATTTGGATTTGGGGGAGTTGACCCGCGGGTGCTGTTCATCCCGAGCTGCCCAGGCTACACCGGTCTGACCGGTGCTCTTGACCGGTCTGACCGGTGTGAGCCCTTGTGGGATTTCGCTCGGGTGAACGTCTTGGTGTGTTCGTTGTTGTCCCGTGTTGGTGCTGTTTCAAGTTTGGGTCTGTTTGGTGGTCGTTTGGCCTGTTTGGTGCCTTGGGGGCTTTCAGGCTGCCATCGGTCTGACCGGTGCGTCTCACCAGTCTGACCGGTGTAGAGCCACTTAGTGGAAGTTGCTCAGTTACACCAGCTGGGACCGGTCTCACCGGTGGTGCTCACCGGTCTGAACGGTGTGGTTCTGTAGGCTCGAGGTTTGGTTTTTCCGCTGCGTTTCTCGGGTCGGGAGGTGGTGTGTTGGTTCCTACGTCCAGTGGCACTCTAGTGGCTACGTGGGCTTGACCAACCTTGGTAGTGAGTCGGAGACGTGTGTTGGAAGCTGTGTTCATCTTGTTGGAGTTTCGATCTCCTTCGAGAAGAATTATTATCGGCTCCCATTCACTCCCTGAAGGATCAGATGGCGACTAGAGAGGGGGGGAGTGAATAGGAGTCGGTAAAAATTCTTTCCAAAAGAACCCGGCCTATGCCCTAGTCAAATCCCGGTCACACACGAGCGATGGCTCGAATCACACACCAATCGTCAAGACCACGAGGTTATGGATCAACCTCTAGCATTAGGAACGATTCCTTGAAGCACACGCGGAAGCACGAAAGAAGAAGGAGAGGAATCGAACCAAGAAGCAAACTGTGCAGCCTGAGGCGGACCGTCCGCCGCCGGACGGGGGCGGACCGTCCGCGATGAGCCGCGCGGACCGTCCGGCCGGGTACCGCGGACCGTCCGCACCCGAGCCGCGGACCGTCCGCCCGAGCCGCGGACCGTCCGTTAAAGCCAACGAACCACCGGTGGCACACCACGAACCACGGACCGTCCGCAGGGAGCACGCGGACCGTCCGCCAGGCACCCGCGGACCGTGCGCCCAACACCGCGGACCGTCCGAAACTCCGTCCAACCGAAAACCAATATCGCGACGGATCGAAACGAAAGACGAGAAAGAACACGAAGAACACGGGACGAACCCTAGCCGCACGGACCGTCCGCCAGCACCCCGCGGACTGTCCGCCAGGTGCGGACAGAGCAGAAAACGCCCGACCCCGAAAGTCAACTCCCCAAAATCATCATCGGATTTCCCAAACGGTTGAAGCTATGGAGACAAGGGTTTGGGGACTTGAATAGCGTCACACAAGGATGCTATAGCCCAAAAATCTTGCCTCCTAACTCCCTAAATCACCGGGAATCGCGAATCCTTTGAGCACCACCAAAAGCTAGAGCACCGAACGAAAAACTTCGAATCCAAGTGGTTTCCCGGTGTTTGAGGGCACAAGATCAATCACAAAGATGCACGAGACATCTATCCATGTATCCCTCAAAGAAATTCGGGGAGAAACCCACTCAAATCCGCGGAATCAAACCGGGAACAAAGGCACGAAAACAAGCACAAAAAGGCCACGAAAACACAACCCCGAATCTTCTATACAAACCAAGAAAGATTCACAAGGTCTATCATGCCGCCCTAGCATCCATCCCTCTCAACAAATCTCTCATGAAGCTCTCATGCTAGCCTAGAGAAAATGGAAGAAAAATAGCTACGAAAATGAGAAAAGGGAGGGAGGAAATGAAACCCTAAGTCGCGGAGAGAGTTCACCATCCACACACACTCATGGCTTATATATCAGGTCCCGCCGGAGTGGTAAATGACTCGACTACCCCTAACTTAACTACTGGCGATACAACCCATGTAGGGGCATTTAGGTAATATTTGTGGGTCTTGCCATCGGACGGCCACGCCTTTGCCGCACCCCGCATCCTCCCGACGCAAGCCATGCGATCCCGCCGCGTGTCCTCCGCCTCGAAGCTTCCCGACACGCCCGGATCCCGTCTCCGTCGTGTTGGGCCCTCGGCCTTGGTTTTGAGGCCCAAACCAAGAAACCGTCCGCCGGTGGTTTTGTGGGCAAACCACCAAACCCCGCGTGCCCGGTCCGGCCTCCCGCCAAACCACTTGACTCGACCGCCACCGTGCACCAGCTCGATTGTCCATGACTTCGTCTTGCTCGTGTCGCCACCATGTGGCCCGCACCCGGCCCCGCCGTCCACCGGGTCCCCTGAACCGAGCCTACTTGTCTCTCCATCTCCCGGAGGCCCCTCAAGGCTGAAGACCTTTCGCGCCCGTTCTTCACCTGCAACAACACGAACTAGGCCGCAACCTACACCTGCGCACTAAGCCAAGAGTTAGTCCAACACCCGTTGTCAATCACTCATCACTGAGGAGCGGTCATCCATCGACCATTGGGACGCTCCTGGTCCTCAATCTCCCCCTTGATGAGTGCATTGACAACACACAACGCGAAATGAAATTCAGAGAAAGAGAGAAAGGAAGAAGAAAGAAAAACAAAGAAGCTCAACTCATGACCAAAACCAAAGAAAGGCGAAGAAAGGTCACAAGCCAAGCAAAGCACAAACTCCACACCGAAAACAGCAAGAAAGCTCTCCCTGAACAAATGCAAGCTCCCCCTGAACATGTGGATGCAAACTTCCAAATTTCAGCTCACCTCTTCTGAATTTTCATTAAGCTCACCTCTTCTCCCCCTTGTTCACAATGTATGAATCAAGGTGAAAATGCAGAAATGTAAAACAAAGCATATAAACATCTACATGAGCTTCTCAAATAGGCCAAATCTAGTGTCAAAGGCTAAAAATGAGACAACGATCACACATATGAATCATAGCATAGTCAAAGCATTGCCACAAGTAATATATGAAAATACAAGCATGTGACAAAGCAAAATTTTCAGATTTAAGCAGTTTTACCAAAAGAAGGCTCGCTTCACATGTAAAAGCCTATCCATGTCACACTTGAGCCACAAACATGCATGCCATTCAAAGATCATACAAGGATATCAAATTCTTAGCAAAAGATCATGGCAAACACCCAATAAAGCAAAGCATGTCATGTCAAAGCTCATGAGCCATGTGTCAACTTAGGGGAGACTTCTCCACTGGTGAACATCATGCAACATGTTTTGCACCCATATGTGAAAGATAATACATTTTAAGCATAGACATGATGGATGGAGCAGTTTTCAAGCATTCACACTTCTTTTCAAGATTAATTCATTTTATGGTACATGAAGTGCCTTTGCGGCAAAAAGAAGCTTATGCTCCCCCATGAATGCAACATAGGCTAAACATTCACCATGATATTCGGCCTTTGGCCCAAATGCAAGAACAAGGCATCCAAGCACAATATAAGCATGAAAAGCACATTTAGACCAAACTGTGACATGGATACACAACTACACACGAGTGGAGCATATTTCATCAAAATTTAGTCAAGTTTAGCATTTATTTCAAAAAGGGCTATCTCACCACACACATATCTCAAATATTCCAAGAGCATAGCCTCGCAACACCATTTCTCCACACATATGACCAATATCTCACAAATAGCCAAAGAGACTCAAATATGGCATATGAAAGAAGCTCATCATCCTAAAATGCAATATATGACAAATGCAACATGATATATGACAAGATGGCTACCCTACCATGGTTTATACATCAAGCAAAGCATGTATATACATCAAAGTAAACATGGTATGATACATATGATACAAAAAGGAAATCCCCCAAGAATCAACTAGAAAGGGCAACAAACCCCAAGTTCCCCCCGCAAGCGCACAAAAGTAGCTTGGTCGAGAGGCTTTGTGAAAATGTCTGCTAGTTGATCTTGGGTAGGGACATGGCTCAACACAATGGTTCCTTTCTCCACATTGTCCCTCAAGAAATGATACCTCACTTCTATATGTTTGGTTCTGGAGTGAAGCACTGGGTTTTTGGCTACGCTTATGGCACTGGTGTCGTATGGACCTCCCTGGGCCCACTGCCTCGGTGGGTGCCAGGACCGACTACTCGGTGGGCCCCTGGGACTACCCGGCTTGCGCTACACGGCACCTGGAGGCGTGGAGCACAAGGACTACACAGGAGTAGTACTCGGTTAGGGAGCTGTACATGTTCCGCACTGTATAGAGGACTCCTATACGTACTCAACTAGTACTCTCTCCCTACTCCGACTTGTAACCCTGCCTCCCGGACTATATAAGGCGAGGCAGGGACCGATCCCCTCATCCAATCTCCTCTTGTACAACTCACGACGCACCATTGCACCATCCTGTAATCGTGCCCTATCAATCCAGAGCTACGCAGCATACAGGACGTAGGGTATTACGCACCTCGCGGCCCGAACCTGTCTAAATTGTGTGCCACGTGTCTCTTCCTTCGAGTTACCGATCTCGGCGAGTCACAATCATCTACTTTGGGTACTCCCCGTAGTAGGTTGCCGGTCTAAAACACCGACAGCTGGCGCGCCAGGTAGGGGCCCTCGCTCGAGATCACATGGCGAACTCGACGGCTTCCGTCTACTCCAAGCCAACTGTCGCCTTCAACCACAGCGACCCCTTCGTCTTCGGCGCCTGGGTCTGCACTGCTGATGGCGCGGGCTCCTTCCAGCGCCGCCTAATCATGCAGCCCGACTCGAAGACAGGCCTTGTGACGCTTCCTGAAGTTGTCACAGGCGAACTCGCCGGCAAGTTCGGCGAAATTTCACTCTCCAACCACCACGCTGACTTCGAGCTCGAGTCCGTCTCCAACTCGAACCCGACGTCGCCATGGGCCATCGCATGTGAGCCGGCTACTCAGCCATCGCAGGCGGCATCCTCACCACTCGAGCCCTCCGCATGCGGCCCCTGCACCCTCAGGCGGGCCCGCACGGGGGCTCCCACTTCGCGCCGGGCCGGCGAGGAGCCCGTACCCGAGTTCAACTCGGACTCCGACGCCGCCCCCGATCACGCTCCGGACTCCAGCCCTCTCTCCGAGTTCTACTCGAACCCGGACTATGAGTTCGACTTCGGGTCGGACCCTGAGGAGCCCGAGTCCGAAAACGACTCCACTGAGCTTCCCTTGTCAGGGCCAGCCTTGGGACTGGTTATAAAATCCACGCCGGCCGGGAGATACGTCTACTGGCCAGACCGCAAGCCTGCTGACCTGGCAAAGGTGGACTCACGCTACGTCGCCTACATCGACTCGCTACCGTTCCAGGAAGGAACACCGCTAGCCCGGGCTGACTCAAACACACCAACTGAGGTGGCACCCTCTGAGTCCAGCCTTGGCACCCCCGATCGCCAAGTCTTCATGGCTGCCGGCGACACCCCGGGACCTTCAGGCACGGCTGAGGACAGATACCTGGAGGACATCTCCGCAGACGAGCTGTCTGCCAATGCACCTGCAGATGAGACCGTCGCCAATAGGGACGCTCGACGCGAACGCAACTGGAAGCGCAGCGAACGACGTCGGCGGCTCAGAGACAACCTCCCCATCCGCAACCTTGCGGAAGCTCTCGAGGCGGTCGAGAGCAGAGTACACACCACTCCTAAGCAGTGCCTCATGTCGATCACAACGATCGCACGCCAGGCTCAGGGCATACGCGCTGGAGAGGTCATCGCCAAGCTCACTGAAGAAGCCTACTTCATGCGGGTCGACAACAGAATCAACCAACCTCCTCCAGCCAAACCACGCAACAACGAAGCTACTAGTCGCAGCGCCAACGCTGGCCCCAACCGTACTCGAACTGACCTTCCAGCCGAGCCAAACCGCCGCCGCTCCAACGCCGGCGGGCCTTCACAGCAAGACCAAGGCAACCGAGAAGTTGTTCCCCACCGCGCTCCGGCCGGTGGCGGCGGCAACGACCCTGACGGCGGCGGCGGCGACGGCGGCGCCTCCAACCACGGGGCCAACAGAGAGCCGGGAGGCGGCGGCGCCGCGGCGGACGAGGCCACGCGAACAGCCACGCCTCCGGCGCCTCGCACGGTGGGTACGACGCTCGCCAGAAGATTTAGGAGCTGCGGCGGAAGAAGTCGACCACTGCCGTTGAGGGCGACGGCTTCCCTGCCTTCTCACCTCGACTTCGCAACCTGCTTCTCCCCGACAAGTTCAAACCTTTGGGGATCACCAAGTACGACGCGAAGCAGGATCCTATCCAGTGGCTTCGATGCTATGCCCTCTCCATCGAGAACGCTGGCGGCAACAGCGACACCAAATGCCTCTACTTCCCCTTCTGTCTGGACCAAGCACCACTCACATGGCTCGAGTCGCTGGACAAGCACTCGATCGACAAGTGGGACCAGCTGAAGGAGCAGTTCACGAGCAACTTCGCGGGCGCCATGGGCCGTTCGGGTACTCGCATGGACCTGGCCATGATCAAGCAGGAACAGGGCGAGACCCTCCGCAAGTACATGCGCCGCTTCTTTGACAAGCGCGCTACCATCGTCGACGTCACTGACAAGGAGGTCATCGACCTCTTCCAGGACGGTCTCTACCATCGCCGCACCTTCGAGGACTTCGGTCGTCGCCGCCCCCAGTCCATCCCCCCACCTCAAGGACATGATCACGTCCTGGGCGGATGAAGAGGACAAGGCCAACGCCAAATACGACGCCATCCGCGGCAAGTCCAAGCAGAACCAGGGCGGTGGCAGCGGCAGCAATGCAAACCAAGGCGGCCGCAATAACAACAACAACAACAACTACTCGGGTCCCAACCGCAAGCGCAAGCCAGACAACACCGTCGTGGCTATCCAGCGCCCTGCGAAAGGGAACTCGAAGAAGAACTCTGGCGGGTTCAAAGACCTGCTAAAGGAGAAGTGCCCGTGGCATCCAAACGGCAACCACACTACCGAGCAGTGCTACCAGCTCAGGCATGCACTCAAGGACACGCCGGAGCCACCGCACCCTCACGACCAAAAGAGCAAGAAGAAGGACGGCGACAACAACGACTTCCAAGAACCCGAGAAGACCGTCAACGTCCTCTTCGGCGGACTGCCCAGCAGGCGGGAGCAGAAGGCTACCCGTCGTGAAGTGATGTCCATTGAGCCAGCGATTCCGACCCCTCTCAGGTGGTCGGAGGTACCCATCACCTTCTCCCGCGCGGACCAATGGACCAGCTTCTCCGAACCAGGACGGTTCCCCCTCGTCCTGAAGCCAACGGTGGCGGGCTCCAAGCTCAACAAGGTGCTCATCGACGGTGGAAGCGGGCTCAACGTCCTCTTCACCAAAACCTTGAAGAAAATGAAGCTCGACGTCACCCCCATGCTCACCAAGAGCAGCACGCCCTTCTACGGCATCGTCCCAGGCAACGCGGCTATCCCACTGGGCTCAGTGGTACTGCCAGTTACCTTCGGGGCGTCTCGGGACAACTACCGTACCGAGTACATCAAATTCGAGGTCGCGGATTTCGAGACCTCTTACCACGCCATCCTCGGCAGGCCGGCCATCGCCAAGTTCATGGCTGTGCCCCACTACACCTACTTGGTACTCAAGATGCCAAGTCCAGCCGGCGTACTCTCCCTCCAAGGGGACTTGAAGATCTCCCACGACTGCGACACAGAGGCCGTGGTGATCGCTTCCACGAACCAAGTACCCAACGCGATGATGGAGGTCTACGCCGCGTCGAAGAAGCTTGCCACAAGCGAACTCGACATCCCGGAGAAGTCCGACGAGCCGCCAACAAGCCTCGCCCACCCGAGGAGGTACTCGTCGGGACGGTCGACCTCGGAACGGGCGACCCCAAAGCCAAGACCACCACCATCGGGGCCGGCCTCGACCCCAAATAGGAAGACGCGCTCATCGGCTTTCTTCGAGCTAACCACGACATCTTCGCGTGGAAGCCGGCGGACATGCCAGGAGTGCCCGGGGAGCCGATTGAGCACTCGCCTTAACGTCGATCCAAAGGCCACCCCTAAGCGACAACACCTCCGACGCTTTGCCGACGACAGACGGGACGCCATCAAGAAGGAGCTCGCCAAGCTACTCGCAGCTGGCTTCATCAGAGAAGTCTTCCACCCTGAGTGGCTCGCCAACCCCGTCCTCGTCCGAAAGAAGAACTCGAACGAGTGGAGGATGTGCGTCGACTACACCGACCTCGACAAGCACTGCCCCAAGGACCCCTTCGGGTTGCCGCGGATTGATCAAGTCATCGACTCCACGGCGGGCGCGACTCGCTTCGCTTCCTCGATCGCTACTCCGGTACCACCGGATCGCAATCAAGGAGGAAGACCGGGGAAAAGACCGCGTTCATCACCCCGTTTGGCGCGTCATCGCTACACGACCATGTCATTCGGGTTGAAGAACGCCGGCGCTACCTATCAACGGGCCATCCAGGCCTGCTTCAAGCGGCAACTCAACAAGAACGTCGAGGCTTACGTGGATGACGTAGTCGTCAAGACCAGAAACTCCAGTACCCTCATCGACGACCTTAAAGAGACCTTCGCATCGCTACGCGAGTACCGCTGGAAGCTCAACCCGAACAAGTGCATCTTCAGCGTCCCTTCGGGCAAACTACTCGGCTTCATCATCAGCCAGCGCGGCATCGAAGCCAACCCCGATAAGATCTCCGCCATCACCAGCATGAAAGCTCCCACGACCATCAAAGACGTCCAGAAGCTGACGGGGTGCATGGCGGCATTGAACAGATTTATCTCGAGGCTAGGAGAACGGGGCCTCCCCTTCTTCAAACTACTCAAGCATCACGAGAAGTTCGTGTGGACTCCAGAGGCGGGTCAAGCCCTTGCCCAGCTCAAGGACTTCCTGTCAAAGCCTCCAATCCTCACGGCTCCTCACAAGGGAGAGCGACTCCATCGCTCTACCTAGGCCGCGACTACTCACGTGGTCAGTACTGCCATCGTTGTCGAGCGGCAAGAAGACGGCCACGCTTACCCGGTCCAGCGCCCAGTCTACTTCGTCAACGAGGTTCTATCAGAGTCCAAGGCTCGCTACCAGCCCGTGCAGAAGCTCCTGTACGCTCTACTCATCACCTCGTGGAAGCTACGACACTACTTCCAGGAGTACTCGGTCTCCGTCGTCACCGACTACCCGCTCGGCGACATCCTGAGGAACCAAGACGCCACTGGAAGAATCTCCAAGTGGGCTGTCGAGCTCGGCGCCCTCACCATCGACTTGAAGCCACGCACAGCCATCAAGTCACAAGCCCTAGTCGACTTCATCGCAGAGTGGCGGGAGAACCAGCTGCCTACTCCCACCGTGCGACCAGAGCATTGGGTGATGTACTTTGATGGCTCACTCAACCTCGAGGGCGCAGCGCGGGGGGGTACTCCCCGATCTCTCCAACGGGCGAACAACTCAAGTACGTCCCGGATCTTTCCGGAAGGTCTCAAACAACGAAGCCGAGTACGAAGCTCTCCTACACGGGCTCCGCCTCGCGGCTTCACCGGGCATCAAGCGGCTACTAGTCTACGGCGACTCCGCAAAGTGGTCATCATCCAAGTCAACAACTCCCGGGACCGCAACAAGGAGAACATGGACGCCATACGCCTAGAAGTCCGCAAGCTCGAGAACAAATTCTATGGTCTCGAGTTCCATCACATCGTCCGCGACAACAACGTTGCGGCCGGACGTCCTCTCGAAGCTCGGATCCACCCGCGCTCAAGTACCCGCGGCGTCTTCGTCCATGAGCTTCACGCGCCATCCATCCCGGAGCCGGCGCCACCGACCACCGTACTCGGCCCCATCTACCACGCGGGCAGGAGGTCATGATGATCGACGTGGACTGGAGGCAACCCTTCATCGACTACCTCGGCGAGCAGAAGGTCCCCTCCGACAAGAACGCAGCCGAACAACTCGTCCGCCGCGCCAAGTCTTACGTCCTCGTCGGAGATAAGCTTTACAAGCGGGGCGCATCTTCTGGAGTACTCATGAAATGCGTCCCTCGCGAAGAAGGCAAGGAAATCCTGGAGGAGATCCACAAGGGCGTCTGCGGCAACCACGCGTCCTCACGTACGCTGGTCAGCAAGGCCTTCCGGCGAGCTTTCTACTGGCCCACAGCCCTGGGCGACGCCGAAGAACTCGTCAGAAGGTGCCAAGGATGTCAGTACTTCGCCAAGTAGCAACATGTCCCGGCCCTACAAGCTAGTCACCATACCGCCAACCCGGCCCTTTGCCCGCCGGGGGCTCGACATGATTGGGCCACCGCCAACCGCGCCGGGAGGATTCAACAAGGTACCGGTGGCTATCGACAAGTTCACCAAGTGGATCGAGGTCAAGCCGGTCACATGCCCGATGGCCGACAGAGTACTCGACTTCCCGGATGAACTCGTACACCGCTATGGGCTACCCCACCGCATCATCACGGACACGGGGTCCAACTTCAACAACCACCAGTTCTAGGAGTACCGCGAGAACAGCGGAATAGACGTCCCAGACGGCTCCCGCCGCCCATCCACGGCCAACGGACAAGTCGAGCGCGCCAATGGGATGGTGCTCGACGCACTCAAGAAGCGGCTGCAAGACGCTGCTAACTCCAAAGGGGGCAAGTGGATCAAGGAACTACCCAACGCACTCTGGGGGCTGCGGACTCAACCATCCAAGCCAACGGGGCAATCCCCCTACTTCCTGGTCTATGGCTCCGAAGCCATCCTCCCTGCCGACGTCATATGGAACTCGCCGGCAGTGGAGCACTACGACGAAGGCGTCTCTCGTGGAAGACGAGCAGACGAGTCGACATCGACGCCCTCGAAGAAGCTCGCCGCGCCGCCCTCGTCCAATCAGCAAGGTACCTGGAGGGTATCCGACGCTACCATGATCGCAACGTCAAGGAACGCTCCTTCAACGTTGGAGACATTGTCCTCCGCCGTATCCCGAACACGGAAGGACTCCACAAGCCTCGCCTCCCCCCGGGAAGGCCCCTTCACCGTGGCAAAAGTGACCGGCCGGCTCCTACCGCCTCCAAACACTTGAAGGAGAAGACGTCAACAACTCGTGGAACGTCGACCAACTCGTCGATTCTACGCCTAGTCTACACGACTACTCCGGGTTCAAGTCCAATCGACTACATCAACACCCCCTCGCCGCAAGCGACCCTCCGGTCCCGGCTCCGCCTCCGGACTACTCTTCTCCGGGGTCCGGCCCCGTGCGGCTACCTACGGACCATGGGCTGCGACGAGCGTCAAGGACTCTAGCAGCGGTCTACCAAGAGACCACACTCCAAGATCCAGCCCGCGCGGCTACCTACGGATCTGCGATCCAGCCTACACTGCTACCTACGGATCACTTGCTGCAAGCGGCTACCCGCTCCAGCGCTACTCAGCTGTAACTACGGCCCTGGCCACCCAGGTGTACTCCTTCAGTAATAAAGTTTGATTGTTCATCAACTTCTTTACTGCCTACTCCCTACAACGGGACTACTAAAGCCGAGTACTACTACTCGCACCTACTCCACGATGGGCGCTCCGCACTCTGGGATCGCGACTACGAGTACTCATTGCTGGAAAATTCTCTTTCATTGATACTTGAACAATTCATTACAATTGTCTTCCCCGTACAACTATGGCTACTAGCTACCTATGCGGGGCTACCGGAGGTTCAACTTCTCGCCTACTCGCTCCGCAATGGGAGCCATCTCGCTCCAAAGCTGCGCATCTTGCTCATCGGAGCGGCTTGGCGGCTACCCCGCCGGCGACCACCTCCACTGGAGCCTTTGGGAAGTACGACTTCATGAAGGCCAAGACTTGTCTTGGGATCGACTTGGCCATATGCTTGACGTAGGCGGCCAGCCGGCTTGGCGCTTCACGGAGTCGATCCACCAGAGGAGCGATCTTGGGGCCGCCCGGGTGCGGCACCAGGAGCCTCGCGATCGGGAGAGCAGCTTCCTCCAACTCCCTCAACTGGACCCGCAGCACCTTGCAATCTTCATTCAACTTCTGCAAAGATTTGTAGCAGTTGACGAGATCCCTGTTAGAAGCAATCCGCAGCTCCATGTGCTTCTCGCACTCGAAGGCGAGTTCCTTGTAGTCGAGCTCGAGTACCTGGCGGGCTTCTTGCTCCCGGTAGAAGAGGTTCTTCATGCTCACCTCTGAGGCCTTCAGCTGCTCCACCTGGCCCTCAAGCTCTGCAACACAGCAACGCAACAGCGGGTCAGATGTTTCTCGGCTTCCAACAAGTACTCGACAAGTCGAAGGATATACCTTTATTCTTGTTGCGGAGGCCCTTGATCTTCCGCACCAAGTCGTCGCCCTTCGCCTGCAACTCCATGACGTCGTTGTGATACTTGGCGAAGGCGGCGTCGAGCTTTGACTGCATGGCAGCCGCGTGTTTCCGCGACTTCACGAGTTGCTCCTCCAAGGCCTCTGCTCGGAGTACGGTGTTGCCGTAACCCTGCAGCAGGTTCGACTTCTCGCGGGATCGCTCCGCGACATCCTGCACAAGACAACTCAAGTCACGAAGAGTACTCAACGACAAAGGATTGACTACTCCAAGGCTACGGCCACGTACCTTCATCCATTGCTCGGCTTGACGGATCGCCTCCAGGTGCTTGGCTACCGTCGCCGGCTCGACGAGATCGTCCTTCAGAAGTTCTATCCCGCCGCGGCTACTCGAGGTAGCCTCCGTCATCGGCGCAGAGCGGATGGGCTCCGCGTCTTGGATCTCAAGGGAGCGGATAGCCACCTCCAGAGCAATTTCTGGCGACGTGGCGACCGCCTCTCCCCCGGCGGACTTCTCGACGACCTCCCCCACGGGCTCGGGGGCTCCTTCTGCATCCTCCGGGGCCTCTGGCGTCAACTCCTGCATTGGCACCCCCGCGGGGATGTCACCACCTTCAGCGCCTGTTAACAAACGACAAGTGCATTAGCGCCTACGACTACTCCTCCTGGAGCTCCGCAGCTTCACGAAGGATACTCACCTTCGACTACATTCGCCTCCGGCAACGGCGCTTCGGTAGCCGGGGGCTCAGTCGCGGTCTGAGCATCGAGAGCGGTCTCCTCGACGGGCGGCGCGACTTCTTCCGCCACCGTTGCTGAGGGCTCGTCCCCGTCCCAGCTCAGATCTGTGGATTTTCTGCAGAAATATTCACAGAGGGTCATTAGACAATATCGACTACTGCAGCAAGTACTACTCGCAAGGACATGGTACTTACAAATTCGACCGGACGATGGTCACGGCCGGAGCACCGAGGATGCTGGCAATATCAACCAGTCCACCCTCGGCGGGCGTCTCCTCCTCCGCCCCTGCGGCTACTGTCTCCTGTGCTCCCGAGGCCACCACTTCTCCAACGGCGGGGGCCACAGGTCCTCTGCTCTCTTCTGGAGGAGGGGGCTGGCGCTCCAGTTGCGCCAGAAGTTCTTCAACGGTGGGGGCTGGACTACGACTTCCAGCCGGTTCCCCCACCGTCTCCCACACGCCCTCGTCGCCCTCTTCGACGGGCTCCGCTGGCGGCACCTCCTGCATGCAAAGGAATACTACTCGTCAGCAACGTACTCGAACAACGAGTACTCGACTACTCTGCTCAAGACGACTTACCTCCTGAGGCGTGGTCTCCAAGACCTTTAGCTTCTTCGTCACCCGCTTCCTGGCGGGGTTGCGCGGCTTCCGTGGCGGCGCAGCAAGGCTAGCCTCTAGGCTAGCCGGAGGGTCTTGAACCAGCGGCACATGAGGCAAGCCCGGGCGGCTAAACCTCGACCGCAGCTGGAAGCGGTCCTGCAACATTTCTTCATCTTCGTCATCGTCTTCGGAAGTATCTTCCACGATGACGGTGTCGTCGCCTTCACCGACTTCCCGGCGCTCCTTCACCTTCCCCTCCACCGGGATCTCGATCCCGCTCGGTGGCGGCTGCGGCTCGGAGATGAACCGCTTCACATCATCCTGTGCAAAGACACAAGACGTCAGCAACTCTACTACAAGTACTCATTACTCAACGAGGGGAGTACGACTACTCACCTCCTTGGGCGGGCGCGCGGCGGAGTACTCCTCGACCGGGCACGCCGTGTATGGCGGCATGTCCTTGAAGATCCGCGACAACCTCTCGACGATGTCGTTGTCGTCCAGCTCGCCCCCCGGCATCCGCGACGTGTCGTCGTCGCCGGTGTACTCGAAGCCCGGGGTCTCCCCGAGCCATCGCCGGCCGGATCTCGCGCTTCATGAAACTGAAGGCCACGTGCTCGGCCCTCAGTCCCGCCTCCCTGAGCACCCTGATGCGTGCTAGCAGCTCGGGGAGCTGGATCCCTTCTTGCATGGTGGGCTCCGTATTCCACCACTCATGGTGCCTGGGCTGCCGTCCGCTCGGCTTCGGCAGGCAAGGGTGGTGGTTCGTGATGTAGAACCATCTGGTCTTCCAGTCCGTGTTGGAGTCGACGAGCTTGTACGCCAGGTACTGCTCCGCGGCGTCCTCCCTCAGCTGGATGCCGGCCCCTTCGACTACTCTGGGGTTGGAGGCACTGGGCTGCGGCTTGACGCGGAAGAACTTCCGGAAGAGCACCCAGTGCGGCTTGATTCCGAGGAAGGCTTCGCAGAAGTGGACGAACACCGACGTGTGGAAGATGCCGTTGGGGTTCATGTTCAGGTACTCGATCCCGTAGTACCCGAGCAGCCCCTAGAAGAAGTCGCTGGCTGGGAGCGCAAGACCGCGCTCCACGAACCGCGAGAACATCGGGATCTCGTCTTCGGCCTTCTCCATCGGATATGGATCTCCGGCGGCGGATCTCCACATGTCGACTTCCTTCTCCCCCGATGAACCCACCGTTCGGCGGGGGTCGGCAGGAGTCCTCCGTCTTCACCTTCGATTTCTTCCACTCGCGGCTAGGATCAGCCCGCGGTGGAGACATGGGCGGCGCTGCTCCGGTGGCAGCCGCGGCGGCCTCCTCACGGCCCCTCTTCTTCCCGGCGGCCTTGGACGTCTTGGACGGCGACGGCTTCATCCACCAAGTGCAAGGTGTTTTCACTCGCATCCGCTCGGGGCCTAGCCTAAAGGCTTCGGGTGGCGGCGCGCTTGGATCTACTACGGCGGCAGTAGGCGCTGGGAGTGGATTCGCTTCAAGATTCAAATGGAATGACTGCGGCTCAGATGGGTGAAAACCCTAAGGGTTTTGGCTTCTATTTATAAGCCAAATCGACTCCGCAACGGGCGGCTGGATAAGTCCACGCGCGGCTGACTCAGCGGCTGTGCGTGACTCTTCGTATTCTACTAGTCGACGCGCCTCACCTCGGGGGCTCGGCTACTTCTACTCGACTACCTGAGAAGCGGCTAGTCTCAAGAGCATCTCATGACACATTCTCCAAGAAGACCCTTCAATTCGAGAGGAAGTACTCGACTCAAGGCTCGGGGGCTCCGTGCCACGTGTCCTTCGGTTTTTTCTCTCCGGATTTTTTGGGATTTTCTTGCCAAGACTTCAGATGGACCCTCAGCTGGGGCCCGCGGCTCAGGGCTCGGGGGCTTCTCCATGCGGAGTGCGGTTTTCGAAGTCGCACCTCCACATCAGCTTCGGCTTCAAGGCAAGACAGGCAGTTTTTGAAGACCTTCGAAGGCAGTTTTCGAGGACGCTTGGGACTACTCGAGAAGACTTTAAGGTTTTTCAAACATCAGTTGGAGTACATTCCAGCCTCGGGATGCTTCGACTACTCTTGAGGACTTTTGACTTGTAGCACTCGGGGACGCTTGAGGACTACTCGTTAAGGCCGTCAAGACTACTTGAAGTTATCCTTCTCGACTACAAAGTACTCGGGGGCTTGTCGTATGGACCTCCCCGGCCCACCGCCTCGGTGGGTGCCAGGACCGACTACTCGGTGGGCCCCTGGGACTACCCGGCTTGCGCTACACGGCACCTGAAGGCGTGGAGCACAAGGACTACACAGGACTAGTACTCGGTTAGGGAGCTGTACATGTTCTGCACTGTATAGAGGACTCCTAGACGTACTCAACTAGTACTCTCTCCCTACTCCGACTTGTAACCCTGCCTCCCGGACTATATAAGGCGAGGCAGGGACCGATCCCCTCATCCAATCTCCTCTTGTACAACTCACGGCGCACCATTGCACCATCCTGTAATCGTGCCCTATCAATCCAGAGCTACACAGCATACAGGACGTAGGGTATTACGCACCTCGCGGCCCGAACCTGTCTAAATTGTGTGCCACGTGTCTCTTCCTTCGAGTTACCGATCTCGGCGAGTCACAATCATCTACTTTGGGTACTCCCCGTAGTAGGTTGCCGGTCTAAAACACCGACAACTGATGCTATCACAAAAAAGTGGGATCTGGGTGCACTCCTCACCAAAGTCTCTCAAAGTGTATGAAATCCACAACAGCTGGGAACAACAACTCACGGCAGCAACATACTCTGCCTCGGTGGTAGACTGAGCTACACTAGACTGCTTGCGGGAAGACCATGAGACCAACGAAGACCCAAGAAACTGGCAAGTACCAGAAGTAGACTTTCTCTCGACTCGACAACCAGCAAAATCCGCATCGGAAAAACCATGAAGAGAAAGAGTCAAGGAGGAAGAATACCAAAGGCCAAGACCGGAGAAGGATCGTAGGTACCGAAAATCCTCTTGACGGCCTGTCGATGTGATGTCCTCGGCGAAGCCTGAAAACGAGCGCACAGACACACGCTGAACCGTATGTCTGGCCTCGTCGCCGTCAAGTAGAGGAGGGAGCCGATCATGCTCCTGTACTCCCGCTGGTCCACTGGTTCTTCGTCCTCGTCCGCATCCAAAATGGCCGTACTCCCCATGGGAGTCGACATCGGCTTCACATCTAGCATCTGGAACTTCCTCAGCATGTCTTTCGTGTACTTGGTCTGGTGCACAAACGTTCCATCCTTCACTTGCTTGATCTGCAGCCCGAGAAAATACTGCAACTCGCCCATCATGCTCATCTCGAACTCCCTGCTCATCTCATCTGCAAACTTGGCAACAAGGTTATGTGACGAGCCACCAAAGACAATATCATCCACGTATATCTGTACAATCAACAAGTCATTTTCATGCTTGAGGAGAAACAAAGTCCTATCCACGGTACCCATCAGAAACCCTCTGCTCAAAAGAAAACCTCTCAATCTCCCATACCAAGCACGGGGCGCTTGTTTCAACCCATACAGAGCCCTTTTTAACCTGTATACCCTGTGTGGGTACAACTCGCTCTCAAACCCAGGTGGCTGCTTCAAATACAGCTCCTCCTCTATGACCCCATTCAGAAAAGCACTCTTCACATCCATCTGAAACAACTTGAACCCTTTAGCCACGGCAAAGGCTAGAAGGATCCGAATTGCCTCAAGACGGGCCACAGGAGCAAAGGTCTCCTCATAGTCGATCCCCTCCTTCTGACTAAACCCCTGAGCAACAAGTCTGGACATGTTCCTCACAACCATCCCATTCTCTCCCTCTTTGTTCTTCCAAGCCCACTTGGTTCCTATGGGATGGCAATTTGGAGGTGGCTCAACTAACTCCCACACCTGGTTCCTCTCAAAGTTTTCCAACTCCTCATGCGTAGAATTGACCCAGTTTGCATCAGATAAAGCATGTCCAATGTCCTTGGGCTCAAAAGTAGCAACAAAAGCAGCATGAGCAAAATCAGAGGAATTCCTAGACCTCGACCGTGTAGTGCGTTCGTCGATGTTCCCAATGATCTTCGACAGGGGATGTACTTCTTGAATCCGCCGGGGAGCCTCACGCCTCGAGACTACCTCCCCCTCAACTTCAGCTTCTCTCGCCTGGTCCTCTTGTTGCACCGTCGTTGTCCATGAAGTAGACGGTCCATGCTCCATAGTGGTCGTAGGAGAAGTAGTGGGTACACACTCGGCTTCGGGCGCATGGTTCTCCCCATCATCATCTCCGCCTTCGTCCTTCTCCTCTTCAAAGAGGTCCTCGGCCATCTCTTCATCACCTGCACATTCAAAGCCAAAAGAGGTACATGGCATTGTCTCGTCGAAGGTTACCTCGCAAGTCTCCATGATTTTGTTAGTCTCAAGGTTAAGCACCCTATAGGCTCTAGAGTGGTTAGCATATCCAAAGAAAATACCATCACTAGACCTAGCCTCAAACTTGTCGAGTTTTCCCTTCTTAAGAATAAAGAACTTGCAGCCAAAGACTTGGAAATGACTCACCTTGGGTGCCCAACCATGCATCAGCTCATAACAGGTCTTTTCTTGAAAGCTCGCAATAAAATCCTGTTGGAAACATGACAAGCCGTATTGACCGCCTCAGCCCAATACCTCCTAGGAGTCCTGTGCTCATCGAGCATCGTCCTAGCCATCTCACAAAGAGTCCGATTTTTCCTTTCCACGACTCCATTTTGAGGGGGCACATAAGGGGTCGAATACCGATGTTCAAGACCTAGATCACGACAAAAGGCATCAAAACGAGAGTTCTTGAACTCTGAGCCATTATCACTGCGGATAGCTCGAATAGCATTCCCATGCCTCTCGTTTTTCAACCTCACGATCAGATCTCGAACAAAACCAAAAGTCTCACTCTTATCTTCTAAGAAAAACACCCAAGCATAGCGAGAGTAATCGTCCACCACAACAAGGACATACCACTTCCCACCCACCAAGCGAACTCGAGCTGGCCCAACAAGATCCATATGCAACAGCTCTGTCGGATGCTCGGTCATGACATCGGTCAGGGGTGGATGGGGAGTGGCTACCATCTTGCCATGCCTACAAGGAGCACAAACCAAATCCTTCTCAAGCTTCAACCTCGGCAATTCTCGGACAAGGTCAAGACCACTCAAGCAGGAAACCAAATCAAAGCTCAAGTGTCCCAACCGCCTATGCCATTTCCACAAATCGAAGAAGGACCGGCCATCAAACGGCGAGCGAGGACCCAAAGAACGAGAGAAATCAGCCCGAAAATGCGACCCTCGGGGATGATCATACAGACAAGATCACCTCGAGAATCAAGCAAACGAGACTCGCCAGACTTGAAACGCACCTCAAAACCCTCATCAAGCAACTGAGAAACCGAAAGCAAATTGAAACCCAAAGACTTCACAAGAGCCACTCTCTTCAACGTTACCTTGTCACTCACATGCACAACACCATCCGAAAGCACCCTTCCTCATCCATTGTCCCCAAATGTGATGTACACCTTTTCCTTCACTGAGGTGAGGCTGGAGAACCACTTCTTATCTCCGGTCATGTGTCGGGAACATCCGGAGTCAATCAACCAAATGTTCTCCAAGCCTCCTGAATGTAGTCAGAAACAAGAACGAGAGTGAGCTAGCGACTCCACACTGGGGTTAGCACAAAGAAAGTTAAACCAGTGTCGAGCCATCTGCTCAAAAGAGGGGTTAGCAAACATCATTCCCTTGCCACCAAACTTCCCATGTCCCATGGGAGGAGTACGAGCACCACGAGGGGGAAAACGTGGTCTGTAGTTCCTCTGGAACCCAAAGCTGCGATCATCTCCCCTAAACCCGTATTGAGGACGAGTAGGAGGACATCCAGAAACACCACCACGAGCCCGACCAAACCTCTCACCAGCACGCACACCATCATCTCTCCTGACAAACCTCTCACCACCACCTCTCTGTGGGAACCTGCCAACACTCCTCACACTTCCCACACCCCGTGGAAGTGGCACTCTAGGCTCAAGAATACCATGAGACTGGCGATACCTGTCCTGGTTTGCTTGCTCCCTAGCAAGCCTCTCATCCCTCTTCCTCTTGTATCAAAACTCTGCAAGGTGCCTCTCCTTGCCACAGTACTCACACCTGAAGGGGATGGATTTTGGTTTTGGCTCTGGCTTCTCTCTAGGCTTCTCACCCTTCTCACCCACAAAATTCACCAGTTTCTGGAAGTCATTTGCCTTAGGTGGGAATTTGGGTGGATCTTGGGTTGTGTCAAGCTTGTTGCAAAGGTGGTTGGGCTTTGGTGTGAAACAGTTCTTGGGTGCTTTTGGAAGTAGGACTTGGATATCTCCAATCACCACAAACTCGGGGTTAGACTCAACACACTTCTCATACACACACTCCCCACTGTTCTCTCCCACTTTCTCACCCAACTTCTCAAAACCCAAACCACGACCATCAGCTCTCTTGAACTCCTCAATCATGATTTTCAATTGAGGTTCCTGCCCAGACAACCAACACAACACCTTCCTCAAATAGTCATTCTCCTCATAGATGACATCCAAACGGGAAGTAAGTTCAAGATTGCGCAAAGTAACTTCATCACAGCTAGTGCATGCATTGACAACAGGAGATTTCAAAGATGCTTCCAAAGAACTAATGGTAGAACGAGCATCAACAAGCTTAGCATGCATAGTAGGACATGATTTGCAAGCACCAAGAAAAGTAGGTCTAGCCTTAAGCTCTTCATATTCAGTCCTAAGAGCATCTAGTTTAGCCAAAGTGGAAGCATTCTTCTCATTAAGCAGTTTAATCTCATTCAGCCATGCATCACACTCAACACATTCAACATCATCAGGAGTAGTAGGAGCAAGTTTCAAAGATTCATTCTCAAGTTTCAATTCAAGCAATTTTGACTCTAGCTCTCCTACTTTCTCGCTAGCATTCTCAAGTTGTGCCCTAAGATCTTTCCTCATCTTTCTGGCATCTCTAAGCACACTATCGCGGTTGTCAAGCAAGCCATTCAACCTAGCAATCTCAGCAGTCAAAGAGTCGGGGTCACGATTTACCTCATCCTCCGAGTCGGAGTCGCTGTCTTCCTTCTCGCTCTTCTTGCTGCTTGAGCTATGGGCCATGCCACAAAAGCCCTCAAGCGCCACACAGCTCAACCCGCTGAGGTTCCGGCTCGCACTCTTCTTGCCCTTGCGCCTCCCAGCGTCTTCATCTTCGCTTCTTGAGCTTGACTGCTCTCGCTTGAGCTTGAGTCGATGTCGCTCGCACCGGCCACCATCGCTCTTGCCTTGTTCTTCTTGTAGCCGCTCTTGCTCGGTCGTCGCTTGTCCTTGTCCTTGCTCTTGGACTTGTTGAAGTGCTTGCCCTTGGAGGAGTACTTGTCTTCACGCCTCGGGTGCGCCTTGTACTCGTTCACCTTGTACTTGTTCTCCTCCGCTTCCGGGCACTCGGCGATGAAGTGGCCGGGCTTGCCACACTTGTAGCACGTCCATGAGCTCCGCCTTGCGTTCCTCCGACTCTCGTGTAGTCGATCAAACCTCCTTGAGAGCAAGGCCAGCTCCTCCTCGCCCAGCACATCAAACTCCTCATCTGGAATTGACATAAGAGAAGACAAGGAAAACTGTCGACAGGAAGGGTTAGATTTGCCCTTTCATCCGCCCACAAGAGCAAGACTATGATCAGTCGAGCCCTCATGCTTGGATTGCAACTTCCTGTCAACCTCAGCCGACTTGAGCTTAGAAAAGAGGTCATCCAACTCAATAGTCAAGTACCGCCGGACTCCTTGATGGCCTCAACCTTAGCACCCCAAACATTTGGGTCCAAGACATACAAGAGCTTCAAAGCCTGATCATGCTCGGTGTAGGGAAAATCCTCAACATTATCTTTCATGTTGTTCACGATGGCGGTGAACCTCTGAAACATCGCATCAATGTCCTCACCGGGAAGTGGAGTGAAATTCTCATATTGCATCCGGTAAGAGACAAAGAGGCGAGCCTTCACATGGTTATCACCACCGTGAGCAACCAACAACTTCTCCCAAATTTGCCAAGCAAGATTCAAATGGTCACACACGAGCGATGGCTCGAATCACACACCAATCGTCAAGACCACGAGGTTATGGATCAACCTCTAGCCTTAGGAACGATTCCTTGAAGCACACGCGGAAGCACGAAAGAAGAAGGAGAGGAATCGAACCAAGAAGCAAACTGCACAGCCTCAGGTGGACCGTCCGGCCAGACAGGGCGGACCGTCCGCGATGAGCCGCGCGGACCGTCCGGCCGGTACCGCGGACCGTCCGCACCCGAGCCGCGGATTATCCGGCTTGAGCCGCGGACCGTCCGTCAAAGCCAACAGAACCACCAGTGGCACACCGCGAACCACGGACTGTCCGCGGGGAGCACGCGGACTGTCCGCCAGGCACCCGCGGACCGTCCGCCCAACACTGCGGACCGTCCGAAACTCCGTCCAACCGAAAACCAAAATCGCGACGGATCGAAACGAAAGACGAGCAATAACACGAAGAACACGGGACGAACCCTAGCCGCACGGACCGTCCGCCAGCACCCCGCGGACTGTCCGCCAGGTGCGGACAGAGCAGAAAACGCCCGACCCCGAAAGTCAACTCCCCCAAATCATCATCGGATTTCCCAAACGGTTGAAGCTACGGAGACAAGGGTTTGGGGATTTGAAAAGCGTCACACAAGGATGCTATAGCCCAAAAATCTTGCCTCCTAACTCCCTAAATCACCGGGAATCGCGAATCCTTTGAGCACCACCAAAAGCTAGAGCACCGAACGAAAAACTTCGAATCCAAGTGGTTTCCCGACGTTTGAGGGCACAAGATCAATCACAAAGATGCACGAGACATCTATCCATGTATCCCTCAAAGAAATCCGGGGAGAAACCCACTCAAATCCGCGGAATCGAACCGGGAACAAAGGCACGAAAACAAGCACAAAAAGGCCACGAAAACACAACCCCGAATCTTCTATACAAACCAGGAAAGATTCACAAGGTCTAGCATGCCGCCCTAGCATCCATCCCTCTCAACAAATCTCTCATGAAGCTCTCATGCTAGCCTAGAGAAAATGGAAGAAAAATAGCTACGAACATGAGAAAAGGGAGGGAGGAAATGAAACCCTAAGTCGCGGAGAGAGTTCACCATCCACACACACTCATGGCTTATATATCAGGTCCCGCCGGAGTGGTAAATGACTCGACTACCCCTAACTTAACTACTGGCGATACAACCCATGTAGGGGCATTTAGGTAATGTTTGTGGGTCTTGCCATCGGACGGCCACGCCTTTGCCGCACCCCGCGTCCTCCCGACGCAAGCCATGCGATCCCGCCGCGTGTCCTCCGCCTCGAAGCTTGCCGACACGCCCGGATCCCGTCTCCGTCGTGTTGGGCCCTCAGACTTGGTTTTGAGGCCCAAACCAAGAAACCGTCCGCCGGTGGTTTTGTGGGCAAACCACCAAACCCCGCGTGCCCGGTCCGGCCTCCCGCCAAACCACTTGACTCGACCGCCACCGTGCACCGGCTCGATTGTCCATGACTTCGTCTTGCTCGTGTCGCCACCATGTGGCCCGCACCCGCCCCGCCGTCCACCGGGTCCCTCGAACCGAGCCTACTTGTCTCTCCATCTCCCGGAGGCCCCTCAAGGCTGAAGACCTTTCGCGCCCGTTCTTCACCTCAACAAAATGAACTTGGCCGCGACCCACACCTCGCGCACTAAGCCAAGAGTCAGTCCAACACCCATTGTCAATCACTCATCACTGAGGAGCGGTCATCCATCGACCACTGGGACGCTCCTGGTCCTCACTCCCCCCTCTCTGGTTCGCTGTATCGGTCCTTCAGAATCTTCAAGGTGGTTTAGGACGGCGAGAGCGGCTCCCAAATTGGTCTGCGGTGAGTTGTAAACTTCAAGTCCGTCGCGCTCGAAGTCCCTAAGGATATCTTGCGCACGTAGTCTGTTGGCACGAGGTGGATCGTATTGGCGTCGCTGCTGTGGGGCAACTGGTGCCACAAGTGCTTGTTGCCCGGCGTTGGCGTTAACCTGTCCAACATTAGCTGGTTGAAGGCCTGCACCTGGGGCAGCGGTTGTGACCTCTTGTTGTCGTCGAACAGCTCAGGTGGCATTGGCGTTTTCACGCTCTTGACACTGCGCATTGGTTTCTCCATCTTGCGGTGGTACATCTGCAGAGACGACCAAGATCTGACGATCGAAAGTCTCGAGCTCTCCTCCCGGATAGTTCGGGGAGATTGTTGTGTGGGCGACCTGGAACGCAAGGCGGTTCGGAGACGACTCTTGGTTCAGCTGTCGGTGGTGAGCCGTGGTGACATGTCGGCGAAGATTTTTGAAGACACAACACTTGCGTGCGGTGTGCTTGGAGTTCTCGTGGAAAGGACAGGGCTCGTTGAGGTGACTCTCGTAGCTTCCGCGATCTTGATGGTAGAGTCTAGATTCAATCTGGATCTTGCGCTTCATGTAGCGTGATGCTACGCGAGTGGCGTTGCGCAAGCCAAGAGTGATGCTGGAGGTCGAAGGATTCGTGCGAGGGCACTTGACGCGCTCACAGACTTTGATTGTGTCAGAGAGCATACCCTCGACACGAACAATCCCGGTGATCAGGTCGCTAGGAGTGGGTGGGTGGGTTTTCTTCGGCAGATCTGTTTTGATCTGTTGGTTGGTGGTGACCGCATTGCTTTCAATGACGAGGCAGGCGGCTGGAGCGGTGGATGTCGCCAGCATCGAGCCAAAGCAGATGTCGACGGGGTTGGTGAGGAAGTCCGCCATGCTCGCCGGGAAGATGGCATCGCTGGTCGAAGCCATCGGGTTACACGAAGAACCTTGACTCAACCCCTACCTGGTGCGCCAACTGTCAGATGGTGAGATCTGAACAGCCCACGGGGTTGTTAATCCCTGTGGTTTAGTTGTTAGGCGGGGAGGAGTCTAATGCTAAGAACTTGAAGGTCGCACACGAGTACGCGGAACACAGAGAACATGGCGAGTTTATACTGGTTCGGGCCTCCGGAAAGTAATACCCTACGTCCAGTTGTCGGTGTAGATTGCTTGAGGATTGCGTGATGTTACAAGGGGTCGCCTCGTCCGCCTTATATTGGCCAGCGGATGAGGTCGGTTCCCAGACTCCTGGTCGATTACGACCAGGAGACCTAAATCTACGTTACACATCTTGCCATATCCTGTCGATCTGCTTCAGGCGAAATCCACCGAGGTCTTGTCTTGTCTCGTACACCAAGTCTTGAGGTCGTGATGAATTAGGTGGTTTGGGGGATCTTCTAGAAGGTCTTCAGGAGGTCGTGTGGGCTGCCAACTAGGTCGGTTGGGCCCACTGATAGGTCGGCGGGTCTTCTGGTAGGCCGGACCCACTTGTCGGGGACGGCCGTGAGCCTAGTCGGTGGGGACCCAGGGGTACCCATGTCTCACAGGGATCTTGAGTTGTAATCACCGCCTATGTTTTGGATCTTTTGCTATCATATTCATGTTGATGGTGTTTAATCTTAATGGCCGTCTGGCTTGCTTTGGGAATGCATCACTCGTAGCTTCACTATCATGTTCCTTTTGTTCTTTATGCGATTACCGTCGTGTAGTGACAATGTGTGGGAGAGAAAACATATCAAACTTGGTTACCACACTTAGTCTTGCATACCTAGAACACATCAACATCTTGTGCACTTGGTGTTTGATCACGGATTACCCTCGTGAAGTGTCTAGTACGTGAGAGGGAAAGGGTTGGACTCATTGCACCCTTACCCTTGATACATTAGATTGTGTAGTTCATGCTAGGTGGTTACATCTCCAAGTGACCCTAGATCCCTTGGACAGGCTTCTACACTCTTGTGATCTCTAAACCTTTGCTTTCTATGTTGATTTCTTTAATCTAGATTAGATTAGTTCACATTCGTTGCTCATACATACCTTCATTTCATAAATAGTTTTCAATCAACAACATTAGTGCTTAGTTGAGCGTAGCAATCCACTTGTTCCACGGATTGATTAACCTTGGGGATACTCTAAGGAAAAAGCTACAATCGACCTGTGCGCTTGCGGATCGTAACTTGACACGTTATTTGTTGATGGTGAAATTCCGTCAACCTAGCCGTGAGTTAACCTTCGGTGTTGGCATGACTTTTGTATCTTATCCATTGGTACTAACCCCCGTGGTATAACAAGTTCACTTGTGCATGACGGTTTTGGAGATTAATGTTTATGCAGGATTTTAGCATTGAAAGCGAGACTCCGGGATAGGTTCATTAAGCACCTCATGACAAGACCTTGAAGCTCGGTACAAGTCAAGAAATGAAGTGAACACGACTCCAAGAAGCCCAAGGACCATGCCCGAGAAGATGACAAACTTCGAGGACCTAGTCAGAAAAGTGCTGAATCTTGCGAGACAAGGAGATTCGTCCAATTCGGAGAGAAACTGACGTCATGGGCCCACATGCAGAAGGGAGGAGGATATAGAAGATTCAGGAAGCAACACCAGGCGAAGGAGGCCACGAACCTGGCCGAAGTGGGCCCAGGCCGGTCGGCCCAGGCCGGCCGGCCCAGCCCATTTCGAGGCCCAGTCGCCCCCCCTTTGACCTAGATGCATCTCGGGCTATTTATAGCCACCTGACTGAGAGCCACGCATCAATCAATTCGTCATCCGCCGCCGAGGAGCAGAGAAGCTTGAGGGACACCATCTTGGAGATGAGGGTTGTGCTAGTTGTCTAGGGTCTCCCTAGCCGACATGGGAACCTTGCATGGAAGGCCACGTCAGAGCGCCGGAGCAAAGATCAAGATCGAGGTAGGATCCCGGTGGTGATCTTGTTCATGAAATCATTCATGGTGAAGTTTTTATAGTGAATCCGATTTTTAGCGATCAAGTGCCTTCTCGATGATTTTTTTTTTCTTCTTGGTTTTGCTTCTATCACAATCTATACTTAAGATTGATTGCTTAGGGTGCTCTTGTAGCCGTGGTAGCTAGAGGTGCATACCAGACCGACCAAGTGACTTCAACTTGTTCTTATCGAACTTGCCCTAGACTACCCACATGAATAGGAATACGTTGTGGCAGAACGGAGGTTCCGAAAGGCGGCCGTTTTCGGAATCGGACCGGAGGCCACGGTTTAAAGATGCTTTTAATGAGATTCGCTTTTCTATCTCCATCTATCTTGTTTGAAGCTACAACATAAGCATGATCTAGACTCTCTAGATCGGTTATCTCTTGCTTTCTCTTGCTACCTCTTTAGTAGATTAGATTTGATGTGTTTTCTTGATGATATCTTAGATTAGATGCAATTTGGTTCTTCATTAGATAGCTTTCCTTGTTTTACTAGATTGAATCCTTGTGTTGCACATTGTTCCACGGATTCGATACCTTGGGTTCGCCACTCGAGTGAAGAAGGGTCCCTTGACTACGACGGGGGATTTGTCCGCTTGCAAATCCATACGAACATTGATACAATAATCTACCGTCAACAAGCCCCTTTTTCTGGCGCCATTGCCGGGGAACAAGCAAGCAAGATCCAATCTAGTATCGCTTATTTTTAAATTTTCCTTTTGATTTTCTTTTGCATCTCTTAAGTTTGATCATCCTCAAAAAGAAAAAAAATCAATCTAATCTAGTTTTTATTAACCCTAGTTTTTCTTTTTTAGGTTTTTGTTTTTGCTAACCCTAACCGGAGATGGTTGGATACCTCTCCAAGAAACCCAAACATTCTTTTGTGGATGATCCAGGAAAACTTTACAGGCAAAGGAGATGTACAACACAAGCTAAAGGGTTGGAAGCCCTAGATTCAAAAGCCAACGTCAAAGGACCGTCAAAATCTCCAAGGGAATCACCACCTCCAAGTCCAAGGGAAGATCAACCTCAACCGCCACCCATGGGAGAACAATCACAACCGGAGCACGAGCTATGCACCCCGGACATCGTTGATCTACCTAACATAAACCTTCAAGACGCCAGAAGGCCGTTCAAGATCAAGGTCTCAACTATCCGCATGACGATTGCGAGAGCTTTGGAGCATTTCAATGAATACATACGAGCCGAGTTTCTTGAGTGGCATATCGGTTTACTTAAGAGGAGGATGGAGAAGATGGAGATAGAGAAAGAAGCTCAAGACCTAAAGGCTGCCAAGGCAAGATCCACATGCAAGGAGTGTGAGGAGTACGACCATGTCCAAGGTAAACCCCGATTTAATGCAAGTTCGTCCAATCATGATTTGGTTCCTCTTTCCACACAATTCAAGGACTTCATGGACAAGCAAGCTAAGATCGACAAGGATGTCGTCACTAAGTTCGAAGCTATGGAGAAAATATTGAAGAATTTAGATGACATGATGACGGAGGTCGGAAGCTCTATATGTGAAGTGTTCATTATGATGAAGATGCTAGAGATGCAAGTGGGACAACTTGGCACACAACCGATGGGTGACAAAGAAGAATTTCCGAGACAACCCCAAGGTCCCAAGACGGCGAAGGCTACTCAAACTCATTCGAGAGAGATGGAGGATCACACTAAGGAGACCATGAAGATCACGACCGAAGGACCGAAGTTTGAGATGCCGAGCCATTACATGAAGGAAGTTGTTGCATCTGTCAAGACCAAAAGACAAAGCCAGCCTGTGAAGACCAAAAAAACTAAGCCGAAGAATAATCCCGTGCCCAAGATGGTGCGGAAGTGGGTACCCAAGATTGCAACGCCCGCAAAGAGCGTTGATCCGAAGTAATCAAGTGAAGAAGTCTAGCCATGGACTATAAACGAAGCGCTAGGCGGGAGGCAACCCGTTTCGTCAAGTCAAAAATAAGCTACCGGGAGGACAACCCAATTCCAGTTTTTTCGAGTCTTTCCAAGTAATTTAGTTTTAATTTTACTACGCAAAACATTATACTTAGAATGGTTGAACATATTAGAGACATAATTCTTGGTTGAATATTTTGTTTTGATCATAAACCCTTTACATGAACCATCATATGTGTTTGTTTGCTTCTTTTCGAGAAACCAAAACCAAATAAATTCAGAACTATCTCAACCATTCATCATAGTTATGGTGTTGTGGTTGACTTGATTTTCATGCTAAAAACAAACGAGTAGAGCCACGCTTTGTACCTAGATGTTATTTAAATTTCAGCACGTGGTAGGACTCGCGTGAACCTAGAATCTTAACTTTTGGTTGTTTTAAAAATCCATATCCTTGGTTTCTCTAAGATTAGACTTTTTCCAAGCCTCATTTAATTTGATTTCATTCAAAATCTCTCATCTAATCAAAATTAGAACCTAAACCTATGCCCCCATGATCAAGCCGAGAAGAGTTTGCTCTCAACTAATGAATGCAAACAATACCGATGAGACCAAAACAAAAGTAGTCGGAAATATTTTTCGACTTACACTTACTTTTAATGCTTTAAAAACTCCTCTAAATTTATATTCTAACTCATTTATATCTCTGATTTCATTTTTTTATTTTCGAAGTTAGAGGAGTACTTAGCATTAAAACATGCTTAGAGGGAGGCAATCTAGTTAACCAAACCATACATGCACCATGATGCATTATGGGATGCCCCTTCAACATCTTTTATCGAACCACATGCAAAGTACAAGCATCGGGGGGGGGGGGGGGGTCAGCCAAGGCTTTGTTTAGTAGGAATATCATGGAGGCATGTGAGGCAAGGAAGTATGGAAGTGAGTCAAAGCGAAAACATCAAGTGGAAGGAATAAAAATGAAGCAAAGGAGTGGACGAGAATGTTTGGAAGGTGCACGCGGTCACGAATAAAAAAGTGTGCTAGAGAAGAACCAAGCCAAGAGGAGGAGAGAGGTAACTCTCCCATCTAGCTCTTTATTTGTGTGCTCTAGTTTGTAGTCCGGAACCAGCTTAGACTTAGCCATCCACCCCGCTTGTTTCGTGCAACAAAACACATCTTAATTCTACTCAAAGTCCAGACTCCAAAATAATATATGTGTACCTTGTTACCGGTTGAAAACCCCGGATATATATTTGTGAGGGAGAGTGCTGCAATCATGGAAGAAACCTACAAGCCTTTTCACCAAAGAAGAAGGGATCATCGTCGTCTAAGCCATCATCGACAACCTCTTCGAGGAGACGCTCGGTTTCCGAGTCTCCTCGGAGTATTGAGGAGGACACGGCACCGCCGAGGAGGAACCACACTCTTCTCCTCGATGGCATGAGGGCCACACGAAACTCGTTTATGAGGTTCATCAGACCTCAAGGACATATGGAGGAGCCGCCCGTCCGACCTCACTGCTCGACACGATCATCCGCTCCACCTCCACACACTCCGTGGCATTCCAATGGGTTTATCATCATGACGGAGGAGGAGGAGGAGGAGGAGGAGAAGCTCGCTCGCCTTGAGTAGAGGCTTGTAGCGAACGTCCACTTCGACGACCAAGCTCTCCACATATTGTATTTTCATACGGGACATCGAGGTTGGGTGCAATTCTCTAATGGAGTGTCGGCAAGCGCCCACAAGGAATTCACCTAGGAAATTCTCATGACCATGGCGCATATCCTTGATGAAGGAGTCTCTCATTCCGTTTGGAGAGAGACATTCGCACCAGGAGGCCATCCACAAACTAGAGAGAGAGGAGGGAGATCTCCGGAGGGAGATCAACCACCTCAAAGGAAGCACCAACAAGTGGAGAAGAAGGAAGACACAGTCAGAACGGTAACCGTGATCAACGGTGCTATGTCTAGTACCTTGATGGGTTAATCCCCTTATTCATCCATGGGTTGTAATCGATCTTGAGATGTAATCATACTTTGTTGGATTATCTATCTATCATCTTGTGTTTAGTATACTTTATTGCCTAAGGTTAGCTACCATGCCATAAAGGCAGTAGAGCTCCAATGCTTCCTTGGATCCATTCAATACGCCGTGTCCATCATAGGTCTAGTCATGAACACCTTCGCGTAGTGAGTACGAGAGGTGGGAAAGGGCGAAACCGTGGTCACAACCCCCGATAGATTAGATTGGTTTTCATGTTCAAAACGATTGCATGTTCTAGTATCGTAGACCCATGGGCGAGTGTCTCCTATCTTGATTGAACAAGTGGTTCCCTATGTATTAGGGAATAGCTCGGTTTTCAAAAGGGAGCCCCAGAACAAGTGAATGTGCATGGAGGCACAAGAGAAGGTTTTTGGTGTATGATCGCGGGAGAAGACCATCAACGAAGAAATACTACTCGGAACCCCATCATCCAAGTGTTTCACTCATAAGTGCAAAAGGATTTTGGGGAGAATGAGAGAGACAAAGATAACCAACACGGAGTTGAATTGGCTTTACTCGGCTTTGATTGCCAGGCAGCCAATCGACCTCACTCACCTATGATCAACCGGTGGTGTTGTGAGCAACATCGAGTTCGGGAGATATTGGTTCGGGGTGTTACCTCTCCATGTTGGCTATCTCTTTGAGACCGGGTATTACAAGGAACCCGAAGCATCTCCTACCCGGGACTTCCATTGGATTTGATTATAGGAAGAAAGATAAATATATAAGTGAAGATGAGAGAGGAGGCCTCAAAGTGGCCAAGGTAAATTTGCCCCTTTCGGAAGGAAAGTTAAGATTTTTTTTTGAGGGGAAGAAAGATTGGTTAGAGGAAGGATTTCTTGTGTCGGCGAAGAAAAAATAAAAGAGAAGGATTATAGGAGAAGGTTCTTCCACGGACCAAGAAGGAGGTGCACAACAAAATTATGTCCCACCACTTGGAGGATCCCTGGCGCTGCCGGGTTACTACGGGGATACACCAATGCAAGCATGGGGGAGTGGTGCAGCCATGCCCCCACCAAATTTTGCGGTGCCCAATGTAGCCTTTGCGGAGCCATATGCACACCTTCCTTAACCACAACAAAATCTGGCCATCATTGGAGGATACGCTGTGAGTAACATGCAAATTATTGCAGCCATCCAAACGAATGCAAACCAAATGGGTGAAGGAAATGCAAACATCGCTTATGTGCTTTGACACCTTCACTTAGCACCGTCATACAATTCATAGAGGAGCAGTGAAATCCTATTATGAGCAAGGGTACGACAACCAAGACTATCAATATCAACCACCAGCAGAAGATTACAGAGAGGAGGAGCTTTAGTTATCTTTCCTTTACCCCCTTTTCTTTAATTTTCAGCTTGTATGCGCCTATTTATGCGTAGTGTTTTCAGTTTTTATTTAAATTTCAGCATGTGTGTTAGTGTTTATTTTCATCATGAATAAAGTCACCACTAAGTTTTTACCATTAGTAAAGTTACAAAGTTTGTGCCATGATGATATATGATTATAATTGCCGCTTTGTTTGTCTTTGTAATTGTTTTATGCATGTTTAAGCTAATGCTCTCTTAAAATACAAATCTGAAATTATCTAAATGCTAGCTTAATCATTATTGGAGGTTATGATAAAAATAAAGACCCATAGTGTTTTATGTGCTCTCAAGTTTTAGATGGCTTAAAGATGATTTATTTAAAAGTAATGCTAACCTTGTCATAAATATCACTTGCATGTTGCTCTACCTATCCAGAGCCATATAAATATTTGAGTGCAAAAACTTAGTATACAAGGTTTATTTTTGGGTGAGTTATTTCCGGCCTTGATTTCTCTGGCCTGAGACTAAGAAGCTGGTCATTCCGTTTTTGCGTATCTATCTTTTTGCTAGCCTTTCTATCCGTGCATTGTGTATGCCCACATCGGAGATTTCACAAACCTCGCCGGATATCCACCCTTAAAACCAAATATCATCTTTTGTGATTACCTCCTTGACCACAACCTATCTTTGAGTATGGATCACCAATTCAAGGAAGATAGCAAGATGGTGCCAAGATTTAAGATTTCAAGTATCTCTCCAAAGGAAAAGTATTTCTGGTACCTACCTTATCTCTATCACTTCTTTGCCCAAGGACGAGCAACGTCTAAGCATGGGGGAGGAGGTAGGTACACTGCCATTTTAGAGTTCAAAGGGGAGCAAATAAAAAATTGATGAGAAAGAAAAAGAAAAAGAAAATGAGAAAAAAGAAATAAAGAAAAAAAGTGAGTATAAAGAAAAAAACGAGAAAAGAAACAATATATATATGAGTATGTATGATATAAAAATAAAATAAACTGAACCCCCCGGTTCTCTAAAGTGCATTAGGAATTTCAAGGACTCAAGATTAAAGGATCCAAACTCATTTTCCAACCATGTGCAATCCGATAACGAGGACTTTCTTTGTGCCTCGGGATCACTCATTGCCATTTGCACATGTCCACCTATCTCAAGTGTGTGTATTTTTCTCTTTCCCCTCCTTGATATAACATTATTTTCCAATGACCTTTTTGAGGAGTCTCGGTAAGACCAAGAGAAGCTTGTCTTGTTTTGACAACATCTCATTTATAATATCTTGGTAGGACTAAACTTTCCCAAAGAGCTCCATATAAAAGCCTACCACACATATATGTTATGAGAGGGAGAGTAGAATAAATAGGCTTGAGAGACAAGATGAGATAAGAGTTCATGAGCAAGATGTAAGACGGTTTAAATTTGTGAACTTAGTTTAGCTCTTTTTCATCTCGTTCTTTATTTCAAAATTTCTTAGATCTATTTGAATTTTGGGAGCATGTTAATACTTGTGGGATAAGCTTAATTAATAATCTACCCTCCATAAGGATGAAGGCTAGTACATTATGGAACTTTAATGAACTAAACTTTTGAGAGCATTATGTTTTCTCATGTATGATCAAGTGCAAGGTTTAATCAATGAAGGGCAACGATGATATCCATCGAAGGCTAACTCGAGTACGAGCAAGGTTTAAGCATGGGGGAGCTGTTGACGGTGAATTTCCGTCAACCTAGCCATGAGTTTACCTTCGGGGTTGGCATGACTTTTGTATCTCATCCATTGGTACTAACCCCCATGGTATGACAAGTTCACTTGTGCATGTCGGTTTTGGAGTTTAGTGTTTATACGGGATTTTAGCATTAAAAGCGAGACTTTCGGGAAAAGTTCATTAAACACCTCATGACAAGACCTTGAAGCTCGGTACATGTCAAGCAATGAAGTGAACACGACTCCAAGAAGCCCAAGGACCAAGCCCGAGAAGATGACAAACTCCGAGGACCTAGCCAGAAAAGTGCCGAATCTTGCGAGACCAGGAGCTTCGTCTAATTCGGAGAGAAACTGACGACAAGGGCCCACACGTGGAAGGGGGAGAATATAGAAGATTCGGAAAGCAACACCGGGCGAAGGAGGCCACGAACTGGGCCGAAGTGGGCCCAGGCCGGTCAGCCCAGGCCGGCTAGCCCAGCCCATTTTGAAGCCCAGTCGCCCCCCCTTTGACCTAGATGCATCTCGGGCTATTTATAGCGCCATGACCGAGAGCCACGAATCAATCTATTCGTCATCCGCCGCTGAGGAGCAGAGAAGCTTGAGGGACACCATCTCGGAGATGAGGGTCGTGCTAGTTGTCTAGGGTCTCCCTAGACGACGTGGGAACCTTGCATGGAAGACCACGTCGGAGCGCCGGAGCAAGGATCAAGATCGAGGTAGGATCCCGGTGGTGATCTTGTTCATGTAATCATTCATGGTGAAGTTTATATAATGAATCTGATTTTTAGCGATCAAGTGCCTTCTTGATGATTTTGTTTTCTTCTTGGTTTTGCTTCTTCCCCAATCTATACTGAAGATATATTGCTTAGGGTGCTCTTGTAGCCGCGGTGGCTAGAGGTGCATACCAGACCGACCAAGTGATTTCAAACTGTTCTTATCGAACTCGCCCTAGACTAACCGCCTGAATAGGAATACGTTGTGACAGAACGGGGGTTCCGAAAGGCGGGCGTTTTTGGAATCGGACCGTAGGCCACGATTTAAAGATTCTTTTAATGAGATTCGCTTTTCCATCTTCATCTATCTTGTTTGGAGCTACAACATAAGCATGATCTAGACACTCTAGATCGGTTATCTCTTGCTTTCTCTTGCTACCTCTCTAGTAGATTAGATTAGATGTGTTTTCTTGATGATATCTTAGATTAGATGCAATTTGGTTCTTCATTAGATAGCTTTCCTTGCTTTACTAGATTGAATCCTTGCGTTGCACATTGTTCCTCGGATTTGATACCTTGGGTTCACCACTCGAGGGAAGAAGGGTCCCTTGACTACGACAGGGGATTTGTCCGCTTGCAAATCCATATGAACTTTGATACAATAATCTACCGTCAACATTATTTAACCGTCAACAAGCTTTTCTTGCGCCATTGCCGGGGAACAAGCTAGTTTGCTACGTTTAACTTTGTATTAATTTTGTTGATTACTAACACCCAACCTTTTGTCTAAAAATCCTTGTTTTTGTTTTTGTTTTTTTTGTTGTCTAGATGGCTTTTGTCAATCACCCCATGTAGGAAGAAGAAAAACCACTATGGTACTATGCTAGCCCACAATTGGAGGATATTAAAGGCCAAAAATTAGATTTGATACTCGAGGCTACCAAGTATAAGATCAAGCCTTGAATGATTGAGATGGTTTCAACAAAACCATTTAGAGGGGTGAAGACAAACAATCCATATAGGCACATCGAGCGTTTCACAATGCTATGCAACACGGTGCAACACGAAGGAGTTTCGGTCGATTAGTACAAATGGAATCTTTTTCCACACTATTTGCGGAAAAAGCAAAACGATGGCACTCACTTGCATACTTCGAGGTGGAAGGAAAATGGTATCAATTGGTGAAGAAATTTTGTGAAAGTAGGGTTCGAAATGTGAGGAGGCAAGTGATAAATTTTGCGCAATGAGAAGAGGAAGGAACAGATCAAGCTTGGGAAAGATTCAATGGATTAATCAACAAGGACCAAGGCTAGGATTCTCTAGTGATGTACTCTTGCATACTTTTTATTTTTCCCTAACTCCTGAATGCATGCGATATGTTGAAATGTGTGCAGGTAGAAATATCATGGAGAAAACACTCACAAAGGCCACCCAATTACTACGAAGATTAAGCGAGGGGGTGGCCATGCAAAGAGATTGGGAAGAACATATTTCGGGAAGCGTTGAGCAAGAAACTTGTGTGGAGATACTTTGTGATGCCCCAGGTTTTTAATTAGCCTTAATAGCCGGTCAAATAGTCAAGAGTGGTCGAAACACGGTCAACCTGGGCCCTCACCTCAAAAAACTCACTAACCCACCCTAGTGACCCTATTTGACTAATAAACACACTTGTGGGGCAGGCCCATGGTCAGAGGTTTGGTCAAACCCCTTGTCACCCTAGTATCCACAGGTGTCTGCCAGAACTTTTGCCGCGTTCTCCAAAATTCACCTAAACACTTAAAATTCTACTGTTATGAAAGTTGTCCATCTTGATGAGGGACACAACTTTCATGTAGATTGGCATTTCAAATTTTGAGGGGAAAAGTTTGGAAAATGAGTTGCAAGGCGGAATTTACTGTTTGCCAAGACAGGCCGACATTCACTTTTGGCATTCAAATAACTCCAAATCTGTGCAGAAAAACCCTATATAGCCTTTGTAGAAAATGTTAAGGGTAACTAGATCTACAACTTTGGTGTTCATCACTTGGTCAACTTCTATACAAAAATTTGGAGCAAATTCATTTCAAACATGGCACCAGCAAAACAAAACCGGCAGAGCGTCGCACGCCGCGACGTCGCGCCCTCGCACGCCGCCCGCCGCCGGCCGTGCGCCGCCGCGCCCGGCCGGCCGCGCCCGCGCCTCCCGAGGCCGTGCGCCGCCCGAGGCTCGCCCCCGCCCGAGGTCGCCCACACCCCGCGCGCGCCCCGCCCCTAGGCGCGCCGAGTCCGGCCGCGCGCGCGCGCGCGCCGCGCGCGCGCGCGCGCACGGACCGACGTTCGTCGGCCGCGTCACCGCCGTACGCGCCGCCCGAGCGCCGTAGCACGGCGGGGCATCTTCGCCGTCACCCCTCGTCATCGCGGACGCGCCAAGCCGCGTATAAAAGCGCCCCCATCGCTCCTCCGCACGCCGGTCCGAGCCGCCCGCCGCCATTGCCGCCGCCGCCGGTGCTAGAGCTCGCCGCCCGTGCTCGCCGCCGTCCAACTGCCCTGTTAGCTTCCCTAGATCCTAGTGAAGCTCTCGCGCTCGCTTGTTGCCCAACATTGCTCCATCTCACTGACTTTTCCCGAGCCGCCGTGGCCACCGCCGCCGGCCGCCGCTGAACCTCGTCGCCGGCCACCTCTCCGCCCCAACCACGGCAACCTACGGCTCCTAGGTGAGCATGTGGTCGAGCCCGGCCGCTTGCCCGCCGGCTCGCCGGCGTTGGCCGTGCCCGCGCCGCCCGGGCCGGCCAACGGCCTAATTGCTTTGATTGCAATAGTTCTTGGGTGCTTCGCATAAAATCCAGGGCCTGGTTGTGAAGATCCCTATCTAAGTTTTCTTGCAGTTCAGTCGAGTGCCTTAGAAAAATCATAGAAATTCGTAAAAAAATTTGAAAAATACCAAACCAATTTTATTAGGTTTAGGAAAAGAAATCCCACCACTTTTGTTATTTGCACATGGCTTGATTCTAAATAGTTTTAGCATGAAAAATACAAATGTGAAAAACCTAGATCTGGCATAACTTTAAATCCATAACTCCTCTGTATCCCAATTTTGGATATGTTGTGTGTTAGGTCATGACTAGCAGCTATGCCTAAAATTGCACAAAGTTATGCAGTAGTTCTTGTTAAATAAATTGTTCTCCATTCCTGCAGAAACTGCTTAGATGATTTTTCTTGCTAAACATATTTATGTTTTTGAGCTCAACTTGTGCACACTGTCTTGTGATGCCAAAATGCACATCTTGTGAATTAATCATGATTTTTGGCCTACCAGAAATATTTATTCTTGATTTATGCATGTTTTCCTTTGTAAATTAATGAACTAAGATCAGTAGAGTTCCTAGGTGAATATGCCGGTTCTTTAGGCTTGTTTAGGTTAATATGCTGGTTCTTTATTTTTGCATGAGAGAGTTTGGATCATTTTGATGCTCCTAAAAGAGAAACACTAGCTAGATGCTTGTTAAGGTGAATATGACCAACCAAGAGTTGGATAAGACAACAAACTATCACATCACCTAAACGTGCATTGCATTCCGTGTAGATCTTCTTGACGGAGATTACTCCCTTGTCCCGGAACCCGAGGAAGGAGGAGCGGAAGCTTCGCTGCAGTACGTGGAAGTGCTCGACACCGAGGGTGCCCAGGCTAACCTAGCTGACGAAGGCAAGCTCCGGTCCATCTAACCTAGCTTTCAAATTCTTTATTCAATTATCTATGGATGATTGTGCATTTACGTTCAGGAGTTCAATGAAACCCTAGATGCATGATCCATAAGTACCTTTGTCCTCACTAGTATGATAAGTCGATAGCTGCTAAGCTATAGGACCGCTACAAGTGGAGCGATGACCTTACTCGCGAGAATAGGTTCCTAGATAGGAATCACAATATACCCTAAATGGATTGCTCAAGTGGTAAGAGCATGGGATCTGGGCTCCGGTCCAGTGGTTATGTGGGCTAAGTTTTTGAACATACTAAGCACATGTCGGGAATGGGACCGGTAAGCCTAGTACCTTAATGAGACGGCTAGGGATGGAATTGTCACTACTCTTGGGATTCACTCTCATGGCAAGCTACCGATGGTGTATGGTGACTCCGGGTATCTCGCGGGGTATGCCGGATAGCCTGCACCAAAGACTGTGGCCTTTCATCCCGACCCGGGGATTTTTGGAAACGGCCTGGGACAGCTGTACCTTTGTGGGCAGCCTACCGTGTGGTTGGGTCTACCTTGCAAGGTTTAAATCAATCGATTGTCGGCCTCTGACCGTTATTCGAGACTACTTATTCCACTAGTCGTGAGATCCCTAATGATGGAAGAGGATGAATACTATGCTTGATTAATTGCATTGTACAACTTTGTTTGTACTAGTTGGCTAATGTAGTAAAGATTAAACCTACTAGAACTTGTGCTAAAATCTTGAAAGTAAGGACCTACTCTTTGTTACTTTTCAGCAAAGGCAACCCAGTAGCCAAAAAGCCTTTCGTGGTCTAGATTTAGTGAAGTAGTTATCACCAACGGGTACGACTTGCTGAGTATTAGTATACTCAGCCTTGCTATAATATGTTGATCTAGGTAATGCCTTCAGTGATGTGTGGCCCGGAGAGATCCCGCCCGGCTGGGAGCTGGAGTGGATGGAGGACGACTACTGAAAGCATCATGGATGGCCTCCCGTGGTGTCTTCGCTTCCGTTAGTTCATTTCCGCTGCTTTCAAAAACTCTGAACTATTTCATCATGGCAAAACTATGGTTTGTAATAAATAAACCCCTCGGGGTACGAATTTGGATGTTAATGTTGTTGTATCTCTGGACACGCCTTCGAGTGAGTTTTAATGCATATATTTGATCCTTGTTGCTTTTCAAGTGATTTACCGGGCGTTAACCTGGCAACTAACGACAGGATGATTCTTTATTATTGCTTAATGACCAAAGTGGATTGGTCTTAGGTGATAGTACGATATTTTCCTGGGCGGGTTGTCACAGTTGGTATCAGAGCTTATATGCACCAGAGATTAATTAAAAACCTTAATCACTAATTTTTGAATAAAATATGCCAAGATTGTATGATTTTCCAAAATACGTTGGTCCGTTAAGGATAAACTAGACGGAGAGGCCCTAGAGGGAATTTTGGGTTCTTTCAGGTGGCTTAATTAACTTATGGTTTATTTTGCTAACTTCCAGCACATTTTACTTTATGTTAGACTTACTTTCTTGCACAACCAAACTAGGAGCCACGTGTTTTATACGTGTGTTGTTCCGCATCACGGGAATTGCGAGGGTTGATGGAGTGATCCATTCCACGGATCCCATCTTCGCGTCTGTTTATGAGTTGTGTGTCGCCACGTGTCTCATACGTGTGCATTCCGCATGTCGCTCATGCGAGGCAAGGATACACTCCATTCAAACGGAGGGTGTCCGAGGTTGGACGCTGTCCATGCAGCGGCTTAACGCATGGATGCCGTTTCTATAGTGAACGGTAATGTATGTGGACGCTTTCGTGACGTGCTGGCACGAAAGGTTCGTTTTCTGCAGGTACATAACAGCGCTTCGTTAGTCTTTAAGCAAGTACCGTATAGCTCTCGACTATATATTATAGGGACAGACGAATAAAAGCCTTGCCACCGGCACTAACTCCGATCGTTGGCTTGATTGCCATGTGAGGTCGGGTAGGACGTCTTGCATGCATACTAAAAATCGAAACAACTAAAATGGACCCAAAAATCGAAATTCCATATGCTCTCTAAGGAAGATTATGCTAGTGTGTGCTTTTTATAAACTAGAGTATCTCTCATTCCTAGCCGTCATGCTGCCGAAATTTTGAAAAGTTGTTACCTTGTACTAGGATAATTAAACCAAATTGTTAAAAACAATTGCTCCTTAACTAGTTATCTTGTAATAGCAAGTCTCAATCCTAGTTCTTTTTGGGTTGGTTTACGCTTTCCTAGGCACATCCAGGTTCAGGACCATCCACCTTGTTCCTTGTTCGATGCTCAACCTTAAAATCTAATTAATTATTAAAGAATGTATTTTGAACCGGGAAACTTGGGAAGTTTTGAGGTTTCTGGATTTTTGGTTATGAATTTTAATTCACAGCTGCCAGAACTTCACCATTTGACATGCCGTTCTCTTTGAGATCTGACATGAGTTACATTTGTGTACAGATGGCTTTCCCCGTGTTCCACGAGTTCGACGCGGATGGTTTCCCGCGCCTTGCGTGGGAAGCACTCAGCACCGCAGGCTACCTCACACCACCGACTTACGAGGTGAAGGAGTTCGAGCGCTATGGCGTTCCCCGTTGCAGAGTGATCGTCACTGTTCTGCCCCACCTGGACCACGCCGACTGGTTCGACTTGAGTTTTATCTACTGGGGATTTATCACTCACGAGTCCGTTGAGTCAGCCGCCCTCAGAGTGCTGACAGATTTCTGTGACCACAACCCCACCGTGGTAGCTCTCTCTCCGTTTGGATTGTTTCTGTTGACGCAAAATCTGCACTTTACGCCAAGCACACAGCAAGCCGAACAAGCTGGCTTCACACGCGCAAAGATTCCAAGACGTGCCAGTCAATTTTTCCTGAAAATTAACAAAAGACAAAGTAGTCAAATTCCAAAGCTTGGAACTTGCCGGGTGGTACCAGACAGTTCCATATTTACGGCTCGAAAGCCAAGTGAGATGACATATAGCTATAGAGAGCTATCTGCCAGCTAACTAGAAACCATTCGGGAACTTCAAAGCGCAAAAGGTAACATAGCCGAATGGATGATGTAAGCATGACGATAGATCGATCTTTATTTGGATAAAAATGCACGTGCGCAAAGCCATGACCGATCCTCGTGGTAAATGACTTTAAACAATAAATGAAGTAAAAGCATGATCATAAATATGCAATAAACAAGCATGCATAGGTCCAAAGCACTAGTCTACCGCATGTCTAGATACTTTAAAACCCGTCAAGCATGATACCAAACAAATCTATCCACCGCATGATACAACTTGTTCGAAAATCATGCCACCGTCCACAAATAGATCTATCCACCGCATGATACAATCTAAATATTGGAAGCTAAAAGCATACAATATTTAAAGCATAACTTATGAACACGTTTCACTCGTGAAAGCATAACCGAATACGGCTGAACAACCGAATCGGGGTCCATGAAGAAGGGACAAGCATTACCAAAGAATATAAATCTATCAGATTGGATTAAAATCTAATCCACCGGATGACTAGCTTCAAAACAACCCAAAAACCTGCATCTGTCGTGTGATACCCAGTTCTTTCAAGAGTTTATACAAGATTTGGCAAGCTTGAACCCGCAACACGTAACAACCTAGGTCGATTTGGTTTCGGCTATCAGGGAACATGTGATCCACGTGCTATTTAAGCCAAAGATACGAACTCGATTCGCATAAGGATCATAAAAAGAGATAAAGTCGATTCAAATCAATCTAGATTGGGCAAAGAAGTGTTACATGAATTTAAACATAAAGTAAAAACTCAAAACAACACGGGGTAACTTAATGAATCTATTGGATCTTGCCAAAAACCAATAGAGCCGATAACTAGCTTCAAGCTAGATTTTATCTCCTACCGCATGGCTCATGATCTAACAAGAAACCCTCTTGAACCAAGCTTGAATCTACCGCATGACACTAAGCATGGTAACAAGACTACTTGTATCAGATCTAAATCCACCGCATGATACTAGACATGATACAAGGTTGCCGGTACTCAAGGAGGTCGACGGATCGATGAACCCTCTCGAAGAACTCGACAACACAACAAAGGACTCAAGGGTTGGCGTAAAGCCGGTTTGTATTGAGAATGTTTCGAATACCATTACATACATTCAGGGTCTATATTTATACCCTGTCACAGCATGACTTCGAATGGATTTGATACCTAATTTATCTCTAAATGCGATCGCTTATCCATCCATTCGTCCCTTCCGCTCGGGCCACGTCATCACGCAATCCTGCAAAATCAGCGCAACAGTTTTCTTGCCGAACGGAAGCAAATTGCCGACCGCGGACTCTTTTGCCGAATTCTTCTGAAGAAACCTTCCTTCTGCCAGACGGATTCCTCACCGCGTTGGACCCACAGGTCAGACTCCTTACCTTACCAAATTTTGGTGTTAACAGTTTCCTGTTGTGAGTCCTCACGACCCATCATGGTTGGATCGCATGGATCACCTACGGGAGCTGTTGACACTAGCAGAGCCGTTGGATGTTACTCAGACGCTAGCTCGTTGTCTGAACGTGGTTTTCACACTTCAGGGGCTGCGCTATAATACCGCAGCGATTATTGGGCAGTGTTTGGAGGCATCTAGGTGTGATTGGCAGCAGCTTTCAGCAGCACACCAGCAGCTGGACTTTATGCTTACTCAGGTGCAGCAGGAGAATGACAGGCTGCATGCTAGGAGATTTCAGTTAGAGCTTGAGAGAGGCGACCGCCTATAGAGGATTGTAGATCTGGAGGCCGACAACCATACACTAGAGGAGAATGCCGATGCGAATGAGATTGAGAGGCTGACGTTACTTCAGAACATTGCTGATATGCAGCAGCAGGTGGAGGAGGCCGAGGTACAGGTGGCAGCCTTGCAGGCTATAGTGGCCTTACAGCCACTGTGTGACGCCCCAGGTTTTTAATTACCGTCATTAACGCTAATGACCGAATCAGCTGGGTCAAACCAATCAAACCCCGGTCATACCTAGGTCAACCTGGGTCATCACCCGAAAACTTCGCCAATGAACCCCAATGAACCCCTTGACCAAGCCTATACACACCCGTAGTCAACCTTTGGTCAAAGACACGGTCAAAACCCGCTTGACCGTTGACGTCAGCGAATGTCGTCCGGAACTTTTGCCGCGTTCCCCAAAATTCACCTAAACACTTCAAAATATACCTTTAGGAAAGTTGTCCATCTTGTTAAGGGACACAACTTTCATGTAGATTGGCATTTCCAAATTTGACTGGAAATTAGCGAAAAACTTGATCGATTGACAGCACCCCCTGTTTTCCAGAACCTGCCGACATTCGAAGTTGGCACGACGTTCCTGCAAAATCCGTTGAGAAAAACACTATATGACCTTTTTGAAAGTTGTAGAGGGTACTTAGATCTACAACTTTCCTATTCATTGCTTTGTGCACTTTTATTCAATTTTTGGGAGAAACACGCGCTTGAACCGGGTCAGTCCGAAATGCACAGGCGCTTGAGCGCGGCCACGCCGCGACGCCGCGCCGCCGCGCGCGAAGTGCGCGCCGCACGCGCGCCCCGCCACAGCCGCCGCCGCCTCGACGTCCGGGCCGCCGGCCGCGTGTTCCCGAGGCAGGCCGCTCCCTCCCTAGGCCGCTGCACGCCTCCCGATGCCTTGGGCGCCGGGAACGCCTTGAAAACCTGGCGGCCGTGCGACCCCCAACGGACCAACGGCCCCTACGACGTCGTACGGCGCACACGCGTTCCAAGGCCTCCCCGCCGGTCTGCTAGTCGCTACTGAGCTCTCGCGTCACCTATTAAGGCGTCCCGGTCCCCGGCCGCGGCGCACGCTGCTCCTCTTCCCCCCAACCGAGCCGCCGCCGGCTTCCCCCCGCAGCGCCCGCGCGGCGAGCTCCCTTCCGGCCGACCGCACGCGTTCTCCGGCCTCTCCACCCCACCTAGCCTCGCTAAGAGCCAAGCGCCGCCACCCCTAGTCAATTCGGAGCCGCCGCTCGCCGGAACCGATCTCACGGCGGCCGCACCCACCGGCCGCCGCGCGCCGCCCGCGAGAAGCACCTCCACCCCGTCCAAGCACCTAAACCGGTCCTAGGTAGTCCCTAGACCCTCCTCCGCCCCTTCCCCAGTCAAGAGCCGCGCCGGCCTCGCCGGAATTGCTCAGCCCGCGCCGGCCGGCCGCACCGAGGACCACATTGCGAACATCGAGTTCTTCTCAGGGGCCTAATCGCAAAAGGGTAACTCCCACAGTTAAAGCAGTTTGCTGAAAATTGTAAATTGCGTAGAAAATCACAGAATCATTGTGATTTATACTACAACTTTTGTTATTCTGGCCTGAGCCAATTCCTGTTAGTTTTTGCATGAAAAATACAAATGTGAAAACCCTAGATCTGCAATATCTCAAAAACCATAGAACCTCTGTAGCTAATGTTTGGATATGTTATGTGTTAGGTCATAACTAGCTCCTATGCAAAAAATTGCACAAAGTTATCATGTAAATCTTTTTATAAAAATGTTTTCTCTCTCTGGCAGAACTGCATAAATGATTTTTCATGTTAAATATATTCATGTTCTTGAGCCCAGCTTGTGCACACTGTCTTGTAGTGTCAAAATGCACATCTTGTGATTTAATCATGAATTTTGGATTAACATAAATAATTATTATTGATTTATGCATGTTTTCCTTTGTAAATTAATAAACCAAGTTCAGTAGAGATTCCATGCAAATATGTTGGTTCTCTAGGCTTGTTTTGGACCTGGGAGCATGCACGGGAATGTTTGGATCATTTTGATGCTTAATTATTTTTATATGCATTTAAATTGAATCACTAGACAACCTTTGTTATTTTGCATAATAATTAATTTCCTAGCATCCAACACTTATATGTGGGTCCAATGGACCAGTATATGTACTAATAGGCTTAAGAAACACTCCTTTAATTTTTGGTAATTTAATTGTTTAATAAAAGGCTTAAAAGCCCTTTTTCTATTAAAGGGAAATTAAATAAAGAAAAGCCTTAGTTAATTCTTTTTCCTTTTTGAAAATATTATCTAAATTAATTAAAAAGGTAATTAATTCTCATTATTGATAAGGAAATACTTCAAGGATAAAAGTATTATTTATATCTTGCATGAGGAAAGGAAATGATTAAAAGCTTCCACATGAAATGACAAGTATAAAGAAACCTTTATTCAATTGTGCAACAAAAGAATAACCCATGTACATCCAATAACCTTTCTGAAAGAGAAACCACCAAACCACACAGGTCAACTGAGTGTGGTTGCAAATCATGTTAAAAAGGTTAAATGTACCTACCCCTACTGTTGGTGAATTTAAATTAAACTATTTACATATATATGTACACAAATACCATCAAAAAGAATAATTAATAAAGAGTTGCATATGGTTCCTTTATGGAAGAGTATGCTGAATGTATTCTTATCTAGGTGAATGTGCCCAACAAATACACCCCGTGATTGCCAAAATGGTTCGTAAGTGATTAAAGTAAAAACCGTCTAATAAATCTTGCATTTGCATCTTCGTGTAGATCTTTCTGCCCGTAGACGTACGCTCGTGCCGGAACGAGGAGACGAAGATGTCGACAAAGAGTTGTCGTGTGTGAACGTAGCTCAAGACCTGGACCCAAGTCCAGAAGGGCCCAAGGCCAACCTTGCCAGCGAAGGCAAGCCCCGGATCATTAACCCCGCCTTTTAAAATTTTGCAATTATGTTTGCTATGATTGTGCACTTACGTTTCAGGAATTGATTTGAAACCCTAGATGCATGATCCCTAGGTACCTATGCTCTATCACTAGTATGCTAGGTCGATAGCTGCTATGCTATAGGACCGATAGAAGTCGAGTGATGTTCGTCACTCGCGAGAATAGGTTCCTAGATAGGAATCATAAGATATCCTTAAATGGATCGCTCATGTGGTAAGAGCATGGGATTGGGCTCCGGTCCAGTGGGCATGTGGGCTAAGCTTTTGAACGTACTAAACATATGCCGGGAATGGGACCGGTAAGCCTAGTACCTTAATGAGGCGGCACGGGATCTTACTATTACTACTCTTGAGAAATCTCCTTACCGGCTAGCTACCGGAAAGGGTGGTGTATGGTGACTCCGGGTATCTCGCGGGGTATGCCGGATAGCCTGCACCAGGGACTGTAAGATTCGATCCCAACCCGAAGATTTTTGGAAACGGCCTGGGGAGTTGTCCTCGCGGGGGCAGCCGACCGTGTGTTTGGGTCTACCTTGCAAGGTTTAAATCAATCGATTGTCGGTCTCTCACCGTTATCCGAGACTGCTTAATCAACTGGCCATGGTATCCCATAATGATGGAACTCGAGGAATTTGTTGGATGAATTAGTTGCTTGTCCAATTCCTGCTCGAATCATTTGGCACACTTAGAAATGGTAATCAATTAGAACTTGTGCTAAAAGATTGAAAGTAAGGACCTACTCTTAGTAGATTTCCGGCAAAAGAAACTCCACCGGCCAAAAGCCTTTCATGTCTAGAGGTTGGTGATGTAGTCATCACCCGACAGTTAAGTCTTGCTGAGTATTAGTATACTCAGCCTTGCTTTAAAACTGTTGTTGCAGGTGTGTTTGATCAGAAGGGTGACGACAAGTAAGGACCTCACGGATGGCCTCCTGTGATGTTCACCGTTGCGCTGGTTTAAATTATTTCCGCTGTATTTTCGAACTCTGAACCTTTACTCCATGTCATGAACAATGGTTTGTAATAAAATGTTTAATTCATGTTGTAATCTGGACTCACCTTCGCGTGAGTTTTAATGCATGTGTCGGTCCTCTGTTCGATGTCCAAGTGATTTACCGGGCGTTTACATGGCAACCAACGACAGGATGATACTTTACTATGGCTTAATGACCAAAGTGGATCGGTCTTAGGCGATAGTACGGTATTTTCCTGGGCGGGTTGTCACAGCTGGTATCAGAGCGACTGCATGCACCAGAGTTTAATTATCAACTCTAATCACATGATTTTCGAATAAAATTTGCCCAGATTGTTTGAATTGCAAAACACATTGGTCCGTTAAAGATAAGCTAGTCCGAGAGGCCCTAGAGGGAATTTTTGGTTTCTTTCAGGTGGTTATTAATCTATGGTATATTTTGCTAACTCCCAGCACATTACTTTATGTCAGACTTACATTCTCGCACAACCATACTAGTTCATCACGTTTTGCCATACGTGGTGGTACCACAGGGAAGTCCTGTGAGGGACTAGTGGGACCTATTCCAATGGGTGCCACGTCGCGTTTGAGTCTCGTCACGTTTTTCCATACGTGATGGTACCACGGGAAAGTCCGTGAGGGATGAGTGAGGCCTAATCCCATGGGCACTCATGTCGCATCAGATTCTTAAATAGGACGCTGTCCATGCAGCGGCCCAACGCATGGATGTCGTTTCTATAGTGAACGGTAATGTATGTGGACGCTTTCATGAGTGCTGGCATGAAAGGTTCGTTGTATTCTGTGATCTTCTGCAGGTACACTAACCTCATTTCGTAAGTCGCTAAGTAAGCATCGACTAGATCTCGACTAGATATTATAAGGAGATACGCGTATGTGCCCTGCCACCGGCGCTAACTCCGAGTTTTGGCTTGATTGCCTTGTGAGGACGAATAGGACGTCTTGCATCATGTTAAAAATCGAGAAAGAACCTAAACTGAACTCATGTCTGTTTTCGTGCTCTCTGAAGTGAATAGTTATAGCGTGTTTTGTTCTTTTTAGCCTCTTTAAGCGTAGGTGTGTTGCCCTGCTTAAATTTAATAAAAGTGTTGCTTAAAATTGCTGCTCTTGTCCAAGAATCTTTGTCTAAGGATCTTAACCAAGGCCGCTTCAATCTAATCCAGTTTCCACTCATCAAAGTTCGTGATCATACCTTGGTCTGCCACAGGTTATGCTTGGTAGTCAACCCTGTCTTGACATTTCCCTAGAACCTTTGAACCTTGCTTGGTTCAGCACCTTTCTAGCTCCTTAGCTCAACCTTGAGTACCCAACTTAAGTTTCATAACCTTGCTAAGTTGCTACGCCAAGTGGGGAAGTGTTGAACTCTGGGTTGAGTAGGATGTTCAGATCCTGATTGCCAGACCATGTATCGTTGGTATGCCAGCTCGTTCGAGCTCGCCATACGATGGTATTTAAGTATGCATGGCTACCCCATACCTTGACCTTACCCGTATTCGTGGATCGAGTTACCTTTGCACACTCGCACCCACCTGATTCTCACTTTTGTCATTATGTCCAGATGGAGAACGCTGGCTCTACGTCGGCTGATATGGAATCATGGACTCTCGTGAACTGCCTCGAGGAGGGTGGTTTTCCTGCACTTTTGTGGGACACCCTAAAGGACTTTGGGTACACCACTTACCCCAAGTACTCGACACGTGAGATCATGACCACAGGCCAACTCCTTCGTTGTGAAGTAAAGGTGAAGATTTCAGCGTGCCCGACCAATCCTGCTTGGGATGAGTGGGAGTGTACGGCACACGGAAGAAACTTGTCCGACACAGTGCAGAAGGCTGCTCTCGAAGCACTTACAACATTCTGTAGAAAGCACCCTGCCGAGATAGCCAACTCTGCAGCTAAAGTCATTCCGGTACCCGAGCGACACATTGCGCCGGGTGGTGAACGAGAAACTATCCTTCCAGCCCAGAACAACTCTCACTATAGCCCTGAACTTGTCACCTCAGTCCGCTTTTCAGAAGCCATGTACGACACCTACCAACGAATGGTGGGAGAAAGCGTATTCTATAGACACCAAATCTATAGATACAAGGTTAAGGAGCTGGAGTGTTCAGCTCAAGCGTTGAAGGAAGCCCGAGCAATGATCGCTACTGTTGACGGATAAAAGACGTATCCCTCTACGATCCGCAAGCGTACGGACCCCACACCTTTTTCACCACGGGATTCCCAAGGTTCTTGTCAATCCGCAGAGCAAGGGGATTACAAGCGTTCGATCAACAACGACACACTAGCTACTAAAACCCTAACTATATTATACTAGAAAACAACTAAGCTACACTAGAGAGAATGATAAACGATCAAGGAAGAAGACACTCGCCCACGGGTCTACGATACTAGAGCATGCAATCGCTTAAAGACATGAAAACCAATCTAATCTATCGGGGTTGTGACCACGGTTTCGCCCTTTCCCTCCTCTCGTAGTGTCACTACGCGAAGGTATTCATGACTAGACCTTTGATGGCCACGGCGTATTGAATGGATCCAAGGAAGCATTGGAGCTCTACTCCCTCTATGGCACGGTTGCAAGCCTTAAGCATTAAAGTATATTCAACACAGGATGATAGATAGATAATCCGACAAAGTGCGATTACATCTCAAGATCGATTACAACCCATGGACGAATGAGAAGATTACCCCATCAAGGTGCCGATCATAGCACCGTTGATCATGGTTTCCCCTTCCGCCGGTGTCTTCCTTCTTCTCCACGAGAGGGTGCTTCCTTCGAGGTGGTTGATCTCCAGCCGGAGATCCTCCTCCTCTCTCTCTAGCTTGTAGATGGCCTTCTGGTGCGAAAAACTCCTCTCCCGTCTGTTGGCGGCGCGTCGGGGGTTTTAGGGTCGAAGATCCTTCGAGGGCAAGGAAGACGGGACCGAACCGGTGCCGAAGTGGGCCGGGCCGATCCGACTGGGCCGGCCGGCCCAGGCCCAGTTTCGGCCCGGTTCGGTCGCCCTTTTTGCTCCGTGGGTCCTCGTGTACTTATCTACTTTGCCCCTTCCACTTGGATCTTTTTGACGCTGTTATCCTTACGATCAAGATGGAGGCTCTCTTTGCATGAAGTTTGATCTTTTACACTTCAATCCCCGGGGGTGTTCCTCGTAGCACTTCGGTCCTCACCACCATTGGAAGTAATTTCAGCGAGCTCATGAACACGAACAAGACTCCATGAATGCTCCTTTGAACTTATTGCGAATCCGTCCTTTATGTCCATGATTTCCTACATAAACACAACACTTCCAAATGCATGCACAAAGATGAACTTGTTATATGATTAGTGTGCCTAGTGGCGGGTTAGTTCAATAATCGAATCCAAACCAAAGTGTAATGAACATGCTAGGTGCACCAAAATACACCGTCAACAGCTACTCTCAAGAAGGAAAGAGGCAAGGACAAGGCAAAAATACAAGAGTTAACGGAGATCATCCATGAGCAGAATTTCTTGTTGCAGCATAACGATCAATATATGCTTGAACTAGAAAATCAACTGGAAGCTCTAGCCGTTCCACCCCCAGAACCTGTCATTCCCGGACCGAAGACAAGAAGAAGAGGTTGAAGATATCCAGGGTGAATCTGGAATTGAGTCTGGACCTGAGTCACCGTAGTCTTTCAGCATGGAAGATCCCACCCTTGGAAGTTGGTCTGTGAGGAATAAAGTTCTGAGTCGTAAGAATCCAGTGTTGTGAGGAACCCTAGTGTACCATGACCACTTTGGTCAGCTATCGCTGTCGGTTGAACTAGACAAAAACCTTTCTCCAAGCTCTCTCAAGTCACTCATATGAAGTGGCTATCCTAACCAAATTTTATAAAACTCTCACCTCCCATTAATCTCTCATATATTATGTAAAGTGGAGCTATAGGTAGGGCTAGCGCAATCAACACAAGTATTGTCAAACTAAGAACTTCCTCTAATGGTCGTCTACCTTTCAAAGCCAATGATCATGAGAATTAACCATATGTAGGGATATCAAGGATGAGAAGATTTAGAATGGTGGACATGTGCAAGGGCAAAAGAAAATTGTGACCACAATGCACCAATGATGTCCTCGTTGTCGGATTGCACATGGTTGGAAATAGAGTAAAAGTTTCGTCTCACAATCAACGTGACATCCTTCCTTACACTTTATTATTTTTCTTTTCTTTCACTTGATCCATCCCTCTCATATCTTCATTGCTAACTCATCTTTCTCTCTTTTTTTTCTTTTCTTCTTTCATTCACATATGATTTTTTTCTTTCTATTCCATACACATACTTTTTCTCTTTATTTTTCTCTCTCTTGACAACTTTTTCAAAGCTTACAATTCTCTCTTTCCTCACATGCATACAATCTGAAATTTTTAAATAAATCATGCTAGAGACGAGACGAAACTTTGAAAATAGGTTGTGTTCAAGGAATACGATGTTCAAAAGAGATGTATAGGGTTGGGTATGGAATCCAGTGATATACATGACTTTCGTTATGAAAGTCATGAACTGAATAAATGACGAGGCTAGCAACAAAAGATAAGCACAAGGACATGATCATTGCTTGAAATTAAAACTCACCAAGAGAGAAGGGTCCTAGCCTAACTCATCGTGCTAATCACACTTATGGTGGAGCGAAAAAAACAAACTTGGCTTTGGATAGGAATTTTTTTTTCATACTCTCAACTTGGAAAAAGAGGTTTTGCTAACCTTTATTACAAGGGTTTTAATATAATTTTCAGAACTGAAATCCTCCAATTTTTAGCATCGAACATAGCACAACTAGCATGTGAAGCTCAAGATCGAAGTGCGGTATGGGTACTTTAAGTAATAGCGATTCCACTAAGCACCACGGTAAACGATTTTCAAACCACATACTTGTGTTCATATATCAAGAATCGAAGATTAAACAAACAAGTAAATAAAGATAAACAATACATAAAACACAAAGATATATATAAAGACTCTTTTTATTTGGTTTTCTTGACTCAACACTAATTTAAGACGCTTGCAAAAATTTAAAAACAGACTCGAAAACTAAAGACTCATAAAAACGCTAAGACTCTCACACGAAGATTAAACCGAACCTAAACTTGAAGTTCAAAAGCTAAGGCTAGCGAGCTAGCTCTCCCCCACACTTAAAACATACGACGTCCTCGTCGTATCTTACAAAAATCCTAAGGGGAAAACTAGATTTAGTGGTACTTCGAGCAAGCTTTGCACCACTTGCCTCTCATGTTTCCAACCATGCCGAAAAGCTTGCGCACGTTGCGGTTAAGGAACTTGTAGTCATCTTCAACTACACGCTCCAAGTCCTCCATACGCTGCTTCATCGCTTCCATGGTTTGAAGACATTCGTCGGCCGACGCGTAGAGAGCTGCGATGGATTGACGGCAAACTCGACAGCACACCGGATGCAATCCGAAGGGGTCGTCGTCGCCATAATCTCCACCGTTGTCACCACCGTCGTCGCCACCTCCATTGTTGTCGCCTTCGCCACCGCCGTTGCCGTTGCCGTTGGGGCCTTCGAGAGTCCTTTCATAAGGATGCTCATCCCAATCATCATCATCTCTACGCGGCGGCCGCCCACGAGCTCGGGCTACGATCATCGGAGAAGTCGCCATCCCCATAATCCTTAGGCTCCGGCGACACCTCCTTGTAATCCTTGCGCTTGATGCCTTGGAGACGTGCCGACCTTCGAACGGGTGTAGGGACCTTCTCTCCTTTGACGGGGTGGCGAGGTGCAAGAGCTCCGGTCGGGACACGTCCTCCGCAACGGATACGTGCGGTCCTCTTGACGGGTAGCTTGACCTCGCATCGCATCGCCTCCTCCATCGATGGCTTCTTGGCTTCTACCTTCAACCCTAAGCTTTTTGGAGGCTCAATGGTCGCTACAAGGGTGCAACACATTGCTTGAAAGATTTGATTCTCGAGCTCCCAATTCGGCCAAATATATAGTCCCGAGGGAAAAGCTGCGGAAACCTTATTTTCCTTTTTTACACTACCCTTAAAATTTTTCGACCAAACAAGGAAGTCGAAAAGGAGCGAGTTCGGGGCGAAATTCGGGGACATCGGGCGGCGGGCCACCACCGGGCCGATCCGGCGGGCCGGCCGCCCACCCCGCCTCGGGGGCCGGGCCGGTCCGGTTTTTTGCACACCGCCCTATTTTTTCGTCCTCAGCCCATGGGAAAAAGTTGGCCCAGTAAATCTTCGCGAAAAACTCCAGAGAACTAAAATAAAAATTATTTACAGAAATTGGTGCCTTGTTTTTCGTCCTAGACGGGACGTTCGGGCTCTTCCTCCATGGTAAAGACATCAACATGATGAATGGGCACGACATCGGGTTCGTAGTAAACCTTAAGCCGCTGTCCATTCACCACAAATTGATCGCCGTTTATATCCATAATGGTTACCGCTCCGTTGGAGAACACCGAATGCACAACATAAGGTCCGTCCCACTTGCTTTGCAATTTCCCCTTTCCGAAGGTTTTAAACCTCGAATTGTAGAGGAGGACCTTATCTCCTTCTTTGAATTCTTTTTTCTTCAATCTTTTATCATACCACCTTTTGATTCTCTCTTTGTATATGCTTGCGTTTTCATAAGCTTTCAACCTCAACTCCTCTAGCTCGCTTATTTGAATCCTTCGTTTCACCACCGCGGCATCGAGATCAAAGTTCATTTCTTTTATCGCCCAATAGGCTTTATGTTCCAACTCAACCGGAAGGTGGCAAGCTTTTCCATAGACGAATTGATAAGGGGTCATACCTATCGGTGTTTTAAACGTCGTTCGATAAGCCCATAAAGCTCCGTCTAATTTCTTTGACCAATCCTTGCCTCCCTTCTCTATGGTCTTGTTGAGTATGCTTTTTAATTGCCTATTTGATGTTTCCGCTTGTCCGTTGGTTTGTGGGTGATAGGCCGTGGAGACCCTATGCTCAATTCCCAACTTGGACAAGCACTTTTTAAAGTTCTTCCCGGTGAAATGAGTTCCTCCATCACTTATCAAGATTCTCGGTGTACCGAAACGGGGAAAAATCACGTTCTTGATCATAGTGATGGACTCCTCCGTAGAAGCTTTACGACATGGTATAGCCTCTACCCACTTGGATACATAATCAACCATAACAAGTATATACTCGAATCCAAATGAGTTTTTAAAAGGCCCCATGAAGTCTATGCCCCATACATCGAATATGTCGATTTGCAAGTTGTATTTCAAAGGCATAGAATTTCTTTGAGAGATGTTTCCGGTTCTTTGGCATTCGGGGCATGACGCAACATATCTTTTAGTATCTTCATGCATCTCCGGCCAATAGAACCCGCTCGACCATACTTTTGCTTCGGTTCGAAAATGGCTATAGTGCCCACCGTACTCCGCCGAGTGGCACTTCCTTAGAATCTCAAGCCTCTCTTCTCTTGGCACACATCTTCTCATTACTCCATCATTGCCAAGCTTGAAGAGGTATGGTGCATCCCAAAAATATTTCTTACTTTCAGAAATTATCTTCCTTTGAGTGTTTTTGTCTAGGTGATCGAGGGGCATCTTTCGAATTGCTCGAATGATGTCGATCATCCAAGTATCTTTATCAAGCACTCTATAGAGGTGGTCATCTCTCATCTTATCTTCTATGGGCTCTTTATCATCTTGCCCACGATTCATCCTAGACAAATGATCGGCCACAACATTTTCCACCCCCTTTTTATCATGAATTTCAACATCAAACTCTTGGAGAAGAAGGATCCAACGAATCAAACGTGGTTTAGCTTCCTTCTTAGCCAAGAGATACTTTATGGCTGCGTGATCGGTGTAAACAATGACTTTGGAGTTCACGATGTAGGATCTGAATTTTTCGAAAGCGAATACCACCGCTAGCAACTCTTTTTCCGTAGTGGCGTAATTTAATTGTGCCCCACTAAGAGTTTTGCTAGCGTAGTAAACGGCGTGAACTCGGCCTTCCTTTCTTTGTCCCAAGACCGCGCCTACGGCGTAGTCACTTGCGTCACACATGATCTCGAAAGGTTGGCTCCAATCCGGAGGTTGAATGATGGGAGCACTCACCAACGCATTTTTCAAGGTCCGGAATGCCGCTAGACACTTCTCATCAAAGTCGAAAGCCACATCCTTTTGAAGAAGGTGCGTTAAAGGCTTAGTGATCTTCGAGAAGTCCTTTATAAATCTTCTATAGAATCCGGCATGGCCTAGAAAGCTCCTTAAGGACTTAATATCCGTAGGAGGTGGGAGTTGCTCAACCGTCTCTACCTTAGCCTTGTCCACTTCAATTCCTCTCTCGGATATAACATGTCCGAGCACTATGCCTTGCTTAACCATGAAGTGGCACTTTTCCCAATTTAAAACCAAATCTACCTCCGCACACCTTGTAAGGACCTTTTCTAAGTTTGCTAAGCAATCCATGAACGTCTTCCCGTAAACGGAAAAATCATCCATAAACACTTCAACAATTTCTTCGATGAATTCCGAAAACACGGCCATCATGCAACATTGAAAAGAGGCCGGAGCGTTGCATAGTCCGAAGGGCATCCTCCTATATGCAAACGTTCCGTAAGGACACGTAAACGTTGTCTTATGTTGATCTTCCGGGTGAATAGGAATTTGCATGAACCCCGAGTATCCGTCGAGAAAGCAAAAGTAAGCGTGGTTTGCTAACCTCTCGAGCATCTCGTCTATGAACGGTAGGGGGAAGTGATCTTTCTTCGTCGCTTTGTTAAGCTTACGGTAATCAATACACATCCGCCACCCGGTCACGGTTCTTTGCGGTATCAACTCGTTCTTCTCATTCTTCACCACGGTTAAACCTCCTTTCTTCGGCACACAATGTACCGGGCTCACCCATTCGCTATGCGGAACCGGGTAGATGATTCCGGCATCAAGTAACTTGATAACCTCTTTCTCTACTACCTCTCGCATGGCATGGGTTAGCCTCCTTTGGTGGTCCACTACAGGCTTACATTGGTCTTCCATTGGTATACGGTGAGTGCAAAAGGCTGGGCTAATACCTTTGAGATCATTAATTGAATATCCAATCACCTTCCTATGTTTTTTTAATAAAATCAGCAACGCTTCATTTTCTTCGGGGCTCAACTCGTCGCTCACAATGACTGGATAAGTTTTGTCTGGACCCAAAAATTCATATTTTAATCCCTTGGGCAAAGGTTTAAGGTCTACTTCGGGCACTTGTGGCTCCTCGGGTTTGATTTCTCCTATGTCTTCGAACTTCTCTTCCTCCATGCTACCGTCATGCGGCTCTAAGCCTTTTGTCGCTTCCTCTAGTTCTTCATCTTGTTGATTACTAATTTGATTTTCCATCGCTCTTTGCAGCGGGTCTCTAAGGGTTTCAACAAAACAAAGACTATCTATTTCTTCTACTTCTTCATCTTCGGGAGGAAAAGGAGTAAGGTGTTTAGAAGCACGAAGAAAGTTATATGTGTACTTTGTTCCATTAAGGTTCATTGTTACTTTGCCTTCTCCGGCATCTAACACGGCATCAACCAACTTAAGAAAAGGCCTATCTAAGATTATATGATCAGAATTACCATGGTAAGCATCAATAACAAAGAAATCGGTTGGTATATAGTTTCTAGAGATTTTTACTTTCATGTTGCAAGCAATACCTAGAGGTTTGATAGTTCTACCATCTCCCATAATTAATTTCGTTGATGTTGGAGCTAAGTCTAGGTTGTGGTATTGAACTTTATCGTAAATTTTAGAAGATAGAACACTTACTTGGGCTCCGATGTCGCATAAGGCTTTGCATTGAACTCCGTTGATCTCGCAACTCAAGTGCGGCGTCATCTTCTCTTCTTCCTCGGATCCGATCGAATAAATTTCAGCAAGGCGAGCGTATGCTGATGCTTCGGGCTTGATCCCCATGATCCTCTTCACCTCGGCAATATGTTCCGGATCCACCACATCATCTCCAAAGAGCTTTTCAAAAATCTCACCGGTGGTTTCGAGGTTGTATGAATTTTCAGCTTTCTTCTCCGGTGGGAAATCGACTTCCAATGCTCTTGCCATTCCCTTTTCATTAGGGAACGGTCTTCTCTTGTCGAATACTTCTCCGTAATCAATAGGAACCCAATCCATTGGTTCGAACTCCCTTAGTGGCTTCGCGCTTGACATGCTTCTCTTGTTCGTCTCATTTGGTGCGACGAAGTCGACGTTTGGTGTAGTTCTTGACTTGATGTGTTCTTGTTCAAGCTTTTCCATGATCGGTTCCTCTTTTGTGACTTCTGGGGTTGCCTCTTTAGAAAAATCAGCAAGCTTTTTCTTCCTTGAATTGAATTCCGGCTCTTCCGCAAGTCTTGTTTCCCAATCTCTTCGCATGGCAGCCGCTTTACTAACTTTTTGTAGAAGTTGGGCGGCTTCCGTGAGTGTTTTCTCCATGAGATCCCCACCTGCACACATTTCGACATGTCGCATGCAACTAGGGGTTAGGGAAAAGAAAAATGTATGCAAGAGTACGTCACCGGTGAAGCCGAGTTTTGGTCCTTGTTCGATTAATTCATTAAACCTATCCCGGGCTTGGTCTATCCCTTCCTCTTCTCCTTGCATGAAATTGATCACTTGCCTCCTTAGATGTTGAACCTTGCTCATTGGAAAGAACTTCTCGCAAAACTTCTTTGTCAACTTGTTCCAATTGCCTTCAACTTCAAAGGACGCAACCGAGTACCATGTCTTTGCTTTGCCGGCAAGTGAGTAGGGAAAGAGATTCCATTTGAACCATTCATCGGGAACTCCTTCTTGACGCACCGTGTTGCATATTGTCGTGAAATCCCTTATGTGTCTATATGGGTTCTCCGTAACCATCCCTTCAAATGGGTTTTCCGCCACCATCTTCATGATCTTGGATTTAATTTCATACTTGGTCGCTTCGAGCTTCGAATCCGACTCTTGTACCTTTATGTCTTCACATCGAGGGCTAGCGTAATCCCTTAATGATTTCTCCGGTTCTTCCACGGGTTGATTAACGAACTCCATCTAGACAATAAGATAAAAACAAAAACAAAAAAAGAAACAAGTGTTTTTTCGATAATATATGTTAGATATAGCAAATAAAAGATGAACTAAAATATAAAACTAAGTTAGATGCAAATCAAACGATGTAAACTAACTTGCTCCCCGGCAACGGCGCCAGAAAAAGGGGCTTGTTGACGGATAAAAGACGTATCCCTCTACGATCCGCAAGCGTACGGACCCCACACCTTTTTCACCATGGGATTCCCAAGGTTCTTGTCAATCCGCGGAGCAAGGGGATTACAAGCGTTCGATCAACAACGACACACTAGCTACTAAAACCCTAACTATATTATACTAGAAAACAACTAAGCTACACTAGAGAGAATGATAAACGATCAAGGAAGAAGACACTCGCCCACGGGTCTACGATACTAGAGCATGCAATCGCTTAAAGACATGAAAACCAATCTAATCTATCGGGGTTGTGACCAAGGTTTCGCCCTTTCCCTCCTCTCGTACTGTCACTACGCGAAGGTATTCATGACTAGACCTTTGATGGCCACGGCGTATTGAATGGATCCAAGGAAGCATTGGAGCTCTACTCCCTCTATGGCACGGTTGCAAGCCTTAAGCATTAAAGTATATTCAACACAGGATGATAGATAGATAATCCGACAAAGTGCGATTACATCTCAAGATCGATTACAACCCATGGACGAATGAGAAGATTACCCCATCAAGGTGCTGATCATAGCACCGTTGATCATGGTTTCCCTTCCGCCGGTGTCTTCCTTCTTCTCCACGAGAGGGTGCTTCCTTCGAGGTGGTTGATCTCCAGCCGGAGATCCTCCTCCTCTCTCTCTAGCTTGTAGATGGCCTTCTGGTGCGAAAAACTCCTCTCCCGTCTGTTGGCGGCGCGTCGGGGGTTTTAGGGTCGAAGATCCTTCGAGGGCAAGGAAGACGGGACCGAACCGGTGCCCGAAGTGGGCTGGGCCGATCCGACCGGGGCCGGCCGGCCCGGTGCCCGGGTTCGGCCCGGTTCGGTCGCCCTTTTTGCTCCGTGGGTCCTCGTGTACTTATCTACTTTTCCCCTTCCACTTGGATGATTTTGACGCTGTTATCCTTACGATCAAGATGGAGGCTCTCTTTGCATGAAGTTTGATCTTTTACACTTCAATCCCCGGGGGTGTTCCTCGTAGCACTTCGGTCCTCACCACCATTGGAAGTAATTTCAGCGAGCTCATGAACACGAACAAGACTCCATGAATGATCCTTTGAACTTATTGCGAATCCGTCCTTTATGTCCATGATTTCCTACATAAACACAACACTTCCAAATGCATGCACAAAGATGAACTTGTTATATGATTAGTGTGCCTAGTGGCGGGTTAGTTCAATAATCGAATCCAAACCAAAGTGTAATGAACATGCTAGGTGCACCAAAATACACCGTCAACAGCTACTCTCAAGAAGGAAAGAGGCAAGGACAAGGCAAAGATACAAGAGTTAACGGAGATCATCCATGAGCAGAATTTCTTGTTGCAGCATAACGATCAATATATGCTTGAACTAGAAAATCAACTGGAAGCTCTAGCCGTTCCACCCCCAGAACCTGTCATTCCTGGACCAGCACAAGAAGAAGAGGTTGAAGATATCCAGGGTGAATCTGGAATTGAGTCTGGACCTGAGTCACCGTAGTCTTTCAGCATGGAAGATCCCACCCTTGGAAGTTGGTCCGTGAGGAATAAAGTTCTGAGTCGTAAGAATCCAGTGTTGTGAGGAACCCTAGTGTACCATGACCACTTTGGTCAGCTATCGCTGTCGGTTGAACTAGGAATCTTGTCTTTGCAGCTAGTTGGCCTTGTAAATCCAAATGTTGTGGTAATTCTGAAAACTCTCATCGATGTACTGCCTTGATTAAACATCTCTTTCAGCAATGATGTTCGTACGGCATTAATTATGCTAAGTTGTGATCAATCAAGATCCGTACTCCACGAATGTTGTGGCAATCCAAGATCCAATCGATTCCTAAATCCTGAACTTGTTCTTTTCGGTCTTGCTCAAACCTTGTGATTTAAATTAAAATGTGGCTTTTGAGCATGCGCTGCATAGCATGTGCATTTGGGAAGCATGGGTATACTAACGTGCATTCGCATGAAACTCCGTATCCCTACTCTACCTCTCTTGTTTGGTGACGTTGCTACCCCATAGTCAAAGGTGCCGCGACGGAACCTAGGGTATCGTGTGTGCTGCAGCCACACGACTGCCACTAGGAGCGCGCTAGGTATCTTGGTCATGAGATAGCACCTCGTCACACAGATCCCCTCCCTACTATTGATTGCATCTCCAATCATCAACGCATATGGGTAGCCGAGTTGTTCTAACGCGCATTATGAGCACCATACTGCACAAGCATATGCATCGCGTCAACTTTGAAAAGTGTTACACTTTCAAAACAACGAGTTGTCAAAAACCCTAAGAATTTGCGAAATAAGTAAAGGTGTGAGCAAGATTATTCCTTGAAGTTCCCACTTGAAGTCATTTTTCGTACAGGAGCTTGTGGAACTCTGTCAATAGCCTTCCTTTTTCCTTGTAATGGTCTATTGGGAATCTTTGACCAATTGGTCCCTTGCCGTGAATATTGACAACCTTGTAGCATCGATCCCTTTTCCGCTAGCCAAGTGGAAAACGGTAGAAGTAGAAACTTTTCTCTTGAGCAGTCAAGGTTCTCGAATAGTCAACATAGAAAACTCATCCACCGTGCATTCGTTCTTGGTCCGTGCTCTTAACCTTCAAATTCTCAAAACCCGAGCAGGGAAGTACGCCCAGGACCGATCGAAGCTTTATGCTACGCTCCTCTGTGTTGCTATCGCAAACATAAAGCGTGGTGCACCGAGTTTTTCTCGTTTTGCCCCCCATTACGGTCGATTAATTAGACCGTTGAGCCTCATCGTCATTAGTGTCACGGTCATACAATGCCATGACGTCGCTCTACCCTTGATTTTCGCAACCGTATTCACGACGCCGAGATCGCGTGAGTTGACCTTGTTGAGCGCCGTGTTGTCCACACCAGATACCCGACTGGGTCAACTGACCGTTACAGTTCCGCATCGGCTATAAAATGGAACCTTTCACTGGAACCGCTGATACGAAAGCTCCATTTTCCATCAGAGCCCCGCAGTATCACTGTTCTTGTTCTTCTTCCACCTACCTCGATCCTCTCGAGCAAACTGTTCTCCGTCTTCATTTCCAACGTCAAGAAGAAGCTCGAAGTAGACAGAAAGCAGAAATCAATCCAAGCTGCCACCCATGACTCTGTCTTCGGAAGAGCTCGAGTCTTTTCGCTGGACATTGTTAGGGATGTACCTCTGTATAGTAGGAGGATTATGTCTGCTATTGGCTGTGCATGTGCACCTCCATCGCCCGCTTCCTCATGAACGGCGATGAGGTAGTAGGAGGACACACCTTGTACCTTTCTGTTCCAACTACAATCCGGATCATGAGATGTGTGTAGACAAAGCTTTACCCATTGATGTTTTGGATGTCCGGTTTGCATTGCTTACCGTGAACGAGTCTCGTGCAATATGTCCGAATTATAAGCTTGGGTGAGATTCCGATCATGCGCTAATTAGGGAGTCCAATTTCAGATGTTCTGACCGGCATGGAATAACCCCAATGATTTTGAAGCATCGGGTAGTGGCGATTGTACGCAACCGCCGCCCACGATGTTGGCCGAAGCTTTCGTAGCAGCACATACCGAAGTGTTGTGCCAACTTCGGCAGACCCAACAGCAAATGGCTCAACAACTACAACAAATGCCACCGATGCAATCAAAGCTTCAACCTTCCAAGCCCTGTTCACCAGAAGTACCCACCCAGAGGGACATCAACACCATTGTCGGCACAACTCAACTGCTAGAAGGGCAGAATTCCGTGCTGAATCAGGTGGTGTACGATATCATTCAAGGACGTTATGGGAAACCATATCAGAATAGTTTGGAAGACAGTCTCTCTCAGTCCTTATCTACCTCTATGGTCGAACAAGCCCGTTTATTCAATCTGTTCGAGGAGTATGTTAATCAAGACCAACCCCAAGCCTCCGACTCAATATTACCCCCTTCTCGACTACCAATGGATCTTAGGGCAGAGGAGAGGGCAAATAAAGGCAGTAAACGAGAACTTTCTGAGATAGATGTAAGTGAGTGGGAAATTACCTGTACGGAGACTTGTCCGCATGAAGGCAAGCGAAGCTGTAACCCTAGTAGTGCCACTCAAACCCCTGCTAGTGCAGCACCTTCGCGAACCACGAAGAGGGCAAAGAAAAACGAGAGGAAGAGGCTCCGCCTTATCCAGGAAGCCCAGCAACCGATCTCCACACCCAAAGACCTTCCTCCCCGGTTGTGCTACAATTGTAGACAGCCCGGTCATTTTGCCAATAAGTGCCCGAACCCCAGGCAGCAGCAGCCCCAGCAGCAGAAGCAGAACCCCGGATCTGCTATCAACAACAACGAGCCAAGCCCTCAAGTGGAGCAAAGCCAACTGAATATCATGGGTAACACTTCTATCCCAGAATCATTCTACACCTCCCCTTGTAATTTTGAATCTCGGGACGAGATTCTTCTTAAGGGGGGTAGCCTGTGACGCCACAGGTTTTTAATTACCGTCATTAACGCTAATGACCGAATCAGCTGGGTCAAACCAATCAAACCCCGGTCAAACCTAGGTCAACCTGGGTCATCACCCGAAAACCTCGCCAATGAACTCCAATGAACCCCTTGACCAAGCCTATACACACCCTTAGTCAACCTTTGGTCAAAGACATGGTCAAAACCCGCTTGACCGTTGACGTCAGCGAATGTCGTCCGGAACTTTTGCCGCGTTCCCCAAAATTCACCGAAACACTTCAAAATCTACCTTTAGGAAAGTTGTCCATCTTGTTGAGGGACACAACTTTCATGTAGATTCGCATTTCCAATTTTGAGTGGAAATTAGCGAAAAACTTGATCGATTGACAGCACCCCCTGTTTCCTAGAACCTGCCGACATTCGAAGTTGGTACGACGTTCCTGCAAAATCCGTTGAGAAAAACACTATATGGCTTTTTTGAAAGTTGTAGAGGGTACTTAGATCTACAACTTTCCTATTCATTGTATTGTGCACTTTTATTCAATTTTTGGGAGAAACACGCGCTTGAACCGGGTCAATCCGAAATGCACATGCGCCTGAGTGCGGCCACGCCGCGACGCCGCGCGGCCGGCCGCGCGCGCGCGCCGCTGCCTCGGCGTGCGGGCCGCCGGCGCGTGTTCCCGAGGCATGCCGCTCCCTCCCTAGGCCGCTGCACGCCTCCCGATGCCTTGGGCGCCGGGAACGCCTTGAAAACCGGGCGGCCGTACGACCCCCAACGGACCAGCAGTCCTTACGACGTCGTACGGCGCACACGCGTTCCAAGGCCTCCCCGCCGGTCTGCTAGTCGCTACTGAGCTCTCGCGTCGCCTATTAAGGGGTCCCGGTCCCCGGCCGTGGCGCACGCTGCTCCTCTTCCCCCCAACCGAGCCGCCGCCGGCTTCCCCCTAGAGCAGCCGCGGCGAGCTCCCTTCCGGCCTACCGCACGCGTTCGCTAAGAGCTAAGCCCCGCCGCCCCTAGTCAATTCCGGAGCCGCCGCTCACCGGAACCGATCTCACGGCGGCCGCACCCGCGGCCGCCGGCGCGCGCCCGCAGGCGAGCACCTCCACCCCGTCCAACCACCTAAACCGGTCCTAGGTAGTCCCTAAACCCTCCTTCGCCCCTTCCCCGGTCAAGCCGCGCCGGCCTCGCCGGAATTGCTCAGCCCGCGCCGGCCGGCCGCCCCGAGGACCACATTGCGAACATCGAGTTCTTCTCAGGGGCCTAATCGCAAAAGGGTAACTCCCACAGTTAAAGCAGTTTGCTGAAAATTGTAAATTGCGTAGAAAATCACAGAAAATTCAGACAAATGTGAAAGCAAATTTGTTGGATCCATTGTGATTTATACTACAACTTTTGTTATTCTGGCCTGAGCCAATTCCTGTTAGTTTTTGCATGAAAAATACAAATGTGAAAACCCTAGATCTGCAATATCTCAAAAACCATAGAAATTCTGTAGCTAATGTTTGGATATGTTGTGTGTTAGGTCATAACTAGCTCATATGCCAAAAATTGCACAAAGTTATCATGTAAATTTTTTTATAAAAATGTTTTTCTATCTCTGGCAAGACTGCATAAATGATTTCTCATGTTAAATATATTCATGTTCTTGAGCCCAGCTTGTGCACACTGTCTTGCAATGTCAAAATGCACACCTTTTGATTTAATCATGAATTTTGGATTAACAGAAATAATTATTATTGATTTATGCATGTTGTCATTTGTAAATTAATAAACCAAGTTCAGTAGAGATTCCATGCACACATGCTGGTTCTCTAGGCTTGTTTTGGACCTGGGAGCATACACGGGAAAGTTTGGATCATTTTGATGCTTAATTATTTTTATATGCATTTAAATTGAATCACTTGACAACCTTTGTTATTTTCCATAATAATTAATTTCCTAGCATCCAACACTTATATGTGGGTCCAATGGACCAGTATATGTACTAATAGGCTTAAGAAACACTCGTTTAATTTTTGGTAATTTAATTGTTTAATAAAAGGCTTAAAAGCCCTTTTCTATTAAAGGCAATTAAATAAAGAAAAGCCTTAGTTAATTCTTTTTCCTTTTTGAAAATATTATCTAAATTAATTAAAAAGGTAATTAATTCTCATTATTGATAAGGAAATACTTCAAGGATAAAAGTATTATTTATATCTTGCATGAGGAAAGGAAATGATTAAAAGCTTCCACATGAAATGACAAGTATAAAGAAACCTTTATTCAATTGTGCAACAAAAGAATAACCCATGTACATCCAATAACCTGTCTAAAAGAGAAACCACCAAACCACACAGGTCAACTGAGTGTGGTTGCAAATCATGTTAAAAAGGTTAAATGTACCTACCCCTACTGTTGGTGAATTTAAATTAAACTATTTACATATATATGTACACAGTCACCATCAAAAAGAATAATTAATAAAGAGTTGCATATGGTTCCTTTATGGAAGAGTATGCTGAATGTATTCTTATCTAGGTGAATGTGCCCAACAAATACACCCCGTGATTGCCAAAATGGTTCGTAAGTGATTAAAGTAAAAACCGTCTAATAAATCTTGCATTTGCATCTTCGTGTAGATCTTTCCGCCCGTAGACGTACGCTCGTGCCGGAAGGAGGAGACGAAGGTGTCGACAAAGAGCTGTCGTGCGTGAACGTAGCTCAAGACCTGGACCCAAGTCCAGAAGGGCCCAAGGCCAACCTTGCCAGCGAAGGCAAGCCCCGGATCATTAACCCCGCCTTTTAAAATTTTGCAATTATGTTTGCTATGATTGTGCACTTACGTTTCAGGAATTGATTTGAAACCCTAGATGCATGATCCCTAGGTACCTATGCTCTATCACTAGTATGCTAGGTCGATAGCTGCTATGCTATAGGACCGATAGAAGTCGAGTGATGTTCGTCACTCGCGAGAATAGGTTCCTAGATAGGAATCATAAGATATCCTTAAATGGATCGCTCATGTGGTAAGAGCATGGGATTGGGCTCCGGTCCAGTGGGCATGTGGGCTAAGCTTTTGAACGTACTAAACATATGCCGGGAATGGGACCGGTAAGCCTAGTACCTTAATGAGGCGGCACGGGATCTTACTATTACTACTCTTGAGAAATCTCCTTACCGGCTAGCTACGGAAAGGGTGGTGTATGGTGACTCCGGCTATCTCGCGGGGTATGCGGATAGCACGCACCGGGGACCGTAAGATTCGATCCCAACCCGAAGATTTTTGGAAACGGCCGGGGAGTTGTCCTCGCGGGGGCAGCCGACCGTGTGTTTGGGTCTACCTTGCAAGGTTTAAATCAATCGATTGTCGGCCTCTCACCGTTATCCGAGACTGCTTAATCAACTGGCCATGATATCCCATAATGATGGAACTCGAGGAATTTGTTGGATAAATTAATTGTTTGTCCAATTGCTGCTCGAATTAGTTGGCACACTTAGAAATGGTAATCAATTAGAACTTGTGCTAAAATATTGAAAGTAAGGACCTACTCTTAGTAGCTTTCCAGCAAAAGAAACTCCACCGGCCAAAAGCCTTTCATGTCTAGAGGTTGGTGATGTAGTCATCACTCGACGGTTAAGTCTTGCTGAGTATTAGTATACTCAGCCTTGCTTTAAAACTGTTGTTGCAGGTGTGTTTGATCAGAAGGGTGACGACAAGTAAGGACCTCACGGATGGCCTCCTGTGATGTTCACCGTTGCGCTGGTTTAAATTATTTCCGCTGTATTTTCGAACTCTGAACCTTTACTCCATGTCATGAACAATGGTTTGTAATAAAATGTTTAATTCATGTTGTACTCTGGACTCACCTTCGCGTGAGTTTTAATGCATGTGTCGATCCTCCGTTCGATGTCCAAGTGATTTACCGGGCGTTTACCCGGCAACCAACGACAGGATGATAGTTTGCTATGGCTTAATGACAAAAGTGGATCGGTCTTAGGCGATAGTACGGTATTTTCCTGGGCGGGTTGTCACACACTGCCCCCAGTACAGGCACACCCGGAGGAGCAGCAGGGTTTGTCCGGTCTGGATCAGACGAGCCAGGGAGGACCACCGTTACCGACTCCCCCAGCTTCGCCTACGTACGGTTGCCGACAATAGGAAGAAGAAGGATGTCGATCCTATCGAGTTGTCTTTGAAATGTTTACAGTAGTTGGCTTGTCAGCACGTTTTCGTGCCAAGTAACTGCTTGTATCGTGTCATGTCATGTTGTTTCAAATTCGAGAGTTGTAATGTCCTTGAACCTTGTTCTATCTTATGTAATAAAGAATGCTTAAGCATGTGTGCTTTAAGTGAAATGCGTTTGTCATTCAAAATTGAAACCTTCTTGCGTATGATTACCAAATTCTTGGATAAACCGTTGCAAATGACCACGCTTGTCAATTTTGCATTTCCACATAAAAACGTTGGTAAACCAAAACATTTTTAGGGGCATCACTCGTTGCCATCGATTAAGTGCTCGTTCGTATACAACCTTCATTGGTACCCGAAGTGACAGCAATCGTCTGAGGGTAAATGCGGGCCCGTGCATTCGAGTGATCGCATTCCTAACCGTGTTAAGAAAATGATTCTATGAATCTTGGTGGCTATGGAATATTGTTCGACTATTGCTGTCCTCATCATTTAAATGCTAATGAGATGTGATTATGCATGATCATGCTTGCCATCATTTTGGAGTGAGCTTTTGGCTATATCATTAATAAGCTCGTTTTTTAGATGGTGGGAACCACGCGCAGCTCGCCCAACGGTTTCGGAGCAAGTGGTAGCGGTGACTTGCCGCCACCCCCGCCCATGACGCCGTCGGAGGCCTTCATGGCCACACAAACCGAGGTGCTGTGCCAGATCCTGTAGACGCAGCAGCAGATCACCCAGCAGATGAACCGAGGGCCGCCACACGGGACCAACCACGAGGGGCCTAATCAGGTCACCACGTATGCCCAGTTCATCGCTATGAAGCCGCCGACCTTCGCTAAAGCCGAAGACCCCCTGGAAGCTGAGGCTTGGATCAAGGCCATAGAGGCAAAATTCTCTGCCTTTTTGTGCCTTGCTCCGAGGAGAACAAAGCTAACTTCGCAGCGCTGCAACTGCGAGGAGAAGCTTTGATGTGGTGAGAACACTTCAAGTCAATGCAGCAAGGGCACACTGTGACTTGGGATGAGTTCAAGCAGGCTTTCAAGAGCCACCACATTCCCAAGGGACTGATGGACAGGAAGATGAGGGAGTTGTTGGCCCTCAGACAAGGATCTGACAAAGTGTATCGCTATGCTCAGAAGTTCAATAGCTTGTGCTAATATGGCGGGCATCACGTCGATACTGATGCAAAGAAGATGGAGAGGTTCCATGACGGGCTTGATGGAAAATTGTACGAGTGTCTGAACCTGCTCGAGCCCGCGAACTTCCATGAGCTAGTGAACAAAGCTATCTCCCAAGAAGATTCTATGAAGAAAGCCCACGGGAACAATAAGAGGATGTCTGGTTTCACCCCAAGCAGTGGAACGGGCAAGAAGTTTCGCTTTGTGAAGAAGAATGCTCCAGGCCCATCCTAGCAATCTTCAACTGGACGCTGGACGATGAAGCCACCTCAGAGCAAACCCACAGGGAACTTCCAGTTCCACAGTGCTCAGCAGCAGGCTCCAAAGCCTAATGCACCTCCTCGCAACGTTGGTGATCGTCGTTGCTACAACTGTGGCTAGCCAGGGCATTACATCAACGAGTGCCCCAAGCCTAGGCAGATCAAGCCCAACCCGCAGAATCAGGGTGCAGGAAACAAGCCTGCCACTCCGGCCAAGAAGCCCATGGTTCAAATACGCCAGGGCAAGCTAAACTTCACCGCCATGAGTGACATCCCAGAAGGAGCTTCAGTGCTCACGGGTACATTCTCTATCAACGACACTCCTGTTAAGATTTTATTCGATTCGGGAGCTACACATAGTTTCATCAGGGAAAAGCTAATAAGCAAACTGGGTTTCAAGGGTTCTTATACCACTTCCTCTTATAAGATAATTACTCCTGGAGGACAAATCACCTCTAATATCTTAATCCGAGGAGTAAGTTTGGGTTTAGGCAGTAAAATTATTTCAACAAACCTTATCGTCATAAATTTTGTTGGAATGAATGTTATCTTGGGGATGGAATGGATGAATCGACATAAGGTGATTTTAGATATATCAGATAGGGTCGTAGAGATCAATTCTCCTACGGTCGGGCACACTACCTTGTACCTACCTTGCAAGGACGGTACCGATTCTTGTGCCTATGTGACCATTATCTCCCCTCTTGATGAAATTCCAGTAGTGCGCGAGTACCCGGATGTCTTTCCCGATGAGTTACCTGGTATGCCACCAGACAGAGATGTCGAGTTTGTGATTGAACTCCAGCCCGGTACCACACCCATTTCCAAAAGGCCTTATCATATGCCACCCAAAGAGTTAGCCGTACTAAAAACCCAACTCCAAGAATTGTTAGATAAGGGGTATATTCGCCCGAGCTCTTCTCCTTGGGGTTGCCCTGCTCTCTTTGTCAAGAAGAAAGATGGTAGGTTGAGGATGTGCATAGATTACCGCCCTCTCAATGCAGTCACCATCAAAAACAAATACCCGCTTCACCGAATCGATGTTCTTTTTGATCAATTGGCTGGTGCCAAAGTTTTCTCTAAAGTCGACCTTCGTTCTGGCTACCACCAAATCAAGATTCGACCTTGCGACATTCCTAAAACCGCTTTATGAGTTCCTGGTAATGTCTTTTGGACTCACTAATGCCCCAGCCTACTTCATGTACCTCATGAACTCCGTGTTCATGACGGAGCTCGATAAATTCGTCGTAGTCTTCATCGATGACATTCTCATCTATTCCAAAAGCGAGAAAGGACACGCCAAGCATCTCCGAGTTGTCCTTCAGCGTTTGCGAGATCATAAGCTTTATGCTAAGTTCTCTAAATGCGAATTCTGGTTGAAAAGTGTGAAATTCTTTAGGCACACCATTTCCCACGATGGTACCTCCGTAGATCCTAGCAAAGTTCAAGAGGTGATGGATTGGAAACAACCCCGTACACCAAATCCGCAGTTTCCTAGGATTGGCGGGATACTACCGTCGATTCATTCCTGAGTTTTCCAGAATCGCAAAACCCATGACCGAATTACTCAAGAAAGGAGTGAAATTCGTGTGGAGTGAAGCATGTGAGAAAGCTTTCCACACCCTAAGGCAACATCTAACTTCAGCCCCAGTGTTAGTGCAATCGGATAATTCCAAACCATTTGAAGTTTTCTGTGACGCATCAGGCACGGGTCTCGGCTGTGTCCTTATGCAAGAGGGCCGAGTCATTGCCTATGCTTCACGGGCACTTCGACCCCATAAGCTCAATTATCCTACCCATGATCTTGAGTTAGCTGCTGTTGTCCATGCCTTCATGATATGGAGGCATTATCTAAGGTAATCATTGCAATATCTTCACTGATCACAAGAGCCTCAAATACACCTTCACCAAGTCAGAATTGAATATGAGACAGAGAAGATAGCTTGAGTTGATTAAGGATTATGATCTAGAAGTGCACTACCACCCCGGTAAAGCAAATGTTGTTGCGGATGCTCTTAGCCGCAAAGATCATTGCAACCACCTAGAGTTAGAGCCAGTTAGTGAACCGTTGTGTGAAGAAATGAGAAGGCTCAACTTAGAAGTGGTACCGCAGGGAATTCTTTATGCCTTGATGGCAGAGTCCGATCTTTATGATAGAATTGTCACTGCTCAGCGCAATGATGTAGACATTCAAACCATCAAACAGAAGCTAGCAGAGGGAGACCCCAAGTACACTTGTTTCCAGAAGGATCACTAGGATGTGGTCTGGTTTGGGAAACGTCTAGTGGTCCCCGTTGACCCGGAATTCAAGAAAATCATTCTAGATGAAGCTCACATGTCGAAATTCTCTATTCATCCCGGTAGTACCAAGATGTACCAAGATCTGCAATAGAACTTTTGGTGGTCCAATATGAAGGTGGATGTAGCCAAGTATGTAGCCGAGTGTGACACTTGCCATCGAATGAAAGCAAGTCATTTGAAATCGGCAGGTGTACTCGAACCCCTGTCGATACCTATGTGGAAGTGGGACGATATTAGTATGGATTTCATTGTGGGTTTACCCCTAACAGCTAGAAAGAAAGACTCTATTTGGGTAATTGTGGACAGACTCACCAAGACCGCTCACTTCATTGTCGTGCACACCACTTACTCCATACAACAATATGCAGAATTGTACGTGGATCACATAGTTCGTCTGCATGGAATCCCAAAGACTATAATCTCTGATAGAGGGACTCAGTTTGTAGCTCATTTTTGGGAACAATTGCATGAGTGTTTGGGAACCCAGCTGATCCGCAGTTCCAGTTATCATCCGCAGACCGATGGTCAGACAGAGAGAATAAATCGGATTTTGTAAGATATGTTGAGAGCAAGCATCTTGCACTTTGACAAGAGTTCGGACAAGTGTTTGTCCTTGGCAGAGTTCTCCTACAATAACAGCTATCAAGCCCGTTTGAAAATGGCACCGTTCGATGCTCTTCACGGACGTAGATGCCGCACTCCGCTTGTGCCGGAACTTTTGCCGCGTTCTCCAAAATTCACCTAAACACTTAAAATTCTACCATTGTGAAAGTTGTCCATCCTTATGAGGGACACAACTTTCATGTAGATTGGCATTTCAAATTTTGAGGGGAAAAGCTTGCAAAATGAGTTGCAAGGCGGAATTTACTGTTTGCCAAGACAGGCTGACATTCACTTTTGGCAATCAAATAACTCCAAATCTGTGTAGAAAAACCCTATATAGCCTTTGTAGAAAATGTTAAGGGTAACTAGATCTACAACTTTGGTATTCATCACTTGGTCAACTTCTATACAAAAATTTGGAGCAAATTCATTTCAAACACGGCACCAGCAAAACAAAACCGTCAGAGCGTCGCGCGCCGCGACGTCGCGCGCTCGCACGCCGCCCATCGCCGGCCGTGCGCCGCCGCGCCCCGGCGGCCGCGCCCGCGCCTCCCGAGGCCGCGCGCCGCCCGAGGCTCGCCCCCGCCCGAGGTCGCCCGGACCCCGCCGCGCCCCCCGCCCCTAGGTGCGTCGAGTCCACACCGCCGCGCGCGCCGTGCGCGTGCGCGCGCCACGGACCGGCGGTCCGTCGGCCGCGTCGCCGCCATACGCGCGCCGCCCGAGCACCGTAGCACGGCGGGGCATCTTCGCCGTCACCCCCTCATCACCGCGGACGCGCCAAGACGCGTATAAAAGCGCCCCATCACTCCTCCGCGCACCAGCCTGAGCCGCCCGCCGCCATTGCCGCCGCCGCCCGGTGCTAGAGCTCGCCGCCCGTGCTCAACGCCATCCAACTGCCCTGTTAGCTTCCCTAGATCCTAGTGAAGCTCTCGCGCTCGCTTGTTGCCCAGCATTGCGCCATCTCACCGCCTTTTCCCGAGCCGCCGCGGCCACCGCCGCCGGTCGCCGCCGAACCTCGTCGCCGGCCACCTCCGTGCCCCAACCACGGCAACCTACGGCTCCTAGGTGAGCATGTGGTCGAGCCGGCCGCTTGCCCGGCCGGCGGCGCCGCCAACTCGCCGGCGCTAGCCGTGCCCGCGCCGCCCGGCCCGGCCAAGGGCCGAATTGCTTTGATTGCAATAGTTCTAGAGTGCTTCGCGTAAAATCCAGGGCCTGGTTGTGAAGATCACTATCTAAGTTTTCTTGCAGTTCAGTCCAGTGCCTTAGAAAATTCTTAGAAATTCGTAGAAACATCAGAAAAATACCAAACCAATTTGTTAGGTTCAGGAAGAGAAATCCCACCACTTTTGTTATTTGCACATGGCTTGATTCTAAATAGTTTTAGCATGCAAAATACAAATGTGAAAAACCTAGATCTGGCATAACTTTAAATCCATAACTCCTATGTATCCGAATTTTGGACATGTTGCGTGTTAGGTCATGACTAGCAGCTATGCTAAAAATTGCACAAAGTTATGCAGTAGATCTTGTTAAATAAGTTGTTCTCCATTCCTGCAAAAACTGCCTAGATGATTTTTCTTGCTAAATATATTTATGTTTTTGAGCTCAACTTGTGCACCCTGTCTTGTGATGCCAAAATGCACATCTTGTGAATTAATCATGATTTTTGGCCTAACAAAAATATTTATTCTTGATTTATGCATGTTTTCCTTTGTAAATTAATGAACTAAGATTAGTAGAGTTCCTAGGTGAATATGCTGGTTCTTTAGACTTGTTTAGGACCAGAGAGCATGCATGAGAGAGTTTGGATCATTTGGATGCTCATTTATTTATGTATGCATTTAAATTGAATCACTAGCTAGCCTTTGTTATTTTCAATAGTATTTAACTTTCTAGCATCCAACACTTACATGTGGGTCCAATGGACCAGGATAGGTGCTAATATGGTTAAGAAACACTTCCTTAATTTTTGGTAATTTAATTGCTTAATAAAAGCTTAAAAGCCCCCTTTTTATATCAAAGAGAAATAAATAAAGGAAAACCCCTAATTAATTCTTTTTCCTTTTTGAAAGTATTATTTAATGTAATTAAAAGATAATTAATTATCATTGCTGATAAGAAATTAATTCATGAATAAAAATATTATTCCTATCTTTGCTTGCGAAAGGAAAAAGATTAAAGCATTCACATGAAATGACAAGTACAATAAAGACCTTTAGTCAAATGTACAATAAAAGAATAACCCATGTACAACCAATAACCTTCCTAAAAGAGAAACACTAGCTAGATGCTTGTTAAGGTGAATATGACCAACCAAGAGTTGGATAAGACAACAAACTTGTCGGGGACCGCCCTAGGGGTCCCCTCAAATAATGGGGGAACCCTCACTTAAATTCCTGCATCAAAATGAACTAAGCCTAACCATGCAGAGAACTAACCATGCAGGACGTGGCCCATGCAGCAGGACTTCGGAGGCCCACCAAGACAGCTCGCCTATGAGACCCCTCGAGCAGGCTCCGCCTCGCCCGAGGGTACGCTCCTCCTCGAACGGGCTCCGCCCCGCTCGAGGGGCAACCCCCTCCTCGAACGGGTTCCGCCCCGTTCGAGGGGCGACCCTTCCCTCGAGCGGTCCCGCCCCGCTCGAGGGCTCGCTCCCCCTCGAGCGGGCCTCGCCTCGCTCGAGGGTTCGCTCCACCCTCGGGCCGGGGCCCGCCACGCTCACGGGCACCCCACACGCGTGCGCCGGCCCGTACTTGGGCATTTAACGCCCGACGCCGCGGGACGGCGCCATCATGCGCCGGGGCTCACGCCCGTGCCGCCGCACCAACTCCCCAGGGAGGAGCCCATCCCGGCCACTATGGGGTGGACTGTGCGGTACGGCCGGCGTCAGTCCCATGACACCGCGCGCACGCCACTGTACGGCTAACGCGCTCGACCCTCGAAAGGGGGCCGGGCGCACCCTCGACTCCACTTTCCCGTGACCCTGCAGGTTAGGTGAGGGGCGCTAGGCCGGTGGGTGGCCATCCCGGCCACTGTAACGGCGCGGCCGCCGTACCCACGCGCGCGGGCACACGCCCCGACTCCGCGGGCGCACGCCCGAGCACCGGCAAGAACCACTCCACCACCGCGAGCTCATTGGGAAGGAACGCCGTTCGCCCGCTCCCCGTGCCCCGTACCGCCCATCATCGCACCTCCCTCGAAGCCTATCAGGGGACGCCATCGCCATCTGCCGCCTCCTACCCTCGAACCGCCACTGTTCGGGTACAAGGTAGGCCATCATGGCCGGATCGCAGCAAAGATCGACCGGGACGGTCGCCCGCTCTACACCGTAGCACGACGTGCTCCCACACGCAGCCTAGGTAGCGCGGCGTGCATGTAACTCGCCGCTCCCTTGGCCTATAAAAGGGAAGGCGAGCCCCCAGCCGCGGGGGGACGGATCCGGAGGAACACAGCGCACTGTGCACTCACTCTCTTATTCTCCCACAACATCTTCAGCTACTCACCAGGGACTTGGGAGCCACGCTTCCTCTCCCGCCTTGCTTGTATTTGCCCCACTACAAGCACCCCCGGTGCTGAGCAATATAGTGCCACGAGCACACCACCGCCTTGGACGTACGGTCCCCTCGGCGGAACCGGGATAAATCCTTGTGTCATTTGTTGCTTAGCATCGACCATTGAGGGATAGACCTAGGCGTTATCTACTGGTTAGTGTCGGGACCATATTCCGCGCCGACAAAACTATCACATCACCTAAACGTGCATTGCATTCCGTGTAGATCTTCCGGACGGAGATTACTCCCTTGTCCCGGAACCAGAGGAAGGAGGAGCGGAAGCTTCACTGCAATACGTGGAAGTGCTCAACACCGAGGGTGCCCTGGCTAACCTAGCTGACGAAGGCAAGCTCCGGTGCATCTAACCTAGCTTTCAAATTCTTTATTCAATTATCTATGGATGATTGTGCATTTACGTTCAGGAGTTGAATGAACCCCTAGATGCATGATCCATAAGTACCTTTGTCCTCACTAGTATGATAAGTCGATAGCTGCTAAGCTATATGACCGTTACAAGTGGAGCGATGACCGTACTCACGAGAATAGGTTCCTAGATAGGAATCACAATATACCATAAATGGATTGCTCACGTGGTAAGAGCATGGGATCTGGGCTCCGGTCCAGTGGTTATGTGGGCTAAGTTTTTGAACGTACTAAGCACATGTCGGGAATGGGATGAAGGATCGGATGGCGACTAGAGAGGGGGGAGTGAATAGGAGCCGGTAAAAATTCTTCCCAAAGAACCCGGCCTATGTCCTACTCAAAACCCGGTCACACACAAGCGATGGATCGAATCACGCACCAATCGCCAAGACCACGAGGTTATGGATCAACCTCTAGCCTTAGGAACGATTCCTCGAAGCACACGCGGAAGCACTAGAAAGGGGAGGAAGGAATCGAACCAAGAAGCAAAGCACACGGGCTGCGCGGACCGTCCGCGCGGGAGGGGCGGACCGTCCGCAAGAGCCGCGCGGACCGTCCGGCCGGGTATCACGGACCGTCCGCACCCGGCCGCGGACCGTCCGGCCTTAGCCGCGGACCGTCCGTTAATTTACACGAACGACCCAAAGACACCCCCGTGCCACGGACCGTCCGCGGGGAGCACGCGGACCGTCCGCCAAGCACCCGCGGACCGTCCGCCCGACACCGCGGACCGTCCGAAACTTCGTCCAACCAAAAACCAAAATCACAACGGATCGAAACAAAGGACGAGCAAGAACACGAAGAACTCGGGACGAACTCGAGCGGCGCGGACCGTCCGCCAGGAGGCCGCGGACCGTCCGCGAGGCTCGGACAGAACAGAAAAATGCCCGACCTCGAAAGTCAACTCCCCCAAATCATCATCAGATTTCCCAAACGGTTGAAGCTGTGGAGACAAGGGTTTGTGTACTTGAAAAGCGTCACACAAGGATGCTATAGCCCAAAAATCTTGCCTCCTAACTCCCTAAATCACCGGGAATCGCGAATCCTTTGAGCACCACCAAAACCTAGAGCACCGAACGAAAACTCACGAATCGAAGTAGTTTCCCGGCGTTTGAGGGCACAATATCAAGCACAAAGATGCACAAGACATCTATCCATGTTTCCCTCAAAGAAATCTGGGAAGAAACTCACTCAAATCCGCGGAATCACACCGGGAACAAAGGCACGAAAATAAGCACAAAAAGCCACGAAAAACAACCCCGAATCTTCTATACAAACCAGGAAAGATTCACAAGGTCTAGCATGCCGCCCTAGCATCCATCCCTCTCAACAAATCTCTCATGAAGCTCTCATGCTAGCCTAGAGAAAAATGGAAAAATGGCTACGAAAATGAGAAAGAGGAGGGAGCAAATGAAACCCTAAGTCGCCGAGAGAGAGAGCCATCAACACACACTCATGGCTTATATATCAGGTCCCGCCGGAGTGGTAAATGACTCGACTACCCCTAACTACACTACTGGCGATACAACCCACGTAGGGGCATTTTGGTAAAGTTTGTGGGTCTTCCCATCGGACGGCCATGCCTTTGCCGCACCCCACGTCCTCCCGACGCAAGCCATGCGATCCCGCCGCGTGTCCTCCGCCTCGAAGCTTCCCGACACGCCTGGATCCCATCTCCGTCGTGTTGGGCCCTCGGACATGGTTTTGAGGCCCAAACCAAGAAACCGTCCGCCGATGGTTTTGTGGGCAAACCACCAAACCCCGCGTGCTCGGTCCGGCCTCCCGCCAAACCACTTGACTTGACCGCCACCGTGCACCGGCTCACTTGTCCATGACTTGGTCTTGCTTGTGTCGCCACCATGTGACCCGCACCCAGTCCCGCTGTCCACCGGGTCCCTCGAACCGAGCCTACTTGTCTCTCCATCTCCCGGAGGCCCCTCAAGGCTGAAGACCTTTCGCGCCCATTCTTCACCTGCAACAACACGAACTAGGCCGCGGCCTACACACTCGCGCACTAAGCCAAGAGTCGGTCCAACACCCGTTGTCAATCACTCATCACTAAGGAGCGGTCATCCACCGACCACCGGGACGCTCCCGGTCCACAATCTCCCCCTTGATGAGTGCATTGACAACACACAACGCGAAATGAAATTCGAGTAAAAGAGAAAAGAAAGAAGAAAGAAAAACAAAGAAGCTCAACTCATGACCAAAACCGAAGAAAGGCGAAGAAAGGTCACAAGCCAAGCAAAGCACAAAATCCACACCGAAAACAAGAAGAAAGCTCCCCCGAACAAATGCCTCCCCCCGAACATGTGGATGCACACTTCCAAATTTCAGCTCACCTTTTTCTGAATTTTCATTAAGCTCACCTTTTCTCCCCCTTGTTGACAATGTATGAATCAAGGTGAAAATGCGAAATGCAAAGCAAAGCATATAAACATCTACATGAGCTTCTCAAATAGGCCAAATCTAGTGTCAAAGGCTAAAAATGAGACAAAGATCACACACATGAATCATAGCATAGTCAAAGCATTGCCACAAGTAATATATGAAAATACAAGCATGTGACAAAGCAAAATTTTCAGATTTAAGCAGTTTTACCAAAAGAAGACTCGCTTCACATGTAAAAGCCTATCCATGTCACACTTGAGCCACAAACATGCATATTACTCAAAGATCATACAAGGATATCAAATTCTCAAGCAAAAGATCATGGCAAACACCCATAAAACAAAGCATGTCATGTCAAAGCTCATGAGCCATGTGTCCACTTCGGGGAGACTTCTCCACTGGTGAACATCATGCAACATGTTTTGCACCCATATGTGAAAGATAAGACATTTTAAACATAGACATGATGGATGGAGCATTTTTCAAGCATTATGCACTTCTTTTCAAGGTTAATTCATTTCATGGTACATGAAGTGCCTTTGCGGCAAAAAGAAGCTTATGCTCCCCCATGAATGCAACATAGGCTAAACATTCACAATGATATCCGGCCTTTGGCCCAAATGCAAGAACAGGGCATCCAAGCACAATCTAAGCATGAAAAGCATATTTAGACCAAACTCGTGACATGGATACACAACTACACACGAGTGGAGCATATTTCATCAAAAATTAGTCAAGTTAAGCATTTATCTCAAAAGGGGCTATCTCACCACACATATATCTCAAATATTCCAAGAGCATAGCCTCACATCACCATTTCTCCACACATATAACCAATATCTCACAAATAGCCAAAGAGACTCAAATATGGCATATGAAAGAAGCTCATCATCCTAAAATGCAATATGACACAAATGCAACATGATATATGACAAGATGGCTATCCTACCATGGTTTATACATCAAGCAAAGCATGTATATACATCAAAATAAACATGGTATGATACATATGGTACAAAAAGGAAATCTCCCAAGAATCAACTAGCAAGGGCAACATACCCCAAGTTCCCCCCGCAAGCGCACAAATGTAGCTTGGTCGAGAGGCTTTGTAAAGATGTCGGCTAGCTGATCTTGGGTAGGGACATGGCTCAAAACAATGGTTCCTTTCTCCACATTGTCCCTCAGAAAATGATACCTCACTTCTATATGTTTGGTTCTGGAGTGAAGCACTGGGTTTTTGGCTACGCTTATGGCACCGGTGCTATCACAAAGAAGTGGAATCGGGTGCACTCCTCACCAAAGTCTCTCAAAGTGTATGAAATCCACAACAAGCGGGAGCAACAACTAGCGGCAGCAACATACTCCGCCTCCGTGGTAGACCGAGCTACACTAGACCGCTTGCGGGAAGACCATGAGACCAACGAAGAACCAAGAAACCGACAAGTACCGAAGTAGACTTCCTCTCGACTCGACAACCGACAAAATCCGCATCGGAAAAACCATGAAGAGTCGAGTCGAGGAGGAAGAATACCAAAGGCCAAGACCAGGGGCAGACTGTAGGTACCTGAAAATCCTCTTGACGGCCTGTCGATGTGACGTCCTCGGCGAAGCCTGAAAACGAGCGCACAGACACACGCTGAACTGTATGTCTGGCCTCGTCGCCGTCAAGTAGAGGAGGGAGCCGATCATGCTCCTGTACTCCCGCTGGTCCACTGGTTCTCCGTCCTCATCCGCATCCAAAGTGGCCGTACTCCCCATGGGAGTCGACATCGGCTTCACATCTTGCATCTGGAACTTCCTCAGCATGTCTTTCGTGTACTTGGTCCGGTGCACAAATGTACCGTCCTTCACTTGCTTGATCCGCGGCCCGAGAAAATACCGCAACTCGCCCATCATGCTCATCTCGAACTCCCTCGCTCATCTCATCCGCAAACTTGGCAACAAGGTTATGTGACGAGCCACCAAAGACAATATCATCCACGTATATCTGAACAATCAGCAAGTCATTCCTATGCTTGAGGAGAAACAAGGTTCTATCCACTTGTACCCATCACAAACCCTTTGCTCAAAAGAAAACCTCTCAATCTCCCATACCAAGCACGGGGCGCCTGTTTCAACCCATACAGAGCCCTTTTCAACCCGTATACCCCGTGTGGGTACAACTCGCTCTCAAACCCAGGCGGCTGCTTCACATACACCTCCTCCTCTATGACCCCATTCGGAAAAGCACTCTTCACGTCCATCGAAACAACTTGAACCCTTTAGCCACGGCAAAGGCTAGAATGATCCGAATTGCCTCAAGACGGGCCACGGGGAGCAAAGGTCTCCTCATAGTCGATCCCCTCCTTCGACTAAACCCCTGAGCAACAAGTCTGGACTTGTTCCTCACAACCATCCCATTCTCTCCCTCTTTGTTCTTCCAAACCCACTTGGTTCGTATGGGATGGCAATTTGGAGGTGGTTCAACTAACTCCCACACCTGGTTCCTCTCAAAGTTTTCCAACTCCTCATGCATAGAATTGACCCGGTTTGCATCGGATAAAGCATGTCCAATGTCCTTGGGCTCAAAAGTAGCAACAAAAGCAACATGAGCAAAATGAGAGGAATTCCTGGACCTCGACCGTGTAGTGCGTTCATTGATGTCTCCAATGATCTTCGACAGGGGATGCACTTCTTGAATCCGCCGGGGAGCCTCACGCCTCGAGACTACCTCCCCCTCAACTTCAGCTTCTCTCGCCTGGTCCTCTTGTTGCACCGTCGTTGTCCATGAAGTAGACGGTCCATGCTCCAAAGTAGTCGTAGGGGAAGTAGTGGGTACATGCTCTGCTTCATGCGCATGGTTCTCCCCTTCATCATCTCCAGCTTCATCTTTCTCCTCTTCAAAGAGGTCCTCGGCCATCTCTTCATCACCTGCACATTCAAAGCCAAGAGAGGTACATGGCATTGTCTCGTCGAAGGTTACCTCGCAAGTCTCCATGATTTTGTTAGTCTCAAGGTTAAGCACCCTATAGGCTCTAGAGTGGTTAGCATATCCAAAGAAAATACCATCACTAGACCTAGCCTCAAACTGTTCGAGTTTTCCCTTTTTCAGAATAAAGCATTTGCAGCCAAAAACTCGAAAATGACTCACTTTGGGTGCCCGACCATGCATAAGCTCATAACAGGTCTTCTTCTTGAAAGCTCTCAATAAAATCCGGTTGGAAACATGACAAGCTGTATTGACCGCCTCAGCCCAAAACCTCCTAGGAGTCCTGTGCTCATCGAGCATCGTCCTAGCCATCTCACAAAGAGTCCGATTTTTCCTTTCCACGACTCCATTTTGAGGGGGCACATAAGGGATCGAATACTGATGTTCAAGACCTAGATCACGACAAAAGGCATCAAAACGAGAGTTCTTAAACTCAGAGCCATTATCACTGCGGATAGCTCGAATAGCATTCCCATGCCTCTCGTTTTTCAACCTCACGATCGGATCTCAAACAAAACCAAAAGTCTCACTCTTATCCTCCAAGAAGAACACCCGGGCATAGCGAGAGTAATCGTCCACCACAACAAGGACATACCACTTTCCACCCACCGAGCGAACTCGAGCCGGCCCAACAAGGTCCATATGCAACGGCTACGTCGGACGCTCGGTCATGACATCGGTCAGGGGTGGATGGGGAGTGGCTACCATCTTACCATGCCTACAAGGAGCACAAACCAAATCCTTCTCAAGCTTCAACTTCGGCAATCCTCGGACAAGGTCAAGACCACTCAAGCGGGAAACCAAATCAAAGCTCAAGTGTCCCAACCGCCTATGCCATTTCCACAAATCGGGAAGAAGGACCAGCCATCAAACAGCGAGCAGGACCCAAAGAACGAGAGAAATCAGCCCTGAAAATCTGACCCTCGGGGATGATCATACAGACAAGATCACCTCGAGAATCAAGCAAGCGAGACTCGCCAGACTTGAAACGCACCTCAAAACCCTCATCAAGCAACTGAGAAACCGAAAGCAAGTTAAAACCCAAAGACTTCACAAGAGCCACTCTCTTCAACGTTACCTTGTCACTCACATGCACAACACCCTCTGAAAGCACCCTACCTCGTCCATTGTCCCCAAATGTAATGTACATCTTTTCCTTCACTGGGGTGAGGCTGGAGAACCACTTCTTATCTCCGGTCATGTGTTGAGAACACCCGGAGTCGATCAACCAAATGTTCTCCAAGCCTCCTGCCTCATCCTCCGAGTCGGAGTCGCTATCTTCCTTCACACTCTTCTTGCTGCTCGAGCTATGGGCCATGCCACAAAAGCCCTCAAGCGCCACACAGCTCAGCCCGCTCAGGTTCCGGCTTGTACTCTTCTTGCCACTGCGCCTCCCGGCGTCTTCATCTTCGCTGCTTGAGCTTGACTGCTCCTCGCTTGAGCTTGAGTCGACGTCGCTCGCACCGGCCACCATCGCTCTTGCCTTGTTCTTCTTGTAGGTGCTCTTGCTCGGTCGCCGCTTGTCCTTGTCCTTGCTCTTGGTCTTGTTGAAGTGCTTGCCCTTGGAGGAGTACTTGTCTTCACGCCTCGGGTGCGCCTTGTACTCGTTCACCTTGTACTTGTTCTCCTCGCTTCGGGCACTCGGCGATGAAGTGGCCACGCTTGCCACACTTTTAGCACGTCCCCGAGCTCCGCCTTGCGTTCCTCCGACTCTCATGTAGTCGTTCAAACCTTCTTGAGAGCAAGGCCGCCTCCTCCTCGCCCAACGACATCAAACTCCTCATCCGGAATGGACATAAGAGAGGACAAAAGAAAACTGTCGACGAGGAAGGGTTAGATTTGCCCTTTGATCCTCCCACAAGAGCAAGACTATGGTCAGTTGAGCCCTCATGCTTGGATAGCAACTTCCTGTCAACCTCAGCCGACTTGAGCTTAGAAAAGAGGTCATCCAACTCAATAGTCAAATAATTCCCAAACTCCTTGATGGCCTCAACCTTAGCACCCCAAACATTTGGGTCCAAGACATGCAAGAGCTTTAAAGCCTGATCATGCTCGGAATACGGAAAATCCTCAACATTTGCTTTCATGTTGTTCACGATGGAGGTGAACCTCTGAAACATCGCATCAATGTCCTCACCGGGAAGTGGAGTGAAATTCTCATATTGCATCCGGTAAGAGACAAAGAGGCGAGCCTTCACATGGTTATCACCACCGTGAGCAACCAACAACTTATCCCAAATTTGCCAAGCAAGACTCAAATGGCGAACACGCTCAAACTGCGGATCACACAAGCTCCGGCACAAGTGATCAACGGCTTTTGCATTAGCCTCATACTTGGCCTTGGCATCGGCATCGGTCACCATAAGAGTATGGATGTTGACCGGAATAGCATAGGTCTTGTCAAGCACAATAAAATCCAACAGCTTTCCTCGAAGAAAGATCATCATACGAGCCGCCCACTTGTGGTAACCCTTGCCATCGAAGTGCGGCGGACCGCCCCGCTCAACGTACGAAATCGTAGGATTCGAGACTTGTCAAAGTCGCAAAGAATCCGGCACCAAGCTCTGATACCAATTGAAGGATCAGGTGGCGACTAGAGAGGGGGGAGTGAATAGGAGCCGGTAAAAATTCTTCCCAAAGAACCCAGCCTATGTCCTACTCAAAACCCGGTCACACACAAGCGATGGATCGAATCACGCACCAATCGCCAAGACCACGAGGTTATGGATCAACCTCTAGCCTTAGGAACGATTCCTCGAAGCACACGCGGAAGCACTAGAAAGGGGAGGAAGGAATCGAACCAAGAAGCAAAGCACACGGGCTGCGGCGGACCGTCCGCGCAGGGGGGCGGACCGTCCGCAAGAGCCGCGCGGACCGTCCGGCCGGGGTATCGCGGGCCCGTCCGCACCGGCCGCGGACCGTCCGGCCTTAGCCGCGGACCGTCCGTTAATTTACACGAACGACCCAAAGACACCCCCGTGCCACGGACCGTCCGCGGGGAGCACGCGGACCGTCCGCCAAGCACCCGCGGACCGTCCGCCCGACACCGCGGACCGTCCGAAACTTCGTCCAACCAAAAACCAAAATCACAACGGATCGAAACAAAGGACGAGCAAGAACACGAAGAACTCGGGACGATCTCGAGCGGCGCGGACCGTCCGCCAGGAGGCCGCGGACCGTCCGCGAGGCTCGGACAGAACAGAAAAATGCCCGACCTCGAAAGTCAACTCCCCCAAATCATCATCGGATTTCCCAAACGGTTGAAGCTGTGGAGACAAGGGTTTGGATACTTGAAAAGCGTCACACAAGGATGCTATAGCCCAAAAATCTTGCCTCCTAACTCCCTAAATCACCGGGAATCGCGAATCCTTTGAGCACCACCAAAACCTAGAGCACCGAACGAAAACTCACGAATCGAAGTAGTTTCCGGCGTTTGAGGGCACAAGATCAAGCACAAAGATGCACAAGACATCTATCCATGTTTCCCTCAAAGAAATCCGGGAAGAAACTCACTCAAATCCGCGGAATCACACCGGGAACAAAGGCACGAAAATAAGCACAAAAAGCCACGAAAAACAACCCCGAATCTTCTATACAAACCAGGAAAGATTCACAAGGTCTAGCATGCCGCCCTAGCATCCATCCCTCTCAACAAATCTCTCATGAAGCTCTCATGCTAGCCTAGAGAAAAATGGAAGAAAAATGGCTACGAAAATGAGAAAGAGGAGGGAGCAAATGAAACCCTAAGTCGCCGAGAGAGAGAGCCATCAACACACACTCATGGCTTATATATCAGGTCCCGCCGGAGTGGTAAATGACTCGACTACCCCTAACTACACTACTGGCGATACAACCCACGTAGGGGTATTTGGGTAAAGTTTGTGGGTCTTCCCATCGGACGGCCACGCCTTTGCCGCACCCCGCGTCCTCCCGACGCAAGCCATGCGATCCCGCCGCGTGTCCTCCGCCTCGAAGCTTCCCGACACGCCCGGATCCCGTCTCCGTCGTGTTGGGCCCTCGGACTTGGTTTTGAGGCCCAAACCAAGAAACCGTCCGCCGATGGTTTTGTGGGCAAACCACCAAACCCCGCGTGCTCGGTCCGGCCTCCCGCCAAACCGCTTGACTTGACCGCCACCGTGCACCGGCTCACTTGTCCATGACTTGGTCTTGCTTGTGTCGCCACCATGTGACCCGCACCCAGTCCCGCTGTCCACCGGGTCCCTCGAACCGAGCCTACTTGTCTCTCCATCTCTCGGAGGCCCCTCAAGGCTGAAGACCTTTCGCGCCCGTTCTTCACCTGCAACAACACGAACTAGGCCGCAGCCTACACCTGCGCACTAAGCCAAGAGTCAGTCCAACACCCGTTGTCAATCACTCATCACTAAGGAGCGGTCATCCACCGACCACTGGGACGCTCCTGGTCCACATGGGACCGGTAAGCCTAGTACCTTAATGAGACGGCTAGGGATGGAACTGTCACTACTCTTGGGATTCGCTCTCACGGCTAGCTACCGGTGGTGTATGGTGACTTCGGGTATCTCGCGGGGTATGCCGGATAGCCTGCACCAAAGACTGTGGCCTTTCATCCCGACCCGGGGGTTTTTGGAAATGGCTTGGGACAGCTGTACCTTTGTGGGTAGCCTACCGTGTGTTTGGGTCTACCTTGCAAGGTTTAAATCAATCGATTGTCGGCCTCTCACCGTTATCCGAGACTACTTATTCCACTAGTCATGAGATCCCTAATGATGGAAGATGATGAATACTATGCTTGATTAATTGCATTGTACAACTTTGTTTGTAATAGTTGGCTAATGTAGTAAAGATTAAACCTACTGGAACTTGTGTTAAAATCTTGAAAGTAAGGACCTACTCTTTGTTACTTTTCAGCAAAGGCAACCCAGTAGCCAAAAAGCCTTTCACGGTCTAGATTTGGTGAAGTAGTTATCACCGACGGGTACGACTTGCTGAGTATTAGTATACTCATCCTTGCTATAATATGTTGATCCAGGTAATGCCTTCAGTGATGTGTGGCCCGGAGAGATCCCGCCCGGCTGGGAGCTGGAGTGGATGGAGGACGACTACTGAAAGCATCATGGATGGCCTCCCATGGTGTCTTCGCTTCCGTTAGTTCATTTCCGCTGCTTTCGAAAACTCTGAACTATTTCATCATGGCAAAACTATGGTTTGTAATAAATAAACCCCTCGGGGTACGAATTTGGATATTAATGTTGTTGTATCTCTGGACTCGCCTTCGAGTGAGTTTTAATGCAGATATTCGATCCTTGTTACTTTTCAAGTGATTTACTGGGCGTTAACCCGGCAACTAACGACAGGATGATACTTTATTATTGCTTAATGACCAAAGTGGATCGGTCTTAGGCGATAGTACGGTATTTTCCTGGGCGGATTGTCACATACTTGCTGGACTTCCAAGAAAAGAAGCCCCGGAAGTGAAGAAAGAAGAAGCAGGGCAAGAGAATATTGAAGGGGCAACACATAATGAAGGAGGACCAATCCAAGGAATCAAAATTCGCTAGGTCGAAGAGGTACAAGGAATAAGTTTGGCGAATGCAAAGCCGTCAAAGGAGTTCGAACAAACGGATTGGATCCCAATTAACTTCAAAGAAATGTTCAACAAGAGGAGACCATACCCGAACCAAAAAGAATCTGCGAGAGCTATGGAATTCAACTTTCCAAAGGAGGGGCACTATGGGTATGAGTTGTCAAAGAATCATTGAGGAACCAAGTTGAGAAGTACCTTGGTTCGTGTGTGATGAGTGATTGACCGGATGGTTTGAAGCTTTGTGTGTGTAGTGTTGAGTTGTGTTGTGTGTGTTTTATTTTGTGTATTTACCTTATTGTTTATGTGTAGTGTTGTCAATGCACTCGTGAGGAGTGGTTGACAACGTTGTGTGGACTGACTCTTGGCCTAGTATTGCAGGTGTTGGTTGCGGCTTGGTTTGCGTTGGTGCAGGTGAAGAACAGGCGCGAAAGGTCTTAGCCTTGCGGGGCCTCCGAGGAGTGGAGAGACAAGTAGGCTTGGTTCGAGGGACCCGGTGGCCGACGGGATCAAGTGCGAGCCGCATGGTGCAAGAAAAGGAAGAAGAAGTCGTGGACATGGAGCCGGTGCATTGGTGGTGGCCAAGTCAAGGAACGAGGCAAGACTGAGTAGACCGTCCGGGCGCCGGAGGTGAAAGGCTTGGCGAGCTCGACGCTTGGCGTGGTGAGGCCGGGCCGTGTACGCGGGGTTTGGTGGTTTGGCCACAAAACCATCGGAGGAGGGTTTCTCGGTTTGGGCCTCAAAACCGAGCCCGAGGGCCTGCGTGACGGAGACGGTATCCGGGTGCGTCGGGAAGCTTCGAGGCGGGTGACACGCGGCATGATCTAGGTGCTTGCGTCGGGAGGACGTGAAGGCCTGATGGATGCGCGGCCGTCCGATGGTGAACTTCATGTGTTGACCAAAACGCCCCTGTGAGGGCTTGTGTTGTACTCCTAGTGTAGGGGCACTTCGGTCTTTTCCGGAGGGCCTATATATAGGAGGAGGGGGCTGAATTTTCAGCCAACTCTCGGGCTAGAGGCGGCGGTACTCTTTCATTTTGGAGTGCTTTGGGAGAGAGGGAGAGAGGGGAGAGTGGCTCTTTGATTGGAGCTTTTTGCCATCTTAGATTTGATTTCTAGGAGTGGCTTGTAATCGTTTGGACAAGATATTCATAGTGATTTCATCCTCTAAATCTTGTGCCAATCTTTCTATTCCCGAATTTCTTTTATTGCTTTTTCGGAGCTCTTTTTGTGCTATTTTCGTGCTTGTTTTCGTGCCTTTGTTCCCGGTGTGATTCCGCGGATTTGAGTGGGTTTCTCCCCGGATTTCTTTGAGGGAAACATGGATAGATGTCTTGTGCATCTTTGTGCTTGGTCTTGTGCCCTCAAACGCCGGGAAACCACTTCGATTCGTGAGTTTTCGTTCGGTGCTCTAGCTTTTGGTGGTGCTCAAAGGATTCGCGATTCCCGGTGATTTAGGGAGTTAGGAGGCAAGATTTTTGGGCTATAGCATCCTTGTGTGACGCTTTTCAAGTCCCCAAATCCTTGTCTCTACAGCTTCAACCGTTTGGGAAATCCGATGATGATTTGGGGGAGTTGACTTTCGGGGTCGGGCGTTTTCGGCTCCGTCCGCACTGGCGAGACGGTCCGCGACGACCGGGCGGACGGTCCGCGCGGCTAGGGTTCGTCCCGTGTTCTTCGTGTTCTTGCTCGTCTTTCGTTTCGATCCGTCGCGATTTTGGTTTTCGGTTGGACGGAGTTTCGGACGGTCCGCGGTGTTGGGCGGACGGTCCGTGGGTGCTTGGCGGACGGTCCGCGTGCTCCCCGCGGACGGTCCGTGGTTCGTGGTGTGCCACTGGTGGTTCTGTTGGCTTTAACGGACGGTCCGCGGCTCGGGCGGACGGTCCGCGGCTCGGGTGCGGACGGTCCGCGGTACCCGGCCGGACGGTCCGCGCGGCCCTTTGCGGACGGTCCGCCTGTCCGGCCGGACGGTCCGCCCGAGGGCCGAGCGCTTTGCTTCTTGGTTCGATTCCTTCCCCCCTTCTTTCGTGCTTCCGCGTGTGCTTCAAGGAATCGTTCCTAGGACTAGAGGTTGATCCATAACCTCGTGGTCTTGGCGATTGGTGCGTGATTCGATCCATCGCTTGGGTGTGACCGGGATTTGAGTAGGGCATAGGTCGGGTTCTTTGGGAAGAATTTTTACCGGCTCCTATTCACTCCCCCCCCCTCTCTAGTCGCCATCCGATCCTTCAATCATCCGAAGAGATTATCCAAAGGCTTTTCAATGAGGAAGAAGAGGTAGATTTGGATTACATTACCGAAGTAAAGAGGATTATGGGTGTGAAGCCGGAGGCCTCGCCATATGCACACCTAGCCGAGGTGTATGCTATTGGAGCCAATCATGTCGAAGGTACCTCTCTACGGACTCCTCAAATAAGTTGCACCATTAATGTGGAGAAAGTTTGCAAAGCCTTATGTGACATAGAAGCTCATGTTAGTGTCATGTCTTCCAATATTTATTATGAGCTTCTTAGTAAAACGTTAAATCATGCTCAAACACAAATAAAATTAATCATGGGAGATGGTAGAACAACAAGACCTTTGGGTGTGCTTAGAGATTTAGATGTTGCTATCTCAGAAAAAAATATTCCAACTGATTTTTTCGTAATCGATGCTTTCCATAATGAACATGATAATATATTTCTTGTAGGTCTTTTCTTAAGTTGGTCAATGCCATTCTTGATGCCGGAAAGGGTAGAGTTACTATTGATCTAGATGGAACTAAATTCACATATGATTTCGTACTCGCTTCTCGTATTGTTTTACCCCTACCTCCTGATAACGAAAAGGTAGAATATCTTTGTTTTTTTAATACTTTCAAGGACCCTCTACAAAGAGCAATGGAGAATGATGCTATGTATGACGATCAAGACAAAGAACTAGCGGAAGCAACCGAGGGACTGAAGGCACAAGATGGAAGCCTGAATGAAGAAAATTATGAAGATAATGGAAACTTGCAACAACAAGAACCCGAAGTGCCCAATATTAATGTATGAATTTTTGGGAGCCGATAAGATGTACCCGGTCATTGTGAGTGATGAATTGAGTTTGTAGGAGATGGATAAGTCGAATTTATCGAGAAAACACAAGAAGGTGATCGGGTACTCGATAAGTGACTTGAAGGATATTAGTCTAGCCTTTTGCACCCACCACATACCACTTGAGGAACAATGCAAGCCTCTTGTCGAGCATCAAAGAAGATTGAGTCATGCCATGCACGAGGTGGTGAAGAAGGAGGTGGTCAAATTCTTGCATGCCGAAATAATATACCTCGTGCCACATAGTGAATGGGTGACCCCAGTGCACCGTGCACCAAAAAAGAGGAATAGTCATTGTAAAGAATGAGAAGAATGAGTTGATACTGCAATGGGTCAGGACCGGATGGAGAATGTGCATCGACTATAAAAAGTTGAACAAGGCAGCAAGGAAGGATCACTTTCCGTTACCATTTATCGATGAGATGCTTGAAAGATTAGCTAAACATTCTTACTATATTTTCCTTTATGGGTACTCGAGGTTCATGCAAATTCTCGTTCACTCAGATGATCAACAAAAGACAACCTTCACATGTCCATATGGAACTTTCGCATATAGAAGAATGCCATTTGGTTTATGTAATGCACCGACTACCTTTCAAAGATTAATGACGACTATATTCTTGGATTTTATTAAAGAAATTATGGAGGTATTCATGGATGACTTCTCGGTGCATGGTACGTGTTTTGAAAGTTGCTTGAAAAAGTTGGAAAAAGTTCTTGAAAGGCGTGGAGAAATTGACCTAGTGCTTAATTGGAAGAACTGTCACTTTATGGTGAAACAAGGGATAGTTTTGGGTTATGTAATCTACGAGAGAGGAATAGAGGTACACAAAACTAAGATTGAAACGATTGAAAAGTTGCCACCTCCGACAAATATCAAATCGTTAAGAAGCTTTCTCGGGCATGCCAAATTTTATAGAAGATTCATAAAGGAATTCCCAAAGATCACCAAGCCATTGAGACGACTTCTCCAAAAAGATGTGGAATACGACTTTGATGAAGAATGCTTGCGTGATTTCTGGATGTTGAAGCAATCTCTCATAAGTGCACCAAATATGCAACCTCCCGATTGGAATCTACCATTTAAAATAATGTGCGACTGTGAGACATGGGTACCCTTGGGTCCCCACTGACCAGGCTCACGGCCGTCCCCGACAAGTGGGTCCGGCCTACCAGAAGACCCGCCGACCTGTCAGTGGTCCCAACCGACGTAGTTGGCAGCCCACATGACCTTCTGAAAACCTTCTAGAAGATTCCCCAGACGACCTAGTTCATCACGACCTCAAGACTCAGCGTACAAGACAAGACCTCGATGGACTTCGCCCAAAGCAGATCGACAGGATATGGGAAGATGTGTAACATAGACTTAGGTCTCCTGGTCATAACCCACCAGGAGTCTAGGAACCGACCACGTCCGCTGGCCAATATAAGGCGAACGAGGCGACCCCTTGTACAATCACGTAATCCTCAAGCAATCTACACCAACAACTAGACGTATGGTATTACTCTCCGGAGGCCCGAACTAGTATAAACTCACCGTGTTCTCTATGTTCCACGTACTTGTGTGTGACCTTAGCCTTAGATTCCTCCCTGCCAAACAACTAAACCACAGGGACTAACACCCTCGTGGGCTGGCCAGGCCAGATCTCACCAACAGACAGTTGGCACGCCAGGTAGGGGCTGAATTAAGGTTCTTCGTGCAACTCGATGGCTTCGACCAACGGCGTCATCTTACTAGAGAGCATGGCGGACTTCCTCGTCAATCCCGTCGACATCCGCTTTGGCTCGAAGCCGGTGGAATCCATCGCTCCAGCCGCCTGCCTCATCATCGAAGGCAACGTGGTCACCACTGACCAACAGATCGAAACAGATCTGTCATCAGAGTCCCACCCACCCGCTCCAAGCAACCAGATCACTGTTGATCAATGTTGTTGAAGACATGCTCTCCAACACGATCAAAGTCTGCAAACGCATCAAGCTCCCTCGCAGAACCTCGTCGACCTCCAGCATGCCTCTTGGCTTGCGCAACACAACTCATGTGGCATCACGTTACATGAAGCGCAAGATCCAGATCGAATCCGGACTCAAGACCCAAAATCGGGGAAGCTGCAGGAGCCACCTCGACGAACCCTGCCCTATCCACTAGAACCCTAAACACACCGCGTGCTAGTGCCGTGTCCTCAAGAAGCTCCGTCGATCTCTCACGGCAGCCCACCGCCGCCGTCATATGATCCGAGAGTTGTCTCCAGACCACCTTGCATTTCAAATCACCCGCACAACCATCTCCCCGAACTATCTGGGAGAGGAGTTCGAGATCCTAGATCGCGAGATCTTGGTTGTCTCTACGGATGTGCCACCTCAAGATGGGGAAACCGATGAGCAAAGCCAAGAACGTGAGAATGCCAACACCGCGAAAACTGTCTGACGACAACAAGAGATTGTTGTTGCTACCCCAGGTGCAGGCCAACAACCGCTCAACGCGGGATAGGTCAATGCCAACGCCGTGCAACAAGCACCTACGGCACCAGCTGCCTCTCAGCAGCAACACCACGATGACCCACCTCGTGCCAACAGACTACGTGCAAGAGACCTCCTCAGGGACTTCGAGTGTGACGGCCTTGAAGTGTACAACTCTCCGCAAACCAACTTAGGAGCCACTCTTGCTGCCCTAAATCACCTCGAAGATTCTCCGGCGGTCTGACGTCTTCAAGCCAACATTGGTGTCGCCGCCGCCCAGATCGAAGAAAGAGGTCCTGGATACATCAGATCTGCAACAAGTTCCTACTCCAAAAGTAGATTAGACCGTCCTCGCCAATGATGTCACAGCCAGAGTCCTCTTGAGCCAGTGGCTGAAGAGGGACGATGTGAAAACAAAGTAGTGCAACCGGTCAATCCCGCTGCTAATACTGCGACTAATGCTCTAGCTAACCCCATAGCTAATGCCCCGGCTAACGCCCCGGCCAATGTTGTTGGCAATATCACCAATAATGCAGCCGACGCTGCCAACATTCAGAGAAGCATCGTCGCAAACCCAGGACAAAATGAAGGAACTCAACCTCCTCCATCACAAGCTAACCAAGCACAAGGAAGCCAGCGTCAACGTATAAGAGATGAAGTGGAGATAGCTCAACGTGCTAACTATGATCGCGAACATGGGGTCCCTGACGCCCTCGATGCTAAAAACCCCGTCCAAGCAGCAGATCTCCGACATATGCGTGACCAAGAGCTCCTACGACGTGCCCACTACGACCAAGACAATGGTCCTCCCGATGACCTTTACATAATCCCGGCAGCTTACGCCCTGTCTGCAAGCCCGGGAGCGGTTAACAACTTCCGTGCATACCGGACGATCAGATTCCACAATGACTTCAAACTGTCCATTGAGAAGTACGACAGTCGCTCTGATCCAAGTATATGGCTCAAGATGTACAACATTGCGGCACGCGCCTCTAGAGGCAATGAAGACCACATGGTGGGATATTCCCCCCTTGTGATGGACAAGGCACCACTCCTGTGGCTGGACAATCTACCAGCAGAGTGCATTACCTCCTGGGCAACTTTGTCTCACCTTTTCACGACCAACTACTAGGCGACCTATAATCGTCCCAGCAACACCCACCACCTCGCAAGAGTGAGGATGAGCTGCGACGAAACTCTCCGAGAGTACACCAACCGTTACTTCGAGAACCGTAACACCCTTGCAGGTGTTAAAGACAAGGACGTCATTTCCTACTACAAGAAGGGGATCACCAACATCAAGATGTTCGAGAAGATTCATGAAACTGGCGCACACACAATCGGTGACCTCGTGGCCTACGTCGATAAATTGGTCGACACTAAAGACGCGGTGATGCACGACATCAGCAGAGAAGACCACGGCGACGAGGGCACCATGTCGCGTAAACGATCTGGCGAAGCCTATGTGGCAGATCCACCAAGACCTTCCACCTTCCTTGAAGGCGACTTCAACATGGTCCTCAATGATCAGTGCCAATTCCACCGCGATGCTAAACACACCATGAGGGAGTGCGAGCAGCTGAAGCGTGCCCAAGGGTCCCGTCTACCTCCAAGAGGACTAGGAGCAACAACAATAACGACCGGAACGGTAGCCAACGTTTCGACAACCATGACTGTCGACCTGATCGACGAGATTACCGTGATCGCAGACCCTATCCTCACAACGATCACAGGGATCGACATGATTAACGCTGCGACTACCGCCACGATGATAGGTGCGACGACTACCGTCGCGATGACCTCAACAACAGGCGCGACGACCACAGGAGTGATCGTCGTGATGATCACCACGACGACCAGCGCAATGACCGACGAGATGATCGACGTGACGATCGACGTCGCAAGGACGACCACAATCGCCATGACAATAATCGGAAGGAACGGACTCCACCGCCACCACCCAAAGGGGGCAACCACAATGGTGCGTTGTAGTAGGCCAACCGTGAGATCAACTTCATCGTCGGTGGTTGCCAAGCGACCAAAAGCAACAGACAGACCCGATCAAACGCCAGGGAGATGGGCACGTCAACAGCGAAAACTCGCGGCCTCTGCGTTGGTCTGAATTCCCAATCATTTTCTCCAAGAAAGATCATTGGGTTCACATCCCTGGCCGCTGGATTTACTCGCTGGTCATCAACCCCATAGTCAACGGGGCTTTCCTGCCTAAGACCCTTATCGATGGGGACAACAGCTTGAATATCATCTTCACAGAGACAATGCGCAAGATGGAGTTCGACTTCAACAAGATGACCACTTGCGATGAGTCCTTCTACGGGGTCATGCCTGGCAAGGCTGCGTACCCCATAGGTCGTGTATGACTGCCGGTCACTTTTGGCACAGAGGAGAACTCCCGTACAGAGTACTTGACATTCGAGGTTGCGGACTTCTGCTCTTCATATCATGCTATCTTCGGACGATCTATGCTTACCAAGTTCATGGCCATACCCCACCACACCTACCTCATCATGAAGATGTCAGCACGAAACAGAATCCTTTACGTCCTCGGGGACATCATGGTCTCCTACAACTGTGAAAGCACCACCGTCGAGCTCTCCAAAGATTCGGTGATCAAAGCTGCAGCAACGGTCATGGTTGCTCAGGCCGCCAAGATCGACCAATCCACTTTACAAGTACCAAAACAGAAGCGCACAAGCACAACCCTGGACCCAAGTCCAGCTGTCAAGAAGGTTTGCCGCGGCCTACCTAACGCATCCAAGGAAGTTGTCATCGGGGCCGACCTCGACCCCAAATAGGAACTTGTGCTCACCAGTTTCCTTAGAGACAACGCTGGCATTTTCGCATGGAGTGCATCTGATATGCCTGGTGTTCCCAGGGAGCTGGCTGAGCACACACTCAAAGTCAATAAGACTGCATGACCTATCAAGCAAAAGCTTTGGTGATTTGCAAAAGATAGAAAACAAGCTATAGATGTAGAAGTCTGTAAGCTCTTAGTTGCAGGATTTATCATAGAATGTAAACATCCATGTTTGGCTCGCAAACCCGGTTCTTCTACAAAAGAAAACTGGCGTATTAGGGATGTGTATCAATTACACTGACCTCAACAAGCACTGCCCGAAGGATCCTTTCCCTCTTCCTCGTATCGACCAGGTCCTGGACTCCATGGATGGCTGTGTTCTACTATGCTTCCTCGACTGCTACTCATGGTATCACCAGATAACCCTACATCCTGATGACGAAGGTAAAACGATGTTCATAACGCCCCATGGCATCTATTGCTACAAGGTCATGACCTTTGGCCTAAAAACGCTGGACCAACATATCAGAAGGCAATCCAGAAGTGCCTGAAGTCCCAAATCGGGAAGAATGTCGAGGCCTACGTAGACGATGTGGTCGTCAAGACCACAGAGGAAGATAAGCTCATCACCGACCTCACAAAAACCTTCTCCAATCTACGAGAATTCAAATGGAAGCTCGATCCAACCAAGTGTGTCTTCGGTGTACCTTCCGGATTGCTCCTAGGCTTCATGGTTGGACACCGAGGCATTGAAGCTAATCCTGCGAAGGTCGACGCTATACGCAAGATGGCCAAGCCGTCCCACAAAAAAGACGTCATGAAGCTCATAGGCATGATGGCGGCTCTATGTCGCTTCATCAGTAAGCTCGACGAAAAAGGTTAACCCTTCTTCAAGCTATTGAAGAAGGCCGACAAGTTCGTATGGGACAACGAAGCCCAAAAAGCGTTCGAGGCTCTCAAAGAGTCCTCGACAACACCTCCAGTCATGACACCTCCAACTCCGAAGGAAATGCTACTACTCTACATCTCTGCCACCACTAATGTGGTCAGCACGGTTCTCGTTGCCGAGCATGAGGAAGAAGGGCAGGCCTATCCTGTTCAAACGACCTATGTATTAAGTGAGCGAGGTCCTGGCTGACGCTAAGACACATAATACACAACCTCAGAAGTTGCTCTACGCACTCCTAATCACATCGAGAAAGCTCCGCCACTACTTCCAAGCTCACAAGATTGTGGTACCATCATCATTCCCCTTAGAAGAAATCATCTGCAACCGTGACGCCAACAGCCGCATCGTCAAGTGGTCGATCAAGCTCGGAGAATTCGACATTGAGTTTTGCCCTAGGCAAGCGATCAAGTCGCAGATCCTCGAAGACTTTGTGTCTGAGTGGACAAAGATCCAGATGCCCCCTCCCAAGGAGCGGCCTGAACACTGGATAATGTAATTCGACGGTGCCTTTAACCTCGAAGGGGTGGGAGCGAGCATACTACTCATCTCTCCTCGGGGGGAGCGACTTAAGTACGTCGTGCAAATTCACTACAAGGCCTCCAACAATGACGCAGAATACGAAGCTCTAATCCATGGGCTCCGTATAGCAGTGTCCCTTGGCATAAAGCGACTACTAGCTTTTGGTGATCCCAAGGTCATCATCGAGCAAGTCAACAAGGAGTGGGACTGCGTCAAGGACACAATGGATGCATATTATGCTGAGATTCGCAAGCTCGAAGGCCACTTCAAGGGAATCGAGTTCCAGCATGTCCTATGGAACAACAACGTCGCTGCTGATGTACTTTCTAAATTAGGCTCTTGACGAGCTCTAGTCCCAGCAGGTGTGTTCGTCCACGACCTATGCAAAGCCTTCAATCAAGCTTCTGGACCCAGATAATCCAGAACCACAACAATGTGATCAAAACACAACACCTCCCCACGACATTCTCATGTCAGAAAAGGAAGATGATTGGCGCAAACCCTTCATAACAAGCAGACTACGTACGATGGGGACAACAGCTTGAATATCATCTTCACAGAGACAATGCGCAAGATGGAGTTCGACTTCAACAAGATGACCACCTGCGATGAGTCCTTCTACGGGGTCATGCCTGGCAAGGCTGTGTACCCCATAGGTCGTGTATGACTGCCGGTCACTTTTGGCACAGAGGAGAACTCACGTACAGAGTACTTGACATTCGAGGTTGCGGACTTCTGCTCTTCATATCATGCAATCTTCGGACGATCTATGCTTACCAAGTTCATGGCCATACCCCACCACACCTACCTCATCATGAAGATGTCAGCACGAAACAGAATCCTTTACGTCCTCGGGGACATCATGGTCTCCTACAACTGTGAAAGCACCACCGTCGAGCTCTCCAAAGATTCGGTGATCAAAGCTGCAGCAACGGTCATGGTTGCTCAGGCCGCCAAGATCGACCAATCCACTTTACAAGTACCAAAACAGAAGCGCACAAGCACAACCCTGGACCCAAGTCCAGCTGTCAAGAAGGTTTGCCGCGGCCTACCTAACGCATCCAAGGAAGTTGTCATCGGGGCCGACCTCGACCCCAAATAGGAACTTGCGCTCACCAGTTTCCTTAGAGACAATACTGGCATTTTCGCATGGAGTGCATCTGATATGCCTGGTGTTCCCAGGGAGCTGGCTGAGCACACACTCAAAGTCAATAAGACTGCATGACCTATCAAGCAAAAGCTCTGGTGATTTGCGAAAGATAGAAAACAAGCTATAGATGTAGAAGTCTGTAAGCTCTTAGTTGCAGGATTTATCATAGAATGTAAACATCCATGTTTGGCTCGCAAACCCGGTTATTCTACCAAAGAAAACTGGCGTATTAGGGATGTGTATCAATTACACTGACCTCAACAAGCACTGCCCGAAGGATCCTTTCCCTCTTCCTCGTATCGACCAGGTCCTGGACTCCATGGATGGCTGTGTTCTACTATGCTTCCTCGACTGCTACTCATGGTATCACCAGATAACCCTACATCCTGACGACGAAGATAAAACGATGTTCATAACGCCCCATGGCATCTATTGCTACAAGGTCATGACCTTTGGCCTAAAAACGCTGGACCATCATATCAGAAGGCAATCCAGAAGTGCCTGAAGTCCCAAATCGGGAAGAATGTCGAGGCCTACGTAGACGATGTGGTCGTCAAGACCATAGAGGAAGATAAGCTCATCACCGACCTCACAAAAACCTTCTCCAATCTACGAGAATTCAAATGGAAGCTCGATCCAACCAAGTGTGTCTTCGGTGTACCTTCCGGATTGCTCCTAGGCTTCATGGTTGGACACCGAGGCATTGAAGCTAATCCTGCGAAGGTCGACGCTATACGCAAGATGGCCAAGCCATCCAACAAAAAAGACGTCATGAAGCTCATAGGCATGATGGCGGCTCTATGTCGCTTCATCAGTAAGCTCGACGAAAAAGGTTTACCCTTCTCCATGCTATTGACGAAGGCTGACAAGTTCGTATGGGACAACGAAGCCCAAAAAGCGTTCGAGGCTCTCAAAGAGTCCTCGACAACACCTCCAGTCATGACACCTCCAACTCCGAAGGAAACGCTACTACTCTACATCTCTGCCACCACTAATGTGGTCAGCACGGTTCTCGTTGCCGAGCATGAGGAAGAAGGGCAGGCCTATCCTGTTCAAACGACCTATGTATTAAGTGAGCGAGGTCCTGGCTGACGCTAAGACACATAATACACAACCTCAGAAGTTGCTTTACGCACTCCTAATCACATCGAGAAAGCTCCGCCACTACTTCCAAACTCACAAGATTGTGGTACCATCATCATTCCCCTTAGAAGAAATCATCTGCAACCGTGACGCCAACAGCCACATCGTCAAGTGGTCGATCAAGCTCGGAGAATTGGACATTGAGTTTTGCCCTAGGCAAGCGATCAAGTCGCAGATCCTCGAAGACTTTGTGTCTGAGTGGACAAAGATCCAGATGCCCCCTCCCAAGGAGCGGCCTGAACACTGGATAATGTAATTCGACGGTGCCTTTAACCTCGAAGGGGTGGGAGCAGGCATACTACTCATCTCTCCTCAGGGGGAGCAGCTTAAGTACGTCGTGCAAATTCACTACAAGGCCTCCAACAATGACGCAGAATACGAAGCTCTAATCCATGGGCTCCGTATAGCAGTGTCCCTTGGCATAAAGCGACTACTAGCTTTTGGTGATCCCAAGGTCATCATCGAGCAAGTCAACAAGGAGTGGGACTGCGTCAAGGACACAATGGATGCATATTATGCTGAGATTCGCAAGCTCGAAGGCCACTTCAAGGGAATCGAGTTCCAAAGATGTCCTATGGAACAACAACGTCGCCGTCGATGTACTTTCTAAATTAGGCTCTTGACGAGCTCTAGTCCCAGCAGGTGTGTTCGTCCACGACCTATGCAAAGCCTTCAATCAAGCTTCTGGACCCAGATAATCCAGAACCACAACAATGTGATCAAAACACAACACCTCCCCACGACATTCTCATGTCAGAAAAGGAAGATGATTGGCGCAAACCCTTCATAACAAGCAGACTACGTACGATGGGGACAACAGCTTGAATATCATCTTCACAGAGACAATGCGCAAGATGGAGTTCGACTTCAACAAGATGACCACCCGCGATGAGTCGTTCTACGGGGTCATGCCTGGCAAGGCTGTGTACCCCATAGGTCGTGTATGACTGCCGGTCACTTTTGGCACAGAGGAGAACTCCCGTACAGAGTACTTGACATTCGAGGTTGCGGACTTCTGCTCTTCATATCATGCAATCTTCGGACGATCTATGCTTACCAAGTTCATGTCCATACCCCACCACACCTACCTCATAATGAAGATGTCAGCACGAAACAGAATCCTTTACGTCCTCGGGGACATCATGGTCTCCTACAACTGTGAAAGCACCACCGTCGAGCTCTCCAAAGATTCGGTGATCAAAGCTGCAGCAACGGTCATGGTTGCTCAGGCCGCCAAGATCGACCAATCCACTTTACAAGTACCAAAACAGAAGCGCACAAGCACAACCCTGGACCCAAGTCCAGCTGTCAAGAAGGTTTGCCGCGGCCTACCTAACGCATCCAAGGAAGTTGTCATCTTGGCCGACCTCGACCCCAAATAGGAACTTGCGCTCACCAGTTTCCTTAGAGACAACGCTGGCATTTTTGCATGGAGTGCATCTGATATGCCTGGTGTTCCCAGGGAGCTGGCTGAGCACACACTCAAAGTCAATAAGACTGCATGACCTATCAAGCAAAAGCTCTGGTGATTTGGAAAAGATAGAAAACAAGCTATAGATGTAGAAGTCTGTAAGCTCTTAGTTGCAGGATTTATCATAGAATGTAAACATCCATGTTTGGCTCGCAAACCCGGTTCTTCTACCAAAGAAAACTGGCGTATTAGGGATGTGTATCAATTACACTGACCTCAACAAGCACTGCGCGAAGGATCCTTTCCCTCTTCCTCGTATCCACCAGGTCTTGGACTCCATGGATGGCTGTGTTCTACTATGCTTCCTCAACTGCTACTCATGGTATCACCAGATAACCCTACATCCTGACGACGAAGATAAAACAATGTTCATAACGCCCCATGGCATCTATTGCTACAAGGTCATGACCTTTGGCCTAAAAACGCTGGACCAACATATCAGAAGGCAATCCAGAAGTGCCTGAAGTCCCAAATCGGGAAGAATGTCAAGGCCTACGTAGACGATGTGGTCGTCAAGACCACAAAGGAAGATAAGCTCATCACCGACCTCACAAAAACCTTCTCCAATCTACGAGAATTCAAATGGAAGCTCGATCCAACCAAGTGTGTCTTCGGTGTACCTTCCGGATTGCTCCTAGGCTTCATGGTTGGACACCGAGGCATTGAAGCTAATCCTGCGAAGGTCGACGCTATACGCAAGATGGCCAAGCCATCCAACAAAAAAGACGTCATGAAGCTCATAGGCATGATGGCGGCTCTATGTCGCTTCATCAGTAAGCTCGACGAAAAAGGTTTACCCTTCTTCAAGCTATTGAAGAAGGCCGACAAGTTCGTATGGGACAACGAAGCCCAAAAAGCGTTCGAGGCTCTCAAAGAGTCCTCGACAACACCTCCAGTCATGACACCTCCAACTCCGAAGGAAACGCTACTACTCTACATCTCTGCCACCACAAATGTGGTCAGCACGGTTCTCGTTGCCGAGCATGAGGAAGAAGGGCAGGCCTATCCTGTTCAAACGACCTATGTATTAAGTGAGCGAGGTCCTGGCTGACGCTAAGACACATAATACACAACCTCAGAAGTTGCTTTACGCACTCCTAATCACATCGAGAAAGCTCCGCCACTACTTCCAAACTCACAAGATTGTGGTACCATCATCATTCCCCTTAGAAGAAATCATCTGCAACCGTGACGCCAACAGCCACATCGTCAAGTGGTCGATCAAACTCGGAGAATTGGACATTGAGTTTTGCCCTAGGCAAGCGATCAAGTCGCAGATCCTCGAAGACTTTGTGTCTGAGTGGACAAAGATCCAGATGCCCCCTCCCAAGGAGCGGCCTGAACACTGGATAATGTAATTCGACGGTGCCTTTAACCTCGAAGGGGTGGGAGCAGGCATACTACTCATCTCTCCTCAGGGGGAGCAGCTTAAGTACGTCGTGCAAATTCACTACAAGGCCTCCAACAATGACGCAGAATACGAAGCTCTAATCCATGGGCTCCGTATAGCAGTGTCCCTTGGCATAAAGCGACTACTAGCTTTTGGTGATCCCAAGGTCATCATCGAGCAAGTCAACAAGGAGTGGGACTGCATCAAGGACACAATGGATGCATATTATGCTGAGATTCGCAAGCTCGAAGGCCACTTCAAGGGAATCGAGTTCCAGCATGTCCTATGGAACAACAACGTCGCTGCTGATGTACTTTCTAAATTAGGCTCTTGACGAGCTCTAGTCCCAGCAGGTGTGTTCGTCCACGACCTATGCAAAGCCTTCAATCAAGCTTCTGGACCCAGATAATCCAGAACCACAACAATGTGATCAAAACACAACACCTCCCCACGACATTCTCATGTCAGAAAAGGAAGATGATTGGCGCAAACCCTTCATAACAAGCAGACTACGTACGATGGGGACAACAGCTTGAATATCATCTTCACAGAGACAATGCGCAAGATGGAGTTCGACTTCAACAAGATGACCACCCGCGATGAGTCGTTCTACGGGGTCATGCCTGGCAAGGCTGTGTACCCCATAGGTCGTGTATGACTGCCGGTCACTTTTGGCACAGAGGAGAACTCCCGTACAGAGTACTTGACATTCGAGGTTGCGGACTTCTGCTCTTCATATCATGCAATCTTCGGACGATCTATGCTTACCAAGTTCATGTCCATACCCCACCACACCTACCTCATAATGAAGATGTCAGCACGAAACAGAATCCTTTACGTCCTCGGGGACATCATGGTCTCCTACAACTGTGAAAGCACCACCGTCGAGCTCTCCAAAGATTCGGTGATCAAAGCTGCAGCAACGGTCATGGTTGCTCGGGCCGCCAAGATCGACCAATCCACTTTACAAGTACCAAAACGAAGCGCACAAGCACAACCCCGGACCCAAGTCCAGGTCGTCAAGAAGGTTTGCCGCGGCCTACCTAACGCATCCAAGGAAGTTGTCATCTTGGCCGACCTCGACCCCAAATAGGAACTTGCGCTCACCAGTTTCCTTAGAGACAACGCTGGCATTTTCGCATGGAGTGCATCTGATATGCCTGGTGTTCCCAGGGAGCTGGCTGAGCACACACTCAAAGTCAATAAGACTGCATGACCTATCAAGCAAAAGCTCTGGTGATTTGGAAAAGATAGAAAACAAGCTATAGATGTAGAAGTCTGTAAGCTCTTAGTTGCAGGATTTATCATAGAATGTAAACATCCATGTTTGGCTCGCAAACCCGGTTCTTCTACCAAAGAAAACTGGCGTATTAGGGATGTGTATCAATTACACTGACCTCAACAAGCACTGCGCGAAGGATCCTTTCCCTCTTCCTCGTATCCACCAGGTCTTGGACTCCATGGATGGCTGTGTTCTACTATGCTTCCTCAACTGCTACTCATGGTATCACCAGATAACCCTACATCCTGACGACGAAGATAAAACAATGTTCATAACGCCCCATGGCATCTATTGCTACAAGGTCATGACCTTTGGCCTAAAAACGCTGGACCAACATATCAGAAGGCAATCCAGAAGTGCCTGAAGTCCCAAATCGGGAAGAATGTCAAGGCCTACGTAGACGATGTGGTCGTCAAGACCACAGAGGAAGATAAGCTCATCACCGACCTCACAAAAACCTTCTCCAATCTACGAGAATTTAAATGGAAGCTCGATCCAACCAAGTGTGTCTTCGGTGTACCTTCCGGATTGCTCCTAGGCTTCATGGTTGGACACCGAGGCATTGAAGCTAATCCTGCGACGGTCGACGCTATACGCAAGATGGCCAAGCCATCCAACAAAAAAGACGTCATGAAGCTCATAGGCATGATGGCGGCTCTATGTCGCTTCATCAGCAAGCTCGACGAAAAAGGTTTACCCTTCTTCAAGCTATTGAAGAAGGCCGACAAGTTCGTATGGGACAACGAAGCCCAAAAAGCGTTCGAGGCTCTCAAAGAGTCCTCGACAACACCTCCAGTCATGACACCTCCAACTCCGAAGGAAACGCTACTACTCTACATCTCTGCCACCACTAATGTGGTCAGCACGGTTCTCGTTGCCGAGCATGAGGAAGAAGGGCAGGCCCATCCTGTTCAAACGACCTATGTATTAAGTGAGCGAGGTCCTGGCTGACGCTAAGACACATAATACACAACCTCAGAAGTTGCTCTACGCACTCCTAATCACATCGAGAAAGCTCCGCCACTACTTCCAAGCTCACAAGATTGTGGTACCATCATCATTCCCCTTAGAAGAAATCATCTGCAACCGTGACGCCAACAGCCGCATCGTCAAGTGGTCGATCAATCTCGGAGAATTTGACATTGAGTTTTGCCCTAGGCAAGCGATCAAGTCGCAGATCCTCGAAGACTTTGTGTCTGAGTGGACAAAGATCCAGATGCCCCCTCCCAAGGAGCGGCCTGAACACTAGATAATGTAATTCGACGGTGCCTTTAACCTCGAAGGGGTGGGAGCAGGCATACTACTCATCTCTCCTCAGGGGGAGCAGCTTAAGTACGTCGTGCAAATTCACTACAAGGCCTCCAACAATGACGCAGAATACGAAGCTCCAATCCATGGGCTCCGTATAGCAGTGTCCCTTGGCATCAAGCGACTACTAGCTTTTGGTGATCCCAAGGTCATCATCGAGCAAGTCAACAAGGAGTGGGACTGCGTCAAGGACACAATGGATGCATATTATGCTGAGATTCGCAAGCTCGAAGGCCACTTCAAGGGAATCGAGTTCCAGCATGTCCTATGGAACAACAACGTTGCTGCTGATGTACTTTCTAAATTAGGCTCTTGACGAGCTCTTGTCCCAGCAGGCGTGTTCGTCCACGACCTATGCAAAGCCTTCAATCAAGCTTCTGGACCCAGATAATCCAGAACCACAACAATGTGATCAAAACACAACACCTCCCCACGACATTCTCATGTCAGAAAAGGAAGATGATTGGCGCAAACCCTTCATAGATTTTATACTCGACCAGCTCGTCCCTGATGACAAAAAAGAAAGAGAGCGTATCACACGGCGTAGTGTTAACTACGTCGTGATTGGCACTGACCTATATAGAAAAGCCGGCTCTACTGGCGTCCTGATGAAGTGCATCCTAAGACCAGAAGGTCTACAGCTCTTAGCTGAGATCCACAACGGCGAATGTGGCTGCCATGCCGCATCCACCAATTTGGTCGGCAAAGCCTACCGATCTAGATTCTACTTGCCCACGGCCGTGACCGACGCTAAAGACCTCGTTAAGAGGTGCAAAGGATGTCAATTCTTCGCTAAACAGCAGCACCTGCCAGCTCAGGTCCTGCGTACCATCCCTCCATCATGGCCCTTCGCCATGTGGGGTCTCGATGCCGTAGGACTGTTTCGTACCGCCCCAGGCGTCTACAAACATATCTTGGTCGCCATCGACAAATTCTCCAAGTGGATTGAAGTCCGGCCTGTTGCGAAAGTAACATCAGAAGAAGTCACAAAGTTCATCAGAGACATCATGAATAGGTTTGGTGTACCCAATAGGATCATCACTGATATGGGCGCAGCTTTCACCAGGTCGAACGAGCCAACGGCCGGTCCTACAGGCTCTCAAAGATCGTATTTACGACGACGCCTCCAACTACACCACACAGTAGTTAGCCGAGCTACCACACGTGACTTGGGGTTTGAGGACTCAAGTCAGCTCTACTACGGCTTCTCGCCCTTCTTTCTAGTCCACGGATCACGAGCTGTACTACCTACCGACGTCGCCTTTGGAGACCCACGCATCCAGTTCTACGAGGAAGGAGAGGCCGAGCAAACACGCCGCGTCGCCTTCGATAGCCTCAAAGAACAAAGACTTGCTTCCATCATGAGACAAGCCCGTCACGATCAACAACTTCGACAATATCACGACCGCAACGTCAGGGAATCCTCCTTCAACGTTGGCGACCTCGTCCTCAGGCGCATCCAGAAGATCGACGGCATGCACAAACTCTCCTCCCCCTGGAAAGGACCTTTCATCGTCACTGAAGTTGTCAGCCCATCCACTTATCGCCTCCAATGGGGCGACGTACAAGGAGTACCAAACCCTTGGAACGTGGAGCATCTACGATGATTATATCCGTAGAATAGTTTTTAAAATTCCATCTATGTATTCCGTTTCTTTGTACTTTTTCAATTTAAATAAATAAATATGTCAAGTAGTCATCTACTATGAGTCAAGCACTACCTTCTCCTCCCTCATACAATAAACCCTCCCCCTCGACATGCTCGGGGGCTTGGCTAAAGCCAACACATGGGTTGCAAAACCTGGGGGTTCAAAGTCTTTCTTGTTCCTCCCCCTCTACACGCTCGGGGGTTGGCCCAAAGCCAACCTAAGGGTCGTACGACATAGGGACACCATCACTAATGAGTACAAAGCCTCCTGTCGCTGCGAGCATGCTTGGTCGAGAATGTCGCTAGACCTATGCCCTAGGCTCCTCCCTCGCGTGCTGACCTCATGTAAGCCTCCACGCTGAGCTGTGGAGGTCGGGAAGCCAACCCCTCCATGAGAAGTGGTTAGCAAGTCAAGAACACAAGACGTCGTCATCAACAAGATTAACCAAGCTCGCACAGGCACAGGGCAAGTAATTTATTAAAGCTTAACAAAGTATTTATGAAGCATTATTTACAACTATGAGAGGAGGGGGATGTACAGCTCCTAGCCCAAGACTACTGGTCGCCATCATCGCCTTCATAGTCAATGTTGTCCATCACATCCATGGCTACATCTCTAACCTCAAGCTTCAGGGCTTTGAGGTCCTTTGTGGTGTCAGCACCTCCCTTTACCTTGGCCATGTCGATGTCAGGATAGTGAGACTCAACTCTCACCAATGCATCGGTAGCGGCTGCCAAGCTCGTCGCCTTCAGCAGGGTCAGAAGCCTGTTGGAGGTATCTATAAGGCGGTCCACGATGGATTTCGCCCCCATCTTCTTCAGCCGGCACAACTATGCAATCCATTGCATAGTTGGCAGCATCCTTCAGGTCGTTCAGCTCCACCTCATACCTGCAATAGTGATTTGGTCACTCTGCAATGACTTCAAAACAACTTTGAATTCGGCTTCAAGGCCCCGACGAGCTCCTTTCTCACAAGCCAGCTTTTGAGATATGGCGTACTCACTGTCAGCAACTTATTTCATCGCTCGTTTGAGCTCCGGACTCCGGCCTCGACCTCCCGAAGCGATATCTCCAGGTTCCGATCCTTGCTTTTGGAGGCCGCAAGAGCGTTCTTCAGCTCCTCTTCACAGTTATGGAACTCTACATGATACAACAGTTAGCACATAGCTAAACGACCTTCTTCTCAAAAAAGGTCATCAGCATGAAGATTCGACTTACCAGTGGCCATGGTATTGAATTGCTCAGTAGCATCCATGGCCTTGCGCTTCTCCTTGGCGAGCTCGTCCTCGAGCTTTTTCTTCTCGGCGGCCACCGTCTCACGGACCTCCTTGAGCTCTCACTCAAGGTCGACAATCCGCAGCTCCTTTTCAGTCGCATTCTTCAATAGGTCGCCCCGACCTTTGGCCCACTCTGCCAGCGACTGTCATAGTACAACAAGGTCGTCAGTACTATTTCAACCACGCCTAATTAAATAACAACAACACGTTGTAGACAACTCACCATCAGCGCGGTATTGATGGTAACAATGCTGGTCTGTAAGGCCTGCATGTCCTCGTTATCTTCAAACCAGTCAACCTGCCAAGGGGTATGATTCCAGTTAATTTCCCGCCGTGGCAACCCCAGGCTTGAAGACGAAGTTCGAGGTACCTGTGCGCTGAATGTTCCTGGACCACCTGGCACCTGGTAAATTTGAGGTTGGTCCCTGACCAAGTCCTCAGCCCCAGCAGGTCGAGCACTGATGGGGTCGACGTCAATAACCCCAGGGGGTCATCGCTCCGACATCCCCAACAGAAGTTACGCCTTCAGCGTTAACAACACGTGGGGGAGTCTCCACCCTTGAATCCGCCAAAGACGGTGAAGTTGCCCTACTCTCTACCGCTCCCCGCGGTGGAGTGGTAGTGCGCGCGTCATCAGCAAGCGCCTCCCCAATGAATGTAGGGTCAGCCGACCTCGTGCGGGATGGTGAAGCCGAGGCAGCCAGGTCGTCCTGTGGCGCCACCGCCGGCCTGCAAGTCAGCAATGCCACATCAACACAAAAATTCAACAGCAAGAGAAAAAGATTGTGTCTTCAAGATTTTACCTCACAGAGATCATGGTGCGAAGCTTGGGCCTGAATAGCTGAGGCATAATCGCCGCAAGCATCCTTGCCTGCATTGCTGCAGCTCGCTGCGCCTCCAAACCTCGTCGGAGGGAATCCTCCGATGACTTCTCCACCAGCTCCCGCTGCCTCTTGGCAGGAGGACTCTCTGACCTCCTTACCGGTCGATCATCAGTGACCGGCAACTCCTCGATGGCTTTGTACTTCCCCTTCTCCTCCTCCTCTTCCTCTTCTCTGATTTGACCTCTCTCGATCAGGGTGTCAGAATCGTCGCTGTCACAACCGCCGGCGGGTAGTCAACTTCCTCTTCCACTTCCTCTTCTTTTCTGTGGCCTTGACCGTAGAAACAGCAACAGCAACAGTTGAAGCTGATTGCTTCCCACTGCCGACATGGTCCTATGTTGTTGCTTCGTGGCGCCGCCAGTGTCCGGGTCTATCCCGACATCACCATCTCTAGCTTCGTCGCCGGTGTCCTCGTCGGTGTAAGGAATCGGATGCTCGTTAAGAGGGGGAGGGGGTGAATTAGGCAACTTAAAACCTTAACCTATGGCTTCACTAAATTTACACAAAGATAAACTAGAACATACTATCTAGATGTGCAAGTAGGGTTGGTCTAGTGTGAAACTCCAATCCCAAACCAAGGTTTGGAACCTGTAGCCAATCCTAGCAAGATACTACTCAAAGAAGGTAAAGACATGCAAAGATTGCAATAGAGTAAATGCGGAAATGTAAAGGGGATGAGAGGAACAAAACTCTTGACACGCAATTTATCACGTGGTATCAGTAGGCACTAAGCCACCCCTAGTCCACGTTGAAGCACTCACACAAGAGTATTGCTTCCCGGTCACCAAGTCTCGCCCAAGAGCACCACTTGACTCGCCACAATGGCTATCCACTTAGGCACTTGTTAAGCTCCCTTGGTCACCTTGATGCCGCTGCCACTAAGGAGCTTCTCCACCAAGGAAGGGGGTCTCCATGCCCCCCGCACAAAGTGTCCTCACCGCTCCACACCAAGCCGGAGGGTCGATGACGATTGCTGGTGAGCCACTTAGGCCCCAAGGCTTCCGGCGAACCTTGTACAACTGGATTCACTCAAGAATCACCTCACAACGTTGGCACAACCTTGCACTCACTTAGCTCTAAGCTAAGCCTAGCACTAATCACATACACAATCCATATGCAAGTCTAAGGATGAGCAATTAAGCACTTGGATGGATTGGATATGATCTTCAATGTGTCTTGAACTCCTCTGGACTTCCACACTATCCAGCCGCCTCAAATGGCTAAGTGGAGGGGGTATAAATAGTCGAAGGCATCAAACTAGTCGTTGGCTAAAAGCTGCTGAAAAAGGTAGCGGCAGATGAACTGATGCTAAGCTTTTCCAGGGCGTCGGTTCATCCGGTGCCCCTCCCACGTCACATAGCCGTTGAGGTTCTCTGACACAACTGCTCCGGCGCTATGCAGCGACAGTGCGTCGGATCATCCGGTGCTGAAGACCCCGCGTCCAAGTCGCCTCTGTTAGCTTCCACGCGACCGTCGGATAGACCGACACTTCACCTTGACCTAGGCGTCAGATCATCTGGTGCTGAAGGCTTTGTCTTGGCGCGTCTCTGTTTGAATTCAAACTGAGCGTCGGATAGACCAGCGGTGTCCCCACTCAGACCGTCGGATCATCCGGTGCTACTATCTTCGCTGTTCTTCCTCTGCAACTCGTCCGACGCTACTAGAAGTTGGACCGTTGGTTCATCCGATGGTACCTAGGGTTTCACCAGTGTACCAACTCGTCCGACGATTGCACCGACGCTTGCTAAATTGATACCGTCGGTTCATCCGACAGTGTCTTTTCTTTTCCTTTTCTTGCTTGGTTTTGACCCTTTGTTTTCTCATTTTGGCATGTGGTTTTCTTGCATCCTTGGGACCTAGAAATGTCTACAAAGACATGTTAAAACAATATGCTTAGTCCCAATGATCATGTTGTCCTGAATCACCTAATTCAAACTCGAACTAATGGCATATGAGGCCATGTTCGCTACAGTCGGCCTCCACCGATGAATCTGACTCGTAAAACTCCAGCAGATGACCTGCTGGAGGCTTCTACTTATCCGACCTAAGCTTCCTTCGGTGGTGCTCACCCTCAGGGAGAGGCGCGGGGCACCACATCTGAAGCTCGCGCTCCTGCAAGCAGACAATTAAGACATTTACACGACCTAAACAACCACAGGCGTAGTAAAACGACCAAAGGGTAGATCTCAGAATCTTACCGGATCAGCTGGCCTCTTCAACGAGTGCGCCTTAGGGCAATTCTTCACCTTCACTTTCCTAGAGTACATCTGGGAAACTATAGCCACCATCTCCTCCTTGGAGACCATGCGGTTAACTTCACGCGTAGGGTCCGATTGCCCCCAGTACTCTTTAGCGGGGTGAACCCGATCCTTGATCGGTTGAGTCATCCGCCAGCAAAACGACCTGACAACTACAGCCCCGGTCACCCCTCGTTTCTTCATGTCGATAACGAGCTCCATGACTCCCTTGAGGTCCCCAATATTGCGAGACGACAACCCTAAGTCCCACAGATTTATCTTCACTGGCTTATGGCCAGTACGACGTGGAAGCCTATGAAGCTGATCTGCACTATAGAACCATTCTGACCTCCACCAAGTAGTGTTGTCGGGGAGATCGGTATCTATCCACTCCGCCTTGAGGCCTGACCTCAAGGTAAACATTACAGCCCCCACTGGCCCCAACCTCTTACCAGTACTCTTCACACAAAAGAAATACCGCCATAACAAGAAGTGAGGCGATATCCCCAGATACGCCTCACATAAGTGAATAAATGTTGAAACTACGGTAATGGAGTTGGGAACAAGATGTACCAGCTCCAGCTGGTAGTAGTACAGCAGGTCGCGGAAGAAATCTCCCACCGGGAGGTTGAAGTCGCGCTCGAAGAAGGATGTGAAGACGACCTACTCCTTGACGTCTTCGCTCGGGAACTGCTCCCCAGCAGCAGCCCTGAAACGACCCGGATTTCCGCGAACGGAACCCCGAATCTTAGCACCTCGGTGGTAGTCCCAGGAGGGCTACCACGTGCAATCCCTGTCTCAGCGATTCCAAAATCCATACAGAAAGATAAAAACAGTAAAGTAAAGTACAACATTTATTTTATTACATTAATCAGAGTACATCTCTTCGGCACACGCCGGGTACAAGTTCATCGGGACTGAATCAAACATAAATAAAACGTCTAGCAGCGGCTCCATGAAAGCGCGGGAAACTCCAAATCCGCAGGCAGCTCAAGTGTAGGAAGAGCTCTAGTTCACCCATCCGTCGTTGTCGAAGTCGTAGTCCGGCTCTGCGTCAGAGTCACCAGGGTCTACCCGATAAGCGGGTAGGTCATGTCAGCTTCCCAACAAAGAGGCAAAAGCGGTGTATATTCTACTATGCATGAGATAACCCTATTCTGGCTGTAGAAAGCTTAAGCAAAGCAGCATCGCGACGTACAAGGTAAGCAGAATATAGCAAGGAGGTCCAGACCTCGGGGAAGCTACCTCTTCCGAGGTCCTCACCTCTGGGGTCCACACCCCGCTCAAGGAACACCACACCAAAACTCCGGATCTCAACCACGATCCAGAACCCAACTCTCATCTGCGATGTGGGGCCCACCGGCTCCTATCCCCACATCTCAACGGCCGAAGCCGGGCTCACACACTCGGGGGAGAGAAGAAGCACAAGAGAAGTGTAACTAGTCAGGTGAGAGATCGAAAGACTGTCCATAACCAGTGGACACGGACTATAGCTATAGGTTTAACACTCTACAGAGGTTGTACAACTGTACCCGCCCGAATAGGACCGGAACCGGCCGTCACCGGTGTCCGACCCCACCATACGGCTGAAGCCCAAGTAAGTGGATAGTACCCTTCTGCACCTCCGAGCCTGGCCCAGCCTCCGTGGCAGAGCTCATACTACCCGCAAGAGGTCCCTCGAAGCTGTGGAACCCTTCCCTGGCCTCGCCAGGGCAAAGTCTACTAAGGAGGGAAAGACCACTCCCGACACGATCACACCGATCCTCCTGCAGGAGGGGTGCTATCCACTACAAGTCTCACCCCGCACCCCTGCCCAATACAAGGCGGGCGGTCTGTACGAAAATAGTCATCCGAAGCAAGGTCAACTGACGTTCGGTCCTTAAGGGGCCGAGAGCGAGCACTCAACATCTCCATCCCACACGGCACGGCCCTCGGGTAAGAGGCCAGATCGCATCTTCCCTCGGCAGCCGTTCACAAGTATCCAAGCGGCTCGCTCCTGCCAAAACACAGCAAGGAGATACGCACCCAGAACGCACGCTAGAATCACACCGAGATACCCACATCTCAGCCCAAGCCCAGAGTACCATCCATAATCAAGCAACAAAAGTATGGATAGTTGAGGTAAGGGACTAGCTAGGGGTCTGTAGCTAGTCCCGCAGATAGAAGAACAAGGAAACAGGATATAACAAAGCATCAAGGCATGGCTATTAAACGGGTTATGCAATTCAATAGCTCCATGCATTAAAGTAAAGCACTAGTAGCTATTTAACAACATGGGATCTATATGGTTGGGAGTGACATGACACCTTCGTTGCCGTTGAAGCAGTCGCTGTCTGGAGCAGTGTACTCGGGGTCCTCCACGTCCTCCTGGTCGAAGCTCGGGTCTGCGGCACGAGATTCGACGCGAGAATAAGATAACGGTGCACATCTAAGCAATAACTCCAAATAAGAACCAATCTAGAAGATCCAAATGAACCCAAACTACCTACAATCAGCAAGGTTTCGCAAATACGGATTTATAGAAATTAGTTTTGTATTTTTCTGAGCTCCCTAGAATTTATTATGAATTTTTAAAGGTCAAAATCATTTATTAAGTATTTCTGGAAAATATCCCAGAAAAGGAAAAGGATTTTTAAGAAAAGATGCCGCTGACGTCAGCATGACGTCGGCGGCTCGCGCCGACAGCCGAAAAGGGGCCAGAAGCGGTACTGGGCCGTGGGTGGCCCAGTGGGCTTGCTCTAGATCGAAAGTGGGTTCTGGCCCAAAACTAACCAGGCAACACAGCCCACTTAACAGATCACGGAAGTCTGGTTTTCCCCCTCCAACCTCCTTCTGCACCAGGCTGACGGCCTGCTAGAGAAATCTAACTGGGCTAAGAGCCCGGACCAGCTGGTGGCCCAAATCCTAGGTAGCACGCACGGGTGATCCACGCACCCCAGGTGTTCGTCAAAAAGGCTCAGACGGCGCGGCGGCCGTGCGGCGCGTCGCTAGCGTCCGGCTCGCGGGTGATCAACGCCCAGGCATCACACCCCCCCTCAAGATGATGCCCCCGTCACGGCTCGGAACCGGGGTGTTCCGGCCGGACCGGCGGTCGCGTCCATGGCCTCGCGCGCGGCGAGCGGCCGCCGTCCCGTAGCCGGGCCCGACGCCTCCGCCGCCGCGCGCGTCATGGCGCGGCGCCCGAAACCCCACATGCAACATGCCTCGGGTCGAAGCCCGGCTCAGCTGTACACGCCTCGCGCACCCATGCCTGTCCGCCCGGCGCGGTCGCCTGGTAACCAGTGCGCACCGCGCGGCGACACGGTGGCGCTCTCGTTCCTGCACAAAGAGCTCGGCGCGAAGGCCGGCACACCAACGTTCCTGCACAAGCGAACACGGCTCGACGGCCGGACCCATATCCCTTCCTCACACGGCGACAGCGGTGCCCAAGAGCACAGGCGGCTCAGGAGCTCCCTCCGTCGCGGTACGGCAGTCCTGCGGCGCGACGGCCAGCAACCAGGCAAGAATCCACGACGACGCGTCTCGACGTCGCGGTGCATCACAGGAAAGAGACCAAGGGGAAGAAGAGAGAAGGGGGCTGCGGTGCTCACGATGGGGCGATGGTGGAGTCGTGGCCGGCTCAGTGGAGAGGCGTGCGAAGACGAGGTAGGGGTTCACGTCGGTGGTCGCCGCCTCGGCTCCAGCTCCTTGTCCCCGGCTAGTCCTCGTCTTTCCCCCTTCTGGCACGGCTCGGCGCTCCCTGGCGGCGAAGTGGTCCTGTTCCCGGCCCGGTCCTCGGCTTCCCCCTCGTCGGGCGCGTCGCGGCGGCGACACGCCCGCTCCTTTCCCCAACGGCGCGGCGCGGCGGTGGCACGCCCGCCTTCTCCTTCAACCCGGTGAACACGGCCGAGCGGTGGATGTGGAAACCCCAAGAGAGGGGAAAATGGCTCTGCCTCCGTGCCCACCGGTCCGCCCCCTTTTGAATCGACGCCGTGAGCAGCTCGATGGGAAATCCCCTCGATGCCCTTGGCTCGCCGCCGGGCGGGGCAGGTGGCGCACCCGGTGAAGCTTTGGCCCGCCTCGGGTGCCCGTTGGGGAGGGCAGTGGCGTCAAATCCCTTTTCCCCCGGCTGGTCCTCGTCCCGCGCGCGCGCGCCGGTCCTTGGCGTGCGTGCCGGGCCGGCGGCCCGGCCGCGCTCCACCCCGCGCGAGCCGGGTGGGGGCGGGACCGGCGGCGCCGCCCCCGGCCGGCTCGGTGGGCTGGCGCGGTGGAAGGGGATAAGAGTGTGCTGACGCCTGGGGTCCACGCGGCAGAGAAAGAGAAGGGAGAGAGAGGCTGCGCGGGTTAGTGGGCCGAAAGGCGGCTTGGGTTGGGCCGGCTGCAAAACGAATAAAAAGAAATCGGCCCAGATCACTGGTTGGGTGGTTTGCCAAATAAAGAATCAAACTTTGAGCTAGGGTTTGGAAAGGAGTTTCAATTTGATTCCCACTCAAATTCAAACTACACACGTTTGAACTCCAAATAAACCAAAGAAAAACCAACTCACATATTTTACCATAGCTTTAAATATATATTTTATAAATGGGATAAATTGGTGGAGAATTTAGAGAAGGGCTAGCAATTTTGGTTCAAAAATTGATAGCAGTCAATTTCAAGCAAAAAGTTTTAATTTTTCGCAAAATTTGCACACCTAAATTCCTGGGTTGTTACAAGCCCTCCATTCCACCTCCTCCTTGGGTCGAAGCAGCCCGCGGTTCACCAAATCTTTGATCTTGGTCTCGGTCATCGTCGACCGGACACACGCCATCCGCGGGTCCGGGATGGAAGCCGCCTCCACCGCCATTTCACCGCTAGGGTTAGCTATGGATCTAATGGTGCAAAGGGTATGACGTGCATGCGCAAGAGGAGCGTGATGCGGGGTGGCGGCGCTAGCGTGTGGCCGGCCGGAGCTGGTGGCTGGATAGGTGCGCGAGCACTGGAGAGACGGTCGCAAGATCGCAGGAAGGCGACGGCGGTGGAAGTGAGAGTGACGGGAGGAAGACGAAAGGGGAATGCGGTCAACTCCGCCTGGGGCCGCCCTATTTATAGGGGGCCCCACCAAAATCTGTGAAGGACCGATACGGCGAACCAGAGAGGGGGGAGTGAATGGGAGCCGATAAAAATTCTTCTCGAAGGAGATGAAAACTCCAACAAGACGAACGCGGCTTCCAACACACGTCTCCGACTCACTTCCAAGGTTGGTCAAACCCACGTAGCCACTGGAGTGCCACTGGACCTAGGAACCAACACGCAACCTTCCGACCCGAGAAACGCAGCGGAAAAACCAAACCTCGAGTCTACAGACCCACACCGGTCAGACCGGTGAGCACCACCGGTCGACCGGTCCCCGCAGTGAACCGAGCAACTTCCACTAAGTGGCTCTACACCGGTCGACCGGTGAGACACACCGGTCGGACCGATGGCGGCCTCGAAAGCCCCCAAGGCACCAAACAGGCCAACCAACCACCAAACGGACCCAAACTCGAAACGGCGGCAACACGGGACAACAACGAACACACCAAAACGTTCACCCGAGCAAAATCCCACAAGGGCTTGCACCGGTCGGACCGGCCAAGAGCACCGGTCGACCGCCGGTGTAGCACGGGCGACTCGGGATGAACAAAGACCCGCGGGTCAACTCCCCCAAATCCAAATCTCGATCTCCCGAATCGCTCCACGGACTTGAACAAGACTTTGGGGATATCATGAACACCTCATGATCAGTTCATAGCCAAGTTTAATCCCACCAAAACTCGTCCAAAAAGGAGGAATCGAAGAAATCCCGCCGAAAGCACTTCCAACCCAAGAACTCAAGAAACCCCAAAATCGAGCACTTTTACTCACGGATTTGGGAGGGGAATCACAGCCCAAAGAACCACGAAGGGTTCCCACAAATTTCCCCCATCAAATCCCCAAGAGAAAAGCCCCGAAAACAACCCAAGGAAATCACCGAGAGAGGGCTCCGAAAATCACCACCAAGAACAACCGTGGAAAACACATCCAAACCTTGAGGAACCACGCCGAATCATCTATACATGAAACAAAGGTTCGTACAAGGTCTAGCAAGCCGCCCGATCATCCATCCCTCTCTACAAGATCTCTCCGTGAAGCTCTCTTGCTAGTCCTAGAGAAAACCTAAGGAAAATAGGTGGAAAGTAGGAAAACTAATGAGCTAGGGTTCCAAGAGTTGGCTGCCATCCTCTCACCTCTTGGGTTATATGGAGGCAACCGAATGTCCAAAATACCCTTCTCTACTAACTAGGGATACAAGCCCCTCAAGGGCGGATTTGGAATTCTTGATGTCTTCACCATCGGACGGATGCCCGGCGACCGCACCCTGCGTAGCCTCAACGCAAACCATGCGATCCCGACGCGTGTCCTCCGCTTCGAAGATTCGGACTGCGTCGTCGCACACCGGCCGACCGGTGCTCCTCACCGGTCGGGCCGACCGGTCCCCACCGGTCGACCGGCCGTACCCACCGGTCGGACCGGTCCGGTGCCGCCGCACCTCCGTCTTCGGCTTCTCCGGTCTTGGCTTTGTGGATCAACCAAGGAACCCGGTGGTTTTCTCGGTGAACCACCGGAAACCCCGCGAACTCGGTGTAGCCTCCGCCAATCTCCACTCATGACTTGGCTCCCACGTAGTCCCGCCGACCTTAGTTTTGAGGCTCAACCAAGAAACCATCCACGACTTCATCTTGTCGTTCATGCCACCATGCGGCCCGCACTTGACCCCGCCGGCCACCGGTCCCTCGAACGAAGCCTACTTGTCTTCTCCACACCCGGAGGCCTCACGGCGACGACCTTTCGCGCTTGTTCTTCACCTGCACCAACACGAGTCAAGCCGCAACCTGCACCTGCAATACTTAGCCAAGAATCAGTCCACACAACGTTGTCAATCACTCATCACAAAGGGAAGCGACCATCCACCGGTCCTCGAACCACACATGGTCCTCAATCTCCCCCTTGATGAGTGCATTGACAACACCCACACAAAAGTAACAAGAGAGAAAAGAAAAAGAAAAGAAATGAACAAAAAGAAACTCCAACAAGCGATCGAAAGCCAAACAAAGGCAAAGAGCAAGATCACTTGAAGAAGACAAGTCTCGGACCCCTTAGTCAAGGGCAACGGCTCGACACATCCGAGACAAAGCAAAGCTCAAGCAAAGAGCACAAACCACCGAAACAAAACTCGAAAACTCACAAAGAGCTCCCCCTGCACACATGCAAGCTCCCCCTGAACCAATGCAACTCCCCCTGGACGAATGCATGCAAGAAACCACATGAAACAGGACAGCTGCAACACTTTCAGCTCACACCGGTCAGACCGGTCATCACCACCGGTCAGACCGGTGCCTAACGAATGTACAGGACCAGCACTCACACCAGTCAGACCGGTCATCACCACCGGTCAGACCGGTGTACAACAGAGCCCAGAAATGGCTCGAAACCACCTGAAAACCTTCTAAACGCGTCCAACAAGCCATTTCAAGCTCAAACTTCTCCCCCTTGTTGGCAATGCATGAATCAAGCCAAACATGCAAAACTTTCAACCTAGAGCTTCTCAAATAGACAAAATTCAACAAAGAATGCTACACATGTCCAAATGAGCAAGTTAGATACTCTACAGCTTCGTATCGATCTCAACTACATGATCACCAAGTTTCACAACCATTGGACGAAGCTAAAAAAGATTTTGGCAATTTTGCGAAATACTTGCCTCTCATGAGCAAAGTCCTAAACATGATCAAAGCATATCAAAATGGCAAAGCCACACAAACTTCATGGTAGGACAGCTATTCTAACCATAAGACCATCACAAACACCCACAAGCACCTCATGTCATGTCAAAGCCACCGAGCCATGTGCCTACTTCTATGTATGAGACTTCTCATTGGTAGGCATCATGCAACGGTTTAGTACCCAAAGCAAATTAAATTCAGCACATATGACATGGGAGCACATTTCCAAGCATTTTTCATTTCATTTTCAGATTTGTAAATGGTACATGAATTGTCTTTGCGACAACAAGGAACTTATGCTCCTCCACAAGATAAATCAAGAGGGCTAAACATTCATGATGGCAAATGAGCCTTTGGCCCCATATGATCAATAAACTAGCTATCCATCCACAAATTAAGCATAGCAAGGCCACAAAAACATGTCAAGAGCATGTAAAGGCATTTACACATGAGAGAGCATACATGTGACATTTTTCAAAAGCATAGCTATCAACCATGGATTATTCATCAAGATCATCAAGAGCTAAGCCAAACTAACCATATCATACCAAACAAGCTCACAAAGACATATATCTCATTCCATGGTGAACAATGTATATGAGAGAAGCTTTTCCTAACCAATGCATATGATACAAAATGCATGCAATCTAAGATACAAGGATGCCTATACATCATGTTACATATGCCATGCCAAATGCAAGGAATGCACAAAGGAAAGCTATACATATGCTACAAACCGGCTCCTCGAGGGGAGGCAAAACGGGCTCGACACCACCGGCAAAAGAGAGCTCCCACACACCCAACTCAAGAAATCAAACACACACCAAGTTCCCCCGCAAACGAGTGAAAGTGGCTTGATCTAGGGGTTTGGTGAAAATATCGGCTAGTTGGTCATGTGTGGGTACATGGATCAAAGCTATCTTTCCTTTCTCGACATTGTCTCTCAGAAAATGGTACCTCACTTCTATGTGCTTGGTTTTGGAATGGAGCACCGGGTTCTTTGCAACACTTATGGCACCGGTGCTATCACATTGAAGTGGGACATGGGTATACTCCTCACCAAAGTCACTCATGGTATAGGTGATCCAAAGGAGCCGAGAGCAACAACTAGCGACGGCAACATACTCGGCTTCGGTCGTGGATTGAGCAACACTCGACTGCTTACGAGAAGACCAAGACACCAACGAAGAACCCAAAATCGGCAAGTCCCAGAAGTGGACTTCCTATCCAACCGACACCCGGCAAAATCCGCATCTGAAAAACCATGAAGCGCCAAAGAAGAGGATGCGGAGTACCAAAGGCCGAAGTCGGGAGTGTGACGCAAGTACCTGAAAATTCTCTTCACCGCTTGCCGATGCGAAGACCTCGGAGACGCTTGAAAACGAGCGCACAGACACACTGAGAACTGTATGTCCGGCCTCGTCGCCGTCAGGTAGAGGAGTGACCCGATCATGCTCCGGTACTCCTTCTGGTCCACGTGTTCACCTTCCTCGTCCGCATCAAGAGCCGTAGTCGTACTCATCGGCGTCGTCATAGCCTTGGAGTCCTCCATCTTGAACTTCCTCACAATGTCCTTGGTGTACTTAGCTCCGGTGCACAAATGTTCCTTCCTTTGATTGCTTGATTTGTAGCCCGAGGAAGAACCGCAACTCGCCCATCATGCTCATCTCAAACTCCCTCGCTCATATCATCGCAAACCTCGCAACAAGAAAGTTAGACGAGCCACCAAAGACAATATCATCCACGTACACCTGCACAATCAGGATATCTCTGCCCTACCTCAGCAAAAACAAGGTCTGATCGACCTTCCCCATCTCAAAGCCTCTCTCAAACAAGAACCCCCTCAACCTGCCATACCAAGCTCTAGGCGCCTGCTTCAACCCATACAGCGCCTTCCTCAACTTGTACACCCGGTGGGGGTACTTCTCACTCTCAAACCCCGGAGGTTGCCTCACATACACTTCTTCCTCCAGCACACCATTCAGAAAAGCACTCTTCACATCCATTTGGTGCAACTTGAACCCTTTAGCCACAGAAAAGGCTAGAAGGATCCTAATCGCCTCCAAACGGGCTACGGGAGCAAAGGTCTCCTCGTAGTCGATCCCCTCCTTCTGATTGAACCCCTGAGCAACAAGTCTCGACTTGTTCCTCACAACCTCACCCTTCTCTCCCTCTTTGTTTTTCCACACCCACTTTGTACCAATCGGCTTACACCCTGGGGGAGGGTCAACCAACTCCCACACCTCGATTCCTCTCAAAGTTCTCCAACTCCTCATGCATCGAGTTAACCCAATTGTGATCAGATAGTGCGTGTCCAATGTCTTTGGGCTCAAAAGAAGCAACAAACGCAGCATGAGCAAAGTGGGAATTGTTTCGAATCCTCGACCGTGTAGTGCGTTCATTCATGTCGCCGATGATCCTCGAAGCTGGGTGATCCACCTGAACTCGCCGGGGAGGTTCTCGCGTCGAAGCTACCTCCCTCTCAACATCAGCTTCTCCTCGTTCTTGGTTTGTCGTCGTAGGTGTAGCAGAGGGTCCATCCATCATCGTAGTCGAAGTAGTGGGTACATGTTCAGCCGGGGGCACCACACCGCCATCTTCATCATCACCATGTTCATGCTCCTCCTCCTGAAAGATCTCCTCGCCAAGCTCATCATCACCCGCACACTCAAAGACAAGCTGACTACGTGGCTCTGTCTCGTCGAAGGTTACCTCGCAAGTCTCCACGATTTGGTTAGTTTCAAGATTGAGCACACGATATGCTCTAGAATGAGATGCATAACCAAAGAAAATGCCATCGACAGACCTAGCCTCAAATTTATCCAACTTCCTGCCTTTCTTCAGAATGAAACACTTGCAACCGAAGACATGGAAGTGACTCACCTTGGGTGTGCGGCCATGCATCAACTCATAGCATGTTTTCTTCTTGTGCACTCTGAGGTATATCCTGTTCGACACATAGCATGCGGTATTCACCGCCTCTGCCCAATACCTCCTCGGAGTCCTATGCTCATCAAGCATCGTCCGAGCCATCTCGCACAAGGTCCTCGTTCTTCCTTTCCACAACACCATTCCGGGGATGCGTATACGGACTCAAAACGCGGTGCTCAAGACCCAAGTCATGACAAAAGGTTTCAAAACGAGAGTTCCCGAATTCCGAGCCATTATCACCGCGGATAGCTCGTATGGCATCTCCGTGCCTCTCGTTCCTCAACCTCAAGACTAGATCTCGAACAAAACCAAACGTCTCCCCCTTATCCTCGAGAAAGAACACCCACGCATACCGAGAATAGTCGTCCACCACAACAAGGACATACCACTTCCCACCCGCAGATCGCACACGAGCTGGGCCAACAAGGTCCATATGGAGCAGCTCGCATGGACGCTCAGTCATCACATCGGTGAGAGGCGGGTGAGAAGAGGCCACCATCTTGGCATGCCGACACGGAGCACAAACCAACTCTTTCTCAAGCCTCAAACGTGGCAATCCTCGGGCCAAATTGAGTTTACTCAAGCGAGACAGAAGGTCAAAGCTCAAGTGACCCAACTTCCTATGCCACTTCCACAACTCACTCGAAGAACCAGCCAAGAAACAACGCTCCACACCCGAAGACTGAGAAAAATCAGCACGAAACACCTGACCCTCGGGAACGACCATACAGACAAGGTCCCCTCGAGAGTCCACAATCCGAGAACCACCAGGCCGAAACAACACCTCAAAGCCCTCATCCAACAATTGGGACACAGAAAGCAAATTTTACCCCAGCGATTGAACAAGAGCAACACGCCTCGGAGTGATCTTGTCACTCACTTTTATCTCACCATCTGAAAGCACACGCCCACGCCCATTGTCCCCAAAAGTGATGTACCTCTTCGTCACCACCGGGACGAGACTTGAGAACCACCCCCTGTCTCCGGTCATATGCCTCGAACAACCGGAGTCAATCAACCAAACGTTCTTCAAGTCTCCCACCTGAAATTTAAAAATAGGCACGTGAGCGAACAAACGACTCAGCACTGGGGTTAGTACCAAAAGAGGAAAACCAGTGCCGAGCCATTTGCTCGAAAGTGGGGTTAGCACCAACCAAAGCATCTCTCCTACCAAAGCTACCTCCACGAACACCACCACGGTAACCACCCTGAGGGAACCACCCCTCTCTGCCTGGAGGAGGACCAAATCCACGCAAGAAAGCCCGTGGAACGTCCTTCCTCTCCAACTCAACGCCACGACTCCTCCAATACCCGTATTGAGCACGAGAAGGAGAACGCCTAGCAAACTGACCACCTGCACCCTTTACAGCCCAACCACCAGAACCACGACCACCAGAAACAACCCTCGGACCTGTACGAGCCCGAAACCCGAACAATCGTCCGTCTGTGCCCGCACCGTCCGACCGGGTGCCCCACACCGGTCTGACCGGTGTGACCTGGACAGCAGCACCACCTGCAGCCTTCTTCTCTCCCCAAGCCCGAACTGTCCTCACAATCGCCTTGCCCCTGGGCATCTGCATACGAGGTTCAAGTACACCATCGGAAGAGTGGTACTTGTCCTTGTTAGCCCACTCCTTCTCCATTCTCTCCTCACGCTTCCTCCTGAAGCAAAACTCCTTCTTATGGCCATCTCTCCCACAATAGCCACAATGGAACCTCACGAGCTTAGGCTTAGGCTTGGGATGTGGCTGCTCACTTGGTTTCTCTCCACTCAAACCCTCCACCGGTTTCTCACCACTAGCCTTCTCACTCTCCTTCCCAAAGAACACTTTCCCCGAAGTGCTCACAAACTTGATAGGCTTTTGTAGGTCATTTGTGGGTGTAGGAAACACGGGTGGAGCTGGGGTTGTGTCTAGTCGGTTTCTTAGATGGTTAGGTTTTGGAGGGAAATCATTTTTGTGGTGGGTTTTTGGTGGCTCAGGGATATTCTCTCCACTTCCCTCACCAACCTTGTTTGCTCCAAGCCCCTCACCATCTTGCCTCTTAAAGGCCTCGATCATCATCCTCAACTGAGGCTCGTGACCAGACAACCAACCCATCAACTTCCTCAAATCATCATTCTCATCCTGCAAACGATCAACATAATGTGCAAGCTCCAAAATTTTCAATGCATGCATTTCACAGGTAGAGCAAGATGTAGGCATGGGTTCCTTCAATTTAGCCTCGAGTGAACTAGTGTAAGCATGCATCTCATCAATCTTAGCATGCAAAACAGGGCAAGAAGTGCAAGCACCTAACGAGCAGGTCTAGACTTAAGCTCGGCCACTTCAACCCTAAGCACATCTAGTTCCTCACACTTGGAGGCATGCTTCTCCTTAAACAAAGCAAGATCGACAAGAAATATGGAGCAATCAAGACAATCATTCTCATCGAAACAACGGGGCTAGCCTTAAGCGAATCAATCTCAAGCTTGCTATCAAGCACTCCGTGTCTCTAGCTCGGCCACTCTAGTCCTAGCATCCTCGAGTGAAGCCCTAAGCTCTTTCCTTATTTTCTTGGCCTCTCTAAGCATGTCATCACGGTTATCAAGCAAAGAGCCAAGCCTCTCATTCTCCTGGCGCAAGAAGGGAAGTTCATCACGCACCTCGTCGTCGGACTCAGAGTCCGAGTCGCTCTGTGTACTCTTCTTGCTGCCGGAGCTCAACGCCATGGTGCAGAAGCCATCTCTCGCGAAGCAGCTCAACCCACTCAGGTTCTTGGACGACTTCTTGTTCTTGCGGCGATCTCCCTCATCTTCGCTGCTGCTCGAGCTCGAGGTGGAGTACGCGGAACTGGAGTCGACGTCGCTCGCTCCAACCATCGCTCGAGCCTTGCCTCGGCCCTCCTTCTTCCTCGATCGTCGCTCGTCCTTGTACTTGTTCTTGTGCTTGCTCTTGTGGTCGCGCCTCGAACGGTACTTGCCATCGTTCATCCTTGGCTTGTGCTTGTAGTTGTCCTTGTTCTCGGCCTTCTCCGGGCAGTCGGCGATGAAGTGTCCCAGCTTGCCGCACTGGAAGCAAGTCCTCGTGTTCCTCCTCATGTTCACGCGGTTCTCGTGCAGCCTCTCGAACCGCCTCGTAAACAGCGCCAGCTCGTCCTCTCCAAGGTCATCAAACTCCTCATCTGGCATAGACATCAAAGAGGAAAACGAGAACATCCTGGTGGATGGGTTAAAGTTAGTCTTTCCTTTGGAACCACCAACGAGGGCAAGACTATGGGAATCAGTCGGTCCCTCGAGCTTGGCAGTCATGCCCCTATCCACCTCAGCAGACTTGAGCTTCGAGAACAGCTCGTTCACCGTCAGAGTATCATACCTCTCCGACTCGACTATGGCCTCGAACTTTCCTCCCCATATCGTACGATCCAAAGAGTGTAAGAGCTTGACCGCTCTATCATTATCATCGTACGGGAGCATGTCCACATTGGCCCTCATGTTGTTCACCACCACCGTGAACCTCTGAAACAAGGCATCGATGGACTCACCGGGGAGATGAGTGAAGTTCTCGTACTCTCTCCGGTAGGTCGCATACAACCGTGCCTGAACCTGGGCGTTCCCAACATGAGCCTCCTTCAACACTGCCCAAATCCTACAAGCCAAGTGCTCGGTGTGCACCCGATCGAACTCAGGCTGACACAAAGCACGAAACAAGTAGTCGACCGCCTTATTGTTGGCGTCGAATCTGTCCCTCGACCCTGGAGCAAGGAAATCCATCGGCTGGACATAGCCTGTGTCCACCGTGACATCCCAAAGCAGCTGACCCTTTCCGCGGAGGAACGCACCCATCCGCTTGCTCCACATCTGGTAGTTCTTGCCATCGAAGTGTGGAGGACCCGAACCCCGTTCCTGGTACGCCATCCTTGGATCTTAGACTGGTTAGAGTCAACAAAGACCCGAACCGGCTCTGATACCACTTGAAGGACCGATACGGCGAACCAGAGAGGGGGAGAGTGAATGGGAGCCGATAAAAATTCTTCTCGAAGGAGATGAAAACTCCAACAAGACGAACGCGGCTTCCAACACACGTCTCCGACTCACTACCAAGGTTGGTCAAACCCACGTAGCCACTGGAGTGCCACTGGACCTAGGAACCAACACGCAACCTTCCGACCCGAGAAACGCAGCGGAAAAACCAAACCTCGAGTCTAGAGACCCACACGGTCAAACCGGTGAGCACCACCGGTCGACCGGTCCCCGCAGTGAAACCGAGCAACTTCCACTAAGTGGCTCTACACCGGTCGGACCGGTGAGACACACCGGTCGACCGATGGCAGCACCGAAAGCCCCCAAGGCACCAAACAAAGCCAACCAACCACCAAACGGACCCAAACTCGAAACGACGAAAGCAACACGGGACAACAACAAACACACCAAGACGTTCACCCGAGCAAAATCCGACAAGGGCTTGCACCGGTCAGACCGGTCAAGAGCACCGGTCAGACCGGTGTAGCCTGGGCAGCTCGGGATGAACAGCACCCGCGGGTCAACTCCCCCAAATCCAAATCTCGATCTCCCGAATCGCTCCACGGACTTGAACAAGACTTTGGGGATATCATGAACACCTCATGAGGAGTTCATAGCCAAGTTTAATCCCACCAAAACTCGTCCAAAAAGGAGGAATCAAAGAAATCCCGCCGAAAGAACTTCCAACCCAAGAACTCAAGAAACCCCAAAATCGAGCACTTTTACTCACGGATTTGGGAGGGGAATCACAGCCCAAAGAACCACGAAGGGTTCCCACAAATTTCCCCCATCAAATCCCCAAGAGAAAAGCCCCGAAAACAACCCAAGGAAATCACCGAGAGAGGGCTCCGAAAATCACCACCAAGAACAACCGGGGAAAACACATCCAAACCTTGAGGAACCACGCCGAATCATCTATACATGAAACAAAGGTTCGTACAAGGTCTAGCAAGCCGCCCGATCATCCATCCCTCTCTACAAGATCTCTCCATGAAGCTCTCTTGCTAGTCCTAGAGAAAACCTAAGGAAAATAGGTGGAAAATAGGAAAACTAATGTGCTAGGGTTCCAAGAGTTGGCTGCCATCCTCTCACCTCTTGGGTTATATGGAGGCAACCGAATGTCCAAAATACCCTTCTCTACTAACTAGGGATACAAGCCCCTCAAGGGCGGATTTGGAATTCTTGATGTTTTCACCATCGGACGGATGCCCGGCGACCGCACCCTGCGTAGCCTCGACGCAAACCATGCGATCCCGACGCGTGTCCTCCGCTTCGAAGATTCCGGACTGCGTCGTCGCACACCGGTCAGACCGGTGCTCCTCACCGGTCAGACCGGTCCCCACCGGTCGACCGGTCCGTGTCGCTGCACCTCCGTCTTCGGTTCTCCGGTCTTGGCTTTGTGGATCAACCAAGGAACCCAGTGGTTTTCTGGTGAACCACCGGAAACCCCGCGAACTCGGTGTAGCCTCCGCCAATCTCCACTCATGACTTGGCTCCCACGTAGTCCCGACTCGACCTTAGTTTTGAGGCTCAACCAAGAAACCGTCCACGACTTCATCTTGCTGTTCATGCCACCATGCGGCCCGCACTTGACCCCGCTGGCCACCGGGTCCCTCGAACGAAGCCTACTTGTCTTCTCCACACCTGGAGGCCTCACCGGCGACGACCTTTCGCGCTTGTTCTTCACCTGCACCAACACGAGTCAAGCTGCAACCTGCACATGAAATACTTAGCCAAGAATCAGTCCACACAACATTGTCAATCACTCATCACACAGGGAAGCGACCATCCACCGGTCCTCGAACCACACATGGTCCTCAATCTGCCCGTTGCGGTTCCTTCCGCCGTACAACACACCTCAACGACTCTATTCCGAGAAGTTCGCGAGAAGATTAAAGCGGACTTTTCGCTAACAGACTCCAACTACGACCTAAATTCTGAGTTTAGGTCATTAGCTAAAGAATAAGACAACATCAGGTCATCTTGATGGCAAACACGTTTTGCAATCCCCCACGTCACATTGATTTAGGTCTTTGACAAATCATTTTGTCAAATCAACCAAGTACATGACAGAAGATAGCGAACATTACATGGAGCGCTCGAAGGTACACAAGTCACTTGCGACCTCATTGGATCCAGAACCTTACACACGTGATAACATACTACAAGGCCTGGGCACCCAAAGCAGTCACCACGACCTACTTTGCCGAAGCACAACACGTCGTGAGCTTCAACTAGCACCAAGACCTTGATGGTGGCCTTATGGCGAACAACTGCAGGATTGCACGCAACCTAAGGCATGCTTGGCTCCAACTATTGGAATGGAGACACGAGCTTGCTCTTCGTCGTGGAAACCCAGACCCTAGTGAGCTCCCAATGCTCACCAGAGATATCCTGCTATAGCCCTAGCTCGAGCAGCATCACCTCCAAACTCTACCTAATTCCTCACAGAGGCAGGGCTCAGAGGAGGGAGGTGTTGCCTACACTTCGCGAGAGTTCTCCTAGCTCCAAGTTTCTACAAGCACAAGACTCTACAATCTAGTGGACGAACACATGCCCATCGCATGGTAGGATTACTACTCTGCAGCTTCATAGCTCAACAATGCTTGGTGCTTGCCTCCTTCAGTCTCAAAGGTGCTATTTATAGCCAAAGCTGCGCCCCGGGCAGATGGTGAAGTGATGACACTGTCACCATGTGATACTGGGACCTACAACCTGTGCACGATTAAAGGCGACGATATTACTTTCTCTGACTCGCGACGTCTTTGTTGCTAGCGCATCAATGATGCCTGGGCCCCACCACAGAGGTCACATGGCTACAGTAACCCCCTCAATCAGTGGACAATGTGTCGTTTTCTGGGTGGTAAGAGAATCTTTGACCACTGTTGACCCGTGACCCTGCAGTCTATGGAACATGACCAAAACCTGACCCCGTGTCAGAAGTCCTAGTGCCTAATTTAGCACCCTTCTTTTCGACGACGACTCCACAACCTTTCTCTACGATCTGATGTTTCTTATGTGCACCCGCTAGGCTCTGCATCCTGGTGCACTCGCTATGGCTTTGCACGTAAACGGACCTATTCAAATCAACCTATATTTCTGTTTCCTGAGCAGAATGACTGTAGGTTCAATTGAAGACCTTCTGGGGTAGGCGTGTATTGCTGCTCTGCCACATCCGTTTGGGCGCCCGGAGATCAGAAGTACCATGAAGCCAAGAACCATTGTAAAGATCTACGATTTCGTCGGGCCCTTGTGGTCGGTGTGCCTGTTACTGAGGTCGACAATATCTTGGTACGATGGCTCTGCCGGATGGCTGACAACTATGTTGGTCGTCTGGACACCAAAATGACCTCCTGGAGGTCGGCGTGCCTTAATGCTTAGGTCTTGCAATACCTTGGTAAGCTTATGGCCCTACCAACCTATTTGGGCCCTACTAGCCTGTTCTGTACACCCAGGATTTTACGTCGTTAATGAAGGCCTCTCTGTGGGGTCCGCGCCTAATGGCCCTAGCAAGTACTTCTGGGTGCTTGGGCGTTTTTGTCTTGAGACCTTCCTGAGATCCGCATGCCTCGAGTGGCTCTGCAAGACTCTTTGGAACTATGCAGGATATCTGGATGTCTCTACACTCCATACGTTCAAGATCTACATATTTCATGGCTTCATCAGCAACGGTTCCGGATATCACAACTTCAGCTACGACATCGTTGACAACCGCTTCATACATCGCATCTTTCAAGATCTTGTTGGGTATCCTCGGATACTGGACATCGCTGATTTGAGTCCTCTTTGAGGTTAGCACGCCTACAGGGCCTCCCTGAGGTCGGCCCTGCCAGACTCCTTGCAGCTATGCTAGGAGATCTGGGTGTCTCTACACTTCGTTTGATCAAGACCATGACTCAGTTTTCTTCTCTTTGCTCGGGGACTACTCTACGAGTGCATCTTCGACGCCCTCTTGTTTTCCTCGTCGTACCGACCTGTTGGGAAACCCGTTTCTCATCATGTCGTTACTCGACCTACTCTTTCTTCTCTTCTCTTCTTTTTTGGATCGTCATACCGGCCATCCTGCCTGCCACGATGCTCGGATATTACTCTATGAGTGCATCTTTGATGCCCTCCGAATTTTTTCATCGTTGTTTCGATCTATTGGAAACCTGCTTCCTAAAGGTCGTCACTCGACCTCCTTTCGTTCGGCAAGACTTCAAACAGGCCGGTTGCTAAGCTGATTTGTTCCTTTTTCTTTTGGACCGACGTGCATGCTATTCGACCTATTGATAGCTCTATGACTTCACCATGACCTTTCTAAGGTCGTTGCGCCTACACCTCGCTCGGGGGCTTGTGAGACATGGGTACCCCTGGGTCCCCACTGACCAGGCTCACAACTGTCCCCGACAAGTGGGTCCGGCCAACCAGAAGACCTGCTGACCTGTCAGTGGCCCCAACCGACCTAGTTGGCGGCCCACACGACCTCCTGAAGACCTTTCCAGAAGATTCCCCAGAGAACCTAGATCATCACGACCTCAAGACTCGGTGTACAAGACAAGACCTTGATGGATTTCACCCAAAGAAGATCGACAGGATATGGCAAGATGTGTAACATAGACTTAGGTCTCCTAGTCGTAACTGACCAGGAGTCTGGGAACCGACCTCGTCCTCTGGCCAATATAAGGCAGACGAGGCAACCCCTTGTACAATCACGCAATCCTCAAGAAATGTACACCAACAACTGGACGTAGGGTATTACTCTATGGAGGCCCAAACCAGTATAAACTCGTCGTGTTCTCTGTGTTCTGCGTACTTGTGTGCGACCTCCAAGTCCTTAGCCTTAGATTCCTCCCTTCCGAACAACTAAACCACAGGGATTAACAGTCCCGTGGGCTTTCCAGATCTCACCATGTTACAGTGACACAATGATTATGCCGTTGGAGTTGTTCATGGACAAAGGAAGGAAGGGAAGGTACACGCAATTTATTATGCAAGTAGAACTCTAAATGAAGGTCAACTGAATTATGCAACTACGGAGAAGGAATTGCTTATCGTAGTGTTCACATTTGAAAAATTCTGAAATTATATTGTGAACTCAAAGGTGGTTGTGTATACGGACCATGCTACATTCAAGTACCTTTTGTCCAATAAATATTCCAAGCCACGTTTGATTAGATGGATCCTATTATTGCAAGAGTTTGATATGGAAATCAGAGACAAGAAAGGGACGGATAATGTTGTAGCCGACCACCTATCAAGGATGCACCATGGGGATGATGGGATGAAGCTAATTGAAGATAGAATGAGAGATGACCATCTATATCGAATACTTGATAGGGGAGGATGGATGCATGATATCATAAGATGGCTACGAAAGATGCCATTAGATCACTTGTACAAAAATGCTATAAGAAGGGTAATTGCCAAAAGCAGAAAATTTTACTAGGATGCACCATACCTATACATATGTGGAGATGATGGAGTGCTAAGAAGATTGTTAACATCCGTTATCGTCTAATTTTATAAATCAACTAAGAAGGAAAAGGGCATAAATGAATATCAACAAAAACTTAGGGGTTTGCTACTAACGAGTTCCACAAGTTTTGGTGTTTTGTTGATTTTACAGAGTGACTTTGGAGAATAGGTACAATTGGGCCAAATCTACAAGATAAATGGGCCTTGATATCTAGTCCTCCAAGCACCAAATAAAGAGAAGCCAAAATCCATCACACAATACAATTTCAAATGATGGATTTGAGTACACTATTTCAATAGGATCGTCAAGACGATTGAAAAAGACATATCATTTGCTATATTTGGAGTTCGGAATGAGAAGATATGAATTTTTAAAATAATGGAAGATTCTAGAAACATGAGCTGCGGGATTAATTGGACCTAAACCAGAATTTGGCCAACAAAAGCTTTATACATTATAATTAGATATGGTGGAAGGTTTAGTACCACATCGCTTGCTAGAGGTGGAGGGAGGCCATGAAACCCCTATATATGTAACCCTAGACCCCTAGGAGCCGGGAGGGAGGTGATTGACTTGAAAGTTGTCCCATGAAAGGATGACCTCTCGTTAATATTAGAGAATCAGGACTAGACATTACAATGTAGTAGATTAGCAACTAGAGAGTTAGAGAGAGCAGAGCTACACTCCGGTTCTGGAGAAGTCTTCGGAGTATGGTATGTCTTTGTATCTTCTCTTGTAAGACTTATGCCTTATAATATATTTATCTTCTCCATTACTTTCATGTCATTATTTGGTTAGTATAATTGTTATACTCTAGCATGGGATCTTCGCTCGCATCGAGTGCTCTCGTTAATCGTATGTGACTAGAGTAGTAATTGGTAGACTAGGCGTGGTGTTTAGTCTACTAGTTACATGAGATTGCACCCAATCCCACGAATAGTTGTGGTAGCCCCAGGTGGTGATAGCCCTGACGGCCGACGTATTCGGCCACATTCGGATTGGTGTTTGCAGGACTTTTGTCGGGGCTTCCTAGTCCCCTTCTCATCCCTTTTTGTGGCTAGTGTTCCGATGTCCCAAAGTGCTATTGTATGATTGCTTTTATAGAACCCAAGTTATAGAGAAGAACCTAGGAACCTTAGATCTCTCTTGTTGTCCTCTTTGTTCGCTAGCTACACATTTATTATAAAGTTCTGTAGTGTGTTATCCTTTATCATAAATATCAGTTACCTTCTCATTAATAGTCTAGTTGGTTTGCTAAGTTAGTAGATATATGATTGTGGCTTATTAGATTCTTTACCCAAAGCTTCCCTATGGATATGATACTGTAGAATACTCTCCTAGGGAAAAGCTACAATGGTGTTCTGTGCGCTTGCGGAATCTTTCATATTCTAATTGCACTTAACAAATACCAACAAGCTTTTTGGCTTCGTTGCCGGGGAAGCAATTGGCATAAAGATTTTTGATAATGATCTTGATGTCCGCTAATTTAGTGAATCACTAGATTTAGTAGGATCACCCTTGTTCTGTTGACTTTGGAATAGACAGAACATTTGATGTCGGCGCGACCTTCCGGCAAGCTTCCAAAAGACTTTGAAGAACCATGGGTGCCTAAACATTCAAGATTCATCAACATTAAACACTGCCATCTCAAAGGTATGTGTATACAAATAGATATCTTGACCATAAGTAGATTGGGAAAAAGGTTTCCTTCACAAGAATTCAAGTAACATCTCAAGTGACGACAAAGAAGTTGCACTATCATAAATTACATCTTGTGAGCCAAGGTATGTATGATCAATAAAGGTGAGATAGTTTTGCTCGTAGACTTAAACTTATGAGTAGTATACAATACTCACCATGATCATGATCTTTCATCTTTATTGAGTTGTGATAGAACCGCTCAAATTACTTCCACATTATCGCCTAAACCCCTCCTCTGGGTCATTAAGCAATAATACAGAAGTAACCCGTTGTCTCTGCCGGGTCGTACCCGGTAAATCACTTACATCACAGGCTCGACATTTGTACAACAAACTCACACGAAGGCGATTCCAGAGGTAAACAAGTCACCAGTTATTACATAACATCCTTCATAGGTTCATTATTACAAACCAAGTCTTTTGCATAAAGGTAAACATATCAGAGTTCGAAACACTGAAGGATCAGATGGCGACTAGAGAGGGGGGAGTGAATAGGAGCCGGTAAAAATTCTTCCCAAAGAACCCGGCCTATGCCCTAGTCAAATCCCGGTCACACACAAGCGATGGATCGAATCACACACCAATCGCCAAGACCACGAGGTTATGGATCAACCTCTAGCCTTAGGAACGATTCCTTGAAGCACACGCGGAAGCACGAAAGAAGGAAGGGAGGAATCGAACCAAGAAGCAAAGCGCTCGGCCTGCGGTGGACCGTCCCCGGACGGGGGCGGACCGTCCGCGATGGGCCGCACGGACCGTCCGGCCGGGTACCGCGGACCGTCCGGCCCGAGCCGCGGACCGTCCGTTAAAGCCGCAGAACCACCGGTGCCACACCGCGAACCACGGACCGTCCGCGGAGAGCACGCGGACCGTCCGCCGTGCACCCGCGGGACCGTCCGCCCGCCGCCGCGGACCGGTCCGAAACTCCGTCCAACCGAAAACCAAAACCGCGACGGATCGAAACGAAGGGCGAGCAAGAACACTAAGAACACGGGACGAACCCTAGCCGCGCGGACCGTCCGCCAGCACCTCGCGGACTGTCCGCCAGGTGCGAACAGAGCAAAAAAAGCCCGACCCCGAAAGTCAACTCCCCCAAATCATCATCGGATTTCCCAAACGGCTGAAGCTATGGAGACAAGGGTTTGGGGACTTGAAAAGCGTCACACAAGGATGATATAGCCCAAAAATCTTGCCTCCTAACTCCCTAAATCACCGGGAATCGCGAATCCCTTGAGCACCACCAAAAGCTAGAGCACCAAACGAAAAACTACGAATCCAAGTGGTTTCCCGGCGTTTGAGGGCACAAGATCAATCACAAAGATGCACGAGACATCTATCTATGTTTTCCTCAAAGAAATCCGGGGAGAAACCCACTCAAATCCGCCGAATCGAACCGGGAACAAAGGCACGAAAACAAGCACAAAAAGACCACGAAAACACAACCCTGAATCTTCTATACAAACCAGGAAAGATTCACAAGGTCTAGCATGCCGCCCTAGCATCCATCCCTCTCAACAAATCTCTCATGAAGCTCTCATGCTAGCCTAGGAAAAATGGAAGAAAAATAGCTACGAAAATGAGAAATGGGACGGAGGAAATGAAACCCTAAGTCACGGAGAGAGAGAGCCATCCACACACACTCATGGCTTATATATCAGGTCCCGCCGGAGTGGTAAATGACTCAACTACCCCTAACTTAACTACTGGCGATACAACCTGTTGACGGATAAAAGACGTATCCCTCTACGATCCGCAAGCGTACGGACCCCACACCTTTTTCACCACGGGATTCCCAAGGTTCTTGTCAATCCGCGGAGCAAGGGGATTACAAGCGTTCGATCAACAACGACACACTAACTACTAAAACTCTAACTACTATTATACTAGAAAACAACGAAACTACACTAGAGAGAATGATAAACGATCAAGGAAGAAGACACTCGCCCACGGGTCTACGATACTAGAGCATGCAATCGCTTAAAGACATGAAAAACCAATCTAATCTATCGGGGATGTGACCACGGTTTCGCCCTTTCCCTCCTCTCGTACTGTCACTACGCGAAGGTATTCATGACTAGACCTTTGATGGCCACGGTGTATTGAATGGATCCAAGGAAGCATTGGAGCTCGTACTCCCTCTACGGCACGGTTGCAAGCCTTAAGCATTAAAGTATGTTCAACACAGGATGATAGATAGATAATCCGACAAAGTGCGATTACATCTCAATATCGATTACAACCCATGGACGAATGAGAAGATTACCCCATCAAGGTGCCGATCATGGCACCGTTGATCATGGTTTCCCTTCCGCCGGTGTCTTCCTTCTTCTCCACGAGAGGGTGCTTCCTTCGAGGTGGTTGATCTCCCGCCGGAGATCCTCCTCCTCTCTCTCTAGCTTGTAGATGGTCTTCTCGGTGCGAATAAACTCCTCTCCCTGTGTTGGCGGCGCGTCGGAGGTTTTAGGGTCGAAGATCCTTCGAGGGCAAGGAAGACGGGACCGAACCGGTGCCCGAAGTGGGCCGGGCCGGCCGGCCCGTGCCCGTTCCCGGCCCGGTTCGGTCGCCCTTTTGCACCGTGGGTCCTCGTGCACTTATCTACTTTGCCCCCTCCACTTGGATGATTTTGACGCTGTTATCCTCGCGATCAAGATGGAGGCTCTCTTTGCATGAAGTTTGATCTTTTACGCTTCAATCCCCGGGGGTGTTCCTCGTAGCACTTCGGTCCTCGCCACCATTGGAAGTAATTTCAGCAAGCTCATGAACACGAACAAGACTCCATGAATGCTCCTTTGAACTTATTGTGAATCCGTCCTTTATGTCCATGATTTCCTACATAAACACAACACTTCCAAATGCATGCACAAAGATGAACTTGTTATATGATTAGTGTGCCTAGTGGCGGGTTAGTTCCATAATCAAATCCAAGCCAAAGTGTAATGAACATGCTAGGTGTACCAAAATACACCGTCAACATCTCCTCCACACTTAGCTCTTGCTCGTCCTCGAGCAAGTACTCGTAAAAGAACTTCGTCCAAGGTGTGTAATCGTGTATCACTTATCCTTCTTCACAAGTTAGTCAATCCCTTCATCTTTAATACATAAACACAAAGTAATGATAATCAAACATAAACATGGGCGTTTAGAATTTTTACCACGTCAAGATTTACCCCACAACTCAAACTCTTCACTCGAAGCTTTCAATTTCAGCCATACTTACTTCTTTGCTTCCATCGGAGGGTTTTTATGATTTTCAAAACAAAAATTCCTGCAACAAGTATTAGACAAAAACCTTTCTCCAAGCTCTCTCAAGTCACTCATGAAGTGTCTATCCTAACCAAATTTTATAAAACTCTCACCTCCCATTAATCTCTCATATATCATGTAAAAGTGGAGCTATAGGTAGGGCTAGCGCAATCAACACAAGTATTGTCAAGCTAAGAACTTCCTCTAATGGTTGTCTACCTTTCAAAGCCAAAGATCATGAGAATTAACCATATGTAGGGATATCAAGGATGAGAAGATTTAGAATGGTGGACATGTGCAAGGGCAAAAGAAAATTGTGACTACAAGGCACCAATGATGTCCTCGTTGTCGGATTGCACATGGTTGGAAATAGAGTAAAAGTTTCGTCTCACAATCAACGTGACATCCTTCCTTACACTTTATTTTTCTTTTCCTTCACTTGATCCATCCCTCTCATATCTTCATTGCTAACTCATCTTTCTCTCTTTTCCCTCTTTTTTTCTTTCATTCACATATGATTTTTCTTTCTTTCTTTCGTTCTTTTCCATACACATACTTTTTCTCTTTATTTTTCTCTCTCTTGACAACTTTTCAAAGCTTTCAATTCTCTCTTTCCTCGCATGCATACAATCTGAAATTTTTAAATAAATCATGCTAGAGACGAGACGAAACATTGAAAATAGGTTGTGTTCAAGGAATACGATGTTCAAAAGAGATGTATAGGGTTGGGTATGGAATCCAGTGATATACATGACTTTCGTTATGAAAGTCATGAACTGAATAAATGACGAGGCTAGCAACAAAAGATAAGCACAAGGACATGATCATTGCTTGAAATTAAAACTCACCAAGAGAGAAAGGTCCTAGCCTAACTCATCGTGCTAATCACACTTATGGTGGAGCGAAAAAAACAAACTTGGCTTGGGATAGGAATTTTTTCATACTCTCAACTTGGAAAAAGAGGTTTTGCTAACCTTTATTACAAGGGTTTTAATATAATTTTCCGAACTGAAATCCTCCAATTTTTAGCATCGAACATAGCACAACTAGCATGTGAAGCTCAAGATCGAAGTGCGGTATGGGTACTTTAAGTAGTAGCGATTCCACTAAGCACCACGGTAAACGATTTTCAAACCACATACTTGTGTTCATATATCAAGAATCGAAGATTAGACAAACAAGTAAATAAATATAAACAATACATAAAACACAAAGATATATATAAGACTCTTTTTATTTGGTTTTCTTGACTCAACACTAATTTAAGACACTTGCAAAAATTTAAAAACAGACTCGAAAACTAAAGACTCATTAAAAACACTAAGACTCTCATACGAAGATTAAACCGAACCTAAACTTGAAGTTCAAAAAGCTAAGGCTAGCGAGCTAGCTCTCCCCCACACTTAAAACATACGACGTCCTCGTCGTATCTTACAAAAATCCTAAGGGGAAAACTAGATCTAGTGGTACTTCAAGCAAGCTTTGCACCACTTGCCTCTCATGTTTCCAACCATGCCGAAAAGCTTGCGCACGTTGCGGTTAAGGAACTTGTAGTCATCTTCAACTACGCGCTCCAAGTCCTCCATACGCCGCTTCATCGCTTCCATGGTTTGAAGACATTCGTCGGCCGACGCGTAGAGAGCCGCGATGGATTGACGGCAAACTCGACAAAGACACCGGATGCAATCCGAAGGGGTCGTCGTCGCCATAATCTCCACCGTTGTCACCACCGTCGTCGCCACCTCCATTGTTGTCGCCTTCGCCACCGCCGTTGCCGTCGCCGTTGGGGCCTTCGGGAGTCCTTTCATAAGGATGCTCATCCCAATCATCATCACCTCTACCGGCGGCCCCGCCCACGAGCTCGGGCTACGATCGTCGGAGAAGTCGCCATCCCCATAATCCTTAGGCTCCGGCGACACCTCCTTGTAATCCTTGCGCTTGATGCCTTGGAGGCGTGCCGACCTTCGAACGGGTGTAGGGACCTTCTCTCCTTTGACGGGGTTGCGAGATGCAAGAGCTCCGGTCGGGACACGTCCTCCGCAACGGATACGTGCGGTCCTCTTGACGGGTAGCTTGACCTCGCATCGCATCGCCTCCTCCATCGATGGCTTCTTGGCTTCTACCTTCAACTCTAAGCTTTTTGGAGGCTCAATGGCTGCTACAAGGGTGCAACACATTGCTTGAAAGGTTTGATTCTCGAGCTCCCAATTCGGCCAAATATATAGTCCCGAGGGAAAAGCTCGGAAACCTCATTTTCCTTTTTTACACTTCCCTTAAAATTTTTCGACCAAACAAGGAAGTGGAAAAGGAGCGATTCGGGCGAAATTCGGGGACATCGGGCGTCGGGCCACCACCGGGCCGATCCGACCGGGCCGGCCGGCCCACCCCGCCTCGGGGGCCGGGCCGGTCCGGTTTTTTGCACACCGCCCTATTTTTTTCGTCCTCAGCCCATGGGAAAAAGTTGGCCCAGTAAATCTTCGCGAAAAACTCCAGAGAACTAAAAGAAAAATTATTTACAGAAGTTGGTGCCTTGTTTTTTGTCCTAGGCAGGACGTTCGGGCTCTTCCTCCATGGTAAAGACGTCAACATGATGAATGGGCACGACATCGGGTTCGTAGTAAACCTTAAGCCGCTGTCCATTCACCACAAATTGATCGCCGTTTATATCCATAATAGTTACCGCTCTGTTGGAGAACACCGAATGCACAACATAAGGTCCGTCCCATTTGCTTTGCAATTTCCCCTTTCCGAAGGTTTTAAACCTCGAATTGTAGAGGAGGACCTTATCTCCTTCTTTAAATTCTTTTTTCTTCAATCTTTTATCATACCAACTTTTGATTCTCTCTTTGTATATGCTTGCGTTTTCATAAGCTTTCAACCTCAACTCCTCTAGCTCGCTTATTTGAATCCTTCGTTTCACCACCGCGGCATCGAGATCAAGGTTCATCTCTTTTATCGCCCAATAGGCTTTATGTTCCAACTCAACCGGAAGGTGGCAGGCTTTTCCATAGACGAATTGATAAGGGGTCATACCTATCGGTGTTTTAAACGTCGTTCGATAAGCCCATAAAGCTCCGTCTAATTTCTTTGACCAATCCTTGCCTCCCTTCTCTATGGTCTTGTTGAGTATGCTTTTTAATTGGCTATTTGATGTTTCCGCTTGTCCGTTGGTTTGTGGGTGATAGGCCGTGGAGACCCTATGCTCAATTCCCAACTTGGACAAGCACTTTTTAAAGTTCTTCCCGGTGAAATGAGTTCCTCCATCACTTATCAAGATTCTCGGTGTACCGAAACGGGGAAAAATCACGTTCTTGATCATAGTGATGGACTCCTCCGTGGAAGCTTTACGACATGGTATAGCCTCTACCCACTTGGATACATAATCAACCATAACAAGTATGTACTCGAATCCAAATGAGTTTTTAAAAGGCCCCATGAAGTCTATGCCCCATACATCGAATATGTCGACTTGCAAGTTGTATTTCAAAGGTATAGAATTTCTTTGAGAGATGTTTCCAGTTCTTTGGCATTCGGGGCATGACGCAACATATCTTTTAGTATCTTCATGCATCTCGGCCAATAGAATCCGCTCGACCATACTTTGGCTTCGGTTCGAAAATGGCTATAGTGCCCACCGTACTCCGCCGAGTGACACTTCCTTAGAATCTCAAGCCTCTCTTCCCTTGGCACACATCTTCTCATCACTCCATCATTGCCAAGCTTGAAGAGATATGGTGCATCCCAAAAATATTTCTTACTTTCGGAAATTATCTTCCTTTGAGTGTTTTTGTCTAGATGGTCGAGGGGCATCTTTCGAATTGCTCGAATGATGTCGATCATCCAAGTATCTTTATCAAGCACTCTATAGAGGTGGTCATCTCTCATCTTATCTTCTATGGGCTCTTTATCGTCTTGTCCACGATTCATCCTAGACAAATGATCGGCCACAACATTCTCCACCCCCTTCTTATCACGAATTTCAACATCAAACTCTTGGAGAAGAAGGATCCAACGAATCAAACGTGGTTTAGCTTCCTTCTTAGCCAAGAGATACTTTATAGCTGCGTGATCGGTGTAAACAATGACTTTCGAGTTCACGATGTAAGATCTGAATTTTTCGAAAGCGAATACCACCGCTAGCAATTCTTTTTCCGTAGTAGCGTAATTTAATTGTGCCCCACTAAGAGTTTTGCTAGCGTAGTAAACGGCGTGAACTCGGCCTTCCTTTCTTTGTCCCAAGACCGCGCCTACGGCGTAGTCACTTGCGTCACACATGATCTCGAAAGGTTGGCTCCAATCCGGAGGTTGGATGATGGGAGCACTCACCAACGCATTTTTCAAGGTCCGGAATGCCGCTAGACACTTCTCATCAAAGTCGAAAGCCACATCCTTTTGAAGAAGGTGTGTTGAAGGCTTAGTAATCTTCGAGAAGTCCTTTATAAATCTTCTATAGAATCCGGCATGGCCTAAAAAGCTCCTTAAGGACTTAATATCCGTAGGAGGTGGGAGTTGCTCAACCGTCTCTACCTTAGCCTTGTCCACTTCAATTGCTCTCTCGGATATAACATGTCCGAGCACTATGCCTTGCTTAACCATGAAGTGGCACTTTTCCCAATTTAAAACCAAATCTACCTCCGCACACCTTGTAAGGACCTTTTCTAAGTTTGCTAAGCAATCCATGAACGTCTTCCCGTAGACGGAAAAATCATCCATAAACACTTCAACAATCTCTTCGATGAATTCCGAAAACACGGCCATCATGCAACGTTGAAAAGAGACCGGAGCGTTGCATAGGCCGAAGGGCATCCTCCTATATGCAAACGTTCCGTAAGGACACGTAAACGTTGTCTTATGTTGATCTTCCGGGTGAATGGGAATTTGCATGAACCCCGAGTATCCATCGAGAAAGCAAAAATAAGCGTGGTTTGCCAACCTCTCGAGCATCTCGTCTATGAACGGTAGGGGGAAGTGATCTTTCTTCGTCGCTTTGTTAAGCTTACGATAATCGATACACATCCGCCACCCGGTCACGGTTCTTTGCGGTATCAACTCGTTCTTCTCATTCTTCACCACGGTTAAACCTCCTTTCTTCGGCACACAATGTACCGGGCTCACCCATTCGCTATGCGGAACCGGGTAGATGATTCCGGCATCAAGTAACTTGATAACCTCTTTCTTTACTACCTCTCGCATGGCGTGGGTTAGCCTCCTTTGGTGGTCCACTACAGGCTTACATTGGTCTTCCATTGGTATACGATGAGTGCAAAAGGCTGGGCAAATACCTTTGAGATCATTAATTGAATATCCAATCACCTTCCTATGTTTTTTTAATAAAATCAGCAACGCTTCATTTTCTTCGGGGCTCAACTCGTCGCTCACAATGACTGGATAAGTTTTGTCTGGGCCCAAAAATTCATATTTTAATCCCTTGGGCAAAGGTTTAAGGTCTACCTCGGGCACTTGTGGCTCCTCGGGTTTGATTTCTCCTATGTCTTCGAACTTCTCTTCCTCCATGCTACCGTCATGCGGCTCTAAGCCTTTTGTCGCTTCCTCTAGTTCTTCATCTTGTTGATTACTAGTTTGATTTTCCATCACTCTTTGCAGCGGGTCTCTAAGGGTTTCAACAAAACAAAGACTATCTATCTCTTCTACTTCTTCATCTTCGGGAGGAAAAGGAGTAAGGTGTTTAGAAGCACGAAGAAAGTTATATATGTACTTTGTTCCATTAAGGTTCATTGTTACTTTGCCTTCTCCGGCATCTAATACGGCATCAACCAACTTAAGAAAAGGCCTACCTAAGATTATATGATCAGAATTGCTATGGTAAGCATCAATAACAAAGAAATCGGTTGGTATATAGTTTCTAGAGATTTTTACTTTCATGTTGCAAGCAATACCTAGAGGTTTGATAGTTCTACCATCTCCCATAATTAATTTCGTTGATGTTGGAGCTAAGTCTAGGTTGTGGTATTGAACTTTATCGTAAATTTTAGAAGATAGAACACTTACTTGGGCTCCGATATCGCATAAGGCTTTGCATTGAACTCCGTTGATCTCGCAACTCAAGTGCGGCGTCATCTTCTCTTCTTCTTCGGATCCGATCGAATAAATTTCAGCAAGGCGAGCGTATGGTGATGCTTCGGGCTTGATCCCCATGATCCTCTTCACCTCGGCAATATGTTCCGGATCCACCACGTCATCTCCAAAGAGCTTTTCAAAAATCTCACCGGTGGTTTCGAGGTTGTATGAATTTTCAGCTTTCTTCTCCGGTGGGAAATCGACTTCCAATGCTCTTGCCATTCCCTTTTGATTAGGGAACGGTCTTCTCTTGTCGAATACTTCTCCGTAATCAATAGGAACCCAATCCATTGGTTCGAACTCCCTTAGTGGCTTCGCGCTTGACATGCTTCTCTTGTTCGTCTCATTTGGTGCGACGAAGTCGACGTTTGGTGTAGTTCTTGACTTGATGTGTTCTTGTTCAAGCTTTTCCATGATTGGTTCCTCCTTTGTGACTTCCGGGGTTGCCTCTTCAGAAAAATCAGCAAGCTCCTTCTTCCTCGAATTGAATTCCGGCTCTTCCGCATGTCTTGTTTCCCAATCTCTTCGCATGGCAGCCGCTTTACTAACTTTTTGTAGAAGTTGGGCAGCTTCCGTGAGTGTTTTCTCCATGAGATCCCCACCTGCACACATTTCGACGTGTCGCATGCAACTAGGGGTTAGGGAAAAGAAAAATGTATGCAAGAGTACGTCACCGGTGAAGCCGAGTTTTGGTCCTTGTTCGATTAATTCATTAAACCTCTCCCAGTCTTGGTCTATCCCTTCCTCTTCTCCTTGCATGAAATTGATCACTTGCCTCCTTAGATGTTGAACCTTGCTCATTGGAAAGAACTTCTCGCAAAACTTCTTTGTCAACTTGTTCCAATTGCCTTCAACTTCAAAGGACGCAACCGAATACCATGTCTTTGCTTTGCCGGCAAGTGAGTAGGGAAAGAGATTCCATTTGAACCATTCATCGGGAACTCCTTCTTGACGCACCGTGTTGCATATTGTCGTGAAATCCCCTATGTGTCTATATGGGTTCTCCTCAACCATCCCTTCAAATGGGTTTTCCGCCACCATCTTCATGATCTTGGATTTAATTTCATACTTGGTCGCTTCGAGCTTCGAATCCGACTCTTGTACCTTTATGTCTTCACATCGAGGGCTAGCGTAATCCCTTAATGATTTCTCCGGTTCTTCCACGGGTTGATTCACGAACTCCATCTAGACAATAAGATAAAAACAAAAACAAAAAAAGAAACAAGTGTTTTTCTGATAATATATGTTAGATAAAACAAATAAAAGACAAACTAAAATATAAAACTAAGTTAGATGCAAATCAAACGATGTAAACTAACTTGCTCCCCGGCAACGCCGCCAGAAAAAGGGGCTTGTTGACGGATAAAAGACGTATCCCTCTACGATCCGCAAGCGTACGGACCCCACACCTTTTTCACCACGGGATTCCCAAGGTTCTTGTCAATCCGCGGAGCAAGGGGATTACAAGCGTTCGATCAACAACGACACACTAACTACTAAAACTCTAACTACTATTATACTAGAAAACAACTAAACTACACTAGAGAGAATGATAAACGATCAAGGAAGAAGACACTCGCCCACGGGTCTACGATACTAGAGCATGCAATCGCTTATAGACATGAAAAACCAATCTAATCTATCGGGGATGTGACCACGGTTTCGCCCTTTCCCTCCTCTCGTACTGTCACTACGCGAAGGTATTCATGACTAGACCTTTGATGGCCACGGTGTATTGAATGGATCCAAGGAAGCATTGGAGCTCATACTCCCTCTACGGCACGGTTGCAAGCCTTAAGCATTAAAGTATGTTCAACACAGGATGATAGATAGATAATCCGACAAAGTGCGATTACATCTCAATATCGATTACAACCCATGGACGAATGAGAAGATTACCCCATCAAGGTGCTGATCATGGCACCGTTGATCATGGTTTCCCTTCCGCCGGTGTCTTCCTTCTTCTCCACGAGAGGGTGCTTCCTTCGAGGTGGTTGATCTCCTGCCGGAGATCCACCTCCTCTCTCTCTAGCTTGTAGATGGCCTTCTGGTGCGAATAAACTCCTATCCCTGTGTTGGCGGCGCGTCGGGGGTTTTAGGGTCGAAGATCCTTCGAGGGCAAGGAAGACGGGACCGAACTGGTGCCCGAAGTGGGCTGGGCCGGCCCGCGGGGCCGGCCGGCCCGTGCCCGTTCGGCCCGGTTCGGTCGCCCTTTTTGCACCGTGGGTCCTCGTGCACTTATCTACTTTGCCCCCTCCACTTGGATGATTCTGACGCTTTTATCCTCGCGATCAAGATGGAGGCTCTCTTTGCATGAAGTTTGATCTTTTACGCTTCAATCCCCGGGGGTGTTCCTCGTAGCACTTCGGTCCTCGCCACCATTGGAAGTAATTTCAGCAAGCTCATGAACACGAACAAGACTCCATGAATGCTCCTTTGAACTTATTGCGAATTCGTCCTTTATGTCCATGATTTCCTACATAAACACAACACTTCCAAATGCATGCACAAAGATGAACTTGTTATATGATTAGTGTGCCTAGTGGCAGGTTAGTTCCATAATCAAATCCAAACCAAAGTGTAATGAACATGCTAGGTGTACCAAAATACACCGTCAACACAACCCACGTAGGGGCATTTAGGTAATGTTTGTGGGTCTTGCCATCGGACGGCCACGCCTTTGCCGCACCCCGCGTCCTCCCCACGCAAGCCATGCGATCCCGCCGCGTGTCCTCCGCCTCGAAGCTTCCCGACACGCCCGGATCCCGTCTCGGTCGTGTGGGGCCCTCGGACTTGGTTTTTAGGCCCAAACCAAGAAACCGTCCGCCGATGGTTTTGTGGGCAAACCACCAAACCCCGCGTGCTCGGTCCGGCCTCCCGCCAAACCACTTGACTCGACCGCCACCGTGCACCGGCTCGCTTGTCCATGACTTCGTCTTGCTTGTGTCGCCACCATGTGGCCCGCACCCGGCCCCCCGTCGTCCACCGGTCCCTCGAACCGAGCCTACTTGTCTCTCCATCTCCCGGAGGCCCCTCAAGACCGAAGACCTTTTGCGCCCGTTCTTCACCTGCAACAACACGAACTAGGCCACAGCCTACACCTGCGCACTAAGCCAAGAGTCAGTCCAACACCCGTTGTTAATCACTCATCACTGAGGAGCGGTCATCCATCGACCACTGGGACGCTCCTAGTCCTCAATCTCCCCCTTGATGAGTGCATTGACAACACACAACGCGAAATGAAATTCAGAGAAAGAAAGAAAGAAAGAAAGAAGAAAGAAAAAACAAAGAAGCTCAACTCATGACCAAAACCGAAGAAAGGCAAAGAAAGGTCACAAGCCAAGCAAAGCACAAACTCCACACCGAAAACAACAAGAAAGCTCCCCCTGAACAAATGCAAGCTCCCCCCGAACATGTGGATGCAAACTTCCAAATTTCATCCCACCTCTTCTAAATTTTCATTAAGCTCACCTCTTCTCCCCCTTGTTGACAATGTATGAATCAAGGTGAAAATGCAGAAATGCAAAACAAAGCATATAAACATCTACATGAGCTTCTCAAATAGGCCAAATCTAGTGTCAAAGGCTAAAAATGAGACAAAGATCACACATATGAATCATAGCATAGTCAAAGCATTGCAACAAGTAATATATGAAAATACAAGCATGTGACAAAGCAAAATTTTCAGATTTAAGCAGTTTTACCAAAAGAAGGCTCGCTTCACATGTAAAAGCCTATCCATGTCACACTTGAGCCACAAACATGCATACCATTCAAAGATCATATAGGGATATCAGATTCTAAGCAAAAGATCATGGCGAACACCCATAAAGCAAAGCATGTCATGTCAAAGCTCATGAGCCATGTGTCCACTCCGGGGAGACTTCTCCACTGGTGAACATCATGCAACATGTTTTGCACCCATATGTGAAAGATAAGACATTTTAAGCATAGACATGATGGATGGAGCATTGTTCAAGCATTATAAAATTCTTTTCAAGATTAATTCATTTCATGGTACATGAAGTGCCTTTGCGGCAAAAAGAAGCTTATGCTCCCCCATGAATGCAACATAGACTAAACATTCACAATGATACACAGCCTTTGGCCCAAATGCAAGAACAAGGCATCCAAGCACAATCTAAGCATGAAAAGCACATTTAGACCAAACTGTGACATGGATACACCACTACACACGAGTAGAGCACATTTCATCAAAAATTAGTCAAGATTAGCATTTATTTCAAAAAGGGGCTATCTCACCACACATATATCTCAAATATTCCAAGAGCATAGCCTCACATCACCATTTCTCCACACATATGACCAATATCTCACAAATAGCCAAAGAAACTCAAATATGGCATATGAAAGAAGCTCATCATCCTAAAATGCAATATGATACAAATGCAACATGATATATGACAAGATGGCTATCCTACCATGGTTTGTACATCAAGCAAAGCATGTATATACATCAAAGTAAACATGGTATGATACATATGAAACACAAAGGAAATCCCCCAAGAAGCAACTAGAAAGGGCAACAAACCCCAAGTTCCCCCCGCAAGGGCACAAATGTAGCTTGGTCGAGAGGCTTTGTGAAAATGTCTGCAAGCTGATCTTGGGTAGGGACATGGCTCAACACAATAGTTCCTTTCTCCACATTGTCCCTCAAGAAATGATACCTCACTTCTATATGTTTGGTTCTGGAGTGAAGCAGTGGGTTTTTGGCTATGCTTATGGCACTGGTTCTATCACAAAGAAGTGGGATCTGGGTGCACTCCTCACCAAAGTCTCTCAAAGTGTATGAAATCCACAATAGCTGGGAACAACAACTCGCGACAGCAACATACTCCGCCTCGGTGGTAGACTGAGCTACACTAGACTGCTTGCGGGAAGACCATGAGACCAACGAAGACCCAAGAAACTGGCAAGTACCAGAAGTAGACTTCCTCTCGACTCGACAACCAGCAAAATCAGCATCGGAAAAAACATGAAGAGAGAGAGTCGAGGAGGAAGAATACCAAAGGACAAGACCAGGGGCAGACTGTAGATACCTGAAAATCCTCTTGACGGCCTGTCGATGTGATGTCCTCGGCGAAGCCTGAAAACGAGCACACAGACACACGTTGAACTGTATGTCTGGCCTCGTCGCCGTCAAGTAGAGGAGGGAGCCGATCATGCTCCTGTACTCCGCTGGTCCACTGGTTCTCCGTCCTCATCCGCATCCAAAGTGGCCGTACTCCGCATGGGAGTCGACATCGGCTTCACATCTTGCATCTGGAACTTCCTCAGCATGTCTTTCGTGTACTTGGTCTAGTGCACGAATGTTCCATCCTTCACTTGCTTGATCTGCAGCCCGAGAAAATACTGCAACTCGCCCATCATGCTCATCTCGATCTCCCTGCTCATCTCATCTGCAAACTTAGCAACAAGGTTATGTGACGAGCCACCAAAGACAATATCATCCACGTATATCTGAATAATCAACAAGTCATTTCCATGCTTGAGGAGAAACAAGGTCCTATCCACAGTACCCATCACAAACCCTCTGCTCAACAGAAAACCTCTCAATCTCCCATACCAAGCACGGGCGCCCGTTTCAAGACATACGAGCCCTTTTCAACCCGTACACTCGTGTGGGTACAACTCACTCTCAAACCCGGTGTGGTCGCTTCACATACACCTCATCCTCTATGACCCCATTCAGAAAAGCACTCTTCACGTCCATCTGAAACAACTTGAACCCTTTAGCCACGGCAAAGGCTAGAAGAACTCGAATTGCCTCAAGATGGGCCACAGGAGCAAAGGTCTCCTCATAGTCGATCCCCTCCTTCTGACTAAACCCCTGAGCAACAAGCCTGGACTTGTTCCTCACAACCATCCCATTCTCTCCCTCTTTGTTCTTCCAAACCCACTTGGTTCCTATGGGATGGCAATTTGGAGGTGGTTCAACTAACTCCCACACCTGGTTCCTCTCAAAGTTTTCCAACTCCTCATGCATAGAATTGACCCATTTTGCATCAGATAAAGCATGTCCAATGTCCTTGGGCTCAAAGGTGTCAACAAAAGCAGCATGATAAAAATGAGAGGAATTCCTGGACCTCGACCGTGTAGTGCGTTCATCGATGTTCCCAATGATCTTCGACAAGGGATGCACTTCTTGAATCCGCCGGGGAGCCTCACGCCTCGAGACTACCTCCCCCTCAACTTCAGCTTCTCTCGCCTGGTCCTCTTGTTGTACCGTCATTGTCCATGAAGTAGACGGTCCACGCTCTATAGTGGTCGTAGGGGAAGTAGTGGGTACACACTCAGCTTCAGGCGCATGGTTCTCCCCATCATCATCTCCAGCTTCGTCCTTCTCCTCTTCAAAGAGGTCCTCGGCCATCTCCTCATCACCTACACATTCAAAGCCAAGAGAGGTACATGGCATTGTCTCGTCGAAGGTTACCTCGCAAGTCTCCATGATTTTTTTAGTCTCAAGGTTAAGCACCCTATAGGCTCTAGAGTGGTTAGAATATCTAAAGAAAATACCATCACTAGACCTAGCCTCAAACTTGTCGAGTTTTCCCTTCTTAAGAATAAAGCATTTGCAGCCAAAAACTCGGAAGTGACTCACCTTGGGTGCCCGACCATGCATCAGCTCATAACAGGTCTTCTTCTTGAAAGCTCGCAATAAAATCCTGTTGGAAACATGACAAGCCGTATTGACCGCCTCAGCCCAATACCTCCTAGGAGTCCCGTGCTCATCGAGCATCGTCCTAGCCATCTCACAAAGAGTCCGATTTTTCCTTTCCACGACTCCATTTTGAGGGGGCACATAAGGGGTCGAATACTGATGTTCAAGACCTAGATCACGACAAAAGGCATCAAAACGAGAGTTCTTGAACTCAGAGCCATTATCACTGCGGATAGCTCGAATAGCATTCCCATGCCTCTCGTTTTTCAACCTCACGATCAGATCTCGAACAAAACCAAATGTCTCACCTTGTCCTCCAAGAAGAACACCCAGGCATAGCGAGAGTAATCGTCCACCACAACAAGGACATACCACTTCCCACCCACCGAGCGAACTCGAGCTGGCCCAACAAGGTCCATATGCAACAGCTCTGTGCACTCGGTCATGACATCGGTCAGGGGTGGATGGGAAGTGGCTACCATCTTGCCATGCCTACAAGGAGCACAAACCAAATCCTTCTCAAGCTTCAACCTCGGCAATCCTCGGACAAGGTCAAGACCACTCAAGCGGGAAACCAAATCAAAGCTCAAGTGTCCCAACCGCCTATGCCATTTCCACAAATCGAAGAAGGACCGGCCATCAAACAAATGAAAGCAGGACCCAAAGAACGAGAGAAATCAGCCCTGAAAATCTGACCCTCGGGGATGATCATACAGACAAGATCACCTCGAGAATCAAGCAAACGAGACTCGCCAGACTTGAAACGCACCTCAAAACCCTCATCAAGCAACTGAGAAACCGAAAGCAAATTGAAACCCAAAGACTTCACAAGAGCCACTCTCTTCAACGTTACCTTGTCACTCACATGCACAACACCCTCCGAAAGCACCCTTCCTCGTCCATTGTCCCCAAATGTGATGTACAACTTTTCCTTCACTGGGGTGAGGCTGAAGAACCACTTCTTATCTCCGGTCATGTGTCGGGAACATCCGGAGTCAATCAACCAAATGTTCTCCAAGCCTCCTGCCTGTAGTCAGAAACAAGAATGAGAGTGAGATAGCGACTCGACACTGGGGTTAGCATAAAGAAAGTTAAACCAGTATCGAGCCATCTGCTCAAAAGAGGGATTAGCAAACATCATTCCCTTGCCACCAAACTTCCCATGTCCCATGGGAGGAGTACGAGCACCACCAGGGGGAAACCGTGGTCCGTAGTTCCTCTGGAACCCAAAGCTGCAATCATCTCCCCTAAACCTATACTGAGGACGAGTAGGAGGACGTCCAGCAAAACCACCACGAGCCCGACCAAACCTCTCACCAGCACGCACCTGACAAACCTCTCACCACCACCTCTCTATGGGAACCTGCCAACACTCCTCACACTTCCCACACCCCGTGAAAGTGGCACTCCAGGCTCAGGAATACCATGAGACTGGCGATACCTGTCCTGGTTTGCTTGCTCCCTAGCAAGCCTCTCATCCCTCTTCCTCTTGTAGCAAAACTCTGCAAGATGCCTCTCCTTACCACAATACTCACACCTGAAGGGGATGGTTTTTGGCTTTGGCTCTGGCTTCTCTCTAGGCTTCTCACCCTTCTCACCCACAAACTTCACCAGTTTCTGGAAGTCATTTGTCTTAGGTGGGAATTTGGGTGGATCTTGGGTTGTGTCAAGCTTGTTGCAAAGGTGGTTGGGCTTTGGTGTGAAAGAGTTCTTAGGTTCTTTTGGAAGTGGGACTTGGATCTCTACGATCACCTCCAACTCGGGGTTAGACTCAACACACTTCTCATACACACTCTCCCCACTGTTCTCTCCCACTTTCTCACCCAACTTCTCAAAACCCAAACCACGACCATCAGCTCTCTTGAACTCCTCAATCATGATTTTCAATTGAGGTTCCTGCCCAGACAACCAACCCAACACCTTCCTCAAATAGTCATTCTCCTCATAGATGACATCCAAACGGGAAGTAAGTTTAAGATTGCGCAAAGTAACTTCATCACAGCTAGTGCATGCATTGACAACAGGAGATTTCAAAGAAGCTTCCAAAGAGCTAATAGTGGAACGAGCATCAACAAGCTTAGCATGCATAGTAGGACATGATTTACAAGCACCAAGCAAAGTGGGTCTAGTCTTAAGCTCATCATATTCAGTCCTAAGAGCATCTAGCTTAGCCAAAGTGGAAGCATTCTTCTCATTAAGCAACTTGATCTCATTCAACCATGCATCACACTCAAGACATTCAACATCATCACGAGTAGTAGGAGCAAGTTTCAAAGAGTCATTCTCAAGTTTCAATTCAAGCAATTTCGACTCTAGCTCTCCTACTTTCTCACTAGCATTCTCAAGTTGTGCCCTAAGATCTTCCCTCATCTTTTTGGCATCTCTTAGCACACTATCACGGTTTTCAATCAAGCCATTCAACCTAGCGATCTCAGCAAGCAAAGAGTCGGGGTCACGATTTACCTCATCCTCCGAGTCGGAGTCACTGTCTTCCTTCTCGCTCTTCTTGCTGCTTGAGCTATGGGCCATGCCACAAAAGCCCTCAAGCGCCACACAGCTCAACCCGCTGAGGTTCCGGCTTGCACTCTTTTTGCCATTGCGCCTCCCGACGTCTTCATCTTCGCTGCTTGAGCTTGACTGCTCCTCGCTTGAGCTTGAGTCAACGTCGCTTGCACCGGCCACCATCGCTCTTGCCTTGTTCTTCTTGTAGACGCTCTTGCTCGGTCGCCGCTTGTCCTTGTCCTTGCTCTTGGACTTGTTGAAGTGCTTGCCCTTGGAGGAGTACTTGTCTTCACGCCTCGAGTGCGCCTTGTACTCGTTCACCTTGTACATGTTCTCCTCCGCTTCCGGGCACTCGGCGATGAAGTGGCCACGCTTGCCACACTTGTAGCACGTCCCTGAGCTCCGCCTTGCATTCCTCCGACTCTCGTGTAGTCGATCAAACCTCCTTGAAAGCAAGGCCAGCTCCTCCCCACCCAACACATCAAACTCCTCATCTCGAATGGACATAAGAGAAGACAAGGAAAACTGTCGATAGGAATGGACATAGGAGAAGCCAGTCTTAGGAATATCACAAGGCTGAATTTTTCTCTGATGATAACCCGACCTAAGATCAATTTTGGAGAAGACCTTGGCTCTAGCCAGTTGATCAAACAGCACGTCAATGCGGGGAAGGGGGTATTTATTTTTGATGGTGACCAAATTGAGAGGGCGGTAGTCTACGCACAGTCTCAAGCTACCGTCTTTCTTCTTGACAAAGAGAGCTGGACATCCCCAAGGAGAAGAACTCGGGCGGATAAAACCCTGAAGGATCGGATGGCGACTAGAGAGGGGGGGAGTGAATAGGAGCCGGTAAAAATTCTTCCCAAAGAACCCGGCCTATGTCCTACTCAAATCCCGGTCACACACAAGCGATGGATCGAATCACACACCAATCGCCAAGACCACGAGGTTATGGATCAACCTCTAGCCTTAGGAACGATTCCTCAAAGCACACGCGGAAGCACTAGAAAGGGAGGAAGGAATCGAGCCAAGAAGCAAAGCACACAGGCTCTGGCGGACCGTCCGCGCAGGGGAGGCGGACCGTCCGCAAGAGCCGCGCGGACCGTCCGGCCGGGTATCGCGGACCGTCCGCACCCGGCCGCGGACCGTCCGGCCTTAGCGACGGACCGTCCGTTAATTTACACGAACGACCCAAAGACACCCGTGTGCCACGGACCGTCCGCGGGGAGCACGCGGACCGTCCGCCTAGCACCCGCGGACCGTCCGCCCGACACCGCGGACCGTCCGAACTTCGTCCAACCAAAAACCAAAATCACAACGGATCGAAACAAAGGACGAGCAAGAACACGAAGAACACGGGATGAATCGGACCCGCGCGGACCGTCCGCCGGAGGCCGCGGACCGTCCGCGAGGCTCGGACGAACGTAAAACCGCCCGACCTCGAAAGTCAACTCCCCCAAATCATCATCGGATTTCCCAAACGGTTGAAGCTGTGGAGACAAGGGTTTGGGTACTTGAAAAGCGTCACACAAGGATGCTATAGCCCAAAAATCTTGCCTCCTAACTCCCTAAATCACCGGGAATCGCGAATCCTTTGAGCACCACCAAAACCTAGAGCACCGAACGAAAACTCACGAATCGAAGTAGTTTCCGGCGTTTGTGGGCACAAGATCAAGCACAAAGATGCACAAGACATCTATCCATGTTTCCCTCAAAGAAATCCGGGAAGAAACTCACTCAAATCCGCGGAATCACACCGAGAACAAAGGCACGAAAATAGGCACAAAAAGGCACGAAAAACAACCCCGAATCTTCTATACAAACCAGGAAAGATTCACAAGGTCTAGCATGCCGCCCTAGCATCCATCCCTCTCAACAAATCTCTCATGAAGCTCTCATGCTAGCCTAGAGAAAATAGGAAGAAAAATGGCTACGAAAATGAGAAAGAGAAGGGGGGAAATGAAACCCTAAGTCGCGGAGAGAGAGAGCCATCAACACACACTCCAGGCTTATATATCAGGTCCCGCCGGAGTGGTAAAATGACTCGACTACCCCTAACTACACTACTGGCGATACAACCCACGTAGGGGCATTTTGGTAATGTTTGTGGGTCTTGCCATCGGACGGCCACGCCTTTGCCGCACCCCGCGTCCTCCCGACGCAAGCCATGCGATCCCGCCGCGTGTCCTCCGCTTCGAAGCTTCCCGACACGCCCGGATCCCGTCTCCGTCGTGTTGGGCCCTCGGACTTGGTTTTGAGGCCCAAACCAAGAAACCGTCCGCCGATGGTTTTGTGGGCAAACCACCAAACCCCACGTGCCCGGTCCGGCCTCCCGCCAAACCACTTGACTTGACCGCCACCGTGCACCGGCTCACTTGTCCATGACTTCGTCTTGCTTGTGTCGCCACCATGTGGCCCGCACCCGCCCCGCCGTCCACCGGGTCCCTCGAACCGAGCCTACTTGTCTCTCCATCTCCCGGAGGCCCCTCAAGGCCGAAGACCTTTCGCGCCCGTTCTTCACCTGCAACAACACGAACTAGGCCGCAGCCTACACCTGCGCACTAAGCCAAGAGTCAGTCCAACACCCGTTGTCAATCACTCATCACTTAAGGAGCGGTCATCCACCGACCACTGGGACGCTCCTGGTCCACAATCTCCCCCTTGATGAGTGCATTGACAACACACAACGCGAAATGAAATTCAGAGTGAAAGAGAAAGAAAGAAGAAAGAAAAACGAAGAAACTCAACTCATGACCAAAACCGAAGAAAGGCAAAGAAAGGTCACAAGCCAAGCAAAGCACAAAATCCACACCGAAAACAGCAAGAAAGCTCCCCCTGAACAAATGCAAGCTCCCCCTGAACATGTGGATGTAAACTCCCAAATTTCAGCTCACCTCTTCTGAATTTTCATTAAGCTCACCTTTTCTCCCCCTTGTTGACAATGTATGAATCAAGGTGAAAATGCAGAAATGCAAAGCAAAGCATATAAAAATCTACATGAGCTTCTCAGATAGGCCAAATCTAGTGTCAAAGGCTAAAAATGAGACAAAGATCACACACATGAATCATAGCATAGTCAAAGCATTGCCACAAGTAATATATGAAAATACAAGCATGTGACAAAGCAAAATTTTCAGATTTAAGCAGTTTTCTCAAAAGAAGACTCGCTTCACATGTAAAAGCCTATCCATGTCACACTGGAGCCACAAACATGCATACCATTTAAAGATCATACAAGGATATCAAATTCTCAGCAAAAGATCATGGCAAACACCCATAAAACAAAGCATGTCATGTCAAAGCTCATGAGCCATGTGTCCACTTCGGGGAGACTTCTCCACTGGTGAACATCATGCAACATGTTTTGCACCCATATGTGAAAGATAAGACATTTTAAGCATAGACATGATGGATGGAGCATTTTTCTGAGCATTATGCACTTCTTTTCAAGATTGATTCATTTCATGGTACATGAAGTGCCTTTGCGGCAAAAAGAAGCTTATGCTCCCCCATGAATGCAACATAGGCTAAACATTCACAATGATATCCGGCCTTTGGCCCAAATGCAAGAACAGGCATCCAAGCACAATCTAAGCATGAAAAGCACATTGAGACCAAACTGTGACATGGATACACAACTACACACGAGTGGAGCATATTTCATCAAAAATTAGTCAAGTTAAGCATTTATCTCAAAAAGGGGCTATCTCACCACACATATATCTCAAATATTCCAAGAGCATAGCCTCACATCACCATTTCTCCACACATATAACCAAAATCTCACAAATAGCCAAAGAGACTCACATATGGCATATAAAAGAAGCTCATCATCCTAAAATGCAATATGATACAAATGCAACATGATATATGACAAGATGGCTATCCTACCATGGTTTATACATAAAGCAAAGCATGTATATACATCAAAGTAAACATGGTATGATACATATGGTACAAAAAGGAAATCCCCCAAGAGTCAACTAGAAAGGGCAACAAACCCCAAGTTCCCCCCGCAAGCGCACAAATGTAGCTTGGTCGAGAGGCTTTGTAAAGATGTCGGCTAGCTGATCTTGGGTAGGAACATGGCTCAAAACAATGGTTCCTTTCTCCACATTGTCCCTCGAGAAATGATACCTCACTTCTATATGTTTGGTTCCGGAGTGAAGCACCGGATTTTTGGCTACGCTTATGGCACTAGTGCTATCACAAAGAAGTGGGATCCGGGTGCACTCCTCACCAAAGTCTCTCAAAGTGTATGAAATCCACAACAACCGGGAGCAACAACTAGCGGCAAGCAACATACTCCGCCTCCGTGGTAGACCGAGCTACACTAGATCGCTTGCGGGAAGACCATGAGACCAACGAAGAACCAAGAAACCGACAAGTACCGAAGTAGACTTCCTCTCGACTCGACAACCAGCAAAATCCGCATCGGAAAAACCATGAAGTGAAAGAGTCGAGGAGGAAGAATACCAAAGGCCAAGACCAGGGGCGATCGTAGGTACCGAAAATTCTCTTGACGGCCTGTCGATGTGATGTCCTCGGCGAAGCCTGAAAACGAGCGCACAGACACACGCTGAACTGTATGTCTGGCCTCGTCGCCGTCAAGTAGAGGAGGGAGCCGATCATGCTCCCGTACTCCCCGCCGGTCCACCGGTTCTCCGTCCTCATCCGCATCCAAAGTGGCCGTACTCCCCATGGGAGTCGACATCGGCTTCACATCTTGCATCCGGAACTTCCTCGCATGTCTTTCGTGTACTTGGTCCGGTGCACAAATGTACCGTCCTTCACTTGCTTGATCGCGGTCCGAGAAAATACCGCAACTCTCCCATCATGCTCATCTCGAACTCCCTCGCTCATCTCATCCGCAAACTTGGCAACAAGGTTATGTGACGAGCCACCAAAGACAATATCATCCACGTATATCCGAACAATCGCAAGTCATTCCTATGCTTGAGGAGAAACAAGGTTCTATCCACCGTACCCATCACAAACCCTCTCGCTCAAAAGAAAACCTCTCAATCTCCCATACCAAGCACGGGGCGCCCGTTTCAATCCATACGAGCCCTTTTCAACCCGTATACCCCGTGTGGGTACAACTCGCTCTCAAACCCGGTGGTCGCTTCACATACACCTCCTCCTCTATGACCCCATTCGGAAAAGCACTCTTCACGTCCATCCGAAACAACTTGAACCCTTTAGCCACGGCAAAGGCTAGAAGGATCCGAATTGCCTCAAGACGGGCCACAGGAGCAAAGGTCTCCTCATAGTCGATCCCCTCCTTCGACTAAACCCCCGAGCAACAAGTCCGGACTTGTTCCTCACAACCATCCCATTCTCTCCCTCTTTGTTCTTCCAAACCCACTTGGTTCCTATGGGATGGCAATTTGGAGGTGGTTCAACTAACTCCCACACCGGTTCCTCTCAAAGTTTTCCAACTCCTCATGCATAGAATTGACCCAGTTTGCATCAGATAAAGCATGTCCAATGTCCTTGGGCTCAAAAGTAGCAACAAAAGCAGCATGAGCAAAATGAGAGGAATTCCTGGACCTCGACCGTGTAGTGCGTTCATTGATGTCTCCAATGATCTTCGACATGGGATGCACTTCTTGAATCCGCCGGGGAGCCTCACGCCTCGAGATCGCCTCCCCCTCACCTTCAGCTTCTCTCGCATGGTCCTCTTGTTGCACCGTCGTTGTCCATGAAGTAGATGGTCCATGCTCCAAAGTAGTCGTGGGGGAAGTAGTGGGTACATGCTCAGCTTCAGGCGCATGGTTCTCCCCATCATCATCTCCGGCCTTCATCTTTCTCCTCTTCAAAGAGGTCCTCGGCCATCTCTTCATCACCCGCACATTCAAAGCCAAGAGAGGTACATGGCATTGTCTCGTCGAAGGTCACCTCGCAAGTCTCCATGATTTTGTTAGTCTCAAGGTTAAGCACCCTATAGGCTCTAGAATGGTTAGCATATCCAAAGAAAATACCATCACTAGACCTAGCCTCAAACTTGTCGAGTTTTCCCTTTTTCAAAATAAAGTACTTGCAGCCAAAAACTCGGAAATGACTCACTTTGGGTGCCCGACCATGCATAAGCTCATAACAGGTCTTCTTCTTGAAAGCTCTCAATAAAATCCGATTGGAAACATGACAAGCTATATTGACCGCCTCAGCCCAAAACCTCCTAGGAGTCCTGTGCTCATCGAGCATCGTCCTAGCCATCTCACAAAGAGTCCGATTTTTCCTTTCCACGACTCCATTTTGAGGGGGCACATAAGGGGTCGAATACTGATGTTTAAGACCTAGATCACGACAAAAGGCATCAAAACGAGAGTTCTTGAACTCGCAGCCATTATCACCGCGGATAGCTCGAATAGCATTCCCATGCCTCTCGTTTTTCAACCTCACGATCGATCTCGAACAAAACCAAAAGTCTCACTCTTATCCTCCAAGAAGAACACCCAGGCATAGCGAGAGTAATCGTCCACCACAACAAGGACATACCACTTCCCACCCACCGAGCGAACTCGAGCTGGCCCAACAAGGTCCATATGCAACAGCTCTGTCGGACGCTCGGTCATGACATCAGTCAGGGGTGGATGGGGAGTGGCTACCATCTTACCATGCCTACAAGGAGCACAAACCAAATCCTTCTCAAGTTTCAACTTCGGCAATCCTCGGACAAGGTCAAGACCACTCAAGCGGGAAACCAAATCAAAACTCAAGTGTCCTAACCGCCTATGCCATTTCCACAAATCGAAGACGGACCGCCCATCAAACAAAGAAAGGACCCAAAGAGCGAGAGAAATCAGCCTCGAAAATCCGACCCTCGGGGATGATCATACAGACAAGATCACCTCGAGAATCAAGCAAACGAGACTCTCCAGACTTGAAACGCACCTCAAAACCCTCATCAAGCAACTGAGAAACCGAAAGCAAATTGAAACCCAAAGACTTCACAAGAGCCACTCTTTTCAATGTTACCTTGTCACTCACATGCACAACACCCTCTGAAAGCACCCTACCTCGTCCATTGTCCCCAAATGTGATGTACATCTTTTCCTTCACTGGGGTGAGGCTGGAGAACCACTTCTTATCTCCGGTCATGTGTCGAGAACACCCGGAGTCGATCAACCAAATGTTCTCCAAGCCTCCCCGCCCGCGATCGAAACAAGAACGAGAATGAGCTAGCGACTCGACACCGGGGTTAGCACGGATAAAGTTAAACCAGTTGTCGAGCCATCTCGCTCAAAAGAGGGGTTAGCAAACATCACTCTCTTGCCACCAAACTTCCCATGTCCCATGGGAGGAGTACGAGCACCACGAGGGGGAAAACGTGGTCCGTAGTTCCTCCGGAACCCAAAGCCGCGATCATCTCCCCTAAACCCGTACCGAGGACGAGTAGGAGGACGTCCAAACAAAACCACCACGAGCCCGACCAAACCTCTCACCAAAGACGCACACCATCATCTCTCCCCGACAAACCTCTCACCACCACCTCTCCGTGGGAACCCGCCAACACTCCTCACACTTCCCACACCCCGTGGAAGTGGCACTCTAGGCTCGGGGAATACCGCGAGGCCGGCGATACTCGTCCCGGTTTGCTTGCTCCCTAGCAAGCCTCTCATCCCTCTTCCTCTTGTAGCAAAACTCGCAAGATGCCTCTCCTTGCCACAATACTCACACCTGAAGGGGATGGGTTTTGGTTTTGGCTCTGGCTTCTCTCTAGGCTTCTCACCCTTCTCACCCACAAACTTCACCGGTTTCTGGAAATCATTTGTCTTAGGTGAGAATTTGGGTGGATCTTGGGTTGTGTCAAGCTTGTTGCAAATGTGGTTGGGCTTTGGGGTGAAAGAGTTCTTGGGTGCTTTTGGGAGTGGGACTTGGATCTCTCCGATCACCTCAAACCCGGGGTTAGACTCAACACACTTCTCGTACACACTCTCCCCACTTTCGTTCTCTCCCACTTTCTCACCCAACTTCTCAAACCCCAAACCACGACCATCGGCTCTCTTGAACTCCTCAATCATGATTTTCAATTGAGGTTCCCGCCGTACAACCAACCCAACACCTTCCTCAAATAGTCATTCTCCTCATAGATGACATCCAAACGGGAAGTAAGTTCAAGATTGCGCAAAGTGACTTCATCACAAACCTAGAACATGCATTTGCAACGGGAGATTTCAAAGATGCTTCCAAAGAACTTATAGTAGAGCGAGCATCAACAAGCTTAGCATGCATAGTAGGACATGATTTGCAAGCACCAAGCAAAGTAGGTCTAGCCTTAAGCTCATCATGTTCGATCCTAAGAGCATCTAGTTGAGCCAAAATAGAAGCATTCTTCTCATTAAGCAGCTTGATCTCATTCAACCAAGCATCACATTCAACACATTCAACATCATCGGGAGAAGTAGGAGCAAGTTTCAAAGAGTCATTCTCAAGTTTCAATTCAAGCGAGCTTTTGACTCTAACTCTCCTACTTTCTCGCTAGCATTCTCAAGCCGAGCCCTAAGATCTTTTCTCATCTTTTTGGCATCTCTCAAGCACACTATCACGGTTATCAAGCAAACCATTCAACCTAGCAATCTCAGCAAGCAAAGAGTCGGGGTCACGCGCTTACCTCATCCTCCGAGTCGGAGTCGCCGTCCTCCTTCACACTCTTCTTGCCGCTCGAGCTATGGGCCATGCCACAAAAGCCCTCGAGCGCCACACACTCGGCCCGCCGAGGTTCCCGCTTGCACTCTTCTTGCCACCGCGCCTCCCGGCGTCTTCATCTTCGCCGCTTGAGCTTGATCGCTCCTCGCTTGAGCTTGAGTCGACGTCGCTCGCACCGGCCACCATCGCTCTTGCCTTGTTCTTCTTGTAGGTGCTCTTGCTCGGTCGCCGCTTGTCCTTGTCCTTGCTCTTGGACTTGTTGAAGTGCTTGCCCTTGGAGGAGTACTTGTCTTCACGCCTCGGGTGCGCCTTGTACTCGTTCACCTTGTACTTGTTCTCCTCCGCTTCCGGCACTCGGCGATGAAGTGGCCACGCTTGCCACACTTGTAGCACGTCCCCGAGCTCCGCCTTGCGTTCCTCCGACTCTCGTGTAGTCGTTCAAATCTTCTTGAGAGCAAGGCCGGCTCCTCCTCGCCCAAAGACATCAAACTCCTCATCCGGAATGGACATAAGAGAGGACAAAGAAAACTCGTCGACGGAAGGGTTAGATTTGCCCTTTGATCCTCCCACAAGAGCAAGACTATGGTCGGCCGAGCCCTCATGCTTGGATAGCAACTTCCCGTCAACCTCGGCCGACTTGAGCTTAGAAAAGAGGTCATCCAACTCAATAGTCAAATATTTCCCGACTCCTTGATGGCCTCAACCTTAGCACCCCAAACATTTGGATCCAAGACATGCAAGAGCTTCAAAGCCCGATCATGCTCGGAATACGGAAAATCCTCAACATTTGCCTTCATGTTGTTCACGATGGCGGTGAACCTCTCGAAACATCGCATCAATGTCCTCACCGGAAGTGGAGTGAAATTCTCATATTGCATCCGGTAAGAGACAAAGAGGCGAGCCTTCACATGGTTATCACCACCGTGAGCAACCAATAACTTTTCCCAAATTTGCCAAGCAAGATTCAAATGGCGAACACGCTCAAACTCGGATCACACAAGCTCGGCACAAGTGATCAACGGCTTTTGCATTAGCCTCATACTTGGCCTTGGCATCGGCATCGGTCACCATAAGAGTATGGATGTTGACCGGAATAGCATATGTCTTGTCAAGCACAATAAAATCCAACGACTTTCCTCGAAGAAAGATCATCATACGAGCCGCCCACTTGTGGTAACCCTTGCCATCGAAGTGCGGCGGACCGCCCCGCTCAACGTATGCCATCTTAGGATTCGAGACTTGTCAAAGTCGCAAAGAATCCCGCACCAAGCTCTGATACCAATTGAAGGATCGGATGGCGACTAGAGAGGGGGGGAGTGAATAGGAGCCGGTAAAAATTCTTCCCAAAGAACCCGGCCTATGTCCTACTCAAATCCCGGTCACACACAAGCGATGGATCGAATCACACACCAATCGCCAAGACCACGAGGTTATGGATCAACCTCTAGCCTTAGGAACGATTCCTCAAAGCACACGCGGAAGCACTAGAAAGGGAGGAAGGAATCGAGCCAAGAAGCAAAGCACACGAGCTCGGCGGACCGTCCGCGCAGGGGAGGCGGACCGTCCGCAAGAGCCGCGCGGACCGTCCGGCCGGTATCGCGGACCGTCCGCACCCGGCCGCGGACCGTCCGGCCTTAGCCGCGGACCGTCCGTTAATTTACACAGAACGACCCGAGACACCCGTGTGCCACGGACCGTCCGCGGGGAGCACGCGGACCGTCCGCCTAGCACCCGCGGACCGTCCGCCCGACACCGCGGACCGTCCGGAACTTCGTCCAACCAAAAACCAAAATCACAACGGATCGAAACAAAGGACGAGCAAGAACACGAAGAACACGGGATGAATCGGACCCGCGCGACCGTCCGCCGGGAGGCCGCGGACCGTCCGCGAGGCTCGGACGGAACGTAAAACCGCCCGACCTCGAAAGTCAACTCCCCCAAATCATCATCGGATTTCCCAAACGGTTGAAGCTGTGGAGACAAGGGTTTGGGTACTTGAAAAAGCGTCACACAAGGATGCTATAGCCCAAAAATCTTGCCTCCTAACTCCCTAAATCACCGGGAATCGCGAATCCTTTGAGCACCACCAAAACCTAGAGCACCGAACGAAAACTCACGAATCGAAGTAGTTCCCGGCGTTTGTGGGCACAAGATCAAGCACAAAGATGCACAAGACATCTATCCATGTTTCCCTCAAAGAAATCCGGGAAGAAACTCACTCAAATCCGCGGAATCACACCGAGAACAAAGGCACGAAAATAGGCACAAAAAGGCACGAAAAACAACCCCGAATCTTCTATACAAACCAGGAAAGATTCACAAGGTCTAGCATGCCGCCCTAGCATCCATCCCTCTCAACAAATCTCTCATGAAGCTCTCATGCTAGCCTAGAGAAAATAGGAAGAAAAATGGCTACGAAAATGAGAAAGAGAAGGGGGGAAATGAAACCCTAAGTCGCGGAGAGAGAGAGCCATCAACACACACTCCAGGCTTATATATCAGGTCCCGCCGGAGTGGTAAAATGACTCGACTACCCCTAACTACACTACTGGCGATACAACCCACGTAGGGGCATTTTGGTAATGTTTGTGGGTCTTGCCATCGGACGGCCACGCCTTTGCCGCACCCCGCGTCCTCCCGACGCAAGCCATGCGATCCCGCCGCGTGTCCTCCGCTTCGAAGCTTCCCGACACGCCGGATCCCGTCTCCGTCGTGTTGGGCCCTCGGACTTGGTTTTGAGGCCCAAACCAAGAAACCGTCCGCCGATGGTTTTGTGGGCAAACCACCAAACCCCGCGTGCCCGGTCCGGCCTCCCGCCAAACCACTTGACTTGACCGCCACCGTGCACCGGCTCACTTGTCCATGACTTCGTCTTGCTTGTGTCGCCACCATGTGGCCCGCACCCGGGCCCCGCCGTCCACCGGGTCCCTCGAACCGAGCCTACTTGTCTCTCCATCTCCGGAGGCCCCTCAAGGCTGAAGACCTTTCGCGCCCGTTCTTCACCTGCAACAACACGAACTAGGCCGCAGCCTACACCTGCGCACTAAGCCAAGAGTCAGTCCAACACCCGTTGTCAATCACTCATCACTTAAGGAGCGGTCATCCACCGACCACTGGGACGCTCCTGGTCCACAAACCCTTGTCCAATAACTCCTGAAGCTGGGTTTTCAGCTCTGCCAGCTCCTTGGGAGGCATACGGTAAGCTCTTTTTGAAATAGGTGCCGTACCAGGTTGTAGCTCAATCACGAACTCAATGTCCCGATCTGGTGGCATGCCCTGCAGATCATCAGGAAATACATCCGGGTAGTCACATACCATTGGGATCTCCTCTAAGCTTGTGGCTATCGAGACATAAGCGCTGGGGTCCGCAGATCCCCTCAAAGGTAAGTAGAGAGTTGAGACACCTACAGCAGGTGAAGCGATTTCTATCCTTCGTTCAGCAATATCCAAGAGTACTTTATGATGTGACATCCAATCCATTCCCAAAATTACATCTATTCCATCTAACCCCAAGGTTAAGAGATTGGTCTGGAAGATCTTGCTACCTAGCTGCAACGGGACACTCTTGACTAGTGTGTTGGAGGATACTTTCCCTCCCGGGGTTGTGATCTTAAATTCATTCTTAACTCGAAGCACATTTAGACCCAAGTTGACTTGTGTACTTTGGTTCATAAAGCTATGTGTAGCACCTGAATCAAACAAAATCTTAACAGGTTTGCCATGGATAGAGAAGGTACCCATCATAACTGCTCCTCCCTCAGGAATCCCCACCATCGTGGTGAAGTTAAGACGACCCTGCTTGGCTTGCACGGTCTGCTTCTTCCCTTTGTCCTTGTTGCTCTGAGGTTGTCCCCGTCCTTGATTCTGCTGCCTGGGTTGAGGACAGGCATTCATGAAATGCCCGGGTTTCCCACAATTGTAGCAGCGTCCTTCATTGTTGGTGCGGGCTGGTGGGGGTGCATTGGGCCTAGCATTCTGCTGCTGAAAATTCGGGGAACGGAAATTCCCTTGCTGCTGATTTTGGGGAGGTTTTGCCACCCATCGCCCAGAGCGTTGGTTCCGCTGGAAGTTTTGCTGTGCCTTCCGAACTACGCGGAACTTGCGCTTAGGCGTGTTGTTAGAGTTGAACGCAGCCTTCCTTTTCTTTGCATTCTGCACCCTCTTCATTGCATCTTCCTGGGATATGGCCAGGTCCACTATCTCATGATAGCTGTTCGTTTTTATGGGGTTCAGCTTTTCATAGAGCTCAGGATCAGGACCCCTGCGAAAGCGATCCATTTTCTTGGCATCGGTATCAACATAGTAGTCACCATATTGACACAGGTTGTTGAACTTCTGGGCGTACTGATATACAGAGTCAGAACCCTGCCTCAAGTTCAAGAGCTCATTTAACTTCCTCTCCACCATGTGGTGATTCTTGAATGCAGTTTTGAATTCAGCCCACGTGATCTCATGGCCATTGGGCTGCATCATTTTGAAGTGATCCCACCAAAGCAGTGCCGGACCACGGAGATACATTGTTGCAAACTTAACCTTTCTCTCCTCGGAGCATGGCGAGGTGAGAACATCCAACTTGGCTTCAATAGCACGCAGCCAAGCATCAGCCTCCAATGGTTCCTCCGCTTTGTGGAAAAGCGGCGGTTTCAGCGCAGAGAACTGAGCATAGGTTGCCACTTGAGGATCTTCTTCTAACTGGTCATTGCGCCGCTGATTCGTCTGCTGTTGATTTTGCAGTATCCGGCATCATATCAGCTTGAGCAAGGAGGAAGGTCTCCATAGGCGTCATGGTCGGTGGGGGATGTGGTGGTGGCAGATTGCTACCACTAGCCTCACCAAGCCCATGGGGATTTCCGCGTGTTACTCCCAACATCTGAAAATTTTGGTAATGGGGGTTAGCCACATATCCATAATCTTGCCAATATAAGCGTAAACAAGAAGAACATGTGTAAAGTGTTTCCTCCATGCACAAATTTCAGAAACAAGACAGCCAAGTACTCTGCCGTGCAAAATTCATATCTTTCTGCTCGGTTATAGAACGATGCTAAATTTTGGTCAGTAGCATAAAAATTTCATTCGCTACAACTTTGGTATTCAACCGAACTCTGAATTTCGATATTCACATGCCCGAAAAATTTAAATCCCACTGGTCTGTCCAATCTGAATTTCAGACTGCAGTCAGTTACAGAAAAAAAATTAGTAACTCCAAAACCGTAGAAGCGACGAGGCTGAAATTTTATGAGCATGCACACAAAGCAATTTCCAACAACTTTGGTATTCATTTCACAGCCCAGATCTTGCCATAAAGAGGTTCAAACAGCCATTACATACTGCTGCATCCAGACCGCAACATTCACTAGCAGACTTAATTACAACACATTAGCCTAACTTTCAACAAGTCTTCACCCTAGGTTACATAGTGGTCAATGGTAGCATCAGGCCACCCAAAAGAATACTCATCCTACGCCAGCCTATCCCATTCACGGACCAAAATCAGGCCACCCGTATGAGTATGGACACTAGTCTATCAACATCTAGTAAGTATCATCACCACCAGAGGCGGCACTAGCAGCAGGTGAACCCTCGACCATCGGGTCCAGCGGCGGAGCCTCAATGTCGTCCACCATGGACTGAGCGTCGTCCTGCTCACCCTCCATAGCTCCTGGGGCTGGCGAGGGAGCCGGCTGCCACAACACCTGGATCAACTCGTTGGCCGCCTCCAGGTCCTGGTCCATGGCCTCAAGCTGCCCATACATATCTATCAGTGCCTGGAGGTGCACAAACCTCTCGTCCTTCAGCTGCTCCATCTCCTCTCTCTGCTGCTCCATCTCCTCTCTCTGCTGCTCCCGCTGCTCCTGCAGTCCCACGATGGCGTGGAGACAGTCAGTGAGGATGTTGACCCACTGAGCGTCACGTGCCACCCAGTTGGCCCCATGGGCCTCCAGCTGCCCAACCCTCAGTCGAGCCTCGGCGAGGTCCCTCTCCAGGCCCATGTAGCCAAAAGAGAGACAGCGCAGGTGGTGGGTGCGCACACCCAGCTCTCCAGCGGAGTCGAGAGCGGTAGCAGTCACCGCGGTGGACGCAACGCTGCGAAGAGCCTGAAGATGGTACAGCGCACCCTCGCGCCGAACCATCTCCTGCAGCACGTCTAGTGGGCGCATGCCGGCCAGAAGGTCGGCCATGTGCCCCATACGGTGCCTCCACGCGGGGTCCTCGGGGTCCACTGCCGGTAGCAGTCCCACCAGTGAGGTGGACACCTCGTCAGGGTGCTGGGCGCAGAAGGAGTTAAGCACTCCCAAAGCACCCACCTACAGCGTCTCCAGCAACTGGACGCACACCACGTCCGTGCTCAGGTCGGCCCACTCCGGGTGGTCAGGGTGGAGCGGTACAGACACCCGAACACGGCAGCAGGGCACTCCCAGCTGCACGGTCTCCATCGCCTCGTACGTCGGAGGCGTCGGGTACCCAGACGAGCGGAGGGCGTCCCACACAATGCGGGAAAAACCCTTAAGGTGCTGCCCGTCAGTACGGACTGAACCGTCCGGACGAACCTCCCAGAAAAGCCGTCCAGCCATCTGCATCACAAAACTCCCACTAGTTAGCGTGAGTTGAGAAATGACAGATTCTGTATAGTGCACAAAAATGCATGTAACTCAAAAACTATTGAGCCAAAAATTCCCAAATTTTACCAGATTCTTTCTGAGATACTAAGACACAAGTTTGGTATTCAAAAGTCGAGCCAAAAACGAAAGGAAAATGGCCAAAAAGCTACAAGTTCAGGTTGCTGTCACCCAGAAATTCCAGCCAACAGCACTGCACTAAACAGAGCATAACTTCAATTCCCTTTACTCAAACTTCTTGAATTTTTCACAGCAGATCCACAACAATATTTAAAGCAACTTTGTATCTAGCACTTTTGCCGAAAACTGGATTTTGAGGGCCAAAAATTTTCAGAACTGAACTGTTGCTAAAAGACAGCTAGAACAACCTTAGGAAGAAATCCTAACTTGAGTTTGGTTAAACCAATTTTTATGAAATTTTTACTGTGTACTCTTTGGGAGATTTGGAACCTTTTTCTCAGATGATTTCTGAAGAAAAACTTGTTATATTGATGGGAAAAATAATTTCAGACCAGCAGCTTGTTCACATAATAGCTAGAGGGACCTTATATGCCTTTTGACAGATTTTTGATTAAGTCTTGACTTCAAGTTTTAAAATTTAAAGTTGCTGTTCACTTATGATTTTTAACATGATGCAAGCACACCATTGCGTCCTCACAGAAAATTTCTTGTCAACACGAAGTTAGTGCCGGTGGCACGGCAAATAATCTCTCCCTATGATAGCTAGTCGAGAGCTAAACCAAGGAGTTACAGGATCTAACGATTCGCGGTTAGTGTACCTGCAGAAAATCACAGAACATCCCGAACCATTCATGCCAGCACTCATGAAAGCGTCCCCATACATTACCATTCACTATAGAAACGGTACCCATGCATCAAGCCGCTGCATGGACAGCGTCCAACCTCGGACACCCTCCGTTTGAATGGAGTGTATCCTTGCCTCGCATGAGCGACATGCGGAATGCACACGTATAAAACGCATGGCGACACACAACTCATAAACAGACGCGAAGATGGGATCCGTGGAATGGATCACTCCATCAACCCTCGCAATTCCCGTGATGCGGAACAACACACGTATAAAACACGTGGCTCATCTAGTTTGGTTGTACGAGAAAGTAAATCTTGACTGAAAGTAATGTGCTGGAAGTTAGTCTGGATAAACCATAATTAACTAGCCACCAGAAAAACCCAAAAACCTCTAGGGCCTCTCGGACTGAACCATCCTTAGCGTCCCTAACGTAGTTTGGAAAACACACCTTACTCTTGCAAGTTTTATTCTAAAACATGTTGTTAAGGGTGTATCAAGACCTCTGGTGTACAAATCAAGCTCCGATGCCAGCTGTGACAGAACCGCTCAAATTACTTCCACATTATCGCCTAAACCCCTCCTCTGGGCCATTAAGCAATAATACAGAAGTAACCCGTCGTCTCTGCCGGGTCGTACCCGGTAAATCACTTACATCACAGGCTCGACATTTGTACAACAAACTCACACGAAGGCGAGTCCAGAGGTAAATAAGTCACCAGTTATTACATAACATCCTTCACAGGTTCATTATTACAAACCAAGTCTTTTGCATAAAGGTAAAAAGTTCAGAGTTCGAAACACAGCGGAAATAAACACTACACGACATAAGTAACATCACACGAGGCCATCTGTGATGCCACTAAGCATTGTCATCCTCCCACTCGTATTCCCAACCGGGTGGGAGAGAACCAGGCCACGGAGAGCCATCATCACACAAATCATCACCTGAAAATCAGCAACAAAAGCAAGGCTGAGTATACTAATACTCTGCAAGACTTACCCGTCGAGTGGTTAGAAAGATCACCAACCCTCTAGACATGCTAGTCTTTATGGCTGGTGGTTTGTTTTGCTGAAAAGTGACAAAGAATATGTCCTTACTTTCAAGTTTTAGCTCACATTCTATTCTTTTAACCATTACTAGGTTAGCCAACTAATTCAAGCAAGAGTTGTACAATACAATGTTAACAAGTATACAAGTTCCTTCTCAATTCCATCATTAAGGGACATAGAGTGAATGGATAAGCAGTCTCAAATAACGGTGAGAGGCCCACAATCGATCGGTTAGTAACCTTGCAAGGTGGACCTAAACATACGAGAGAATGCATACCCCAAGAATGCCAAATAAAACCAAAGGGGTGAGGTATACACCAACCAGGCGGTTCCCAACCATCCTCAGTTCGGGATCAAGTCCACAGTCCCTGGTACGAGGTTATCCAGCCACGATATCTGACCGTCCGGATCCACCTACGCACCACTGCCTAGTATCTGGGGATCTCTCCCGGGTGTAGTGGTAAAGAGTTACCTTGCTGGATCAGGAAAGTACTAGGCTTATCGGTCCCATTCCCGACAAATGCTTAGTACATTCAAAAGCTTAACCAGTGACATCCACTGACCGGAGTCAGTCCCATGCTCTTATCACATGAGCAGATAAGTTCAACAATCTTATGATTCTAACATAAGAGACCTATAGCTCGTGAGGGATGGTCATCACTCGACTTCTACCGTGGTCCTAAGCATGGCAACTAGCGACCTGACAAGCTAGTATTCGAACATAGGAACCTAGGATCATGCATCTAAGGTTTCCAGTCAACTCTTGAACGTAAATGCACAAGCATTGCATAAAAGGAAAAGTTGCAGGGGTTGAACAAAAGTAGGTTATGCTCCGAGGCCTGCCTTCGCTGGCAAAGTCAGAAGCGAGATCCTCCAAACTTTGGTTTGGGTCTTGCTGCACTTCCACCACGTTCACTTCTCCCTCAGCTGGTTCTCCTTCAGACTCCGGCACCAGCTCGTAGTTCCCGTCAGGAAGTTCTATACGACATGTAGATGCATATTGATTCAAGTATACAATTTAAGTAGGTAAATTCAGTTCTAAATTTAGAGATAAACATAGGGGTTCTTGTTGGTCATATTCACCTTAACAAGTTTTCAATTAACTGTTGTTCACTAGAACAAAGGGATGGGTGTGAAAGTTCATTCTTGTTTGATGGTGATTGTGTGCACATCTAAGCCCGTTAGCTAAGTGAACTTCATTAAAGTGTTTTTGGGGCTGTTAAGATATGGTTTCACAAATTTCAAGCTTGGAATTTAAACTGCACGCGAAGACAAGTTTGATTTCCCTTTATTTGGCCCATGTTAAGTTTGTTTACTTAGGAAATTAATTCTGGAAAAATATACCCAAACCTATCACAAACTTTCACCAGCATGCACATAACAGCAAAACATAATTTCTGACCAAAAATTAGGCAAAACATCATTACCAAGCAATTATGACAAATATAACATGTTTAAGCTAATAGAAGCATGAATAAATCATAAAGCACAAGATACTTAGATTCTGAAGCTATAACTTGGCACACAGCATGATAGGGACATACTTAGCTCACATACCAAAAATCACACCCATAGCTGCAGTAGACATATGGATTTGAATGTAACTCAAGATAGCAACCATAAATTAGCAGGGCATTTTACATAAGCCTAAAATTCGTCTCTGATTTATGACACACACTACTAAGCATGGCAGAGCTACAGGAGAAAGTTGGAAGGCATTTGACTAACAGATAATTCTAAACGATTCATAAATGGAGAACAGGCTGAAATCAATATAAATTCATAACTGAAGTTTCACACATGATTTCTGTGCCATCTTCATACACAAGGCCAGGAATTCTATTATTGACAACATATCCAAAATTCACATGCAGATCGTTTATACATTTCAAGTTATTTCAAATTTACTCAAACTGATCAATTCAAGATCATTTAAAAACTACTCTGAAATTTAAAAACTTCCTTTCTAGAAACGTTAGGTTTCTTCACAAGGATTCCAGAACAGTTGAGTTTGCATTTTTACGATTTTCCTGTGATTTTATATCGATTTTACAAGGCTCAGCTTGTTACCCTAAATCTGTAGATGTCGTTTTGCAGAAAGGCCCCCGATCTAATACTTAAGATTACAATCGGGTCCCCGGCGGTGGAGCAAGGCTGGCCGGCGGCGAGGGGTGGCCGAACTCCGGCGAGCACGCGGCTAGGGTGGGGTTTGGACTCACCCTCAGTCGATTGGCGAGGTTGGCTTGGCGGAAAACGACTCCGGCGATGGTCGGCGGCGAGCGGGGCGGCGGACGGCCGCGGCGACCACAATGCCGGCAAGTTGGCGGGTCGGCCGACCAATGCGCGTGCACGAGAGCGTTCCGGGTGTGCGTGTGGAGGCTAGGGTGGAGCTTGGGCTCGAGCGAGGCGGTGGATGGAGGGGCGCACCGGCGAGCTAGGCGCGGCGGCGACGGCGGACGCGGGGGGAGCGGCGCGGTGCGGCGCCCGAGCAATGTGAGGGAGGGGAGTTGCGTGGGGCATCGGGGGTGCCTAAAGGCGTGCATGCGGGCCGGGTGGTGCGGCCGGCCGGGCCCGGGCGCGCGGGGCACGCGCGCGTGGCCGCGGCGACGGCGACGGTGCACACGGCGCGGCTCGGCCGAAGGCGGCGCGCGCGCGGGCGATCACGCGGGCGTGCGGGCGCGCGGGCGGTGGGCCCGGCCACGATGGCCAACGCGTGTCCCTCTCCGTGACGGTGTACGGACGGCGGGGGCGGGGTGTGGGCCCGGCGCGCGCGCCGGCGCGCGCGCGCCGACGGGCAACGTCGCGCGCACGGGCTCGCTCCGGCGTTCTTGCCCACAACCGATTCGATGTACCCCACTTTGACCGATTCAAACTCAAAAACTTTGAACTAAAGTTCAAAATCGCCAAATACGAAAGTTGTAGACAAGCTAACCCTTTTCAACTTTCGCAAAGGCCGACCGGTCGAATTCTCAACGGATTTGGAGATAATCCTCTTCAAAGTTACAGATTTGTATGCATAGGTCAAACTGTTCAGCAGGACTTTGACTGAGTTTTTGAGGATTCAAACCTCCGAATTTGAAATGCCAACAATGGAATGAAATGTGTTCCCGGAAAAACTAAGGAACTTTGCTGTTGGTCGATTTTGAAGTTCTATAGGAAAATTTTGAGAACGCGCAGGAAAACTAATCCAGCCTTAAGAAGCACTTGGGCTTTGACCACAGATTAGAGGTGTTGACCAAGGTTCTTTGTGCAAAATTGTGACCCACCATGCTAAACATGATTAGAGGCTACTTAATCTTGATTATTAAGGCTAGGTAATGTCATAAGCAAAAATAAACATCAGGGATGTTACATGAGTAAATCTCTATTGTGATTACATGCTACCTGTGTTTGCTATAGTATGCTTTGGTTTAGAAGTGTTGCTAGTATACTTCTAAAGGTTTTTAAATTAAGCGTGGTGCTTAGGTTAAAACTCCTTCCCTGTTTGAATTAGACATGGAGTCTAGTTTGGTTATTGAACTGAAAATTGGTTTGTAGACACTAGTTATTTTGTCGGACTAACCCCTGCAAAAAACTCCCAAATCCAATTCGGGTAAGTCAAGAGATGAACTCATATCAGATGAAGCGAGGCAGATGTTAAAATCAAGAACCCTGTCCAACAGAAGACCTGGCTCATTCATCATTGATGGAAGAATTAATGAAACAACGAAGGAGATGAATGTCGTACAACAAGACTACGAGAAAAGCACTCACTCAAAGGAAGCAGATGGACACGATGTTGATGGATTAGGAATACATTAAGAAGATCGTAGAGAAGTCCACTCAACCATAACCAACCTTCCACTATAAAGGTATCCTCCGAAGAAGCGAGCATGGAAAAAGAAAGAAGCATCACCTGCTGAAGCAGACGTCAACAGTACACCGTCGGAAGATCCACCAACTGAACAAACATCATCTCCATCGGCTACCTCACCTGCACCACTCGTTGAGACCACTGAAGGCACCGTACCAGGCACGACATCCCGACAAGATGCCATAGATGACAACACGCCATGGGAGTAAGTACTCGAACTCTCTCCAATAGGTAACTCAATATTTAACTGCACATTTATTTTCTGCATTGCATATTTAAATTAGCATGATTTCTTTAGCATATTTACATTCTTACGCTTGCACTAGAAAAGATCAAAAATATGCTTGCTACATTTGCATTTGTTTCCTAAAGCCCCATGTAAGAACTCTTTACTGTGGCAGCATAAAAATAAAAACACAAAAATATTGCATATATATGTTCTTGCATCATCATCTCTTTTGCATAGAAAAGAATCCTCAAAAATATGTGGGCACATGATGGTCCTCACTCTTACAAAAAAATCCAAAAAAAAGTGATCACATGAAGGCTCACAACATGTTCCTAGAATTTGCTCCTTCGAGTATATGTGGAACTAATATCTGCAGGGAGAACATTTAAGGAGAACCCGAAGACAAACAAGTTCCAAGGACGAATCAAAGGACTACTTCAAGATCCAGCTTGGGGGCAAGTAGCCCCATTTATCACGATAAGTATTACTACTTTAGCCAGTTATTATATATGTTTGATTAGAGTTAATGAGTCTTAGTTAAAGTCTTTATAAATAGTAAGTGTCTTAGAAGTTGATTTCTGCTACATGATCTCTAAAGTTAGTCCTTATGCTTGGAAATGATGAATAGTTGCTCCGCCATAATTCCTCTAAGTTCTTAGTTTCAGTCATAGATTCTCCTCAAGCTTTAAATGCTCATTTTGCTCATGAGGACCATGTGTGGTTCGAGGACCGTGGATGGTCACTTCGTGGTGTGATGAGTTATTGACAACGTTGTGTGGACTGATTATTGGCTAAGTATTGCAGGTGCAGGTTGCACCTTGACTAGTGTTGGTGCAGGTGAAGAACAAGCGTGAAAGGTCATTGCCGGTTAGGCCTCCAGGCGTGGAGAAGACAAGTAGGCTTGGTTCGAGGGACCTGGTGGCCAACTGGGTTATGTACGGGCCACATGGTGGCTAGAACGACAAGATGAAGTCGAAGACGGTTTCTTGGTTGAGCCACAAAACCAAGGTCGATCCGGGACTTCATGGGAGCCAAGTCACGTGTGGTGATTGGCGGAGGCTGCATCAAGTTCGCGGGGTTTGTGATGGTTCACCAGAAAACCATTGGTTACTCGGCTGAGCCACAAAGCCGAGGCCGAGGACCGGGCGTGACTGTTAGGCCAAAACCGGCCTGACCAGTTTGAAGAACCGGTCTGGCCGGTTCGGGGTCGCAGGGCACCGGAAGCTTCGAGGTGGAGGACACACGTCGGGATTGCATGGTTTGCGTCGAGGCTACGCAAAGTAAGGTCGTCGGGCATCTGTCCGATGGTGCTACAAAGATAAATTCCCAAAGTGCCCTTGGTGGGCGTGTATCCTAGATAGTCTTTAGGGGTATTTTAGTCTTTCGGCTTGCTCCATATAACCCAAGTTGTGAGGGGATGGCAGCCGTCTCTTGGAACCCTAGCTCATTTTGTTTTCCTATTTTCCCTTCCTGTTTCCTTGGGATTTTCATAGGACTAGCTTGAGAGCTTCATGGTGAGATCTTGTGAGAGGGAAGGATGATCGGGCGGAAGCTAGACCTTGTATGATCCTTTCATGGTATGTATAGATGATTTGACGTGATTCCTCAAGGCTTGGTTGTGTTCCTCCCGTTTTTCCTTTTTGGTGATTTTCGGGGCCTTTCCTTGGAATTTCCCATGGGAAGTTTTGGGGGCATTTCTTTGAGGGATTCTTGTTGGATGACACGTATGAGTTCCTTGTGCCTCTTGTTAACACCAAAATTTGGTAAGGTAAGGAGTCTGACCTGTGGGTCCAACGCGGTGAGGAATCCGTCTAGCAGAAGGAAGGTTTCTTCAGAAGAATACGGCAAAAGAGTCTGTGGTCGGCAATTTGCTTCCGTTCGGCAAGAAAACTGTTGCGCTGGACCTATGCATGCTTGTTTATTGCATATTTATGATCATGCTTTTACTTCATTTATTGTTTAATGTTATTTACCACGAGGATCGGTCATGGCCTTGCGCACGTGCATTTTTATCCAAATAAATATCGATCTATCGTCATGCTTACATCATCCATTCGGCTATGTTACCTTTTGCACTTTGAAGCTCCCAAATGATTTCTAGTTTGCTAGCAGATAGCTCTCTATAGCTATATGTCATCTCACTTGGCTTTCTAGCCGTAAATATGGAACTGTCTGGTACCACCCGGCAAGTTCCAAGATTTGGAATTTGACTACTTTGTCTTTCATTAATTTTCAGGAAAAATTGACTGGCACGTCTTGGAATCTTTGCGCGTGTGAAGCCAGCTTGTTCGGCTTGCTGTGTGCTTGGCGTAAGGTGCAGATTTTACGTCAGCACACTTTTTGGAACGCCTGGTGGGACAAACAGCCAAAAATCAAGATGCCTGACATCAGTGACATTCTGGATGTCGCCATCGAGGATCTCTCTCCAGAGCAGCTACAACAGCTGAAAGACGCCACGGATCAGTTTCAACAGAAATGCTTGATGTCATTCAAAAAGAACAGAAGCGGAGTTCCGTATCTCAACAATGAGATGCCCAGGGTTCTACTCTCAGAAAAAACTGACGTCGCAACTCTGCAAGAGAAAGAAGAATGCATGCAAGCGTTTCGGGAGGCTGCGGAAGACGTGATGGGCAAGCATCATAGAGCTTTCCTGGGTGTGTTCAAGCAGATGATGGTGGCTGTCTTCGGCCCGGGCATGGAGCAAGTATTCAGTCGAGCACCCCTTCAGGGAGGCATCGTGGAGATTGGAGAGTCCAGTTCTCAGCCGCCATTGCGAAGCCAGCCAGTCCAGCCTCCTCCGCAGAGTGTTGGAAGCCAAGCCGTCCAGCCTCCTCCACAAGGCGCCGGAGGTCAACCAGTTCAACCCCCTCTGCAGGCCGCAGGAGGGCAGCCAGTCCAGCCACCTCCATAGGGCAGTACAGGTCAACCGATGCAACAGCCGAACCCGTATCAGCCCACGCATGGGGAGCTGGCATTTGGCTCGTCTGGAGTTCCACTTCCGCCTACAAGATTGCCCCAGCTACCAACAGATTGCAGAAGAATTTGTGTAGTGGAGGCTACCAAATAGTGATGAACTATGGTGCCATCGATGCTCTCCCGAATCCAGGCTACGGCCCAGCTACAGGCGTACAGAAGGACGATATCCTGGTTCAGAAGATGGCCGACATGATGCAGAATCAATACGGCCTCAAACCTAAAATGCAGGGACCTACCTACACGCCTCCGTTCCCGGAGTGGTATTACAAAGTGATCCTGCTGCCAAGGGTAAAACCTCCGACGGAATTTACAAAGTTTTCCGGGCAGGATGACACGAGCACGGTGGAGCACATTGCTCGCTATCTGATGCAGCTTGGAGAGGCTTTATCTGAAGAGGCGTTCAGGGTCAGGTACTTCCCCATGTCACTGATGGGCCCAACGTTCCAGTGGTTCTCATCTTTGCCTCCCCAATCAGTTAGCACATGGAGGGAGCTGGAGCGAAAATTCCACGCTCATTACTTCAGCGGTAGCACGGAGAAGAAGCTCATCGATCTCACCACTCTGAAGTAGAGACACAATGAGACGCCTTGGAGTTCCTCAGGAGGTTTAGGGTAATCGAAGGCATGTGTTTCTCGTTGAATATGCCAGATGATCAGTTGGCCGACATGGCCGTTGCAGGGATGCTGCCGGCCGTGCGGGAAAAGCTATTTGGTATGGAGTTTGATAACCTGGGTCAGCTGTCCCAAAAGTTGTCATTGATGAGCAACCAGGCCTACGGGTTTAAGAAAGACACTAGGTTCAGCAAGTAGCACGATATAGCTGATATATACAATCAGTTCCTGGAGAAGGCCGATCAAATGGAAGATTCTGATGATGATCAGGAAGTGGCTGCTGCTGAGATCATGAGGGGGAAGGAGCCGTTGACCATGAATCAGCGCTGGATCAAGCAGACCAAAGGCACATACGACTTTGACATCACTAAAGCCGATAAGCTGTTTGAATTCCTGGTGAAGGAAGGCCGAATCAAATTGCCTGAGGGGCATTCCATGCTTCAGCCCGATGGAGTAAAAGATAAACGTTACTGCGGCTTCCATGACAGGAATTCTCACTCCATCAACGACTGCAGGGTCTTCAGGATGAGGATCCAGAAGGCTATACAGGAGGGTCATCTCAAGTTTGACAACAAGATGAAACTGGACGACCACCCTTTTCCCCAGAACATGATAAGCTTTTCTGTCAACATGGTGACTGCTGAGGAAAAAGGGCAAAGTTAAGGTCTTGACTTCAGCCAGGGCAAGGCAAGACGGAGCAATAGACCCAGAACGTCAAGTGACCTTGGAGCAGGTTCACGGAGAAGCCCCTCGCGTTCTCAAGAGCCATGTCGAGATCGGGGAGTCGTCCAGGGCCAAACCCGCGTCACTACGCGCATCCTCCTCAACAAGTGGCAGCGCCAGCTGGAGAAAGAGCGCTACCAGAAACGGAAGCACGAGGAGGAGAGATGCAGGGCCGAAGAAGAAGTGCACAGGAGAGATTTGGAGCAGTACACGCGCGAGCAGGAGCACTCACATTGGGGGTGCACATTCTTCAGGCACTGCTGGAACAGGGCTTGAAGCTTCCTACGCTGAGAAACTGCCCTGAGTGCAGCGACAGATACTTTGAGTATAGGCAGGAAACTGCCAATCGCCGATCCGTCCATGAAAGAATTGGAAGGATACATCCCAGTGTGGATCGGCGTCAAAAAATTTAAATCATTGATCACCCCAGGAAGAGGCAAGCTGATCTAAGATGGTCTGATCAGGAAGAAGACGAGGATGAGTACGTCTGGCAAAAGGGGCAGTGGTGCCTGCCTGGTTTGAGAAAGAGTCAGAAAAGGAGGGTTCAGCGCTTGAGGAACCGTGAATTGAGGCAGGCGGGGATCCAGACGAGACAGGTGTGGCGTCCAAAGGACAAACCTGAAGGATCAAACCGTTCGGCTCCGGCATGTATGGTATATTTTCTGCCGAATGAGTTTATGGCTCCTGCTAATCAAGTTGTGCAGGAAGAAACGTCCCTGGATGTCAATGACGATGAACAGCTTGGGGGGCTGATGGCGCAACTGGTGCTAGCCAAGCAAGCCACCTTCGACAAACCGGCCAAAAATCGACACATGATGCCGCTGTACTTGAAAGGATACGTCCATGGCAAGCCATTGACCAAGATGTTTGTCGACGGTGGAGCGGCAGTCAACGTGATGCCATACACCACTTTCAGGAAACTTGGCATTGGCCCTGGCGACTTGACACCCACGAGCATAATTCTGAACGATTTTGATGGGAATCCTTCAGATACCAAGGGGTGCGTCCACGTGGATATGATGATTGGGTCCAAGACATTGCTCACAACCTTCTTTGTCATCGAGGGCAAAGGAGCCTACAGCCTACTGCTTGGGCGGGACTGGATTCACGCCAATTGCTGTATCCCATCCACCATGCATCAGCAGCTCATTCAATGGGTGGATGACGAGATTGAGGTGGTCCAAGCACATGACTCAGTGAGCGTCGCAAATGTGGAACCAGCTTTCTGGGAATATCAGGGTATTGATTGTTTCTCAGGAAAAGACTGTGGAGAAGGTCCTGTTGAGCCTGTCAGCAGCGATCAACAGCTGATTCAAGCAGTTGGCTCTTATAGCAATTTTTAATGGATAATCCCGTTGACGGAACTGATGGAAAGTTGGGGCAAGGATTCATGTCGGCCGACAAATTGGAAGAAGTTGACATTGGAGACGGTGACAAACCAAGGCCGACATTTATCAGCGCGAACTTGCAATCAGGCTTCAGGGAGGAGTTGATCAGGTTGCTTAAGGAATATAAAGATTGCTTCACTTGGGATTATTCGGAGATGCCTGGATTGGACCGTTCCATCGTTGAGCATCAGTTGCTAATCAAATCTGGTTTTAAACCATACAAGCATCCTCCCCGGAAAATCTACAAAGATGAAGTACTAGCCGATGTGAAGAAAGAAGTTGAAAGATTACTTGATGCAAACTTCGTTCGACCATGCCAATACGCGGAGTGGATCTCTAATATTGTCCCTGTCTACAAGAAGAATGGAAAGATGAGGGTTTGCATAGATTTCAGGGATCTGAATAGAGCTACTCCTATGGATGGTTACCCTATGCCTATTGCCGATTTGTTGGTTGATGCCGCTGCCGGGCACAAGGTCATCAGTTTTATTGATGGTAATGCAGGGTACAACCAGATTTTTATGGCGATAGAAGATATATCAAAGACAGCCTTCAGGTGTCCTGGTCACATAGGCCTGTTTGAATGGATAATCATGACATTTGGGTTGAAGAAAGCCGGTGCAACTTATCAGCGAGCCATGAATTACATCTTTCACGAGTTGATCGGCAAGATTGTTGAAATTTACATTGATGATGTCATGATCAAGTCTTTGAATCACGACACACACTTTGAGGACGTGAAAAGAACTTTGGAATGCACCTGAAAGCATGGTTTAAAGATGAATCCGAACAAATGCGCTTTTGGGGTATCAGCTGGAGAGTTCTTGGGATTCCTGGTACACGAAGGGGGGATTGAAGTTGGCAAGAAAAGCATGAAGGCTATTGATGAAGTTGTCCCACCAACTAACCTCAAGGAGTTGCAATCACTGCTCAGCAAGATCAATTTAGTAAGGAGATTCATCTCAAATCTGTCACAAAAGGTTTTGCCATTTTCTCCATTGCTGAAGCTTAAGAAAGATTAGAAGTTCACGTGTGGCGACGAACAACAAAAGGCTTTTGATGAGATCAAGCAATATATGAAGGAATCACCAGTACTGGTCCCTCCGCAGCTAGATAAGCCTTTCAAGTTGTACGTGGCGGCCGATACCCAAACCATTGGATCGGCCCTCATTGAAGAATTCGAAGGAAAGGAGCGGGTAGTGGCGTATCTTAGCCGAAAATTACTTGATCCTGAGACCAGGTATTCGGCTGCAGAGAAATTGTTCCTGTGCGTGTACTACTGGTGTACAAAATTTCGGCACTACTTGTTGAATGCCGAATGCATTGTATACTCCAAATCTGATGTAATAAAACATATGTTATCTATGCCAATTTTGAATGGCAGGATTGGCAAGTGGATCTTAGCTTTATCGGAGTTTGAGTTAAAATTCGAATCGGCAAAAGCTATAAAAGGTCAGATCATTGCCGATTTTATAACTGAACATCGTGATCCATCAATTGATTTGCTTGAAATTACTCCTTGGGCTTTGTTTTTTGATGGATCATCATGTGGTAAAGGTGGAAGAGTAGGGATTCTATTAATTTCACCCAGGGGTGAGATGTTTGAGTTTGCTATCCCTATCCAGCCCACTGTCACAAACAATCAGGCTGAGTACGAGGCATCGCTTCGGGGCTTCAATATTTGAGAGAAGCCGGGGCCGTTTCAGTTGAGGTTTATGGAGATTCAGAGTTGGTTATAAAGCAATTGAACGGCCAATACGAATGTAAAAGTGATGCGCTGAGGAGTTACTACGAAGAATGCAGGGAAATCTTGAAGAGTTTTCCGTTGGTAATTCTACAACATATTCCTAGAGAACACAACGAAGAAGCAAACAGGTTGGCTCAAAGCGCTTCCGGTTATAAAGAAAGTCAAGAAGCCTTTGCCACAGAGATATGTGCGTTGGGAATGGATCTTGTGGAAGATGATTGGAGAAAAGGGATCGTTGACTATTTGAAGGATCCATCCCGCAAAGTCTCTAGGAAGCTTAGGTACAAAGCCATAAAATTTGTTCTTCTGGATGATAGTCTATTTTACAAATCATTAGATGGGGTATTGCTGCGATGCCTGGGTCCAGAAGAAGCAAAAAGAATGATGAGTGAGGTGCATGATGGGATATGTGGAGCACACCAATCGGCCTACCGCATGAAATGGGTTATCAGGCAAGCTGGGTGCTTTTGGCCGACGATATTGGAGGACTGCTTTGAGTATTACAAGGGATGTCAAGATTGTCAAAGGTTTGGAAATATTCAGAGAGTTCCTACATCAGCATTAAATCCCATTATCAAGCCATGGCCATTCAGGGGTTGGGGTATAGACCTGATTGGCCAGATTAATCCACCATCGAGCAAGGGGCATAAGTTTGTGCTTTTGGCAATAGACTACTTTACCAAATGGGTTGAGGCAATTCCACTTAAGAAGGTAACATCAGAAAACATGGTTGAGTTTGTTAAAGAACACATTATCTATTGGTTTGGAATCCCTCAAACAATCACCACTAATCAAGGAGCCCAGTTTGTGTCCTTGGAGTTCAGGGAGTTTGCCGAAAGCATGGGAATCAAATTGTTTAATTCTTCTCCCTATTATGCCGAAGCTAATGGTCAGGCAGAGGCTTCTAATAAGATCATGATCAAACTTATACAAAAGAAGATCGACCAGAAGCCAACGAGGTGGCATTCGGTACTCAGTGAAGCTTTATGGGCTTACCGAATGGCCCCTCATGGAGCTACAAAAACATCTCCTTATGAATTGGTTTATGGACACCATGCGGTTTTACCTTGGGAAGTACAATCAGATTCTAGGAGAGTGGTTTTGCAAAAGGACTTAAGCTCCAAAGATTACAGTGGCTTAATGATGGACGAACTAGAAGACTTGCACATGATCCGTCTTAGGGCCCTGGAAAACATCGAAAAGAACAAGCTGCGGGTTGCCAAATATTACAACAAGAAAGTAAAAGCCAAGCAATTTGCAGAAGGGGACTTGGTTTGGAAAGCTTTACTGCCGATTGGGACCAAATACAGTGAATTCGGCAAATGGTCCCCTAACTGGGAAGGACCCTTTCGGGTGGTCAGATGCGTGCCCGGTAATGCCTACATGTTGAAAACTTTACTTGGAGAAAAATTTTCGGCCGCAATAAATGGAAGATATTTGAAGAAGTATTATCCTAGTATTGAAATTGATCGCTGACCACAAACATTGGGATTACATGCATCTGATACAGAAATAGCCGTCGCTCAAGAATGAGGCCGCCTTCAGAACAAAAAATCCCCAAATAGTGGGAATGGCCAATACTTAGATGTATTGCCCTTAGCATAAAACTACAATGCAAATGCTTCTTGCAGGTTTACATCTAACAACCTTGGTGATCAGGACTACGAGGGGGTGGAAAGCAGAAGGCCTGGCGTAAGAAGCGAAAGTATGACTCAATCTTTTCTTTGCTTCTTCAGCTGCTCCCTCTTCAGTTGTTCCAGGACCACCGTGACGGCAACTTGGAAGCCGTGGGGATGAACATGGTTTGCTGCCTCCACCAAGCTGTCCCAAGCCGCTTTTAGGTTATTGTACCTGTCAGAGACATCTGGGACAGAGGAGTAGTCGCTAGGGGCAGAGATCCAGATGTGAGCACGAAGTCAAGAAGAAGCTGAAGATTTTTACCTCCTACTAGTGCCTCCAATGCCATGCGACGCTCGCGTTCGGCCTGGCAACGAGCGGTGATGTCCCAGAGGTCGTGCTCCAGGTGCCGAACGCGGCGGTGCAGTTGATGGCTGATTCTCTGCTCGGACGTAGCATCCTCTACTTCAAGAGAGGAATCAGAGGAGATGTACTCAGGCATGTCTTTGGTCCCAATGATTTCCTCAAGAAGCAGATCAAGGCTGAAGGAGAAAAAATGGAGAGGAGGTAAAACACGAGATCACATGAGGAAACAAGAAGCAAGTCAAAGGAAAACTCACTCTCGAATCGTGCGTTTCTGTGGGGCGCAGTCCTCCTTGGGTTGCTTGCCTTTGTCCATGGCTTTGGGGTTTTTTCTTTTCTGGAGCAGGGGAGAAGATGAGAAGTGATGGATGAGTGTGCGAGTCGATTTGCAGGGCATCTCGGCAGGCTATTTTATTGACTGAGAGTGCATTGGGAGTGATGACTGGCTGGCGTGCATTATTGGAATACCAAGCGGCAGGGTTTCCTCCTTAATGCGAAGGGTTTTCGTTTGAACAGTGCTTATGGATTGCCGAACCAAGGATTTTCTGCGGGTATTGCGCCAAGGGACATTTGTTTTTGCATGTTCGGCTCAAGCGAGTTCCCGAATGCATTTAAGGAGAAACAAGATTCACAGATGCAAACACAGAAGAATCATCGCAATACAAGCACGAGAATTAAAAGTTCTTTATTTATTGCCGATAATCAAACATCCCTAGTACAATCTAATCAAAGAGCCTATTTAGCGCAGACTAGGGATGAATGAGTTCGGCAATGGCATAGCCGTGGCCGTCGAGGCGCTCCAAGATGACCTCGATCTCGTCCATGTCTTCTGGTGCGCCGCCCTGGAAGCCACGCGGCCTGGTGGAGAGTCGACACCGGTGTGCGTCTCCATGGCGGCCAGGCCCAAGGTGGTGCCCAGGCGGATGCCGTGAATGGCCATCTCGTCCATGCGGTTTCCACCGCGGCGAGGCGCTCTGCGGGCGTGTCTCCGCGGGCGTTCACCTTGTCAGCTAATTGCTCCACCAGCATTTTCAGCTGGTTGAGCTCAGCGTCGCGGGCTGCAAAGTACTAGGTGATGGCAATTAATATCAGAAGCCAGATTGGATTCGGGAGCAGTTTCAAGGCCGTACCATCGATGGTCGCCAGCAGCTGCTTGCGCTGGTCCTCCCACTCCAGTTCGGCTATACCAGCCTTCTTGGAGACGTCTTCCAGCTCGCGCTGGGCCACCTCGAGTTCCGCCTTGAAGCGGAGAGCGTCAAATTCCCCGTAGGGCACGGGGGAGTAGCAGTCTGACTCCGACGAGTCATCCGGCAGAGGCTGATTGGCCGACGCGGGAGATGGATTCCATTGAATAAGCCTGAAACAGAGATGATCGTCAGAAACGAAAGGGAATCAAAGACGAATCGTAAAGGAAAAGATGGCGATCATTGCCTCCGACATGAACTGGCGTGGCTCCCTTCTGCTTCGTCGGCGGTGCGACGCCAGTTGTTGCTCCCCGCCATTGGTTTTTGGGGCCAAGTAAGGAAGCCAGAGAGGGTTGGGGAAGCCTTTGAAGAAGAGCTCAAAGAGCTGGCTGACATTCTAATTAATGGGAACAGTTGAAGCAGCTTCTCCATAGGTGTGGCACCCTCTGGTAACCTGAACTTCCCCTTCATGATAGCTGGATGAAGGAAAAAACCGGGTGTTGAGATCAATACCAACGATCTGATGCATGTCCAGTTGCAGCCACATCTGTACAAACCACCAAGGGCCGTTGACACATGCTATCTTCTGGCTGGTGTACATTTGGGTGACAATTTGATGAAGCATGTGGTATACACTGCCCAGGAGGTATTTTCCATGGGGAATGCGTTTGCCACTAGCCAATTGTGTAGCCATTACGATATGATTCAGAGTGGGCTCATTGGCTTTACCGCAGAAGATGAACCTGCACAGCCACATGTTCAGGAATGCCCTATATTCAACTTCACCAAGAGGGCCATCTTTCATGTGGTTCTGAATACAAAATTTATATCCACTCCCTGGCTTCACTCTCGTTTGTCTTGTGGAACCTCTGAAGTCCCAGGGATGCACGGATCCTGAAATATCAAGGCCGGTAATCATGTATACATCGGCCAGAGTGGGGGACATTGGGCCGTGACCAAAATGGAAGGCATTGACACCATTTGTCCAAAAATGACTGGCGGCTATCAGGAGGTCTTCGTTTTTCGGGGTCTCGGCCAAAGAAAGCTCCAAACATTGAGCAATCCGGAGGGTGTCCCAAGTTTAGGTCTTAACACTGTTGTCCGCAAGGACCCTCTTGTACCAATTCCTCCAGCCTGCTATTGGGGGCAAAGGCCAGTTCTTGAAGGCATCCTGCCACATGGAAGTCTTAGTTAAAGCCGCTTTGAAGGGGATTCTTTGGGATTTGGCTGTGATGAATTCGCGGGGATCAGAAACTCCCACAGGACCAAGGAAATAAGACGTCGAATTGGCCTCAGTGCGAATCAGAAGCTCAGTGGAAAGCTCCTGCTGGAAGAAGGCGGAGAAGAAATCTCAGGTGAGAATCGAAAAGTTGAGTGCCGAATGAAGCTTATGGAGGAGGAATTTACCTGAGCAGCTTGATTTTGACCTGCCATTGAGGATTCGAGCTCAGGAAAAGGTGATCTAGGGTTTAGATCTAGACGAAGATTCCGGCGGATTGCGAAGAGAGGGAATAGGTGTTGAACAGATTCAAGACGTTGGTGGCTGGAGTCAATTCCGGAATAAAATTACTTTTATCCCGTAATTGAATGGGCATATGTTAACACCAAAATTTGGTAAGGTAAGGAGTCTGACCTGTGGGTCCAACGCGGTGAGGAATCCGTCCGGCAGAAGGAAAGTTTCTTCAGAAGAATCGGCAAAAGAGTCTGCGGTCGGCAATTTGCTTCCGTTCGGTAAGAAAACTGTTGCGCTGATTTTGCGGGATTGCGTGATGACATGTCCTGAGCGGAAGGGATGAATGGATGGATAAGCGATCGCATTTAGAGATAAATTAGGTATCAAATCCATTCGAAGTCATGTTGTGACAGGGTATAAATATAGACCCTGAATGTATGTAATGGTATTCGAAACATTCTCAATACAAACCGGCTTTACGCCAAACCCTTGAGTCCTTTGTCGTGTCGTCGAGCTCTTCGAGAGGATTCATCGATCCGTCGACCTCCGTGAGTACCGGCAACCTTGTATCATGTCTAGTATCATGCGGTGGATTTAGATCTGATGCAAGTAGTCTTGTTACCATGCTTAGTGTCATGCGGTAGATTCAAGCTTGGTTCAAGAGGGTTTCTTGTTAGATCATGAGTCATGCGGTAGGCTAAGATCTAGCTTGAAGCTAGTTATCGGCACTATTAGTTTTTGGCAAGATCCAATAGATTCATTAAGTTACCCTGTGTTGCTTTGAGTTTTACTTTATGTTTAAATTCATGTAACACTTCTTTGCCCAATCTAGAATGGTTTGAATCGGCTTTATCTCTTTTGATGATCCTTATGCGAATCGAGTTCGTATCTTAGGCTTAAATAGCACGTGGATCACATGTTTCCTGATAGCCGAAATCGAATCAATCTAGGTTGTTACGTGTTGCGGGTTCAAGCTTGCCAAATCTTGTATAAATCTTGAAAGAACTGCGTATCATGCGGTAGATGGAGGTTTTTGGGTTGTCTTGGAGCTAGTCATCCAGTGGATTAGATTTCGATTCAATCTGATAGATTTATCTTATTTGGTAATGCTCGTTCCTTCCTCATGGACCCCGATTCGGCTGTTCAGCTGTATTCGGTTATACTTTCACGAGTGAAACGTGTTCATAAGTTATGCTTTAAATATTGTATGCTTTTAGCTTTCCATATTTAGATTGTATCATGCGATGGATAGATCTATTTGTGGACGGTGGTTTGATTTCAAACAAGTTGTATCATGCGGTGGATAGATTTGTTTGGTGTCATGCTTGACGGGTTTTAAAGTATCTAGACATGCGGTAGACTAGTGCTTTGGACCTATGCATGCTTGTTTATTGCATACTTATGATCATACTTTTACTTAATTTATTGTTTAATGTTATTTACCACGAGGATCGGTCATGGCTTTGCGCACGTGCATTTTTATCCAAATAAAGATCGATCTATCGTCATGCTTACATCATCCATTCGGCTATGTTACCTTTTTGCACTTTGAAGCTCCCGAACGATTTCTAGTTTGCTGGCAGATAGCTCTCTATAGCTATATGTCATCTCACTTGGCTTTCTAGCCGTAAATATGGAACTGTCTGGTACCACCCGGCAAGTTCCAAGCTTTGGAATTTGACTACTTTGTCTTTTGTTAATTTTCAAGAAAAATTGACTGGCACGTCTTGGAATCTTTGCGCGTGTGAAGCCAGCTTGTTCGGCTTGCTGTGTGCTTGGCGTAAGGTGCAGATTTTACGTCAACACCTCTTTGCTTGGTGATCTTGATCCAATAAACCCCTTGAAATGGCTTCGATTTGGGTGTTCTCGGTGGTTTCCAAGGGAAGGTGTTCTTGAGGGTTGACTTCCGATTCCTCTTGATTGTGTGGGTTTTGGGAACGGAGATTCTAGCAAAAGGTAGCCCACGAGGTACCCCAACTATCCCTGAAGTCTCACTTTGATCCGCGGAATGAATCGGGAGATCGATCGCTTGGAGTGTTGAGTTTTTCCCGCGGGCTATGTTCTTCCCGTCTGTCCAGGCAAAACCGGTCAGACCGGTTTCTCAAACTGGTCTGACCGGTTTAGCCTTGTGGGCTGTCGTGGAGAGTTTTTGAGCAAGAAAGTCTTTGTCGTGCTATGGCTTCTTTTGTTCAAAGGAGGAAAGGTTCTTGGGGTGTTTTGGTCTCGGAGGTGTTTTGGGGAGTTTCTAGAAAAAAACGGCCTGACCGGTTTATCAAACAGGTCTGGCCGGTTTCCCGAGCCTGTGAGAGGCTAAGTCCCATAGAAGCGGTCTGACCGGTTTCAGAAACCGGCCTGACCGATTTTAGGTGACAGCAGCTGAATCGTATGTGTTTCTGCTTCGTGTGTTGAGTAGTTGTTGGTTGTGTCTTGCTCCTAGGTCCAGTAGCACTCCGGTGGCTGCGTGGACTTGGAAAGAGAGGCGTGTGGAGGCTTAAGAGTGAAATCGAGTTCATAGGCCGAATTCTTGAGTAGAATTTTTATCGGCTCCCATTCACTCCCTCTCTCTTGTTCGCCGTTTCGGTCCTTCAAGTGGTATCAGAGCCGGTTACAGGTCTTGATTGACTCTAACCAGTCTAAGATCCAAGGATGGCGTACCCAGAACGGGGCTCGGGTCCTCCACACTTCGATGGAAAGAACTACCATATGTAGAGTAAGCGGATGGCGGCGTTCCTCCGCGGTAAGGGTCAGATCCTTTGGGATGTCACGGTGCACACAGGCTATGCCCAACCGATGAACTTCCTCGCTCCAAGATCGAGGGACATGCTCGACACCAACAACAAGGCGGTAGACACCTTGTTCCGTGCTCTATGTCAATCCGAATTTGATCTGGTGCATACAGAGAACTTGGCTTGTAGAGTTTGGACGGTGTTGAAGGAAGCTCATGTTGGAAATGCTCAGGTTCATGCTCAGATGTATGCGACTTACCGAAGAGAGTACGAGAATTTCACTCATCTCCCTGGTGAGTCCATTGATGCCTTGTTTCAGAGGTTTACGGTGGTGGTAAACAACATAAGGGCCAATGTGTATGTTCTCCTGTACAATGATCATGATAGGGCCGTCAAGCTCTTGCACTCGCTGGATCATACGGTTTGGGGTGTAAAGTTCGAGGCCATTGTAGAGTCGCTGAAGTATGACACTGTTGACGGTTGAAACACGTAACAATCTTCAATCCCCAAGCGTACGGACCTACACCTTTTTCACCACGGGGTGACCCCCAAGGTTCTTGTCAATCCGCAGAGCAAGGAGATTGCCAGCACTTAACCAAGTACTAATCTAGTTGATGAGAAACCTTTGAAAGGGGTATTAATCCAAAGGTAAAGACAATCTAACCTATGTTAATCTAAGAAGTCTAAGGTGAAACTTCTTCACTAGCTTATCCCAATTTCCTTTTGCTTTAACAGACGCAAGAGTGTACCATCTTCGCACTTCATCTTCGAGAGAAAACGGGAAAAGATTCCAATTGAACCAAGTGGTCGGAACTCCTTCTTGTAGCACAGTGTTGCATATCACCGTGAATTCCTTAATGTGTCTATATGGGTTGCCATCCTCCAATCCTCTAAAGAGTTTTGTCGCCACTAACTTGATTATTATAGGCTTCACTTCATAGTGGGTTGTAGCAAGCATCAAATCTTATTTTTCCATCTCAATGTCTTCCATTGACGGCATTGCTAGCTCCCTTAGCGACATCTCTTCGTCCTCTGAAGGTGATGTGAACAAATACATCTATGCACTAAAATAAAAAAGAAAAAAGCAAAATGGTTTTTTTCTAGAAAATGAGGGCTAGATGTTAGTAATCAACAAAATTAATACTAGATTAAACATAGCATACTGGCATGCTCCCCGTAGCAACCTAGGTTGTCCTCTTAGTAGACATGTTATTGTTGGAAGAAAAAACAAAATGTTGCACCTAAGGTTGAAGGCGTACTTACAAGCATTTATGCTTGGAAAAGAGAAGGTCCATGGAGATGTTACCATCCTTTGTAGTTCTTCGTTGCCTTCTTCCGACATCTCCATGCATCGATGTGGCTTTTTGCTTTTGTCTTAATTTATCAATGCTCCTAAACTTCTGAATTTGATATTGTATGCTTAATGGAGCCATTGGTCGCCCTTCTCTTCAATGTTGTCATCACCATCTCTTCCTTGTTCTCATCATCTCTTTGTTGTCTCTTTTTCCTAAATTCCCCTCTGTCCAGAACAGAACATATATCAAAATATAGTTCTATTGAAAAGTTTATGAAATTACCTTTCCAATCATTCATCAAAAACGGAGTTCAAACAAGGGAGCTATGTCCGCTTTACTTCAGCGCTGCATGCTGTCCAAAACTGTTTTCAGGACGTATTGCACTCGGTGATTCGGGCATAACCGCTTGTAGGAACCTCCAATTGTCTTGATTCTTGATTTGTTGGAATCGTAACTTCATGGGACTTCTAAATATCTAAAAATATTCAGTGTTTTCCCTTCAAGACCACACAGAATTTTAATGAGATCGGTAGCTTCTTGCGCATTGATCCGGAGACGTTAATGATCTTGATCATTCTATCTTCTAGAGCGTCATGTTGCACTTCCGTGTTGAAGATTAAAGGTCTCCCCCATGCTTAGAATTTTGCTAGCCATGGAAGTAGAAGACAAAGCATTTTTATGTTAGTCATCCTTCAGTTTCCTTGTAGTGAGAGTCTTTATCTTGCCTGCAAGACGTTTTAAGCGCACATTCTACCCCTAAAGTGACCGTTGGGAGTAGATAGAATTGCCAACAATCCAACAATACCACTTAAGATTCTTAACTTGTGGCATAATTAGTCTCATGAAAAATAAAACCTAATGAGTTCGAGTTGGAGGCGGATCCAAACTCGAAGTCAGCATGTTGGTTGTTGAGCGAAATTTCGCCGAATTTTCCGGCGAGATCGCTCGTGACTACTTTGGGAAGCATCACGAGCCCGGTTTTCGGGTTGGGCGTCATGGTGAGGCGACATTGGAAGGATCCGGCGCCATTAGCAGTGCAAAACCAGGAGCCGCGGTTGAAGGCGACGGTTGGCTTGATGAAGATTGAAGCCGTCGAGTTCGCCATGAGATCTTCGGCGAGATCCCCTACCTGGTGCGCCAGCTGTCGGTGTTTTAGACCGGCAACCTACCAAGGGGAGTACCCGAGGTAGATGAATGTGGCCTCGCCGAGATCGGTAACTCGAAGGAAGAGACATGTGGCACACAATTTAGACAGGTTCGGGCCGCGAGGTGCGTAATACCCTACGTCCTGTATGTTGCGTAGCTCTGGATTGATTGGATGAGTTGACAAGATGATGCATATCGCCGAGAGAGAGGGTCCCTGCCTCTCCTTATATAGACAGGGAGGCAGGTTTACAAGTCGGTTTAGGGAGAGAGTACTAGTCGGGTACGTCTAGGAGTTCTCAACACAGTACAGGACATGTACAGCTTCCTATCCGAGTACTTCCTCACCGTAGTCCTTGCGCCCCACGTCATCAGGTGTCATGTGGCACAAGCCGTATAGTCCCAGGGGCCCACCGAGTAGTCGGTCCTGGTACCCACCGAGGTAGTGGGACCAGGGAGGTCCATACCACACCAAGGCGAGTTCTAGTTGATCATCCACCCTCGGTAATCATCGGCAACATCAATTAGCGTATGACACGGTCCAGATCCAGAAATGCTTCTCACTTTCCTCATTTAGCTTTTGTTGCTACCTTTGAGCAGAAAGACACTGGACACACTCTACCTGATCCTAATTTGGTGAATGCCATGGATGAGGAGTTAGTGAATTTTGAGAGAACAACCAGGTGTGGGAGTTAGTGGAGCCACCACCAAATTGCAAACCTATTGGGACAAAATGGGTATGGAAAAACAAAGAGCGAGAAAATGGTGAGGTGGTGAGGAACAAGTCGAGGTTGGTTGCTCAGGGCTATAGTCAGAAAGAGGGGATAGACTATGAGGAGACATTTGCTCCCGTAGCCCGTTTGGATGCAATTAGAATCCTTTTAGCTTTTTTCTATGGCTAAAGGGTTCAAGTTTACCAAATGGATGTGAAAAGTGCCTTCTTGAATGGGTTTTTAGAGGAGGAAGTTTATGTGAGGCAACCACCGGTCTTTGAGAGTGTTGAGTTTCCACACAAGGTGTATAGGTTAAGAAAGACATCGTATGGGCTGAAACAAGCTCCCCGTGCTTGGTATGGTCGTTTGAGGTGGTTCTTGTTTAGCAAGGGGTTTGAGATGGGCAAGGTAGATAAGAATCTTTTTCTTCTCAGGTAGGGTGATGATATCCTAATTGTTCAGGTATACGTGGATGATATTGTCTTTGGCGGCTCGTCTCACTCTTTGGTTGCGAGATTTGCAGAGGATATGAGCAAAAAATTCGAGATGTCTATGATGGGAGAATTGCAGTTCTTTCTCGGGCTTCAGATCAAGCAGGCGAAGGAGGGAACCTTTGTACATCAAGCCAAGTACACAAAGGACATCCTCAAGAAGTTCAAGATGGACGATTTGAAGCCCCTGTCTACACTGATGAGTACGACTAAAGAATTTGACGCGGACGAGGACGAAGAGCCCACGGACCAGAAGGAGTACCGGAGCATGATCGGCTCCCTCCTGTACCTAACATCGATGAGGCCGGACATCCAGTTTTCTGTCTATCTGTGCGCTTGTTTTCAGGCGTCGCCGAGGACTTCACATCGGTAGGCCGTCAAGCGGATCTTCAGGTACCTTCGATACACTCGTGAGCTCGGTCTTTGGTACTCAACGTCCTCTTCTCTTTTGCTTCTTGGTTTTTCAGATGCCGACTTTGCGGGACTTGTCAGTTTCTGGGTTTCTCGCTTATTTCTTGGTCTTCTCGCAACTAGTCTAGTGTAGCTCAGTCTACCACAGAAGCCGAATATGTTGCTGCCGCTAGTTGTTACTCCCAGCTGCTTTGGATCACATACACACTGAGTGATTTTGGTGAGGAGTGTTCCCATGTGCCTGTCATGTGTGATGGCACAAGTGCCATTAGTATTGCCAAAAATCAAGTGCTTTACTCCAGAACCAATGACATAGAAGTGAGGTACCATTTTCTGAGAGATGATGTTGAGAAGGTAAACATAGACCTCTTCCATGTACCAATAGAAAAGCAGCTTCCCAACATCCTAACCAAGCCTTTGGACCAAGCTACATTTGCTCGTTTGCGAGGAGAGCTTGGAGTCATTTTTCCTTTTTGAGCTTCGATTGGGAGGGTTGATGTACATATGCATGTTGCATTTTAATTTTTGTATCATATCATGCTTGCATCTTTGTATCATAGACAACATTTGTAACATATGGCATGGAGATGTTCTTATCTTATATGCTTTGTTCACCATGATATGCTAGAGATGAGCTTATGACCTTGCTTGTGATGCTCATGAGATGTATAGCTATGCTCTTGGTAGCTTTGGGATATATATGCTTGTGGGTGGCTTTTTTTTTGTAAAAATGCTATATAATCCTCTCTCGTGGGTAGAATGCCTTTCATGTTCATTTTGGGTGCTTATGGCTATATCTTGCTTAATTTGTTCTTCGAACCATACTCTTTTCATTTGGGATCAAAGATCCATTTCTCAGGTAGGGTGATGATATCCTAATTGTTCAGGTAGTTTGTAGGTGTTTGTGATGACCCTGTAATGAGAATTCGTGACCTTGCATGAAGTTTGTGAGTTATATGTTGTATGTGCTTCTTTTGATCATGTTTAGGTCCTATGCTCATAAGAGGGAAATTTTTCTGAAAAATGCTTCCTTTTGATTATGGCTATAAAACATGCTTGTATGTCCCTTTCTATATTGTTGGCGATGCTTGTGCTCAAATTGTGGCTATCTTCCTTGTCTATGTCTCCATTTTAGCATGTTGTAGTGCTCTTTATATATTTGAGAAGCACATGCTTGCATTTGTAGACTTGATTCATGCATTACCAACAAGGGGAGGAAAGTACCCAATTCATGTGTCCAGGGGGAGTGTTGCATCAAGGTAAGAAAAATGGGAGAAATGCATTTGTTCAGGGGGAGCTTGCATTCATGCATTTGGGAGCTCTTCTTCGCCTGAATTTTAGTTGTGCTCTTTTGTCGATGGTGTCCAGCCCTTTTGCCTCACCTTGAGGAGTCGGTAATTTTTGAGCATTTTATCTCGGTTGTGTCGAGCCGTTGCCCTTGTCTTCGGGGACTGAGATCCTTCTCACTCAAGTCATCTTTTCCTGGCTTTTGTTTGACTTTTGATCACTTTCTTGAGTTTCTCTTTAGTTCATTTTCTTTTTTCTCTTTTCTCTGAATTGGTTACTTGTGTGTGTTGTCAATGCACTCATCAAGGGGGAGATTGAGGACCGGAGCGTTCGAGTACGGGTGGATGGTCACTCCTGTCTGATTGACAACGTGGTGTGGAATGACTCTTGGCCGAGTATTGCAGGTGCAGGTTACGGCTTGATTTGCGTTGGTGCGGGTGAAGAGTGGGCGCGAAAGGTCTATGCCTTGCGGGGCCTCCTAGGAGTGGAGAGACAAGTAGGCCTGACTCGAGGGACATGGTGGCCAGCGGGGTCAAGTGCGGGCCGCATGGTGGTAAGAAAAGCAAGACAAAGTCGTCAATCGGAGTCGTTGCAGGGTAGCGGCTCACAACTGGAGTCTGCACGCGGGGTTTGCGGCGGTTCACCAGAAAACCATCGGGTTACTTGGTTGAGTCACAAAACCAAGACCGGAGGCTCAGCGGGCGGAGACGGGATCTAGGCGCGCCGGGATGCTTTGATGCCGGCGGACGCGTGGCGGGATCGCAGGACTTGCGTCGGGAGGACGCGGTCTGCGGCGGCGGCGTGGCCGTGCGATGAAGAGGAGTGCTACATGACTTATTTGCCCCTGAGGGGTTGTATCACAACTTAAGTGCTAGGGGTAGTGTGGTCTTTTCCCTGGCCCAGTGGGGACTCATATATATTAGCTCTAGGGTTTCCAGGCAAACCATCCATCCAGACTGCTTATCATTTCCTTGCTCTCTAGGGTTAGATTTTTCCTTTGTTTGTAAAGAATCTGACCTCCGAGTGAATGACAACAGTTTGTTCCATGTTTCTCTTCATTTCCCAAGACCTTTGAGTATCACTTATGTTGAGATGCAAGTTTATATGATTTTGTTTTGGTGTTTGTATGGCCTCGCTTTTAATTGCAAGAACAAGCGGCGGCCTTACTAGCATCAGCCTTTATCCCAAATTTATACCTCACCGCCACCTGGTTCAGTTGCTACCATTAGCACCGCAGCAGCACCCGACCCCAATGGCACCTCCACTTCCGCTTGTATCGACACCTCAGCAGCACCAGGCCCCCAATAGCACTTCCACTTCCGCTGGCATCAACACCTCAGCAACACCCGAGGGTGATGCCACCTCCAATTCAGCCACTAGCAATGACAGCTCGGGATCAGCTCAACCTCATGGCACCATCTTTTCGCTCACGACCCAGGCCGCCAACTCTGTTGTTGCCCGCTGAAATGCCACCCCCGCGGCCAGTGCTCATTGAACAAGATGAATCACTAAGGCTGTCGTTGGGTATTCATACCCACCACCCAAATCCATATTCACGAGAATTGGGTAGAGTATAGACATAAATTAATTTACCCATTAAAGATGGGTAGGGTATGGATAATATCCACTGAAATAGGGTATGGGGAGGGTTTACCCGCTCTCACCCATTCTCAACTGTTACAGTCATGAACTTGAATAGCTAGCATCTCGAGTTCACGTCCGTTCAAGCTAGCGTCCATTTATAAGTTAGATGAGTCAGGGTCTTAATTCCCACACCCCGACATCCTGTTTCTCTCCAGTTCGTAATCTGCGTAGAACTGTCAGCTATGCCATTAGTTTTTGCGTACAGCTCGCGGCTACGCACCTACGCCACTGGTGTCTCCATCTTCATTCCTCGATGAGGCACTGGTTTTGGTCTATCTCACCACCACTAAATCCTCAATCTCTTCAACCAGACACCACTAGTAGTTCAGCGCCGCTTTCTTGTCTCCTAAATTCTCATCGTAGACTCGTATCTCAGATTTCAAACGGATTCAATAAGAGCAGCAACCTAGGGTCGTAAGTCTTCATGTGCTTCCTGCATAGAGTTTCTCGGCTATTACTAACTAGTATCCTAGATCGAATGACCATGGGAGAAAGCTTGCAGGAACTGTGATTTTATCCATTAGTATAATTAATACCCATGGATGCAGGGAAATTGGATTTGGGGAAATACGGGGAGGGTCCACAATGGGTAATGAAAATGTGGTTACGGGAGTGGACAAGCATGGATTTCCACATACCCTCCCCAACGGCATGTATATGAATCGCATGACCTGGAATGGTCTGTGTTACTTTGGCTTCAGTAGGGCGGTCCACCCGTGTTTATCACAGAGGAGTGTGGGTGTGCCCTTTTTGCCACAGGGGTCATAGATGAGGATCATGTGTGGTTTGAGGACCGGTGGATGGACGCTTCCTGGTGTGATGAGTGATTGACAACGTTGTGTGGACTGATACTTGGCTAAGTATTGCAGGTGCAGGTTGCGGCTTGACTAGAGTTGGTGCAGGTGAAGAACAAGTACGAAAGGTCGTTGCCGGTGAGACCCCAGGTGTGGAGAAGACAAGTAGGAATCGTCTGAGGGACCCGATGGCCAGCGGAGTCAAGTGCGGGCCGCATGGTGGCAAGAACAGCAAGATGAAGTCATGGACGGTTTCTTGGTTGAGCCTCAAAACCATGGTCGAGCTGGGACTACGTGGGAGCCAAGTCATGAGTGGTGATTGGCGGAAGCTACACCGAGTTCGCGGGGTTTCCAGTGGTTCACCAGAAAACCGTTGGGTTCCTTGGTTGATCCACAAAGCCAAAACCGAAGAACCGAAGACGGAGGTGCAGCAGCATTGGACCGGTCTGACTGGTGGGTACCAGTCTGACCGGTGAGGAGCACCGGTCTGATTGGTGTGCGATGACGCAGTCTGGAGACTTCGAAGCGGAGGACACACATCGGGATCGCAAGGCTTGCGTTGAGGCTAAGCAAGTTTGCGATCGCTGGGCATCCGTCCGATGGAGCGATGACAGAGATTACTGAATTCTCCCTCGAGGGGCATGTATCCCTAATTAGCTAGTAAGGGCATTTTAGACTTTCGGTTGCCTCCATATAACCCATGAGGTGAGTGTCGGTGTTTTAGACCAGCAACCTACTAAGGGGAGTACCCGAAGTAGATGAATGTGGCCTCGCCGAGATCGGTAACTCGAAGGAAGAGACACGCGACACACAATTTAGACAGGTTCGGGCCACGAGGTGCGTAATACCCTACGTCCTGTATGCTGCGTAGCTCTAGATTGATTGGACACGATTACAATATGGTGTAATTGTGCGCCGTGAGATGAGATTGGATGCTAGAGAAAGGTCCCTTCCTCGCCTTATATAGTCCGGGAGGCAGGGTTACAAGTCAGAGTAGGGAGAGAGTACTAGTCGAGTACGTCTAGGAGACTTCCATACAGTGCGGGACATGTACAGCTTCCTAACCAAGTACTTCTCCGTAGTCCTTGTGCTCCACGCCATCAGGTGCCGTGTAGCGCAAGCCGGGTAGTCCCAGGGGCCCACCGAGTAGTCGGTCCTGGTACCCACCGAGGTAGTGGGCCGAGTGAGGTCCATACGACATGCCCCTAAGTACTTTGTAGTCGAGAAGGATAGCTTCAAGTAATCTTGACGGCCTTAACGAGTAGTCCTCAAGCGTCCCCGAGTACTACAAGTCAAAAGTCCACAAGAGTAGTTGAAGCATCCCGAGGCTGGAATGTACTCTAGCTGATATCTGAGCAATCCTGAAGTCTTCTCGAGTAGTCCCAAGCGTCCTCGAGTGCCGCCCTCGAAGGTCTTCAAAAATGCCCGCGTTGTCTTGAAGCCGAAGCTGATATGGAAGTGCGATTGCAAAATCGCACTCCATATGGAGTAGCCCCCGAGCCTTAGGTTGAGTCGTAGGCTCTGGCTGAGGGTCCATCTGAAGTCTTGGCAAGAATATCCCGAAAAATCCGGAGAGAAAAAAATGAAGGACACATGGCACGGAGCCCCCGAGCCTTGAGTCGAGTACTTCCTCTCGAATTGAAGGGTCATCTTGTAGAATGTGTCCTGAGATGCTCCTAAGTCTTGTCGCTTCCCAGGTAGTCGAGTAGAAGTAGTCGAGCCCCCGAGGTGAGGCGCGTCGACTAGTAGAATACGAAGAGTAACGCGCGGCCGCTGAGTCAGCCGAGCGCGGACTTATCCATCCGGCCGTTGGAGGGCCGTTTTCACTTATAAATAGAAGCCAAAACCCTTAGGGTTTTTCACCCATCGTTGTTGTAGCCATTTCAATAGATCTTGGCCAGAGTCACCTCCAACGCATGCCGCCGCCGTAGATCTAAGCGCGCCACCACCCAGAGCTGCTAGCGTAGCCCCCGAGCGAATGCGCGTGAAGACGTCGTGCACTTGGAGAATGAAGCCGTCGCCGTCCAAGACCGCGAAGACCGCCGGGAAGAAGAGGGCCCGTGACGAGGCCGCCGGGTCTGCCGAAGGGGTAGCACCGCCGATGTCTCCACCGCGGCCAGATCCGAGCCACGAGTGGAAAAAGTCAAAGACGAAGACCGAAGATTTGCTGGCCCTCCTCAACAGCGGTTTCATCCATGAGAAGGAGATGGACAGTTGGAGGGCCGCCGCCGAGGACCCGTACCCCATGGAGAAGAGCTAAGACGAGATCCCGATGTTCGCGCGCTTCGTGGAGCGCGGACTCACGCTTCCGGCGAGCGACTTCTTCAAAGGCCTCCTGGGGTACTACGGCGTCGAGTACCTCAACCTCAACCCCAACGGTATTTTCCATACCGTTGTCTTCGTCCACTTCTGTGAAGCGTTCCTGGGGATCAAGCCCCACTGGATCTTGTTCCGGAAGTTCTTCCGGGTGAAGCCACAGCCGAGCGCCAGCAACCTGCGAGTAGTTGGTGGAGCAGGAATCCAGAAGCAGGAGGACACGGCGGAGCAGTACTTCTCGTACAAACTCATCGACTCCAACCAGAACTGGAAGGCGAAATGGTTCTACGTCATGAACCACCACCCCGGGTTGCTGAAGCCGAGCGGGAAACAACCCAAACATCGCGCCTGGTGGAACACGGAGCCCACGATGCAAGAGGGTATCCAGCTCCCCGAGCTGTTGGCGCGCATCAAGGTGCTGAGGGAAGCCGGGCTGAGGGCCGAGCACGTGGCCTTCAGCTTCATGAAGCGCAGGGTGCAGCCACTGATGGCCCACGACACCCTGGGCTTCGAGTACACCGGCGACAACGACACGCCGCGGATGCCTGGAGGTGAAGTCGATGATCACGACATTGTCGACAGGCTGACGCGCATCTTCAAGGACATGCCACCGTACACGGCGTGCCCTGTCCCTGAGTACTCTGCCACGCGCCCGCCAAAGGAGGTAAGTAGATGTACCCCCAGCCGAGTACCCATCCCTTGTGAGTAGTCGCGCTGATGTCTTGTGTCTTGCAGGACGACTTGAAGAAGTTCGTCTCCGAGCCGCAGCCGCCCCCTCAGGAAGTTGAGATTCCGGAGGAGCTAAAAACCAAGGCCAAGGAGCGGCGAGAAGTCGGCGAAAGAGATGACACCTTCGTCGTGGAGGACACGTCCGACGAGGACGACGACGAGGAGACGCTGCAGGACCGCTTCCAGCTGCGGTCGAGGTTCAGCCGTCCCGGCCCACCTCACGTGCCCCTCGTGCAAGATCGACCGGCTAGCCTGGAGGCTAGTTTAGCTGCGCCGCCGCGGAATCCACGCAACCCTACCCGCAAGCGGGTGACGAAGAAGTGGAAGGTCTCTGAGACCACGCCTCAAGAGGTGAGACATTTTGACTAGTGTAGTCGAGTACTAGTCTCTCGAGTTCACTTGCTGATGACTAAGCTTCCTTTCTTGCATGAGGTGTCGCAGACGGAGCCTGCTGATTAGGGCGACGAAGGCGAGTGGGACATAGTGGGGGAACCCGCTGGGAGTCGTAGCCCAGCCCCCACTGTTAAAGAGCTTTTGGAGGAGCTGGAGCGCCAGCCCCCTGCTCATCAAGAGAGCACGGAACCCGCGGCTGCTGCTGCAGAAGGAGTGGTGGCCGCAGGGGCGCAGGAGGGCGACAGCCGCAGGGGCGCAGGAGGAGGCGCCCGCCGAGGCTGGACAGGTAGACATTGCCATCATCCTTGGCGCCCCGACCGTGACGATAGTCCGGTCAAGCTTGTAAGTGCTGAGCCTTCCCGAGTAGTAGTCGAGCTTGATTGACAACCAATTTGTGTACTTTTGTAGGAAATCAACAGATCTGTCCTGGGAGGGGGATGAGCCCTCTACGGTGGTGGCGGAGGAAGAAGCCGCGCCGCCCGTCGAGGAGTCCACTCCTGCCCCTCAAGCAGAGTTTGAAGCGCCGGCTGCTGGAGCTGCGTTGCCCGAGGCCAGCGTGGTCGAAGGTAAGTACTGGGCTGAGGCTTTAGTATTCCCCATAGAGTAGTCATAGTCGCTAATGCATTTGTCTTCTTGTTGACAGGTGCTAAGGCCGAAGGGAGCGACATCCCCGCGGCGGTGCCCATGCAGAGGTTGACACCACAAGTGCCGGAGGCTGCCGAAGGAGCCCCCGAGCCGATGGAGGAGGCCGTCGAGGAGGCCGCCACGGCAACCATAGGAGAGGAGGCCACCGTGCCGCCAGAGGCTGCTCTGGAGGTGGTTGTTCGCTCCCCGGAAATCCAAGACGCGGAGCCCATCCGCTCTACCCCGATGGCTGAGGCTGCCACGAGTAGTCGTGGCGGGGTGGAGTTGCTGGCAGACGACTTGGTCGACCCAGCGACGGTGGCCAGGCACCTGGAGGCGGTCCGCCAGGCTGAACAGTGGATGAAGGTGAGTAGTCCTAACTCCTGAGTAGTCAATCCTCTGTTGTTGAGTACTCATTTGACATGTGTTGTCTGTGCAGGACGTCGCTGAGAGGTCCCGCGAGATGTCTAGCATGCTGCAAGGCTTCGGCGACACGGTGTTGCGGGCTGAAGCGCTGGAGGATCAGCTCTTGAAGTCGCGGAAGCACGCGGTCGCCATGCAATCCAAGCCTGATGCCGCCTTCGCCAAGTATCACAACGATGTCCAAGAGATGCAGGCGAAGATCGACGACTTGGTGCGGAAGAACAAATCACTCCGCAACAAGAACAAAGGTACACCGCTTGACTTGTTGAGTAGTTGTTGGAGGTCAAGAGGTAGTCTAACCCGATGCGCCTCGTTGTTTTGCAGAGCTTGAGACCCGGGTGGAGCAGTTGAGGACTTCAGAGACAGACATGAAGAACCTCTTCTACCAGGAGCAGGAGGCCCGCCAGGTACTCGAGCTTGACTATAAGGAACTTGCCTTCGAGTGCGACAAGCACATGGAGCTTCACATTGCTTCCGATCGTGATCTCGTCAACTACTACAAATCATTGCAGAAGCTGAACGAGGTCTGCGAGGCGTTGCGGGCCCAGCTGAAGGAACTTGAAGAAGCCGCGCTTCCCATTGCAAGACTCTTGGTGCCTCATCCTGGCGGCCCCAAGATAGCACCGCTCGTGGATCGACTGAAGGAAGCCCCCAGCCGGCTGGCCGCATACGTGAAGCATCTGGCGAAGTCGATCCCGAACGAGGTGCTGGCCTTCATGAAGTCATACTTCCCGAAGGCGCCCGTGGACGTAGAAGCTGGCGGGGTAGCCGCCAACTGTACAGAGGAGCAGTATGCGGAGCTGCTGGAGCAGATGGCGCCCATTGCGGAGAAAGTCGCCGAAAACCTTAACCTCCAGTAGCCCTGTAATAGTTAGCTCATAGCAGTATATGTACAAAAACATTTGTATTTTAATTGTTCAAGTATTAATGAAGAAGAAGTTCCATCAATGAGTACTTGTAGTCGCGATCTTAGAGTGCGGAGCCCCATCGTGGAGTTGGTGCGAGTAGTCGTACTCGGCAGTAGTTCCGTTGAGGGAAGTAGACAGTAAAGAAGTTGATGATCGATCAAACTTTATTACTGAAAGAGTACACCTAGATGGCCAGGGCCGTAGTTACAGAGTAGTCGCCTGGACCCGGAGGCCGCTTATAGCGAAGTGGTGCTAGGGCGAGTAGCCGCTTACAGCAGTAGATCCATAGGTAGCCGTGTAGGCTGGATCTTGGAGTACATGGTCTCTTAGTAGACCGCTGCTAGAGTCCTTTGTCGCTCGTCGCAGCCCAAGATCCGTAGGTAGCCGCGTGGGCTCGATCCTGGAGAGGAGTAGTCCGGAGACTAGTGCCTGGACCCGGAGGCCGCTTACGGTGGAGGAGTAGTCCGGAGACTGGAGCCAGGACCCGGAGGCCGCTTACGGCGGAAGGGTCTTGATGTAGTCGTGTAGACTTGAACCCCGGAGTAGTCGTGTAGACTAGGCGTAGAACCGACAGAGTTGGTCGACGTTCCACGAGTTGTTGATGTCTTCGCCTTCAAGTGTCTGGAGGCGGTAGGAGCCCGGCCCGGTCACCTTTGCGATTGTGAAGGGACCTTCCCAGGGGGAGCTGAGCTTGTGTAGTCCTTCTGTGTTCTGGATACGGCGGAGGACAAGGTCACCAACGTTGAAGGAGCGTTCCTTGACGTTGCGGTCATGGTAGCGTCGGATACCCTCCAAGTACCTTGCTGATTGGACGAGGGCGGCACAGCGAGATTCTTCGAGGCTATCGATGTCAACTCGTCAGCTGTCTTCAGAGACGCCTTCGTCGTAGTGCTCCACTGCTGGTGAGTTCCATATGACATCAGCAGGGAGGATTGCTTCGGAGCCGTAGACCAGGAAGTAAGGGGATTGCCCTGTTGGCTTGGAGGGCTGAGTACGCAGCCCCTAGAGTGCATTGGGTGGTTCCTTGATCCACTTGCCTCCTTTGGAGTTAGCAGCATCGTGTAGCCGCTTCTTGAGAGCGTCGAGCACCATCCCGTTGGCACGCTCGACTTGTCCGTTGGCCCGAGGGTGGGCGACTGAGACGTATCAGACGTTGATCCCGCTGTTCTCGCAGTACTCCCAGAACTGGTGGTTGTTGAAGTTGGAGCCCAGATCTGTGATGATGCGATGGGGTAGTCCGTAGCGATGCACGAGTTCGTCCAGGAAGTCGAGTACTCTGTTAGCCTTGGGGCATGTGACCGGCTTGACCTCAATCCACTTGGTGAACTTGTCGATGGCCACCAATACTCTGTTGAAACCACCTGGCGCAGTTGGCAGTGGCCCAATCATGTCGAGCCCCCCTGCAGGCGTAGGGCCAGGTTGGCGGTATGGTGACTAGCTTGTAGGCTGGGACGTGTTGCTGCTTGGCGAAGTATTGGCATCCTTGGCACCTTTTGACGAGTTATTCGGCGTCGCCCAGAGCTGTGGGCCAGTAGAAGGCTCGCCGGAAGGCCTTGCTGACCAGGTGCGGGAAGACGCGTGGTTTCCGCAAACGCCCTTGTGTATCTCCTCCAAGATGTCCTTGCCTTCTTGCCTGTGGACGCACTTCATCAGTACTCCGGAAGATGCGCCCCGCTTGTAAAGCTTGTCTCCGACGAGGACGTAGGACTTGCAGCGGCGGATGAGCTGCTCGGCCAAGTTCTTGTCCGAGGGAACCATCTGCTCGCTGAGGTAGTCGATGAAGGGTTGCCTCCAGTCTATGTCGATCATCATGACCTCCTGTCCAGCCGATGGGTGCGCTGGGACAGTGGTCAGTGGCACTGGCTCCGAGATGGATGGCACGTGAAGCTCGTGAACGAAGACACCTTGGTACTTGAGCGTGGGTGGATCCATGCTTCGACAGGACGTCCGCTGCAATGTTGTTGTCGCGGACGATGTGGTGAAACTCGAGACAATAGAACTTGTTCTCGAGCTTGCGGACTTCTAGGCAGTAGTCATCCATGTTCTCCTTGTTGCGGTCCCAGGACTTGTTGACTTGGTTGATGACCACTGCGGAGTCGCCGTAGACTAGTAGCCGCTTGATACCTAGTGAAGCCGCGAGGCAGAGCCCGTGTAGGAGAGCTTCGTACTCGGCTTCGTTGTTTGAGACCTTCCAGAAGATCTGCAGGACATACTTGAGTTGTTCGCCCGTTGGAGAGATCAAGAGTACCCCAGCACCTGTGCCCTCGAGATTGAGTGAGCCGTCGAAGTACATCACCCAATGCTCTGGTCGCACGGTTGGAGTAGGTAGCTGATTCTCCCGCCACTCCGCCATGAAGTCGACTAGCGCCTGCGACTTGATGGCTATGCGTGGCTTGAAGTCGATGGTGAGGGCGCCGAGCTCGACTGCCCACTTGGAGATTCTTCCAGTAGCATCTTGGTTCCGCAGGATGTCGCCGAGCGGGTAGTCGGTGACGACGGAGATCGAGTACTCCTGGAAGTAGTGTCGTAGCTTCCGTGAGGTGATGAGTACTGCGTATAGGAGCTTCTGCACAGGATGGTAGCGTGCCTTGGACTCTGACAGGACCTCGCTGATGAAGTAGACTGGACGCTGGACTTGGTAGGCGTGGCCGTCTTCCTGCCGCTCGACAATGATGGCAGTACTGACCACATGAGTAGTCGCAGCGAGGTAGAGCAGTAGATGCTCGCCTTTGCGAGGAGCCGTGAGGACCGGTGGCTTCGATAGGATGTCCTTGAGCTGGGCAAGGGCTTGATCCGCCTCTGGAGTCCACACGAACTTCTCTTGGTGCTTTAGTAGTTTGAAGAAGGGGAGCCCCCGTTCTCCAAGCTTCGAGATGAATCTGTTTAGTGCCGCCATGCACCCGGTCAGCTTCTGGACGTCTTTGATGCACGTGGGAGCTTTCATGCTGGTGATGGCGAAGATCTTCTTGGGGTTGGCTTCGATGCCGCGTTGGCTGATGATGAAGCCGAGTAGTTTGCCCGCAGGTACGCCGAAGACGCACTTGTTCGAGTTGAGCTTCCAGAGGTACTCGTGCAGAGATGCGAAAGTCTCCTCAAGGTCGTCGATGAGGGTACTTGAGTTTCTGGTTTTAACGACCACGTCATCCACGTAGGCTTCGACGTTCTTGTTGAGTTGCTTCTTGAAGCAGGCCTGGATAGCTCATTGGTAGGTGGCGCTGGCGTTCTTCAATCCGAAGGACATGGTCGTGTAGCAGTACGCGCCAAACGGCGTGATGAACGCAGTCTTCTCCTGGTCTTCTTCCTTGATCGCGATCCGGTGGTACCCGGAGTAGCAGTCGAGGAAGCAGAGCAGGTCGCAGCCAGCCGTGGAGTCGGTGACTTGATCGATCCGCGGCAAACCGAAGGGGTCCTTGGGGCAGTGCTTGTTGAGGTCGGTGTAGTCGACGCACATCCTCCACTCGTTCGAGTTCTTCTTGCGGACGAGGACAGGGTTGGCGAGCCACTCGGGATGGAAGACTTCTCTGATGAAGCCAGCCGCGAGTAGTTTCGCGAGTTCCTTCTTGATGGCATCCCGTCTGTCATCAGCAAAGCGTAGACCTCCATCATAGCGTTGGGTACTTGATTCGTAGAGGTGATCTCCACGGCTTCAGTGTCGCAGCCATGGGAGATCTTCAAGTCCCCTTGAAGAGAGAGTACAACCGCTGGGCTTGGCATCTTGAGTACCAAGTAGGTGTAGTGGGGCACCGCCATGAATTTGGTGACAGCCGGTCTACCAAGGATGGCGTGGTAGGAAGTCTCGAAGTCCGCGACCTCGAACTTGATGTACTCGGTCGGTAGTTGTCCCGAGATTCCCTGAAGGTAACTGGCAGGACCACTGAGTCTAGTGGGATAGCCGCGTTACCGGGGATGATGCCGTAGAAGGGTGTGTTGCTCTTGGTGAGCATGTGGGTGATGTCGAGCTTCATCTTCTTCAAGGTCTTGGTGAAAAGGACGTTGAGCCTGCTTCCACCGTCGATGAGGACCTTGTTGAGCTTAGAGCCCGCGACCACCGGCTTCAGGAAGAGGGGAAACCGTCCTGGTTCGGAGAAGCTGGTCCATTGATCCGCGCGGGAGAAGGTAATGGGTACCTCCGACCACCTGAGAGGGGTCGGGACCGCTGGTTCAATGCTCATAACTTCTCGACGGGTAGCCTTTTGTCCCCGCCTGCTGGGTAGTCCGCCGAAGAGGACGTTGACGGTCTTGTCGGGTTCCTGGAAGTCGTTGTTGTCTCTGTCGTTCTCCTTCTTGCCCTTTTTGTTGTGAGGGTGCGGTGGCTCTGGAGTACCCTTGAGTGCATGCCTGAGTTGGTAGCACTGCTCGGTGGTGTGGTTGCCGTTCAGATGCCACGGGCACTTCTCCTTTAGCAAGTCTTTGAAGCCGCCGGAGTTCTTCTTCGAGTTCTCCTTCGCATGGCGCTGGATAGCCGCGACAGTGTTGTCTGGCTTGCGCTTGCGGTTGGGACCCGAGTAGTTGTTATTGTAGTTGCGACCGCCTTGGTTCCCGTTGTTGCCGCTGCCGCTGCCCGCGTTCTGCTTGTTCTTGCCACGGATGGCATCGTACTTGGCGTTGGCCTTGTCTTCTTCATCCGCCCAGGACGTGATCATGCCCTTGAGGTGGGGGTTTGACTTGGGGCGGCGACGACCGAAGTCTTCAGAGGTGCGGCGGTGGTAGAGGTCGTCTTGGAAGAGGTCGATGACCTCCTTGTCTGTGACGACGACTACGATAGCGCGCTTGTCGAAGAAGCGGCGCATATACTTGCGGAGGGTCTCGCCTTGTTCCTGCTTGACCATGGCCAGGTCCATGCGAGTGCCCGACCGGCCCATGGCGCCCGCGAATTTGCTGGTGAACTGCTCCTTCAGTTGGTCCCACTTGTCGATCGAGTGCTTGTCCAGCGACTCGAGCCATGTGAGTGGAGCTTGGTCCAGGCAGAAGGGGAAGTAGAGGCACTTGGTGTCGTTGTTGCCTCTAGCGTTCTCGATGGAGAGGGCATAGCACCTGAGCCACTCGATGGGGTCCTGCTTCGCATCGTACTTGGTGATCCCCAAAGGCTTGAACTTGTCGGGGAGGAGCAAGTTGCGAAGTCGAGATGAGAAGGCGGGGAAGTCGTCGTTGTCGCCTGCGGTGGTTGACTTCTTCCGCCGCAGCTCCTCAATCTTCTGACGAGCGTCGTAGCCGCCCTGTGAGGCACCAGAGGCGTGGCTGTTCGCATGGCCACGACCGCCGCGACTGCCACCGCCGCCGGCCCTCCTGTTGGCTCCATGGTTGGAGCTTCCGTCGTCGCTGCCACCGCCATCAGGGTCGCGGCCGCCGCCTCCGGCAGGAGCACGGTGAGGGACAACCTCGCGGTTGTTGTTGCCACCCTGTGGAGGTTCGCCGGCGTTTGAGCGAGTACGGTTGGGCTGAGCTGGGAGCTCAGCTGGAGTACGATTGGGACCGAGATTGGCGCTGCGACTTGTAGCTTCATTGTCGCGGTGCCTGGCGGGAGGAGGCTGGATGACCCTGTTGTCGACCCGCATGAAGTAGGCGTCTTCAGCGAGCTTGGCGATGACCTCCCCAGCGCGAATTCCCTGGGCCTGGCGTGCGATCGTTGTGATCGACATGAGGCATTGCTCAGGGGTAGTGTGTACTCTGCTCTCGACCGCCTCGAGAGCTTCCGCGATGTGGCGGATGGGGAGATTGTCTCGGAGACGCCGGCTCCGTTCGTTGCGCTTCCTGTTACGCTCACGTCGAGCGTCTTTGTTGGCGGGGGTCTCGTCTGCTGGTGCATCGGCAGACAGCTCGTCGGAGGAGATGTCTTCAAGGTACTTGTCTTGAGCCGTCCCGGAAGGTCCTAGGGTGTCGCCGGCAGCCATGAAGACTCGGCGATCAGGGGTGCCCAGGCTGGACTCAGAAGCCGCCACCTCAGTTTCTTTGTTTGAGTCAGCCCGGGCTAGCGGTGTTCCCTTCTGGAACGGGAGCGAGTCGATGTAGGCGACGTAGCGTGAGTCCCCACTTATCAGGTCAGCGGGCTTGCGGTCTGGCCAGTAGACGAATCTCCCGGCCGGTGTGGAGGTTATAACCAGTCCGGAGGCTGGCCCTGATAAGGGATGCTCAGTAGAGTTGTCCTCGGGCTCGGGATCCTCTGGGTCCAACCCGAAGTCGAACTCGTATGCAGAATCCGAGTAGAACCCGGAGAGGGGGACCACGCGTGGAGCGCTCACGAGGTGGTGGAACCACGTGCGATGGCTGAGTAGCCAGCTCACATGCGACAGCCCACGGAGACGTCGAGTTCGAGTTGGAAGCGGACTCGAGCTCGAAGTCAGCGTGATGATCGAAGAGCGAAATTTCGCCGAACTTGCCGACGAGCTCGCCTGTGACAACTTCTGGAAGCGTCACGAGGCCGGTCTTCGGGTTGGGCGGCATGGTGAGCCGGGTAGTCCCAAGGGCCCACCGAGTAGTCGGTCCTGGTACCCACCGAGGTAGTGGGCACAGGGAGGTCCATACGACAGTGAGAGGATGGCAGCCACTCTATTGGAACCCTAGTTCATTTGCTTTTCTATTTTCCCTTCCTATTTCCTAGGATTTCCATAGGACTAGCTTGAGAGCTTCATGGTTAGATCTTGTGAGAGGGTTGGATGATCGGGCAGCAAGATAGACCTTGTATGAACCTTTGTGGCATGTGTAGATGATTCGGCGTGGTTCCTCAAGGCCTTGTTGTGTTGTTCCCGGTTGTTCTTGGTGGTGATTTTCGGAGCCCTCTCCTGGTGGTTTTCATGGGGTGTTTTCGAGACCTTGCTCTTGGGGATTTGACAGGGGAAATTTTTGGGAACCCTTCGTGGTTGTTTGGGTTGTGATTCCCCTCCCAAATCCGTGAGTTAAGGGGCTTGATTTTGGGGTTTTCGGTGTTCTAGGGTTAGAGGAGGTCTTGCCGGGATTTCTTCGATTCCTCTTGTTTGGTCAAGTTTTGGTGGGATTAAACTTGGCTATGGACTCCTCATGAGGCATTCCTATTGTCCCCAGAGTCTTGTTCAAGCCTGTGGAGTGATTCGGGAGATCAAGGCTTGGATTTGGAGGTGTTGACCAGCTGGTGTTGTTCATCTCGAGAAGCCCAGGTCACACCGGTCTGACCGGTGCCTCTCACCGGTCTGACTGGTGCAACCCCTGTTGGGTTTTTGCTTGGGTGAACATCTGGATGTGTTCGCTGTTGTCCTGTGTTGTAGCTGTTTCAAGTTTGGGTCAGTTGGGAGCTCGGTTGGCCTGTTTGGTGTTTTGGGGCTTTCTGGCTGAGACCGGTCCTACCGGTGTGTTGCATCGGTCTGACCGGTGTGGAGCCTTTTTGTGGAAGTCGCCAAGTTTCACCAGCAGGGACCGGTCTGATCGCTGGTGCTCACCGGTCTGACCGGTGTTGGTCAGTGGACTCGAGGTTTGGTGTTCCACTGCGTTCTCGTGTCAGAAGGTTGTGTGTTGGTTCCTAGGTCCAGTGGCACTCCAGTGGCTAAGTGGGCTTGTCCAACTTGGGTAGTAAGTTGGAGACGTGTGTTGGAAGCCGTGTTCATCTTGTTGGAGTTTCCATCTCCTTCGAGAAGAATTTTTATCGGCTCCCATTCACTCCCCACCTCTCTAGTTCGCCGTATCAGTCCTTCAGGGAGTCACTTCCATGTCTTTGGTAGCAAGTGCTTTATCCTTAAGAAAGGAAAGAAGTTGGACAAGTTTGAGGCTAGGTCGGTCGATGGTATTTTCTTTGGTTATGCATCTCATCTAGAGCATACCATGTTCTCAATCTTGAAACTAACCATGTCATGTAGACTTGCGAGGTAACCTTCGACGAGACACAGCCACGTAGTCAGCTTGTCTTTGAGTGTGCAGGTGATGATTAACTTGGCGAGGAAATCTTTCAGGAGGAGGAGCATGAACATGGAGATGATGAAGATGGCGGTGTGGTGCCCGCGGCTGAGCATGTACCTACTACTTAGACTACCGTGATGGACGGCCCCTCTCCCACACCTACGACGACAAACCAAGATCAAGGAGAAGCTACTGTCCAGGGGGAGGTAGCTTCAAGGTGAGAACCTCCCCGGCGAGTACAAGTGGATCACCTAACTTCAAGGATCATCAGCGTCATGAATGAACGTACTACACGGTCGAGGGTTCGAAACAATTCTCATTTCGCTCGTGCTGCTTTTGTCGCCACCTTTGAGCCCAGAGACATTGGATACACACTATCTGATCATAATTGGGTTAATTCGATGCATGTGGAGTTGGAGAACTTTGAGAGGAATCAGGTTTGGGAATTGGTTGACCCTCCCCTAGGGTGTAAGCCGATTGAGACAAAATGGGTGTGGAAGAACAAAGAGAGAGAGAAAGGTGAAGTGGTGAGAAACAAGTCTGGGCTTGCTGCTCAGGGGTTCAGTCAGAAAGAGGGGATCGACTACGAGGAGACCTTTGCTCTCGTAGGTCGTTTGGAAGCGATCAGGATTCTTCTAGCTTTCTCAGTGGCTAAAGGGTTCAATTTACACCAGATGGATGTGAAGAGTGCCTTTATAAATGGTGTGTTGGAGGAAGAAGTGTATGTGAGGCAGGCATGAGGGTTTGAGAGTGAGAAATACCCCCACCGGGTGTACAAGTTGGGGAAGGCGCTGTATGGGTTGAAGCAGGCGCCTAGAGCTTGGTTTGGTAGGTTAAGGGGGTTCCAATTTGAGCGAGGGTTTGAGATGGGGAAGGTCGATCAGACCTTGTTTTTACTCAGGCAAGGCAGAGATATCATAATTGTGCAGGTGTATGTGGATGATATTGTCTGTGGTGGCTCGTCTAACTCTCTTGTTGCAAGGTTTGCAGAGGATATGAGCAGGGAATCTGAGATGAGCATGATGGGTGAGTTGCAGTTCTTCCTCAGTCTACAAATCAAGCAATCAAAAGAAGGAACATTTGTGCACCAAACTAAGTACACCAAGGACATTGTGAGGAAGTTCAAGATGGAGGACTCCAAGGCCATAGCGATGCCTATGAGTACGACTAAAGCTCTTGATGCAGATGGGGAGGTGAACATGTGGACCAGAAGGAGTACCGAAGCATGATCGGGTCACTCCTCTACTTGACGGCGACGAGGCCAGACATCCAGTTCTCGGTATGTCTGTGCACTCGTTTTCAAGCGTCTCCAAGGACTTCGCATCGGCAAGCGGTAAAGCGCATATTGAGGTACTTGCATCGCACTCCCGACTTCGGCCTTTGGCGCTTTATGTTTTTTCAGACACGGATTTTGCCAGGTGACGGTTGGATAGGAAGTCAACTTCTGGGACTTGCCAGTTCTTGAGATCTATTTTGGTGTCTTGGTCTTCCAGCAAATAGTTGACGGTGAAATTCCGTGAACCTAGCCATGAGTTTACCTTCGGTGTTGGCATGACTTTTGTATCTTATCCATTGGTACTAACCCCCGTGGTATAAAAAGTTCACTTGTGCATGTCGGTTTTTTAGGACCATGTGTGGTTCGAGGACCGGTGGATGGTCGCTTCCTTGTGTGATGAGTGATTGACAACGTTGTGTGGACTAATTCTTGGCTAAGTATTGCAGGTGCAGGTTGCAGCTTGACTGGTGTTGGTGCAGGTGAAGAACAAGTGCGAAAGGTCGTCACCGGTGAGGCCTCCAGGTGTAGAGAAGACAAGTAGGCTTCGTTCGAGGGACCTGGTGGCCAGCGGGGTCAAGTGCGGGCCGCATGGTGGCATGAACAGCAAGATAAAGTCAAAACCAAGGTTGAGCCGGGACTACGTGGGAGTCGAGTCATGAGTGGAGATTGGCATAGGCTTCACCGAGTTCGCGGGGTTTCCGGTGGTTCACCAGAGAACCACTTGGTTCCTTGGTTGATCCACAAAGCCCAGACAGAAAAACCGAAGACGGTGCTGCAGCAGTGCCAAACCGGTCTGACCGGTGGTGAGCACCGGTCTGACCGATGTGCGACGACGCAGTCTAGAGACTTCGAAGCGGAGGACACGCGTCGGGATCACATGGCTTGCGTCGACGCTACGCTGGGTGCGGTCGCCGGGCATCCGTCCGATGGAAAAGACATGAAGACTTCCAAAACCACCCTTAAGGGGCTTGTATCCCTAGTCATTAGGAAAGGGTATTTTAGACTTTCGGTTGCCTCCATATAACCCAAGAGGTGAGAGGATGGCAGCCAAGCCTTGGAACCCTAGTTCATTTGCTTTCCTATTTTCCCTTCCTTTTTTTCTTAGGATTTCCATAGTACTAGATTGAGAGCTTCATGGTGAGATCTTGTTGAGAGGGTTGGATGATCGGGCGGCAAGCTAGACCTTGTAATAACCTTTGTTGCATGTATAGATGATTCGGAGTGGTTCCTCAAGGTTTGGATGTGTTGTTCCCGGTTGTTCTTGGTGGTGATTTTCGGAGCCTTCTCTTGGTGATTTATTTGGGTTGTTTTCAGGATCTTTCTCTTAGGGATTTGATGGGGGATATTTGTGGGAACCCTTCGTGGTTCTTTGGGCTGTGATTCCCCTCCCAAATCTATGAGTAATGGGGCTCGATTTTAGGGTTTTCCGAGTTCTAGGGTTAGAGGTGTTCTTGGCAAGATTTCTTCGATTCCTCCTTTTTGGACAAGTTTTGGTGGGATTAAACTTGTCTATGGACTCCTCATGAGGTGTTCCTAATATCCCCAAAGTCTTGTTCAAGTCCGTGGAGCGATTCGGGAGATCGAGGTTTGGACTTGGGGGAGTTGACCCGCGGGTGCTGTTCATCCCGAGTTGCCCAGGCTACACCGGTCTGACCGGTGCTCTTGACCGGTCTGGCCGGTGCTACCCTTGGTGGGCTTTTGCTCGAGCGAACGTCTAGGTGTGTTCGCCGTTGGCCTGTGTTGCAGTTGTTTCGAGTTTGGGTCAGTTTGGAGGTCGGTTGGCCTGTTTGGTGCTTTGGGGGCATTCAGGCTGTGAACGGTCTGACCGGTGCGTCTCACCGGTCTGACTGGTGTGGAGCCACTTAGTGAAAGTTATCCAGTTTCACCAGCAGGGACCGGTCTGACCGGTGGTGCTCACTGGTCTGACCGGTGTTGGTCAGTGGACTCGAGGTTTGGTGTTCCGCTGCGTTCTCGGATCGGAAGGGGGTGTGTGTTGGTTCCTAGGTCCAGTGGCACTCCAGTGGCTACGTGGGCTTGGCCAACTTGGTTAGTGAGTCGGAGAAGTGTGTTGGAAGTCGTGTTCATCTTGTTGGTGTTTCCATCTCCTTCGAGAAGAATTTTTATCGGCTCCCATTCACTCCCCCCCCCTCTCTGGTTCGCCGTATCAGTCCTTCAAGTGGTATCAGAGCCGGTTCGGGTCTTTATTGACTCTAACCAGTCTAAGATCCAAGGATCCCGTACCAGGAACGGGGTTCGGGTCCTCAATGTTGACGCAAAACGTGCACCTAGCGCCAAACACACAGCAAGCCAAACAAGCTGGCTTCACACGCGCAAAGAGTCACGAGACGTGCCAGTCAATTTTTCCTGAAAATTAACAAAAGACAAAGCAGTTAGATACCAAAGCTTGGAACTTGCCGGGTGATACCAGACAGTTCCATATTTACGGCTACAAAGCCAGATGGGATGACACGTAGCTATAGAAAGCTATTTGCCAATAAACAGAAAGCCATTCGGGAACTTATAAAAGGAAAAGTAACATTGCCGAATGGATGACGTAAGCATGACAGTGATTGGTCTTTGTTTGTGCAAAGATGCACGTGCACGAAGCCATGACCGATCCCCATGATGAATAACATTGAATAAAATAAATAAAGTAAAGCGCGAGCATAAACATGTAATAAACAAGCATGCATAGCTCCAAAGCACTAGTCTACCGCATGTCTAGGTACATCAAAACCCGTCGGGTACGATGTCAAACAAATCTATCCACCGCATGATACAACTTGCATGAAAATCGTACCACTTTCCACAAATAGATCTATCCACCGCATGATACAATCTAAACATGGAAAGCTAAAAGCATACATTATTTAAAGCATGAATTACGCACGTGTTCTACTCGTGAAGAAACATAACCGAATACGAAACGGACGAACGGCCGATTCGGGGTCCATGAAGAAGGAACGAACATTACCAAGCGAATAAATCTATCAGATTGATTTGAAATCAAATCCACCGGATGACTAGATCCAAAGCAACCCAAAAACCTGCATCTACCGCATGATACTCAGTTCTTTCAAGATTTATACCAACGTTGGCAAGCTTGAACCCGCAACACGTAACAACCTAGATCGATTCGGTTTCGGCTATCGGAAAGCACAAGATCCACGTGTCAAAATACGAATTCTATTCGCATAAGGATCACGAAAAAGATAAAGCCGACCCAAACCCATCTAGATTGGGCAAAGAGTGTTACATGAACTTAAACATAAAGTAAAAACTCAAAGTAACACGGGGTAACTTAATGAATCTATTGGATCTTGCCAAAACCCAATAGAGCCGATAACTAGCTTCAAGCTAGATCTTAGCCTACCGCATGGCTCATGACCTAACAAGAAACCCTCTTGAACCAGGCTTGAATCTACCGCATGACACGAAGCATGGTAACAAGACTACTTGCATCAGATCTAAATCCACCGCATGATACTAGATATGATACAAGGTTGCCGGTACTCACGGAGGTCGACGGATCGATGCACCCTCTCGAAGAACTCGACGACACGACAAAAGGACTCTAGGGTTTGGCGTAAGGCCGGTTTGTATTGAAGAATGATTGTGTGCATTACATACATTCAGGGCTCATATTTATACCCTGCCAAGTACAATCTCGAATGGATTCGCTGCCTAACTTATCTCTAAGCTTGATCGCCTATCCATCCATTCGTCCTTCCTGCTTGAGCCACGTCACCGTCCAATCCCGCAAAATCAGCTCAACTGTTCCTTTGCCGAACGGAAGCAGATAGCCGACCGCAGATCTCTTTGCCGAATACATCTGAAAAAATCCTTCCTTCCACCGGACAGACTCCTCATCGAGCCGGACCCACAAGTCAGACTCCTTACCAAATTTTGGTGTTAACACATGCCCCTTCAATTGCGGGATAAAAGTGATTTTGTTCCGCAATTGACTCCAGCCACGAACATTTTCAAATCGAATCTGTCAACACCTGTGCTTCTTTCTTCGCAATCCGCCGGAATCCTCGTCTAGATCCAAACCCTAGATCCCCTTGTTCTAAGCTCAAATCCCCAATGGCGGCTCAAAACCAAGATGCTCAGGTGAATTCCCCTCCCGTAAGCTTCATTCGGCATTTAGGTTTTCTGTTTTACTTGAGATTTCCTTTCCGCTTTTCTTCAGGAGCCTTCCACTGAGCTTTTGATTCGCACCGAGGCCAATTCAAGATCCTATTACCTTGGTCCCGTGGAAAACTCTGATCCTCGAGATTTCATTGCGGCCGAATCTCAAAGGATCCCTTTCAAACCAGCTCTGTCCCCACCTCCTCGGTGGCAAGATGCTTTCAAGAACTGGCCCTTGCCTCCAATCGCAGGCTGGAAAACTTGGTACCGGAGGATTCTCGCAGACAAGAGTGCCAGAACCCAAAACTGGGATACCCTCCGCATTGCTCAATGCTTGGAGTTATCCATGGCCGAGACCCCCAAGAATGAAGACCTCCTGATAGCAGCTTGCCATTTTTGGTCAAATGGCGTCAACGCCTTCCTCTTTGGCCACAGCCCGATGTCTCCAACTCTGGCCGATGTGTATATGATCACCGGCCTTGACATTACAGGATCCGTTCAACCCTGGGATTTCAGAAGCTCTTCACGCCAAACAGGGGTGAAACCAGGGAGCGGATACAAGAAATACATCTTGAACCACATGAAGGACAATCCCCTTGGTGAAATTGAATACAGGGCATTTCTGAACATGTGGCTATGCAGGTTCGTCTTCTGTGGTAAAGCCAATGAGCCTACCCTGAACCACATTGCAATGGCTTCTCACTTGGTCAGTGGCAACCGCCTCCCCCTTGGGAAATTCCTCCTAGGCAGTGTGTACCATATGCTTCACCAAACTGTCACCCAGATGTACACTAGCCAGAGGATAGCATGTGTCAACGGTCCTTGGTGGTTTGTTCAAATGTGGTTGCAGCTTCACATGCATCAGATTGTTGGTGTTGATTTGAACACCAGGCTCTTCCCTTCATCCAATCACCCTGAAGGGGAACCCCAAGCCACCAGAGGATGCCAGAATTATGGAGATGCTGCTTCAATTGTTCTTATCCAGCAGGACATCAGCCAGCTTTTTGAGCTATTCTTCAAAGGCTTCCAGAACCCTCTCTAGCTCCCTTATCTGGACAATGACACTTTGATTTTTCCCTGTGAATTCTCTTTTGAATCCGAACGCCAAGATGGGAGATTCTTAGAGATCCTCAATATCATAATCCGCCCATGCATGCTGCCAGCTGAATTCAATGGAGGAAGGCTGACCTATAGCACTTATAAATATTATCAGCCCAATGTAATGGCTTGGCAACTTGGGTGTGGCAAGATGCCCCCAAGACTGTTTCTGCATGAATTCCTCAAGCCCAGAGAGGAAATCAAAGAACTTATGCACAGTAGCAGAGTCTTCCGTTATGTGTGCAGTCCCACTGTCTACGCCTGGCCTTTTGTACCCACAACCATAGCTCACTCCACCTTCCACTCCTGGTGGCAAGAATTCCATGATCATATCTTCAGCGAGCCTGTACACTTGTTCTGTGCAGAGTTGATGCCTGATTTTCATCCAACTTCAGAGGTAACATGATAAACCATTGAATCAGACATATCCTCTTTCAATCATGATTCTGACCTTACTTCTCTTGCCCACAGAACACAGTGCCTGCCCCTCGAGCCAGGAATATTGCCTACAATGCCGCAGGCCCGGTCTCAGCACTGGGACTCAGGTCCCCAACTCTGGCTCAGCTAATGGCTAGGTTTGCCACAACAGACCCAAGCCTTTCCCGCCTTGCTGCTGATAGGAGGCAAGGCTTGTCTCTAATAGCCCCCCAAATGCCAAGAGGAGAAGAACTGTCAAGAAAGTCCTTGCTGAGGTAAAAACCTTTTCCTTTCATGATCACAAGATTACTCTGGTTCTGATAAATCATATCTTGTGCATTTTCAGACCAGAGCCCAACAATCTTCAGTGCCAGAACCTGCCAATGCCCCATCCACTGGTATGACCTTCACTGTTCTCTTCTTGACACTACAAGGTTTTGTATCAAATTCAACGCCACTGTATTGCAACGCCGAAAATTTGGTTGGTATAGATGGATGTATTGCAACCATTCTTAAAAATCGTAGCGATACGTGTTTTTAATACAACGGTTTTGAAGGTGTTGCAAAGCTTTGTTGCATTTGGTTGACGATATTGCAATGGTCTAAAATGGTTGCAGTAGAATTGGTTGTGGTTGCAATTGTGTGGTAGTACTGCAACCACATTTGCGTTAGTTGCATTTAGTTGTGACTATTGCTATGCTTGTTTGGTGCTTCATAAAATTTCACAAGCATTGCAAATTATTGATGCTTAATGCAACGAGAACTCTTGGGGGCGAAGCAAAAGTGAGGTTCGATTGCAACCTGTGTTGACAGTTGCAATATACTTTGATATTGTTGCAAATGCTAAATTTTATTGCAACAAGATCTTTGGCTTCGAAGCAAAAGTTGTGTTCAAGTGCAACGCCTAATTTTTGTTGCGATATATACTTTGTGTGTTGCAACGAGAACTAATGAGCCAAGGCTGATTTGGATAGGGCCTTTTAGTGTGTATGATATACTATGCAAAAAATATAATTCATAGTCAAAAATAGAACTTGGCTAATTTTGAATTTAGATTTTTTTCTAATTATTAATTTTTACAAAGAAGTTTGAATTGGTAGGGAAACAATCTGTCATTAGTGACAAAATAGAAACAAACACCATGTTGTGGAATTGAACCAAGGACCTCAATACTACACTAGTATATGACTTACCACTACACCATTACAATGTTTCTGTTAGCTAGCATAGTTCAAGCATTTTTCACGTTTCTATGTTGTCAGCTTATAGTAACCTTATAGCTATTAAAATAGATGTGGACCACGTGGTCCCCCTTCAGCCTTCCCTCTTTGTTTAAGTGTAGGGTTTGTGATAAAAATTTCATAATCATTGGACATGTTATTAGTGAGTTATCAATTATCCTACAAAAAATGCAAAAAAAAACACGCTTCATAATGGGTTTGAACTACAGACCGGCAACATCATACCAATTTGCCTTACCATTGAGCTACAACACCTTTTGCAATATTATTAGCACTTTAACAAGTAATGTACTTTAACAACATTTGAAGTCGTAAATGGTTTAAAATGGAAAATACATAAACATAGAAGTTGTAGAACTCATCAACATCTACACTTTGTATTATGATCATTTTTTGCATTTAACAGATTTTGAACGATTCAAATTTTGAATTTCAAAAATTTACAAAGATAAACTAGTTTATAAAATCTTAGATGGTTTTAAATTAAAAAGTCATGAATGCCAAGTTTGTATAAGTTCTCAAGATCTACACTTCGTGTTCTGATCATTTTTGCATTTGACAGATTTTGAACGATTCAATTTTGAATTTCAAAAATTTATAAAGAAAAATCAATTTTTTAAACCCTAGAGGGTTTCAAATTAATTTTGTTTTGTGTCTAATGCAACACCGAAAAAACATTGCAATGGGCCTAAAATGGTTGCAATAGACACAATGCGAGGAAACCAAAACAATTTTTAAATTTCACCGACTGCGATTGCGATGTCACCCGGTCCCACCTTGAAGATGTGTCGATGTGGGTCCCACCTTGAGGACGTGGTGATGTGTTAATACCAACGGGTGTCCCCCTCGGTGACGTGGCGTTGTGGTCCCACCAATGGTCCCACCTAGACAACATGGCACACGGTCCAGTTCTACCTCGACCACGGTGGCGTTGTAGTCCCACCAGTGGATCCCAAATCGACGTGGACCATGTGGTCCCCCCATGTAGCCTACCCACGTGGACCACATGGTCCGGCTCCCCTTCAGCCTTCCCTCCTTTTTCTACAAAAAATGCAAAAAAAATTGCTTCATAGTGGGTTAGAACTATGGACTAGCAACATCATAACAATTTGACTTACCATTGAGCTACAACAACTTTTGTGATATTAGTTGCACTTTAGCATATATACTGAACCATCTACGTTAGTAGGTAATGCACCTCCGCAATCCACTCATGAAGTTCATTAAGATTTATTGGACAACTCTTGTTTTGGTCATTTGTTCATCAGACAAAATGATAATAGCATTGTTCACAAAATTTATGTATCTCACTTATGAAACCATATGAGTGTCTAATGCAACACTGAAAAAGTTTTGCAATAGGACTAAAATGGTTACAATAGACACAATACCAGAAATTTAATTGGCAAAAAAATGCCTGCTTGGGGATCGAACCTGAGACCTTTGTAACAAAAGTGACATGTGCAAACTACTAGGATAATCATTAGTTAATGTTGTATTATGGTGTTTTATTTCTTTTTGTTAATTGAACTGCAATAAATCCTTTAAAACAAACATGGAAAAAATATGTGGAAAAAATGGAGTGCGCTAAGGCTCAAACAAACGACCTCACGGATGGAAAGTCCACGCCTTACCATTGAGCCACTCGCCTGTTGTTGTTATAGTTCACATTTCTGTGTTTTTCTTATATGTTCTCTCGTTCAAATCCTGACACGTGGCGACACCCAATAAGTTGACTTCTTCTTCACAGATCCACATATGGATATGGATGTTGGACCAGGTGGTGTGCCATTTGACACCATTGCAATATGATATTATTTGAATTATGATAGTGTAAATTCATAGAACCATTATAGCATTTTATGATATTATTTGAATTATGATAGTGTAAATTCGAGATGTAACTTTGAATTACCCCTAATAAACTGCTGTCGAAATCAATTTTTCATTTGGTAAAGTTGTAGATCATGGTACAGAATGATTTTAGAAAGTTTTAGAAAAAAGAATCATCGAATTTGGAGTTAGTATGAGGCAGAAAAACTAGTTACAAGTTTTAGTCAAAGATTAAAAAGAGAAAACACAATTGTTCATCTCAGTTCATAGCAATTGCAATTTATGTTTTTAATCTTCGGATAAAACTTGTAAACTGTTTTTCTTCCTCATATGAACTCCAATTCGGTTGATTCTTTTTCCTAATTTTTTCTAAAATCGATATGTTTTACTCAGTGCCATTTGTTTGTATATTAATTACTATTTCTTGATTGCCTTTCATACAACATAACTTTTCCAACTAAAAAGAGGATATAAAAAACATGTTCTTTCATAATAATTGCTAATATAACTTAATATTCTCTAATGTTATGGACAACATGAGATGGTGTCAAAAATTGAGGTGCACACAAGTTCGGTCACGTTATTAGTTGTTCAAATCTCAAAGTTTGTTTTCAAATGTAGGAGCTGAGGCTGATTTGCATTGGGCCTTGTAGCGTGTATGATATATTATTAAAAAATACAATTCATAGTAAAAATAGAACTTGGTCTAGAGGTGTTTGGATGAAAGGGTTAGAATGACATTAAATGTGGTATGTCTTTTTTCCATACAACTAAATATCCATCATGTGGTATGAGAATACTATTAAGTTTGTTTACAACACAACTTCTGCTTACTATAAAACATATAAGTATTTTCAGCATGTACAATTTTTTATTAAAACACACGTATATATAAGCAATTATAGAATGTTCATCCAACACTTAAGTATACTAGAATGAAGCATTTTATTTAGTACAGTCAAGCAATTTTATGGGGATTCTGCTTGGGTGGGGTGGAATGGTCAGCCATGGGGACCCTTTTGTTGTGCTGATCTTTTTGTGGATTTAATTTCCAGGACTTAAGTTCCACTAGTCTCTTTATACCATTTGTTTCTCAACACAGCTACAACTACGGGCTCCATATATGCTGATGTATTCTCAAAATTGGGATGCCTGTACAATCTATAATTTCCAGGAGCAAGATATGCCCAATATTCACAAGTTAATGACTAACAAATGGTTCACACACACAGAAAACGACACAAATTGGGAGCATAAGTCAGGTTTGGCATGCGATATGCCTAGCATCTTTCAATACTAGCAAGGGATGCCTGAGGGAGGAGGTGAAGCTGGAGGTGGAGGGTTGTCGAAGAACAGCTCCACCCAAAACGGTGGAGAGCTCTTATATTTCTTCGATGATCCTGATACAAACTATCGGGGTTGTCCTTTATAGATCAGGAGCCCTTATTACTTAGGAGTATTAGTTTTCCGATATAGTGGACTTGGACCGTATGAAGAACTTAAATTGGTGAAGTAAGTCCCTAATTAATTAAGGCCGCCTGTCGGACGAGTTCCCTTCCTAACTAAGGCCGAGATTTTGTCGGACGGGTTTATTTACAAATTTGTAAATTAGCCACGTCCGGCGGTTCGGTATAGACGTAGTTCGGTTGCCTTTTATATTTTTTGAAGCTATTATATTCCCCTACAGGTTATGCAATGTATGAAGTAGCATACAGGCTTTAATGTTTTAGGGTTAGTATTTCCTGTCTCGACAAGGCAGCTGGTAAGGTAGATGTCACTGATCGCTCATCGAGCATTCTGCATGTATTAGACTTGTGAAACAAGAGTTTTATTCACTACACCACAACCCTAAATTAACCACAGACTCCTTTTGGTAAAAGTACATAATTAACGATGGATTGTTAGTCGGCAAAGAGTTGTGACGAACGGTCAGTCGGCACATCCTCATATTCCAATAAACTGTCCATCGGTAAAAGTATTTATGTTTAACGTTTGCTCCTCCATCGGTAAACATAGGTAAATAGACGAATCTTCCATTGTTAAAACTTCCTGACACACGGGACCCACCTGTACATGGATTTCTTTCTCTCCTTCCTGGTTTGTTCCCCGCGTGACCACTCTCATCCTAGTAATCTCGCACCTCCCCTGCCTCTGTCTTCTCTCTTACCCCTCATGTCCTCCACAGATCTCCCATCTGCCGCCGCCGTAGTCCCGCGCACAAGTGTGCCGCGCCCACGCAGCCTGTGCCTCCTTCTCCTCGCCCACGGCACCCCGGCATGGATCGACCTAGCCCCCTTCCCCCATGCGCGAAGGCTCCCATGGCCGAGCTCCTCGACACAGATCCGGTCTGTGCCCTTTGTCCGTCGGTCCGTGCGTTCGACGGGTGTCACAACAAGCCTCCGCCTCCCCTACGGCGTCCCCTCTGCGAGGGAAGCTCCGGCACCAGTCCTCTCCGGCGAGGGGCACTACAGGTAGTCGCGGTTATGGTTCTTGAGAAGATTTTTCAGGCACCCATCCCCTCCTACAAAATAAAGCTAATGAGTTGTCATCACTTAGAATGTAGGGGTTTTTTTGCAAGGTTGGATTGATTGAGAAGATTTGTTCAAAGAGTGGCCATGTCGGATCTGTACAACGGAGATTGAATCTAGAGAAATAACCTAGGAAAGGAAGAGGTATCATCAGATTGGATGACATATTTTCCAGGACAACTGACATGACTTTTCTGATAGGCTCCTTTTTTCATGACAAATTAGGCAATCTATCATATTGGTGATGGTGCTTTAAAGTGGTTTTTTATTATGGCTTGATTAAATTGGAAGGAGTTCAAGGCATTTTGATGAAGCATTGATATATGAGTTAGTGACAAGGCATCAAAACCTTCTAAGGGTGCTGCAGGTAATTCATTCTAAATTTACATTCATCTTATACTGTGAGGTTCAAGTTGGTTTCCTATGCTCCTATACTGCAAGTGTTGCGACATTTGAGATTTATTTACTAGCTTGAGTGCATGCTGCACATGTCTAAATATCTCTCATGTACTATCTGTCTGAAATAACTTGAAATAATGGTATGGTCCAGTGTTGATTTTGATCATTAATTATCTAATTTGTAATACTTGGTTATTGGTAGTGCTCAGCACTCACTATGATTCTCCACTTCTAAACTTTCTACCTTCTACTATGCTGCAATGACTACGGTGTTGCCTCGTTGTTTATATCATAAAGGTCTTATAAGAGCTTATGGTGCTAAATCGGAAATAATTTCATACATTTCTTGTGATGCCTTATATTTATGAAATTTTTCTACATGCCTATAATCAATAATGAAATTATGCACTGTTGTAATCCTACACAATATGCCAAGTCTAAAATAGCGTTGCACATAATAGCCTCCAGACTTGTATTGTTTGCAGATCAATCAAGTAGTAGCACAAAATTATAATTACAAACCATGTAAATACCTTATATATGGGATGATGAGGACACTAAAGCTTTCAATGTATCTTTGCCTGATCTCAGGTCTTGCCTTGGACTAAATCATATTTTACTTCCCTCTATAGAGTACACAACTGTCAGTAATTCTGTCAGGAAATGATGGGTGCTTCTAGTTATTACTTATGAGCTAAATTGATAGATCATGATACTACCTGCTGTTATATTCATACATTTTGGTTTTTAGTTTAGAATCACTAGGTTGAATTAGTTGACTTGCTAGAAGTACCAATTCTATTGATAGGAATTAGCCACCCAATATAGAGATTAAGCTATGTTCAGCTACAAAAGTTACTATTTAGTCTCATGTGAAGTGACAGTTTGAACTTGTATTCAAGGATGCTCTATGTTTGTATGGCTAATATGATAACCTATATGTAACACTGGGCTTTGTCATAAATGAATGTGGATTATATATATAGATAATGTGCGGACTTGAAATTAGTTCTCACCTAATTGCGAGCCAAATGAGATATTATTTTTTTTAATTATTTAAATGATACTGTTGGATGGTCCATGGGTAAAAGCATTTGTAGCATCAAACTGTCCATGGGTAAAACTGGTTACACACTGTCCATTGGTACATGTTGGTCCGTTGGTATATCTTCTCGTTGTGATGGACAGTCTGTCGGTATAGGTGGAGTCCATCGGTATAAACTTATACCGACGGGACTTACACCGACAGCAAGTGTCCATCGGTATAGACTTTGCTATAAGGGCTTATAACGACGGTCTGTCTATCGTTGTTCCAGGGTTGTGGTGTAGTGATTTCGACATCATCAGTTTGTTGTCTCTTCCTGGAAATCATATACAAATATATAGTGGATCTCACTCTCGTTTATTGTGTTCATTGGGAAAGCGTACGTAACTGCTTTCTCCCTGGCACTTTCCTTCCAAAAATGGGGCATTTTGACAAGAAAAGTGTTCAGCATATGCTTCTTTCTAATTCCACCTTTTTTATGTTGTACAACACTGCAAATCAATACCTGAGTTACAAAATTGGTTTTTATTGTACAGTGCTCTAAGCATGCACTATCGTCAATCAAGTTATATCATGGTGGCAATGTCAGGCTACAGCAAGGATGGTGACGATTTCAGGCTACAGCTGCGCAGACTCAAATCAGCCAACACCAGGCAAGTGCTACTTGAATCCTAAGTATTCCTCATTGCTTTAATCGTGTCAAAGTCATCTTGGGTTCTCATGATATCTGGCATAGAATTATTAGTTCTATTATTCAACTTCACACTGTGGTTCTATGGGTTGAACACAAGAGAAAATTTATGTTTAGTATATTTATTTAGTTGTTCAAACACTCCACAGTTTAACTATTGCTCGTATAAGATCTTTCCATCTAGCATTTACATGTGTGAATTCTCAAGGCTGATCATGGTGTGACTTCCCTGAACCTGATATGGTGGTGTGACTTCCCTGAACCTGATATGGTAGTGTGACCTCCTTGAACCTGAACATAATATGGTGGTTGTCTCTTGCAGTTGTGAGGGAACCTTTGCAACGATTCCTAAAATATTAATATATCTGAGAATTGTTGCCTTGTTGGACAAACTGGTTGTATTTTATAACAATTGGATTTTCTAAGCCTATTTTGCGTTGAATTTTTTGGACTCGAGTAGCTAGGTATTTGAAGGATGCAAAGTTTAATTCAGAGAAATTGACATTGGACCCATGCGTCGACCTCTTTGAACTTCTAAAACCTTTCAAAAAAAAAAATCAAAGCTGGCCGATGGATGATCAAGGCACACGGCTGGTGGACCTTCGGATGAGCAATTGCATGAAAAGTAGTATCGAGTGCAGCCTCTAACAAGCAGTTAAAATTAAAAGAGACCTCATATGCTATGCTGCACTTTCGCTAGTGATGATAGATTAGCAAAATGTGTGTGATCGGTTTGATGTGAATGTGATTCTGAATTAAATTATATATGTGATGCTACCATTTGTGAGCCGGAAAAGAGCATCCAAAAAGAATGCACGAGTACTATGTCAAACCTTTTATCTCTCTTTGCATTGACAAGGAACATGTACTCCTTTTCGACAAGGTTCATATTTGCCTTTTGAATGTCAATGAATTTTATTTCTACAACTTTTGTTTAACTAATGCATGTCAATGATTTTTTTCGGGAGGAATCTTGAGCTTCGGAAGGAGCATGCGAATGTTGGGAAGATGGCCATCGATGGAACCTTCGCTTGCTACAACATTAGTCTTTTCAGTACAATAAGTTCAAACACTTGTGTGTGGTGGCCGCATTATTATGTGTTAAGCTACGTACTTGTGTTCTCAATGATCTTGACACTCGGTGTCTTTGGTTTCATTCTGTATGAACAAATTTTATTTGGGTTTAATGGATGATGATGCCTCATTCATTACATATTTCTCGATTTGTGATTCTATTAAATAATTAAAAAATGCATTTAATTATTCATATATATGAATCTGGTGTCGCAATATACGTTTGAAATCAACCAAAATTCCGTTCCAATAGACTCACATATAACAACTACATTTAAATGTGGCAATAGGTACAACTATCGTGGCAAAACATATACATTCTCTTGCAACTACAAAAAGGCGACAGTGGCAATAAAGAACCTATCTATAGCAACCATTCAGTATCATGGCAATAGATGACCTAACTGTAGCAACCAACCTAAGTACTGTGGCAATAGCATATGTCTCCTATAGCAACCATTCGGAAACGTGGCAATAGAGGACCTATCTGTAGCAACGAACCTCCCAAAACGTTGCAATATCCTAAGCCAACTATAGCAACCATTTAGTTGATGTGGTAATAGAGACACTTTATTGCAATGATTTCTACGCGTAGCAAAAAAGTCTATTGCAACACCTATGTTCGATTGCCACTGCATTGTGTTGCTACACAACTAACGTGTCGCAATACGTGTCACTAGCAACGTCTCGTTCGTTGCGATTGGTACCATTGCAACACCCATAGTGGTTGCAATGGCCTATGTTACAACGCTCACCAAGTGTTGCAAAAGAGTCCAAATTGTTGCAATAGATGGGTACTGTATCGCTACTAAAACGTAAACTGTTGCATTAAGCTATTGCTACGGTTACAAGTGCAACGACTTTTAACCAAAATAATATGGTAGCAAAAGTACTATTACTACCATTTTTGGCCTATTGCAACACTTTTTTGGCGTTGATTTTGATACAAAACCTTGTAGTGTGAGGATGAACACTGGCATTTATCTTTTAATTTGACACTTGCAGAAGAAACAATGGAAGAACAACTTGTGGACGTCCCAGTGTCTCAACAAACAAGTCCACCCAGGGTTGAATTACCTATCCCAGTGGAGGTCTCATCTTCATCAGGGACTCAATCACCCTCTGCAGAAGCAATGAATTCTCCAGAGATGAGTCTCCCAATCCAGCCAGAACCATCAAGTCCTCCAAGGGCACAATCACCTGCTGGTCATGCAGAGACACCAACCCCAGCAGAGGTGAACCCATCTCCTCTTCAGCCAGAAGCCCATGAGTTGCCAGCAACTGCATCAGCACCTTCTCACTTAGAAGCTTCAGCTCTACCTGGAACACCTCCTTCACCTGTGATTGCCCCTGAACAAAGTCCTGCCCCAGCTCAAGAAATCAGACATGAGGTACTCACCTGCACTCAACTCTGCTACCTTTACTTTTAGCACTCCTAACTCGGCAATACTTCTTTCTTAGGATCAGGCCCCATCATTATCAAGTCTGTCAACAGGGAACAATCCAGTTGCCGAGGTGATGGAAGAAATGCATCAAACTCTGTCAGAGGAAGTGCTAGAAAAGCTCAGGGAGATCTTTGCCTGGCTGGGAAAAGATGCACTAGATCAGTTCAAAGATCTCGATCACTTTGAAGAGATGCTTGAGTCTATTAGCCAAGAACTTCCTGAGGACATCAGTGCTTCTCTTGCATCTATCTGTGGCCTGGAAATCCACTATGTGCCCATAAGGCAGGCTTTGAGGAAGGTGCGCTCCCGCTCGGCTATTGAAAAGAAGAGAGCCGGTCTTGAACAAGCCATGAACGGGGCACAATCTCAGACCGAGAGCCACAAAGATACATTGGCCAATCCGCAAGCTTCTTGTGATTTAAAAATTGCCGGGAAAGCGCTCGGGAGGCGAAGCGAGAAGCACCGTCGGACTGAGATAGAGGGCGATAACAAGAAAATAGCCGAGCTCCCTGGATTGATAGAGAAGACCCAAGAGGAAGCAAAATCGGCTATAGCCAAGATGGAACAATGCGATGCAGAACTCACCACCTTGTCTAGTGCCCAGAAAGATTGCTAAGAGCGGTTGGACAATTTCCGCCAAGCAACATCAAATGTCCGTAGTGTGATCGCGAAATACTTGAACATTTAGACGCTTCAATTGATGTATAACCGAATTGGTCGCTCTTGTAATATTCGTTCTCGCAATTTTATCTCCTTTTTCTTCTGCGCACCTCCAAGTGTAATGCTGAACGACCCATTCGGCAAAGAAATGCCAACACCCGAATGGCAATTTGACTCCTCTCAGCCGAGCCAGTCAACTGAATGTGACTCAACCTAGAACTCCAAGTGACCCGCTGGCGGGCTGGCCAAGTAAACCTTTCCACTTTCCGATTTTCTTGGGATATGCGCCACGATCCAGAGCCACGACTTGAGGCCACGATCTATCTTGCCAGGCCTATAAATGAAACCGTAGGTGCCCCTAGCTCTCCACTAAGCCTTTAGCTCTCGAATCTTTGCCAATCTCAACTCTCCTTCTTTCCAAACAGTGCATATCCCAGAGCAGCATGGTGCGCCGCCTCAACCGCCGCCGCGCCTCTGATGAGGCGGAAGGGAGCAGCGCCAATGCGTGCAGGAGACAATGATTGTCGACTCCTCTTTTTTGATTCATCTTTGATCTTCTTTTTGTTTTTGTCGGGGACAGCCCTAGGGGTCCCCTTAAACAATGGGGGAAAACCTCACTTAAAACCCGCAACGAAACCCCAATACGTTAAGCCTAATCCTGCAGGTGCCAAACCATGCAGGACACAACCCACAGGGACTCCAACGGCCCATCAAGGCGGCCCACGAAGGGATCCCCTCGCACAGGCTCCGCCTCGTTCGAGGCTGCGCGCTCCCTTCGGGCGGGCATCGCTCCGCTCGAGGGGCAGCATTTCCCTCGAGCGGGCTCCGCCTCGCTCGAGGGTACGCCCCCGCCCTCGGCCGGGGTCCGCCACGCTCGAGGGTGCCCCTCACGCGTGCGCCGGCCCCGTACACGGGCATTTAACGCCGCGGCGCCGCGGACGGCTCCATCATGCGCCGGGGCTCGCACCCCGTGCCGTCGCACCAACTCCCCAGGGAGGAGCCCATCCCCGCCCGCGTGGAAGGGGAGCGTGCGGGCGGCCGGTGTCAGTCCCGTGACACCGTGCGCACGCCCCAGTACGGCTAACGCGCCGAACCCTCGAAAGGGGGCGGGCGCACCCTCGATTCACTTTTGTCACACCCGATTTTCCGTAGAAAACCGAATGCATCTCATATGTGTGCCAGAATCACATTTTCACACATATGATAGACTCATGAGTGTAATATCACAAGACATTGCTCAAAACGTATAGAAAAGGTTTATTAATTTTTATTACACTCACGAAGGTAGACACGAAGGTCTTTACACGAACAACGATAACTATGAAGACGCGACTCCATCTTCATCTTCCACAGGCATCTGACTGGTTGATCGCATCCTCAGAACTCCTCGTAGTCGGTGAAGTACTCCACTCCGGGGTTCTTCTGCGAACGGCGTAAGCAAGGATGAGTACACTTATGGTTGGTACTCCGCAAGGCCACGAAATAACCGAGAAAGCAATATTAATCCATCTTTAAGTTCAATTAATCATGTGAGGGTCCGGCCGCTCTTGACCGTGAGCACGGCCGATCGATCGTTTACACTCGCGAGAGGTTGCACACTTTTCCCACGGTTCGCGTAAAAGTTCCAAAGAACTTTGAACCCAACCACGCATGTGCTGATCAGGCACAATACCACACTTCCGAGGTGTGATTGCATAGGGACGCTACGAAGCCTTTACAAAGATATGCAAAAGACTAACGACCCGCATAGTTACAGATCAGGGCGGACCATAACCCTCCCTAGTGGTTAGCACCTTAGCAAAGGCTGCTACCCCAAAAGGACCGGGCTATACCCCTGCAACCCGGATCCCCCTCTGCTCCTTTCGGAAAAGGGCCATCAGATCAATCGCACACCTAATTAATTGGCTAAGCCAGAGCCATATGGACCTGTGGTTGCACTCGTTTTCCCGGGTGGTTCTCCATGTTCCGATTAACTTATAGTGTTCTTGATTAAAGCATAGGTAGAAGGGTGGTTAGGGTCACTTGCCTTTCTCCAACGATAAGCTACTTTCCTTATCTGAAAAGCTCTGTACTTGAACTTCCTCGAACGGCGCGTCGGCTACGATCATGCAAGAAAACATACAATAAATAAAACAATACATCAAACATTACCAAAAGGCTAAAACAAGCTTTTAGAAATGACGGGCTCGGAGAGACGATCGTGTGGACACCAAGAACGCGTAAAACGGAGCTAGGATGGAAAAGTTATGGCTGAAACAAGGTTCAGGGACTAAATTGTGAAAGAACTGGAAGTTTAGGGGGTTTTCTGCAAGATTTCATGGACCTAAACATAAATATGTGTGAAACTAGAAGGTTTAATATGTAAAAGGTTAAGGATAGGCTAAAGAACATAGAAACTAAGGACTGCAGGGGCCTAAGGATAAAAGAATGGACCTGATTGAAAGGCTTTTACATAGGTGGAAGGGCATATTTGTGAAACCTCGGGGTTCTTTTTGCAAAACCGCCAAGGCAGCCGGCGGGTGGACTGTGGCGGCGACACGTGGCGGGCTGTGGTTGGACGTGCTGACGCGAGCAGTGACGTCAGCATGACGTGGCGATGACGCAAGCGTGTGGACCGGCCTGGTGGACCTGGTCCACCGGTCCACCGTGGACCGGGTGAAGGGGTACGCAGCCCTTTTAATCTGGGCCGCAGATCTTCATCGGACGGCCGTGGCGGCCTGTAGGCGACGGCAGCGGCGGCCGGACGGGGCCGGCGGCGGCGCCAAGCGGCGGCGGCGGCGGCGGGCTCGCCGGAGAAGGCCGGAAATGCGCTCCCGTGCCTCAAATCGCAAGGAAAAGATACCGGGGAGGGAGAGGGGAGGATGTTTAGGCTCACCGGGGGCTTGAAGGGGGTGGGAGCGGCGCCGGAGGAGGAGATCGGCGGCGAGGGGCGGCGGTGGCGGCGGTGTTCCGTAACGGCGGCGGTGCGGTGCGGGAGGAGAGGAAGGGAGGGGGCGCGGGATGAAGAGGAGATGGTGCCGCCTTTTATAGCTCGGAAAGGGAAGGGGAGAAAGGCGCGGAGGCGGTGGAGTGGGAGCTCGCGGTGCGCCATTAATGGCGGCGGAGGGCGGCTCGGTGGAGGGCGGTTACGGGGAGGGGAAAAGCCGGGAGGAGGTGGGTGAGTGGCGGCGGAGCCTTAATGGCTAAGAGGAGGAGGTGGAGGGGCGCGGGGAGCGGGGGAGGCGGGGCGGCGGCGCGGGGAGGCCGGCGCGCGGCGGGAGAAGGGAGGCGGCGCTGGAGGTAGGGGACGACCGACGGGTGGGCCCCACCTGTCTGTGAGAGGGAGAGAGGAGGGAGAGAGGAGGCGGTGTTGCGGGCCGCGTGGGCCTGAAGTTGTTGTGGGCCGGCGGGTTGGGCTGGGTAGATAGGTTAGTTTGGTTTTGTTCTTTTTTTTTCTTTTTCTTTTCTTTTCAAATCCAATTTCAAACCTATTTCAAATCTTTTAAATTCAAATCTTTTTCATCTTTTCAAATTGAAATTTTAACACAAATTTATTCAAATATTTTAAGACTTTTAGAAAACTTTTTCAAACATTTTTAAATTCAAATTTTTACACCAAATTCACAATTAATTTTAAGGACTTTTCACAAGTGTTTTTTTTAAGACTTTTAAAACCACACCACAACCAAAACTCATGCATTTCAACATGATGCACAAACACTTGATTGTTTCTAATTATTAAATGATGTTTAATTTAATTAAAGGCAAATTTATTTATTCCAAATTTATTAAATCCTTAGAAAAAATAAAACTAAGCCATGTTCCTAACAATATTTAATTGTGATGGAATTTTCGGGTGTTACAAATCCTACCCCCTTAAAAAGAATCTCGTCCCGAGATTCGGAGGGATCGGGAAACAAGAGGAGATACAAGATGTTCTTGATAGATGATGGTTTACTATCACAGAGCTTGTTCACTTCTCCTTCTTCTTCGGGCTTGTAGCGGCAAACTCAATCCTATCTCCTTGCGGGGTAGTTAAGAGCACCGACTTCTTGGCACACAAAATGATTCCATCATGCTTGCTTAACCAATCCATACCAAGGATCACATCTATTCCACTGGATGTTAGAATCACTAAGTCTGCTTCAAAATCTATCTCTCCGATCTTAAGATTGACCTGTGGGCATACATAGGTGGATTTCATTTCACCGTTTGGAGAACTAATTAGCAAATGTGTCTTCATGGAACTCTTGGGTACATCATGCTTTGTCACGAATCGTTCAGTAATAAATGAATGCGATGCCCCGGAATCAAATAAAACTGTTGCAGGTACAGAGTTGATAAGAAACGTACCAAGCACAACATCTTTGTCTCCTTGAGCTTCTTCAGTTGTCACATGATTCACCCTACCATGCATATTGTTCTGGTGACCTCTGTTATGTCTCTGGGGTGTTTGCATATTGCGCTGAGGGCAAATACTGGCATAGTGTCCCAATTCTCCGCAGTTGAAGCATCCTTTGGGGTGAGCGGAGTAGTGTTCCTTACCGCCGCACCCGAGCGATTCGATGAGGATTTGGAGCCTGAGGTGTCATTGGGTTGGATTCTTCGGGTTCATCAAACGAACGATAGAACAGTTGATTCTGTCCATGGCTTCTGCCTTGTGTGCTAGAACGAAACTGAGAGTCTTGCGATGAGTTGTAACGAGGGCGTGTGTTACTGCTAGATTGACCTTGAGGTTGAAACTTGCGCTTCTGTTCACGAAGTTCCTTGCGTTTATTCTCCAAGCCTATAGCCTTATTGAGTAACATCTGAAAGTTAAGAAATGTGTGGCTCTGCAACTGATAGTTAAGTGGCCCTATCAATCCATCGAGAAAGCGTTCTTGTCTCTTGGCATCCGTGTTGACTTCATCTAGTGCATAGCGGGACAAATGAGTAAACTGATCCAGATACTCACTAACTGTCATGTTGCCTTGCTTTAGAGCTAGAAATTCCTTCTTCTTCGCCTTCTTCACACCGAGTTGGGATGTGATGTGTACGAAAACTCTCCTGGAACTCCTGCCAGGTAATGGTGTCGGCAGCAGCATGCGCGACGGTGTAAGCATCCCACCAATCAGCGGCTGCACCTTCCAGACGTCCTGAGGCATACAAAACCTTCTCACGATCATTACATTGGGTGATATTCAGCATCTTGTTGATGGTCTTGAGCCAATCATCGGCATCGAGGGGATCCACTGAATGAGAGTAAGTGGGCGGGTTGTGGCTCATGAACTCTCTATGCTTGTTCACTGGTGGTGGAGGTGGTGGAGGTCCTTGAGGTGGTGGCTGGTTCTGCTGTGCCTGTAGATTCTGGACAGTGGCGGTGAGGTTCTGAATTAATTGCATCTGTTCCGTAAAGAACTGCTGCATCGCGGGATCCATCGCTAATTCTTGTGAAGGAGGGAACTTGATTCAGCTGATTGATGACGAACGGAATATCCTGTCCAGCTCCTGACCTGATGTTTACCATTTGATTGTTAGAGAGAAAGGTTTTCCGATAGGAAGTTGAATTGATAAAGGTGAATCAGAGAAAAGGGGCTAAGATTCAAATTTTAACTTTAATTATTTTATTGATGTATTTGTGGCCATCACTCCACAAAAACATTTCAATCATGTCAAAGATCCAAATCATGCATGTTTACAATCAACAAGCATTAACATCGCACGTCCTCACAAGAACGGCTCTATCGAAACGAAACTGATAGAAGGGTAGGCAACCTAAGAATCTATCCTATAAAGCACGTGTGGTAGTTCAAGGTGAAGAACAAGAATCAGACTTAGTGTAGAAGAAAACAAAAGATTTGATTTTGATAAAGGATAAAGAATAAAATATTTTTTTAAGCGTAAATAAGATATTTTGAATGCTGGAAAGGTTTTCTAGATAAAGAGTCCTTAATATCGACCATTTCTATCTGAGGCTGCGTCCTACAGTCAACCTGGCTCTGATACCACTCTGTCACACCCGATTTTCCGTAGAAAACCGAATGCATCTCATATGTGTGCCAGAATCACATTTTCACACATATGATAGACTCATGAGTGTAATATCACAAGACATTGCTCAAAACGTACAGAAAAGGTTTATTAATTTTTATTACACTCACGAAGTTAGACACGAAGGTCTTTACACGAACAACGATAACTATGAAGACGCGACTCCATCTTCATCTTCCACTGGCATCTGACTGGTTGATCGCATCCTCAGAACTCCTCGTAGTCGGTGAAGTACTCCACTCCGGGGTTCTTCTCTGAATAGCGTAAGCAAGGATGAGTACACTTATGGTTGGTACTCAGCAAGGCCACAGAAATAACCGGAAAGCAATATTAATCCATCTTTAAGTTCAATTAATCATGTGAGGGTCCAGGCCGCTCTTGACCGTGAGCACGGCTGATCGATCAGTTTTACACTCTGCAGAGGTTGCACACTTTTCCCACAGTTCGCGTAAAAGTTCCAAAGAACTTTGAACCCAACCACGCATGTGCGATCGGTGCGCAATACCACACTTCCGAGGTGTGATTGCATAGGGACGCTACGAAGCCTTTACAAAGATATGCAAAAGACTAACGACCCGCATAGTTACGGATCGGGCGGACCATAACCCTCCCTAGTGGTCGGCACCTTAGCAAAGGTCGCTACCCCAAAAGGACCGGGCTATACCCCTGCAACCCGGATCCCCCTCTGCTCCTTTCGGAAAAGGGCCATCAGATCAATCGCACACCTAATTAATTGGCTAAGCCAGAGCCATATGGACTGTGGTTGCACTGTTTTCCTGGGTGGTTCTCCATGTTCCGATTAACTTATAGTGTTCTTGATTAAAGCATAGGTAGAAGGGCGGTTAGGGTCACTTGCCTTTCTCCAACGATAAGCTACTTTCCTTATCTGAAAAGCTCTGTACTTGAACTTCCTCGAACGGCGCGTCGGCTACGATCATGCAAGAAAACATACAATAAATAAAACAATACATCAAACATTACCAAAAGGCTAAAACAAGCTTTTGGAAATGACGGGCTCGGAGAGACGATCGTGTGGACACCAAGAACGCGTAAAACGGAGCTAGGATGGAAAAGTTATGGCTGAAACAAGGTTCAGGGACTAAATTGTGAAAGAACTGGAAGTTTAGGGGGTTTTCTGCAAGATTTCAGGGACCTAAACATAAATATGTGTGAAACTAGAAGGTTTAATGTGTAAAAGGTTAAGGATAGGCTAAAGAACATAGAAACTAAGGACTGCAGGGGCCTAAGGATAAAAGAATGGACCTGATTGAAAGGCTTTTACATAGGTGGAAGGGCATATTTGTGAAACCTCGGGGTTCTTTTTGCAAAACCGCCAAGGCAGCCGGCGGGTGGACTGTGGCGGCGACACGTGGCGGGCTGTGGTTGGACGTGCGCGCGAGCGGTGACGTCGGCATGACGTGGCGATGACGCAAGCGTGTGGACCGGCTGGTGGACTCGGTCCACCGGTCCACCGTGGACCGGGTGAAGGGGTACGCGGCCCTTTTAATCCGGGCCGCGGATCTTCATCGGACGGCCGTGGCGGCTTGTAGGCGCGACGGCGGCGGCGGCCGGACGGCGGCGGCGGCGCCAAGCGGCGACGGGCGGCGGCGGGCTCGCCGGAGAAGGCCGGAAATGCGCTCCCGTGCCTCAAATCGCAAGGAAAAGATACCGGGAGGGGAGAGGGGAGGATGTGGAGGCTCACCGGGGGCTTGAAGGGGGGGGTGGGAGCGGCGGCGGAGGAGGAGATCGGCGGCGAGGGGCGGCGGTGGCGGCGGTGCTCCGTGGCGGCGGCGGTGCAGTGCGGGAGGAGAGGAAGGGAGGGGCGCGAGATGAAGAGGAGATGGTGCCGCCTTTTATAGCTCGGAAAGGGAAGGGAGAAAGGCGCGGAGGCGGTGGAGTGGGAGCTCGCCGGTGCGCCATTAATGGCGGCGGCGGGCGGCTCGGTGGAGGGCGGTTACGGGGAGGGGAAAAGCCGGGAGGAGGTGGGTGAGTGGCGGCGGAGCCTTAATGGCTAAGAGGAGGAGGTGGAGGGGCGTGGGGAGCCGGGGAGGCGGGGCGGCGGCGCGGGGAGGCCGGCGCGGCCGGGAGAAGGGAGGCGGTGCTGGAGGTAGGGGACGACCGACGGGTGGGCCCCACCTGTCTGTGAGAGGGAGAGAGGAGGGAGAGAGGAGGCGGTGTTGCGGGCCGCGTGGGCCTGAAGTTGTTGTGGGCCGACGGGTTGGGCTGGGTAGATAGGTTAGTTTGGTTTTGTTCTTTTTTTTCTTTTTCTTTTCTTTTCAAATCCAATTTCAAACCTATTTCAAATCTTTTAAATTCAAATCTTTTTCATCTTTTCAAATTGAAATTTTAACACAAATTTATTCAAATATTTTATGACTTTTAGAAAACTTTTTCAAACATTTTTAAATTCAAATTTTTACACCAAATTCACAATTAATTTTAAGGACTTTTCACAAGTGTTTTTTTAAGACTTTTAAAACCACACCACAACCAAAACTCATGCATTTCAACATGATGCACAAACACTTGATTGTTTCTAATTATTAAATGATGTTTAATTTAATTAAAGGCAAATTTATTTATTCCAAATTCATTAAATCCTTAGAAAAAATAAAACTAAGCCATGTTGCTAACAATATTTTATTGTGATGGAATTTTCGGGTGTTACAACTTTCTTGTGACCCTACAGGGTTAGGTGGATGCGCTAGGCCGGTGGACTGCCATCCCCGCCACTGTAACGGCGTGGCCGCCGTACCCGCGCGTGCAGGCGCACGCCGGGCCCTGTAGCAACGACTCCAGCCCCGTGAAGTGCGTCGGGAAGGAACGCCGTTCTGCCAACTCCTGTGCGTCGTACGGGCCTGCGTCAGCACCTCCCTCGAGCCTATCAGAGAACATCACCGCCATTCGCTGCTCTCCTACCCTCGAACCACCACTGTTCGGGTACAAGTCAGGCCATGATGACCAGATCGCTGCAAGGATCGCCCGGACGGCCGCCCACTCTACAGCATAGCATGTCGTGCTTCTCCACGTAGCTAAATAGCGCGGCATGCATGTAGTTCGCCTCCCCCTTGATCTATAAAAGGGGGACGAACCCCCCAGCCGCAGGAGGACAGACTGATACAAACTCATCCCACGCCGTGCACTCACTCTCTCATTCTCCCATAACATCTTCAGCCACTCCACTAGGGACTTGGGAGCCACGCTTCCTCCCCCGCCTCGCTTGTAGCAGCCCCACTACAGGCACCCCCGGTGCTGAGCAATATAGTGCCGTGAGCACACCCCTGCTGGACGTACGGCCCCCTCGACCGGAACCAGGATAAAAACTCTGTGTCACTTGTTGCTTAGCATCGACCATTGAGGGATAGACCTCGGCGCTATCTACTGGTCAGTGTCGGGACCATATTCCGCACCGACAGTTGGCGCCCACCGTGGGGCTCACGAGCGCCTAAGGTCATTTCGTCAACTCCCTCCATGGTGATTCGCACTGAGTACCGTGCTACATGCTACTGCCTGGGTAGCTCGGACCCCCTCCCAGCCGGGTTCGAAATCCGCTTCGGGGACCTGAACTTTCAGGCCACGGGGAACGGCTATCTCATGCGCCTCACCAACCGTGAGGAGCTCCGCGCACAACGCCAGGCCAGGTCCGCTTTGGCCCCCGCCACGCGCGCCACCACGGCGCGAGGCTCCCGCGAGCACGGATGCTTGCGGGCCCGTCGCCGCCACGACGCCACCGTCGCTCTTGGCGGCGTTCGCGTCGGGCGCGATCCGAGCGGCGGCGGCCGAGCGGGCCGCCGCCCGGCGCGGTGCGCCCGCCACCACGACCGCCACCGCCCCGGCCGGACGGCGCGCGCCTCTCGAACGCGTATCCCCATCGGGCTGCGGGGCGCTACGACGGCCTACAACGCCAACGTCAACACGGCGATGCGCAGGGTGCCGCCTGGCCGCCACGTCTTCGTCGCCAGGGACCCCGGCTCCTCAGCAGCAGATGAGTCATCCCTGGGCTCCGTCGACACGATGCCACCTGCCAACCGCCACGGATACGCGGAGTGGGACTTCTCCGGCGTGCCAGACCCAGTTGCGTTCCGGCGTTTCCTCGACGCCGCGGACTACTGGTTTGGCTGCTCCGACGACTCCCGGACACGAGGGAGTTACGACCCCACGCGGGAGTGCGCGCCGTCATCACCAACGACCCGGCCAACGCCACCGGTGCGGGGGGCGCCGGAGACGGGGGAAGTCACACCCGCCCCGGGGGATCGCCGCGCGCCCGGCCGCGGGGCCAAGCGCTCCCCGCCGGGGCCGACGCCGACGCCCCACCGGCCCAAGCCCGCGAGCTCGAGGCCAAGCTGGCGGAGGAATACCGAACGGTGCGGTTGCTCCGCGCCTCAATGGCAGGGGAAGCCTCTGCGCGCGGCGAACGCGCACGGGAGCTGGGCCGACAGGTCCGCGACCGCATCAACACCGTCCCCAACGTCGAAAACGCGGACGTGCCCCCGCGGGCGAGCCAGAAGCTCGTCGCCGCCGCGACTCTGCTACGTGCTATGCCAGCACCCTCGACCCCCGAGGCTCGAGACATGCACCGCGAGGTGCAAACTCTCATCGAGCAAGCGGCCGTCCAGCAGGCCGAGAGCTCGGCCTCACGCATCCGCCAACAGGGGGATGCGCGGGGCGATGAAGCTGCACCGGGAGGTGAACCCTCGGTGCACGCAGGGGGACCAACGGGGCAACCCACCGAGCTAGGGCGCACGCCGGCCAAGGAGCGACTCCTTGACGCGCGCAGGGCGCCGGATGGCGGACGCTCGCAACGTCATCAACGCCGGGCGCACCGGCAAGGCGGACGCACGAGCGGCGAGGGGCTACCACCCTCGACGGGGTGGGCGCTACGACGGCGGCGAGGACCGCTCCCCGACGCCGGAGCCCCGGGCACCCGCGTGTTCGGCGGGGAGATCCGTGCGGCGGCCGTTCCCCTAACGCTTCCGCCAACCCTCGACGATCGTCAAGTACAACGGGGAGACGGACCCCCGCGTGTGGCTCAACGACTACCGCTTGGCTTGCCGCGGCGGGCGGGGCCACCGGCCGACGAGGTCATCATCCGCAACCTGCCCCTACATCTTGGCGACGCGGCCCGGACATGGCTCGAGCACTTGCCCGCCAGCTAAATCCATAACTGGGACGACCTAGTCCACACGTTCGTGGGCAACTTCCAGGGCACATACGTGCGCCCTGGAAACTCATGGGACCTGCGCTCCTGCACGCAGAAGCCCGGCGAGTCGCTGCGGGACTTCATACGGCGCTTTTCCAAGCGCTGCACGGAGCTTCCCAGCGTGGCGCAGTCCGAAATCGTGCATGCCTTCCTCAAGGGCACCACGTGCCGGGACCTCGTGCGGGAGCTGGGACGCAGCCCGCCCGCGGACTCCAATGAGCTGTTCGACATCGCCACCAGCTTCGCTTCCGGGGAGGAGGCCGTGGGGGCGATCTTCGACGGCAAAAAGGGCAAGCGCTCCGAGGACGCGCCCGCGGAGGGCAGCAAGTCCAAGGAGCCGCACCGCAACGACAAGCGGGGCAAGAAGGGGAAAAAGCCGCGCCGCGAGGCGCGCGAGCGAGGGCGCGACGGCGGCAACGCCGAGGCTCTCGCTGTCGACCCGGCTCGACGGGGCCCTCGACCGACCCCTCGAGGCCCGGGGGTGTTCGATGACATGCTGAAAAAGCCATGTCCCTACCACAAAACCCCAGTGCATCACACCCTTGAGCAGTGCGACATGCTCAAAAAATTCTACGGCCGTGCCGCCGCGAAGGAGGCAGAGGCCAGGAAAGACGAAGGCGATGGTGACGCGGGCGGCTTCCCCGCCGTCGAAAATGTGTTCCTCATCTTTGGGGGACCAACTGTCGACATGTCGACACGCCAACGCAAGAAGGAGCGGCACGAGGTCCTCGCCGCTGAGAGGGCGCCTCCGTCCTTCCTCAATTGGTCGGAGGACGCCATCACGTTCAGCCGGGAGGACCACCCGAACCGCGTCCCCAACCCGGGCCAGTACCCGCTGGTGGTTGACCCCATCATCGGGAACGCCCGGTTCTCGAAGGTCCTCATGGACGGAGGCAGCAGCCTCAACATCCTCTACGCGCATACGCTGCGCCTGATGGGGATCGGATTGGACCCGGTGCGTCCCGGAAGACGAAGCCGTTCCACGGCATCGCGCCCGGCAAGCAGGTTCAACCCCTCGGGCAGATCGACTTGCCGGTCTGGTTTGGCACCCCGAAGAACTTCCGCAAGGAGACCCTCACCTTCGAGGTGGTGGGGTTCAAAGGGGCCTACCATGCTATACTTGGGCTGCCCTGCTTTGCCAAATTCATGGCGGTCCCCAATTATACTTATCTAAAGATGAAGATGCCCGGCCCGAACGGCGTCATCACTGTCGGCTCGTCGATCGAGCACGCGTTCGACTGCGATGTCGAATGCGTGGAGCACGCAGAGGCACTAGCGCTGGATGAAGCGCTGGTGAACACGCTGGAGAAGATGGTCAACGAAGACCTCAACTCCGCCGCCAAACACGCTGGCACCTTCGAGGCTGCGGAGCAGACCAAGGGGGTCCCCCTCGACCCTTCGGCCCCCGAGGGCAAGGTGTTGAGGGTCAGCTCCACCGTCGACCCCAAATAGGAAGTGGTGCTCGTCGACTTCCTCCGCGCCAACGCCGACATCTTCGCGTGGAGCCCCTCGGACATGGCAGGCATCCCGAGGGAAGTCGCCGAGCACTCCCTTGACATCCTGCCAAATGCTCGCGCCGTACAGCAACGGCTCCGCCGCTTCGACGAGGAGCGGCGACGGGCAATCGGAGCGGAGCTGCGAAAGCTTCTCGAGGCCGGATTCATCAAGGAGGTGTTCCACCCAATGTGGCTAGCAAACCCCGTGCTTGTAAAGAAAAAGAATGGGAAGTGGCGGATGTGTATAGACTACACTAGTCTCAATAAAGCATGTCCTAAAGTTCCTTTTTCTTTGCCACGCATTGATCAAATCGTTGACTCAACGGCTGGGTGTGAACTGCTCTGTTTCCTTGATGCTTATTCCGGATACCACCAGATAAAGATGAAAGAGTCCGACCAGCTCGCGACCTCATTCATCACACCGTTCGGGACGTTCTGCTACGTCACGATGCCATTTGGCCTCAGAAACGCGGGTGCAACATACCAACGTTGCATGCAGCATGTTTTTGGGGATCACATCGGGCGGACGGTCGAAGCGTACGTAGACGACATCGTCGTGAAGACCAGGAAGGCGGACGACCTGGTTGGCGACCTTGGCGTCGCGTTCAACTGCCTACGGGCCAATGGGGTCAAGTTAAACCCCGAAAAATGTGTCTTTGGAGTGCCGCGAGGCATGCTCCTTGGATACATCGTCTCCCAACGGGGAATCGAGGCCAACCCTGAAAAGGTCGCGGCCCTCGAACGGATGGGTCCGATCAGGGACCTCAAGGGGGTGCAGAAGGTGTTGGGGTGCCTCGCCGCCTTGAGCCGCTTCATCTCGCGGCTCGGTGAGAAGGGCCTGCCCCTCTACCGCCTGCTCAAGAAGCACGAGCGCTTCTCCTGGACCACCGAGGCCCAGGATGCGCTCGACAATCTAAAGGCGTCTCTGATGCACGCCCCGATCCTCACGCCGCCACAGGACGGCGAGCCCCTGCAGCTCTACGTAGCCGCAACCACCCAGGTGGTGAGCGCCGTGATCGTTGTAGAGCGCACGGAGGAAGGACATGCCTTGCCGGTGCAGCGGCCGGTCTACTACATCAGTGAGGTCCTCTCGGACACGAAGACGCGCTACCCACAGGTCCAGAAGTTGCTGTACGCGGTGGTCCTCGCGCGGCGCAAGCTCCGCCACTACTTCGAGGCCCACCCCGTCACGGTGGTCTCCTCCTTCCCGCTAGGAGAAATCATCCGCAACCCCGACCCCTGATGGGCGAGACGCTCGCCTACGCCCCGCGCAAGGCTATCAACTCCCAAATCTTGGCGGATTTCGTCGCCGAATGGACGGATACGCAGCTGCCGCCACCACAAATCCAAGCGGAGTGCTGGACTCTGTTCTTCGACGGCTCGGTGATGAAAACGGGGGCGGGCGCGGGCCTGCTCTTCGTGTCACCCCTCGGGGAACACATGCGGTACGCGGTGCGCCTCCACTTCCCCGCGTCTAACAACATGGCTGAATACGAGGCCCTCCTCTGCGGCCTCAAAATCGCCATTGAGTTAGGCGTCAAACGCCTCGACGTAAGGGGCGACTCGCAGCTCGTGATTGATCAAGTCATGAAGAACGCGAGCTGCCATGACGACAAGATGGAGGCCTACTGCAAGGCCGTGCGAGCCCTCGAGGACATGTTCTACGGCATCGAGCTCAACCATGTGCTTCGCAGGTACAACGAAGAGGCGGACGAACTCGCCAAGATCGCGTCCGGGCGGATCACCGTCCCCCCGAACGTTTTCGCGCGCGACATCGCTCAACCCTCGGTCGCCTTCGAGCCCTACCCCTCGAATCACAACGAACCCTCGGGGGCTCCCTCGAATCCGGCAGGAGCGGAGCCCATGGACGAGGACCCCTCGAACGAGGCGTACGTGCTCTCCCTTCTCGAGGGGTACGGCTCCCACGAGGCCGACGTGATGGACATCGAGCCGGCCCCCGTCCAGGCGGACTGGCGGGAGAAATACATTGCCTGGATCGCTCGAGGGGAACTCCCCGCGGAGCGGGCCGCGGCCAGACGCATCGCCAGGATGGAGAAATCGTTCACCCTCGTCGACGGCGAGCTGTACAAGCGCGCCGCCTCCGGCATCCTACAGCGATGCGTGCCCATTCCCGAGGGGCGCGAGCTCCTGCGGGACATCCACGCGGGGATCTGTGGCCACCACGCCGCGCCCCGCACCCTCGTCGGCAACGCATTCCGCCAGGGCTTTTACTGGCCCACCGCGGTCGCGGACGCCAGCGAGATCGTGCGCACTTGCGAAGGGTGCCAGTTCTACGCCCGCAAGTCCAACTTACCCGCCCATGCCCTACAGACCATCCCCGTAACATGGCCGTTCGCCGTGTGGGGGCTGGACATCGTCGGGCCCCTACGGAAGGCGCCCGGGGGCTTCACCCACTTGTTGGTCGCGATCGACAAGTTCTCCAAGTGGGTGGAGGTGCGCCCCATCACGAATCTAAGGGCAGAGCAGGCGGTGACATTCTTCACCGACATCGCATACCGCTTTGGAGTGCCAAACTCCATCATCACCGACAACGGATCCCAATTCACGGGCAAGAAGTTCTTGGAGTTCTGCGACAAGTTCCATATCCGTGTGGATTGGGCACCGTGGCGCACCCACGGACCACCAACGGCCAAGTGGAACGTGCCAATGGCATGATCTTACAAGGCCTAAAGCCCAGAATTTTCGACCAGTTGAACAAATCTGGGCGGAAATGGCTCCAAGAACTACCAGCGGTTGTGTGGAGCCTAAGGACCACCCCGAGCAGAGCCACCGGGTTCACCCCGTTTTTCTTAGTCCACGGCGCGGAGGCCGTCCTCCCCACGGACTTAGAATACGGGTCGCCCAAGGTTCGAGGCTACAACGAGGGTGCTAACCAACAAGCCCGCGAGGACTCGTTGGACCAGCTGGACGAAGCGCGCCTCGTGGCCTTGATGCATTCCGCGAGGTACCAGCAGTCCCTCAGACGCTATCAAGCACGCAAGATACGCCGGCGGGATTTCAGTGAAGGGGACCTGGTCCTAAGGCTATGCCAAGACAATCGAGGGCGCCACAAGCTATCGCCCCCATGGGAGGGACCCTACGTCGTGGTGAAGGTACTCAAGCCCGGCACATACAAGTTGGCCAATGAGGACGGTGAAGAGCTCACAAACGCTTGGAACATCCAACAGCTACGTCGCTTCTACCCTTATGTTGACGGATAAAAGACGTATCCCTCTACGATCCGCAAGCGTACGGACCCCACACCTTTTTCACCACGGGATTCCCAAGGTTCTTGTCAATCCGTGGAGCAAGGGGATTACAAGCGTTTGATCAACAACGACACACTAGCTACTAAAACCCTAACTATATTATACTAGAAAACAACTAAACACACTAGAGAGAATGATAAACGATCAAGGTAGAAGACACTCGCCCACGGGTCTACGATACTAGAACATGCAATCGCTTAAAGACATGAAAACCAATCTAATCTATCGGGGTTGTGACCACGGTTTCGCCCTTTCCCTCCTCTCGTCTCGTCACTACGCGAAGGTATTCATGACTAGACCTTTGATGGCCACGGCGTATTGAATGGATCCAAGGAAGCATTGAGGCCTATACTCCCTTTACGGCATGGTTGCAAGCCTTAAGCATTAAAGTATATTCAACACAAGATGATAGATAGATAATCCGACAAAGTGCGATTACATATCAATATCGATTACAACCCATGGACGAATGAGAAGATTACCCCATCAAGGTGCTGATCATGGCACCGTTGATCATGGTTTCCCTTCCGCTGGTATCTTCCTTCTTCTCCACGAGAGGGTGCTTCCTTCGAGGTGGTTGATCTCCCGCCAGAGATCCTCCTCCTCTCTCTCTAGCTTGTGTATGGCCTTCTGGTGCGAATAACTCCTCCTCCCTGTGTTGGCGGCGCGTCGGGGGTTTTAGGGTCGAAGATCCTTCGAGGGCAAGGAAGACGGGACCGAACCGGTGCCCGAAGTGGGCTGGGCCGGCCCAGGCCCAGTTTCGGCCCGGTTCGGTCGCCCTTTTTGCTCTGTGGGTCCTCGTGCACTTATCTACTTTGCCCCCTCCACTTGGATGATTTTGACGCTGTTATCCTCGCGATCAAGATGGAGGCTCTCTTTGCATGAAGTTTGATCTTTTACGCTTCAATCCCCGGGGGTGTTCCTCGTAGCACTTCGGTCCTCGCCACCATTGGAAGTGATTTCAGCGAGCTCATAAACACGAACAAGACTCCATGAATGCTCCTTTGAACTTGTTGCGAATCCGTCCTTTATGTCCATGATTTCCTACATAAACACAACACTTCCAAATGCATGCACAAAGATGAACTCGTTATATGATTAGTGTGCCTAGTGGCGGGTAAGTTCCATAATCAAATCCAAACCAAATTGTAATGAACATGCTAGGTGCACCAAAATACACCGTCAACATCTCCCCCACACTTAGCTCTTGCTCGTCCTCGAGCAAGTACTCGTAAAAGAATTTCGTCCAAGGTGTTGTAATCATGTACCACTTATCCTTCTTCACAAGTTAGTCAATCCCTTCATCTTTAATACATAAACACAAAGTAATGATAATCAAACATAAACATGGGCGTTTAGAATTTTTACCACGTCAAGATTTACCCCACAACTCAAACTCTTCACTCGAAGCCTTCAATTTCAGCCATACTTACTTCTTTGCTTCCATCGGAGGGTTTTTATGATTTTCAAAACAAAAATTCCTGCAACAAGTATTTAGACAAAAACCTTTCTCCAAGCTCTCTCAAATCACTCATATGGTGGCTATCCTAACCAAAATTTATAAAACTCTCACCTCCCATTAATCTCTCATATATCATGTAAAGTAGAGCTATAGGTAGGGCTAGCGCAATCAACACAAGTATTGTCAAACTAAGAACTTCCTCTAATGGTTGTCTACCTTTCAAAGCCAATGATCATGAGAATTAACCATATGTAGGGATATCAAGGATGAGAAGATTTAGAATGGTGGACATGTGCAAGGGCAAAAGAAAATTGTGACTACAAGGCACCAATGATGTCCTCGTTGTCGGATTGCACATGGTTGGAAATAGAGTAAAAGTTTCGTCTCACAATCAACGTGACATCCTTCCTTACACTTTATTATTTTCTTTTTCTTTCACTTGATCCATCCCTCTCATATCTTCATTGCTACCTCATCTTTTCCTCTTTTTTTTTTCTTTTTTCTTCTGTCATTCACATATGATCTTTCTTTCTTTCTTTCTTTCTTTTCCATACACATACTTTTTCTCTTTATTTTTCTCTCTCTTGACAACTTTTCAAAGCTTTCAATTCTCTCTTTCCTCGCATGCATACGATCTGAAATTTTTAAATAAATCATGCTAAAGACGAGACGAAACTTTGAAAATAGGTTGTGTTCAAGGAATACGATGTACAAAAGAGATGTATAGGGTTGGGTATGGAATCCAGTGATGCACATGACTTTCGTTGTGAAAGTCATGAACTGAATTTATGACGAGGCTAGCAACAAAAGATAAGCACAAGGACATGATCATTGCTTGAAATTAAAACTCACCAAGAGAGAAGGGTCCTAGCCTAACTCATTATGCTAATCACACTTATGGTGGAGCGAAAAAAAAATAAACTTGGCTTTGGATAGGAATTTTTTCTTACTCTCAACTTGGAAAAAGAGGTTTTGCTAACCTTTATTACATGGGTTTTAAAATGATTTTCAGAACTGAAATCCTCCAATTTTTAGCATCGAACATAGCACAACTAGCAAGTGAAGCTCAAGATCGAAGTGCGGTATGGGTACTTTAAGTAGTAGCGATTCCACTAAGCACCACGGTAAATGTTTTCAAACCATATACTTGTGTTCATATATCAAGAATCGAAGATTAAGCAAACAAGTAAATAAAGATAAACAATACATAAAACACAAAGATATATATAAAGACTCTTTTATTTGGTTTTCTTGACTCAACACTAATTTAAGACACTTGCAAAAATTTAAAAACAGACTCGAAAACTAAAGACTCATTAAAAACACTAAGACTCTCACACGAAGATTAAACCGAACCTAAACTTGAAGTTCAAAAGCTAAGGCTAGCAAGCTAGCTCTCCCCCACACTTAAAACATACGACGTCCTCATCGTATCTTACAAAAATCCTAAGGGGAAAACTAGATCTAGTGGTACTTCAAGCAAGATGTGCACCACTTGCCTCTCATGCTTCCAACCATGCCGAAAAGCTTGCGCACGTTGCGGTTAAGGAACTTGTAGTCATCTTCAATTACGCGCTCCAAGTCCTCCATACGCTGCTTCATCGCTTCCATGGTTTGAAGACATTCGTCGGCCGACGCGTAGAGAGCCGCGATGGATTGACGGCAAACTCGACAGCACACCGGATGCAATCCGAAGGGGTCGTCGTCGCCATAATCTCCACCGTTGTCACCACCGTCGTCGCCACCTCCATTGTTGTTGCCTTCGCCACCGCCGTTGCCGTCGCCGTTGGGGCCTTCGGGAGTCCTTTCATAGGGGTGATCATCCCAATCATCATCATCTCTACCGGCGGCCGCCCACGAGCTCGGGCTACGATCGTCGGAGTAGTCGCTATCCCCATAATCCTTAGGCTCCGGCGACACCTCCTTGTAATCCTTGCGCTTGATGCCTTGGAGGCGTGCCGACCATCGCACGGGTGTAGGGACCTTCTCTCCTTTGACGGGGTTGCGAGATGCAAGAGCTCCGGTCGGGACACGTCCTCCGCAACGGATACGTGCGGTCCTCTTAACGGGTAGCTTGAGCTCGCATCGCATCGCCTCCTCCATCGATGGCTTCTTGACTTCTTGCTTCAACTCTAAGCTTTTTGGAGGCTCAATGGCTGCTACAAGGGTGCAACACATTGCTTGAAAGGTTTGATTCTCGAGCTCCCAATTCGGCCAAATATATAGTCCTGAGGGAAAAGCTCGGAAACCTTATTTTCCTTTTTTACACTTCCCTTAAAATTTTCCGACCAAACAAGGAAGTCAAAAAGGAGCAGTTCGGGCGAAATTCGGGGTCATCGGGCGTCGGGCCACCCCCGGGCCGGTCCGCCGGGCCGGCCGGCCCACCCCCTCGGGGGCCGGCCGGTCCGGTTTTTTGCACACCGCCCTATTTGTTTCTTCCTCAGCCCATGGGAAAAAGTTGGCCCAAGAAATCTTCGCAAAAAACTCCGGAAAGCTAAAAGAAAAATTATTTACGAGAAGTTGATGCCTTGTTTTTCGTCCTAGGCGGGACGTTCGGGCTCTTCCTCCATGGTAAAGACGTCAACATGATGAATGGGCACGACATCGGGTTCGTAGTAAACCTTAAGCCGCCGTCCATTCACCACAAATTGATCGCCGTTTATATCCATAATGGTTACCGCTCCGTTGGAGAACACCGAATGCACAACATAAGGTCCGTCCCACTTGCTTTGCGCTTTCCCCTTTCCGAAGGTTTTAAACCTCGAATTGTAGAGGATGACCTTATCTCCTTCTTTAAATTCTTTTTTCTTCAATCTTTTATCATACCACCTTCGATTCTCTCTTTGTATATGCTTGCGTTTTCATATGCTTTCAACCTCAACTCCTCTAGCTCGCTTATTTGAATTCTTCGTTTCACCACCGCGGCATCGAGATCAAGGTTCATCTCTTTTATCGCCCAATAGGCTTTATGTTCCAACTCAACCGGAAGGTGGCAAGCTTTTCCATAGACAAATTGATAAGGGGTCATACCTATCGGTGTTTTAAACGCCGTTCGATAAGCCCATAAAGCTCCGTCTAATTTCTTTGACCAATCCTTGCCTCCCTTCTCAATGGTCTTGTTAAGTATGCTTTTTAATTGCCTATTTGACGTCTCGCTTGTCCGTTGGTTTGTGGGTGATAGGCCGTGGAGACCCTATGCTCAATTCCCAACTTGGACAAGCACCTTTTGAAGTTCTTCCCGGTGAAATGAGTTCCTCCATCACTTATCAAGATTCTCGGTGTACCGAAACGGGGAAAAATCACGTTCTTGATCATAGTGATGGACTCCTCCGTGGAAGCTTTACGACATGGTATAGCCTCTACCCACTTGGATACATAATCAACCATAACAAGTATATACTCGAATCCAAATGAGTTTTTAAAAGGCCCCATGAAGTCTATGCCCCATACATCGAATATGTCGATTTGCAAGTTGTATTTCAAAGGCATAGAATTTCTTTGAGAGATGTTTCCGGTTCTTTGACATTCGGGGCATGACGCAACATATCTTTTAGTATCTTCATGCATCTCCGGCCAATAGAATCCGCTCGACCATACTTTTGCTTCGGTTCGAAAATGGCTATAGTGCCCACCGTACTCCGCCGAGTGGCACTTCCTTAGAATCTCAAGCCTCTCTTCCCTTGGCACACATCTTCTCATCACTCCATCATTGCCAAGCTTGAAGAGGTATGGTGCATCCCAAAAATATTTCTTACTTTCAGAGATTATCTTCCTTTGAGTGTTTTTATCTAGATGATCGAGGGGCATCTTTCGAATTGCTCGAATGATGTCGATCATCCAAGTGTCTTTATCAAGCACTCTATAGAGGTGGTCATCTCTCATCTTATCTTCTATGGGCTCTTTATCATCTTGTCCACGATTCATCCTAGACAAATGATCGGCCACAACATTTTCCACCCCCTTTTTATCACGAATTTCAACATCAAACTCTTGGAGAAGAAGGATCCAACGAATCAAACATGGTTTAGCTTCCTTCTTAGCCAAGAGATACTTGATGCCTCGCGTGATCGGTGTAAACAATGACTTTCGAGTTCACGATGTAAGATCTGAATTTTTCGAAAGCGAATACTACCGCTAGCAACTCTTTTTCCGTAGTGGCATAATTTAATTGTGCCCCACTAAGAGTTTTGCTAGCGTAGTAAACGGCGTGAACTCGGCCTTCCTTTCTTTGCCCCAAAACCGCGCCTACGGCGTAGTCACTTGCGTCACACATGATCTCGAAAGGTTGGCTCCAATCCGGAGGTTGGATGATGGGAGCACTCACCAACGCATTTTTCAAGGTCCGGAATGCCGCTAGACACTTCTCATCAAAGTTGAAAGCCACATCCTTTTGAAGAAGGTGCGTTAAAGGCTTAGTGATCTTCGAGAAGTCCTTTATAAATCTTCTATAGAATCCGGCATGGCCTAGAAAGCTCCTTAAGGACTTAACATCCGTAGGAGGTGGGAGTTGCTCAACCGTCTCTACCTTAGCCTTGTCCACTTCAATTCCTCTCTCGGATATAACATGTCCGAGCACTATGCCTTGCTTAACCATGAAGTGGCATTTTTCCCAATTTAAAACCAAATCTACCTCCGCACACCTTGTAAGGACCTTTTCTAAGTTTGCTAAGCAATCCATGAACGTCTTCCCGTAAACGGAAAAATCATCCATAAACACTTCAACAATTTCTTCGATGAATTCCGAAAACACGGCCATCATGCAACGTTGAAAAGAGGTCGGAGCGTTGCATGGGCCGAAGGGCATCCTCCTATATGCAAACGTTCCGTAAGGACACGTAAACGTTGTCTTATGTTGATCTCCCGGGTGAATAGGAATTTGCATGAACCCCGAGTATCCATCGAGAAAGCAAAAATAAGCGTGGTTTGCTAACCTCTCGAGCATCTCGTCTATGAACGGTAGGGGGAAGTGATCTTTCTTCGTCGCTTTGTTAAGCTTACGATAATCGATACACATCCGTCACCCGGTCACGGTTCTTTGCGGTATCAACTCGTTCTTCTCATTCTTCACCACGGTTAAACCTCCTTTCTTCGGCACACAATGTACCGGGCTCACCCATTCGCTATGCGGAACCGGGTAGATGATTCCGGCAACAAGTAACTTGATAACCTCTTTCTTTACTACCTCTCACATGGCATGGGTTAGCCTCCTTTGGTGGTCCACTACAGGCTTACATTGGTCTTCCATTGGTATACGATGAGTGCAAAAGGCTGGGCTAATACATTTGAGATCATTAATTGAATATCCAATCACCTTCCTATGTTTTTTTAATAAAATCAGCAACGCTTCATTTTCTTCGGGACTCAACTCGTCGCTCACAATGACCGGATAAGTTTTGTCTCGGGCCCAAAAATTCATATTTTAATCCCTTGGGCAAAGGTTTAAGGTCTACCTCGGGCACTTGTGGCTCCTCGGGTTTGATTTCCCCTATGTCTTCAAACTTCCCTTCCTCCATGCTACCGTCATGCGGCTCTAAGCCTTTTGTCGCTTCCTCTAGTTCTTCATCTTGTTGATTACTAATTTGATTTTCCATCGCTCTTTGCAGCGGGTCTCTAAGGGTTTCAACAAAACAAAGACTATCTATCTCTTCTACTTCTTCATCTTCGGGAGGAAAAGGAGTAAGGTGTTTAGAAGCACGAAGAAAGTTATATGTGTACTTTGTTCCATTAAGGTTCATTGTTACTTTTCCTTCTCCGACATCTAACACGGCATCAACCAACTTAAGAAAAGGCCTACCTAAGATTATATGATCAGAATTACCATGGTAAGCATCAATAACAAAGAAATCGGTTGGTATATAGTTTCTAGAAATTTTTACTTTCATGTTGCAAGCAATACCTAGAGGTTTGATAGTTCTACCATCCCCCATAATTAATTTCGTTGATGTTGGAGCTAAGTCTAGGTTGTGGTATTGAACTTTATCATAAATTTTAGAAGATAGAACACTTACTTGGGCTCCGATGTCGCATAAAGCTTTGCATTGAACTCCGTTGATCTCGCAACTCAAGTGCGGTGTCATCTTGTCTTCTTCTTCGGATCCGATCGAATAAATTTCAGCAAGGCGAGCGTATGGTGATGCTTCGGGCTTGATCCCCATGATCCTCTTCACCTCGGCAATATGTTCCGGATCCACCACGTCATCTCCAAAGAGCTTTTCAAAAATCTCACCGGTGGTTTCGAGGTCATATGAATTTTCAGCTTTCTTCTCCGGTGGGAAATCGACTTCCAATGCTCTTGCCATTCCCTTTTGATTAGGGAACGGTCTTCTCTTGTCGAATACTTATCCGTAATCAATAGGAACCCAATCCATTAGCTCGAACTCCCTTAGTGGCTTCGCGCTTGACATGCTTCTCTTGTTCATCTCATTTGGTGCGGCGAAGTCCACGTTTGGTGTAGTTCTTGACTTGATGTGTTCTTGTTCAAGCTTTTCCACGATTGGCTCCTCTTTTGTGACTTCCGGGTTGCCTCTTTAGAAAATTCAGCAAGCTTTTTCTTCCTTGAATTGAATTCCGGCTCTTCCGCAAGTCTTGTTTCCCAATCTCTTCGCATGGCAGCCGCTTTACTAACTTTTTGTAGAAGTTGGGCGGCTTCCGTGAGTGTTTTCTACATGAGATCCCCACCTGCACACATTTCGACGTGTCGCATGCAACTAGGGGTTAGGGAAAAGAAAAATGTATGCAAGAGTACGTCACCGGTGAAGCCGAGCTTGGGTCCTTGTTCGATTAATTCATTAAACCTATCCCAGGCTTGGTCTATCCCTTCCTCTTCTCCTTGCATGAAAGTGATCACTTGCCTCCTTAGATGTTGAACCTTGCTAATTGGAAAGAACTTTTCGCAAAACTTCTTTGTCAACTTGTTCCAATTGCCTTCAACTTCAAAGGACGCAACCGAATACCATGTCTTTGCTTTGCCGGCAAGTGAGTAGGGAAAGAGATTCCATTTGAACCATTCAACGGGAACTCCTTCTTGACGCACCGTGTTGCATATTGTCGTGAAATCCCTTATGTGTCTATATGGGTTCTCCGTAACCATCCCTTCAAATGGGTTTTCCGCCACCATCTTGATGATCTTGGATTTAATTTCATACTTGGTCGCTTCGAGCTTCGAATCCGACTCTTGTACCTTTATGTCTTCACATCGAGGGCTAGCGTAATCCCTTAATGATTTCTCCGGTTCTTCCACGGGTTGATTTACGAACTCCATCTAGACAATAAGATAAAAACAGAAACAAGAAAGAAACAAGTGTTTTTCTGATAATAAACGTTAGATATGGCGAATAAAAGATAAACTAAAATATAAAACTAAGTTAGATGCAAATCAAACGATGTAAACTAACTTGCTCCCCGGCAACGGCGCCAGAAAAAGGGGCTTGTTGACGGATAAAAGACGTATCCCTCTACGATCCGCAAGCGTACGGACCCCACACCTTTTTCACCACGGGATTCCCAAGGTTCTTGTCAATCCGTGGAGCAAGGGGATTACAAGCGTTTGATCAACAACGACACACTAGCTACTAAAACCCTAACTATATTATACTAGAAAACAACTAAACACACTAGAGAGAATGATAAACGATCAAGGTAGAAGACACTCGCCCACGGGACTACGATACTAGAGCATGCAATCGCTTAAAGACATGAAAACCAATCTAATCTATCGGGGTTGTGACCACGGTTTCGCCCTTTCCCTCCTCTCGTACTGTCACTACGCGAAGGTATTCATGACTAGACCTTTGATGGCCACGGCGTATTGAATGGATCCAAGGAAGCATTGAGGCCTATACTCCCTTTACGGCATGGTTGCAAGCCTTAAGCATTAAAGTATATTCAACACAAGATGATAGATAGATAATCCGACAAAGTGCGATTACATCTCAATATCGATTACAGCCCATGGACGAATGAGAAGATTACCCCATCAAGGTGCTGATCATGGCACCGTTGATCATGGTTTCCCTTCCGCTGGTATCTTCCTTCTTCTCCACGAGAGGGTGCTTCCTTCGAGGTGGTTGATCTCCCGCCAGAGATCCTCCTCCTCTCTCTCTAGCTTGTGGATGGCCTTCTGGTGCGAATAACTCCTCCTCCTTGTGTTGGTGGCGCGTCGGGGGTTTTAGGGTCGAAGATCCTTCGAGGGCAAGGAAGACGGGACCGAACCGGTGCCCGAAGTGGGCTGGGCCGGCCCGCCTGGGACGGCCGGCCCGAGCCGGCCGGCCCGGTTCGGTCGCCCTTTTGCTCCGTGGGTCCTCGTGCACTTATCTACTTTGCCCCCTCCACTTGGATGATTTTGACGCTGTTATCCTCGCGATCAAGATGGAGGCTCTCTTTGCATGAAGTTTGATCTTTTACGCTTCAATCCCCGGGTGTTCCTCGTAGCACTTCGGTCCTCGCCACCATTGGAAGTGATTTCAGCGAGCTCATAAACACGAACAAGACTCCATGAATGCTCCTTTGAACTTGTTGCGAATCCGTCCTTTATGTCCATGATTTCCTACATAAACACAACACTTCCAAATGCATGCACAAAGATGAACTCGTTATATGATTAGTGTGCCTAGTGGCGGGTAAGTTCCATAATCAAATCCAAACCAAAGTGTAATGAACATGCTAGGTGCACCAAAATACACCGTCAACACCTTAGCTAGGATTTCCAAGTATTTTTGTTGTAAAAACCGGACAGCCAACGCCCCAGTTGGCTACAACTATGTAAAAGCTTTAAGCTCAATAAAAAGGGCAACTCGGCTTTCCCCTGAAACCCAAGTTACCCTCGGGGGCTACTGCGGGGGGCATCCCCCCCCCAAAATAGTCCCATTTTTTCGCGCAAAAAACACAACAACCCACACGCGCTAAGTTCGTTTCCTACTTCAACCTCGAGCCACGATTCGAACAGGGCGCAGGCGGCACAGCGGAAGGAGCGTGCGAGCCAGAGATAGCCTACGCCGCGTGGATATGGCCCTTCTCTCTCGCCTCCAACCCAGCGGGCCCCCTGCGAAAATCGAACTCCCCTAACTAGAATCTACTCAGGAAGAAGGAGAAACAAAAAGCGTGATAAACAAACAACTTCATTTACAGCAAATGTTCATGCTCATGAAACTACTTGTTTATTTACAAAAGGCCACGAGGCCAGAATACTGATACACATAAACAAAAAACGGGCCTAGCGCCCAAACTGCTTTCAGGCGGGAGGAGCAGCAGCATCAGCGACGTCCGGAAAGAGGAACTCCTCGAAGGCCTCGGCGAGCGACCCGGCGGCGTCGGCAGCGAGCGCATCCACACGCTCCATGGCCACCTCGTCCTCGACGCCATCGGGAACGATGTAGCCTTCCGCCAGCGCCTCAAAGTTAACCTCGTAGTGGGATCGCACCACTCCGAGGGCCTTCTGGACGCCCAGCTGCAGCGCCCGGCGCATCCGCTCGGTGACATGGCCACCAAGGGCGCGCAGCGGCCGGCCGGCAAGCCGCCGGCCGTGCCTCGCCCTCCTCGACGGCGCGGCAGTCTCGAGGGCCGCATCGCGCAGCCTCCCGCAGCCTCCTCGCTCGCAGGAGTTGTAGGAGGCCCCGCGCCGCCTCGCGCCCGCCGCCCGCGTGCCCCGCAGCAAGGTGCGCAAGCCTAGGAACACCAAAGCAAGAAATAAATCAGAAAAAGGGAATGCGAGTTCCCAATCGAAAAGCCAACAAGACAAGAGTCAGAGTGTGGCTCACCTTCGACCTGCTTCCTCTCCATCTCGAGGTCGCGGCGTGCGGCCTCGACCGTCAGCTCGAGGCGCTCGACAGTCTCGCCCTGCTCCCGGAGGGACATCTCCTGGTTGGCGTTGGTGATGCTGAGCATAATCACCTCGCCCTCGGCCTTGGAGAGCTTAGCGTCCCGATCCGCCAAGGTCTTCTGCGTCACCTCGTGGGCGGCGCGCTCCTGCTCCAGTGCGACACGGGCGTCGGTGAGGGCGGCCTGCCCCTGCTGGAGCCGCTCCTCGCCCCCCCGGCGGGCGTTGCTCTCTTGCGATGCCGCTCCCTCGCGACGACGAGGGCCGCGGCCTTGGCGTCGAGGGCGGCCTTCGGGTCGTCGGCCTCCTTGGCCCGCTGCTCCGGCTCGCGCGCCGCGCCGCGGCCTAGCGCCGCCGCGCCGCGCCCCCTCAAGCGATGAGCGAAGCTCCCGGGCTTCGGCACGAACGGTCGCCACCTCCGCCTCCCAGTTAGCGGCCAGCGTCCGCGTCTTCTCCAAGTCTGCGCGCGCGTGCCACAGCGCCTCATCACGATCGATGAGGGCTGCGCGCACCCGCTCGAGGCTAGAGCGGCGCGCCGTGTCCTTCCTCGAGCCCTCGGGCAGCTCGTCAGGCCAGGCCAGGGCCCGGTACGCTAGCCAGCTATCCGGGGACCTGAGAGCGTCGGCAAGCGCGTCGAAAGCACTGCACCGCTCCCGGAGCTGGTGGACCTCGGCGTTGACCAGGTCGAAAGCATCATACTTGTCGTGGGCGCGACGCTCGAGCTCCTGGCAACCACAGAATCAAAATCCATAAGTGCCGTGACACGAAGGCAGCATGCACAAACGAAAGAAAGGAGAGAACAAGCAACCACGGCTAACCTGGAAGACGAGCCACGCCGGGCCGCCATGGACCTGCAGCGCCTCGTTCAGCGCGCGGTTGAGCGTAGCGCCGTGGCTCCAGAGCTCGCCCCAGAGCTCCTGCTCCCCCCTGGCGTCGGCAAACACAAGGGGGATCATCGACGGCCCCCCTCCCCCGGCGGTGGCGGCCGGCGCGGGAGGACGAGGCCTCGGCGCCGTGTCCTCGACCCCCCCACCACCGGGTGACCCTCGCGCCGCCTCACGAGGGCCCCCCCCGGGAGCTCGGGGGAGTTCGCGGGCCGGGCCCGGCCCACCGATCCCACCCGGGCGGCGGGGAGTCGTCCGAGACCTCCACCACCTCCCGCTCCGCGAACGCCGAGCGGGCGCCGCCGCTTGTGCCGCCCTCCGCCGGCGCCTCCACTCGCGCCTCCGCGGCCGTGGGCGCCGGGATGCGGTGCCACGGCCACCACCCTCGGCCGCGCCCTGCAGCCACGGGCGCCGCGGGTTGCTCCCGCTCCGCCTCCTCCATAGCGACAGCCCCCCGCGGGCCGCGCCTCCACCACCGCCGCCGCCGCGGCCCGCACCCCCACGACGGCCGGTGCCGGCCGCTCCGCGAGGACCGCCGGCCGCGCCGGCGGCGGCCGATCCGCCGGCCGAGGCCTCGAGGCCTCCGCCGGACTCGCGAGCTCTCGCCCGCCGCCGCCGTGCTTGCCCCCGCCCGCGGCGTCCTCGACGAGCGCCGCCGGGTGGGGATGGACGCGTCCGTCCTCAGCACCTTGGCAGGTGCGAGAGGAGGCACGGTTGGCACCACCCTGCGCAGGCACGAACGGAGGGTTAGAACGCCTAATCATCAACTAATTAAACTGAGCGAAGCGTCGAGCCACTTACCTCGAGGAGGAAAAGGCATGCTTTCTCTTCCTCGAAGCCTCAGCGAACGAGGCCGGCGCGCCCGCCGCCGCGTCTCCCCGACCGGCGCCACCGCTCGCGTGGGCGCGCCCCGCCCCGCGCGCGGTCACGCCCGATGACGCGCCTCCCAACGGTGCCGCCGCGCGCGCGCAGCACGCTCGCCCCGCGTGCGGGTGCGCCGCCGCCGCGCCCTCCGACGACGTCGCCGCGCGCGAGGGGCGTGCCTCCCCGCGCGCGAGCACGCTCGATGCGCGCGCCGGTGCGCTCGCCGTGTGCGCCCCCAACGAGTGCGCCGGCGTCTCTACGGCACGCGCCGCCCTCGATGTCGATGGCCGGCGGCGGGCGCCGCCGCGCCCCCCCCCCGGGCGATGCCGCCCTCGCGGCCGGCGCCGGCTCCGGCGAAGGGGGCGCAGGCTGCCACCTATCAGAGGGGCCCTCCCCCTCAGCCTCTTCCTCTTCGTCCTCCTCCGAGGACGAGAACTCCTCGGTCTCCGGGGGAGGAGAGCCCCGGCTCTTCGCGCCGACGGTACTCCTCGGCCCGCCGATCGCGACGCGCTTGACGTCGCCGCGTGCTCCCTCTTGCGTGCCGCCTCCTCCCCGCCGCCGCCGCCGCGCCGCCCGCCCCGGCGCGCGGGAGTCGGGGGGTAGGAGGAACGGACTTGGCGATGGTGAAGGTCACCACCGCACACGAGAGCGATGAAGGGCGCGTCGAGAGACAACAAGAACACAAAGAACTAAAACGAAATCGAAAACCAAACTCACCGGCCGGGCCGGTGGGGAGCATCTCGAGGTCCCACGGGGTCCGACCCGCGGGGCATCGGCGGCGTCCGGGTGTCGACGGCGCTCCGCGCCCGGGTGAGCGCATATGGTCGCTCGAGGGGCGTCGGGAGCATCCGCGACCTCGCCAGGTCGATGGGGTTGGCCGCCTCTGTCATCTCGAAGATGCAGAGTGGCCTCTCCATCAAGGGCACGACCCGCCTATGATGGATGAAGGCGAGGACGCCCACCGCCCTCAGCCCCATCGTCGCCAGGCGCTGCAGCGCGGCCAAGACCGACTCCTGCCGCGCCCGATGCTGGGGCGTGGACACCCCGTAGCCCCAGGAGTCAGGCCTCTCCTTGAACACCCGGCCGGTGTAGGGGGGAAGGCCGGGCTCGGTGTTGCACAGATAAAACCATCCCCGCTCCCAGTCGGCGTTGTTCGTCGTCATGGTGCAGGGGATGTAGATGCCCTTGAATTGCCCCCGCAGGTCAAGCGACATCCCGCCGGGGCGCACCGCGCGGCGGGTCCTTGGCTCCGTCGTGGGCTGCGTGACGAGCTCCGCGCGGAAAAGGTGTACCCAGAGCTCCCAATTGACTGGGATCCCCAGGTACCATTCGCAAACACCGACGAACGTAGCCGCCTGCGAAATCGCGTTGGGGGCGAAGTTGTGCAGCTCCACTCCGTAGTGGTGGCACATCGCCCGCATGAAGCGGCTCGCCGGCGCGTTGAAGCCCCGCTCGTGGTAACGGATGAAGCTGACCACATAGCCCTCCGGCGGGTTGGGCGCACGGTCCGCCGCCGGAGGGACTATCCACTCCGCCGGACGCCCCTCCTCGTTGGCCGCCAGCTGGCCGGCGGCGACTAGCTCGCCAAGGGCCAGCCGGGTGACAGTAGACCTCTCCCAAGCATACGGCTCCAAGATCGTGAGGGGAAGCTGAGGCGGCGCCATGAGGAAGGGCGAAGGAATGCGAGGACGGAGGACAAGGAACGGAAGAAAAGCTCTAACGGTGACATCGCGCGGTGGCAAGAGCAAGACGAAGACGAAGGGGCGGTGGACTGAAAACGGTGAGGCGTCAAGGTAAAAAACCGCCGTCTCCTCCACCCCTCAGATTTATAAGCCGATGGGGCGAGCTCTCCGGAGCGGATGCCCCGCTCGCATTAACTGCAGGGAATCTTCCCTTCACGCCGACGGACGGGCCCCACCACGACTGCAGCGGCCACATCACTGCAGGCGGGCCATCATCACGGCGGAGACCCGCAGGGATCAAGGTGAAGCCGTCACGTCCACTTGCCACGCCGCCCACTACGCGCGCGCGCGGCCTCAGCGCCTAAAAAGACGCGCCCGCGCTGCATAAGCCGCAGCCTCGACTGCGAGGCATTAAATGATCGGGTCCCTTGCCAAGCAAGGAGAACCCTCGAGCGGGGCGAACCCCTGGCTCGAGACAAGGGCAACCCTCGATGGGATATCGACGTGAGAAGGTACCCGGGACCTGCTTGATGTAAAGCAGGCACCGCGGGTACCCATGCCACGCAAAACCCTCGAGCGGCACGAACCCATGGCTCAAAACGAAAACAGCCCTCGATGGGATATCGACGTGAGAAGGTACCCGGGACCTGCTTGATGTAAAGCAGGCACCGCGGGTACCCATGCCGCGTAAAACCCTCGAGCGGCACGAGCCCCCGGCTCGAGATAACATCAACCCTCTAAAGAGGGCGCGCGCGTGAGAGGGTCGCCAGGGTCTGCTTGAAGTAAAGCAGGCACCGCAAGTACCCATGCCGCGCTGTGCTACCAACCAGCACCTCGAGGGCTGGCTCGCCCAGACCCCTCGACGGCCGCAAACGTGAAAAGACGGGGCCGCCCAGACGCCACCCCGCACGGCCCTACTGATCAGAGGTTCGAAGCCTGACCCGCGATGGGTTCGAACAGGCGCCACAGATCGCAGAGTTAGGGACGACGAGGGCACGCGCATTCGAGCCGTTCCTCGAGCCCGTCGGCTCGAGGGTGCCCCACATGTCGTGTTCGAGAGCCGGCCGAGGGCGACTAGCCGGGGGATCCCACCGAGGGAGAGCTTCCGCGCCCTCGGTCCCTATTGAACGGGACCGAGCCCCACCCTAGCAAACCCACGCAAGCGCTTCCATGGACGTGTCTCCGGACCCGCGCAGCCTACCCTTATCGAACGGGGCATGGACGTCCACTTGAACCACCCGCTAGCGCCTCGACGAGGAATCCGCAATCCGCGACCCGCTCGATGGGGGTTGCGGAAACCTCACCCTCCGTCCCGCGGAGGGACGGCGAGGGCGCGTTAAAAAACAAGTCGCCAAGCTCTACCCGATCGCCTCGAACGGGCCAAGGCTCGGGGGCTTGGCGCACGGCTACACCTCCTTGAAACTGCACCCGCCGGAGACGGTGTCAGCGGTGCGTGCACCCCCGAAGCCGGCTGAAATACCGCCGATGCCGGTTGGCATATGTGCCACGCCTCTCGACCAAAATTCTCGTGGTTAACCCCCCGCAGAGTACCCACACTCCCGCGGGGCTTCGGGGGGCTAGACCCGCGGGTCCGCTGACGCGGCCCCACGAAAAGCGTTCGCAGAACAAGGAGGGAAGAACGTCCTATCAGCAGTTTCCAGCATCTGCGGGAGCCTCAATGGCAAACCCACAGATGCTCGGGGGCTACTGTCGGGGACAGCCCTAGGGGTCCCCTTAAACAATGGGGGAAAACCTCACTTAAAACCCGCAACGAAACCCAAATACGTTAAGCCTAATCCTGCAGGTGCCAAACCATGCAGGACACAACCCACAGGGACTCCAACGGCCCATCAAGGCGGCCCACGAAGGGATCCCCTCGAACAGGCTCCGCCTCGTTCGAGGCTGCGCGCTCCCTTCGGGCGGGCATCGCCCCGCTCGAGGGGCAGCATTTCCCTCGAGCGGGCTCCGCCTCGCTCGAGGGTACGCCCCGCCCTCGGCGGGGTCCGCCACGCTCGAGGGTGCCCCTCACGCGTGCGCCGGCCCCGTACACGGGCATTTAACGCACCGGCGCGCGCAGACGGCGCCATCATGCGCCCGGGGCTCGCACCCCGGTGCCGTCGCACCAACTCCCCAGGGAGGAGCCCATCCCCGCCACTGTGGAAGGGGACTGTGCAGTGCGGCCGGTGTCAGTCCCGTGACACCGTGCGCACGCCCCAGTACGGCTAACGCGCCGAACCCTCGAAAGGGGGCCGGCGCACCCTCGATTCACTTTCTTGTGACCCTACAGGGTTAGGTGGAGGCGCTAGGCCGGTGGACCGCCATCCCCGCCACCGTAACGGCGTGGCCGCCGTACCCGCGCGCGTGCGGGCGCACGCCGGGCCCCCGTAGCAACGACTCCGGCCCCGTGAAGTGCGTCGGGAAGGAACGCCGTTCGCCAACTCCCCGTGCGCCGTACGGGCTCGCGTCGCACCTCCCTCGAGCCTATCAGAGAACATCACCGCCATTCGCTGCTCTCCTACCCTCGAACCGCCACTGTTCGGGTACAAGTCAGGCCATGATGACCAGATCGCTGCAAGGATCGCCCGGACGGCCGCCCACTCTACAGCATAGCACGTCGTACTTCTCCACGTAGCTAAATAGCGCGGCATGCATGTAGTTCGCCTCCCCCTTGATCTATAAAAGGGGGACGAACCCCCCAGCCGCAGGAGGACAGACTGATACAGACTCATCCCACGCCGCGCACTCACTCTCTCATTCTCCCATAACATCTTCAGCCACTCCACTAGGGACTTGGGAGCCACGCTTCCTCCCCCGCCTCGCTTGTAGCGGCCCCCACTACAGCACCCCCGGTGCCGAGCAATATAGTGCCGTGAGCACACCCCCGCTGGACGTACGGCCCCCTCGACCGGAACCAGGATAAAAACTCTGTGTCACTTGTTGCTTAGCATCGACCATTGAGGGATAGACCTCGGCGCTATCTACTGGTCAGTGTCGGGACCATATTCCGCACCAACAGTTTTGACGATCATCCCCCTTTCAGGTTGATTCAGTGGAATCCATCTCCCGCGCCGGCCAATCAGCCCCTTCCGGACGACTCCTCGGAGTCAGACGGCCACTCCCCCGTGCCCTACGGGGAACTCGACACTCTCCGCTTCAAGGCGGAACTGGAGACGGCCCAGCGCGAGCTGGAGGACGTCTCCAAAAAGGCGGGCATAGCCGAGTTGGAGTGGGAGGACCAACGCAAACAGCTGCTGGAAACCATCGACGGTACAGCTCTGAAATCAATTTTTTGATCCAACCCGGCCTTCGATGCTAATCTCCTTTTTTCTTGCACCTTGCAGCCCGCGACGCCGAGCTCAACCAGCTAAAGACGCTGGTGGAGCAGCTGGCCGACAAGGTGAACGCCCGCGGTGACTCGCCGGCGGAGCGCCTTGCTGCGGTGGAGCACCGCGTTGATGAGGTGGCCACCCATGGTGTTCGCTTGGGCACCACCCTGGGCCTGGCTGCCATGGCGACGCAGACGGACGTCGACTACTCCACCAGGCCGTGCGGCTTCCGGGGCGGTGCGCCAGAAGATATTGAGGAGATCGAGCTCATCTTGGAGCACCTCGATGGCCACGGCGACGCCATTGCCGAAATCACTCATCCCCAATCTGTGCTGAACAGGCTTTTTGACTAGATTGTATTAGGGATGTTTGAATATCGGCAGTAAATGAAGAACTTTTGAATTCTGTGCTTGCTCTGTGATGATTTTCTTTACATTTGCATCCATGAATCTTGTTTTTCCTTAAACGTATCCGGAAGCTGTCTTGAGCCGAATACGCGAGAACGGCATGCCTCTTGGCGCAAAATCCACGAAGATCCCTGAATCGGCAATCCGTAAGCACTGTTCAAGCAAAAACCCTTCGCATCCGGGAAGAAAACCCTGTCGTTTGGTATTCCAACAGTGTGTACTGGCCAGTCATCACTCCCAATGCACCCCTTCGGTCAATAAAATGGCCTGCTGAGATGCCCTACAAATCCACTCGCACACTCATCCATCACTTCTCATCTCCTCCCCTGTCTCTAGAGGAAAAAACCCAAGGCCATGGACAAGGGCAAGAAACCCCAGGAGAGCAGCCCTCCAAAGAAACGCACGATTGGAAGGTGAGTTTTCCCTTGATTTACCTCATGTTTCTCACATGATCTTGCGCTTTACCTTCTCTTCTTTTCCCCTTTCAGCCTTGATTTGCTTCCTGAAGAAATCATCGGGACCGAAGACGTGCCCGAGTACATCTCCTCCGATTCCTCCCTCGAAGCAGAGGACGCCACGCTTGAAAAGAGGACCAGCCATCAACTGCGCCGCCGCGTTCGGTACCTGGAGCATGGCCTCAGGGACATCTCCGCCCGTTGCCAAGCCGAACGCGAGCGTCGCATGGCTCTGGAGGCACTAGTAGGGGGTAAATGTTTCTGACTTCTTCTTGACGTCGTGCCCCCATCTGGATTTCTTGCCCCTGACATCCACTCCTCTGTTTTAGATGTCTCTGACAGGTACAACAACCTGAAAGTGGCTTGGGACAGCTTGGTGGAGGCCGCAAATCATGGACACCCCTGTGCATTCCAAGTTGCCGTCACGGTGGTCCTGGAACAACTGAAGAGGGAGCAGCCGGAGAAGAAGCAAAGAAAAGATTGAATCGTACTTTTGCTTCTTCCTCCACGCCTTCTGCTTCCCACCTCATTGAGGTCCTGATCACCAGGGTTGTTGGATGTGAACCTGCAAGAAGCAATTGTAATGTAGTTTTGTGCTAAGGGCAATGCATCTAGGCACTGGCCATTTCTTCTGTTTGTGAATTTTGTTCTAAAGGCGGCCTTGTTCTTGAGCGCCGGCTGTTTCTGTGTCAGATGTGTGTAACCCCACTGCTGGTGATCTTCGATCGATCTCAATACTAGGATAATATTTCTTCAGATGTCTTCCATTTATCGCGGCGGAAAATTCTTCTCCTAGTAAAGTTTTCAATATGTATGCATTACCAGGGACGCATCTGACCACACGAAAAGGCCCGTCCCAGTTAGGGGACCATTTGCCAAATTTGCTGTATTTAGTTCCAATCGGCAATAGCGCTTTCCAAACCAAATCTCCTTATGCGAATTGCCTGACTTTTACTTTCTTGTTATAGTACTTGGCAACCCGCAGCTTGTTTTTCTCGATGTTTTCCAGGGCCCTAAGAGAGATCATGTGTAAATCCTCTAGCTCATCCATCATTAGGCCACTGTAATCTTTGGAGCTCAAATCTTTCTGTAACACAACTCTCCTTGAATCTGATTGCATCTCCCAATGTAGAACCACGTGGTGTCCATAAACCAATTCATAAGGAGAGGTCTTTCTAGCTCCATGGGGGGCCATTCGGTAAGCCCACAGTGCCTCACTGAGTACCGAATGCCAGCTTCTTGGCTTCTGGTCGATCCTCTCTTGTATCAGCTTGATCATGATCTTATTAGAAGCCTCCGCTTGACCATTAGCTTGGGCATAATAGGGAGAAGAGTTAAACAATTTGATTCCCATGCTTTCGGCAAACTCTCTGAACTCCAGTGACACGAATTGTGCCCCTTGATCAGTTGTGATTGTCTGAGGGATTCCAAACCGATAGATGATGTGCTCCTTGACAAATTCAACCATGTTTTCCGACGTCACCTTCTTCAGTGGGATCGCCTCAACCCATTTAGTAAAATAATCCGTAGCCAAAAACACGAACTTATGCCCCTTACTAAATGGTGGATTAATCTGGCCAATCAAGTCTATACCCCAGCCCCTGAATGGCCATGGCTTGATGATGGGATTCAATGCTGACGCGGGGACTCTTTGAATATTTCCTAACCTCTGGCAATCCTGACATCCCTTGTAATACTCAAAGCAATCCTCTAATATCGTCGGCCAAAAGCACCCAGCTTGTCTAATAACCCATTTCATACGGTAGGCCGATTGGTGTGCTCCACATATCCCATCGTGCACTTCGCTCATCATGTTCTTGGCTTCTTCTAGACCCAGGCATCGTAACAATACCCCATCTAATGATTTATAGAACAAATTGTCATCCAGAAGAACGAATTTTATGGCCTTGTACCTGAGCTTCCTAGAGACCTTTCGGGATGGATCCTTCAAGTAATCAACGATCTCTTTCCTCCAATCATCTTCTGCAAGATCCGTCCCTAGTGCACATACCTCTGCAGCAAACGCTTCTTGACTCTCTTTGTAACCAGAGGCGCTTTGAGCCAGCCTGTTTGCTTCTTCATTATGTTCCCTAGGAATATGCTGTAGAGTTACCAACGGGAAGCTCTTCAAGATTTCCCTGCATTCTTCGTAGTAACTCCTCAGCGCTTCACTTTTGCATTCGTATTGGCCGTTCAATTGCTTGATTACCAACTCTGAGTCTCCATAAACTTCAACTGAAACGGCCCCAGCTTCTCTCAAATATTGAAGCCCTCGAAGCAGTGCCTCGTACTCGGCCTGATTGTTTGTAACAGTGGGCTGTATAGGGATGGCAAATTCAAACATCTCACCCCTAGGTGAAATTAGTAGGATCCCTACTCCCCCACCTTTACCACATGATGATCCATCAAAAAATAAAGCCCAAGGGGTAATTTCAAGCAAATCAATTGACGGATCGCGATGTTCAGTTATAAAATCGGCAATGATCTGTCCCTTGATAGCCTTTGTCGATTCGAACTTTAACTCGAACTCTGATAAGGCCAAGATCCATTTGCCAATCCTGCCATTCAAAATTGGCATAGATAACATATGTTTTATTACATCGAACTTGGAATACACAGTGCATTCGGCATTCAACAAGTAGTGCCGAAACTTTGTACACGAGTAGTACACTCACAAGCACAGCTTTTCCGTAGCCGAATACCTGGTCTCAGGATCAAGTAGTTTTCGGCTAAGATATGCTACTACCCGCTCCTTTCCTTCGAATTCTTGAATAAGGGCCAATCCAATGGTTTGGGTATCGGCCGCCACGTACAACTTGAAAGGCTTATCCAGCTGAGGAGGGACCAATACTGGTGGCTCCTTCATGTAATGTTTGATCTCATCGAAAGCCTTTTGTTGTTCGTCGCCCCATGTGAACTTTTGATCTTTCTTTAGCTTCAACAGTGGAGAGAATGGCAAGACTTTCTGTGACAAATTTGAAATGAATCTTCTCACGAAGTTAATTTTGCCGAGCAGCGATTGTAACTCCTTGAGATTAGTTGGAGGAACAACTTCATCGATGGCCTTCATGCTTTTCTTCCCAACTTCAATTCCCCCTTCGTGGACTAAAAATCCCAAGAACTCTCCAGCTGATACCCCAAAAAGCGCACTTGTTTGGATTCATATTTAAACCATGCTTCCGGGTGCACTCCAAGGTCCTTTTCACATCTTCCAAATGTGTGTCATGACTTAAGGACTTGATTACCACGTCATCAATGTAGATTTCCACAACTTTGCCGATCAACTCGTGAAAAATGTAATTCATGGCTCGCCGATAAGTTGCACCGGCATTTTTTGACCCAAACGCCATGACTATCCATTCAAACAGGCCTATATGACCAGGACATCTGAAATCTTCGATATGTCTTCTATTGCCATGAAGATTTGGTTGTATCCCGCATTGCCATCCATGAAACTGATCACTTTGTGTCCAGCTGCGACGTCAATCAATAAATCGGCAATAGGCATGGGGTAACCATCCATCGGAGTAGCTCTGTTCAAATCCCTGAAATCTATGCAGACCCTCATCTTTCCATTCTTCTTGTACACAGGGACAATGTTAGAAATCCACTCCGCATATCTGCATGGCCGAACGAAGTTTGCATCAAGTAATCTTTCAACTTCTTTCTTCACATCAGCCAATACCTCATCTTGTAGATTTTTCGGGGTGGTTGCTTGTATGGTTTGAAATCAGATTCGATTGGCAACCGATGCTAAACGATAGAACGATCCAGTCCAGGCATCTCCGAATAATCCCAGGCGAAGCAATCTTTTTATTCCTTGAGCAGCTTGATTAATTCCTTCCTGAAGTCTGGCTGCAAGTTTGCACTGATGAACGTCGGCCTTGGCTTATCACCACTTCCAATGTCAACCTCTTCTAATTTATCAGCCGAAATAAATCCTCGCCCCAACTTGCCATCAGTGCCATCTACAGGGTTCTCCATTAAAAATTACTATAAGAGCCGACTGCTTGAATCGGCCGTTGATCGCCGCCGACAAAAAGTTCAACAGACCTTCTCCCCGCCTTTCCCCGAGAAGCGAGTCAATGCCTTGATACTCCCGTAAAGCTGGTTCCATGTTTGCAACGCTCACGGAGTCATCCGCTTTTGGACAACCTCAATATCATCATCCACCCATTGGATGAGGCCGGCCGGTGCATGGTGGATGGGACGCAAAGAATTGGCATGAATCCGGTCCCGTCCAAGTCCGCGAGGGCCGTAGGCTCCTTTACCTTCGATAACAAAGAAGGTCGTGAGCAGTGTCTTGGACCCGATCATCAGATCCACGTGAGCGCATCCCTTGGTGTCTGAAGGATTCCTAGCGAAATCGTTCAGTATTATGCTTGTAGGCATCAGATCGCTCGGGCCCACGCCAAGTTTCCTGAAGGTGGTGTACGGCATTACGTTGACTGCCGCTCCACCGTCGACAAACATCTTGGTCAATGGCTTGCCATTGACATACCCCCTCAAGTACAGCGGCCTCATGTGTTGATTTTTGGCCGGTTTGTCGAAGATGGCCTGCTTGGCTAGCACCAGCTGCGCCATCATCCCCTCGATCTGCTCATCATCTGGGGACGCTTCCTCCTGCACAACCTGATTAGCGGGAGCCATGAATTCGTTCGGCAGAAAATATACCATGCATGTTGGAGCCGAACGCTTTGACCCTTCAGGTTGATCCTTTGGACGCCACACCTGCTTCGTCTGGATCCCAGCCTGCCTCAGTTCACGGTTCCTCAAGCGTTGAACCCGTCTCTTCTGACTTTTCCGTAGGCCGGGCGGGCACCATTGCCCCTTCTGCCAGACGTACTCGTCCTCGTCCTCTTCTTGATCAGTCCACCTTAAATCAGCTTGCCGCTTCCTGGGATGATCAATGATTTCAATTTTTTGGCGCCGATCCTCGTTAGGGTGGATCCTTCCAATTCTCTCATGGACGGATCGGCGATTGGCGCCCCCGCTCCGTACTCAAAATATCCGTCCATCGCACTCAAGGCAGTTCCTCGGCGTGGGCGCTTCAAACCCTCGTTCCAACAAGGCTCCCGAAGAACACACATCCCCAGTGCGCGCGCTCCTGCTCGCGCGTGTATTGCTCCAGGTCCCTCCTGTGTGCTTCCTCTTCGGCCCTGCGCTTCTCCTCCTCGTATCTTCGCTTCTGGTAGCGCTCTTTTTCCATCTGGCGCTGCCACTTGTTGAGGAGGATGCGCGTGGTCACCATGGGCTTGGCTCTGGATGATTCCCCGATTTCGATGTGGCTCTTGAGAATGCGGGGGGCGTCACCATGCACCTGTTCCAGAGTTACTTGATGCTCCAGGTCTACTGCTCCATCCTGTCTAGCCCTGGCTGAGGTCAAGACTTTGACCTTGCCTTTCTCCTCAGCCGTCACCATGTTGACGGAAAAGCATGTCGGTGTTTTAGACCGGCAACCTACTACGGGGAGTACCCGAAGTAGATGAATGTGACTCGCCGAGATCGGTAACTCGAAGGAAGAGACACGTGGCACACAATTTAGACAGGTTCGGGCCGCGAGGTGTGTAATACCCTACGTCCCGTATGCCGTGTAGCTCGGATTGATAGGGCACGATTACAAGATGGTGCAATAGTGCGCCGTGGGTTGTATGAGATGAGATTGGATGAGGGGGATCGGTCCCCGACTCGCCTTATATAGTCGGGAGGCGGGGTTACAAGTCGGAGTAGGAAGAGAGTACTAGTCGAGTACGTCTAGGAGTCCTCTCGCACAGTGCGGAACATGCACGCCTTCCTAACCGAGTACTACTCCCGTGTAGTCCTTGTGCTCCACGCCTTCGGTGTGCCGTGTAGCGCAAGCCGGTAGTCCCGGGGGCCCACCGAGTAGTCGGTCCCGGTACCCACCGAGGTAGTGGGCCCGGGAGGTCCATACGACAAGCCCCCGAGTACTTTGTAGTCGAGAAGGATATCTTCAAGTAGTCTTGACGGCCTTAACGAGTAGTCCTCAAGCGTCCCTGAGCGCTACAAGTCAAAAGTCCTCAAGAGTAGTCGAAGCATCCCGAGGGCTGGAATGTACTCCAGCTGATGTTTGAACAATCTTGAAGTCTTCTCGAGTAGTCCCAAGCGTCCTTGAAATCTGCCTTCGAAGGTCTTCAAGAAATGCCTGTCTTGTCTAGAAGCCGAAGCCGTCATGGAGACGCGATTTGCAGAACCGCAATCCACGTGGAGTAGCCCCCGAGCCTCGAGCCGCGGGCTCTGGCTGAGGATCTATCCGAAGTCTTGGCAAGAAAATCTCGAAAAATCCGGAGAGAAAAAACCGAAGGACACGTGGAACGGAGCCCCCGAGCCTTGAGTCGAGTACTTCCTCTCGAATTGAAGGGTCTTCTTGGAGAATGTGTCCTGAGATGCTCTTAAGACTAGCCGCTTCCCAGGTCGTCGAGTAGAAGTAGCCGAGCCCCCGAGGTGAGGCGCGTCGACTAGTAGAATACGAAGAGTCACGCGCAGCCGCTGAGTCAGCCGCGCGTGGACTTATCCGGCCGCCCGTTGCGGAGGCGATTTGGCTTATAAATAAAAGCCGAAACCCTTAGGGTTTTTCACCCAAGTGAGCCGCAGTCATTTGCCACTTGAATCTTGAAGTAGATCCACTCCAGCGCCCGCTGCCGCCGTAGTAGATCCGAGCGCATCGCCACCCGAAAGCTTTAGGGTAGCCCCCGAGCGGATGCGAGTAAAAACTCCTTGCACTTGGAGAATGAAGCCGTCGCGTCGAAGACGTCGAAGGCCGGCAGGAAGAAAAGGAGCCGTGCAGAGGCCGCCGCGGCCGCCACCGGGAGCGGCGCCGCCCTCATCTCCACCGCGCGCTGATCCAAGCCGCGAGTGGAAAAAGTCGAAGGTCAAGACGGAGGACCTGCTCTCCCCGCCGAACGGCGGGTTCATCGGGGAGAAGCGAGATCGACATGTGGAGATCCGCCGCAGGGAGATCCTTATCCGATGGAGAAGGCCGAAGACGAGATCCCGATGTTCTCGCGCTTCGTGGAGCGCGGTCTTGCGCTCCCGGCAAGCGACTTCTTCAAGGGGCGCTCGGGTACTATGGCATCGAGTACCTCAACCTCGAACCCCAACGGCATCTTCCATACTTCTCGTCTTCGTCCCTCCCGCGAAGCCTTCCCGGGGAATCAAACCGCAACGGGTGCTCTTCGGAAGTTCTTCGCGTGAAGCCGCGAGCCCTAGCGCCTCCAACCCCAGAGTAGTCGGAGGGGCCGGGATCCAGCTGAGGGAGGATGCCGCGGAGCAGTACCTGGCGTACAAGCTCGTGGACTCCAACACCGACTGGAAGACGAGATGGTTCTACATCACGAACCACCATCCCGAGCTACCGAAGCCAAGCGGACGGCAGCCCAGGCACCAAGATTGGTGGATCACGGAGCCCACCATGCAAGAGGGGATCCAGCTCCCGGAGCTGCTAGCGCGCATCAAGACTCTCAGGGATGCGGGACTGAGGGCCGAACACGTGGCCTTCAGTTTCATGAAGCGCCGGATCCAGCCGCTGATGGCGCGGGATACAATGGGCTTCGAGTACACCGGCGACGACGATACGTCGCGGATGCCGGGGGGCGAGCTGGACGACAACGACATCGTCGAGAGGTTGTCGAGGATCTTCAAGGACATGCCGCCGTACACGGCGTGTCCAGTCGAGGAGTACTCCGCCGCGCGCCCGCCCAATGAGGTGAGTAGTCGTACCCCCTCGTCGAGTAGTTAGCACTTGTAGCAGAGTTGCTGACGCCTTGTGTCTTTGCGCAGGATGATGTGAAGCAGTTTGTCTCCGAGCCGCAGCCGCCACCGAGCGGGATCGAGATCCCGGCGGTGGGGAAGGTGAAGGAGCACCGCGAAGTCGGAGAAGGCGACGACACCGTCATCGTGGAGGATACCTCCGATGACGAGGAAGAAGACCAGGAGACGCTGCAGGACCGCTTCCAGCTGCAGTCGAGGTTTAGCCGTCCAGGCTTGCCTCACGTGCCACTTGTCCAAGACCCTCCGGCTAGCCTGGAGGCTAGCCTTGCTGCGCCGCCGCGGAGGCCGCGCAACCCCACCAAGAAGCGGGTGGCGAAGAAGATGAAGGTCTCAGAGACCACACCTCCGGAGGTAGGCTATCTTGGGCAGAGTGGTCGAGTACCCGGTAGTCGAGTACATCGCTGACGAGTAGTCGCCCTTTGTGTGCAGGAGGTGCCGCCAACGGAGCCTGTCGAAGAAGGCGACGAAGGCGTGTGGGACCCGGTGGGGGAACCGGCTGGAAGCCGAAGTCCAGCCCCCACTGTCGAAGAACTCCTGGCGCAGCTGGAGCGCCAGCCCCCTGCTCCAGAGGAGAGCAGAGTACCCGCGGCCGCCGCCGTTGGAGAGATGGAAGCCGCAGGGACGCAGGAGACGTCTGCGCCGGCCGCCGCCACCGTGGAGGAGGCGGTAGTCGAAGAGGCGGAGGAAGAAACGCCCGCCGAGGGTGGACTGGTTGATATCGCCAGCATCCTCGGTGCTCCGGCCGTGACTATCGTCCGGTCGAACTTGTAAGTACCACGTCTTCATGAGTAGTACTCGTTGTAGTAGTCGATTTTGTATGACAACCCTCCGTGGATACTTCTGCAGAAAATCCACGGATCCGAGCCGGGACGGGGGAGGAGCCCGCGACGGCCGGGAGGCAGGAGAGGCCGCGCCGCCCGTCGAGGAGCCCGCTCCTGAGGCCCAAGCCGCGACCGAGCCCCTGGCTACCGAAGCGCCGGCCGCGCAGGCGGTCGTAGTCGAAGGTGAGTACTCTTCTGGGAGCTCTAGAACTCTAGAAGGAGTAGTCGTAGGCACTGATGCGCGTGTTCCTTGTTGACAAAGCGGCGAAGGAGGTGACATCCCCCTGCGGGGGTGCCCATGCGGGGGAGTTGACACCGAAGCCCCGGAGGCTGCGGGAGGAGCCCCCGAGCCCGTGGGAGAAGTCGTCGAGAAGTCCGCCGAGGGGGAGGCGGCTACCACGTCGCCAGGGGTTGCCCTGGAGGTGGCAATCCGGTCCGCCGAGATCCAAGACGCGGATCCTATCCGCTCGGCGCCGATAACGGAGGCTACGTCGAGTAGCCGTGGCGGGATTGAGCTGCTGGCCGACGACCTCGTCGGGCCGGCGCGGTGGCCCGGCACCGGAGGCGATCCAGCGAGCCGAGCAGTGGATGAAGGTACGCAGCCGGAGTCTCCCGAGTAGTCAATCCTTTGCATTGAGTACTCTGCTTGACTTGAGCTTGTCTTGTGCAGGACGTCGCGGAGCGATCCCGCGAGAAGTCAAACATGCTGCAAGGGTATGGCGACACCGTACTCCGAGCCGAGGCCCTGGAGGAGTAGCTCGTGAAGTCGAGGAAGCACGCGGCCGCCATGCAGTCGAAGCTCGACGCCGCCTTCGCCAAGTACCACAATGACGTGATGGACTTGCAGGCGAAAGGCGACGAGCTGGTGCGGAAGAACAAAGGCCTCCGCAACAAGAATAAAGGTATGTCCTTTGACTTGTCGGGTACTTGTTGGAAGTCGTCAAGCCTCTGACCCGTTGTTGTGTTTCCGTGTTGCAGAACTCGAAGGCCAGGTGGAGCAGCTGAAGGCCTCGGAGGTCAGCATGAAGAACCTTTTCTACCGGGAGCAAGAAGCCCGCCAGGTACTTGAGCTCGACTACAAGGAGCTGGCCTTCGAGTGCGAGAAGCACATGGAGCTGCGGATTGCCTCTGACAGAGATCTCGTCAACTGCTACAAATCTTTGCAGAAGTTGAACGAAGATTGCGAGGCGCTCCGGGCCCAGCTGAAGGACCTTGAGGAGGCTGCCCTCCCGATCGCGAGGCTCCTGGTGCCGCACCCGGGCGGCCCCAAGATCGCTCCTCTGGCGGATCGACTTCGTGAAGCGCCAAGCCGGCTGGCCGCCTACGTCAAGCACATGGCCAAGTCGATCCCGAGCGGGGTGCCGGCCTTCATGAAGTCGTACTTTCCGAAGGCTCCGGTGGAGGTGGTCGCCGCCGGGTAAGCCGCCAACCGGCTCGGATGAGCAAGACGCGAGCCGCCGGGAGCGAGATGGCTCCCATCGCGGAAAGGGGTAGCCGAGAAGTTGAACCTCCAGTAGCCCTGCATAGATAGCTAGTAGCTGTAGTTGTACAGGAAACAGTTGTAATGAACTATTCATGTATCAATGAAATGAGATTTTCCATCAATGAGTACTCGTAACCGCGATCTCAGAGTGCGGAGCGGCCATCGTGGAGTAGGTGCGAGTAGTAGTACTCGGCTTAGTAGTCTCGTCGTAGGGAGTAGACAGTAAAGAAGTTGATGAACAATCAAGCTTTATTACTGAAGAAGTACACCTGGGTGGCCAGGGTCGTAGTTTACAAGTAGTCGCCTGGACCCGGAGGCCGCTTACAGCTAAGTAGCACTGGAGCGGGTAGCCGCTTACAGCGAGTGATCCGTAGGTAGCCGTGTAGGCTGGATCGCAGATCCGTAGGTAGCCGCGCAGGCTGGATCTTGGAGTGTGGTCTCTTGGTAGACCGCTGCTAGAGTCCTTGACGCTCGTCGCAGCCCAGGGTCCGTAGGTAGCCGCACGGGGCCGGACTCCGGAGGAGAGGAGTCCGAGACTTGAAGCCGACCTGCCGGAGGGTCGCTTGCGGCAAGGGGTGTTGATGTAGTCGTGTAGACTTGAACCCGGAGTAGTCGAGTAGACTAGGCGTAGAATCGACGAGTTGGCCGACGTTCCACGAGTTGTTGACTTCTTCGCCTTCAAGTGTTTGGAGGCGGTAGGAGCTCGGCCCGGTCACCTTAGCCACGGTGAAGGGGCCTTCCCGAGGGGGAGCTGAGCTTGTGGAGTCCTTCCATGTTCTGGATACGGCGGAGGACAAGATCTCCAACGTTGAAGGAGCGTTCCTTGACGTTGCGATCATGGTAGCGTCGGATACCCTCCGGGTACCTTGCCGATTGGACAAGGGCGGCGCGGCCGAGCTTCTTCGAGGCCGTCGATATCAACTCGTCTCGTTGTCTTCGAGACGCCTTCGTCGTAGTGCTCCACTGGCGGCAAGTTCCATATGACGTCGGCGGGGAGGGGATGGCTTCGCAGCCGTAGACCAGAAGTAGGGGGGATTGCCCCCGTTGGCTTGGATGGTTGAGTCCGCGGCCCCCCGAGTGCGTTGGGTAGTTCCTTGATCCACTTGCCCCCCTTTTGAGTTAGCGGCGTCGTGTAGCCGCTTCTTGAGGGCGTCGAGCACCATCCCATTGGCGCGCTCGACTTGTCCGTTGGCCCGTGGATGGGCGACCGAGACGTGTCCGACGTCGATTCCGCCGTTCTCGCGTACTCCCCGGGCGGTGGTTGTTGAAGTTGGACCCCGTGTCCGTGATGATGCGGTGGGGTAGCCCATAGCGGTGTACGAGTTCATCCGAGAAGTCGAGTACTCGTCGCCCTTGGGGCATGTGACCAGGCTTGACCTCGATCCACTTGGTGAACTTGTCGATAGCCACCGTACCCCGTTGAATCCTCCCGGCGCAGTTGGCGGTGGCCCAATCATGTCGAGCCCCCGGCGAGGCAAAGGGCCGGGTTGGCGGTATGGTGACTAGCTTGTAGGCTGGGACGTGTTCTTGCTTGGCGAAGAACGCGGCATCCTTGGCACCTTCGACGAGTTCTTCGGCATCGCCCGTGGCGGTGGGGCCGTAGAAGGCTCGCCGGAAGGCCTTGCTGACCAGCGTGCGTGAGGACGCGTGGTTGCCGCAGACGCCCTTGTGGATTTCCTCCAAGATGTCCTTGCCTTCTTCGCGAGGGACGCACTTCATGAGTACTCCAGAAGATGCGCCTCGCTTGTAAAGCTTGTCACCGACGAGGACGTAAGACTTGGCGCGGCGGACGAGTTGTTCGGCTGCGTTCTTGTCGGAGGGGACCTTCACGCTCGCCGAGGTAGTCGATGAAGGGTTGCCTCCGGTCCACGTCGATCATCATGACCTCCCGCCCGGCCCGGTGGGTTGGCCGGTACGGTGGTCGGTGGCGCCGGCTCCGGGATGGATGGTGCGTGAAGCTCATGGACGAAGACGCCCGCGGGTACTTGGGCGCGGGTAGATCCGAGCTTCGAGAGGACGTCCGCTGCAACGTTGTTGTCGCGGACGATTTGGTGGAACTCGAGACCATAGAATTTGTTCTCGAGCTTGTGGACTTCTAGGCAGTAGGCGTCCATGTTCTCCTTGTTGCGATCCCAGGACTTGTTGACTTGGTTGATGACCACTGCGGAGTCGCCGTAGACTAGTAGCCGCTTGATGCCAAGTGAAGCCGTGAGGCGGAGCCCGTGTAGGAGGGCTTCGTACTCGGCTTCGTTGTTTGAGACCTTCCAGAAGATCTGCAGGACGTACTTGAGTTGTTCGCCCGTTGGAGAGATCAGGAGTACCCCTGCGCCTGCGCCCTCGAGGTTGAGTCAGCCGTCAAAGTACATCACCCAATGCTCTGGTCGCACGGTGGGAGTAGGTAGCTGGTTCTCCCGCCACTCTGCCATGAAGTCAACTAGCGCTTGCGACTTGATGGCTGTGCGTGGCTTTAAGTCAATGGTGAGGGCGCCGAGCTCGACAGCCCACTTGGAGATTCTTCCGGTGGCGTCCTGGTTCCTTAGGATGTCGCCGAGCGGGTAGTCGGTGACGACGGAGACCGAGTACTCCTGGAAGTAGTGTCGTAGCTTCCGCGAGGTGATGAGTAGAGCGTACGGGGAGCTTCGCACGGGCCGGTAGCGAGCCTTGGACTCTGATAGAACCTCGCTGACGAAGTAGACCGGGCACCGGCCCAGGGTAGGCGTGGCCGTCTTCCTGCCGCTCGACAACGATGGCGATGACCGACCACGTGGGTAGTCGCGGCTAGGTAGAGCAAAGAGGCCGCTCGCCCTTGTGAGGAGCCGTGAGGATTGGCGGCTTCGACGAGAAGTCCTTGGGGCCGGGCAAGGGCTTGATCCGCCTCTCGTAGTCCACACGAACTTCTCGTGGTGCTTGAGTAGTTTGAAGAAGGGGAGGCCCCGTTCTCTAGCCTCGAGATGAATGCGGTCGGTGCCGCCATGCACCCCGTCGGCTTCCGGACGTCCTTGATGCTCGTGGGAGCTTTCATGCCGGTGATGGCGGAGATCTTCTCGGGGGTTGGCTTCAATGCGGCGTTGGGCGATGATGAAGCCGAGTAGTTTGCCCGAAGGGACGCCGAAGACGCACTTGTTCGGGTTGAGCTTCCGGCGGTACTCGCGTAGCGCTGCGAAGGTCTCTTCAAGGTCGTCGATGAGGGTAGCGGAGTCCCCGGTTTTGACAACCACGTCATCCACGTAGGCCTCGACGTTCTTGTTGAGTTGCCGCTTGAAGCGGTGCCCTGGATGGCCCGTTGATAGGTAGCGCCGGCGTTCTTTAACCCGAATGACATGGTCATGTAGCAAGACGCGCCAAACGGGGTGATGAACGCGGTCTTCTCCCGGTCTTCCTCCTTGATTGCGATCCGGTGGTACCCGGAGTAGCGGTCGAGGAAGCGAGCAGGTCGCAGCCCCGCCGTGGAGTCGATGACTTGATCAATCCGCGGCAACCCGAAGGGGTCCTTGGGGCAGTGCTTGTTGAGGTCGGTGTAGTCGACGCACATCCTCCACTCGTTCGAGTTCTTCTTGCGGACGAGGACAGGGTTGGCAAGCCACTCAGGATGGAAGACTTCTCTGATGAAGCAAGCTGCGAGTAGCTTGGCGAGCTCCTTCTTGATGGCGTCTCGTCTGTCGTTGGAAAAACGTCGGAGGTGTTGTCGCTTGGGGGTGGCCTTTGGATCGACGTTGAGGCAGTGCTCAATCAGCTCCCTGGGCACTCCTGGCATGTCCGCTGGCTTCCACGCGAAGATGTCGCGGTTAGCCCGGAGGAAGCTGATGAGCGCGTCTTCCTATTTGGGGTCGAGGCCGGCCCCGATGGTGGTGGTCTTGTTGGGGTCGCCTGTTCCGAGGTCGACCGTCCTGACGAGTACCTCCTCAGGTGGGTGAGGCTTGTTGGTGCTGTCGGACTTCTGTGGGATGTCGATTTCGCTCGTGGCGAGCTTCTTCGACGCGGCGTAGACCTCCATCATTGCGTTGGGTACTTGGTTCGTGGAAGCGATCACCACGGCCTCTGTATCGCAGTCGTGGGAGATCTTCAAGTCCCCTTGGAGGGAGAGTACGCCAGCTGGACTTGGCATTTTGAGTACCAAGTAGGTGTAGTGGGGCACCGCCATGAACTTGGCGATGGCCGGTCTGCCGAGGATGGCATGGTAGGAAGTCTCGAAATCCGCAACCTCGAACTTGATGTACTCGGTGCGGTAGTTATCCCGAGACACCCCGAAGGTAACTGGCAGTACCACGGAGCCCAGTGGGATAGCCGCGTTGCCTGGGACGATGCCGTAGAAAGGCACGCTGCCCTTGGTGAGCATGGGGGTGATGTCGAGGTTCATCTTCTTCAAGGTTTTGGTGAAGAGGACGTTAAGCCCGCTTCCACCGTCGATGAGCACCTTGTTGTGCTTGGAACCCGCCACTGTTGGCTTCGGGACGAGGGGAAATCGTCCTGGTTCGGAGAAGTTGGTCCATTGGTCCGCGCGGGAGAAGGTGATGGGTGTCTCTGACCACCTGAGAGGGGTCATAACCGCTGGCTCGATGGACATCACTTCACGACGGGTAGCCTTCTGCTCCCGCCTGCTGGGTAGTCCGCCGAAGAGGACGTTGACGGTCTTCTCGGGTTCTTGGAAGTCGTTGTCGTCGCCGTCCTTCTTCTTGTTCTTTTGATCGTGAGGGTGCGGTGGCTCCGGCGTATCCTTGAGTGCATGCCCGAGGCGGTAGCACTTTGCTCGGTAGTGTGGTTGCCGTTTGGATGCCACGGGCACTTCTCCTTCGGCGGGTCCTTGAACCCGCCGGAATTCTTCTTCGAGTTCCCTTTCCGAGGGCGCCGGATAGCCGCGACGGTGTTGTACGGCTTGCGCTTGCGGTTGGAACCCGAGTAGTAGTAGTAGTAGTTGTTGTTGTTGTTGTTGTTGTTGCGGCCGCCTTGGTTTGCATTCTTTGCCGGCGCCGCCGCCCGGTTCTCGCTTGGACTTGCCGCGGATGGCGTCGTACTTGGCGTTGGCCTTGTCCTCTTCATCCGCCCCAGGATGTGATCATGTCCTTGAGGTGGGGAATGGACTCGGGGCGGCGACGACCGAAGTCCTCGAAGGTGCGGCGATGGTAGAGCCGTCCGGAAGAGGTCGATGACCTCCTTGTCGGTGACGTCCACGACGGTAGCGCGCTTGTCGAAAAAGCGGCGCATGTACTTGCGGAGGGTCTCGCCTTGTTCCTGCTTGATCATGGCAAGGTCCATGCGAGTACCCGAACGGCCCATGGCGCCCGCGAAGTTGCTTGTGAACTGCTCCTTCAGCTGATCCCACTTTTCGATAGAGTGCTTGTCCAGCGACTCGAGCCATGTGAGTGGAGCTTGGTCCAGACAGAAGGGGAAGTAGAGGCACTTGGTGTCGCTGTTGCCGCCAGCGTTCTCGATGGAGAGGGCGTAGCATCGGAGCCACTGGATGGGATCCTGCTTCGCGTCGTACTTGGTGATCCCCAAAGGCTTGAACTTGTCGGGGAGGAGCAGGTTGCGAAGCCGGGGTGAGAAGGCGGGGAAGCCGTCGCCTTCAGCAGCGGTGGTCGACTTCTTCTGCCGCAACTCCTCAATCCTCTAGCGAGCATCGTACCCGCCATGAGAGGCGCGCGGAGGCGTGGCCGTACGCGTGACCACGGCCGCCGCGGCTGCCGCCGCCTCCAGCTCTTCTGTTGGCCCCTTGGTTGGAGCTGCCGCCGTCGCTGCCGCCGCCGTCAGGGTCGTTACCGCCGCCACCGGCCGGAGCACGGTGGGGAACGACTTCTCGGTTGCCTTGGTCTTGTCGTGAAGGTCCGCCGGCGTTGGAGCGGCGGCGGTTTGGATCAGCCGGGAGGTCAGCTCGAGTACGGTTGGGGCCAGGGTCGGCGCTGCGACTAGTAGCTTCATTGTCGCGGGGTTTGGGCCGGGAGAGGTTGGTTGACTGCGTTGTCGACCCGCATGAAGTAGGCGTCTTCAGCGAGCTTGGCGATGACCTCTCCAGCGCGTATGCCCTGAGCCTGACGCGCGATCGCTGTGATCGACATGAGGCACTGCTCAGGGGTGGTGTGTACTCTGCTCTCGACCGCCTCGAGAGCTTCCGCAAGGTTGCGGATGGGAAGGTTGTCTCTGAGCCGCCGGCGCCGTTCGCTGCGCTTCCTGTTGCGCTCGCGTCGGGCGTCCCTGTTGGCGACGGTCTCGTCTGCGGGTGCATTGGCAGACAGCTCGTCTGCGGAGATGTCCTCCAGGTACCTGTCTTCAGCTGTGCCTGAGGGTCCTGGAGTTTCGCCAGCAGCCATGAAGACTTGGCGATCGGGGGTACCCAAGCTAGACTCGGAGGGAGCCACCTCAGTAGGTGTGTTTGAGTCAGCCTGGGCCAGTGGTGTTCCCTCCTGGAACGGTAGTGAGTCGATGTAAGCGACGTAGCGTGAGTCCTCCTTTGCCAGGTCAGCAGGCTTGCAAGATGCTGCGTAGCTCTGGATTGATAGGGCACGATTACAAGATGGTGCAATAGTGCGCCGTGGGTTGTATGAGATGAGATTGGATGAGGGGATCGGTCCCTGCCTCGCCTTATATAGTCCGGGAGGCAGGGTTACAAGTCGGAGTAGGAAGAGAGTACTAGTCGAGTACGTCTAGGAGTCCTCTCCGCACGGTGCGGAACATGCACACCTTCCTAACCGAGTACTACTCCTGTGTAGTCCTTGTGCTCCACGCCTTCAGGTGCCGTGTAGCGCAAGCCGGGTAGTCCCAGGGGCCCACCAAGTAGTCGGTCCTGGTACCCACCGAGGTAGTGGGCCTGCAGAAGAGGCAGCGGCCGCAGAGGCGCAAGAGGAAACGCCCGCTGAGGCTAGCCTGGTGGACATCGCCAGCATCCTCGGCGCCCCGACCATGACGATAGTTCGGTCAAGCTTCTAAGTATTGAATCTTCCCGAGTAGTACTTGATGTAGTAGTCGAGCTTGATTGAAAACCAATTGTGTACTTTGCAGGAAATCAACGGATCTGTCCTGGGAGGGGGATGAACCCTCTACAACGGTGGCGGAAGAAGAAGCCGCACCTCCCACCGAGGAGTCCAATACCACCCCTCAAGTGGAACCCGAAGCGCTGGCTGCCGAGGCTACGTTGCCCGAGGCCAGCGTAGTCGAAGGTAAGTACTCTGCTGAGGCTATAGTACTCCCAAAGAGTAGTCGTAGTTGCTGATGCACTTGTCTTCTTGTTGACAGGCGCTGAGGCCGAAGGGAGCGACATCCCAGCGGCGGTGCCCATGCAGAACTTGACACCACAAGTGCCGGAGGCTACTGGAGGAGCCCCCGAGCAGATGGAAGTAGCCGCCGAGGAGGCCACCCTGGCGACCAGAGGAGTGGAGGCTACCGCGACGCCAGAGCCCGCTCTGGAGGTGGTCGTCCGCTCCCCGGAAATCCAAGACGCGGAGCCCATCCGCTCTGCGCCGATGACTGAAGCCGCCACGAGTAGTCATGGCGGGGTGGTGTTGCTGGCAGACGACTTGGTCGACCCGGCAACGGTGGCCAGGCACCTGGAGGCGGTCCGCCAGGCTGAGCAGTGGATGAAGGTGAGTAGTCTTAACTCCTGAGTAGTCAATCCTCTAGCGTTGAGTACTCGTTTGACATGTGTTGTCTTGTGCAGGACGTCGTGGAGAGGTCCCGCGAGAAGTCTAGCATGCTGCAAGGCTTCGGCGACGTGGTGCTTCGGGCTGAAGCGCTGGAGGATCAACTCTTGAAGTCGTGGAAGCACGCGGCCGCCATGCAGTCCAAGCTTGATACCGCCTTCGCCAAGTACCACAACGACATCCAGGAGATGCAGGCGAAGAGCAACGACTTTGTGCGGAAGAACAAGTCACTCCACAACAAGAACAAAGGTACACCGCTTGACTTGTTGAGTAGTTGTTGGAGGTCGAGAGGTAGTCTAACCCGTTGCGCCTTGTTTTGCAGAGCTTGAGACCCGGGTTGAGCAGTTGAAAACTTCAGAGACAGCTCTGAAGAACCTCTTCTACCGGGAGCAGGAGGCCCGCCAGGTACTCGAGCTAGACTATAAGGAGCTTGCCTTCGAATGCGACAAGCACATGGAGCTTCGTATTGCTTCCTATCGTGACCTCGTCAACTGCTACAAATCGTTGCAGAAGCTGAATGAGGACTGCGAGGTGTTACGGGCCCAGCTGAAGGAGCTTGAAGAAGCCGTGCTTCCCATCGCAAGACCCTTGGTGCCTCATCCTGGCGGCCCCAAGATAGCACTGCTCGTGGATCGACTGAAGGAAGCCCCAAGCCGGCTGGTGGCGTACGTGAAGCATCTGGCGAAGTCGATCCCGAACCAGGTGCAGGCCTTCATGAAGTCCTACTTCCCGAAGGCGCCGGTGTATGTAGTCGCTGGCGGTGTAGCCACCAACTGTACAGACGAGCAATATGCGGAGCTGCTGGAGCAGATGGCGCCCATTGCGGAGCAAGTCGCCGAGAAGCTTAACCTCCAGTAGTCCTGTAATAGTTAGCTCGTAGCAGTATATGTACAAAAACATCTGTAATGTAATTGTTCAAGTAGTAATGAAGAAAAGTTCCATCAATGAGTACTCGTAGTCGCGATCTCAGAGTGTGGAGTCCCATCGTGGAGTGGTCGCGAGTAGTCGTACTCGGCAGTAGTCCCGTTGAGGGAAGTAGAAAGTAAAGAAGTTGATGAACGATCAAACTTTATTACTGAAGAAGTACACCTGGGTGGCCAGGGCCGTAGTTACAGAGTAGTCGCCTAGACACGGAGGCCGCTTACGGCTAAGTGGTGCTAGGGCGAGTAGCCGCTTACAGCAGTAGATCCGTAAGTAGTCGTGTAGGTTGTATCTTGGAGTACATGGTCTCTCAGTAGACCGCTGCTAGAGTCCTTTGTCGCTCGTCGCAGCCCAGGATCCGTAGGTGGCCCCGCGGGCTGGATCCTGGACAGGAGTAGTCCGGAGACTAGTGCCTGGACCCGGAGGCCGCTTACAGCGAAGGAGTAGTCCGGAGACTGGAGCCAGGACCCGGGGGGCGCTTATGGTGGAGGGGTCTTGATGTAGTCGTGTAGACTTGAGCCCCGAAGTAGTCGTGTAAACTAGGCGTAGAATCGACAGAGCTGGTCGACGTTCCACGAGTTATTGATATATTCGCCTTCAAGTGTCCGGAGGCGGTAGGAGCCCGGCCCGGTCACCTTTGCAACTGTGAAGGGACCTTCCCAGGGGGAGCTGAGCTTGTATAGTCCTTCCGTGTTCTGGATACGACGGAGGACGAGATCGCCAACGTTGAAGGAGCGTTCCTTGACGTTGCGGTCGTGGTAGCATCGGATACCCTCCACGTACCTTGCTGATTGGACGAGGGCAGCGCGGCGAGCTTCTTTGAGTCCATCGATGTCAACTCTTCTGCTGTCTTGAGAGACGCCTTCGTCATTGTTCTCCACTGCTAGTGAGTTCCATATGACATCAGCAGGGAGGATTGCTTCGGAGCCGTAGACCAGGAAGTAAGGGGATTGCCCCGTTGGCTTGGAAGGCTGAGTACGTAGCCCCCAGAGTGCGTTGGGTAGTTCCTTGATCCACTTCCCTCATTTGGAATTCGCAGCATCGCGTAGCCACTTCTTGAGAGCGTTGAGCACCATCCCGTTGGCGCGCTCAACTTGTCCGTTGGCCCGAGGATGGGCAACTGAGACATATCGGACGTCGATCCCACTTTTCTCGCAGTACTCCCAGAACTGGTGGTTGTTGAAGGTGGAGCCCAGATCTGTGATGATGCGGTGGGGTAGTCCGTAGCGATGCACGAGTTCATCCAGGAAGTCGAGTACTCTGCCAGCCTTGGGGCGTGTGACCGGCTTGACCTCTATCCACTTGGTGAACTTGTCGATGGCCACCAATACCCTGTTGAAACCACCGGCGCGGCTTGGCGGTGGCCCAATCATGTCGAGCCCCCAAAGAAGTGAAGGGCCGGGTTGGCGGTATGGTGACTAGCTTGTAGGCCGGGATGTGTTCTCGCTTGGCGAAGTATTGGCATCCTTGGCACCTTCTGACGAGTTCGTCAGCGTCGCCCAGAGCTGTGGGCCAGTAGAAAGCTCGCCGGAAGGCCTTGCTGACCAGCGTGTGGGAAGACGCGTGGTTGCCGTAGACGCCCTTGTGGATCTCCTCCAAGATGTCCTTGCCTTCTTGCCTGGGGACGCACTTCATGAGTACTCCAGAATATGCGTCCCTCTTGTAAAGCTTGTCTCCGACGAGGACGTAGGACTTGGCGCGGCGGATGAGCTGCTCGGCCAAGTTCTTGTCCGAGGGAACCTTCTGCTCGCTGAGGTAGTCGATGAAGGGTTGCCTCCAGTCCACGTCGATCATCATGACCTCTTGTCAAGCTAGTGGATGCGCTGGGACAGTGGTCGGTGGCGCCAACTCCGGGATGGATGGCGCATGAAGCTTGTGAACGAAGACACCCGCTGGTACTTGAGCGCGGGTAGATCCGAGCTTCGACAGGACGTCCGCTACAACGTTGTTGTCGCGGACGATGTGGTGGAACTCGAGACCGTAGAACTTGTTCTCGAGCTTGCGGACTTCTAGGCAGTAGGCGTCCATGTTCTCCTTGTTGCTGTCCCAGGACTTGTTGACTTGGTTGATGACCACTGCGGAGTCGCCGTAGACTAGTACCCGCTTGATGCCCAGTGAAGCCGCGAGGCGGAGCCCGTGTAGGAGAGCTTCGTACTCGGCTTCGTTGTTTGAGACCTTCCAGAAGATCTGCAGGACGTACTTGAGTTGTTCGCCCGTTGGAGAGATCAGGAGTACCCCTACACCTGCGCCCTCGAGGTTGAGTGAGCCGTCGAAGTACATCACCCAATGCTCTGGTCACATGGTTGGCGTAGGTAGCTGATTCTCCCGCCACTCCGCCATGAAGTCGACTAGCGCCTGCGACTTGATGGCTGTGCGTGGCTTGAAGTCGATGGTGAGGGCTCCGAGTTCGACTGCCCATTTGGAGATTCTTCCAGTAGCATCTTGGTTCCGCAGGATGTCGCCGAGCGGGTAGTCGGTGACAAGGTAGATCGAGTACTCCTGGAAGTAGTGTCGTAGCTTCCGCGAGGTGATGAGTATCGCGTACAGAAGCTTATGCACAGGCTGATAGCGTGCCTTGGACTCTGACAGGACCTCGCTGACGAAGTAGACTGGGCGCTGGACTGGATAGGCGTGGCCATCTTCCTTCCGCTCGACGATGATGGCAGTACTGACCACATGAGTAGTCGCAACGAGGTAGAGCAGTAGTTGCTCGCCTTTGCGAGGAGCCGTGAGGACCAGTGGCTTCGATAGGAAGTCCTTGAGCTGGGCAAGGGCTTGATCCGCCTCTGGAGTCCGCACGAATTTCTCTTGGTGCTTTAGTAGTTTGAAGAAGGGGAGCCCCAGTTCTCCAAGCTTCGAGATGAATCAGTTCAAGGCCGCCATGCACCCGGTCAGCTTCTGGACGTCTTTGATGCATGTGGGAGCTTTCATGCTAGTGATGGCGGAGATCTTCTCGGGTCTAGCTTCGATGCCGCGATGGCTGATGATGAAGCCGAGTAGTTTGCCTGAAGGTACGCCGAAGACGTACTTGTTCGGGTTGAGCTTCCAGCGGTACTCGCGCAGAGATGCGAAAGTCTCTTCAAGGTCGTCGATGAGGGTACTGGAGTTTCTGGTCTTGACGACCACGTCATCCACGTAGGCTTCGACGTTCTTGTTGAGCTGCCTCTTGAAGCAGGCCTGGATAGCTCGTTGATAGGTGGCGCCGGCGTTCTTCAGCTCGAAGGACATGGTCGTGTAGCAGTACGCGCCAAACGGCGTGATGAACGCGGTCTTCTCCTGGTCTTCTTTCTTGATCGCGATCTGGTGGTACCCGGAGTAGCAGTAGAGGAAGCAGCAAGGAGTTGCGCCCTCCGTGGAGTCGATGACTTGATCAATCCGCGGCAACCCGAAGGGGTCCTTGGGGCAGTGCTTGTTGAGATCAGTGTAGTCGACACACATCCTCCACTCGTTCGAGTTCTTCTTGCGGACGAGGACAGGGTTGGCGAGCCACTCAGGATGGAAGACTTCTTTGATGAAGCCAGCCGCGTGTAGTTTGGCGAGTTCCTTCTTGATGGCATCCCGTCTGTCGTCGGTGAAGCGTCGGAGGTGTTGTAGCTTGGGGTTGGCCTTAGGATCGACGTTGAGGCAGTGCTCAATCAACTCCCTGGGCACTCCTGGCATGTCCGCTGGCTTCCACGCGAAGATGTCGCGGTTAGCCCGGAGGAAGTTGATGAGTGCGTCTTCCTATTTGGGGTCGAGGCCGACCCCGATGGTGGTGGTCTTGCTGGAGTCGCCTGTTCCGAGGTCGATCGTCTTGACAAGAACCTCCTCAGCTGGCTGAGGCTTGTTGGCGTTGTCAGACTTCTCCGGGATGTCGAGTTCACTTGTAGCAAGCTTCTTCGACGCAGCGTAGACCTCCATCATGGCGTTGGGTACTTGATTTGTAGAGGCGATCTCCATGGCTTCCGTATCGCAGTCGTGGGAGATCCTCAAGTCCCCTTGGAGAGAGAGCACACCCGCTGGGCTTGGCATCTTGAGTACCAAGTAGGTGTAGTGGGGAACCACCATGAACTTGGCGATGGTCGGTCTACCGAGGATGGCATGGTAGGAAGTCTCGAAGTCCGCGACCTCGAACTTGATGTACTCGGTACGGTAGTTGTCCCGAGATTCCCCGAAGGTAACTGGCAGGACAACTGAGCCCAGTGGGATAGCCGCGTTATCGGGGACGATGCCGTAAAAGGGCGTGTTGCTCTTGGTGAGCATGTGGGTGATGTCGAGCTTCATCTTCTTCAAGGTCTTGGTGAAAAGGACGTTGAGCCCGCTTCCACCGTCGATGAGGACCTTGTTGAGCTTGGAGCCCGCAACCACCGGCTTCAGGACGAGGGGGAACCGCCCTGGTTCGGAGAAGCTGGTACATTGATCCGCGCGGAGAAGGTAATGGGCACCTCCGACCACCTGAGAGGGATTGGGACCGCTGGTTCAACGCTCATGACTTCTCGACGGGTAGCCTTTTGCTCCCGCCTGCTGGGTAGTCCGCCGAAGAGGACGTTGACAGTCTTGTCGGGTTCCTGGAAGTCATTGTTGTCTCCGTCGTTCTTCTTCTTGCCTTTCTTGTCGTGAGGGTGCGGTGGCTCTGGAGTACTCTTGAGTGCATGCCTGAGTTGGTCGTACTTTTCGGTAGTGTGGTTGCCGTTCAGATGCCACGGGCACTTCTCCTTTAGCAAGTCTTTGAAGCCGCCAGAGTTCTTCCTCGAGTTCTCCTTCTCAGGGCGCTTGATAGTCGCGACAGTGTTTTCTGGCTTGCGCTTGCGGTTGGGACCCGAGTAGTTGTTGTTGTTGCGACCGCCTTGGTTCCCGTTATTGCCGCTGTCGCCGCCGTTGTTCCGCTTGTTTTTGCCGCGGATGGCGTCTTTCTTGGCACTGTCCTTGTCTTCTTCATCCACCCAGGACGTAATCATATCCTTAAGGTGGGGGATGGACTTGGGGCGGTGACGACAGAAGTCTTCAAAGGTGCGGCGATGGTAGAGGCCGTCTTGGAAGAGGTCGAAGACCTCCTTGTCGGTGACGTCGACTACGGTAGCGCGCTTGTCGAAGAAGCGGCGCATGTACTTGCGGAGGGTCTCACCTTGTTCCTTCTTGACCATGGCTAGGTCCATGAGAGTACCCGATCGGCCCATCGTGCCCGCGAAGTTGCTGGTGAACTGCTCCTTGAGCTAGTCCCACTTGTCGATCGAGTGCTTGTCCAGCAACTCGAGCCATGTGAGTGGGGCTTGGTCCAGGCAGAAGGGGAAGTAGAGGCACTTGGTGTCGTTGTTGCCGCCGGCGTTCTCGATGGAGAGGGTGTAGCACCTGAGCCACAGGATGGGGTCCTGCTTTGCGTCGTACTTGGTGATCCCCAAAGGCTTGAACTTGTCGGGGAGGAGCAAGTTGCGAAGTCGAGGTGAGAAGGCGGGGATGCCGTCGTTGTCGCTGGCAGTGGCTGACTTCTTCCGCCGCAGCTCCTCAATTTTCTGGCGGGCGTCGTAGCCGCCTTGTGAGGCTCCGGAGGCATGGCTGTTCGCGTGGCCTCGACCGCCGCGACTGCCGCCGACGCCGGCCCTCTTGTTGGCTCCGTGGATGGAGCTTCCGTCGTCGCTGCCGCCGCTGTCAGGGTCACGGCCGCCGTCGCCACGGGCGCGGTGAGGGACGACCTCGCGGTTGTTGTTGCCACCCTGTGAGGGTCCGCCGGCGTTTGCACGCATACGGTTGGGCTGAGCTGGGAGCTCAGCTCGAGTATGGTTGCGACCGAGGTCAGCGCTGCGACTTGTAGCTTCATTGTCGCAGTTCCTGGCAGGAGGAGGCTGGTTGACCCTGTTGTCCACCCGCATGAAGTAGGCTGTCGGTGTTTTAGACCGGCAACCTACTACGGGGAGTACCCGAAGTAGATGAATGTGACTCGCCGAGATCGGTAACTCGAAGGAAGAGACACGTGGCACACAATTTAGACAGGTTCGGGCCGCGAGGTGCGTAATACCCTACGTCCTGTATGCTGCGTAGCTCTGGATTGATAGGGCACGATTACAAGATGGTGCAATAGTGCGCCGTGGGTTGTATGAGATGAGATTGGATGAGGGGATCGGTCCCTGCCTCGCCTTATATAGTCCGGGAGGCAGGGTTACAAGTCGGAGTAGGAAGAGAGTACTAGTCGAGTACGTCTAGGAGTCCTCTGCACAGTGCGGAACATGCACAGCTTCCTAACCGAGTACTACTCTTGTGTAGTCCTTGTGCTCCACGCCTTCAGGTGCCGTGTAGCGCAAGTCGGGTAGTCCCAGGGGCCCACCGAGTAGTCGGTCCTGGTACCCACCGAGGTAGTGGGCCCGGGGAGGTCCATACGACAAGCCCCCGAGTACTTTGTAGTCGAGAAGGATAGCATCAAGTAGTCTTGACGGCCTTAACGAGTAGTCCTCAAGCGTCCCTGAGCGCTACAAGTCAAAAGTCCTCAAGAGTAGTCGAAGCATCCCGAGGCTGGAATGTACTCCAGCTGATGTTTGAACAATCTTGAAGTCTTCTCGAGTAGTCCCAAGCGTCCTTGAAATCTGCCTTCGAAGGTCTTCAAGAAATGCCTGTCTTGTCTAGAAGCCGAAGCCGTCATGGAGACGCGATTTGCAGAACCGCAATCCACGTGGAGTAGCCCCCGAGCCTCGAGCCGCGGGCTCTGGCTGAGGATCTATCCGAAGTCTTGGCAAGAAAATCCCGAAAAATCCGGAGAGAAAAAACCGAAGGACACGTGGCACGGAGCCCCCGAGCCTTGAGTCGAGTACTTCCTCTCGAATTGAAGGGTCTTCTTGGAGAATGTGTCCTGAGATGCTCTTAAGACTAGCCGCTTCCCAGGTCGTCGAGTAGAAGTAGCCGAGCCCCCGAGGTGAGGCGCGTCGACTAGTAGAATACGAAGAGTCACGCGCAGCCGCTGAGTCAGCCGCGCGTGGACTTATCCGGCCGCCCATTGCGGAGGCGATTTGGCTTATAAATAAAAGCCGAAACCCTTAGGGTTTTTCACCCAAGTGAGCCGCAGTCATTTGCCATTTGAATCTTGAAGTAGATCCACTCCAGCGCCCGCTGCCGCCGTAGTAGATCCGAGCGCATCGCCACCCGAAAGCTTTAGGGTAGCCCCCGAGCGGATGCGAGTGAAAACTCCTTGCACTTGGAGAATGAAGCCGTCGCCGTCGAAGACGTCGAAGGCCGGCGGGAAGAAAAGGAGCCGTGCAGAGGCCGCCGCGGCCGCCACCGGAGCGGCGCCGCCCTCATCTCCACCGCGCGCTGATCCAAGCCGCGAGTGGAAAAAGTCGAAGGTCAAGACGGAGGACCTGCTCTCCCTGCTGAACAGCGGGTTCATCAGGGAGAAGCAGATCGACATGTGGAGATCCGCTGCAGGAGATCCTTATCCGATGGAGAAGGCCGAAGACGAGATCCCGATGTTCTCGCGCTTCGTGGAGCGCGGTCTTGCGCTCCCAGCAAGCGACTTCTTCAAGGGGCCGCCTGTGTACTATGGCATCGAGTACCTCAACCTGAACCCCAACAGCATCTTCCATACTTCTGTCTTCGTCCACTTCTGCGAAGCCTTCCTGGGAATCAAACCGCACTGGGTGCTCTTCCGGAAGTTCTTCCGCGTGAAGCCGCAGCCTAGCGCCTCCAACCCCAGAGTAGTCGGAGGGGCCAGGATCCAGCTGAGGGAGGATGCCGCGGAGCAGTACCTGGCGTACAAGCTCGTGGACTCCAACACCGACTGGAAGACGAGATGGTTCTACATCACGAACCACCATCCCGAGCTACCGAAGCCAAGCGGACGGCAGCCCAGGCACCAAGATTGGTGGAACACGGAGCCCACCATGCAAGAGGGGATCCAGCTCCCGGAGCTGCTAGCGCGCATCAAGACTCTCAGGGATGCGGGACTGAGGGCCGAACACGTGGCCTTCGCCCATGAAGCGCCGGATCCAGCCGCTGATGGCGCGGGATACAATGGGCTTCGAGTACACCGGCGACGACGATACGTCGCGGATGCCGGGGGGCGAGCTGGACGACAACGACATCGTCGAGAGGTTGTCGAGGATCTTCAAGGACATGCCGCCATACACGGCGTGTCCGGTCGAGGAGTACTCCGCCGCGCGCCCGCCCAACCAGGTGAGTAGTTGTACCCCCTCATCGAGTAGTTAGCACTTGTAGCAGAGTTGCTGACGCCTTGTGTCTTTGCGCAGGATGATGTGAAGCGGTTTGTCTCCGAGCCGCAGCCGCCACCGAGCGGGATCGAGATCCCGGCGGTGGGGAAGGTGAAGGAGCGCCGCGAAGTCGGAGAAGGCGACGACACCGTCATCGTGGAGGATACCTCCGATGACGAGGAAGAAGACCAGGAGACGCCGGCAGACCGCTTCCGAGCTGCAGTCGAGGTTTAGCCGTCCAGGCTTGCCTCACGTGCCACTTGTCCAAGACCCTCCGGCTAGCCTGGAGGCTAGCCTTGCTGCGCCGCCGCGGAGGCCGCGCAACCCCACCAAGAAGCGGGTGGCGAAGAAGATGAAGGTCTCAGAGACCACACCTCCGGAGGTAGGCTATCTTGGGCAGAGTGGTCGAGTACCCGGTAGTCGAGTACATCGCTGACGAGTAGTCACCCTTTGTGTGCAGGAGGTGCCGCCAACGGAGCCTGTCGAAGAAGGCGACGAAGGCGTGTGGGACCCAGTGGGGGAACCGGCTGGAAGCCGAAGTCCAGCCCCCACTGTCGAAGAACTCCTGGCGCAGCTGGAGCGCCAGCCCCCTACTCCGGAGGAGAGCAGAGTACCCGCGGCCGCCGCCGTTGGAGAGATGGAAGCCGCAGGGACGCAGGAGACGTCTGCGCCGGCCGCCGCCACCGTGGAGGAGGCGGTAGTCGAAGAAGCGGAGGAAGAAACGCCCGCCGAGGTTGGACTGGTTGGTATCGCCAGCATCCTCGGTGCTACGGCCGTGACTATCGTCCGGTCGAACTTGTAAGTACCACGTCTTCATGAGTAGTACTCGTTGTAGTAGTCGATTTTGTATGACGACCCTCTGTGGATACTTCTGCAGAAAATCCACAGATCTGAGCTGGGACGGGGAGGAGCCCGCGACAGCGGAGGCAGGAGAGGCCGCGCCGCCCGTCGAGGATCCCGCTCCTGAGGCCCAAGCCGCGACCAAGCCCCTGGCTACCGAAGCGCCGCTGCCAGAGGCGGTCGTAGTCGAAGGTGAGTACTCTTCTGGGAGCTCTAGAACTCCAGAAGGAGTAGTCGTATGCACTGATGCGCGTGTTCCTTGTTGACAGGCGCTGAAGGAGGTGACATCCCTGCAGGGGTGCCCATGCAGGAGTTGACACCAGAAGCCCCGGAGGCTGCGGGAGGAGCCCCCGAGCCCGTGGGAGAAGTCGTCGAGAAGTCCGCCGAGGGGGAGGCGGCTACCACGTCTCCAGGGGTTGCCCTGGAGGTGGCAATCCGGTCCCCCGAGATCCAAGACGCGGAGCCTATCCGCTCGGCGCCGATGACGGAGGCTACGTCGAGTAGCCGTGGCGGGATTGAGCTGCTGGCCGACGACCTCGTCGAGCCGGCAACGGTGGCCCAGCACCTGGAGGCGATCCGGCGAGCCGAGCAGTGGATGAAGGTACGCAGCCGGAGTCTCCCGAGTAGTCAATCCTTTGCATTGAGTACTCTGCTTGACTTGAGCTTGTCTTGTGCAGGACGTCGCGGAGCGATCCCGCGAGAAGTCAAACATGCTGCAAGGGTATGGCGACACCGTACTCCGAGCCGAGGCCCTGGAGGAGCAGCTCGTGAAGTCGAGGAAGCACGTGGCCGCCATGCAGTCGAAGCTCGACGCCGCCTTCGCCAAGTACCACAATGACGTGATGGACTTGCAGGTGAAGGGCGACGAGCTGGTGCGGAAGAACAAAGGCCTCCGCAACAAGAATAAAGGTATGTCCTTTGACTTGTCGGGTACTTGTTGGAAGTCGTCAAGCCTCTGACCGGTTGTTGTGTTTCCATGTTGCAGAACTCGAAGGCCAGGTGGAGCAGCTGAAGGCCTCGGAGGTCGCATGAAGAACTTTTTCTACCGGGAGCAAGAAGCCCGCCAGGTACTTGAGCTCGACTAGAAGGAGCTGGCCTTCGAGTGCGAGAAGCACATGGAGCTGCGGATTGCCTCTGACAGAGATCTCGTCAACTGCTACAAATCTTTGCAGAAGTTGAACGAAGATTGCGAGGCGCTCCGGGCCCAGCTGAAGGACCTTGAGGAGGCTGCCCTCCCGATCGCGAGGCTCCTCGTGCCGCACCCGGGCGGCCCCAAGATCGCTCCTCTGGCGGATCGACTTCGTGAAGCGCCAAGCCGGCTGGCCGCCTACGTCAAGCACATGGCCAAGTCGATCCCGAAGCAGGTGCTGGCCTTCATGAAGTCGTACTTTCTGAAGGCTCCGGTGGAGGTGGTCGCCGGCGGGGTAGCCGCCAACTGCTCGGATGAGCAAGACGCGCAGCCGCCGGGAGCAGATGGCTCCCATCGCGGAGCAGGTAGTCGAGAAGTTGAACCTCCAGTAGCCCTGCATAGATAGCTAGTAGCCGTAGTTGTACAGGAAACAGTTGTAATGAACTATTCATGTATCAATGAAATGAGATTTTCCATCAATGAGTACTCGTAACCGCGATCTCAGAGTGCGGAGCGCCCATCGTGGAGTAGGTGCGAGTAGTAGTACTCGGCTTAGTAGTCCCGTCGTAGGGAGTAGACAGTAAAGAAGTTGATGAACAATCAAGCTTTATTACTGAAGAAGTACACCTGGGTGGCCAGGGCCGTAGTTTACAAGTAGTCGCCTGGACCCGGAGGCCGCTTATAGCTAAGTAGCACTGGAGCGGGTAGCCGCTTACAGCGAGTGATCCGTAGGTAGCCGTGTAGGCTGGATCGCAGATCCGTAGGTAGCCGCGCAGGCTGGATCTTGGAGTGTGGTCTCTTGGTAGACCGCTGCTAGAGTCCTTGACGCTCGTCGCAGCCCAGGGTCCGTAGGTAGCCGCACGGGCTGGACCTGGAGGAGAGGAGTCCGGAGACTTGAAGCCAGGACCCGGAGGGTCGCTTGCGGCAAGGGGTGTTGATGTAGTCGTGTAGACTTGAACCCCGGAGTAGTCGAGTAGACTAGGCGTAGAATCGACAGAGTTGGCCGACGTTCCACGAGTTGTTGACTTCTTCGCCTTCAAGTGTTTGGAGGCGGTAGGAGCCTGGCCCGGTCACCTTAGCCACGGTGAAGGGGCCTTCCCAGGGGGAGGCGAGCTTGTGGAGTCCTTCCGTGTTCGGATACGGCGGAGGACAAGATCTCCAACGTTGAAGGAGCGTTCCTTGACGTTGCGATCATGGTAGCGTCGGATACCCTCCAGGTACCTTGCCGATTGGACAAGGGCGGCGCGCCGAGCTTCTTCGAGGGCCGTCGATATCAACTCGTCTGCTGTCTTCTGAGACGCCTTCGTCGTAGTGCTCCACTGCTGGCGAGTTCCATATGACGTCGGCAGGGAGGATGGCTTCAGAGCCGTAGACCATGAAGTAGGGGGATTGCCCCGTTGGCTTGGATGGTTGAGTCCGCAGCCCCCAGAGTGCGTTGGGTAGTTCCTTGATCCACTTGCCCCCTTTTGAGTTAGCGGCGTCGTGTAGCCGCTTCTTGAGGGCATCAAGCACCATCCCATTGGCGCGCTCGACTTGTCCGTTGGCCCGTGGATGGGCGACTGAGACGTATCTGACGTCGATTCCGCTGTTCTCGCAGTACTCCCAGAACTGGTGGTTGTTGAAGTTGGACCCCAGGTCTGTGATGATGCGGTGGGGTAGCCCATAGCGGTGTACGAGTTCATCCAGAAGTCGAGTACTCGTCGCCCTTGGGGCATGTGACCGGCTTGACCTCGATCCACTTGGTGAACTTGTCGATAGCCACCGGTACCTCGTTGAATCCTCCCGGCGCAGCTTGGCGGTGGCCCAATCATGTCGAGCCCCCGGCGGGCAAAGGGCCAGGTTGGCGGTATGGTGACTAGCTTGTAGGCTGGGACGTGTTGCTTCTTGGCGAAGAACTGGCATCCTTGGCACCTTCTGACGAGTTCTTCGGCATCGCCCAGGGCTGTGGGCCAGTAGAAGGCTCGCCGGAAGGCCTTGCTGACCAGCGTGCGTGAGGACGCGTGGTTGCCGCAGACGCCCTTGTGGATTTCCTCCAAGATGTCCTTGCCTTCTTCGCGAGGGACGCACTTCATGAGTACTCCAGAAGATGCGCCTTGCTTGTAAAGCTTGTCGCCGACGAGGACGTAAGACTTGGCGCGGCGGACGAGTTGTTCGGCTGCGTTCTTGTCGGAGGGGACCTTCTGCTCGCTGAGGTAGTCGATGAAGGGTTGCCTCCGATCCACGTCGATCATCATGACCTCCCGCCCACCGGTGGGTTAGCTGGTACAGTGGTCGGTGGCGCCGGCTCCGGGATGGATGGCGCGTGAAGCTCATGGACGAAGACGCCCGCGGGTACTTGGGCGCGGGTAGATCCGAGCTTCGAGAGGACGTCCGCTGCAACGTTGTTGTCGCGGACGATGTGGTGGAACTCGAGACCATAGAATTTGTTCTCAAGCTTGCGGACTTCTAGGCAGTAGGAGTCCATGTTCTCCTTGTTGCGATCCCAGGACTTGTTGACTTGGTTGATGACCACTGCGGAGTCGCCGTAGACTAGTAGCCGCTTGATGCCAAGTGAAGCCGCGAGGCGGAGCCCGTGTAGGAGGGCTTCGTACTCGGCTTCGTTGTTTGAGACGTTCTAGAAGATCTGCAGGACGTACTTGAGTTGTTCGCCCGTTGGAGAGATCGGGGGAGTACCCCCGCGCCCGCGCCCTCGAGGTTGAGTCGGCCCGTCAAAGTACATCACCCAATGCTCGGTCGCACGGTGGGAGTAGGTAGCGGGTTCTCCCGCCACTTGCCATGAAGTCAACTAGCGCTTGCGACTTGATGGCCGTGCGTGGCTTGAAGTCGATGGTGAGGGCGCCGAGCTCGACAGCCCCACTTGGAGATTCTTCCGTGGCGTCCTCGGTTCCTTAGGATGTCGCCGAGCGGGTAGTCGGTGACGACGGAAACCGAGTACTCCTGGAAGTAGTGTCGTAGCTTCCGCGAGGTGATGAGTAGAGCGTACAGAACTCTCGCACGGGCTGGTAGCGAGCCTTGGACTCTGATAGAACCTCGCTGACGAAGTAGACCGGGCGCTGGACCGGGTAGGCGTGGCCGTCTTCCCCGCCGCTCGACAACGATGGCGAAGACCGACCACGTGGGTAGTCGCAGCTAGGTAGAGCAGTAGCTGCTCGCCCTTGTGAGGAGCCGTGAGGATTGGCGGCTTCGACAGGAAGTCCTTGAGCTGGGCAAGGGCTTGATCCGCCTCTGTTGTCCACACGAACTTCTCGTGGTGCTTGAGTAGTTTGAAGAAGGGGAGGCCCCGTTCTCCTAGCCTCGAGATGAATCTGTTCAGTGCCGCCATGCACCCCGTCAGCTTCTGGACGTCCTTGATGCTCATGGGAGCTTTCATGCTGGTGATGGCGGAGATCTTCTCGGGGTTGGCTTCAATGCCGCGTTGGCTGATGATGAAGCCGAGTAGTTTGCCCGAAGGGACGCCGAAGATGCACTTGTTCGGGTTGAGCTTCCAGCGGTACTCGTGTAGCGATGCGAAGGTCTCTTCAAGGTCGTCGATGAGGGTACTGGAGTCCCTGGTTTTGACAACCACGTCATCCACGTAGGCCTCGACGTTCTTGTTTAGTTGCCGCTTGAAGCAGGCCTGGATGGCCCGTTGATAGGTAGCGCCGGCGTTCTTTAACCCGAATGACATGGTCGTGTAGCAGTACGCGCCAAACGGGGTGATGAACGCGGTCTTCTCCTGGTCTTCCTCCTTGATTGCGATCCGGTGGTACCGGAGTAGCGATCGAGGAAGCAGAGCGAGTCTCGCGCCCGCCGTGGAGTCGATGACTTGATCAATCCGCGGCAACCCGAAGGGGTCCTTGGGGCAGTGCTTGTTGAGGTCGGTGTAGTCGACGCACATCCTCCACTCGTTCGAGTTCTTCTTGCGGACGAGGACAGGGTTGGCAAGCCACTCAGGATGGAAGACCTCTCTGATGAAGCCAGCTGCTAGTAGCTTGGCGAGCTCCTTCTTGATGGCGTCTCGTCTGTCGTCGGCAAAACGTCGGAGGTGTTGTCGCTTGGGGGTGGCCTTTGGATCGACGTTGAGGCAGTGCTCAATCAGCTCCCTGGGCACTCCTGGCATGTCCGCTGGCTTCCACGCGAAGATGTCGCGGTTAGCCCGGAGGAAGCTGATGAGCGCGTCTTCCTATTTGGGGTCGAGGCCGGCCCCGATGGTGGTGGTCTTGTTGGGGTCGCCTGTTCCGAGGTCGACCGTCCTGACGAGTACCTCCTCAGGTGGCTGAGGCTTGTTGGTGCTGTCAGACTTCTCTGGGATGTCGAGTTCGCTCGTGGCGAGCTTCTTCGACGCGGCGTAGACCTCCATCATTGCGTTGGGTACTTGGTTCGTGGAAGCGATCACCACGGCCTCTGTATCGCAGTCGTGGGAGATCTTCAAGTCCCCTTGGAGGGAGAGTACGCTAGCTGGACTTGGCATTTTGAGTACCAAGTAGGTGTAGTGGGGCACCGCCATGAACTTGGCGATGGCCGGTCTGCCGAGGATGGCGTGGTAGGAAGTCTCGAAATCCGCAACCTCGAACTTGATGTACTCGGTGCGGTAGTTATCCCGAGACGCCCCGAAGGTAACTGGCAGTACCACTGAGCCCAGTGGGATAGCCGCGTTGCCTGGGACGATGCCGTAGAAAGGCACGCTGCCCTTGGTGAGCATGGGGTGATGTCGAGGTTCATCTTCTTCAAGGTTTTGGTGAACAGGACGTTGAGCCCGCTTCCACCGTCGATGAGCACCTTGTTGAGCTTGGAACCCGCCACTGTTGGCTTCAGGACGAGGGGAAATCGTCCTGGTTCGGAGAAGTTGGTCCATTGGTCCGCGCGGGAGAAGGTGATGGGTGTCTCTGACCACCTGAGAGGGGTCATAACCGCTGGCTCGATGGACATCACTTCACAACGGGTAGCCTTCTGCTCCCGCCTGCTGGGTAGTCCGCCGAAGAGGACGTTGACGGTCTTCTCGGGTTCTTGGAAGTCGTTGTCGTCGCCGTCCTTCTTCTTGTTCTTTTGATCGTGAGGGTGCGGTGGCTCCGGCGTATCCTTGAGTGCATGCCTGAGCTGGTAGCACTGCTCGGTAGTGTGGTTGCCGTTTGGATGCCACGGGCACTTCTCCTTCAGCAGGTCCTTGAACCCGCCGGAATTCTTCTTCGAGTTCCCTTTCTGAGTGCGCTGGATAGCCGCGACAGTGTTGTCTGGCTTGCGCTTGCGGTTGGAACCCGAGTAGTTGTTGTTGTTGTTGTTGTTGTTGCGGCCGCCTTGGTTTGCATTGCTGCGCCGCCGCCGCCCCGGTTCTCGCTTGGACTTGCCGCGGATGGCGTCGTACTTGGCGTTGGCCTTGTCCTCTTCATCCGCCCGAGACGTGATCATGTCCTTGAGGTGGGGAATGGACCCGGGGCGGCGACGACCGAAGTCCTCGAAGGTGCGGCGATGGTAGAGCCCGTCCGGAAGAGGTCGATGACCTCCTTGTCGGTGACGTCCACGACGGTAGCGCGCTTGTCGAAAAAGCGGCGCATGTACTTGCGGAGGGTCTCGCCTTGTTCCTCGCTTGATCATGGCAAGGTCCATGCGAGTACCCGAACGGCCCATGGCGCCCGCGAAGTTGCTTGTGAACCGCTCCTTCGGCTGGTCCCACTTGTCGATCGAGTGCTTGTCCGGCCGACTCGAGCCATGTGAGTGGAGCTTGGTCCGGACGAAGGGGAAGTAGAGGCACTTGGTGTCGCCGTTGCCGCCGCCGTTCTCGATGGAGAGGGCGTAGCATCGGAGCCACCGGATGGGATCCTGCTTCGCGTCGTACTTGGTGATCCCCAAAGGCTTGAACTTGTCGGGGAGGAGCGAGGTTGCGAAGCCGGGGTGAGAAGGCGGGGAAGTCGTCGCCTTCGGCGGCGGTGGTCGACTTCTTCGCCGCAACTCCTCAATCCTGCGGCGAGCATCGTACCCGCCATGAGAGGCGCCGGAGGTGTGGGCGTGCGCGTGACCACGGCCGCCGCGGCCGCCGCCGCCTCCGGCCTCTTCTCGTTGGCCCCGTGGTTGGAGCTGCCGCCGTCGCTGCCGCCGCCGTCAGGGTCGTTACCGCCGCCACCGGCCGGAGCACGGTGGGGAACGACTTCTCGGTTGCCTTGGTCTTGTCGTGAAGGTCCGCCGGCGTTGGAGCGGCGGCGGTTTGGATCAGCCGGGAGGTCAGCTCGAGTACGGTTGGGGCCAGGGTCGGTGCTACGACTAGTAGCTTCATTGTCGCGGGGTTTGGCTGGGAGAGGTTGGTTGACTCTGTTGTCGACCCGCATGAAGTAGGCGTCTTCAGCGAGCTTGGCGATGACCTCTCCAGCGCGTATGCCCTGAGCCTGACGCGCGATCGCTGTGATCGACATGAGGCACTGCTCAGGGGTGGTGTGTACTCTGCTCTCGACCGCCTCGAGAGCTTCCGCAAGGTTGCGGATGGGAAGGTTGTCTCTGAGCCGCCGGCGCCGTTCGCTGCGCTTCCTGTTGCGCTCGCGTCGGGCGTCCCTGTTGGCGACGGTCTCGTCTGCGGGTGCATTGGCAGACAGCTCGTCTGCGGAGATGTCCTCCAGGTACCTGTCTTCAGCCGTGCCTGAGGGTCCTGGAGTTTCGCCAGCAGCCATGAAGACTTGGCGATCGGGGGTACCCAAGCTGGACTCAGAGGGAGCCACCTCAGTAGGTGTGTTTGAGTCGGCCGGGGCCGGTGGTGTTCCCTCCGGAACGGTAGTGAGTCGATGTAAGCGACGTAGCGTGAGTCCTCCTTTGCCGAGGTCGGCGAGGCTTGCGGTCCGGCCGATGAGACGTATCTTCCGCCGGCGTCGATCTTATAACCGGCTCGAGGCCGGCCCCCGACAAGGGAAGTTCAGCGGAGTCGTCTTCGGACTCGGGCTCCTCAGGGTCCGACCCGAAGTCGAACTCGTAATCCGGGTTCGAGAAGAACTCGGAGAGAGGGCTGGAGTCTGAGATGTGGTCGGGGACGGTGTCGGAGTCCAAGTTGTACTCGGTTACGGGCTCCTTGCCGGCCCGGCGTGGAGTAGGAGCCTCCGTGCGGGCCCAGCTGGGGACGCGTGGGCCACGCACGGAGCGCTGGCGTGGTGAAGGGGCCGCCTGCGATGGCTGGGCAGCCGGCTCGCATGCGATGGCCCATTGCGACGTCGGGTTCGAGTTGGAGACGGACTCGAGCTCGAAGTCAGCGTGGATGTTGGAAAGCGAAATTTCGCCGAACTTGCCGGCGAGTTCGCCTGTGACAACTTCGGGAAGCGTCACAAGGCTCCGTCCTCGAGTCGGGGGCTACATGATCGAGCGGCGCCGGAAGGAGCCCGCGCCATCGCAGTGCGGACCCGGTGCGCCGAAGACGAAGGTGTCGCCACGGTTGAAGGCGACGGTTGGCTTGATGTGAACGGAAGCCGTCGAGTTCGCCATGTGATCTCGAGCGAGAGCCCCTACCTGGCGCGCCAGCTGTCGGTGTTTTAGACCGGCAACCTACTACGGGGGAGTACCCGAAGTAGATGAATGTGACTCGCCGAGATCGGTAACTCGAAGGAAGAGACACGTGGCACACAATTTAGACGAGTTCGGGCCGCGAGGTGCGTAATACCCTACGTCCCGTATGCTGCGTAGCTCTGGATTCATAGGGCACGATTACAAGATGGTGCAATAGTGCGCCGTGGGTTGTATGAGATGAGATTGGATGAGGGGATCGGTCCCTGCCTCGCCTTATATAGTCCGGGAGGCAGGGTTACAAGTCGGAGTAGGAAGAGAGTACTAGTCGAGTACGTCTAGGAGTCCTCTGCACAGTGCGGAACATGCACAACTTCCTAACTGAGTACTACTCCTGTGTAGTCCTTGTGCTCCACGCCTTCAGGTGCCGTGTAGCGCAAGCCGGGTAGTCCCAGGGGCCCACCGAGTAGTCGGTCCTGGTACCCACCGAGGTAGTGGGCCCGGGGAGGTCCATACGACATTGGCGTCTTCAGCGAGCTTGGCGATGACCTTTGCGGCGCGAATTCCCTGAGCCTGGCGTGCCATCGCTGTGATCGACATGAGGCATTGCTCAGGGGTAGTGTGTACTCTGCTCTCGACCGCCTCGAGAGCTTCCGCAAGGTTGCGAATGGGGAGGTTGTCTCGGAGACGCCGGCGCCGTTCACTGCGCTTCCTGTTACGCTCACGTCGAGCGTCCCTGTTGGCAGGCATCTCGTCTGCAGGTGCGTCAGTAGATAGCTCGTCTGAGGAGATGTCTTCAAGGTACTTGTCTTGAGGCGTCCCTGAAGGTCCTGGAGTATCGCCGTCAGCCATGAAGACTTGGCGATCAGGGGTGCCAAGGCTGGACTCAGAAACCACCACCTCAGTTGGGGTGTTCGAGTCAGCTCGGGCAAGTGGTGTTCCCTCCTGGAACGGGAGCGAGTCGATGTAGGCGACGTAGCGTGAGTCTCCGCTTATCAGGTTAGCGGGCTTGCGGCCTGGCCAGTAGACGAATATCCTGGCTGGTGTGGACGTTATAACCAGCCCAGAGGCCGGCCCTAATAAGGGATGCTCAGTAGAGTTGTCCTCGGACTCGGGATCTCTGGGTCCGACCCGAAGTCGAACTCGTATGCGGAGTCCGAGTAGAACCCGGAGAGGGGGTTGGAGTCTGAAGCGTGGACGGGGGCGGTGTCGGAGTCCGAGTTGTACTCGGGTACGGGCTCCTTGCCGGCCCGGCGCGAAGGAGCCTCCGTGCAGGCCCTACTAAGGTTGCGGGGACCACACGTGGAGCGCTCACGGAGGTGGTGGGACCACATGCGATGGCTAAGTAGCCGGCTCGCATGCGATAGCCCATGGAGACGTCGAGTTCGAGTTGGAAGCGGACTCGAGCTCGAAGTCAGCGTGATGGTCGAAGAGCGAAATTTCGCCGAACTTGCCGGCGAGTTCGCTTGTGACAAATTCTGGAAGTGTCACGAAGCCGGTCTCCAGGTTGGGTGGCATGGTGAGGCGGCGCTGGAAGGATCCTGCGCCGTCAGCAGTGCAGACCCAAGCGCCGAAAATGATGGTGTCTCCGCGGTTGAAGGAGACGGTTGGCTTGAAGTAGACAGGAGCCGTCGAGTTTGCCATGTGATCTCCGGCGAGGGCCCCTACCTGGCGCGCCAGCTGTCGGTGTTTTAGACCGGCAACCTACTAAGGGGAGTACCTGAAGTATATGAATGTGGCCTCGTCGAGATCGGTAACTCGAAGGAAGAGACACGTGGCACACAATTTAGACAGGTTCGGGCCGCGAGGTGTGTAATACCCTACGTCCTGTATGTTGCGTAGCTCTGGATTGATTGGGTACGATTACAAGATGGTGTAATTGTATGCCGTGAGATGAGATGATGTAGAGAGGGGTCCCTGCCTCGCCTTATATAGTCCGGGAGGCAGGGTTACAAGTCGGAGTAGGGAGAGAGTACTAGTCAAGTACGTCTTGGAGTCTTCCATACAGTGTGGGACATGTACAGCTTCCTAACCGAGTACTTCTCCTCTATAGTCCTTGTGCTCCACGCCATTAGGTGCCGTGTAGCGCAAGCTGGGTAGTCCCAGGGGCCCACCGAGTAGTCGGTCCTGGTACCCACCGAGGTAGTGGGCCCAGGGAGGTCCATACGACATGAGGGCCAATGTGGACGTGCTCCCCGGTGAGTCCATCGATACCTTGTATCAGAGGTTCACGGTGGTTGTGAACAACATGAGGGCCAATGTGGACGTGCTCCCGTACAATGATCATGATAGAGCGGTCAAGTCTTACACTCTTTGGATCGTACGATTTGGGGTGGAAAGTTCGAGGCCATTGTGGAGTTAGAGAAGTATGACACTCTGACGGTGAATGAGCTGTTCTCGAAGCTCATGTCGGCTGAGGTGGATAGGGGCATGACTGTCAAGCTCAAGGGTCCGACTGATTCCCATAGTCTTGCCGTCGTTGGTGGTTCGAAAGGAAAGGCTAACACTAACCCATCCACCAGGATGTTCTTTTTGTCTTCCTTGATGTCTATGCCAGATGAGGAGTTCGATGTGCTTGGAGAGGATGAGCTGGCGCTGCTGACAAAGGAGGTTCGAGAGGCTGCACGAGAACCGGGTGAACATGAGGAGGAACACGAGGACATGCTTCCAGTGCGGCAAGCTGGGACACTTCGTCGCCGATTGCCCGGAGAAGGTCGAGAATAAGGACGGCTACAAGCACAAGTCAAGGACGGATGGCAAGTACCGGTCGAGGCGCAACCACAAGAGCAAGCAAACAAACAAGTACAAGGACGAGCGACGATCGAGGAAGAAGGAGAGTCAAGGCAGGGCCCGAGCGATGGTGGGAGCACGCGACGTCGACTCCAGTTCCGCGTACTCCACCACGAGCTCGAGCAGTAGTGAAGACGAAGGTGATAGTCGCAAGAACAAGAAGTCATCCAAAAATCTGAGCGGGCTGAGCTGCTTCGCGAGAGATGGCTTCGGCACCATGGCGCTGAGCTCCGGCAGCAAGAAGAGCACACAGAGCGACTCGGACTCTGATTCCGACGACGAGGTGTGTGATGAACTTCCCTTCTTGCGCCAGGAGAATGAGAGGCTTGGATCTTTTCTTGATAACCGTGATGACATGCTTAGAGAGGCCAAGAGAATGAGAAAAGAGCTTAGGGCTTCACTCGAGGATGCTAGGACTAGAGTGGCTGAGCTAGAGACACAGGTGCTTGATAGCAAGCTTGAGATTGATTCCCTCAAGGCTAGCCCTGTTATTTCGGATGAGGTTGACTGTGCTGATAGCTCCATCTTGCTTTGTTTAAGAAGAAGCATGCCTCCAAGTGTGAGGAACTAGATGTGCTTAGGGTTGAAGTGGCTGAGCTTAAGTCTAGACCTGCTTTGCTAGGTGCCTGCACTTCTTGCCCTGTTTTGCATGCTAAGATTGATAAGATGTATGCTTACACTAGTTCTCTTGAGGCTAAGCTGAAAGAACCCATGCCTACATCATGCTCTACCTGTGAAATGCATGCTTTGAAAAATTTGGAACTTGCACATTATGTTGATCGTTTGCAGGATGAGAATGATGAGTTGAGAAAGTTGATGGGTTGGTTGTCAGGTCATGAGCCTCAGTTGAGGATGATGATTGAGGCGTTTAAGAGGTAGGATGGTGGGGGACTTGGGGCAAACAAGGTTGGTGAGGGAAGTGGAGAGAATATCCCAGAGCCACCAAAAACCCACCACAAAAATGATTTCCCTCCAAAACCTAACCATCTTAGGAACCGACTAAACACAACCCCAGCTCCACCCGTGTTTCCTACACCCAGAAATGATCTCCAAAAGCCTATCAAGTTTGTGAGCACTTCGGGGAAAGTGTTCTTTGGGAAGGAAAGTGAGAAGGCTAGAGAAGGGAAACCGGTTGAGGAGTTGAGTGGAGAGAAACCAAGTGAGCAGCCACAACCCAAGCTTAAGCTTGTGAGATTCCATTGTGGCTATTGTGGGAGAGATGGCCATAAGGATGAGTTTTTCTTCAAGAGGAAGCGAGAGGAGAGAATGGTAAAGGACTGGGCTAACAAGGACAAGTACCACCCTTCTGATGGTGTACTTGAGCCTCGTGTGCAGATGCCCAAGGCCAAGGCGAGTGTGAGGACAGTTCGGGCTCGGGGAGAGCGGAAGGCTGTTGGAGGTGCTGCTGCCCAGGTCACACCGGTCAGACCGGTGTGGGGCACCGGTCAGACCGGTGCAGACCTGGATAAGCAGCAGTTTGGGTTTCGTGCTCATATAGGTGCGAGGGTTGTTTCTGGAGGTCGTGGTACTGTTGGTTGGGCTGGAGAGTTTGCAGGAGGTCAGGTGGCTAGGCATTCTCCCCCTTGAGTTCACTACGGGGATGGGAGGAGTCGTAGCTTTGAGAAGGAGAGGAGGGACGTTCCACGGTTCTTCTTTCGTGGTTTTGGTCCTCCTCTAGGCAGACAGGGGTGGTTCCCTCTAGGTGGTTACCATGGTGGTGTTCGTGGAGGTAGCTTTGGTAGGAGAGATGTTTTGGTTGGTGCTAACCCCACTTTCGAGCAAATGGCTCAGCACTGGTTTTACTCTTATGGTACTAACCTCAGTGCTGAGTCGTTTGTTCGCTCACGTGCTCATTTTCGAATTTCAAGTGGGAGACTTGAAGAACATTTGGTTGATTGACTCCGGTTGCTCGAGGCATATGATCGGAGACAGGGGTGGTTCTCAAGTCTCGTCCCGGTGGTGACAAAGAGGTACATCACCTTTGGGGACAATGGGCGTGGGCATGTGCTTTCAGAAGGTGAGATCAGAGTGAGTGACACGATCACTCAAAGGCGTGTTGCTCTTGTTCAGTCGCTGGGGTACAATTTGCTTTTTGTGTCCCAGTTGTTGGATGAGGGTTTTGAGGTGTTGTTTTGGCCAGGTGGCTCTCGGATTTTGGACTCTCGAGAGGACCTTGTCTGTATGGTCGTTCCCGAGGGTCAGGTGTTTCGTGCTGATTTTTCTTAGTCTTCGGGTGTGGAGCGTTGTTTCTTGGCTGGTTCTTCGAGTGAGTCGTGGAAGTGGCATAGGAAGTTGGGTCACTTGAGCTTTGACCTTTTGTCTCGCTTGAGTAAACTCAATTTGGTCCAAGGATTGCCACGGTTGAGGCTTGAGAGATAGTTGGTTTGTGCGCCGTGTAGGCATGCCAAGATGGTAGCCTCTTCTCACCCGCCTCTCACCGATGTGATGACTGAGCGTCCATGCGAGCTGCTCCATATGGACCTTGTTGGCCCAGCTCGTGTGCGATCGTCGGGTGGGAAGTGGTATGTCCTTGTTGTGGTGGACGACTATTCTCGGTATGCGTGGATGTTCTTTCTCGAGGATAAGGGGGAGACGTTTGGTTTTGTTCGAGATCTAGTCTTGAGGTTGAGGAACGAGAGGCACAGAGATGCCATACGAGCAATCCGCAGTGATAATGACTCGGAATTCAGAAACTCTCGTTTTGAAACCTTTTGCCATGACTTGGATCTTGAGCACCAGTTTTCGAGTCCGTATACGCCTCCCCAGAATGGCGTGGTGGAAAGGAAGAACAGGACCTTGTGTGAGATGGCTCGGACGATACTTGATGAGCATAGGACTCTGAGGAGGTATTGGGTTGAGGCGGTGAATACTGCGTGCTATGTGTCAAACAGGATCTACCTCAGAGTGCACAAGAAGAAAACATGCTATGAGTTGATGCATGGTCGCACACGCAAGGTGAGTCACTTCCATGTCTTTGGTTGCAAGTGTTTCATTCTGAACAAAGGCAAGAAGTTGGATAAGTTTGAGGCTAGGTCTGTTGATGGTATTTTCTTTGGTTATGCATCTCATTCTAGAGCATATCGTGTGCTCAATCTTGAAACTAACCAAATCATGGAGACTTGCGCGGTAACCTTCGACGAGACAGAGCCACGTAGTCAGGTTGTCTTTGAGTGTGCAGGTGATGATGAGCTTGGCGAGGAGATCTTTCAAGAGAAGGAGCATGAACACGGAGACGATGAAGATGGCGGTGTGGTGCCCCCGGCTGAACATGTACCCACTACTTCGACTACGGTGGTGGACGGACCCTCTCCAACACCTACGATGACAAATCAAGAACGGGGCGAAGCTGATGTTGAGGGGGAGGTAGCATCGAGGCGAGAACCTCCCCGGCGAGTACAAGTGGATCATCCAGCTTCGAGGATCATCGGCGACATGAATGAATGCACTACACGGTCGAGGGTTCGAAACAATTCTCATTTTGCTCATGCTGCATGTGTTGCTACTTTTGAGCCCAAAGACATTGGATACGCACTATCTGATCACAATTGGGTTAATTCGATGCATGAGGAGTTGGAGAACTTTGAGAGGAATCAGGTTTGGGAGTTGGTTGACCCTCCCCCAGGGTGTAAGCTGATTGGTACAAAGTGGGTGTGGAAGAACAAAGAGGGAGAGAAAGGTGAGGTTGTGAGAAACAAGTCGAGGCTTGTTGCTCAGGGGTTCAGTCAGAAGGAGGGGATCGACTACGAGGAGACCTTTGCTCCCGTAGCCCGTTTGGAGGCGATAAGGATCCTTCTAGCCTTTTTCATGGCTAAAGGGTTCAAGTTGCACCAAATGCATGTGAAGAGTGCTTTTCTGAGTGGTGTGTTGGAGGAAGAAGTGTATGTGAGGCAACCTCCGGGGTTTGAGAGTGAGAAGTACCCCCACCGGGTGCAAGTTGAGGAAGGCGCTGTATGGGTTGAAGCAGGCGCCTAGAGCTTGGTATGGTAGGTTGAGGGGGTTCTTGTTTAAGAGAGGTTTTGAGATGGGGAAGGTCGATCAGACCTTCTTTCTACTGAGGCAGAGCAGAGATATCCTGATTGTGCAGTTGTACGTGGATGATATTGTCTTTGGTGGCTTGTCTAACTCTCTTGTTGCAAAGTTTGCAGAGGATATGAGCAGGGAATTTGAGATGAGCATGATGGGCGAGTTGCAGTTCTTCCTCGGGCTACAAATCAAGCAATCAAAGGAAGGAACATTTGTGCACCAAGCTAAGTACACCAAGGACATTGTGTAGAAGTTTAAGATTGAGGATTCCAAGGCTATGACGATGCCGATGAGTACGACTACAGCTCTTGATGCGGACGAGCAAGGTGAACATGTGGACCAGAAAGAGTACCGGAGCATGATCGGGTCACTACTCTACTTGACGGCGACGAGGCCGGACATCCAGTTCTCGGTATGTCTGTGCGCTCGTTTTCAAGCGTCTCTGAGGACTTCGCATCGGCAAGCGGTGAAGCGAATTTTTAGGTACTTGCGTCACACTCCCGACTTCGGCCCTTGGTACTCCGCGTCCTCTTCTTTGGCGCTTCATGGTTTTTCAGACGCGGATTTTGCCGGGTGTCGGTTGGATAGGAAGTCCACTTTTGGGACTTGCCAGTTTTTGGGTTCCTCTTTGGTGTCTTGGTCTTCCCGCAAATAGTTAAGTGTTGCTCAATCCACTACCGAGGCCGAGTACGTTGCCACTGCTAGTTGTTGCTCTTAGCTCCTTTGGATTTCTTACACCATGAGTGACTTTGGTGAGGAGTATACCCATGTCCCACTGTTGACGGATAAAAGACGTATCCCTCTACTATCCGCAAGCGTACGGACCCCACACCTTTTTCACCACGGGATTCCCAAGGTTCTTGTCAATCCGCGGAGCAAGGGGATTACAAGCGTTCGATCAACAACGACACACTAGCTACTAAAACCCTAACTACTATTATACTAGAAAACAACTAAACTCACTAGAGAGAATGATTAAGACATCAAGGTAGAAGACACTCGCCCACGGGTCTACGATACTAGAGCATGCAATCGCTTAAAGACATGGAAAACCAATCTAATCTATCGGGGTTGTGACCACGGTTTCGCCCTTTCCCTCCTCTCGTACTTATTGAATGGATCCAAGGAAGCATTGAGGCCTTACTCCCTTTACGGCATGGTAGCGAACCTTAAGCATGAAAGCATATTCAACACAAGATGATAGATAGATAATCCGACAAAGTGCGATTACATCTCAATATCGATTACAACCCATGGACGAATGAGAAGATTGCCCCATCAAGGTGCTGATCATGGCACTGTTGATCATGGTTTCCCTTTCGCCGGTGTCTTCCTTCTTCTCCACGAGAGGGTGCTTCCTTCGAGTGGTTGATCTCCCACCGGAGATCCTCCTCCTCTCTCTCTAGCTTGAGGATGGCCTTCTGGTGCGAATGACTCCTCTCTTCGGTGTTGGTGGCGCCTCGGGGCTTTTAGGGTTGAAGATCCTTCGAGGGCAAGGAAAACGGGACCGAACCGGTGCCAGAACTGGGCTGGGCCGGCCGGCCTGGGCCGGCCGGCCCAGGCCCAATTCGGCCCGGTTCGGTCGCTCCTTTTGGTCCGTGGGTCCTCGTGCACTTATGTACTTTGCCCCCTCCACTTGCATGATTTTGATGTTGTTATCCTCGCGTCCAAGATGGAGGCTCTCTTTGCATGAAGTTTGATCTTTTACGCTTCAATCTTCGGGGGTGTTCCTCGTAGCACTTCGGTCCTCGCCACCATTGGAAGTGATTTCATCAAGCTCATGAACACGAACAAGACTCCGTAAATGCTCCATTGAACTTGTTGCGAATCAGTCCTTTATGTCTATGTTTTCCTACATAAACACAACACTTCCAAATGCATGCACAAAGATGAACTTGTTATATGATTAGTGTGCCTAGTGGCGGGTTAGTTCCATAATCAAATCCAAACCAAAGTGTAATGAACATGCTAGGTGCACCAAAATACACCGTCAACATCTCCCCCACACTTAGCTCTTGCTCGTCCTCGAGCAAGTACTCATAAAAGAATTTCGTCCAAGGTGTGTAATCGTGTATCACTAATCCTCCTTCACAAGTTAGTCAATCCTTTCATCTTTAATACATAAACACAAAGTAATGATAATCAAACATAAACATGGGCATTTAGAACTTTTACCATGTCAAGTTTTACCCCACAACTCAAACTTTTCACTTGAAGTCTTCAATTTCAGCCATGCTTACTTCTTTACTTCCATCGGAGGGTTTTTATGATTTTCAAAACAAAAATTCCTGCAACAAGTATTAGGCAAAAAACTTTCTCCAAGCTCTCTCAAGTCACTCATATGAAGTGGCTATCCTAACCAAATTTTATAAAACTCTCACCTCCCATTAATCTCTCACATATCACGTAAAGTGGAGCTATAGGTAGGGCTAGCGCAATCAACACAAGTATTGTCAAACTAAGAACTTCCTCTAATGGTTGTCTACCTTTCAAAGCCAATGATCATGAGAATTAACCATATGTAGGGATATCAAGGATGAGAAGATTTAGAATGGTGGACATGTGCAAGGGCAAAAGAAAATTGTGACTACAAGGCACCAATGATGTCCTCGTTGTCGGATTGCACATGGTTGGAAATAGAGTAAAAGTTTCGTCTCACAATCAACGTGACACCCTTCCTTACACTTTATTTTTTTTTCTTTTCTTTCACTTGATCCATCCCTCTCATATCTTCATTGCTACCTCATCTTTTTTTTCTCTTTTTCTTTTTCTTCTTTCATTCACATATGATTTTTCTTTCTTTCTTTCTTTCTTTCTTTTCCATACACATACTTTTTCTCTTTATTTTTCTCTCTCTTGACAACTTTTCAAAGCTTTCAATTCTCTCTTTCCTCGCATGCATACAATCTGAAATTTTAAATAAATCATGCTAGAGACAAGACGAAACTTTGAAAATAGGTTGTGTTCAAGGAATACGATGTACAAAAGAGATGTATAGGGTTGGGTATGGAATTCGGCGATATACGTGACTTCCGTTGTGAAAGTCACATTACCGAATATATGACGAGGCTAGCAACAAAAGATAAGCACAAGGACATGATCATTGCTCGAAATTAAAACTCACCAAGAGAGAAGGGTCCTAGCCTAACTCATCGTGCTAATCACACTTATGGTGGAGCGAAAAAAATAAACTTGGCTTTGGATATGAATTTTTTTCTTACTCTCAACTTGGAAAAAGAGGTTTTGCTAACCTTTGTTACAAGGGTTTTAAGATAATTTTCAGAACTGAAATCCTCCAATTTTTAGCATCGAACATAGCACAGCTAACATGTGAAGCTCAAGATCGAAGTGCGGTATGGGTACTTTAAGTAGTAGCGATTCCACTAAGCACCACGGTAAACGTTTTTCAAACCACATACTTGTGTTCATATGTCAAGAATCGAAGATTAAACAAACAAGTAAATAAAGATAAGCAATACATAAAATACAAAGATATATATAAAGACTCTTTTTATTTGGTTTTCTTGACTCAACACTAATTTAAGACACTTGCAAAAATTTTAAAACACACTCAAAAACTAAAGACTCAATAAAACACTAAGACTCTTGTACGAAGATTAAACCGAACCTAAACTTGAAGTTCAAAAGCTAAGGCTAGCGAGCTAGCTCTCCCCCACACTTAAAACATACGACGTCCTCGTTGTATCTTGCAAAAATCCTAGGGGGAAAACTAGATCTAATGGTACTTCAAGCAAGTATTGCACCACTTGCCTCTTATGTTTCCAACCATGTCGAAAAGTTTGCGCACATTGCGGTTAAGGAACCTGTAGTCATCTTCAACTACGCGCTCCAAGTCCTCCATACGCCGCTTCATCGCTTCCATGGCTTGGAGACATTCGTCGGCCGACGTGTAGAGATCCGCGATGGATTGACGGCAAGCTCGACAACACATCGGATGCAATCCAAAGGGGTCGTCGTCGCCATAATCTCCACCATCGTCACCACCGTCGTTGCCCCCTCCATTGTCGTCGCCTTCGTTGCCATCGGTGCCGTCGCCGTTGGGGCCTTCGGGAGTCCTTTCCTTGGTCTGCTCATCCCAATCATCATCATCTCTACCGGCGGCCGCCCACGAGCTCGGCTACGATCGTCAGAGTAGTCGCTATCCCCATAATCCTTAGGCTCTGGTGACACCTCCTTGTAGTCTTTGCGCTTGATGCCTTGGATGCGTGCCGACCTTCGGACGGGTGTAGGGACCTTCTCTCCTTCGACGGTGTTGCGAGATGCAAGAGCTCCGGTCGGGACACGTCCTCCGCAACAGATGCGTGCGGTCCTCTTGACGGGTAGCTTGAGCTCGCATCGCATCGCCTCCTCCATCGATGGCTTCTTGGCTTCTAGCTTCAACTCCAAGCTCCTTGGGGTCACAATGGCTGCTACAAGGGTGCAAAATATTGCTTGAAAGGTTTGATCCTCGAGCTCCCAATTCGGCCAAATAAATAGTCCTGAGAGAAAAGCCCTGGGAACCTTATTTTCCTTTTTTACACTTCCCTTAAAATTTTCTGACCAAACAAGGAAGTCAAAAAGGAGCAATTCGGGCGAAATTCGGCGTCACCGGACGTCGGGCCCCTCGGGGCCGGTCCGCGGGGCCGGCCGGCCCACCCCTCGGGGGCGGGCCGGTCCGGTTTTAGCACACCGCCCTATTTTTTCTTCCTTAGCCCATGGGAAAAAGTTGGCCCAAGTAAATCTTCGCGAAAAACTCCGTAAAACTAAAAGAAAAATTATTTACGAAGTTGATGCCTTGTTTTTCGTCCTAGGCGGGACGTTCGGGCTCTTCCTCCTTGGTGAAGACGTCAACATGGTGAAGGGGCACGACATCGGGTTCGTAGTAAACCTTAAGCCGCTGTCTATTCACCACAAATTGATCGCCGTTTATATCCATAATGGTTACCGCTCCGTTGGAGAACACCGAATGCACAACATAAGGTCCATCCCACTTGCTTTGCAATTTCCCCTTTCCGAAGGTTTTAAACCTCGAATTGTAGAGGAGGACCTTATCTCCTTCTTTAAATTCTTTTTTCTTCAATCTTTTATCATACCACCTTTTGATTCTCTCCTTGTATATGCTTGCGTTTTCATATGCCTTCAACCTCAACTCCTCTAGCTCGCTTATTTGAATTCTTCGTTTCACCACCGCGGCATCAAGATCAAGGTTCATCTCTTTAATTGCCCAATAGGCTTTATGTTCCAACTCAACCGGAAGGTGGCAAGCTTTTCCATAGATGAGTTGATAAGGGGTCATACCTATCAGTGTTTTAAATGCCGTTCGATAAGCCCATAAAGCTCCGTTTAATTTCTTTGACCAATCCTTGCCTCCCTTCTCTATGGTTTTGTTGAGTATGCTTTTTAATTGCCTATTTGACGTCTCCGCTTGTCCGTTGGTTTGTGGGTGATAGGCCGTGGAGACCCTATGCTCAATTCCCAACTTGGACAAGCACTTTTTGAAGTTCTTCCCAGTGAAATGAGTTCCTACATCACTTATCAAGATTCTCGGTGTACCGAAATGGGGAAAAATCACGTTCTTGATCATAGTGATGGACTCCTCTGTGGAAGCTTTACGACATGATATAGCCTCTACCCACTTGGATACATAATCAACTATAACAAGGATGTACTCGAATCCAAATGAATTTTTAAAAGGCCCCATGAAGTCTATGCCCCATACATCGAATATGTCGATTTGTAAGTTGTATTTCAAAGGCATAGAATTTCTTTGAGAGATGTTTCCGGTTCTTTGGCATTCGGGGCATGATGCAACATATCTTTTAGTATCTTCATGCATCTCCGGCCAATAGAATCCGCTCGACCATACTTTTGCTTCGGTTCGAAAATGGCTATAGTGTCCACCGTACTCCGCCGAGTGGCACTTTCTCAAAATCTCTCCCCTTTCTTCTCTTGGCACACATCTTCTCATTACTCCATCATTGCCAAGTTTGAAGAGGTAAGGTGCATCCCAAAAATATTTCTTACTTTCGGAGATTATCTTCCTTTGAGTGTTTTTATCTAAATGATCGAGGGGCATCTTTCGAATTGCTCGAATGATGTCGATCATCCAAGTATCTTTATCAAGCACTCTATAGAGGTGGTCATCTCTCATGTTATCTTCTATGGGCTCTTTATCATCTTGTCCACGATTCATCCTAGACAAATGATCGGCCACAACATTTTCCATCCCCTTTTTATCACGAATCTCAACATCAAACTCTTGGAGAAGAAGGATCCAACGAATCAAACGTGGTTTAGCTTCCTTCTTAGCCAAGAGATACTTGATGGCTGCGTGATCGGTGTAAACAATGACCTTCGAGTTCACGATGTAAGATCTGAATTTTTCGAAAGCGAATACCACCGCTAGCAACTCCTTTTCCGTAGTGGCATAATTTAATTGTGCCCCACTAAGAGTTTTGCTAGCATAGTAAACGGCGTGAACTCGGCCTTCCTTTCTTTGACCCAAGACCGCGCCTACGACGTAGTCACTTGCGTCACACATGATCTCGAAAGGTTGGCTCCAATCCGGAGAGGTTGGATGATGGGAGCACTCACCAATGCATTTTTCAAGGTCGGAATGCCGCTAGACACTTCTCATCAAAGTCGAAAGCCACATCCTTTTGAAGAAGGTGCGTTAAAGGCTCAGTGATCTTTGAGAAGTCCTTTATAAATCTTCTATAGAATCCGGCATGGCCTAGAAAGCTCCTTAAGGACTTAACATCCGTAGGAGGTGGGAGTTGCTCAACCGTCTCTACCTTAGCCTTGTCCACTTCAATTCCTCTCTCGGATATAACATGTCCGAGCACTATGCCTTGCTTAACCATGAAGTGGCACTTTTCCCAATTTAAAACCAAATCTACCTCCGCACACCTTGTAAGGACCTTTTCTAACATGTATCTATTTGGAGATGCTAATAGACATCTCCCCTGAGACGAGGCATCTAGATCTTCTAAAATAACATTAAAATGTTCTTGTAGAAATAAACTCATCCTTGGAGAAAACTCATCTCGATCTGAAAAATAAACTCAAATCTGTCTATAAAAAACCCCGAATCCCTTGAACCCAAATGTATGAGTACTATAAAACAATCACCACACACCACAAAACATGGTTGTTTTCTACCTACATAAACTGAGCACGGGCATGGTTGTCCTGACTGAAACTATCGATCCATCTAACGATGCAAATTGGAAACTAATTGAATCTATCACCTATGAATTGTGCAAACGCTAACAATCATGGCTGAATCCAAATGTCCCTTCAACGGTCTGCAACTCCGTAATAGTATCTTCAATCTACCAATTCATAAAATGATGGACCTATCAATCTTATAAATTGTGCACCTCAACAAAAATTCATAAAACGAGTGGCTTGAAGCACATCAAGAAGCTACTAAAATACAAAACCTATTTTAAGACTATGCAAATTGAAAACTAACTAAATCTAACATAAATTTTTTATAGCCTATCAACTTCTAACACCTATCGAAGTGTAAATATAAAGGTACGATAATGAAATCTAAATCTACCAAATATGCTCATCAACCCTCCAAATCCCCAAATCTAGATATCCCCAACCCTAGTAAGATAGAGGAAAATATAGCGGCTCAAACCAAAGGACCAACCTCGTCTTGCTGTCTCATTCTCTTGTTGTTGGGATGTGGCGGCGCAACCATCTTCCCCTCACCACTAGGATCTGCCATTCTTACCACGAACTATTGCAGATCTGCATAGAGGAAGTCAAAAGTCTTTGCGAAGTCTAAGTGAAGTGTCTCGGCAGCCATTCGATACGTAATTATGGACTCAACTGAAACATACATGTGGGACCTGGTCACAACAAAGAATTCACATGAACAATTAGTAGAGTTTCCCATATAGCTATCACAACCAATAAGTGGTAGTGGTAAACAGCACAACCATGGTCCTTCAAGTCCGTGGTTCGAACCCATGCCATGGCATATTATTTTTTCAACATTTCGTGACCTATGATTACACGTGGGACCTTGGAACTATTTATGACGACTTGGTACACTTTATTTTTGAAAAATACTTACATGTGGGACCCAACTGAATGTTATGCCGACTTGGAACACTCTATTTTAAAATAATGCTTACATGTGGGACAAAAGTTGGTTTATGACGTCACTGACATGGCTAAAATGCTTACATTTGGGACCCTAGAAAATTTTATGATGACTTGGAACACTCTATTTTTGAGAAAATGATTACATGTGGGACCCTACTGAATTTTATGACGACTTGGAACACTCTGTTTTTAAAATAATGCTTTCATGTGCGACCGATGTTGGTTTATGACGTTTTTTCAGAGCTTATGGCATCACAAAACAACACGGAATAGGGAACGCTTGGGTACAGTACCGACTGTAATAACGAAATATTTTTTGTCACTAAATTTTCTCGAGAGTGAAATATTATGATAGGATCAGTCAGGAATGTCATAAATCAATGAAGCTAATATGTGGTTGTGTCACTAGTCAACGATTTTCTTGTAGTGTATCCTGATTATGATATCTTGGTACGACTAAACCTTTCCCAAAGCTCCAGATAAAGCCTTCCACTTCAATAAAGTTTTGAGAGGGGAATGGAGTAGAACAAATAGGCTTGAGAGATAAGATGAGATGAGAGTTCATGAGCAAGATGCAAGGAGATTTAAATTTGTTAAATTTGTTTGGCTCTTTCTTCATCTTACACTTCATTTCAAAATTTTTGAGATTCACTCAAAATTTGGGAGCATGATTATTTACTTGTGAGATGAGCCTATTCGATATCCACCTTCCATAGGGATGAAGGCTAGTCCACTAAAACTCTAACAAATAAATTTAGAGAGCATTATGTTTGCTTCATGTATGATCAAGTGCAGGATGTGAACAATGAAAGGCGACACTGATATCCATTGAAGGCTTAATCGAGGGCGAGCAAGATTTCAGCATAGGGGAGTTGTTGACGGTCGACTTTGACGCTCCTAACCATGAGTTTACTTTCAATGTTGGAATTTATTTGATATCTAATCTAATGGTACTAACCCACTTGATATAACAAGTTCACTCTTGCATGTTGTTTTTAGAGGATTTAAGCACCTAAATAAGTACTTCTAGGTAAAGTTCATCAAGCACTTTATGAGAAGATAATGAAGCCCGACACAAGTCAAGACTCGAAGTGACCCAAGGACGAAAGCATGAAGCCGTAAAACTCCAAGGATCTAAACAGAAGATGTAGGAGCTTGTGCAACAAGTACCCTTATCTAAACCGCAAAGAAAACAATGTCAAGGGCCCACATGTAGAAGGGTGATCATCAGCAATTACTCTAGGAGCTCACATGCGAAAAATGGGGACGAACCGGGCCAAAAAGGCCCTGGGCCGGCCGGCCCATGCCGACCAGCCTGGCCTATTTTCGGCCCGGTTCGACCTCCCCATTGACCTAGTACGCCATTGAGCTATTAAGAGTTTGGACGGAAAGAGCCACGGGGAGATTCATTCATCATCCACCGCCACAAGACCGAGAACAAGAAGGAGACTGGATCATGAAGGGAGCACTTTTGGCCTTCATGTGTAACATTATGGGGGTAAAGTCCTTGCTTGTCCTATGGGTCGAAGGGGGATCTTGAGTTGTAATCACCGAACCTATGTTTTGGATCTTTTGCTATCATATTCATGTTGATGGTGCTTTAATCTTAATGGCCGACACATTTGCGTTGGGGATGCATCACTCGTAGCTTCACTATCGTGTTTCTTTTGTTCTTTATGCGATTACCGTCGTGTAGGGAAGGAAATATATCGAACTTGGTTCGCGCACTTAGTCTTGCATACCTAGAACACATCAACGTCTTGTGCACTTGGTGTTCGATCACAGATTACCCTCGTGTAGTGACTAATACGCATGAGGGAAAGGATAGTTGCTGCAAGGTGGTTACATCTCCAAGTGACCCTAGATCCCTTGGACAAGTTTCTACACTCTTGTGATCTCTAAACCTTTGCTCTCGATGTTGATTTCTTTAATCTAGATTAGATTAGTTTAAGTTGTTTACTCATACATAACGTCATTTGATAAAGAGTTCTAAATTAATGACATTATTGCTTAGTTGAGCGTATCAATCCACTTGTTCCACGGATTGATCAACCTTAGAGATACTCTAAGGGAAAAGCTACAACCGACCCATGCGCTTGTGGATCTTAACTTGGCGCGTTATTTAACCGTCAACACCAGTATTTGAACACCAGGAGGGAGGGGGGGGGGCAAGATGCAAGAAGATGTCAAATTGTGTCTAGATATAGTTGAGGTAAAAGTGTAGAAATGAGTCAGATACGGGCGACCATATAGTATAACATTTATCATGTGGATACCAACATAAACAATACTGAGTAGTATTCACTCATTAAATGTTGTTTAATTTTTTAAAAAAATTTAGGTAGCAAAGTTTACCATTATAGATCAATTTAATTTCAAAAAAATGTGATACAAAGTACAAACATAGCAACATAAAAGAAGTTAGCATATAGTATATTGAATTATTTTTTATTTTCTTTATGACCGGACAATTCTACAATGTCAACACAGTAAAAGAAATGAGTGGTGTTCTTGCAATGAAGAAGCTATACATGAGAGATGATTACAATATAGGTACCACTACTAGTCCTTGATTTCATCACACGTTGGGCTTTAAAGGCAATTGGGCTCTAGCTTAATGAATATTATTGGTTGTAAATTAGCTTGGAAGAGGCCATAAGCTACCAGACTAATCAATACACAGTGGAGCGTACTCTTGGCCACTAGGACCGCAGGGGGGCAGGCCCCGGCGCCTCCCTGGCTCTGCCCCTGGGCATTTCCATTTCGAGAACTTGACATCTGCCGTAGCAAAAAAAAAACAAGAGTTATTTTTAGAAACATCACCAGGAAACAGCATGCAAACTAATTGCATATGCATGAGAAGAAACGGTCAAACAGCAGGGGCTATTGACATGTACATGCATAATAAGTGGGCTATTAATATGTTAATTGTGTTGCTATTCACATGTATGCAACTCACACATATTTCACAATGGAAACAACACAAATGCTTACTGAAATTAATTAATCTCATTCACAGAAATGGTGTGCCCTAAAAATATTTCACAATGGAAACAACACAAATGCTTACAGATGCTCAGTTCTGTTATATTTACAGGAATGCAGCATGCCAGCTTTGTGTGAATTACATTATGTTCCTGAATCCCCCTACGGTTTTAGCACCAGTTAAATCTCAACCCTATCTTGGTTGTGAATTCTCAATCTGTTGCCCGAATGTTGCCATTTTGAAAGTGTTAGAACTTATGGACATGGGAGACTGAATTTACTGTATGGTTGGCCATTATGAAGCTCCTGTTCATTCTCTTGTTCAGAGAAACCTGCATCTTTGAAACTGAAGCACCCACCTTGTGCTACTAGTCAACTACAGTCAGATATTGCTAGAGATGTATTGGTGCAGCCATTCCCTTTAAACAGACTTTATAATTAGAACATAAAAGGGTTGTGCAGCAGTACAATGTTGGAGAATAAACCACAGTAGACAAACAGGAGCAAAGAATATGGTTAACAGCCAAATATACGTAACTTTGGCACTGGAGCAAGTTACCGACATAAACAATCATGCCATAAACATCTGCAAGAAGTTACAAGCAAACATTTCGGTTAACTATTTGTATCAAAGTCCTCCATTTGTGTCCAACGGGACCACTTAGAAGTGGCGGCGTGGTGGATGAATGGACCACAAGGTGCTACTGAATGTTGGGATGACCTGGTACTGAATGTTGATTTTTACTAAACAGAGATGAATGGATCACCAGGAACTCGGGTTCACCAAGGTGGACGTATAACCAAACTATGAAGGGGATCTCACCTCGATCTGCTGGGACTGCCTCGAGGTCGAGGAGGCCGACGAGCCAGACCGACCGTTTGTCGTGGGCTCCCCCGGCGAGGAGTTCGAGTGGGTGCCGACGCTGGCGAAGGGAAGGAGGAGGAGGAGGACGAGGAAGAGAGAAGTGACGGCGGCTGCAGCACGCGCAAGCCTAGCAGAGGTGCGCGAAGGGGCAGGGCGGCGGTGACCGTGGTGGCGGGCGCAGGTGCAGGCGCAGAGGAGCTCCGTCCGGCGGGATGAGATCCTCTCTCTGTGTATGACACACAAGGCCCACATCAAAATAGAGGCCTCAATTACTTTCACTGCTGCAGTTGACACTTCATTCTGGTCCTCTATATTTGTGCCTGCAAAAGGGATTTAGATTCCTCAATTTGCAAGCCAGTTGCTCTAACATACATAATCTCTTCATACTCGTGGTGCGCTAGTCGCGGAGGCCAAGTTAGGAAGCACGGATCCCCACGACGTGAACCAGCATCGAAACCATGTATTTTCGGTGCTGCTTGACCCCATTATGATGGTTTGCCGGTCAAATCTTTACATGTTAGGCGACTTGAAAACTTTCTTTGCCATGCACTTCTAACCAGTTTCTTGTATGGCAGTTGGCAGGTAAAACGTCATCTCGAAGCTTCCTTCGACTACTATAATTATGTTAATGGCCTGGCGAAACGTATCATCCCTCTTTACTTTTTTTTCTTTGTTTTTGGAAGGAAAGTCTCATTCTTGGCTGTTGCTTTCCTTATTGCTCAAAATAGGCGTTGCGCTGTTCTTCTCAGCCTCAACTCGGGAACAACCTACAGGCTACAACGTAACCAAACAGACAAAATGTACCAGAAACCTAATAGCGATGTCGACTGCTGTGATTCCGCATTTCAATCTTCAACAATCCACATACATGGAAAGTGGCCACCATTCTACTGCATGAAGATGCAGGCTCATAATACATGCGATCACTGGTAGGGTGAGGGGCTTTAGTCCCAGTTGGTGGCCTTACACTACAGGAAACTGTGGCTTCGCCAACAGCCCAGAGCTTTCCCAACAGCCAAGACCTGAGCTGTTGGCGAAGAAAATCTTTCCCAACAGGAAAACTCTGCTGTCGGGAAAGAAATCTTCGCCAACAGCCCGAAATCCAAAGACTGCTGGCAAAGTTCAGCTGTTGGCGAAGGGGTTCTTTCCCAACAGCATTCCTGTTGGGAAAGAAAAACTGTTGGCGAAGTCCCGGCGCGGCCAAACGGTACCGACGCCGTCCGCTTCACCAACAGCTTCTCCGTTAGCTGTTGGCAAAGGGAACAACCCTTCGCCAACAGGGCTACCATGCTGCTGGCGAATAGCCTTCTTTCCCAACAGCCTTGCAGTGTTGTTGGCAATGATTGCTCTTTGCCAACAGCATGTGCATGCTGTTGGCAAAGAATTTTCATTTTTGTCGAATTTTGAATTCAAACTTTTTTTAAGCCTTGCTACATTGTTTACAAGCACATGGTTAAATGTGGGCCCTTTTTGCAACATTTAGCTATATTTCGTTAATTATTTTCGTTCACATGAATTTTCCGGCATAATCCAAATTTGAACTGCGGGTGCATGAAATAATGAGACTTGTCGGGGTGTCTTGTTATGCCAGAAAATTCAAGTGGACATAAATAATTAACGAAATATAGCTAAATAACTCAAAACATCCCCAAGTTTTGAAGTTGAGATGTAGATATAGTAGGAAGGAAGCAAAAAAAGTTGAAAGGAAAAAAACAAAAATGCAAAAATTCTTTCCCAACAGCTTTGTGATGCTGTTGGCAAAGGTGTCTTCGCCAACAGCTTATACCAACAGCCGCACCTATGGGCTGTTGCCAAAGAACATTAACCCTAAAAGCATCAGCCCCCTCCCTCCACATCACACACGACCCCCCCCCCCCCGCCCACCATGTGCGCCGCCGCCGCCGGTCCCGCCCACCCCGCGCGCGCCGCCGCCGGTCCCGGCTCCGCGCCGCCCGTCGGCCCCGCCCGCCGCCCCGTGCCACGGCGCCGCGGCGGCCCCGCCCCGACACGCCGCCCCCGCCCCCTCCCGCCCCTCCCCGCCGGCCCTGCCGCACCGGCCCGCTCTCTGCTCCGCCAACCAGGACAGCAGGGAAGAGGACAAGGAGCAGGGGAAGAGGAGAAGGAAAGAAGGGAAGGGGAGGAGGAGAGGAAGAGAAGGGAGGAGGAGAGGATCCAAGTCGTCCACGCTGTTCCTCCACGATTGTCGGCCTTCGTGCCATTTATGTTGTTGACGGCCTTCGTGCCGAAATTGTGGATGTGTGGGCATTCATGCCGTGAATTGTGGATGTTGGCCTTCGTGTCGACTTTTCTTGCAGGTTTTGGAAGACCTCCCCGTGTAGAGGAGGTTCTGCCGAAAATTTTACTTATAGTATTGTTTTTCTTCTTTTGAAGAGCAGGAGCTACCACACATGTGTATTATGGACTTTATGTGTATTATGGATTCATGTTGAGATCGAATCCAATGCCGAAATGTGGTTCATATGCCATATTGTTGATATATATGTGGTATTCTGCTTCATATGCTGATGTGTGGATTAAAGGCTAGAAAACAGCAAAAGTAAAGGGGAAAAAATCCCAGCTTTGCCAACAACATGGGCCAAAGCTGTTGGCAAAGCTGGGCTTTCCCCACCAGTCGTGCCAACTTTCCCAACAACTTTGGCTCAGGCTGTTGGCAAAACTCAGAAGTGCGCGCCGGCTTTGCAACAGCTTTGGCCCATGCTGTTGGCAAAGAAAACTGTTGGCAAAGCTGGGCTTCTTTGCCAACAGCCTTGTCCAGCGGCTGTGCCAACAGCATGGACCGAAGCTGTTGGCAAAGAAAGCTATTGGCAAAGCTGTCGTTCCCTTTGCCAACCGGACTTTGACATCAGCCGTCGCTTCCCTGTTGGCGAAGGTAACGGCAGTCGAACTGACGGCGCCTCCCTCCCCCTTCGCCAACGGTAAACGTGGCTGTTAGCGAAGCTTTCCCAACAGGGCCCACATTCCTGTTGGCGAAGAGCTCTTTCCCGACACTTAAAACGCCAACGGTTCTTTCCCAACAGGAACTCGGAAACCCTGTTGGGAAAGCCTTCGCCAACAGGATTGGAGTCTTCGCCAATAGCTTAGCTCTGTTGGCGAAGCGCGCGTTTCCTGTAGTGTTAGGTCTCTCAAGTCCAACCGGGACTAATGATGAGAGACAAAAGGCCCTCCTTTTAGTGCCGATTGAAATAACCGGGACTAAAGGGGTTCCTTTAGTCTGGGATGGGGTTACGACCTGGGACTAAAGGCAGTCCTAGCTCATCGACGTACGTCACCGTCCGCCGCTGCTTCCTACCGGAGCTCCTCCAGCTAAATCTCCAACTCACTTAACACAATTTTTTCACCATAAATTCATCTTCTCAAAATCATACAAATCAATTTACACAAGATTCACAGTATGCACATAAATTCAATTTCATTCCATTCACACAAGATTCACACCATGTACATAAGTTCAATTTCACTCCATTCATAGAAGATTCCATTCACATGGATCACAATCTGTACACGAATTCCGTTTCGCAAACAAACATTAGAAGAAAAATCCATTCACACCTTGCCGGGCAGTCATGTCGCCTCACGCCTCTATTGCGGGCCGCCATCACGCCGTGAGCGTCGCCGGCCGCCGCTCCCCGCCCGTGCTATGAGCCGCCGTCGCGCCGTGAGCGCCACCGACCGCCGCGCGCGCCTCCATGCGCCGCATGGCCGCCGCGCCGGCCGTGGGAGGCGACGACGTCGCGCCTAGCCGGCCGTGGGAGGTAACGCCGCCGCGCCCGGCCGCGGGACTCCCCGCGCGTCACCCCCGACCCGGTGCGGGCCGGCGTAGTCCCCGCGCATCACCCCGGACAAGCACGGGCCGGCGGAGTCCCCGCGCGCCGCCGCGGCCGCCGGACTCCACGCGAAGCCACCTTGCCCCCGCCGAAGGTGGGGCCCCGCGCCCCCACCGCGCCGCCGCCGGAGGCCCGCCGGCCTGGGCGCCACCGAGGAGCCAACCGCACGCCTGCACAAGAAATTGGAAGAGGATGAGAACGAAGTAGGAAAAGAAAAGAGAGATAAGAATGGATGGTGGAGGAGGAAGATGAAGATAAGGGTGAAGGCTGGCGCTGTGGCACATTGAGGAGGACAAGAGATTTAGTCACGGGTGGTCTTTTCACCTGAGACTAGAGGCCATCCCTTTGTCTCCGGTGAAAACACCACCCGAGACTAAATCATTTGTCTCGGGTGGTGTTTCCACCCGAGACTGAAGAGTTTTTTTTGTCTCGGGAGGAGACATCACCCGGGACTAAAGCTTGATGTTCAATAATTGAGCCTGGTAGCTGCTGGGTGCCTAGACTTTAGTCTCGGTTGGTAATACCAACCGGGACTAAAGGGTAGGGGTCGTCCAAGGTATTTCAGGCCACGTCGACGAAAAGTCTGTAGTCCCGGCTCCAAAGTTGAACCGGCCTCTATGTCTACCAGTGGATGGATATTTTCTTTTTTAAACAAACAGTGATCCAACATGCACATGAGTAGTTTTTTTTACCAGTGAACTTATCATGCATGATGCATGTGCCTGCATCTTGCTTTGGATGCACAGGTCTTCTTGATTTCTTTGGTAGATGTGACCTAGCTGTTCATGTGGGAGGTCTCCCAACCCTTTCTGTGCTCATGCAAATTGAGATGGTCCCCCCCAAAAAGATCGTTCGCCAGTTCACGTCCCGGGTGATCCGATCCCTACTCCACCGACCACTTTTTCCACCACCAAACGTGGTTTGCTTGCTAAGAAAGTAAGAAACTTGTGGGATCTATCTGATATTCTGATGAGCAGCCCTCCTGAAAGGGAGTGGTGGCTGGTGCCTGGTGACCAAAGCAATTAAGGCATCTGCGCACACGGTTACGGCGCCATGTTTGGCGACCGGTCGCGCCGTTCGTTGTCTGGCCGGGCAAGCAAAAGGGAACGCACCTGCTTTCTCGTTCTCAAGTTTGTGGGATTCTGTTGGCGGGGGGATGTGCTGGGGAGGTTGCTCAGTTGTCTTCTTGACTATTTGCCTCCTCATTCTGAAGTCAATTCATGCATGATTGGAGTGGGCCCGAGTAGCATCTTGTCACAACAGCCGCGTCTATGCATGGTGTGTGATGGTAACAAGGGCTACGTCGTCTACGCTGGCAGCCTCAGAAGATGCTGAGCAACGGGACGACAGTCGAGATTTTACCTTTGATCTCCATTGGCCATGCATTCCTCTCGGATCTGAGTGCAGCACATCACTACGTCGTGATTCAGTGGCTAATTTCCGATGTGCTTTGTGCCGTCGATCGTTGCCAAGTGCCAACTAGTTGTACCAAACATAACCGTATAGTTAATTGTTCGAGTATGATTTTTGTGATTCATGGCAACACGATCAATAGGACTAACTATTGTGGTTGAGCATGTCTCTATATGCATTATACAGTTCATAGATGAAACCACAATCAAAGCAAACATACCACCAGTTAAAAATAGCAAAAATCCAGTTAACTCTAAGTGGTGGCAAGTTCAAAAGGAAGAAAAGAGAAGAAAATGACACTGTCGGATGGACCAACAATACCTAGCAAGCAGCAACGGTGCAAACATTGGAGGAACTGGTACGCTGCGAAGAAGGCTCAGTCAACATGGACCGTCAGATGAACCGACAGTAGGATTTTTAGTTGCACTGGAAGATTGCCTGAGCGTCGGTGCAAACACTGGATGAATGGAGCAATGGAGAGAAAAGTGTTAGTGGCACCAGATGAACCACTGGAGGCATCGGATGAGCACATTAGTTCATCTCATAATTTATTGTCTCAAGATAGAGTGGTTTTTGCATGGAGGAGTGTAGCATGAAATGAACCGCTGTTCAACGGTCTATGCGTCGGATCATCTGATGCCCTACGACAGAGACAAAAAAGTCAGTTTGAATGTGAAAGTGCGCAATGGCTAATAGCACTGGATGAACCGATGGTGACCTTACAAAGCATTGGTTCATCCGACGCTACGAGTTTGGTAGCCGTTGCCCAACATTTATATTGGCTTGTTGAGCTATTTATAACACTTCCACCCCATCATTTGAGGTTGCTGGTGTGAGCTGAAGAGCTGAAGTCCAGAGGAGTTCAAGACACAGTGAAAATCACATCCATGCCATACTAGTGCTTAAGTGCTCACCCAAAGGCTTTTCATATACTTGGTGAGTGTGTTTAGTGCTAGGTTTAGCTTAGAACCGAGTGAGTGCAAGGTGCCAACCTTGTGAGGTGATTATCGAGTGGCTCTATATCAGGATCGAGGAAACGAGACGCGAATTTAGAGTCCAAGGAGACTCGTAAACCACACGTCTCTAAGTTTGCATATCTAATGACAAGTCATAGGAGACACGATTTTTACGCGTCTCCTTTGCGAGGAGTCAAAGGAGACACATTTTTACCAACACACATCTCCAATGACCCCTCTCAGATGAGACACTAGTAGTCAACCTGCGTCTCCAATGTGAGTCATAGGAGACCCATTTTACCAACACGCGTCTCCTGTGAGAGAGTCATTGGAGACGCTTATTGGCAACCCAGGTCTCCTTTGATGAATTAAAGAACCAGAAAACAAAACAATAGAGATTACTGTCGGGGACAGCCCTAGGGGTCCCCTTAAACAACTGGGGAATCCCCACTTAAAACCCGCAACAAAACCAAATAAGCCTCACTTAACCATGCAGGGTATGGCCCACACCACGAAGGTCCCAGCGGCCCACCGGGCGGCCCACTCGAAGACCCCCTCGAGTAGGCTTCGCCTCGCTCGAGGGTGCGCGCCTCCACCGGACGGGCTCCGCTCCGTTCGAGGGGGGTGCGCCTCCCTCGAGCGAGGTCCGCCTCGCTCGAGGGTCCGCCCCGCTCTCGAACGGGGTCCGCCTCGCTCGAGGGCACCCCGCGCACGCGCGCCTGTTCCCGTACGCGAGCACTTAATGCTCGACATCGGCGGGACGGCGCCATCATGCGCCCGGGGGCTCGCGCCCCGGTGCCGCCGCACCAACTCCCCAGGAGGGAGCCCATCCCCATCACTGTGGGGGGGACTGTGCGGCGTGTCCGGTGCCAGCCCCGTGACGCCGTGCACCTGCTCCAGTACGGCTAACGCGCCGAGCTCTCGAAGGGGGGGCCGGCTACACCCTCGATTTACTTTCTTGTGACCTTACAGGGTTAGGTGGAGGCGCTAGGCCGGTGGGACGCCATCCCTGCCACTGTTAACAGTATGGCTGCCGCCCCCGCGCGTACGGGCGCACGCCAGGCGCTGTGGCAACGGCTCCAGCACTGTGGAGCGCGTGGGAACGGGACGCCGCCTTACCTACTCCTGTATCCCGTACGGACCGACGTCAGCGACTCCCTCGAGCCTATCTGAAGACATCACAGCCGTCCGCTGCCCCTCTACCCTTGAGGATGCCACTGTTCGGGTACAAGATACGCCATGATGGCCGGATCGCTGCAAGGATCGCCTGGGCGGCCGCCTACTCTACAGCATAGCACATCACGCTCCCTCACGTACCTCGATAGCGCGGTGCGCATGTGATTCGCTCCTTCCTTGATCTATAAAAGGAGGGCGAACCCCCTTGCCGCAGGGGGACAGGAGACCAAGATACACAGCACACGACACACGAGCAACAGAACCCAACACGAGACAAGGCGCACCACGCACTTGCTCTCCAATTCTCCCACAATATCTTCAGCCACTACACCAGGGACTTGGAAGCCCCGCTTCCTCTCCCGCCTTGCTTGTAGCAGCCCCACTACAGGCACCCCCGGTGCTGAGCAATATAGTGCCTTGAGCACACCACTGCTGGACGTACGGCCCCTCGGCCGGAACCAGGATAAACTCTGTGTCTTTTATTGCTTAGCATCGACCATTGAGGGATAGACCTCGGCGCTTATTACTGGTTAGTGTCGAGACCACATTCCGCACCGACAGTTGGCGCCCACCGTGGGGCAATCAAGCGCCTAGGGTCAATCGTCAACTCCCTCCATGGTGATCCGCACTGAGTACCGCGGTACGCGCTACTGCATGGGCAGCTCGAACCCCCTCCCCGCCGGGTTCGAAATCCGGTTCGGGGGCCTGAACTTTCAGGCCACAGGGAACGGCTACCTCATGCGCCTCACCAACCGTGAGGAGCTCCGCGCGCGGCGCCAGGCCGGGTCCGCCCCGGTCCCCGCCGCGCGCACCGTCACGCGCGCGGACGCCCGCCGGCACGGACGCCGCGGGTCCATCGGCCGCCACGACGCCGCCGCCGCTCCGGCCAACGTTCATGCCAAGCGCGGTCCGAGCGACGGCAAGCCGAGCGCGCCGCCTCTCAGCGCGGCGCGCCTGCCGCCACGATGACCACCATCCTAGCGGGACAACGCACGGTCTCCTGACCGCGCTTCCCCATTGGGCTGCGTGGTGCCACGTCGGCCTTCAACGGCAATGTCAACACCACGATGCATAGGGTCCCGCCTGGCCGCCACGTCTTCAGCGCCAGGGATCCCGGCGCCTCAGCAGGTGATGAGTCGTCCCTGGGTTCCCTTGACGCGTTGCCGCCCGCCAACCTCCACGGGTACGCGGAGTGGGACTTCTCCGGCGTGCCGGACCCGCCATGTTCGAGCGTTTCCTTGACGCTACGGACCATGCGGTTCGGCCGCTCCGATGACTCCCAGCACGGGAGCTACGACCCCGCGCGGGAGTGCCGCGTCGTCGTCACCAACGACCCGAAGCAAACGCCACCGCAAGACCGTGGGCGCCGGGGACGGGGAGGTCACGCCCGCCCCCGGCATCGCACCACACCCGGCCGCGGGGCCAAGCACTCCGCCGGGGCCGACGCCGACGCACGCCTAGCCCAAGCCCGCGAGCTCGAGGCTAAGCTGGCGGAGGAGTACCGAACGGTGCGGCTGCTCCTCGCCTCGATGGCTGGGGAAGCCTCCGCGCGCGGAGAACGCGTGCGGGAGCTGGGCAGGCAGGCCCGCGACCGCATCAACGCCGACAACCCTGACATGCCTCCACGGGTAAGTCAGAAGCTCGTTGCCGCCGCAACGCTGCTGCGGGCTATGCCAGCACCCTCGACCCCTGAGGCGCGGAACCTGCAGCGCGAGGTGCAGGATCTCATCGAGCAAGCGGCCGTCCAGCAGGCCGAAAGCTCAGCCTCACGTATCCGCCAGCAAGGGGATGCGCGAGGCGACGGGGCCGCACAAGGGGGTGAACCCTCGGTCCACGCAGGTGAAGCCGCGGGGCGCCCCGCCAACTCGGGACGCGCGCCGGCCAAGGAGCGGCTCCTCGACACGCGCAAAGCGCCGGACGGTGGACGCCCGCAACGTCATCAACGCCCGCCGCACGAGCGGGGGCGGACGCCCGAGCGGCGGTGGGCTACCACCCTCGACGGGGCGGACGCTACGACAGCGGCGAGGACCGCTCCGCGACACCGGAGCCTCCAGGGACCCGTGTGTTCAGCCGGGAGATCCGCGCGGCGGCCTTCCCCCAGCGCTTCCGCTAACCCTCGACCATCGTCAAGTACAACGGGGAGACGGATCCCCGCATGTGGCTCAACGACTATCGCTTGGCGTGCTAGCTGGGCGGGGCCACCAGCGACGAGGTCATCATCCGCAACTTGCCCCTGCACCTCAGCGATTCGGCTCGGACGTGGCTCGAGCACCTGCCCGCCAGCCAGATCCACAACTGGGACGAACTGGTTCGCACATTCATAGGCAACTTCCAGGGCATGTACGTGCGCCCTGGAAATTCCTGGGACCGGCGCTCCTGCACTCAGAAGCCTGGTGAGTCGCTGCGGGACTTCATACGACGCTTCTCCAAGCGCTGCACGGAGCTCCCAAGCGTGGCGCAATCTGAGATTGTGTACGCCTTCCTTGAGGGCACCACGTGCCGGGACGTCGTGCGTGAGCTGGGACGCAGCCTGCCCGCGGACTCCAACGAGCTGTTCGACATCGCCACCAGCTTCGCCTCGGGAGAAGAAGCCGTGAGAGCGATCTTTGACGGCAAGAAGGGCAAGCGCTCGGACGATGCGCCCGCGGAGGGCAGCAAGTCCAGGGAGCCCCACCGCAAGGACAAGCGGGGAAAGAAAGGAAAGAAGCCGCGCCGTGAGGCGCGCGAGCAGGGGCGCAACGGCAATGAGGCCGAGGCTCTTGCTGTCGACCCGGCTCGACGGGGCCCTAGACCGGCCCCTCGAGGCCCGGGGGTGTTTGATGACATGCTGAAGAAGCCATGTCCTTACCACAAGACCCCAGTAAACCACACCCTTGAGCAGTGCGACATGCTCAAGAAGTTCTATGGCCGCGCCGCCGCGAAGGAGGCGGAGGCCAAGAAAGACGGGGGAGACGGTGACGCCGGCGGCTTCCCCGCCGTGGAGAACGTGTTCCTCATCTTCGGGGGACCTACCGTCGACATGTCGACCCGCCAGCGCAAGCGGGAGCGGCACGAGGTCCTCGCCGCGGAGAAGGCGCCTCCCTCCTTCCTCAATTGGTCGGAGGACGCCATCACCTTCAGCCGGGAGGACCATCCGAACCGCATCCCCAACCAGGGCCAGTACCCGCTGGTGGACGACCCAATCATTGGGAATGCGGGGTTCTCAAAAGTCTTGATGGACGGGGGCAGCAGCCTCAACATCCTCTACGCGCATACGCTGCGCTTGATGGGGATCGGGCTGGACCAGCTGTGGCCCAGCACGAAGCCGTTCCACGGCATCGCGCCCGGCAAGCAGGTCCAGCCCCTCGGGCAGATCGACCTGCCGGTTTGGTTTGGCACCGCGAAGAATTTCCGCAAAGAAATGCTCACCTTCGAGGTGGTGGGATTCAAGGGCGCCTACCACGCTATACTTGGGCGGCCCTGCTACGCCAAATTCATGGTGGTCCCCAACTACACCTACTTGAAGATGAAGATGCCAGGACCGAACGGCGTCATCACCGTGGGCTCGTCCATCGAGCACTCATTCGACTGCGATGTCGAGTGCGTAGAGCACGCAGAAGCACTGGCGCTGGATGAAGCGCTGGTGACCACTTTGCAGAAGATGGTCAACGAGGACCTCGACTCCGCCTCCAAGCACACTGGCACCTTCGAGGCCGCGGAGCAGAGCAAGGAGGTACCCCTCGACCCCGCGGCCCCCGAGGGCAAGGCGTTGAGGGTCAGCTCCACCCTCGATCCTAAATAGGAAGTGGTGCTCATCGACTTCCTCCGCGCCAACGCCGACATCTTTGCGTGGAGCCCCTCGGATATGCCAGGCATCCCGAGGGAGGTCGCCGAGCACTCCCTTGACATCCTGCCTCACGCCCGCGCCGTGCAACAACGGCTCCGCCGCTTCGACGAGGAGCGGCGACGGGTAATCGGAGCGGAGCTGCGGAAGCTTCTCGAGGCCGGGTTCATCGAGGAGGTGTTCCACCCAACGTGGCTAGCAAACCCCGTACTTGTAAAGAAAAAGAATGGGAAGTGGTGGATGTGCATAGACCACACAAGTCTTAATAAAGCATGTCCTAAAGTTCCTTTTCCTTTGCCACGTATTGACCAAATCGTTGATTCAACGGCTGGGTGTGAATTACTTTGCTTCCTTGATGCCTACTCAGGGTATCATCAAATAAAGATGAAGGAGTCCGACCACCTTGCGACGTCGTTCATCATGCCATTCGGGATGTTCTGCTACGTCACGATGCCGTTTGGCCTCCGAAACGCAGGTGCGACGTATCAACGCTGCATGCAACACGTTTTCGGAGATCACATCGGGCGGACGGTCGAGGCGTACGTGGATGACATCGTCGTAAAAACTAGGAAGGCGGACGACCTGGTTGGCGACCTTGGCATCACGTTCGGCTGCCTATGGGCCAATGGGGTCAAGTTAAACCCCGAAAAGTGTGTCTTTGGAGTGCCGCGAGGCATGCTCCTGTGATACATTGTCTCCCAACGGGGAATCGAGGCCAACCCTGAGAAGGTCGCGGCCCTCGAACGAATGGGCCCGATCCGGGACCTCAAAGGGGTGCAAAAGGTGTTGGGGTGCCTTGCCGCCTTGAGCCGCTTCATCTCGCGGCTCGGCGAGAAGGGCCTGCCCCTCTATCGCCTCCTCAAGAAGCACGAGCGCTTCTCCTGGACCACCGAGGCCCAGGATGCGCTCGACAAGCTGAAGGCGTCCTTAGCGCACGCCCCGATCCTCACGCCGCCGCAGGATGGCGAACCCCTGCAGCTCTACGTGGCCGCAACCACCCAGGTGGTCAGCGCCGTGATCGTGGTGGAGCGCACAGAGGAAGGGCACGCCCTGCCGGTCCAGCGGTAGGTCTATTACATCAGCGAGGTCCTGTCTGACACCAAGATGCGCTACCCTCAGGTCCAGAAGCTGTTGTATGCGGTAGTCCTCGCGCGGCGCAAGCTCCGCCATTACTTCGAGGCCCACCCCGTCACGGTGGTCTCTTCCTTCCCGCTAGGGGAGATCATCCATAATCCCGACGCGGCAGGCAGGATCGCCAAGTGGTCCGTGGAGCTGATGGGCGAGACGCTCGCCTACGCCCCACGCAAGGCCATCAAGTCCCAGATCCTGGCGGATTTCGTCGCTGAATGGACAGATGCGCAGCTGCCGCTGCCACAGATCCAAGCAGAGTGCTGGATTCTGTATTTCGATGGCTCGGTGATGAAAACAGGGGCGGGCGCAAGCCTGCTCTTCGTGTCACCCCTCGGAGAGCACATGCGGTATGCGGTGCGCCTCCACTTCCCCGCATCTAACAATATGGCTGAATACGAGGCCCTCCTCTGCGGCCTCAAAATCGCCATCGAGTTAGGCGTCAAGCGCCTCGACGTGCGGGGGGACTCGCAGCTCGTAATCGATCAAGTCATGAAGAACGCGAGCTGCCATGACGACAAGATGGAGGCCTACTGCAGGGCTGTGCGAGCCCTCGAAGACAAGTTTTACGGCATCGAGCTCGACCACGTGCCCCGCCGGTACAACGAGGAGGCAGACGAGCTGGCCAAAATCGCGTCCGGGCGGATCACCGTCCCCCGAACGTTTTTGCCCGCGATGTTGCCCAGCCCTCGGTCGTCCTCGAGCCTCACCTCTCGAGCCACGCAGAACCCTCGGGGGCTCCCTCGAATCCAGCGGGTGCGGAACCCATGGATGAGGACCCCTCGAACGAGGCGTACGTACTCTCCCTCCTCGAGGGGTATGGCTCCTACGAGGCCGATGTGATGGACATCGAGCCGGCTCCTGTCAAGGCTGTCTGGCGCGACAAATACATCGCGTGGATGGTTCGAGGAGAGCTCCCCTCAGACCGGGCCACGGCCAGGCGCATCGCCAGGATGGCCAAGTCCTTTGCCCTCGTCGACGGCGAGCTGTACAAGCACGCCGCCTCCGGCATCTTGCAGCGGTGTGTGCCCATCCCTGAGGGGCGCGAGCTCCTACGGGACATCCACGCTGGAATCTGTGGCCATCATGCCGCGCCCCGCACCCTCGTCGGCAACACGTTCCGCTAGGGCTTTTACTGGCCTACCGTGGTCGCGGAAGCCAGCGAGATCGTACGTACCTGCGAAGGGTGCCAGTTCTACACCCGCAAGTCCAACCTTCTCGCTCATGCCCTGCAGACCATCCCCATAACATGTCCGTTCGCCGTGTGGGGGTTCTACATCGTCGGGCCCTTGCGGAAGGCGCCCGGGGGCTTCACCCACTTGTTGGTTGCGATCGACAAGTTCTCCAAGTGGGTGGAGGTGCGCCCCATTACGAATCTCAGGGCGGAGCAAGCGGTAACATTCTTCACCAACATCGTCCACCGCATTGGAGTGCCAAACTCCATCATCACCGACAACGGGTCCCAGTTCAAGAGCAAGAAATTCTTGGAGTTTTGCGACAAGTTCCACATCCGTGTGGATTGGGCAGCTGTGGCACACCCACAGACCAACGGCCAAGTGGAGCGTGCCAACGGCATGATCTTACAAGGCCTTAAGCCTAGAATTTTCGACCAGCTAAACAAATCTGGCCGAAAATGGCTCCAAGAGTTACCAGCAGTCGTGTGGAGCCTAAGGACCACCCCTAGTAGAGCCACCGGGTTCACCCCGTTTTTCCTAGTCCATGGCGCGGAGGCCGTCCTCTCCACGGACTTAGAATACGGATCGCCCAGGGTTCGAGGCTACGACGAGGATGCCAACCAGCGAGCCCGCGAGGACTCGCTGGACCAGCTGAATGAAGCACGCCTCGTGGCCTTGATGCACTCCGTGAGGTATCAGCAGTCCCTCAGGCGCTACCAAGCACGCAAGATACGCAGACGAGACTTCAGCGAAGGGGATCCGGTCCTAAGGCTACGCCAAGACAACCGGGGACGCCACAAGCTATCGCCTCCGTGGGAGGGACCCTACGTCGTGGTGAAGGTGCTCAAGCCCGGCACATACAAGCTGGCCAACGAGGACGGTGAAGAGCTCACGAACGCTTGGAACATCCAACAGCTACGTCGCTTCTACCCCTAGCTAGGATTTCCAAGCATTTTTTGTTGTAAAAAACATATGACCAACGCCCAGTTGGTGACGATTATGTAAACACCATAAGTCTAATGAAAAGGGCAACTCGGCTTTCCCCCGAAACCCAAGTTACCCTCAGGGGCTACTACGGGGGGCATTCCTCCCAAAAATGGTCCCATTTCCTCGCAAAAACGAAATAATTCACGCGCGCTAAGTTTGTTTTCTACTTCGGCCTCGAGCAACGGTTCGAACAGGGTGTGGGCAGCCTAGCGGGAGGAGCGCGCGAGCCAAAGATAGCCTACGCCTCCGCGAGGATACGGCCCATCTCTCTCGCCTCCAACCCAGCAAGCCGCCCATGAAAATCAAACTCCCCTAACTAGAATCTACTCAGGAAGAAGGAGAAACAAAAAGCGTAGTAAACAAACAGACTTCAATTCACATCAACATATGTTCATGACAAAAACAACTTGTTTATTTACAAAGGCCACACGGCCAGAATACTGATACACAAACAAAACAGGCCAAGCGCCCAGCTGTCTTCAGGAGGGAGGAGCGGCGGCGTCGGCAGCGTCTGGGAAGAGGAACTCCTCGAAGGCTTCAGCGAGCGACCCGGCGGCGTCAGCGGCGAGCACGTCCACGCGCTCCATCGACACCCTCGGGGACGACGTAACCTTCCGCCAGCGCCTCAAAGTTGACCTCGTAGTGGGACCGTACCACTCCGAGGGCCTTCTGGACGCCAAGGTGCAGTGCCCGGCGCATCCGTTCGGTGACATGGCCACCGAGGGCGCGCAGGCGGCTGGCCAGCGAGCTCCCGGCCTGCAGCTCTCGAGGGCCGCATCGCGCAACTCCTACACCTCCTGCTCGGAGGAGTTGTAGGAGGTCTACAGCGCCTCGGCCTGCTCAACCGCGTGCCCAAGCGCGGTGCGCAAGCCTGAAGTTGCCAGACGAGAAAGAAGTCAGAAAAAGAGTGCGAACCCTCAAGGAAAATCCAACAACACAGGATTCGAACAGCGGCTCACCTTCGACTTGCTTCCTCTCCACCTTGAGGGCGCGGCGCTCGGCCTCGACCGTCCGCTCGAGGCTCCTGATGGTCTCGCCTTGCTCCTGGAGGGCCAGCTCCGGCCCGCGCCGGTGATGCCGAGCACCATCGCGCTCGCCCTCGACCTCGGAGAACTTGGCGTTCCGGTCCTCCGGCCGACATCCGCGTCGCCTCGCGAGCGGCGCGCTCCCCGCTCCGGGCCGACCGGCGTCGACGAGGGCGGCTCGCTCCTCGCCGGGAGCCGTCCCTCGGCTCCTTGGTGAGCGGTGCGCTCCTGCAGGAGCTGCTCCTCAGCAACGGCGAGGGCCCCGACCTTGGCGTCGAGGGCGGCCTTGAAGTTGTCGGCCTCCTTGAACCTTTGCTCGAGCACGCTCGCCCGCTCCTCGGCTTGGCGCTGCTGCGCCTGCGCCCCCTCGAGGGACGAGCGGAGCCCCTGGTTCTCGCCGCGGACACTGGCCACCTCCGCCTCCCAGTTGGTCGCCAGTGTGCGCATCTTCTCCAGGTCCGAGCGCGCCTGCCACAGCGCCTCATCACGGTCGATGAGGGCTGTGCAGACCCGCTCGAGGCTAGAGCGACGCGCCGGGTCCTGCCTCGTGCTCTCGGGGAGTTCATCGCGCAAGGCCACGGCCCCGTACGACAACCACCCGTCCGGAGTCCTAAGGGCATCAGCGAGCGCGTCGAAAGTGCCGCATCGCTCCCGGAGCTGGTGGAGCTCGGCGTTCACCCGATCGAAGGCGTGGTACTTGTCGTGGGCGCGGCGCTCGAGCTTCTGGCACCCACAAATCAAAACCCGTAAACACCATGCCGCAAAGAAAGGCGCACAGAAACAAGGAAAAGGGGGAGCAAGCAACGGCACCCCACCTGGAAGACACGCCACGCGGGGCCGCCGTGGACCCTCAGCGCCTCGTTCAACGCACGGTCAAGCGTGGCGCCGTGGCTGTGGAGCTCTCCCCAGAGCTCTTGCTCCTCCTGGGCGTCGGCGAACGCAGCGGGTCGCCGCCGGCCCCCTCCACCGGGCGGAGTAACCGGCGCGGGAGGACGAGGCCTCGGCGCCGTGCCCTCGACCCCCGCCACCATGTGGCCCTCGCGCCGCCTCACGAGGGCCCCCTCCCGGGAACCCGGAGAGAGTGTGGAGCTCGCCCGGTGATCCCACCCCGGCGGCGGGGAGTCATCGTCCGGGATCTCCACCACCGCCGCCCGGAACCGCCGGTGGGCGCCGCCCCCCGCGCCGCCTCCGCCGGCGCCTCCGCTTGCGCCTCCGCGGCCGCGGCGCCCGACGCGGCGCCGCGGCCACCGCCTCCGGCCGTGCCTCCACCACCACGGGCGCCCGACCGCCCTCCTCGCCCACCGCCGCCCGCTCGCTCCGCCGCGGCCGGCGCCGCGAAACGCGCCTCGCGTCGCGGCGCCCACCGCGCGGCCGCGCCTCCATCACACCCGCCGCCGCGGGCCGCGTCTCCGCCACGACCGGCGCCCGCCGCTCTTCGACAACCGCCGGTCGCGCCGCGACGGGCCGATCCGCCGGCCGAGGCCTCGAGGCCTCGGCCGGCCCCCGCGAGCTCTCGCCCGCCGCCGTGCTCGCCCCCGCCCGCGCGCCCTCGACAAGCGCCGCTGGGTGGGAACGGACGTGTCCGCCCTTAGCACCTTAGACGGCGCGAGGGGAGGGACGGTTGGTACCACCCTGCACGAGCACAAGCAAAAAATCAAAACGCCTAGCCGCCGAAAAATCAAACCTCGCAGAAGGGCAAGCCCCTTACCTCGAAGAGGAAAAGGCGCGCTTCCTTTTCCTCGAGGCCTCGGCGGATGAGGCCGGCGCGGCCGCGCGCGCCCGCCGCCGCCTCCCCGACGTCGCCACCGCACGCGCGGGCCCCGCCCGCGCGCGAGGGCGCGCTTGCGCGCGCGCGCCTCCGCGCGCGTGCGCCGGCACCCCGCGCGCGCGCCGCCCCCGTTGTCGATTGCCGGCGGCGGGCGCCGCGCCGCGCCCGCCCCAGCGACGCCGCCCTTCGACGCCGCAGCCGGCTCCGGCCGACGGGGGCACGAAGCTCCCACCGTCGAGGGGGCCCCGCCCCTCAGCCCTCTTCCTCTTCATCCTCCTCCGAGGACAAGTACTCCTCGGTCCCCGGGGAGGAAAGCCCCGGCTCCTCGCGCCGCCGTACTCCTCGGTTCGCCGCTCACGCGCGCTCGCGGTGCCGCCTCGCGCGCTCCCTCTTGCGCGCCGCCCGCTCCCCGCCCCTCTCGCGCCGCCCGACCAAGCGCGCGGGAGTCAGGGGTGGGCGGAACGGACTTCGCGGCGTTGAAGTTCACCAACTGCATGCGAGAACGTCAAAAGCGCGTCAGGGGCCAGGGGAAACATTGAGAACAAAGACAGGGCCAAGAACCACGCTCACTAGCGGGCCGGTGGGGAGCATCTCGAGGTCCCACGGGGACCGATCCGGGCGCTGCAACATCCGGGTGTCGACGGCGTTCCGCGCCCGGGTGAGCGCATACGCCCGCTCGAGGGGGGTTGGGAGCATCCGCGACCTCGCCAGCGCGACGAGGTCCGCATCCTCTGTCATCTGGTAGATGCAGAGTGGCCTCTCCATCAGAGGCACAACCCGCCGGTGGTGGAGGAAGGTGAGGGCGCCCGCCGCGGTCAGCCCGAGCGTCGCCAGCTTCTTCAGGGCGGCCAGGAGCGAGTCCAGCCGCCTCCGGTGCTGGGCCGTGGACACCCCGTGACCCCAAGAGTTGGGCTTCTCCCGGAGCACCAGGCGGGGAGGCCGGGCTCGGCGTTGCGCAGGTAGAACCATCCCCGCTCCCAGCCGCCGTTGTTCGTCGTCATGGTGCAGGGGATGTAGTCGTCATTGAACTGCCCCCGCAGGGCGAGCGACATCCCGCCGGCGCGCACCGCGCGGCGGGTCCTCTGCTCCGTCGTGGGCTGCGTGAAGAGCTCCGCGCAGAAAAGGTGTATCCAGAGCATAGAAAAGAGGTCATCCAACTCAATAGTCAAGTACTGCCCAGACTCCTTGATGGCCTCAACCTTAGCACCCCAAACATTTGGATCCAAGACATGCAAGAGCTTCAAAGCCTGATCATGCTCGGTGTAGGGAAAATCCTCAACATTAGCTTTCATGTTGTTCACGATGGCGATGAACCTCTGAAACATCGCATCAATGTCCTCACCGGGAAGTGGAGTGAAATTCTCATATTGCATCCGGTAAGAGACAAAGAGGTGAGCCTTCACATGGTTATCACCACCGTGAGCAACCAACAACTTCTCCCAAATTTGCCAAGCAAGATTCAAATGGCGAACACGCTCAAACTCAGGATCACACAAGCTCCGGACCAAGTGATCAACGGCTTTTGCATTAGCCTCATACTTGGCCTTAGCACCGGCATCGGTCACCATAAGAGTATGGATGTTGACCGGAATAGCATAGGTCTTGTCAAGCATGATGAAATCCAACAGCTTCCCACGAAGAAAGATCATCATTCGGGCCGCCCACTTGTGGTAACCCTTGCCATCAAAGTGCGGCGGACCGCCCCGCTCAACGTACGCCATCTTAGGATTCGAGACTTGTCAAAGTCGCAAAGAATCCGGCACCAAGCTCTGATACCAATTGAAGGATCAGATGGCGACTAGAGAGGGGGGAGTGAATAGGAGCCGGTAAAAATTCTTTCAAAAGAACCCGGCCTATACCCTAGTCAGACCCCGGTCACACACGAGTGATGGATCGAATCACACACCAATCACCAAGACCACGAGGTTATGGATCAACCTCTAGTCCTAGGAACGATTCCTTGAAGCACACGCGGAAGCACTAGAAAGAGAAGGGAGGAATCGAACCAAAAAGCAAAGCGCACAGGCTCTGGCGGACCGTCCCGGCCGAGAGGGGCGGACCGTCCGCGCAGCCTCGCGGACCGTCCGACCCGAAGCCGCGGACCGTCCGCGACAAAGACCTTGCGGACCATCCGGCCCAACACCGCGGACCGTCCGTTAAAGCACACAGAACCACCAGAAGCGACCCGAGAAAAACGGACCGTCCGCCAAGGCCTGGCGGACCGTCCGCGCCACCCACGGACCGTCCGCTACTCGAGCCCGGACCGTCCGCAAACTGGCTGCAACAAAAACCAAAAACCAAAACGGATCGAAAGCTAGGACGCGCAAGAACACGACGAACACCTGACGAACAGGCCACCCGCGGACCGTCCGCGACCCCCCCGCAGACCGTCCGTGCCGCGCGGACAGAATAGAAAACCCACGACCCCGAAAGTCAACTCCCCCAAATCATCATCGGATTTCCCAAACGGTTGAAGCTGTGGAGACAAGGGTTTGGGGACTTGAAAAGCGTCACACAAGGATGCTATAGCCCAAAAATCTTGCCTCCTAACTCAATAAATCACCGGGAATCGCGAATCCTTTGAGCCCCACCAAAAACTAGAGCACCGAACGAAAAACTTCGAATCCAAGTGGTTTCCCGGCGTTTGAGGGCACAAGATCAATCACAAAGATGCATGAGACATCTATCCATTTATCCCTCAAAGAAATCTGGGGAGAAACCCACTCAAATCCGCGGAATCGAACTGGGAACAAAGGCACGAAAACAAGCACAAAAAGGCCACGAAAACACAACCCCGAATCTTCTATACAAACCAGGAAAGATTCGCAAGGTCTAGCATGCCGCCCTAGCATCCATCCCTCTCAACAAATCTCTCATGAAGCTCTCATGCTAGCCTAGAGAAAATGGAAGAAAATGGCTACAAAAAATGAGAAAGAGGAGGGGGAAAATGAAACCGTAAGTCGCGGAGAGAGAGAGCCATCAACACACACTCATGGCTTATATATCAGGTCCCGCCGGAGTGGTAAATGACTCGACTACCCCTAACTTAACTACTGGCGATACAACCCACGTAGGGGCATTTAGGTAATGTTTGTGGGCCTTGCCATCAGACGGCCACGCCTTTGCCGCACCCCGCGTCCTCCCGACACAAGCCATGCGATGCCGCCGCGTGTCCTCCGCCTCGAAGCTTCCCGACACGCCCGGATCCCGTCACCGTCGTGTTGGGCCCTCGGACTTGGTTTTGAGGCCCAAACCAAGAAACCGTCCGCTGATGGTTTTGTGGGCAAACCACCAAACCACACGTGCTCGGTCCGGCCTCCCGCCAAACCACTTGACTCGACCGCCACCGTGCACCGGCTCGATTGTCCATGACTTCGTCTTGCTTGTGTCGCCACCATGTGACCCGCACCCAGTCCCGCTGTCCACCGGGTCCCTCGAACCGAGCCTACTTGTCTCTCCATCTCCCGGAGGCCCCTCAAGGCTGAAGACCTTTCGCGCCCGTTCTTCACCTGCAACAACACGAACTAGGCCGCAGCCTACACCTGCGCACTAAGCCAAGAGTCAGTCCAACACCCGTTGTCAATCACTCATCACTGAGGAGCGGTCATCCATCGACCACTGGGACGCTCCTGGTGCTCAATCTCCCCCTTGATGAGTGCATTGACAACACACAACGCGAAATGAAATTCAGAGAAAGAAAGAAAAGAAGAAGAAAGAAAGACAAAGAAGCTCAACTCATGACCAAAACCGAAGAATGGCGAAGAAAGGTCACAAGCCAAGCAAGGCACAAACTCCACATCGAAAACAGCAAGAAAGCTCCACCTGAACAAATGCAAGCTCCCCCTGAACATGTGGATGCAAACTTCCAAATTTCAGCTCACCTCTTCTGAATTTTCATTGAGCTCACCTTTTCTCCCCCTTGTTGACAATGTATGAATCAAGGTGAAAATGCAGAAATGCAAAACAAAACATATAAACATCTACATGAGCTTCTCAAATAGGACAAATCTAGTGTCAAAGGCTAAAAATGAGACAAAGATCACACATATGAATCATAGCATAGTCAAAGCATCACCACAAGTAATATATGAAAATACAAGCATGTGACAAAGCAAAATTTTCAGATTTAAGCATTTTTACCAAAAGAAGGCTCGCTTCACATGTAAAAGCCTATCCATGTCACACTTGAGCCACAAAACATGCATACCATTCAAAGATCATACAAGGATATCAAATTCTCAGCAAAAGATCATGGCGAACACCCATAAAGCAAAGCATGTCATGTCAAAGCTCATGAGCCATGTGTCCACTTCGGGGAGACTTCTCCACTGGTGAACATCATGCAACATGTTGTGCACCCATATGTGAAAGATAAGATATTTTAAGCATAGACATGATGGATGGAGCATTTTTCAAGCATTATACACTTCTTTTCAAGATTAATTCATTTTCATGGTACATGAAGTGCCTTTGCGGCAAAAAGAAGCTTATGCTCCCCCATGAATGCAACATAGGCTAAACATTCACAATGATATTCGGCCTTTGGCCCAAATGCAAGAACAAGGCATCCAAGCACAATCTAGGCATGAAAAGCACATTTAGACCAAACTGTGACATGGATACACAACTACACACGAGTGGAGCAGATTTCATCAAAAATTAATCAAGATTAACATTTATTTCAAAACGGGCTATCTCACCACACATATATCTCAAATATTCCAAGAGCATAGCCTCACATCACCATTTCTCCACACATATGACCAATATCTCACAAATAGCCAAAGAAACTCAAATATGGCATATGAAAGAACCTCATCATCCTAAAATGCAATATGATACAAATGCAACATGATATATGACAAGATGGCTATCCTACCATGGTATATACATCAAGCAAAGCATGTATATACATCAAAGTAAAACATGGTATGAAACATATGGTACAAGAGAAAAACCCCCAAGAATCAACTAGAAAGGGCAACAAACCCCAAGTTCCCCCCACAAGCGCACAAATGTAGCTTGGTCGAGAGGCTTTGTGAAAATGTCTGCAAGCTGATCTTGGGTAGGGACATGGCTCAACACAATGGTTCCTTTCTCCACATTGTCCCTCAAGAAATGATACCTCACTTCTATATGTTTGGTTCTGGAGTGAAGCACTGGGTTTTTGGCTACGCTTATGGCACTAGTGCTATCACAAAGAAGTGGGATCTGGGTGCACTCCTCACCAAAGTCTCTCAAAGTGTAGGAAATCCACAACAGCTGGGAACAACAACTCGCGGCACCAACATACTCCGCCTTGGTGGTAGACTGAGCTACACTAGACTGCTTGCGGGAAGACCATGAGACCAACGAAGAACCAAGAAACTGGCAAGTACCAGAAGTAGACTTCCTCTCGACTCGACAACCAGCAAAATCCGCATCGGAAAAACCATGAAGAGAAAGAGTCGAGGAGGACGAATACCAAAGGCCAAGACCAGGGGCAGACTGTAGGTACCTAAAAATCCTCTTGACGACCTGTCGATGTGATGTCCTCGGCGAAGCCTGAAAACGAGCGCACAGACACATGCTGAACTGTATGTCTGGCCTTGTCGCCGTCAAGTAGAGGAGGGAGCCGATCATTCTCCTGTACTCCCGCTGGTCCACTGGTTCTTCGTCCTCATCCGCATCCAAAGTGGCCGTACTCCCCATGGGAGTCGACATCGGCTTCACATCTTGCATCTGGAACTTCCTCAGCATGTCTTTTGTGTACTTGGTTTGGTGCACGAATGTTCCATCCTTCACTTGCTTGATCTGCAGCCCGAGAAAATACAGCAACTCGCCCATCATGCTCATCTCGAACTCTCTGCTCATCTCATCTGCAAACTTGGCAACAAGGTTATGTGACGAGCCACCAAAGACAATATCATCCACGTATATCTGCATAATCAACAAGTCATTTCCATGCTTGAGGAGAAACAGGGTCCTATCCACTGTACCCATCACAAACCCTCTACTCAACAGAAAACCTCTCAATCTCCCATACCAAGCACGGGGCGCCTGTTTCAACCCATACAGAGCCCTTTTCAACCTGTACACCCTGTGTGGGTACGCCTCTCTCTCTCAAACCCCGGTGGTCGCTTCACATACACCTCCTCCTCTATGACCCCATTCGAAAAGCACTCTTCACATCCATCCGAAACAACTTGAACCCTTTAGCCACGGCAAAGGCTAGAAGGATTCGAATTGCCTCAAGACGGGCCACGGGAGCAAAGGTCTCCTCATAGTCGATCCCCTCCTTCTGACTAAACCCTTGAGCAACAAGTCTGGACTTGTTCCTCACAACCATCCCATTCTCTCCCTCTTTGTTCTTCCAAACCCACTTGGTTCCTATGGGATGGCAATTTGGAGGTGGTTCAACTAACTCCCACACCTGGTTCCTCTCAAAGTTTTCCAACTCCTCATGCATAGAATTGACCCAGTTTGCATCAGATAAGGCATGTCCAATGTCCTTGGGCTCAAAAGTAGCAACAAAAGCAGCATGAGCAAAATGAGAGGAATTCTTGGACCTCGACCGTGTAGTGCATTCGTCGATGTTCCCAATGATCTTCGACAGGGGATGCACTTCTTGAATCCGTCGGGGAGCCTCACGCCTCGAGACTACCTCCTCCTCAACTTCAGCTTCTCTCCCCTGATCTTCTTGTTGCACCGTCGTTGTCCATGAAGTAGACGGTCCATGCTCCATAGTAGTCGTAGGGGAAGTAGTGGGTACACACTCAGCTTCAGGCGCATGGTTCTCCCCATCATCATCTCCAGCTTCATCCTTCTCCTCTTCAAAGAGGTCCTCGGCCATCTCTTCATCACCTGCACATTCAAAGCCAAGAGAGGTACATGGCATTGTCTTGTCGAAGGTCACCTCGCAAGTCTCCATGATTTTGTTAGTCTCAAGGTTAAGCACCCTATAGGCTCTAGAGTGGTTAGCATATCCAAAGAAAATACCATCACTAGACCTAGCCTCAAACTTGTCGAGTTTTCTCTTCTTTAGAATAAAGCACTTGCAGCCAAAGACTCGGAAATGACTCACCTTGGGTGCCCGACCATGCATAAGCTCATAACAGGTCTTCTTCTTGAAAGCTCGCAATAAAATCCTGTTGGAAACATGACATGCCGTATTGACCGCCTCAGCCCAATACCTCCTAGGAGTCCTGTGCTCATCGAGCATCGTCCTAGCCATCTCACAAAGAGTCCGATTTTTCCTTTCCACGACTCCATTTTGAGGGGGCACATAAGGGGTCGAATACCGATGTTCAAGACCTAGATCACGACAAAAGGCATCAAAACGAGAGTTCTTGAACTCGAGCCATTATCACTGTGGATAGCTCGAATAGCATTCCCATGCCTCTCGTTTTTCAACCTCACGATCAGATCTCGAACAAAACCAAATGTCTCACTCTTATCCTCCAAGAAGAACACCCAGGCATAGCGAGAGTAATCGTCCACCACAACAAGGACATACCACTTCCCACCCACCGAGCGAACTTGAGCTAGCCCAACAAGGTCCATATGCAACAGCTCTGTCGGACGCTCGGTCATGACATCGGTCAGGGGTGGATGGGGAGTGGCTACCATCTTACCATGCCTACAAGGAGCACAAACCAAATCCTTCTCAAGCTTCAACTTCGGCAATCCTCGGACAAGGTCAAGACCACTCAAGCGGGAAACCAAATCAAAGCTCAAGTGTCCCAACCGCCTATGCCATTTCCACAAATCCGAAGAAGGACCGCCCATCAAACGACGGCCAGACCCAAAGAACGAGAGAAATCAGCCCTGAAAATCTGACCCTCGGGGATGATCATACAGACAAGATCACCTCGAGAATCAAGCAAACGAGACTCGCCAGACTTCAAACGCACCTCAAAACCCTCATCAAGCAACTGAGAAACCGAAAGTAAATTGAAACCCAAAGACTTCACAAGAGCCACTCTCTTCAACGTTACCTTGTCACTCACATGCACAACACCCTCAGACAGCACCCTTCCTCGTCCATTGTCCCCAAATGTGATGTACATCTTTTCCTTCACTGGGGTGAGGCTGGAGAACCACTTCTTATCTCCGGTCATGTGTCGAGAACACCCGGAGTCGATCAACCAAATGTCCTCCAAGCCTCCCCGCCCGCAATCGAAACAAGAACGAGAATGAGCTAGCGACTCGACACTGGGGTTAGCACAAAGAAAGTTAAACTAGTGTCGAGCCATCTGCTCAAAGGAGGGGTTAGCAAACATCATTCCCTTGCCACCAAACTTCCCATGTCCCATGGGAGGAGTACAAGCACCACGAGGGGGAAAACGTGGTCCGTAGTTCCTCTGGAACCCAAAGCTGCGATCATCTCCCCTGAACCCGTATTGAGGACGAGTAGGGGGACGTCCAGCAAAACCACCACGAGCCCGACCAAACCTCTCACCAGCACGCACACCATCATCTCTCCTCTCAAACCTCGCACCACCACCTCTCTGTGGGAACCTGCCAACACTCCTCACACTTTCCACACCCCGTGGAAGTGGCACTCTAGGCTCAGGAATACCATGAGGCTGGCGATACCTGTCCTGGTTTGCTTGCTCCCTAGCAAGCCTCTCATCCCTCTTCCTCATGTAGCAAAACTCTGCAAGGTGCCTCTCCTTGCCACAGTACTCACACCTGAAGGGGATGGGTTTTGGTTTTGGCTCTGGCTTCTCACTAGGCTTCACACCCTTCTCACTCACAAACTTCACAGGTTTCTTGAGGTCATTTATCTTGAGTGGGATTTTGGGTGGATCTTGGGTTGTGTCAAGCTTGTTGCAAAGGTGGTTTGGCTTTGGTGTGAAAGAGTTCTTGGGTGCTTTCGGAAGTGGGACTTGGATGTCTCCAATCACCTCAAACTCGGGGTTAGACTCAACACACTTCTCATACGCACTCTCCCCACTGTTCTCTCCCACTTTCTCACCCAACTTCTCAAACCCCAAACCACGACCATCATCTCTCTTGAACTCCTCAATCATGATTTTCAATTGAGGCTCCCCGCCCGGACAACCAACCCAACACCTTCCTCAAATAGTCATTCTCCTCATAGATGACATCCAAACGGGAAGTAAGTTCAAGATTGCGCAAAGTAACTTCATCACGGCTAGTGCATGCATTGACAACGGGAGATTTCAAAGATGCTTCCAAAGAACTAATGGTAGAACGAGCATCAACAAGCTTAGCATGCATAGTAGGACATGATTTACAAGCACCAAGCAAAGTGGGTCTAGCCTTAAGCTCATCATATTCGATCCTAAGAGCATCTAGTTTAGCCAAAGTAGAAGCATTCTTCTCATTAAGCAGTTTGATCTCATTCAACCAAGCATCACACTCAACACATTCAACATCATCAGGAGTAGTAGGAGCAAGTTTCAAAGAGTCATTCTCAAGTTTCAATTCAAGCAATTTTGACTCTAACTCTCCTACTTTCTCGCTAGCATTCTCAAGTTGTGCCCTAAGATCTTTCCTCATCTTTTTGGCATCTCTAAGCACATTATCGCGGTTGTCAAGCAAGCCATTCAACCTAGCAATCTCAGCAAGCAAAGAGTCGGGGTCACGGTTTACCTCATCCTCCGAGTCGGAGTCGCTGTCTTCCTTCTCGCTCTTCTTGCTGCTTGAGCTATGGGCCATGCCACAAAAGCCCTGAAGTGCCACACAGCTCAACCCGCTGAGGTTCCGGCTTGCACTCTTCTTGCCCTTGCGCCTCCCGGCGTCTTCATCTTCGCTACTTGAGATTGACTGCTCCTCGCTTGAGCTTGAGTCAACGTCGCTCGCACCGGCCACCATCGCTCTTGCCTTGTTTTTCTTGTAGCCGCTCTTGCTCGGTCGCCGCTTGTCCTTGTCCTTGCTCTTGGACTTGTTGAAGTGCTTGCCCTTGGAGGAGTACTTGTCTTCACGCCTCGGGTGCGCCTTGTACTCGTTCACCTTGTACTTGTTCTCCTCCGCTTCCGGGCACTCGGCGATGAAGTGGCCACGCTTGCACACTTGTAGCACGTCCCTGAGCTCCGCCTTGCATTCCTCCGACTCTCGTGTAGTCGATCAAACCTCCTTGAGAGCAAGGCCAGCTCCTCCTCGCCCAGAACATCAAACTCCTCATCTGGAATGGACATAAGAGAAGACAAGGAAAACTGTCGACAGGAAGGGTTAGATTTGCCCTTTGATCCGTCCACAAGAGCAAGACTATGGTCAGTCGAGCCCTCATGCTTGGATTGCAACTTCCTGTCAACCTCGGCCCGACTTGAGCTTAGAAAAGAGGTCATCCAACTCAATAGTCAAGTACCGCCGGACTCCTTGATGGCCTCAACCTTAGCACCCCAAACATTTGGATCCAAGACATGCAAGAGCTTCAAAGCCCGATCATGCTCGGTGTAGGGAAAATCCTCAACATTAGCTTTCATGTTGTTCACGATGGCGGTGAACCTGCGAAACATCGCATCAATGTCCTCACCGGGAAGTGGAGTGAAATTCTCATATTGCATCCGGTAAGAGACAAAGAGGCGAGCCTTCACATGGTTATCACCACCGTGAGCAACCAACAACTTCTCCCAAATTTGCCAAGCAAGATTCAAATGGCGAACACGCTCAAACTCAGGATCACACAAGCTCCGGACCAAGTGATCAACGGCTTTTGCATTAGCCTCATACTTGGCCTTAGCACCGGCATCGGTCACCATAAGAGTATGGATGTTGACCGGAATAGCATAGGTCTTGTCAAGCATGATGAAATCCAACAGCTTCCCACGAAGAAAGATCATCATTCGGGCCGCCCACTTGTGGTAACCCTTGCCATCGAAGTGCGGCGGACCGCCCCGCTCAACGTACGCCATCTTAGGATTCGAGACTTGTCAAAGTCGCAAAGAATCTGGCACCAAGCTCTGATACCAATTGAAGGATCGGATGGCGACTAGAGAGTGGGGGAGTGAATAGGAGCCGGTAAAAATTCTTTCAAAAGAACCCGGCCTATACCCTAGTCAGACCCCGGTCACACACGAGCGATGGATCGAATCACACACCAATCGCCAAGACCACGAGGTTATGGATCAACCTCTAGTCCTAGGAACGATTCCTTGAAGCACACGCGGAAGCACTAGAAAGAGAAGGGAGGAATCGAACCAAGAAGCAAAGCGCACAGGCTCTGGCGGACCGTCCGGCCAGGAGGGGCGGACCGTCCGCGCAGGCCTCGCGGACTGTCCGACCTGAAGCCGTGGACCGTCCGTGACAGCACCGCGGACCGTCCGGCCCAACACCGCGGACCGTCCGTTAAAGCACACAGAACCACCAGAAGCTACCCGAGAAAAACGGGCCATCCGCCAAGGCCTGGCGGACCGTCCGCGCCACCCACGGACCGTCCGCTACTCGAGCCCGGACCGTCCGCAAACTTGCTGCAACAAAAACTAAAAACCAAAACGGATCGAAAGCAAGGACGCACAAGAACACAACAAACACCTGACGAACAGGCCACCCGCGGACCGTCCGTGACCCCCCGCGGACCGTCCGCGCCGCGCGGACAGAACAGAAAACCCACGACCCCGAAAGTCAACTCCCCCAAATCATCATCGGATTTCCCAAACGGTTGAAGCTGTGGAGACAAGGGTTTGGGGACTTGAAAAGCGTCACACAAGGATGCTATGGCCCAAAAATCTTGCCTCCTAACTCCCTAAATCACCGGGAATCACGAATCCTTTGAGCCCCACCAAAAACTAGAGCACCGAACGAAAAACTTCGAATCCAAGTGGTTTCCCGGCGTTTGAGGGCACAAGATCAATCACAAAGATGCATGAGACATCTATCCATGTATCCCTCAAAGAAATCCGGGGAGAAACCCACTCAAATCCGCGGAATCGAACCAGGAACAAAGGCACGAAAACAAGCACAAAAAGGCCACGAAAACACAACCCCAAATCTTCTATACAAACCAGGAAAGATTCATAAGGTCTAGCATGCCGCCCTAGCATCCATCCCTCTCAACAGATCTCTCATGAAGCTCTCATGCTAGCCTAGAGAAAATGGAAGAAAAATGGCTACAAAAAATGAGAAAGAGGAGGGGGGAAATGAAACCCTAAGTCACAGAGAGAGAGAGCCATCAACACACACTCATGGCTAATATATCAGGTACCGCCGGAGTGGTAAATGACTCGACTACCCCTAACTTTACTACTGGCGATACAACCCACGTAGGGGCATTTAGGTAATGTTTGTGGGCCTTGCCATCGGACGGCCACGCCTTTGCCGCACCCCGCGTCCTCCCGACGCAAGCCATGCGATCCCGCCGCGTGTCCTCCGCCTCGAAGCTTCCCGACACGCCCGGATCCCGTCTCCGTCGTGTTGGGCCCTCGGACTTGGTTTTGAGGCCCAAACCAAGAAACCGTCCGCCGATGGTTTTGTGGTCAAACTACCAAACCCCGCGTGCTCGGTCCGGCCTCGCGCCAAACCACTTGACTCGACCGCCACCGTGCACCGGCTCGATTGTCCATGACTTCGTCTTGCTTGTGTCGCCACCATGTGACCCGCACCCAGTCCCGCTGTCCACCGGGTCCCTCGAACCGAGCCTACTTGTCTCTCCATCTCCCGGAGGCCCCTCAAGGCTGAAGACCTTTCGCGCCCGTTCTTCACCTGCAACAACACGAACTAGGCCGCAGCCTACACCTGCGCACTAAGCCAAGAGTCAGTCCAACACCTGTTGTCAATCACTCATCACTGAGGAGCGGTCATCCATCGACCACTGGGATGCTCCTGGTCCTCAACTACGTGCACGCGCGGCTGTAACGCCTAAAAAAGCGCGCCCGCGACGCAAAACCGCAGCCTCTACTGTGGAGCATTTAATGGCCCAGTTCTTTACGAAGTAAGGAGAACCCTCGAGCGGCACAGGCTCCAGGCTCGGGAAAACTTCAACCCTCGAAAGGGTACAGGCGTGAGAAGGTCGCCTCGGGGCCCGTTTGAAACAAAAAAGGCACCGCAAAGGACCCATGCCACGCTATATTACTGATCAGCGCCTCGAGGGCTGTCTCGCCCAGGCCTCTCGAAGGAGCGCAGATGCCAGGCCGGGAGCGCTTAGGCGCCGCCCCTCACCACCTTACTAATCAGCACCTCGAGGGCTGGCTTGCCCAGGCCCCTCGATGGAGCGCAGATGCAAAGACGGGGCCGCCCAAGCGCCACCCCGCACGGTCCTACTGATCAGGGGTTCGAAGCCTGACCCTCGACGGGTTCGAACAGGCGCCCCAGATCACCGGAGTCAGGGACGACGAGGGCACGCGCATTCGAGCCGTTCCTCGAGCCCGCCAGCTCGAGGGTGCCCCACAGGTCGTGTTCGAGAGCCAGCGAGGGCAGCTAGCCGGGGGATCCCACTGAGGGAGAGCTTCCGCGCCCTCGGTCCCTAGCGAATGAGACCGAGCCCCACCTAGCAAACCCACGCAAGCGCTTTAATGGATGTGTCTCTGGACCACGCAGCCTACCCTTATCGAATGGGGCATGGGCGTCCACTCGAACCACCCGCTAACAGCTCGACGAGGAATCCGCAATTCGCGACCCGACCGATGGGGGATGTGGAAACCTCACCCTCCGTCCCGCGGAGGGACGACGAGGGCGCGTTAAAAGACAAGTCGTAAAGCTCTACCCGATCGCCTTGAATGGGCCCAGGCTCGGGGGCTTGACGCAAGGCTACACCTCTTGGATTGCACCCGCCGGGGATAACGCCCGCAGCGCGTGCGTCACCGAAGCCGGCTGAGACATTGCCGACGCCGGTTGAAACATTACCACGCCCTCTGTCCAAGTCTCGCGGTCAACCCCTACAGGAGCGCCTATGCTCCTGCAGGGCTTCGGGGGCTAGACCCGCGGGTCCGCTGACGCGGCCCCACGGAAAGCGTTGGCAAGACCAGGAGGGAAGAACGTCCTATCGGTAGGCTCCAGCATCTGTGGGAGCCTCAATGGCAAACCCACAAGTGCTCGGGGGCTACTGTCGGGGACAACCCTAGGGGACCCCTTAAACAACTGGGGAATCCCCACTTAAAACCCGCAACAAAACCAAATAAGCCTCACTTAACCATGCAGGGTATGGCCCACACCACGAAGGTCCCAGCGGCCCACCGGGCGGCCCACTCGAAGACCCCGTCGAGTAGGCTTCGCCTCGCTCGAGGGTGCGCGCCTCCACTGGACGGGCTCCGCTCCGTTCGAGGGGGTGCGCCTCCCTCGAGCGAGGTACGCCTTGCTCGAGGGTCCGCCCCGCTCTCGAACGGGGTCCGCCTCGCTCGAGGGCACCCCGCGCACGCGCGCCTGTTCCCGTACGCGAGCACTTAATGCTCTGACATCGGCAGGACGGCGCCATCATGCGCCGGGGCTCGCGCCCGGTGCCGCCGCACCAACTCCCCCGAGGAGGGAGCCCAGCCCCATCACTATGGGGGGGGACTGTGCGGCGCGGCCGGTGCCAGCCCCGTGACGCCGTGGACCTGCTCCAGTACGGCTCACGAGCCGAGCCCTCGAAGGGGGGCCGGCTGCACCCTCGATCTACTTTCTTGTGACCTTACAAGGTTAGGTGGAGGCGCTAGGCCGGTGGGATGCCATCCCTGCCACTGTTAACAGCATGGCTGCCGCCCCCGCGCGTACGGGCGCACGCCAGGCGCTGTGGCAACGACTCCAGCACTGTGGAGCGCGTGGGAACGGGGCGCCGCCTTACCTACTCCTGTATCCCATACGGACCGACGTCAGCGACTCCCTCGAGCCTATCTGAAGACATCACAGCCGTCCGCTGCCCCTCTACCCTCGAGGACGCCACTGTTCAGGTACAAGATACGCCATGATGGCCGGATCGCTGCAAGGATCGCCTGGGCGGCCGCCTACTCTACAGCATAGCACATCACGCTCCCTCATGTAGCTCGATAGCGCGGCGCGCATGTGATTCGCTCCTTCCTTGATCTATAAAAGGAGGGCGAACCCACTTGCCGCAGGGGGACAGGAGACCAAGATACACAGCACATGACACACGAGCAACAGAACCCAACACGAGACAAGGCGCACCACGAACTTGCTCTCCAATTCTCCCACAATATCTTCAGCCACTACACCAGGGACTTGGAAGCCCCGCTTCCTCTCCCGCCTTGCTTGTAGCGGCCCCCACTACGAGCACCCCGGTGCTGAGCAATATAGTGCCTTGAGCACACCACTGCTGGACGTACGGCCCCTCAGCCGGAACCAGGATAAACTCTGTGTCTTTTATTGCTTAGCATCGACCATTGAGGGATAGACCTCGGCGCTTATTACTGGTTAGTGTCGGGACCACATTCCGCACCGATAATTACAAATAGGTCCTTGCTCATTTATTGCTCATCCTTTTACAAATATATCCCTGGAGAAATCAGAAATTACAACACATGCCTCAAAACACATCTATACTGGCTAAAACACATTAGTTTGAGAACTCGATCTTTTACAAACATCTCCTTGAAAAAATAGGAAATTACACCATATGCCTCAAAACACATCCTACAATTGACACCGTTTTTTGGAAAAAACAGGTCAAAGGGGAGCACCTGATGATTACAAAGTGTGATCGGCCGATTAAAGAAAGAGAAGAGTCAGTTTAGGGAATTTTGACCCCTGCAAGGTTCCTTTTCTATTTTTAGTAGTTTTTGTCTTCCTTTAGATACAAGTAAACAGTGCTGTGATCGGCTAGGAGTCGGGTTGTTCTTAGGACATAAATAGCGACCCTGCGTGGTTAGAATAAAGTGTACACACCAATATCAAATAAACCCCCCAGGGCAAACCCTTTACTTTACAGCATCTACTTTACAACATCTACTTTTACAACATCTACTTTTCGGCAACTTCGCCATTGTCTTTTTTCCCTTTTTCTACAATCCCTTCCTTCAATTTCGTGGTGCTGCATCGATCGATCTTCGGCAAGCTTGTGAATACCGTTTTACCGAATAGCCCTAGGCTTTAACCTCCTAGCGCATCACGGAGGTTTCATCTAATTTTTTATTCACCCCTTATCGATATTAGCTAGATCTACAAGTTTTTGTACCAATTCTTGTAGTTTTTAGCTATTATCATCAATTACCTCACTCGATCCAGATCCTATCGGCTTCCACTATAGTTAGTTCCGACCTATTCGAGAGCTAATGTCACGATCAGCCGATTCCAGCCAATATGTCTACTTACGCAGTCGCGCTTCGGTCGCTGCCGAGCCAGCCGATCTCGCTTTACTCGTATCGGGCGATTGGCTGGTACATGTGCTGCTAAAAGGTCACCAGTTCTCTATCCAATCCCTAATATTTTCCATTGTCAATCAACAGGTCAGATTGCCTGGCACGCCTCGATACAGACCGGGGAGTCACGTGTGCTGCGCGAGAAGGTGATGTCCTATTTTCGCATCAACACCTACAACCTTCCATTTTGAAACTACCAGAGAGGAGACCATTTGACATCCTTACATTTCTATCATAAGCTAGAACAAATAGAAAAATGAATGACAGGTTCATTCTTCGAAGACTACACAAGGCATGAATAAAAAATGAGCAAGTTATGAAAACAATTAAGTAGTCAACAACATGAAGGTTCCACATAATTAATGCAATCAAGACTCATCGTTGGTGTACTATTGTCACTAGTCAAAGATGTTCTATGGGAAATTTTCTAGAATAGCAAGTGTGAACTAATAAGCTGTAAATAGTAGTAGGCATGGAAACATCGAAAAGCTTAAGAAGAAACAACTTGATTAAGTTAGACATCTCGCATGCTTGCTGTCTAGTCCTTCTAGTTTTCCCTTCAATCAGGAACCTTGAAGCCAAAGCTATCCTAATTAGCATAAAATTGAAATTATCCAAGTGCTTGGATTACTCATAGCTGTGGCTGCAACACTACTCTATGATGAATCCACAGTATCGTAGTCACCAATACCCTCTAAACAATATGCCTAATTTAAACTCGAACCACTGCATGCATTGAATCATTGAAGTATGCATCTCTGGATAGTGATATTGGCCAAGCATAAGCATAAGTATGATAGTGAAACTGATATTGAAGTAGGCAGAAGTTATTACAAGCATCTACATCTAGAAGTGCTTACAAGAAAATATAGGATGACAAGAGCATTTAAGGATTACAGTTACTGCTACCTAATCCTAGACATGGTAACACAATTACTGACATATTTTCATTGGACAAGAAGTTCAACCAACTATACACAACCATGACTGAATGGTGAGAAGTAAATTTGTGACCGTCTATACAACAATGCAACAAGATTTCAGAGATCAAGGTGCGCTAGAGCCTTGGAGCCTTGGTGGCTCTTCGGCAAACATCTTCGATCCTTCGACTTGGTGTGGTGCGACGAATACACTATGTGTGGGGAATGTGGAGACCCTCTCCCTTTGTGGAGAAGCTCCTTAGGGAAGGCGACATCAGGGTAACCAAGGGAGCTTGGTGAGTGCCATCTTGGCGAGCCATTGTGGCAAGTCAAGTGGTGCTCTTAGGAGAGACTTGATGATCGGGAAGCACTACTCTTGTGTGGAGTGCTTCAACAATGTAGACTAGGGGTTAATTAGTGCCTACCGATACCACGAGATAAACTGCTTGTCAAAAGTTTGCTTCTTCTCATCCCTCTTTACATTTTCGCATTTCATACTTGCAATCATCGTTTGCCTTTACTTTCACATAGTACTATCTTGATAGGATTGGCTACAAGTTGCAAAACTCTTTGGGATGAGAGTTCAAGAGATATGGCTACCGCATGGGTTCCCACCGACTAGGGTCTCAACCGTCTCCGACAATTGAGTCCCGCCTATCATCCGGCCTGCCGGCCTGCCAGTGAGCCCAACAGACCATATCCACGCCCCTGAAGATGACTCCGAGAGCTTGTTGTGCAAGACAAGACACTAGAAGTGCCTCCAATTAGTTCAGATATCATGGGATATTGTTCATAATTTGTTTACATTGTTCTCCAAGTTGTAGTCGACTTGGATTAAGATCCACTGACCTCGAAAACCCTAGTCAGCCAAACTATATAAGGCAGCATAGGATGTCTCCCTAAGGCCATCTCATCTATTCCACGAGCAATAGAATCACCACCGACAATTAGATGTAGGGTTTTACTCGTCATGTCCTTTGTGTTCTGTGTGTCCATTGCACATCCATTGTGTTCTTAGCTCTCGATCCCTCTGAGGAACATGTGTGGTTCGTGGACCGGTGGAAGGTCGCTTCTGGGTGTGATGAGTGATTGACAATGTTGTGTGGACTGATTCTTGGCTATGTATTGCAGGTGTAGGTTGCAGCTTGACTGGTGTTGGTGCAGGTGAAGAACAAGTGCAAAAGGTCGTTGCTGGTGAGGCCTCCAGGTTTGCAGAAGACAAGTGGGCTTGGTTCGAGGGACCCGGTGGCCAGCGGGGTCAAGTACGGGACACATGGTGGCAAGAACGGCAAGATGAAGTCGATGATAGTTTCTTGGTTGAGCCTCAAAACCAAGGTCGAGTCGGGACTTCATGGGAGCCAGGTCATGAGTGGTGATTGGCGGAGGCTACATAAATTTCGTGGGGTTTGCGGTGGTTCACTAGAAAATCATCGGGTTACTCGGCTGAGCCATAAAGTTGAGGCCGAAGACCGGGCGTGGCTGTCAGGCCAAAACTAGCCTGACCAGCTTCGAGGCAGAAGACACGCGTTGGGATCGCAAGGCTTGCGTCGAGGCTACGCGAAGTGTGGTCGTCGGGCATATGTCCGATGGTGCTACAAAGACAAATTCCCAAGTGCTCTTGGTGGGCGTGTATCCTAGTTTAGGCTTTAGGGGTATTTTAGTCTTTCGCTAGCCTCCATATAACCCAAGGGGTGAAAGGATGGCAGCCATCTCTTGGAACCCTAACTCATTTGGTTTTCCTATTTTCGCTTCCTATTGTGCTTAGGATTTCTATAGAACTAGCTTGAGAGCTTCATGGTGAGATCTTGTGAGAGGGAAGGATGATCGGGTGGAATCTAGACCTTGTATGAACCTTTCATGGTATGTATAGATGATTCAGCGTGGTTCCTCAAGGCTTGTTTGTGCGCTTCCCGTTTTTCCTTTTTGGTGATTTTCGGAGCCTTTTCTTAGAATTTCCATGGAGAAGTTTCGGGGGTGTTTCTTTGAGGGATTCTTGTTGGATGTCACGTATGAGGACATTTTGCCTCTTTGCTTGGTGATCTCAACAAACCCTCTGAAATAGCTTCGATTTTGGTGGTTTTTGTGTTGTTCGTGTCCTTGAGGTAGAAGCACGGGTTTCATGATTTCGGGAGTTGTAGGGAGTTTGAGACTATAATTTTTGGGGCATATCCTCTCCTTGGGGCATTCATCAGCTCTCCAAAATTTCGTTTCAAGACTCCAAGTGGTTTGGGAGATCCGTCGATCCAAAGTTTGGGGCTGTTTCGCGGAATGATTTTTAGGGGGGGGGGATAGTTCCGACCCTGTCCAGGAAGTATGGATAACCTGATTTTCAGCTGCCAGAGAGTCTTTATCAGTAGTACCGACACAAGGTCGGTAGTACCAATAGTCGGAAGTACCGACCCAGTGCCGGAAGTACCGATAACTTGGTTTTCAGGTGCCAGTAAGCCCATATCGGTAGTTCTCATGTGCCTATGTCTAACCGATGAACTTCCTCGTGTGCCAACTCATGTGCGATCTGCGGGTGGGAAGTAGTAAGTCCTTGTTGTGGTGGACAAATACTCTCGGTATGCGTGGGTGTTCTTTCTTGAGGAGAAAGGGGAGACGTCAGGTTTTGTTTGAGATCTTGTCTTGAGGTTGAGGAATGAGAGGCACCGAGATGACATATGAGCAATCCGCAGTGACAGTGGCTCTGAATTCAAGAACTCTCATTTTGAAACCATTTGCCATGACTTGGGCCTTGAACACCAATTTTTGAGTCCGTATACGCCTCCTCAGAATGGTGTTGTGGAAAGGAAAAACAGAACCTTGTGTGAGATGGCTCAGACAATGCTTGATGAGCATAAGACTCCGAGAAGGTTCTGGGCTGAGGCGGTGAATACCGCGTGCTATGTTTCGAACAGGATCTACCTCAAAGTGCATAAGAAGAAAACCTGTTATGAGTTGATGCACGGTCGCACACCCAAGGTGAGTGACTTCCATGTCTTTGGTTGCAAGTGCTTTATTCTTAAGAAAGGGAAGAAGTTGGACAAGTTTGAGGCTAGGTCGGTCGATGGTATTTTCTTTGGTTATGCATCTCACTCTAGAGCATATTGTGTGCTCAATCTTGAAACTAACCTAATCGTGGAGACTTGCGAGGTAACCTTTGACGAGACACAGCCACGTAGTCAGCTAGTTTTTGAGTGTCCAGGTGATGATGAACTTGGTGAGGAGATCTTTCAGGAAGAGCATGAGCATGGAGATGATGAAGATGGCGGTGTGGTGCTCGTGGCTGAACATGTAACTACTACTTCGACTACGGTGATGAACGGCCCCTCTCCCACACCTACGACGACAAACCAAGATCAAGGAGAGGCTACTGTTGAGGGGGAGGTAGCATCAAGGAGAGAACCTCCCCGACGAGTACAAGTGGATCACCCAGCTTCAAGCATCATCGGCGACATGAATGAACGTACTACACGGTCCAGGGTTCGGAACAATTCCCATTTTGCTCATGCTGCTTTTGTTGCCACCTTTGAGCCCAAAGACATTTAACACACACTATCTGACCATAATTGGGTTAATTAAATTCATGAGGAGTTGGAGAACTTTCAGAGGAATCAGGTTTGGGAATTGGTTGACCCTCCCCCAGGGTGTAAGACGATTGGGAAAAAATGGGTGTGGAAGAACAAAGAGGGAGAAAAAGGTGAAGTGCTGAGAAACAAGTCAAGGCTTGTTGCTCAGGGGTTCAGTCGGAAGGAAGGGACCGACTACGAGGAGACCTTTGCTCCCATAGCTCGTTTGGAGGCGATCAGGATTCTTCTAACTTTTTCCGTGGCTAAAGGGTTCAAGTTGCACCAAATGGATGTGAAGAGTGCTTTCCTGAATGTGTCTTGGAGGAAGAAGTGTATGTGAGGCATCTTCCGGGGTTTGAGAGTGAGAAGTACCCCCACCGGGTGTACAAGTTGAGGAAGGCACTGTATGGGCTGAAGCAGGCGCTTAGAGCTTGGTATGCTAGGTTGAGGGGGTTCCTATTTGAGAGAGGGTTCGAGATGGGGAAGGTCATTGAGACCTTGTTTCTTCTCAGGCAGGGTAGAGATATCCTGATTGTGCAGGTGTACGTGGACGATATTGTCTTTGGTTGCTCGTCTAACTCTCCTTTTACATGGTTTGCAGATGATATGAGCAGGGAATTTGAGATGAGCATGATGGGTGAGTTGCAGTTCTTCCTCGGGCTACAAGTCAAGCAATTGTTGGGGGTGTCCGAAAATTTGGATGAGATCCCCGAACACGAGAGAAAGGAAAGTGGACACGTTAAGTACACAGATGACGCAAAAGGAGACAAGGAATCTCCCAAAGATTGCTCAAACCTCAAAAGTTGTGTCCCCCTTACACATGCCCTCGCGCCCCCTTTTATAGGGAGACGAAGGGACTTTTACATTCCGAAAACACCCTCGGACTCAAGGAATATTCCTAGTGTGAATACGTACATGAATGTCTTTTACATCTCATACATTTACAAGCCTGCCACTAGTTCACACACCAAACCTGGACTTTTTGAGACGACGTCTTTGACTTGGCTTCCTACTGATTCGTGAATCCCCACATTCAGGAAATCTTCATACGCCGTGACTTTCGAACTCGAACTTCAGCAAATTCCCGAATATCGCAGACTCCCGATTTCGTGGTTTCGCAGGTTCATGACTCCGGGTCTTCACAAGTTCGCGACCTCAGGGGCTTCGCAGGTCCAAGATTCCAGATCTTCACAAGTTCGCGACTGTCGAGCTTCGCATGTCCAGGGCTTCGGATCTTCGCAAGTTCGCGATTTTGGAGCTTCGCTGGTTCAAGATTCCATATCTTCGCAGGCTCAAGGTTTCTGAAAACTTATTTCATGAATTTCATAAAACTCGACATTTTGAGGGTGACAAGTTTTCCTGAATTCCCCAACACTAGCCCCTCGGGGAAGCGGGTTCACTCCGATGATCCGATTCCACGAAAATCTCAGAATTTCAGTAAAAAACGTCACCCTCGGAACGTCGGAGTGGACACGCGTCCTCCGGAAATCTCGCAATGGTCGAATCGAGGCACGTTCTTGAAACTGCCCCCCTCACCACTATAAATAGAGAGCTGTCGCTGTGAAAAATTTTAACCAGCTTCTCACTTTTGGCGAACTTTTGCTCATACTTTCGCAAAAGAACGTTTCGCGATCAAGTGTTCGCAGTTTCAAGACTTCCTCAAACTTTCAAAGGTGTTGCTTTCTTTGTTATTTAGTTATCGTTTCTACTTTTCATTGTATTTTCATCTTTTGTTTCGCGAACTTCATTCGCGAATGCCGTCTTATTATTTCTTACTTATATTAGTATCTAATAGGTGGCTCGAACTAAAAGTATTGCTAGACCTATGACGACTGGAGAACTGATTGCAGCCGGCCTTCCATCAGAACGAGAGGTTCAAGAACCAGAAACTTCCCAATCTGCCGAAGATAAGACCTCACCTACTGCTGGTGGATCCGGGAACCGCGGAGACGGGGAAATTAGATCGGAGGAGGAGGATATGGAAGATTTCGACGCTGATCTGAAAGATCTTGTTTCAACAAAGAGATCGAAAGCTCTCCCTGCAGCTTTTGTTTTCGGGGAATCCAAGGTCACAACTAATTTGATCAGAGAATACGAAGCAGCTAGGTTTTTTCCTGCTAGCAGTGGGCGTGCTCCCCTAGATGAAGAAGTCCCTTCTCCAAGAACTGACGAAATTGTCGTGTTTCGGGACTTTTTTACCTGCGACTTACGATTTTCTTGTGATCCCCTTCTGCCAGTGATTCTTGACAAATTTTCTATGAGAATTCATCATCTCTCTCCGAATTCATTCCTCGAGGTTTCCAAGTTTCTTTGGATCATGAAAACTTTCGGATGTAACTTCAGCGCTGACGTTTTCGCCTGTCTCTTCGAGCTAGTCATCGTGCCTAATGTCATCAAGCTTAATGATGATCAGTATTATGAGGCTCACTACACCTGCTGCACTTTCAATACCCGCAGGCAGAACACAAGGAAGGGACTCACGCAAATTCAGATTGCACCCTACTGCAAGGCCAACTTCGCAGAAGATTGGAGTTCTTACTGGTTTTACGTGAAGATAGATATGTCAGCTATTCCTGAGTACAACGGACTGGCCAATCCCTTTTCTACATCCGTTGAAGCTTTGACTACTATTAGCACTGCCTCGTATAATCAACGAGCAGTGGGTATTCAAGATTGTGAAAGCATGTTTCACCTTGCCAGCACAATCGTCGGTGGACACGATCTTATTTAAGAATTTGTTACTACTAAAATTTGGTGGATTTCTCATGGATGAGTTTCAACGTCAACTGGGCAACACAAGTGGTTCCCTTTCCCTTATTCGGACTTTGTTTGACTAACGGCCAGAGCGCCGAAGATTTTATGTCTGAAGTCGAGAAAAAGGTGAATGAGATGATTGGCCAGTATACCATGAATGAGTATAAGGCCTACAAAAATCTGGTGAAGCATAAGAGAAGAATAAACCGAGTGTTTTCGGAAGTTTGCATTGATAGGTCTTTCTGCTCTCGACGACCAGGCCGTAACTTGAAAATGCCTGCTGTTGCTATCGCTAGCTGTTCAGTTGCACCCCCGAAAGCTCCAAGAAGAAGATCCTCTAAGAGCAGCCTTTCGATTGTCGATGAGACTACATCCTCTAGTGTTCAACCTTCAAAAACAAAGTCTCTCGAGTCGTCGAAACGCAAGAGCAAGTCTTCCAAACAAGTTTGGGATGCTGAACTCCAGCCTTGCTCAGATGAGCCGTAAGAAAGCTAAGAAAGCCGTTAAAAAGGTTGTCTCTTCTGAAGTTCAGTGGGTCCCCTCTGCTTTTGATGATGACCTCTTCGTGGAGTCCAGCCAGAAAGGTTCTTTCTTTTGGCCTTTGTTGAGATTCAATTTTCATGAACACAGCCCATCGGGTTCTGAAAACGAGTTCGTGGACATTGATTCCTTTTCAGATGCTGCTCCCGAAGTTTAGAAGGAAGTCATTTCCGCTACTGCTGCTGAGCCCCCTGCTGCTACTACTGATACTATTGCTTCTCGGCCTGTCCGTCCTCAAGATGAAGCATCTCCCGAATTCACCAAGGAGCTTGAGCTTACCATTCACAGGGGTGAAAATCCCGTCCAAGACGCTCCCTTGGTCGAAATTCGTGAAGATATCCCCGAAGGTCACACACCCTCTCCTTCCCTGGCCGCCTTTAACAAGAGCTTTGGTACGTACTACCGTGGTGAATTGTTGAGTGTTGGTTATGAAGTGACTGGTGTCGGAGGCAGTGCACCCGAGATTTTGATGCTCTGGAAATCACCTATGTTGATTAATGAAACAGGGGAATGAGCTTCGGAACAAACGTTTCATTTGTTCGGGGAGGCGGCTCAAGATTTTGGAAAGAGGCACAGTAGTTCCTCGAAGAAGACTCCAACAAGTTTGGGCAAGTCCTCTACGAGTTCGGGAAAGAAGCTTGCCACTAAGGATAAAAAAGGTTCATTTCTTTTTGAATATTGCTTTGCTTCGGACTTCTCAACTTTCTACTCGTAGCTTTGTCTTGCGGTTTTTCAAAATTTGAGGACCTTCTGCGTTCATACCCCGCATCCAAGTTCGCAAAGTACCGCAGAGATTACGCGGCGTAAGCCTCCATATCAGAAAGGATTGCGTGTGAACGCTTGATTGAACAGGAGAAGATAAATAAGAAGTTGATAGAAGATTCTCAGAAGCTGAGTCGCGATTTCAAACTATCTCAAGCGACGAACTTGGACTTGGAAAAGAAAGTGGCTGAACTGGCTGTGGCTCTCAAGAGTTGTCAGGATGAGAAGAAAGCTGTTGAAGAGGCCCTTGATCGGTCAAAAAAAGATCTGGAAAAACTACAAAAGACACATGATGATGATTTGTGGCTAATCGAGAATCTTAGTAAAGATCATGACAAATCCTTAAAAGCTGTCGAAGAGTAAAGAGTATGAAAAATCTCTGAACGAATTTGGTGTTTGTCCTGTGCCGCTCCATGCTGACTGAGGACTTCCTGAGTTCATGGAATGGATCAACGCTGACTTCAATGCGCTCCCCAAGGTTATTTCTGGTGCTAATGATTTTGCAGCAGCCTTCTCTGTAGAAAGCATCTTGAAGCTTCTTCACGATTTTGAATGCGTGGATCTTGTGAAGTTTCGTGAGAAACTTCCACAATTTCTCGATGCCCTGAGTACCTCAAGACTTCGACCTAATGAAGATGTTCAAGCTATCAGAGCTAAGTTCGCAAGAGAGCTCTGGCTCGCTAGCGGGAAGGAAGCTGTGAAAAGCATTGCGCGTGCTAAGCTTGCTCAGGTTGATTTCCGAACGATCCTATTTTCTTCTGTTAACTCGCAAAGTTTTTTTTGATTTTTCTTATATTTCTTTCTTTGGCTCCCTCAGTTGATTGAAGAGTAGAAGCGAGGAATGGGCACTGCGCCTCAAGAATCTTCTTCCGAAGATGACGATAATGAAGAATTAACAGACTCTGGCGATAGCAGCGACGACGACAGTGATGGCGATCATACCACCGAACATGAGGAAGATTCCCCGAAGGATGACATCACGGGCTAAACATTGATGAAACATTTGCCCTTCGTGGCCCTTGTGTACATTTGTAACTTCGTTAGGTTGTAACATTTTTTCTGAACAAATTGTCTTGTAAACTTTAACCTGCGCAGGTCCGGCAAGTTGGGCCTGCGCAGGATGTGATGCCACTGCGAATTCATCGTGGAAACATGATTGTCAGTGGTGAAGCATGGCGTCTGTTCCAAGAGGCCCATCCCGATAAAGATTTTTCTGATTTCTGGCTTGAAGTTTCGCTTAGATTTTCAGTGGACTATTTCGATCTTTCTTCTTTCTTCCTTCTTCATAAGGACGAGAACTCCACTGCTGCGAACTCAAGCTCTTCAAGGATCCCGAAGACAGAGCCCCTTAGCCCCCTCACTACTGGGCTCACCTTCACCTATGCTAGTGATGTTGCAGAGAATGATAGCCGCGAACCAGGGCATGTTGTTGAACTCCCATTCTAGAGTTTGTAATTTTCAATGTAAACATGATGATGCTAGGTCAAGATTTTTATACAAATAAGGCAATAAAAACGTTTCCTTGAGAAAAAACGTCACCCTTCCACACCTTGCCGTTTTGCATGAAAATCTTGAGGCAAGTTAAGGAAATGTTGGTTGTCTTGATCATATATACTTTTGAGAAATTTTCGCGAGCTTTGAAATTGCAAATAATGTAACGCAAGTCGGCAAAATTTGTTTTCGAATTTCGTGGACTTGATCCGCTTGGCACACTTGCCCTGGTTGATACTGCAACCCTCAGTTGCTTCAACCACTATTTTTTACGAATCTTCACTCGAGCCCCTTGCCTCTTCAATAGAACATATTCATCGAGAAAACTTTTAATGAATCTCTGCCAAATAATTCTTAAACAATGACATATACATTCGCTTAGCCGCAATTACCATTAATTATCATGACGGAAACTCAGGCTACAACTTAATGTTGTCTCGAGCCTTTTTCGATGGGAATCCCTTTGACGGTGGGATTTAGGCCACAACTTGTTGTTGTCTCGGGCCTTTCGGTGGGAATTCTTTTGACGGTGGGATTTAGGCCACAACTTGTTGTCTTAGGCCTTTCCGTGGTAATCCCTTTGACTTTGGGATTTAGGCTTTCACGGAGCCTCAGGCTATCATGAAGCCTTTTCACAAACTCTTCCGCTTTTCACGATAGGATTCTGGCTATCACAAAGCCTTCCACACAATTTTTTTCTTTTTTCACGATGATCTCTGTCTCTTTTCATGATGGAATTCTGGCTATCAGGAAGCCTTTCACACAATCCTTTTTCTTTTTTCACGATGGAATTCTGGCTATCAGAAAGCCTTTCACACAAACTTTTTTTACGATGGAATTCTGTCTATCAGGAAGCCTTTCATACGAGCTTTTTTCCTTTTTCACGATGGAATCTCGGCTATCACGGAGCCTTTTCACGATTTTTTCTTTCACATGGTGGAATCTCGGCTACCACAGTGCCTTTTCACGAATTTTTCTTTCACATGATGGAATCCCGGCTATCACGGAGCCTTTTCACGATTTTTTCTTTCACATGGTGGAATCTCGGTTATCACGGAGCCTTTTCACGAATTTTTCTTTCACATGATGGAATCTCGACTATCAAGGAGCCTTTTCACGAATTTTCGTTCACATGATGGAATTCTTAGAAAAAATGCACGATGTGGGGGAAGACACTTTTCATATATATCACAAAGAGTATTTACATAGGATCCGCCTTGTTAAAAACCTCGCCTCTTGATTTAGAGCCCCCTTTGCGAGGAAAAGAGTACGGTCCTTCTTATTCTAATGTAATTGCGAAAAAGAAAGCTAACTTTTTTTCTCCGAAATCACTTATAGACTCGTGATTCGGCTTTTAGGTTTTTTAGAATGTAAACTTACGAAAAATGAAAAATACTCTAAATTAAACTTTACCTAATTCTAGAACTCTTATGGGTAGTACCTTTTCAGGTTGTCGGCATTCCACGAATATGGCAATTCTTCGCTAGTCTGTTCTAGCAAACGAAAAGCCCCTGACATATCTGTTTCTTTTGCTATGTATGGTCCTTCCCATGATTCATGAAGTTTTCCCAGGTTTTCCCAGTTCTTCTTTCTTTTTAATGCCAAATCGCCAGTTTTGATGTCTTTTCTAACCACTTTCTTGTCTTTCCAAGCCTTGGTCTCTTTTTGGTACTTCTCGATGTTCTCAGCATCTTCAAGGATTGTCAGCTCAATCATGTCTTTTTCTACTTTCTGTTCGACTTCTTCGATTTCTTTTGCTTTCAGTACTCTCATGCTTTCATTCTTGATTTCCTCTGGTGTCATTGCTTCTGTGCCGAAGAGTAGGCGGAACGGTGTGAAACCTGTTGCTCTTGACAAAGTATTGTTATGGGACCAAATCACTTTCTGTTACTCATAAACCCATTTACCCTTCTTTTGATCGAACAAGCATTTCTTGATTCCCGGAAATTTCAGCCCATTTTCCCTTTCAACTGCTCCATTAGACTGCGAATGATACACTGATGAGAACTTTGCATGAGTACCTAAGGACTTGCAATATTATTTGAAAGTATAACAGTCGAATTGTTTCCCATTGTCAACAGTCAGTTCTATTGGATCTCCAGATCTGTAGATTATGTTCTGCCAGAAGAATTTCTGAATTGTTGGTGCCTTGATGTTCGCGAGTGGTTTTGCTTCTACCCACCTCGTGAAGTAATTCACAACAATAGCTTCGAATCTGCAATTTCCTTGAGCCATTGGCAATGGTCCGACTAGATCCATTCCCAACCTTTGCAGTGGCCACGATGGTGGAATCAGAGGAACTGGCATGGAGGGTAGATTTTGTTGATTTGCCGTTTTCTGGCATGCTTCACATTGCTGAACCAGTGCTTTCGCATATATGTTTATGGTAGGCCAATAAAATCCTGCTTTATCGTCTTTCCTACTAGAGCCCTGGTGCCTATGTGTGCATCACAGAATCCACTGTGGATTTCCCTCAGAAGTTCAAGGCCTTTTTCGGAGGTGATGCACCTTAGCCAAGGCTCAGTGACTCCCGAGTTGTACAGCTCTCCATTTACCACTGCATCGCCCCTTGCTCTTTGTTTTAACCTTTTTTCTTGCAATTCATCTTGTGGTTCATAGTGGCCTCTCAGATAAGCCATAATTTCTGCTCTCCAATCGGGGGTTTCCACAACATTCACAATTTTCGGCCTTGGTTCCTTGATAGATGGTTCTCTGATGATTTCGAAGAACACATCGGGAGGCAATTCTTGATTTCTGGCTGCCGCTTTCGCCAGTTTGTCTGCTTTGTTGTTGTCATCTCTTGAAATATGTTGCACTAAATAACCTTTGAAATGCCTTTCCATTTCTCTGACTATTTCAAGGTACTTCATCAAGACAGGATTCTTTGCTTCACTTTCTTTTTCAATATGTTCTTGAATAACTTTTGAATCCATTATGATTATGAAGGTATGCTGTCCCAAGGCTTTCATCTTCCTCAGTGCTAAGAGTAAGGCTTCATACTCTGTTGTATTGTTCGTGGAGTGTTCATTATTCGCGAATATGAGACGAGCTCCATATCTTATCACAACTCCCACCGGAGATGTTACGACTGCTGAAATTCCGACTCCTTTGTGACACCAAGCTCCATCGCACTGCACTATCCAAGGCGTAGGTATTTCTTCATTAAGATTTTGAGTTGGTGAAGTCCAATCCACGAAAACGTCTGCCAAGACTTGAGATTTTACCGCACTTCTTCTCTCGAAGTCCACAATGTATTCTAAGAGTTCAACGGCCCATTTGATTATTCCGTTAGATGCCTCTCTATTTGCGAACATTTCACTCAGTGGTTGATTGGTAATGACCCTTATCATGTGACACTCGAAGCAGTGTCTCAGCTTCCTCTCAGCCATGATGACTGCGTATGCAATCTTCTCCAACTCGGAATAGAAGATTTTTGAGCCAGACAGGGCTTCTGAAGCAAAATATACTGGAATCTGTTTGAGTTTTCCTTCTTATTCCTTTTTTTGTACTAATACGGTGCGTGCTGCCGAATTTGATGCAGACACATATAGGAGAAGTGGCGATCTTGGTTCGGCAGGGCACAACTTGGTCATGTTGGACAAGTAGTCTTTTAGTTCTTGGAAAGCTTGTTTCTGAGTTTCGGACCACTAAAAGTTCTTAGCACTTATGAGAACTTGAAAGAATGGTAAAACTTCTTTCTGCAGCCGTAGGAATAAACTTGTTGAGCGCGGCCACTCTTCTTGTCAATTTCTGCACATCCTTCACAGAAACTGGATCTTGCATTTCTACCAGTGCCTTGATTTTGTCAGGATTGTCCTCTATGCCCTTTGTTGAGACTAGGCATCCGAGAACTTTCCCTTTGTGAATGCCGAAAACACACTTTTTAGGATTCAGCTTTAGATTCGCTGCTCTCAAGTTCGCGAATGTCTCTACCAGATCACTAATATGATCTCTTCTCTGGACACTTTTGACAACTATGTCATCCACGTATGCCAAGATGTTTCTTAGAATTTGGGGATGGAGGACTATTGCTATCACTCTCGAGAATGTGCATCCTGCGTTCTTCAGCCCCTCTGCCATTCTCATGAAGCAAAATGTTCCGAAGGGAGTGATAAAGCTTGTCTTTTCTTCATCGTTCTTACAAACTCTGATCTGATGGTATCCTGAAAACATGTCCAAGAGTGAAAGCATCTCACTGTTAGCGGCATCATCTACGATTTTATCTACCCTTTCCAAGGGAAAATCGTCTTTCATGCATGCCTTGTTCAAATCCGTGAAATCTACACACATTCTCCACTCTCCATTCTTCTTCTTCACTGGTACAGTGTTGGCCAGCCAGACTGGATACTTCACCTCTCTGATCACTTTCGCATCTTGCAACCTTTGAACTTCAGCTTCAACTGCCTTCACTTTTCTTCAGACATTTTCCGAAGCTTCTACTTTTTGGGAGCTATTCTTTCATCTGTTTCCAGGGCATGTTCAGTGATGTCCTTGTCAACACCTTGCAAATCCTTGGCTGACCAGGCAAAAACATCCTTGTTCTTATTCAGGAATTGTATGAGCCTTTTCTCTTCTTCAGGATTGAGGTGAGCCCCAATTGTGACTGCTCTGTCGGGCATATCGTCCAGGTATACTTTCTTGGTTTCACCGTCAGCTGCTATCTCAATCTTCTCTTTGTCCCGCTTGACCTCTTCGTAAGGTTCTTTCCTTTCTTCAGCTGTTTTCAGCTGGTACACATTTTCCTGGCCTGGAGTATGGCCTTTTTCTACGTTTCTGGCCTCTTGTTGATCGCCGAACACTATGATAACCCCCTTGGGTGCATGTATCTTCGTACAGAAGAATTGCTGTCTTATGACTGCGTCGAATTTGTTCTTGAAGCCTCTGCCGAAAATTGAAGGTACGGGTGATAGATGCCGACCACATCAAAGGTAAGAGTCTTTGTCCTGGCATTGTCAAGATCTCCGAAGGATACAGGAAGTGATATCTGTCCAACTGGCTTGAAAGGTTTTCCTTCGAAACCTTGCAGTGGATATTCCGGCGGGTGCAACATGTGCTGGCTCAGGTTCATTTTGCCGAAAGTTTTCAAGAATAAAATATCTGCCGAACTTCCATTGTCTACTAGAACTTTTCCAATGATCCACCGGCTATGTTCACCTCGATGACCATGGCATCATAATGGATCGCGGATTTCAGTTTGAAATCCTCTTCAGTGATAGTGATTGGCACCTTGGCCCACTCTGGTCGCGCAGCTGGACCGTCATTGATGATGGTATTCACAGACCTAGAATAATTGTTTCTTTGCTTCTTAGTTTCGAATTCCATGGCTGACCCTCTGGAAATTGGCATGATGGTCCCGAAAGATGGCAAGGCTTTCGAGTTCTGGGTCTTGAGCTTGATTCTAGTCTTGACGAACTATCGGGCGGTGGTGGCAAGATTTCTTGAATTGGCTGTGGTTGCTGAATTGACTGAATTGCCTGCAACTGCGGGAAAAATTGCTGAGAGGGTTGCCATGATGGTTGTGGTTGTTGAAATTGCTGCATTGCGACTGGACTTGGTTTAGAGTTCATGAACTGCGGCCGCCAGAAATTCGGGTGTAGTTGGTTCGGCATTGAGGGTGCAATGCTTATCAAAGCTTTCTCTTGCTGAATTCTTGCGATGTTCTTCTTGGTTTCTGGGCAACCTTCAGTGTTGTGTCCTCTTCCATGATACTGACAATAGAAATACGGGTCTCTTGGGCTGTGATTTGTGAGTCTCGGGGGTCCTCTTTCTCTTCCCCTTCCCCCTGGGTGTGAATCCTCCTCTTGTGTTTGGTCTGTTGTTCTCGTTAGGTTAAGGATTTTCCACATTGTTGATGTTTCATGGATTCTGGGATTGTGGTCTCCAAGTCATTTCTCTGTTGCCTTGTCGTGCTTCATTTCGCTTGGCCACTCTTTTGCGATGATCATCGTCGGACAAGATGTACTCTTCTAGGTCATGAAATAGTTCTTCAACTGTTTTGGGTTTCTTTCATGTCAGATGCGAAGCTGTTGGTCTTGGAGTCAGACCTTTGATCAGTGCCTTGATCGTTGTTTTGTCATCGGCTTCTGGAATCTAGGAATTCTGCAGCATGAATCTTCTCATGAAGTTTCGTAATGGCTCTCTGTCTTTCTACTTGCAGTTATACAAATCTGATGACTCAACTGTTGTGTCATGGAACATCTGAAATGATTGCATGAATTTTGTATTGAGATCTACCCAACTACAAACTGAATGCGGTGGCAGCAAAGAATACCAATTCAGGACTGGTCCTTCGCAAGCAATGATGAAAGATTTGGCCAGTGCAACATCATCTCCTCCTGTTGAATTCACAGCCGATTCGTACCTCATGAGGAACTGCCTGGAGTTTTCGAAGCCGTTATATTTCGGGAGAGAGACCGGTTTGAACTTTGGTGGCCATGGTGCCGTTTGCAGCACTATGGATAGAGGTGACTCAGAATCCACGAACTGTGAAATCACATTCGCCATGAAAAAATTCTGTTTCGGGGTTCTCCTGTTTGGTCTGGAGTTGTGAAGTGGTGATTCTTGCCAAAGTGAACTATTTTCTTGTTCGTTCATTTCATCTATTTCTCTTTGAATTACTTCAATTCGTTCTTTTGCTTGGTTGAGTTTCTCTATCTTTTCGAAGGCTTTTCTTTTTGCTTGCAACTGGCTTGCGAATTTTTCTTTCTCTTTCTGCAGCTGTTGTATTTTCTGTTGAACTCTTTCTAGTTCTCTGTCTATGGTCTCGTCATCATCATCATCGTTCTCATGTGTTTGCTGTTTAGTAGGTTGTTCTTGAATGTGCGCTATTTTTTCAGCTTTTGCTTTCATCAGAGCCTCAAGTTTTGCTCTTCGTTCTTGATCTGTGATGTCTGAAGGTTCAGGAACGAAAGAGATTTCATTGCCTTCAAGATGATGGTGCTCTTCTTGATCTGTCTCAGTTGGAATGTTCTTCTTCGACCTCTTCTGTGGTGGCATCGTGAGTTGTTTTTCGGCTGAAACATGGTGGGCGCCAATGTTGGGGGTGTCCGAAAATTCGGATGAGATCCCCGAACACGAGAAAGGAAAGTGGACACGTTCGAGTACATAGATGACGCAAAAGGAGACAAGGAATCTCCCAAAGATTGCTCAAACCTCAAAACTTGTGTCCCCGCTTGCACGTGCCCCCGCGCCCCCCTTTAATAGGGAGACGAAGGGACTTTTACATTCTGAAAACACCCTCGGACTCAAGGAATATTCCTAGTGCGAATACGTACATGAATGTCTTTTACATCTCATACATTTACAAGACTGCCACTAGTTCACACACCAAACCCGGACTTTTTGAGACGATGTCTTTGATTTGGCTTCCTACTGATTCGTGAATCCCCCAATTCAAGAAATCTTCATACGCCACGACTTTCGAACTCGAACTTCAGCAGATTCCAGAATTTTGTAGACTCCTCATTTCGTGGTTTCGCAGGTTCATGACTCCGGGTCTTCACAGGTTCGCGACCTCAGGGGCTTCGCAGGTCCAAGATTCGAGATCTTCACAAGTTCGCGACTACCGAGCTTCGCAGGTCCACGGCTTCGGATCTTCGCAAGTTCCCGATTTTGGAGCTTCGCTGGTTCAAGATTCCAGATCTTCGCAGGCTCAAGATTCCTAAAAACTTATTTCATGAATTTCGTAAAACTCGACGTTTCGAGGGTGACAGGTTTTCCTGAATTCCCCAACAGCAATCAAAGGAAGGAACATTTGTGCACCAAGCTAAGTACACCAAGGATATTGTGAACAAATTCAAGATGGAGGATTCCAAGGCAATGGCGACGCCTATGAGTACGACTACAACTCTTGATGCGGATGAGGAAGGTGAACACATGGACCAGAAGGAGTACCGGAGCATGATTGGGTCACTCCTCTACTTGACGGAGACGAGTCCGGACATCTAGTTCTCGGTATGTCTGTGCACTCATTTTCAAGCTTCTCCAAGGACTTCGCATCGGCAAGCGGTCAAGCGCATATTCAGGTACTTGCGTCACACTCCCGATTTCGGCCTTTGGTACTCCACGCCTTCTTCTTTGGCTCTTCATGGTTTTTCAGATGCGGATTTTGCCGGGTGTGGTTGGATAGAAAGTCCACTTATGGGACTTGCCAGTTTATGGGATCTTCTTTGGTGTCTTGGTCTTCCCGCAGACATTCGAGTGTTGCTCAATCCACTACCGAGGTAGAGTACGTTGCCGCAGCTAGTTTTTGCTCTCAGCTCCTTTGGATCACATACACCATGAGTGACTTTGGTGAGGAGTATACCCATGTTCCACTTCAATGTGATAGCACCAGTGCCATAAGTGTTGCAAAGAACCCAGTGCTCCATTCCAAAATCAAGCACATAGAAGTGAGATATCATTTTCTGAGAGACAGTGTTGAGAAAGGGAAGATAGCTTTGATCCATGTACCCACACATGACCAACTAGCAGATATTTTCACCAAACCCCTAGATCAGGCAACTTTCACTCGTTTGCGCGGGGGGGGGGATTGGTGTTTGCTTGATTTCTAGAGTTGGGTGTGTGGGAGCTCCTTTGCAGCACATGTATAGCTTTGCTTTATGCATTTCTTGCATTTGGCATGGCATATGTAACATGATGTATAGGCATCCTTGTATCTTGGATTGCATGCATTTTGTATCATATGCATTGTGTAGGAATAGCTTCTCTCATATACATTATTCACCATGATGTGCTATATATGATCTTGTGAGCTAGTTTGGTATGCTATGGTTAGTTTGGCTTAGCTCTTGATGATCTTGATTTATATCCATGGTTGTTGGCCATGTTTTTGAAAAATGTTGCACGTATGCTCTCTTGTGAGTAAATGCCTTTATATGATTTTGATATGTTTTAGTGCCTTGGCTATGCTTAATTTGTGGTTGGATAGATTATTTTGATCACATGGATCCAAAGGCTCATTTGCCATCATGAATGTTTAGCCCTCATTCTTTATCTTGTGGAGGGGCATAAGTTCCTTTTTGTCACAAAGACATTTCATGTACCAAATAAGAATCTTAAAATGAAATGAATATAGATTGGAAAATGTTCTCCCATGTCATATGTGCTACATTTAATTTGCTTTGGGTGCTAAACCGTTGCATGATGCCTACCAATGTGAAGTCTCATATATAGAAGTAGGCACATGGCTCAGTGACTTTGACATGACATGAGGTTCTTGTGGGTGTTTGTGATGGTCTTATGATAAGAATGCTTGTCCTAGCATGAAGTTTGTATGGCTTTTCCATTTTGACATGTTTTTCTCATGAGAGTACTTTTTCGCAAAATTGCTCAATTCTATCTTAGCTTTGTCCAGTGGTTGTGAAACTTGGTAATCATGAAGTTTATGTAATTACGAAGCTGTAGAGTATCTAACTTGCTCATTTGGACATGTGTAGCAACTTGTGATGCATTTGGTATACTTGAGAAGCTCTAGGTTGCATATTTTCAATTTTGGGCCTTGATTCATGCATTGGCAACAAGGGGGAGAAAGAAAGGTGGAGAAAGGCTGCTTTGCATCCCTAGAACCTATCCCAGGAGTCAAGGGGGAGCTTGTGCATTTCTTTTACATTTTTGGCTTTTGGGGGGTGTGGCCTGCTGTACCAAAGCGGTCTGACCGGTTTTGGCAACCGGCCTGACCGGTTTTGGTAATCGGTCAGACCGGTTTTGGAAACTGGCCTGACGGGTTTGTGCCTAGAGTTGGCACTTGTTTAGGGGGAGTTTGCATATGTGCAAGGGGAGCTCTTGTATGCTTTCGTGGTTTGCGCTTTTTACTTGAGCATGGTTTTGTCTTGGATGTGTCGAGCCGTTGCCCTTGCCTAAGGGGTTCAAGTGATCTTGCTCTTTGCCTTTCTCGGCCTTCAATCTCTTGTTGGAGTTTCTTTTATTCGTTTCTTTTTTTCCTTTTCTCTTTGATTACCAAATGTGTGTGTGTGTTGTCAATGCACTCATCAGGGGGAGATTGAGGACCATGTGTGGTTCGCGGACCGGTGGATGGTCGCTTCCTGGTGTGATGAGTGATTGATGACGTTATGTGAACTGATTCTTGGCAAGTGCTGCAAGTGCAAGTGCAGCTTGACTGCAAGTGAAGAACAAGCGTGAAAGGTCATTGCCGGTGAGGCCTCCAGGTGTGGAGAAGACAAGTAGGCTTTCTTCGAGGGACCCGGTGGCCAGCGGGCTCAAGTACGGGCCGCATGGTGGCAAGAATGACAAGATGAAGCCTAGGACGGTTTCTTAATTGAGCCTCAAAACCAAGGTTGAGCCGGGACTTCATTGGAGCCAAGTCATGAGTGGTGATTGGCGGAGGCTACATCAAGTTCGCGGGGTTTGCGGTGGTTCACTAGAAAATCATCGGGTTACTCGGCCGAGCCACAAAGCCGAGGCCAAAGACCGGGCGTGGCTGTCAGGCCAAAACTGGCCTTATCGGTTTAGAGAACCGGTATGACCGGTTTGGGGTCGCAGGGCGCCGGAAGCTTCGACGTGGAAGACACGAGTCGGGATCGTAAGGCTTGTGCCGAGGCTACGTGAAGTGCGGTCTCCGAGCATCCGTCCGATGTTGCTACAAAGACAAATTCCCGAAGTGCCCTTGGTGGGCGTGTATTCTACTTTAGGCTTTAGGGGTATTTTAGTCTTTCGGCTTGCCTCCATATAACCCAAGGGGTGAGAGGATGGCAGCCATCTCTTGGAACCCTAGCTCATTTGGTTTTCCTATTTTTGCTTCCTATTTTCCTTAGGATTTCTATAGGACTAGCTTGAGAACTTCATGGTGAGATCTTGTGAGAGGGAAGGAAGATCAGGTGGAAGCTAGACCTTGTATGAACCTTTCATGGTATGTATAGATGATTCAGCGTGGTTCCTCGAGGCTTGTTTGTGCTCTTCCCATTTTTCCTTTTTGGTGATTTTCAGAGCCTTTTCTTGGAATTTCCATGGAGAAGTTTTGGGGGCATTTCTTTGGCGGATTTTTGTTGGATGTAATGTATGAGGACCTTTTGCCTATTTGCTTGGTGATCTTTCTCCAACAAACCCTCCGAAACGGCTTCAATTTTGGTGGTTTTTGTGTTCTTCGTGTTCTTGAGGTAGAGGCACGGTTTTCACGATTCCGGGTGTTGTAGGGAGTTTGAGACCGTAATTTTTAGGGCGTATCCTCTCCTTGGGGCTTTCATCATCTCCCCAAAATTTCGTCTCAAGACTCCAAGTGGTTTGGGAGATCCATCGATCCAAAGTTTGGGGTTGTTTCGCGGGCTGATTTTTACGGGTGGGCGATACTTCCGACCTTGTCCAGGATGTATCGATAACCTGATTTTCACCTGCCAGAGAGTCTTTATCGGTAGTACTGATAGTCCGACGTACCGACCCAGTGCCGGAAGTACTGATAACCTGGTTTTTAGGTGCCAGTAAGCCCATATCGGTAGTTCCGACCTGGGGCCGGTAGTACCAACAATTTCTGTTGCCGTTTGCCTCACGCTAGCCTTTTCTCTCGGTTCTTTTCATGCTTGCTTCCGCTTTGTTCCTAGGCTTGATCTAACTTGTTCCTAGGGTTAGTAGGTCCGTTGTGACTACGTGATCTTGGCAAGTGTGTGCGAGATTCTTCGGAGGTGATTCGTGGTATAGGTCGAGTTCTTGAGAAAAATTTTTACTGGCTCCCATTCACTCCCCCCTCTCTAGTCCCCAATCCGGTCCTTCAGGCTTAACTCTTGATGATCTTGATTTATATCCATGGTTGATGGCTATGTTTTTGAAAAATGTCACATGTATGTTCTCTTGTGAGTAAATGCCTTTATATGATCTTGACATGTTCTAGTGGCTTGACTATGCTTAATTTGTGGTTGAATAGCTTATTTTGATCATATGGGGCCAAATGCTTATTTTCCATCATGAATGTTTAGCCCCCATGCTTTATCTTGTGGAGGGGCATAAGTTCCTTTTTGTCGCAAAGACATTTCATGTACCAAATATGAATCTGAAAATCAAATGTAAATTGCTTGGAAAATGTGCCCCCATGTCATATGTGCTTAATTTATTTTGCTTTGGGTGTTAAACCGTTGCATGATGCGTACCAATGAGAAGTCTCATATATAGAAGTGGGCACATAGCTCGGTGGCTTTGACATGACATGAGGTGCTTGTGGGTGTTTGTGATGATCTTATGATTCGAATGGTTGACCTAGCATGAAGTTTGTGTGGCTTTCCTATTTTGACATGTTTTGCTCATGTTTACGACTTTACTCATGAGAGGGTAAATTTTCGCAAAATTGCTCAATTCTATCCTAGCTTCGTCTAGTGGTTGTGAAACTTGGTAATCATGAAGTTGATGTTATTACGAAGCTGTAGAGTATCTAACTTGCTCATTTGGACATGTGTAGCATCTTGTGATGTATTTTATAACATGAGAAGCTCTAGGTTGCATGTTTTCAAATTTGAGCCTTGATTCATGCATTGGAAACAAGGGGGAGAAATAAAGGTGGAGAAAAGTTGCATTGCATTCCTAGAACTTATCCCAACAGGCAAAGGGGAGCTTGTGCATTTCTTTTGCATTTATGGCTTTTGGGGGGTGTGGTCTGCTGTACCAAATTGGTCTGACCGATTTTGGTAACCGGCCTGACCGGTTTTGGTGGAACCGGTCTGACCGGTTTTGGGAACAGTCCTGACAGGTTTGTGCCCAGTGTTGGCACTTGTTCAGGGGAGTATGCATATGTGAAGGGTGGGCTCTCGTATGCTTTGGTGGTTTGTGCTCTTTGCTTGAGCATTGTTTTTTCTCTGATGTGTCGAGTCGTTGCCCTTGCCTAAGGGGTCCTAGACTTGTCTTCTTCAAGTTATCTTGCTCTTTGTCTTTCTTTGGCTTTCGATCGCTTGTTGGATTTTCTTTTTGTTCGTTTCTTTTCTTTTTCCTTTTCTCTTTGAAGACCATGTGTGGTTCGAGTACCGATGGATGGTCGCTTCCTGGCGCGATGAGTGATTGACAATTTTGTGTGGACTGATTCTTAGCTATGTATTGCAGGTGCAGGTTGCGGCTTGACTCGTGTTGGTGTAGGTGAAGAACAAGCATGAAAGGTTGTTGCCGGTGAGGCCTCCAGGTGTGGAGAAGACAAGTAGGATTGTTCGAGGGACCTGGTGGCCAGCGTGGTCAAGTAAGGGCCGCATGGTGGCAAGAATGGCAAGATGAAGTCGAGGACGGTTTCTTGGTTGAGCCACAAAACCAAGGTCAAGCCGGGACTTCGTGGGAGCCAAGTCATGAGTGGTGATTGGCGGAGGCTACATCAAGTTCGCGGGGTTTGCGGTGGTTCACCAGAAAACCATCGGGTTACTCGGTTGAGCCACAAAGCCGAGGCCGAAGGTCGGGCATGGCTGTCAGGTCAAAACCTGAAGGATCAGATGGTGACTAGAGAGGGGGGAAGTGAATAGGAGCCGGTAAAAATTCTTCCCAAAGAACCCGGCCTATGTCCTACTCAAATCCCGGTCACACACGAGCGATGGATCGAATCACGCACCAATCGCCAAGACCACGAGGTTATGGATCAACCTCTAGCCTTAGGAACGATTCCTCAAAGCACACGCGGAAGCACTAGAAAGGGAGGAAGGAATCGAACCAAGAAGCAAAGCACACGAGGCTGCGGCGGACCGTCCGCGCAGGGGGGGGCGGACCGTCCGCAAGAGCCGCGCGGACCGTCCGGCCGGGTATCGCGGACCGTCCGCACCCGGCCGCGGACCGTCCGGCCTTAGCCGCGGACCGTCCGTTAATTTACACGAACGACCCAAAGACACCCGCGTGTCACGGACCGTCCGCGGGGAGCACGCGGACCGTCCGCCTAGCACCCGCGGACCGTCCGCCCGACACCGCGGACCGTCCGAAACTTCGTCCAACCGAAACCAAAATCACAACGGATCGAAACAAAGGACGAGCAAGAACATGAAGAACACGAGATGACTCGGACCCGCGCGGACCGTCCGCCAGAGGCCGCGGACCGTCCGCGAGGCTCGGACGAACGAGAAAAATGCCCGACCTCGAAAGTCAACTCCCCCAAATCATCATCGGATTTCCCAAACGGTTGAAGCTGTGGAGACAAGGGTTTGGGTACTTGAAAAGCGTCACACAAGGATGCTATAGCCCAAAAATCTTGCCTCCTAACTCCCTAAATCACCGGGAATCGCGAATCCTTTGAGCACCACCAAAACCTAGAGCACCGAACGAAAACTCACGAATCGAAGTAGTTTCCCGGCGTTTGAGGGCACAAGATCAAGCACAAAGATGCACAAGACATCTATCCATGTTTCCCTCAAAGAAATCCGGGAAGAAACTCACTCCAATCCGCGGAATCACACCGAGAACAAAGGCACGAAAATAGGCACAAAAAGGCACGAAAAACAACCCCGAATCTTCTATACAAACCAGGAAAGATTCACAAGGTCTAGCATGCCGCCCTAGCATCCATCCCTCTCAACAAATCTCTCATGAAGCTCTCATGCTAGCCTAGAGAAAATAGGAAGGAAAATAGCTACGAAAATGAGAAAGAGAAGGGGGAAAATGAAACCCTAAGTCGCGGAGAGAGAGAGCCATCAACACACACTCCAGGCTTATATATCAGGTCCCGCCGGAGTGGTAAATGACTCGACTACCCCTAACTACACTACTGGCGATACAACCCACGTAGGGGCATTTTGGTAATGTTTGTGGGTCTTGCCATCGGACGGCCACGCCTTCGCCGCACCCCCGCGTCCTCCCGACGCAAGCCATGCGATCCCGCCGCGTGTCCTCCGCTTCGAAGCTTCCCGACACGCCCGGATCCCGTCTCCGTCGTGTTGGTCCCTCGGACTTGGTTTTGAGGCCCAAACCAAGAAACCGTCCGCCGATGGTTTTGTGGGCAAACCACCAAACCCCGCGTGCCGGTCCGGCCTCCCGCCAAACCACTTGACTTGACCGCCACCGTGCACCGGCTCACTTGTCCATGACTTCGTCTTGCTTGTGTCGCCACCATGTGACCCGCACCCGTCCCGCCGTCCACCGGGTCCCTCGAACCGAGCCTACTTGTCTCTCCATCTCCCGAGGCCCCTCAAGGCCGAAGACCTTTCGCGCCCGTTCTTCACCTCGCAACAACACGAACTAGGCCGCGGCCTACACCGCGCACTAAGCCAAGAGTCGGTCCAACACCCGTTGTCAATCACTCATCACTAAGGAGCGGTCATCCACCGACCACCGGGACGCTCCTGGTCCTCAATCTCCCCCTTGATGAGTGCATTGACAACACACAACGCGAAATGAAATTCGAGTGAAAGAGAAAGAAAGAAGAAAGAAAAACAAGGAAGCTCAACTCATGACCAAAACCGAAGAAAGGCGAAGAAAGGTCACAAGCCAAGCAAAGCACAAAATCCACACCGAAAACAAGCAAGAAAGCTCCCCCCGAACAAATGCCTCCCCCGAACATGTGGATGCACACTTCCAAATTTCAGCTCACCTTTTTCTGAATTTTCATTAAGCTCACCTTTTCTCCCCCTTGTTGACAATGTATGAATCAAGGTGAAAATGCAGAAATGCAAAGCAAAGCATATAAACATCTACATGAGCTTCTCAAATAGGCCAAATCTAGTGTCAAAGGCTAAAAATGAGACAAAGATCACACTCATGAATCATAGCATAGTCAAAGCATTGCCACAAGTAATATATGAAAATACAAGCATGTGACAAAGCAAAATTTTCAGATTTAAGCAGTTTTACCAAAAGAGGACTCGCTTCACATGTAAAAGCCTATCCATGTCACACTTGAGCCACAAACATGCATACCATTCAAAGATCATACAAGGGTATCAAATTCTCAGCAAAAGATCATGGCAAACACCCATAAAGCAAAGCATGTCATGTCAAAGCTCATGAGCCATGTGTCCACTTCGGGGAGACTTCTCCACTGGTGAACATCATGCAACATGTTTTGCACCCATATGTGAAAGATAAGACATTTTAAGCATAGACATGATGGATGGAGCATTTTTCAAGCATTATGCACTTCTTTTCAAGATTAATTCATTTCATGGTACATGAAGTGCCTTTGCAGCAAAAAGAAGCTTATGCTCCCCCATGAATGCAACATAGGCTAAACATTCACAATGATATCCGGTCTTTGGCCAAAATGCAAGAACAAGGCATCCAAACACAATCTAAGCATGAAAAGCACATTTAGACCAAACTGTGACATGGATACACAACTACACACGAGTGGAGCATATTTCGTCAAAAATTAGTCTAGTTAAGCATTTATCTCAAAAAGGGCTATCTCACCACACATATATCTCAAATATTCCAAGAGCATAGCCTCACATCACCATTTCTCAACACATATAACCAAAATCTCACAACTAGCCAAAGAGACTCACATATGGCATATAAAAGAAGCTCATCATCCTAAAATGCAATATGACACAAATGCAACAAGATATATGACAAGATGGCTATCCTACCATGGTTTGTACATCAAGCAAAGCATGTATATACATCAAAGTAAAAACATGATATGATACATATGGTACAAAAAGTAAATCCCCCAAGAATCAACTAGAAAGGGCAAGAAACCCCAAGTTCCCCCCGCAAGCGCACAAATGTAGCTTGGTCGAGAGGCTTTGTAAAGATGTCGGCTAGCTGATCTTGGGTAGGGACATGGCTCAAAACAATGGTTCCTTTCTCCACATTGTCCCTCAGGAAATGATACCTCACTTCTATATGTTTGGTTCGGAGTGAAGCACTCGGATTTTTGGCTACGCTTATGGCAACGCGGTGCTATCACAAAGAAGTGGGATCCGGGTGCACTCCTCACCAAAGTCTCTCAAAGTGTATGAAATCCACAGGCAGTGGGAACAACAACTCGCGGGGCAGCAACATACTCCGCCCTCCGTGGTAGACCGAGCTACACTAGATCGCTTGCGGGAAGACCATGAGACCAACGAAGAACCAAGAAACCGACAAGTACCGAAGTAGACTTCCTCTCGACTCGACAACCAAACAAAATCCGCATCGGAAAAGCCATGAAGAGACAGAGTCGAGGAGGAAGAATACCAAAGGCCAAGACCGAGGGCGGACCGTAGGTACCGAAAATCCTCTTGACGGCCGTCGATGTGATGTCCTCGGCGAAGCTCGAAAACGAGCGCACGGACACACGCCGAACCGTATGTCTGGCCTCGTCGCCGTCAAGTAGAGGAGGGAGCCGATCATGCTCCTGTACTCCCGCTGGTCCACTGGTTCTCCGTCCTCATCCGCATCCAAAGTTGCTGTACTCCCCATGGGAGTCGACATCGGCTTCACATCTTGCATCTGGAACTTCCTCGGTGGGTCTGACCGGTGCTCTTGACCGGTCTGACCGGTGCAACCCTCGGTGGGATTTTGCTCGGGTGAACGTCCTGGTGTGTTCGCTGGTGTCCCGTGGTGCTGTTGTTTCAAGTTTGGGTCACTTTGGTGGTCGGTTGGCCTGTTTGGTGCCTTGGGGGCTTTCAGGCTGTGATCGGTCTGACCGGTGCGTCTCACCGGTCTGACCGGTGTAGAGCCACTTAGTGAAAGTTGCTTAGTTTCACTAGCAGGGACCGGTCTGACCGGTGGTGCTCACCGGTGTGACCGGTGTGGGTCTATAGACTCGAGGTTTGGTGTTCCGCTGTGTTCTCGGGTCAGAAGGTTGTGTGTTGGTTCCTAGGTCCAGTGGCACTTCAGTGGCTACGTGGGCTCGGCCAACTTGTGTAGTGAGTCGGAGACGTGTGTTGGAAGCCTTGTTCATCTGGTTGGAGTTTCCATCTCCTTCGAGAAGAATTTTTATCGGCTGCCATTCACTCCTTTGGGATGTCACGGTGGACACAGGCTATATCCAGCCGATGGACTTCCTCGCTCCAGGATCGAGGGATAGATTCGACGCCAACAATAAGGCGAACGACTACTTGTTTCGTGCTTTGTGTCAGCCTGAGTTCGATCGGGTGCACACCGAGCACTTGGCTTGTAGGATTTGGGCGCTGTTGAAGGAGGCTCATGTTGGGAGCGCCCAGGTTTAGGCACGGATGTATGCGACCTACCGGAGAGAGTACGAGAACTTCACTCATCTCCCCGGTGAGTCCATCGATGCCTTGCTTCAGAGGTTCACGGCGGTTGTGAACAACATGAGGGCCAATGTGGACGTGCTCCCGTACGATAATAATGTAGAGCGGTCAAGCTCTTACACTCTTTGGATCGTACGATTTGGGGTAGAAAGTTCGAGGCCATTGTGGAGTCAGAGAAGTATGACACTCTGACGGTGAACGAGCTGTTCTCAAAGCTCAAGTCGGGTGAGGTGGATAGGGGCATGACTGCCAAGCTCGAGGGTCCGACTGACTCCCATAGTCTCGCCCCCGTTGGTGGTTCCAAAGGAAAGGCTAACTCTAACCCATCCATCAGGATGTTCTCTTTCTCCTCTTTGATGTCTATGCCAGATGAGGAGTTCGACGAGCTTGGAGAGGACGAGCTAGCGCTCCTGACGAGGCGTTTCGAGAGGCGGCACGAGAACCGCATGAGCATGAGGAGGAACACGAGAACATGCTTCCAGTGCGGCAAGCCGGGACACTTCGTCGCCGACTACCCGGAGAAGGCCGAGAACAATGACGGCTACAAGCACAAGCCGACGATGGACGGCAAGTACCGTTCGAGGCGCGACCACAAGAGCAAGCACAAGAACAAGTACAAGGACGAGCGACGATCGAGGAAGAAGGAGAGCCGAGGTAAGGCCCGAGCGATGGTTGGAGTGAGCGACGTCGACTCCAGTTCCGCGTACTCCACCTCGAGCTCGAGCAACAGTGAAGACGAAGGTGATCGTCGTAAGAACAAGAAGTCATCCAAGAACCTGAGCGGGCTGAGCTGCTTCGTGAGAGATGGCTTCTGCACCATGGCGCTGAGCTCCGGTAGCAAGAAGAGCACACAGAGCGACTCGGACTCTGAGTCCGACGACGAGGTGCGTGATGAACTTCCCTTCTTGCGTCAGGAGAATGAGAGGCTTGGCTCTTTGCTTGATAACCGTGATGACATGCTTAGAGAGGCCAAGAAAATGAGAAAAGAGCTTAGGGCTTCACTCGAGGATGCTAGGACTAGAGTGGCTGAGCTAGAGACACAGGTGCTTGATAGCAAGCTTGAGATTGATTCCCTTAAGGCTAGCCCTGTTGTTTCGGATGAGGTTGATTGTGCTGATTGCTCCATATTTCTTGTTGATCTTGCCTTGTTTAAGGAGAAGCATGCCTCCAAGTGTGAGGAACTACAGTGCTTAGGGTTGAAGTGGCTGAGCTTAAGTCTAGACCTGCTTTGCTAGGTGCTTGCACTTCTTGCCCTGTTTTACATGCTAAGATTGATGAGATGCATGCTTACACTAGTTCGCTCGAGGCTAAATTGATGGAACCCATGCCTACATCACGCTCTACCTTTGAAATGCATGCTTTGAAAAATTTGGAACTTGCACATTATGTTGATCATTTGCAGGATGAGAATGATGAGCTGAGGAAGTTGATGGGTTGGTTGTACATTCATGAGCCTTAGTTGAGGATGATGATCGAGGCCTTTAAGAGGCAAGATGGTGAGGGACTTGGGTCAAACAAGGTTAGTGAGGGAAGTGGAGAGAATATCCCGGAGCCACCAAAAACCCACCACAAGAATGATTTCCCTCCAAAACCCAACCATCTTAGGAACTGTCTAGACACAACCCCAGCTCAACCCGTGTTTTCTAAACCCACAAATGATCTCCGAAAGCCTATCAAGTTTGTGAGCACTTCGGGGAAAGTCTTCTTTGGGAAGGAAAGTGAGAAGGCTAGCGGTGAGAAACCGGTGGAGGAGTTGAGTGGAGAGAATCCAAGTGAGCAGCCACATCCCAAGCCAAATCCTAAGCTTGTGAGGTTCCATTGTGGCTATCGTGGGAGAGATGGCCATAAGGAGGAGTTCTGCTTCAAGAGGAAGCGTGAGGAGAGAATGGCAAAGGAGTGGGCTAACAAGGACAAGTACCACCCCTCCGATGGTGTGCTTGAGCCTCGTATGCAGATGCCCAGGGCCAAGGCGAGTGTGAGGACAGTTCCGGCTTGGGGAGAGCGGAAGGCTGCTGGAGGTGCTGCTGCCCAGGTCACACCGGTCAGACCGGTGTGGAGCACCGGTCAGACCGGTGCAGGCCTGGACAGACAGCTATTTGGGTTTCGAGCTCGTACAGGTGCGAGGGTTGTTTCTGGTGGTCATGGTTCTGGTGGCTGGGCTGGAAAGGGTGCAGGTGGTCAGTTTGCTAGACGTTCTACTCCTCGTGCTCAATACGGGGATCAGAGGAGTCGTAGCTTTGAGTTGGAGAGGAGGGACGTTCCACGAGCTTTCTTGCGTGGATTTGGTCCTCCTCCAGGCAGAGAGGGGCGGTTCCCTCAGGGTGGTTACCGTGGTGGTGTTCGTGGAGGTAGCTTTGGTAGGAGAGATGCTTTGGTTGGTGCTAACCCCACTTTCGAGCAAATGGCTCGGCACTAGATTTACTCTTTTGGTACTAACCCCAGTGCTGAGTCGTTTGTTCGCTCACGTGCTCGTTTTGAATTTCAGGTGGGAGACTTGAAGAAAATTTGGTTGATCGACTCCGGTTGCTCGAGGCATATGACCGGAGACAGGGGGTGGTTCTCAAGTCTCGTCCCGGTGGTGACAAAAAGGTACATCACCTTTGGGGATAATGGGCGTGGGCGTGTGCTTTCAGAAGGTGAGATCAAAGTGAGTGACAAGATCATTCTGAGGTGTGTTGCTCTTGTTCAATCGCTGGGGTACAATTTGCTTTCTGTGTCCCAGTTGTTGGATGAGGGCTTTGAGGTGTTGTTTCGGCCAGGTGGTTCTCAGATTTTGGACTCTTGAGGGGACCTTGTCTGTATGGTTGTTCCCGACGGTCAGGTGTTTCGTGCTGATTTTTCTGACTTCGGGTGTGGAGCGTTGTTTCTTGGCTGGTTCTTCGAGTGAGTTGTGGAGGTGGCATAGGAAGTTGGGTCACATGAGCTTTGACCTTTTGTCTCGCTTGATTAAACTCAATTTGGTCCGAGGATTGTCACGGTTGAGGCTTGAGAAAGTTGGTTTGTGCTCCGTGTAGGCATGCCAAGATGGTGGCCTCTTCTCACCCGCCTCTCACCGATGTGATGACTGAGCGTCCATGTGAGCTGCTCCATATGGACCTTGTTGGCCTAGCTCGTGTGCGATCTGCGGGTGGGAAGTGGTATGCCCTTGTTGTGGTGGACGATTATTCTCGGTATGCGTGGGTGTTCTTTCTCGAGGATAAGGGGGGAGACGTTTGGTTTTGTTCGAGATCTGGTCTTGAGGTTGAGGAACGAGAGGCACGGAGATGCCATACGAGCAATCTGTAGTGATAATGGCTCGGAATTCAGGAACCCTCGTTTTGAAACCTTTTGCTATGACTTGGGTCTTGAGCACCAGTTTTCGAGTCCGTATACGCTTCCCCATAATGGTGTTGTGGAAAGGAAGAACAGGACCTTGTGCGAGATGGCTCGGACGATGCTTGATGAGCATAGGACTCCGAGGAGGTATTGGGCTGAGGTGGTGAATACCGCGTGCTATGTGTCAAACAGGATCTACCTCAGAGTGCACAAGAAGAAGACATGCTATGAGTTGATGCATGGTCGCACACCCAAGGTGAGTCACTTCCATGTCTTTGGTTGTAAGTGTTTCATTTTGAAGAAAGGCAAGAAGTTGGATAAGTTTGAGGCTATAGGTCTGTCGATGGCATTTTCTTTGGTTATGCATCTCACTCTAGAGCATATCGTGTGCTCAATCTTGAAACTAACCAAATCGTGGAGACTTGCGAGGTAACCTTCGACGAGACAGAGCCACGTAGTCAGCTTGTCTTTGAGTGTGCAGTTGATGATGAGCTTGGCAAGGAGATCTTTCAGGAAGATGAGCATGAACATGGAGAGGATGAAGATGGCGGTGCGGTGCCCCGGCTGAACATGTACCCACTACTTCGACTACGATGATGGACGGACACTCTACTACACCTACGACGACAAATCAAGAACGAGGAGAAGCTGATGTTGAGGGGGAGGTAGCATCGAGGCGAGAACCTCCCCGGCGAGTACAAGTGGATCACCCAGCTTCGAGGATCATCGGCGACATGAATGAACGCACTACACGGTCGAGGGTTTGAAACAATTCTCATTTCGCTCATGCTGCATTTGTTGCTACTTTTGAGCCCAAAGACATTGGACACGCACTATCTGATCACAATTGGGTTAATTCGATGCATGAGGAGTTGGAGAACTTTGAGAGGAATCAGGTATGGGAGTTGGTTGACCCTCCCCCAGGGTGTAAGCCGATTGGTACAAAGTGGGTGTGGAAAAACAAAGAGGGAGAGAAAGGTGAGGTTGTGAGGAACAAGTCGAGACTTGTTGCTCAAGGGTTCAGTCAGAAGGAGGGGATCGACTACGAGGAGACCTTTGCTCCCGTAGCCCGTTTGGATGCGATTAGGATCCTTCTAGCCTTTTCCGTGGCTAAAGGGTTCAAGTTGCACCAAATGGATGTGAAGAGTGCTTTCCTGAATGTGTCTTGGAGGAAGAAGTGTATGTGAGGCATCTTCCGGGGTTTGAGAGTGAGAAGTACCCCCACCGGGTGTACAAGTTGAGGAAGGCACTGTATGGGTTGAAGCAGGTGCCTAGAGCTTGGTATGGTAGGTTGAGGGGGTTCTTGTTTGAGAGAGGTTTTGAGATGGGGAAGGTCTATCAGACCTTGTTTTTGCTGAGGCAGGGTGGAGATATCCTGATTGTGCAGGTGTACGTGGATGATATTGTCTTTGGTGGCTCATCTAACTCTCTTGTTGCAAGGTTTGCAGATGATATGAGCAGAGAATTTGAGATGAGCATGATGGGCGAGTTGCAGTTCTTCCCGGGCTACAAATCAAACAATCAAAGGAAGGAACATTTGTGCACCGGGCTAAGTACACCAAGGATGTTGTCAACGATGGCTCTGATACCAGATGATATGGATGTTGTCAACGATGGTTCTGATACCAGATGATATGGATGTTGTCCCGATCTTCACGGCGTAGGATCTTGAACAAGATAACTAGCTGATAAATCAGCCAAGATAATTAGATGCGAACAGCCGGATAGTAGTGCAACCTGACGACACGCATAAGAAGCCAACCACCGTCTCTGTACGGCAGCATGAATCAAGGATTCGCCCAATCACACTCTCAAAGAACCAACCTACGCAACCTGAACACGAAGTATCAGGAGCACGGATTGGGTGCCAATGAAGCGTCCACCGATGTAATCCCACAGGGAAATCACAAGAGCAAAGGGGCAAAGAATCACTCTCTGATCTTGTTAGCACAAAGCTGAACAAAGGGGGTTCTATTTCATTATCAAAAGTCTTGATTATTTCAGAGATACATAGGGTATTTATACAAGCAACAACCCTCCTTGTTGGGTGTGAATGGACCTTTGAGTTTCTGGAGTTATGTGATGTGAAAAGCCACCACGAGCTGAAATCCCGAACAGCCTCGTGTGACTATTGGGTTCCTGCGCAGTCTTCACTAATTTGGTCACAACTCTCCAATGGACATGCAGTTTCTTGCATTGGAAAGTTAACTTCATGATGGTTCCATGAAGTACTCATGCAGCTCAAGAGCTATCAGGATTTAAGAGTTATGATCAAATAATTATGAAGGTCCGAACATGTCTGAACTGATTGTCCGAACTGATTTGTCCGAACTTGTCCGAACTGAACTTGCTGGATCCTCCTTTTCCGAACTGATCCACTTGTTTCTTCTTCTTTTCTTCCTCTCCGTGCATAGCTGCACAACCTCTCTCACATATATACCTAAGTACAACCAATGTAGAACATTCAGGTAGTATAATATTCTATGATATGTTAAAGTTAATTTTAGCTAGGAGAGAGTTCACCTCTTGTTGTTGTTTCTTGGCATGACTTCGTGTATTTGGTCTTTGGTTTATATTAATTGGTGTGTTGTGTTCATCCACTTGTGTAACAGCCCGATCAGTGCGGATGTCCGCATCAGGTTCTCAAGTCTCGTCCCTGTGGTGACAAAGAGGTACATCACCTTTGGGGAGAATGGGCGAGGGCGTGTGTTATCAGAAGGTGAGATTAAGGTGAGTGACAGGATCACTCTCAGGCATGTTGCTCTTCTTCAATCGCTTGGGTACAATTTGCTTTCTGTGTCCCAGCTTTTGGATGAGGGTTTTGAGGTGTTGTTTTGGCCTGGTGGTTCTCGGATTTTGGATTCTCGAGGGGACCTTATCTGTATGGTCGTTTTTGAGGGTCAAGTGTTTCGAGTGGATTTTTCTCAGTCTTCTGGTGTTGAGCGTTGTTTCTTGGCTGGTTCTTCGAGTGAGTTGTGGAAGTGGCATTGGAAGTTGGGTCACTTGAGCTTTGATCTTTTGTCTCGCTTGAGTGAACTCAATTTGGTCCAAGGATTGCCGTGATTGAGGCTTGAAAAAGAGTTGGTTTGTGCGTCGTGTAGGCGTGGCAAGATGGTAGCCTCTTCTCACCCGCTTCTCACCGATGTTATGACTGAGCGTCCATGCGAGCTGGTCCATATGGACATTGTTGGCCCAGCTCGTGTGCGATCTGCGGGTAGGAAGTGGTATGTCCTTGTTGTGGTGGATGACTACTCCCAGTATGCGTGGGTGTTCTTTCTTGAGGAGAAAGGGGAGACATTTGGTTTTGTTCGAGATCTTTGTCTTGAGGTTGAGGAACGAGAGGCACGGGGATGCCATACGAGTGATCCGCAGTGGCAATGGCTCAGAATTCAGAAACTCTCGCTTCGAAACCTTTTGCCATGACTTGGTTCTTAAACAACAGTTTTCAAGTCCATATACACCTCCCCAGCGACCACAAACTTGCTTAGGAATTTCCAGGACTAGCTTGAGAGCTTCATGGTGAGATCTTGAGAGAGGGATTGACGATCGGGTGGCAAGCTAGATTGTGTCTCTTCTGTTTCTCTTTTTTCGGTGATTTTCGAAGACTTTCCTTGGGATTCTCATGGGAAGGATTTGGAGGTGTTTCTTTGAGGGATTTGTAGTGGGAATCACACATGCGGTTGGTGGGCCTCTCTTCTTGGTGATCTTGCCCCTCAAATCCTGTAGGAAGGCCTTCGATTTTGGTGGTTTTCGAGTTCTTCGTGTTCTTGAAGTAGAGGCATGAGATTTGCGATTTTGGGAGTTGTAATGAGTTAGAGACTGTAAGTTTTGGGGCATATCATCACTTTAGGGTGCTCATCATCTCCCCAAAATTTTGTCTCAAGATTCCTTGTGGTTTGGGAGATGCATCGATCAGAAGTTTGAGGTAGTATCTCGGGTTTCTAGGTTGTGCTGATTCGCACCTGGTGGACCGTCCACGAGGTTACCATGGACCACCCACGAGGTCACCGCGGACCGTCTGCGAGGTGTCTGACAGCCCGGCTGTTCTTCGTGTTCATGTGAGTTCTTGAGCGCCTTTCTTTCAATCCTTTTTGTCGGTGGATTTTTGGTGCATGAAGTTTGCAGATGGTCCGTACTAGAGTGCCAGACGGTCCGTGACGAGGCGGAAAGTCCGCGAGTCCATCACGGATGGTCTGTTTTTCTTGGGGCACTACTGGAGGTTCGGGTAGCAATTTCGGACGGTCCCCCTACTCGTGGACAGTTCGCGCCCTCCTCGCTGACATTCCGCCTAGTGCTTTCCAGATTGTCCAAGTCCTTTTCTTTTTGAGTTGTGCTTTCGCATTGGATTGAGTTGGGGTTTGTTCCTAGTGTTAGTAGGTCTGTGGTGACAATGTGACCTTGGCAAACTCATGTGGGAATCCGTACTTTTGAATTTGGGGGACAGGCTGAGTTCATCCTCCAGGAAGAATTTTTATCAGCTTCCATTCATTCCCCGCTCTCTGGTCGCCAAATCGGTCCCTCAATTGGTATCAGAGCCGATTACGGATCTTCGTGATTCTAACCAGTCTAAGATCCAAAGATGGCATACCAGGACCAGGGTTCAGGTCCTCCACACATTGATGATAAGAACTACCGGATGTGGTAGAGGTGGATGGCTGCTTTCCTCCGCGGTAAGGGTCAAATCCTGTGGGATGTCACGGTGAACACAACTTATGTTCATCCTGTGAACTTCCTTGCTCAAGGATCGAGGGGCATGTTCGACTCCAACAACAAGGCAGTCGACTACCTGTACCGTACTCTGCGTCAATCCGAAATCGATTGGGTTCAGACAGAGGACTTGGCGTTCAGGATTTGGCAGCAGCTGAAGAATACTCATGCTGGGAACACTCAGGTTCAAGCTTGGCTTATTGCGACCTACCGGAGAGAGTACGAGAACTTCACTCGTCTACCTGGTGAGTCCATAGATGCCATGTTCTAGCGGTTCACGGTGATTGTGACAGGGCTATCAAGCTCCTGCACTGTCTGGATCGTATCGTGTGGAGTGAGAAGGTCGAGGCCATTCTTGATTTGGAAAAGTACGAGAACCGCACGGTGGACGAGCTGTTTTCCAAGCTCAAGTCGCCCGAGGTGGAACGTGGGGTGTGTGCAAAGATCAAGAACCCGACTGAGCCTCATAGTCTGGCTCTTATTTCCGGTTCAAGGACTAATGCTAACCCATCCCCAGGATGGACTATTTGTCTTCTTTTGTGTCCATGCCAGATGAGGATTTTGACTTGTTGGGCGAGGACGACCTAGCACTGTTGTCGAGAAGATCCGAGAGGATGTACGAGAACCGGATGAGCTCAAGGAGGAACTCGAGGACGTGCTTCAAGTACGGCAAGACCAGACACTTTTTCGCCGAGTGTCCAAAGTTGAATGACAACAACAAGCACAAGTCGAAGCCAAGAGGAGGAAGTCCAACAAGAAGGGTCATGGACATGGGAGGAAGACACAGTCTCGAGAGAAGATGAAGAAGTCGAGGGACGTCGAATCTGAGTGTCATACCCGTTTTTCCGAAGAAAACCGGATGCATCTCATATGTGTGCCATGATCACAAATTTCACACATATGATAGACTCATGAGTGTAATATCACAAGACATTGCTCAAAACATACAGAAAAAGGTTTATTAACTTTTATTACACTCACGAGGGTAGACACGAAGGTATTTACATGAACAACAATAACTATGAAGACGCGACTCCATCTTCATCTTCCACAGACTTCTGACTGGTTGATCGCATCCTCAGAACTCCTAGTAGTCGATGAAGTACTCCACTCCAGGGTTCTCCTCTCAACACGTAAGCAAGGATGACTACACTTATGGTTGGTACTCAGCAAAGCCACAGAAATAACCGGCAAGCAATATTAATCCATCTTTAAGTTCAATTATCATGTGAGGGTCCAGGCCGTTCTTGACTGTGAGCACGGATGATCGTTCAGAGTGTAAAACTGATCGATCAGCCGTGCTCACGGTCAAGAGCGGCCTGGACCCTCACATGATATTTGAACTTAAACATGGATTAATATTGCTTTCCGGTTATTCCTGTGGCCTTGTTGAGTACCAACCATAAGTGTAATCATCCTTGCTAACGTGTTCAGAGGATAACCCTGGAGTGGAGTACTTCATCGACTACGAGGAGTTCTGAGGATGCGATCAACCAGTCAGAAGCCTGTGGAAGATGAAGATGGAGTCGCGTCTTCATAGTTATCGTTGTTCGTAAAGACCTTCGTGTCTACCCTCGTGAGTGTAATAAAAGCTAATAAACCTTTTATGTACGTTTTGAGCAATGTCTTGTGATATTACACTCATGAGTCTATCATATGTGTGAAATTTGTGATCCTGGCACACATATGAGATGCATCCGGTTTTCTTCGTAGAAACAGGTGTGATAGAGTGGTATCAGAGCAATGCTGACTGTAGGACGCAGCCTCAGATGGAAATGGCCGATATTAAGGACTCTCTTTCTAGAAAGCCTTTCCAGCATTCAAAATATCTTATTTACGCTTAAAAATATATATTCTTTATTCTTCAACAAAATCATATCTTTTGTTTTCTTCTACACTGAGTCTGATTCTTGATCTTCCACCTTGAACTACCACACGTGCTTTATAGGATAGCTTCTTAGGTTGCCTACCCTTCTATCAGTTTCGTTTCGATAGAGCCGTTGTTGTGAGGACGTGCGATGTAAATGCTTATTAGTTGTAAACATGCATGATTTGGATCTTTGACATGATTGGAATGTTTTTGTGGAGTGATGGCCACAAATGCATCAATAAAATAATTAAAGTTCAAATTTGAATCTTAGCCCCTTTCTCTTCATCTTTATCAATTCAACCTCTTATCGGAAATACTCTCCCCTAACAATGAGATGGTAAACACCAGGTCAGGAGCTGGACAGGATATTCCATTCGTGATACGTGCTCACATCATCAGTCAGCTGAATCAAGTCCCTCCACCACAAGAATTAGCGATGGATCCCACATGTAGCAGTTCTTTACAGCACAGATGCAACTAATTCAGAACCTCACCTCCATTGTCCAGAATTTGCAGGCATAGCAGAACCAGCCACCACCACAAGGACCCCCACCACCTCCACCACCAGTGAACAAGCATAGAGAGTTCATGAGCCACAACCCGCCCACTTACTCTCATTCAGTGGATCCCCTCGATGCTGATGATTGGCTCAAGACCATCAACAAGATACTGACTATCACCCAATGTAATGATCGTGAGAAGGTTTTGCATGCCTCAGGACGTCTGGAAGGTGCAGCGTCTGATTGGTCGGATGCTTACACCGCCGCACATGCTGCTGCCGACACTATTACCTGGCAGGAGTTCCAGTAGAGCTTTCGTACACATCACATCCCAGCTGGTGTGAAGAAGCTGAAGCAGAAGGAATTTCTCGCTCTAAAGCAATGCAACATGACAGTTAGTGAGTATCTGGATGATTTTACTCACTTGTCCCGCTATGCACCAGATGAAGTCAACTCAGATTCAAAGAGACAAGAACGTTTTCTCGACGGTTTGATAGGGCCACTTAACTATCGTTTGCAGAGCCGCACATTTCCTAACTTTCAGATGTTGCTCAATAAGGCTATAGGCTTGGAGAATAAACGTAAGGAACTTCGTGAACAGAAGCGCAAGTTTCAATCTCAGGGACAATCTAGCAGCAACACTCGCCCACGCTACAACTCATCACAAGAGTCTCAGTTTCGTTCTAGTATACAAGGCAGAAACTATGGACAGAATCAATAATTTTATCGTTCGTTTGAGCAACCCGAAGAATCCAAACCAATGACACCACTAGCTCCAAATCCCCATCAGAACCACTCAGGCGCACCAGTAAGGAATAATACTCCAGTTCACCCAGTGGATGTTTCAATTGCGGGGAATTGGGACACTATGCCAGTATTTGCCCTCAACGCAATATGCAGACACCTCAGAGAGATAAGGGAAGCCAACAGAACTACATGCATGGTAGAGTGAACCATGTGACAGCTGAAGAAGCCCAAGAGGCCAAGGATGTTGTGCTTGGTACATTCCCTATCAACTCTGTACCTGCAATAGTTTCATTTGATTCCGGGGCATCGCATTCATTTATTACTGAAAAATTCGTGACAAAGCATGATGTACCCAGGAGTTCCATGAAGACACATTTGCTAATTAGTTCTCCAAACGGTGAAATGAAATCCACCTATGTATGCCCACAGGTCAATCTTGAGATCGGAGAGATAGATTTTGAAGCGGACTTAGTAATTCTAACATCCAGTGGAATAGTTGTGATCCTTGGAATGGATTGGTTAGGCAAGCATGATGGAATTATTCTATGTGCCAAGAAGTCGGTGCTCTTAACATGCCCGCAAGGACAAAGGATCGAGTTTGTTGCTACCGCCAGCCTAAAGAAGAAGGAAAAGTAAATCAAGATCTGTGGATGTTATTCAAGAAGTGTGCGAGTATCTCAATATCTTTTCCAGATCAACATGTACTAGAATCTCCTCTTGTTTTCCCAATCCCTCCGATTCTCGGGACGAGATTCTCAAAGGGGGTAGGATTTGTAACACCCGGAAATTCCATCACAATAAAATATTCTACAAACATGGTTTAGTTTTTATTATCTAAGGATCTAGTAAATTTAAATAAATAAATTTGCATATATTTAAATTAAACAACATTGAAATAATTAGAATCACCCAAGTGTTTGCGCATCATTTTGGTATGCATAAGATTTTGGTTGTGGTGTGGTTTTAAAGTCTTAAAATATTTGTGAAAAAGTCCTAAAAATAGTTGTGAAAAGGTTTGTGAAAATTTGTGAAAGTTTGAATTAAAAAGGTGTAAAAGATTTGTGTTAAAAAGGATTTGAAAAAGTAAAGAAAAAGGGAAAAAACCCCTCAAACCCCCGCTCCCCCCTCTTTTCTTTTCTTCTTCTCCGCGGCCCAGCCTTTCCCAAATTTCCCTGTGGCCCACCTTCACTCCCCTCCCTCCTTTTTCTTCTTCTACCGTCGGCCCATCCTCATATCCCGACCCATACCTCTCTGCGGCCCATCTCTCTGTCTCACACACCGATAGGTGGGGCCCACCTGTCGGGGTCTTACCCTACCTCCGGCGCCCCCTTCCTCCCCATGGCCGCGCCGCCCGTTCCCTGCGCCGCCCGTTCCCTGCGCCGCCCCTCGTCCCGCGCCCCTCCCTCTCCCGTGCCGCTTCTTCTCCTCCACGGGCGAGCACTAATGCACCGACGCACTCACTCCCCCGCCACCCCTTTCTCTACCGAACCGCCACCCCACCGCCGCCATTAATGGATACCCGCCGGAGTGCGCATCCCACCGCTTTGCCGGCCTTTCCCCTCGCCGCTTCCACCTATAAAAGGTACCCCCAGGGCCTCCTCTTCACCCTGCACCACTCCTCCTCCCTTCCCTGCACGCGCAGCGCTGCCGCCCCGACGGAGCCAACGGAGCCGCCGCCACCCCAACGGAGCCGCCCCGATCTCCTTCACCGGCACCTCTTCCTCGGTTCCGAGCCCTTGGTGAGTTCCTTGCGCCCACCTCTTCATTTTGGTGAAATATCCGTCGAAGTTGGTGCCCGAGAGGCTGATTTGGCCACTCGCCGGTGAGCTGCGCCGCCCGGCACCGCCGCGCGCAGCCGGTCTCCGGCGAGACTTCCCCCCAGCAGCCGGCTGCCATCGGATCGCAGATTAGCGGCCAAGATCTATCCGCTGTCGCCTGGCCGCGTGCGGACATCCACGACCGTCCATTCGAAAACCAGCGGCCCAGATCTGCCCGGCCCGAGTCAAACATTAAAATACTAGTCAACCAAGCCAATCGCTGGTCATCTAGCAAAAAGGACCCTGCATTTTTTAAATATTGCAGAAATATCCTTCCACCTTAAAAAAATATCACATTTAAAGCCCTGCCTTTTCTGCTTAGGCCCCTGAACTCCTTAGTTTTCATGTTCAGCAGTCCACCCTTCATCTTTTACTTGTTAGCCCTCCTAGTTCTACACATAATTATGTTTAGGGCCCTATTTTCTTGCAGAAAACCCCCTGAAGCCCAAGTTTTCTTACAATCTAGCCCCTAAACCTTGTCAAAGCCATATCTTTTCCGTCCTAGCTCCGTTTTACGCGTTCTTGGTGTCCACACGACCGTCTCTTAGAGCCCTTCATTTATAAAAGCTTGTTCTAGTCTATTGGTAATGTTTGACATATTGTTTTATTTATTGCATGTTTTCTTGCATGATCGTAGCCAATGCGTCGTTTGAGTAAGAACAAGTGCAGCAGTTTGCAGTAAAGGAGAGTAGCTTATCGTTGGAGAAAGGCAAGTGACGCTAACCACCCTTCTACCTATGTTTTAATCAAGAATAGTATAAATTAATCGGAACATGGAGAACCACCCAGGAAAACAGTGCAACCACAGTCCACATGGCTCTGTCTTAGCAAATGATTTGGGTGTGTGATTGTATTGATGAACTTATCCAAAAGGAACACAGGTGGCTCCGGGTTGCAGGGGTATAGCCCGGTTCTTTTGGGGTAGTAGCCTTTGCTAAGGTGAGGACCACTAGGGAGGGTTATGGTCCGCCCTGAGCTGTAACTGTCGTGGGTTGTTTGTGCTTTTGCATATCTTTGTAAAGGCTTCGTAGCGTCCCTATGCAATCACACCTCGGAAGTGTGGTATTGTGCCTGATCAGCACAAGCTTGGTTGGGTTCAAAGTTCTTGAGAACTTTTACGCAAACTGTGCTAAAAGTGTGCAACCTCTGCAGAGTGTAAAACTGATCGATCAACCGTGCTCACGGTCAAGAGCGACCTGGACCCTCACATGATAATTAAACTTAAAGATGGATTAATATTGCTTTCCGGTTATTCCTGTGGCATTGCTGAGTACCAACCATAAGTGTAGTCATCCTTGCTTATGTGTTCAGAGGAGAACATTGGAGTGAGTACTTCATCAATTGCGAGGAGTTCTGAGGATGCGATCAACCAGTCAGAAGTCTATGGAAGATGAAGATGGAGTCGCGTCATCATAGTCATCGTTGTTCGTGTAAAGACCTTCGTGTCTACCCTCATGAGTGTAATAAAAGTTAATAAACCTTTTCTGTACGTTTTGAGCAATGTCATTTGTTATCCTGGCACACATATAAGATGCATCCAGTTTTCTTCGGAAAAACGGGTGTGACACTGACTCTGAGGACATGTCATAGAGCTCGAGTGATGAGGAAGAAGAGTGTCATATGGACCTCCTTGGGCCCACTAGCTCCGTGGGTACTAGGATTGACTACTCGATGGGCCCCTGGGGCTACTTGGCTTGGGCTACACGGCACCTGTTGACGTGAAGCACAAGGACCTCGGTGGAGAAGTACTCAGATAGGAAGCTGTGCATGTCCTATACCATGTAGAGAACCACTACACGTACACGACTAGTACTCTCTCCCCAAACCGACTTGTAACCCTGCCTCTCGGGCTATGTAAGGAGAGGCAAGGACCTTTACCTCTCTCATACGCATCATCTTGTAAACACATCCAATCAATCCAAAGCTACACAGCATACAGGACGTAGGGTATTACGCACCTCACGGCCCAAACCTGTCTAAATTGTGTGCCACGTGTCTCTTCCTTCGAGTTACCGATCTCGACGAGGCCACATTTATCTACCTCGGGTACTCCCCTTGGTAGGTTGCCGGTCTAAAACACCGACAGCTGGCACGCCATGTAGGGGATCTAGCTGAAGATCTCATGGCGAACTCAACGGCTTCAATCTTCATCAAGCCAACTGTCGCCTTCAACCGTGGCGACACCTTCGTCTTCGGGTCCTGGGTTTGCACCGCTGACGGCGTCGGATCTTTCCAACGCCGCCTCACCATGACACCCAACCTGAGGACTGTGCTCGTGACGCTTTCCGAAGTGATCACAGGCGATCTCGCCGGAAAATTCGGCGAAATTTCACTCTACAAGCAGCACGCCGATTTCGAGCCTGGATTCATCTCCAACTCGACCTCGACGTCCCCGTGGGTCACTGCATGCCAGTAGGCTACTGAGCCATCGTGTGTCGATGCCCCACTCCACGAGCACTTCTCGTTTGGTCTCTACAACACTAGCAGGGCTCGCACAGAAGCTGTCATTGCGCGCCGGGCCGGCAAGGAGATCGTCTCCTAGTATGCCTCGGACTCCAGCCCCGGCTCCGGCTACTACTCGGACTCCTCTTACGTGTTCGACTTCGGGTCGGATCCTGACGAGCCCGATTCTGAGAACCCCACAACTGAGCAACCGCTGTCAGGACCAGCCACCGGCCTGGTTATAACATCTACACCCGGCGCCAGATTCGTCTACTGGCCAGACCGCAAGCCTACAGACCTGACAGACAGGAATTCACGCTACGTCGCCTACCTCGACTCGCTTCCCTTCTAGGAGGGTACACTCCTATCTCCAACTGAGGAGCATACTCCAACCGAGGTGGCGAGTACTGACTCTAGTCTCCGTACCCCTAATCGCCAAGACTTTATGGCTGCTGGCGAGACGCCAGGACCTTCAGTTACCCAACCCGTTTGCTACTTCGAAGACATATCCGCGGACGAGCTGTCTGCCAATGCACCTGCTTATGAAACTAATGATGACAAGAACGCCTGACGTGAGCGCAACAGGATGCACAACAGACGGCGTAGACGTCTCCAAGAATCCGTCCCTGTACGGAATCTTGCAGAGGCCCTCGATCAAGTCGCCAACCAGGTGCACACTACCCCTGAACAGTGCCTCATGTCTATCTCTACGATATCATGTCGGGATCAGGGGACACGTGAAGGTGAAGTCATAGCCAAGCTCGCGGAAGATGCCTACTTCATGAGAGTTGACAACAGAGTCACTCAAGCGCCTCCCCCAGAACTCGCGAACACGAGAACCATGAAGCCACAAGTCGTAGTCCAGCGGATAATGGATGCAACCGTACTCGAGGACAACTCCCCTGGAACCCCAACCATACCAGGGCATCAGTTGAAGGACCTTCTCAGGGTGGTAACAGTGTGGGCGGCGCCGGTGGTAGTCGCGGCGCTGCCGGTCATGGTGATGCTGGTGGCGGAGGCAGCGGCGGCGAGAGCTCCTCAGACGGGGCTAGAAGAAGAGCCGCAGCAGAGGCGATCGCGGAGGCCAAGGCCACGCAGACAGCCACATCACCGGTGCCTCACGCGGAGGCTACGATGCCCGCCACAAAATTGAAGAAATACGGCGCAACAAGTCCTCCACGGCAGGCGACAACGACGGCTTCTCCTCCTTCTCCTCTCGACTTCGCAATCTACTCCTCCAAGAGAAATTCAAACCTCTGGGGATCACCAAGTACGACGCGAAGCAAGACCCAGTCCAATGGCTCAGATGCTACGCCCTCTCCATTGAAAACGCCGGTGGCAACAATGACACCAAGTGCCTCTACTTTCTCTTCTGCCTGGACTAAGCACTACTCACATGGCTCGAGTCGCTCGAAAAGTACTCGATCGACAAGTGGAACCAGCTCAAGGATCAGTTCACCATTAACTTCGCGAGCGCCATGGGATGATCGGGTACTCGCATGGACCTGGCAATGGTGAAACAGGAACAGGGCGAGATGCTACGCAAGTACATGCGACGCTTTTTTGATAAGCGCGCCACTGTAGTCGATGTCACCAACAAGGAGGTCATCGACCTTTTTTCAAGACGGTCTCTACCATCGTCGCACCTTTGAAGACTTCGGTCGCCACCGCCCGAGTTCTATAACCAAGCTCAAGGACATGATCACTTCATGGGCCATGAAGAAGACAAGGCCAACGCCAAGTACGACGCCATCCGAGGCAAGAGCAAGCAAAACCCCGGCGGCAGCAACAACAACAACAGGGATCAAGGGGGTCGCAACAACAACAACTACTCAGGTCCTAACTGCAAGCGCAACTCAGACAACACAGTCGCGGCTATCCAGTGCCCTGCGAAAGACAACTGAAAGAAGACCTCTGGCCGCTTCAAAGACTTGCTAAAAGAGAAGTGCTCGTGGCATCTGGAGGGCAACCACACCATCGAGCAGTGCTATCAACTCCGGTGCGCACTCAAGGATACCCCAGACCCACGGCGTCCTCACGACAAGAAGGGCAAGGAAAAAGCCGACGAGAATAACGACGACTTCCAAGAACCCGACAAGACGGTCCATGTCCTCTTCGGCGGACTACCCACCAAGCGGTCTCAGAAGGCCATCAGACGGGAAGTCTCGAACATTGAACCAGCGTCCCAACTCCTCTCAGGTGGTCGGAGGTACCCATCACCTTCTCCCGCGTGGATCAATGGACAAGCTTCTCCGAACCAGGGCGTTTTCCACTCGTCCTGAAACCAGTAGTCGCAGGCTCCAGACTCAACAAGGTACTCATCGATGGTGGGAGCGGGCTCAATGTCCTTTTCACCAACACCGTGAAGAAAATGAAGCTCAACATCACTCACATGCTCACCAAGAGCACATCGCATTTCTTCGGCATCATCCCTGGGAACTAGGGAGAACTACCGCACCGAGTACATCAAGTTCGAGGTTGCGGACTTCGAGACTTCCTACCATGCCATCCTTGGCAGCCCAGCTATCGCCAAGTTCATGGCGGTACCCCACTACATGTACTTGGTACTCAAAATTCCAAGTCTTGCCAGTGTACTCTCGATGCAAGGGGACTTGAAGATACCCTTCGACTGCGACACAAAGGCTGTGGAACTCGCAGCTACAAATCAAGTACCCAATGCAATGTTGGAGATCTATGCTACAACTAAGAAGCTTGCCCCAACCGAACTCGAGATCCCAGAGAAGTCGGACACAGCTAACAAGCCTCAACCCTCTTAGGAAGTGCAAGTCAAAGCGATCGACCTTGGGACACGCTCCAGCAGCAAGACCACCATGATCAAGGCGGGCCTCGACCCAAAATAGGAAGACGCGCTCATAAGCTTCCTCCGGGCTAACCGAGACATCTTCGCTTGGAAACCAGCGGACATGCCAAGGGTTCTCAGGAATCTGATCGAGCATTCAGTCAACGTCGATCCTAAAGCTACCCCCAAGCGACAACATCTTCGCAGTTTTGCCAATGACCGACGGGATGCCATCAAGAAGGAACTTGCCAAACTACTCACAGCTGACTTCGTAAGAGAAGTATTCAGTCATGAGTGGCTCGCCAACCCTGTCCTTGTCCACAAGAAGAACAAGAACGAGTGGAGGATGTGCGTCGACTACACCGACCTCAAGAAGCACTACCCCAAGGACCCCATCGGATTGTCGCGGATTGATCAAGTCATCGACTCTAGGGCGGGCTGCGACCTGCTCTGCTTCCTCGACTGCTACTCCGGGTACCACCAGATTGCTATCAAGGAAGAAGACTATGAGAAGACCGCGTTCATCACCCCGTTCGGTCCCTACTGCTACACGACAATGTCATTCGGGTTGAAGAACGTCGGCGCTACATACCAATGAGCTATCCAGGCCTATTTGAAGAGACAGCTCAACAAGAACGTCGAAGGCTATGCGGATGACGTGGTCGTCAAGACCCGAAACTCCGACACGCTCATCACTGATCTTGAAGAGACTTTCGCATCCCTGCGGGAGTACCGGTGGAAGCTCAACCCGAACAAGTGCGTCTTCGGCGTACCTTCGGGAAAACTACTCGGCTTCATCATCAGCCATCACGACATCGAAGCCAACCCCGTCAAGATCTCCACAATTACCAAGATGAAAGCTCCCACCTGCATCAAAGACGTGCAGAAGCTTACCGGGTGCATGGCGGCCTTGAACAGATTCATCTCGGAGCATGGAGAACGGGGACTACCCTTCCTCAAACTACTCAAGCACCAAGAGAAGTTCGTGTGAACCCTAGAGGAAGATCAAGCTCTGGCTCAACTCAAGGACTTCCTGTCCAAACCACCAGTCCTCAAAACTCCTCGCAAAAAAGGAGCTGCTACTGCTCTACCTCGCTGCGACTACTCACGTGGTCAGTACTGCCATTGTCTTCGAGCGGTAGGAAGACGGCCAAGCCTACCTAGTCCAGCGACCAGTCTACTTTGTCAGCATGGTCCTGTTGGAATCCAAGGCACGATACCAGCCAGTGCAGAAGCTATTGTACTCGATCACCTCACGGAAGCTACGACACTACTTCCTAGAGTACTCGATCACCGTCGTCACTGACTACCCACTCGGCGTCATCTTACGGAACCAAGATGCTACTGGAAGAATCTCCAAATGGGCAGTTGAACTCGGGGGCCTCACCATTGACTTCATGCCACGAACAACCATCAAGTCGCAAGAACTAGTTGACTTCATGGCGGAGTGGTGGGAAAATCATCTACCAACTCCAACTGAGCGACCAGAGCATTGGGTGATGTACTTCGATGGCTAACTCTAGCTCGAGGGCGCGGATGCAGGGGTACTCTTGATCTCTCCATTTGGCGAACAACTCAAGTACGTCCTGTAGCTCTTCTGGAAGGTCTCAAACAACGAAGCCGAGTATGAAGCTCTACTACACGGGCTCCGCCTCGCAGTATCTCTGGGCATCAAATGACTACTAGTCTACAACGACTCCGTAGTGGTCATCAACCAAGTTAACAAGTCTTGGGATTGCACCAAGGAGAACATGGACGCCTACTGCCTAGAAGTCCGCAAGCTTGGGAACAAGTTCTATGGTCTCGAGTTCCATCACAGCGTCCGCGACAACAACGTTGCAGCGGACGTCCTGTCAAAGCATGGTTGTACTCGCACACAAGTACCAGTAGGAGTCTTCGTCCATGAGCTTCATGTGCCATCCATCCCGGAGCCGGAGCCCACGACCACTGACCCAACGCCTTCTCCAGCTGGTCAGGAGGTCATCATGATAGATGTGGACTGGCGACAACCCTTCATCAACTACACCCGCGAGCAAAAGGTTCCATCTGACAAGAACTTGGCCGAGCAAATCATTCGCCGGGCCAAGTCCTACGTACTAGTCAGCGACAAGCTCTACAGGCGGGGTGCCACCTCTGGAGTACTCATGAAGTGCGTTCCCCGAGAAGAAGGCAATGACATCTTGGAGGAGATCCACAAAGGAGTTTGCGGTAACCACGCGTCTTCTCGCACGCTGGTCAACAAGGACTTCCGACGAGCTTTTTACTTGCCCACAACCTTGGGCGATACTGAGGAACTCGTCAGAAGGTGCCAAGGGTGCCAATACTTTGCCAAGCAACATCACGTCCCCACCTATAAGCTAGTCACTATACCACCAACTTGGCCTTTCGCCTGCTGGGGGCTCAACATGATTGGGCCTCTTCCGACTATGCTAGGAGGATTCAACAGAGTCTTGTTGGCTATCAACAAGTTCACCAAGTGGATGGAAGTCAAGCCGGTCACTTTCCCAAAGGCCGACAGGGTAATCGACTTCTTGGATGAACTCATGCACCGCTAAGGACTACTCCATCGCATCAACACAAACCTGGGATCCAACTTCAACAACCACCAGTTCTGGGAGTACTGTGAGAACAGCAGGATCAACGTCTGGTATGTCTCAGTCTCCAATATACGGGCCAATGGACAAGTCGAGCGCGCCAACAGGATGGTACTCGACGCTCTCAAGAAGCGGCTACACGACGCTGCTAACACAAAAGGGGGCAAGTGGATCAAAGAACTACCCAATGCACTCTGAGGGCTTCGCACCCAACCTACCAAGCCAATAGGGCAGTCACCATACTTCCTGGTCTACGGCTCCGAGGCTATTCTACCTGCTGACATCATGTGGGATTCGCCGACAGTGGAGTAGTACAACGAAGGCACCTCTGAAGATAGAAGACGAGTTGATATCGATGGACTCAAAGAAGCTCGCTGCACCGCCCTCGTCCAGTCAGCAAGGTACCTTGAGGGTATATGATGCTATCATGATCGCAATGTCAAGGAACGCTCCTTCAACGTTGGTGATCTAGTCCTCCGGTGCTCTGTCGATTCTATGGTAAATGCCCGTTACATAAATTCTTTGTAACGGATGTTAAAAGAGCCTGTTACAAATGTCAAACCTATCGGTAACGGGCTTGTAAAGTCCATTACCGATCAATGCCCTATCAGTGACGGGCTACTTAAGTCCATTACTGATCACTGCCGTATTGATAACAGGCTATAAAGTCCGTTACCGATATGTAGGATTGAAGGTGTCCATGGGTCACCAATGGAAAGATCGCTGTGAGCAAGGACAAATATGGTTATGTTAGTGTTGATCTCCGGTTCTTTGGTTACAAAAACGAACCGTTTGTCTTCGCCAACGATGTTGAGCAAGTGTTCTATGTACCAGACCTTGCAAAGAAGAACTAGTTTGTGGTTATGCCTGGAAAAAAGGGATTGTGGGGATTGAAACTATTGTTGAGGAGGAGGTATACAACCAGTTTGACGAAATTCCATCTTTTGACACTTCATACCAGGCACAGCTCTTGGCAACTAACAAAACACCGTACTTGCGATGCGACCATAGTGAAAAAATCCATATACAGAAATCAAGGAAGAAAAAGCAAGCCTGATTTCTGTTGAATCCTTTTTGTAATGCCAGAGGATGTGTCTGTTGGTCGAAATGGAATCTGTTTTGTAATATAAAGGAATCTGGCAAGAGACGAGGACTGACAAACCAGCATCACCTTTGTCATATGCAAGATATGCGAAATCATGAACAGATTACATCCAAGAGTTTGCCAGATATTACTTAGCAAATCTTGTGCTTTGCCAACTTCTAAAAAGATATGCCAAGTAAAAAAAGAGTTCATCTCCAACAATCTGGCATAATTCACTTGCCAAATCCAGATCTAACTTACACCAGGAATCCTGAGAGAAACTATTTGATTTGCCAAACAATTGGAGTTGCTCTTAGCCAGCCCCCGTCGGCTTGTTCTTCAAGCTTTGCAAGTGAGTAGGTAAATCATACAAAAAATTGTACTGCACAGAGATAATCACAAAAGCATGTCTCTTGAGATGCAAAATCACACACGGATGGGGATTCTGTTTATATTCTGCTTCAATTTAGTAATGGGCGTTAATATCAAAGAGATGAGGATTAGCCAACCCACGTCGCCTAAGTTACGGGAAAGAGACGAGGATTAACGAACCCGCGTCGCCTTTGTTATAGGCAAGAGACAAGGACTAAAGAACCCGCGTCACCTTTGTTATGGGCAAGATATGCGAAATCACGAACAAAGTACATCAAAAGAGACACATATTAGCTAGCCCCTGTCGGCTTGTTCTCCAAGCTTTGCAAGTGAGTTGGTAAATCATACAAAAAAATGCACTGCACAGAGATAATCACACAAGCATGCCTCTTGAGGTGCAAAATCACACACACAAAGATTACAGTCATCATTGATACATCAGAACAAGGTTACAATGCGGCCATATCTTCATGACGCGATATGCAAAATTACACACACACTGATTACAATAATCATTGATACATTAGAACAAGGTTATAATGTGGCCATATCTTCACGACGAGATATGCAAAATCACACACTCACACACACATCGATCTTGCTCGCTGGTTGTCGATCTTGCTCGCAGGTCGTTGATCTTGTTGCACGTGGTCATTGAATGAGCTCCATCTCTGTTGATGGCTTAGAGAATTGATTTCTAGCTTGCGAAGAGAGTACAAAGCTTTCTGAACTTGCACTTTTGTTTGCACGAGCCTTCCGCGAGTGGAGGGAGAAAGCATAGGAAAAATAATGATCATTGGAAAAGGACGAAGGATTGTTCATCCTGAAAACAATGATCATTTGACAGTGGATGAAATTATTCATCCTGATGCTAGGAGGTTCTAGGCTACCTTTTCCGGACACGGCTGCGTGGAAGGAGTATGTCACAAGAATTCTTCCGGCAGCTGTGTTAGAGGGATGAGCACCCAATCACCCCCTATCACAAGGATTCTTCTAGCAACTGAGAGACCGAGGAGGAAGAAGAGAGAAAAGCAAAAGTTTGCACCCTACAAGATCTATTCTTTGCGCCATAGCTGGATCTAGATTTAGAGAAGAAGGAAGCAAGTGACTCACTTTATTGTATCAGAAGAAGGAACCAATACTAGCTAGATCTAGATCTAGAGAAGTAGAAAGCATCTTGAAGTGAGGAGGACCGACAGGCATCGGTGTCTTTTTATAGAAAAAACAAGGAAGGGATAAGATCAAGAGCACAGGAACGCCCGAGAAGGTTCCCAAGATGGTCAATGGTGAAACTGTTGCTAGTCAATGGCTGAGAGCAGAGCTGCAGAGGTAGTGATTCCAATGTAGAATTAAATGATGTCGGAGTAAGCAAACATCATCTCCAATGACCGTGTTTGGATGGTAGATGTTAGTGTTACTGTTAGTGGTAGTTTTTAACACCTCCAAATTAACACGTAAAAAACTAACGTCTTGGATGTTTGGATGGAGGTGTTAGCTTGCATTTGAATTAACTTTTCCAAACATTTGAAAAAGGCGAGGGAGGGAGAAAAGGGGTTGGGTCCACCAAACTAACACCAATTACCACCTCTTGGAGGTGTTAGTTTTTTTTGGGTGTTAGTTCCAACTAACACCAAACTAACACATGTGTTTGGCTCCAAAGTGTTAGTTTTGGTGTTAGTTTGCTGCAAACTAACAATAACACCTCCATCCAAACATGACCATAATGTAGTCATCATCTCCAAAAAAGGAGAGGAATGGATAAGATCAAGAGCACAGGAAACGGGAAGAGGTTCCCAAGATGGTCAATGGCGAAACTATTGCCAGTCAACGGCTGAGAGCACCGCTGCAGAGGTAGTGATTCCAATGTACTACTCCGTCCCAAAATATTTGCACCTTTGGACTTCTACGCATTATATTTGACCATTCGTCTTAATTAAAAAATTTGTGAAAATATAAAAACAATATGATATACTTAAAATATATATGATGGTACAAATGTCATAGTAAAATAAATAATATTTCATATATTTTTATTAAGACGAATGGTCAAACGTAAAGCACAGAAGACAACATGTGCAAATATTTCGGGACGGAGGGAGTAGAATTAAATGATATGCGGAGTAACGAAACGTCCTCTCCATTGCATACTTAAACCGTGTTTGGAAACAAATCTCCTATATATTCTCCTTCCAAAACAATTAGATCCCCCTACCCCTTCATCTCTACCCGCGAAAAACTACAACTGCCTACTCCTCATCATCACCATTCCCGGCCGGAGATGGATAGCATGCCGGGAAGAAGCAAGTGACACCAGTCATCGTCGTCTCTGCTGGGCCTCTCTCAAGACATCTGCATTGAGATTGTGGCGCATGTCGGTGTGACCTCGGAGCAGCCCTTGGCTGACCTCTGCAGCCTACACAGTACTTGCTCGACCATGCGCCGCGTGTGCGGCCACCGCGACGTCGGCCGGCGTTTGTCGATAGAAGGGATAGAAGATGAGATTTCTTGGGTGTGGAACCCCACCACTTACAAAGCATTCCTTGCTATGCTGAGCGGTCTCGGGAATCCGGAGGCTTGATTCCTCTCCGGAATCAAAGCCTTCTTCATTGAACACAGGGGATACGATGATCTCCGGCGCGCCGCCGAGGGTGGGCACAATGAGGCGGCGAATCTATAAGCCATCTTGCTCTACAGAGACAATGGCGGTGCCGCCGCCGACGACACTGCGAAGGGATACATGAGGTGGGTCGCTGGTGGCGGCAGTACGACGTCGAGATGGCTGAGCAATGAGGGGTGTCTGCCTTTGCACGAGAAGGCCGCGCGTGTGCTTCACTTCTCGACTTGGCGCATTTGGGGTGAACCGCTGCCGCCTCCGGCACAGGTGCGCAGCGATCAGAGACTGTAGGCTGCGCTGCGAAATGGTGATGTTCGCACATAGTAATGTAATAGGAAATCAGTAGTAGATTAGCTTTTGTGTGATGCTCGAATTATCTGTGTACAGCAAATCCGACGCGGGTTATCAGCCCCGCATTGCTAATGACTGTGGGGCCCAGTTGTATTCAAATGAAGAACAGTTCCCATTTCTCCTTTAATCTGCAATCAAATGTTATAACAAGTATTTCTTCATCGTTATTAGTCCAAATTTGATACTTTTTTTCTAAATTTTTTTCTAAAATCACCATCTATTCATTAATTTCATTGTTTAGTGTACATTCCATTTGTTGAGTGACGTTTATATGCCTTATTTTGTTCTTTGTAAGTACAACATACAAATAATATTTGTTTTACACAACCATTAGTAATGGAACTTTACATTTCGTAAGCTTAAAGTGAACACAAGGTTTTGTTAAGTTTTGAAATGCATATGAGTTTGAACATGTTGCAAAGTGTGGAAAACTTCAGTGTTCAAGCAAACATTCTAGGAAACTATGTGAGAGATGAAGGTATTTGTACACAAGTATATTATTCGTTCATCGATACCACTTGTAATTTCAAAGACAAGTTTAGGTACCCAAATTATGTTGCCAAGTCAATTTATAGATTTTTTAGAGCAAATTTGATGTTATTAGAATTATTATATAATTACCATGGGGTGTAAAAACGAAATATATAAATTTTGGGCACACAAGTGTGACTGTTGATATTTTATTCATATACTGAATGTCCAAATACGAATTGTTCGTATTTTTATGATTTTTTAGGTGCTGTTTTATGGGCTCTAATAATTCAGGGAAGCACGTTTCATTCGAAAGAAAATAGTAGCTGGCCCACGCGTCAGCGTCAGCAGCCAAAATAAAAAGATAACCACTGACCCAACTCCCAACAAAGGCAATCCGAGTTCACTAACCATCATCACCCATGACACTGGCCCACTCGTCAGCGTTAGCAGGCGAACCGTGCGCTGGCTGCTCAAAATTTGGAACCTATATTTACTATAGTGCCAATGAAATTCCAATTTCTGCACAGAGCCGTCAAAGGCACGTTAGTAGTTTCATTAAACACAGTTATGCGCATCGTTCATATTCGGCTCCTCACTAGACAGATCCACAACGCCCGCATTCTCCCCACCGCCGCCGCCACTGGCCCCGCTCGCCTTCACCGATCTCTCCCCGCCGCAGCCCTGCTCTTATCCAGCCTCACCACTCCCTGCGTGACGACGGTGACGAGGACGCGGTTACTGGCATGCGGATGTACATCCGGCCAACCTAAAGACGGTTGACGCGGATCTATCGACATCGTCCCCGGCCACAACGACGAGCCGGCCGCCTTAGGCCACGAGCCGCCGGGGATCGGGCCCCTACGACAATCACGAGAACAACTACTTCATTCGCAACAATGGTTAGTCCTGCTTGAACCCCCAACACCCTCTCTCTCATCGGCTACCAAAATCGATTTGCTATATATTCATGTCAATGTGGATTAATTAGAGAGACATACCTTGATAGTTCATGTTTAATTGATTGACTGTGGATTTGATGGATGGATTTTGTTGCCCCAAGTCCGTGTGAATAAATTGTTTCTAACAGGTGTAGTTTTATGAAATGTTGAAATTCATTTTCATGTTCCTGGTGCTACAATTTTTGCACTGTAAATTCATGAAAAGCATCGAGGATGTTAGTATACTTTAATTCTGCTGTGCTTTGAATGTACCAGATCGACAGTTATGCTTTGGACCTGTTAGCATATACTTTAATTCTGCTATGCTCAGATCGACAGTTATGCTTTGGACCTATTAGCACATTTTAATTCTGAAGGACCGAAATGGAGAACTAGAGAGGGGGAGTGAATGGGAGCCAATAAAAATTCTTCTCGAAGGAGATAGAGACTCCAACAAGATGAACTCGACTTCCAACACACGTCTCCGACTCAACTACCCAAGTTGGTCAAGACATGGTCGCCACCGGAGTGCTACTGATCCTAGGAACCAACAAACAATTTTCTGAACCAAAACACACCAACTCGCCCAACGGAAACTAGCACGGCTTTCTGCCTGTGCTGCAACGGTCAGACCAATGGCCTACGCTGGTTAGACCGGTGACACCGGTCAGACCGGTGGACAGAGCCGGTCAGGCCGGTGGCTGCAGCAGCCGCACAACAAATGTTCTAGAGAGCCTCAGTGACTTCTCTATGCCCTGGAACCAAAACACCCCCAAAAACACAACCTGCAAGGAAGAAGAACCCTTCACAAACCCAAGAAAAACACCAGCAAAACAGCCACGAACTGACCAGCAAAAACACGACCCAAAGACACACGGAACAAGCAACTCACCCGAGGCAAATCCCACAGAAGGGACACACCTGTCAGAACGTTCACTAGCACTGGTCAGACCGGTCACGCCTGGGCAGCTCGGGATAAACATCACCCGCGGGTCAACTCCTTGAAAACCAACTCCCGATCTCCCGATTCGCTCCGCGGTTTCAAACAAGATTTTGGGGATAGTAGGGACACCACGTGGGACTCCATAGCGAAGTTAAGGTCCTCCAAAACTCGTTGAATCAAGAGGAATCGAAGAAATCCCACCAAGAACTCATGTAACCCTAGAACACTAAAAACCCAAAAATCGAGCCCCTTTGCTCATGGATTTGGTAGGGGAATCAAAAGGAAAAGAACCACGAAGGGTTCATGCATACATCCCCTACCAAATCCCAAAGAGAAAGAACAAACGGGAACAACACATCCAAGCCTTGAGGAACCATGCCAAATCATCTATACATCACAAAGAGGTTCATACAAGGTCTAGCTTGCCGCCCGGTCATCCTTCCCTCTCACAAGAATACACCATGAAGCTCTCAAGATAGTCCTATAAAAATCCTAGAGAAAATAGCTAGGGAAAATAAGAAAACCAAATGAGCTAGGGTTCCAAGAGTTGGCTGCCACCCTCTTACCTTTTGGGTTATATGGACGCAATCGAAAGTCTAAAATACCATTACTAGCTAACTAGGGATACATGCCCCTCGAGGGCAAATTCGGAAGTATTTGTCATCACTCCATCAGATGGATGCCCAGCGACCGCAAACTTGCTTAGCCTCGACGCAAGCTATGCGATCCCGACGCATGTTCTCTGTTTCGAAGTCTCCGGACTGCATCGTCGCACACCAGTCAGACCGGTTGGATGCTGCAGCACCTTCGTCTTCTGTTCTTCGGTTTTGGCTTTGTGGATCAACCAAGGAACCTAGTGGTTTTCTGGTGAACTACCAGAAACCCTGCGAACTTGGTGTAGCCTCCGCCAATCGCAACTCATGACATGGCTCCCACGTAGTCCCGGCTCCACCTTGGTTTTGAGGCTCAACCAAAAAACCATCCATGACTTCATCTTGCCGTTCTTGCCTACTTGTCTTCTCCACACCTGGAGGCCTCACCGGCAACGACCTTTCACGCTTGTTATTGACCTGCACTATCACCAGTCAAGTCACAAGCTGCACCTGCAATACTAAGCCAAGAATCAGTCCACACAACATTGTCAATCACTCATCACACTAGGAAGCGACTATCCACCGATCCTCGAACCACACATGGTCCTCGTTTAGTTGTTCTGCGGGGTGGAATCTAAGGCTAAGAACCCAAAGGTTGCACATGAGTACGCGGAACATAGAGGACACGACAAGTTTGTACTAATTCGGGCCTCTGGAGAGTAAAACCCTACATCCAGTTGTTGGTGTAGATTGCTTGAGTACAAGGGTCACCTCGCCCGCCTTATATTGGCCAGTGGATGTGGTCGGTTCCCAGACTCCTGGTCGGTTACAACTAGGAGACCTAAGTGTAGTTGATTACATCGCTTGCCATATCCTGTCGATCTACTTTGGTCAAAATCCACCGATGTCTTGTCTTGTACGCCAAGTCTTGAGGTCGTGCTGAAATAGGTCGTCTGGGGAATCTTCTGGAAGGTATTCAAGAGATCATGTGGGACGCCAACTAGGTTGGTTGGGCCCACTTGACAGGTCGACGGGTTTTCTGGTAGGCCGGACCCACTTGTCGAGGACGACCGTGAGCCTGGTCAGTAGGGACCTAGGGGTACCCATGTCTCACAAGCCCCTGTGCGAGGTGTAGGCACAGCGACCTTAGAAAGGTCATGATCAAGTCATAGAGCTATCGACAGGTCGAATAGCATGCACGTCGGTCCAAAAGAAAGAAGGACAATTTCAACTTAGCAGCCAACCTGTTCGAAGTCTTGCTGATTGAAGAGAGGTCGAGTGACGACCTATAGGTAGCGGGCTTCCAACAGATCGAAACGACAATGGAAAAATTCAGAGGGCATCAAAGATGCACTCATAGTGTAGTATCCAAGCATCGTGGCGGGCAGGATGGCGAGTATGATGATCCAAAAAAATAGAAGAGTACAAAAAGTAGATCGATTAACGACATGATGGGAACCAGGTTTCCCAACAAGTTGATACGAGAGGAATACGAGAGGGCATCAAAGATGCACTCGTAGAGTAGTCCCCAATTCTTGAAGCAGGCAACATGGCTGGTTTGATGCACAAAAAGAGAAGAAAAACTAAGGCATGGTCTTGATCGAACGAAGTGTATAAGGAGTCTGGTAGGGCCGACCTCAAGGAGGCCTTGTAGGCATGCCGACCTCGAAAAGGCCTCACATCAACTATGTGTAGTATCCGAGGATACCCAGCAAGATTTTGAAAGGTGCATCATATGAAGAGGTCGTCGATGATGTCGTCACTGAAGTTTCAATGTCTGGGGTCGGTCGACGATGAAACTGACGAAGCAATGTTCGATCTTTTGGACATATGGAGTGTAGAGACACCAAGATATCCTGCATAGCTGCAAGGAGTCTAGCAGAGCCACCCAAGGCATGCCGACATCGAGAAGGTCTCAAATCAAGAAGCGCCCAAGCACCGGAAAGTACTTGTCAAGACCATTAGGCACGCACCTCAAAGGGACGCCTTCATTCCCGATGTAAAATCCTGGGTCTCCAGAGTAGGCTGGCAGGACTACAAGAGCATACCGACCTTGGAAGGTCAGGCATCTAGGGCGCCCAACTAGGTTGGCAGGGCCATATTCATACCTAGGTATTGCAAGACCTAGATATTTGCAGCACGTCGACCTCAAGGAGGTCGCTTTGGTGTCAAGACGACCAACATAGCTGCCAGCCATCCAGTGGAGCCATTGTACTAAGGTATTGGCAACCTCAACAATAGGCACACCTACCATAGGGGCCCAACGAAATCGTAGATCTCCATGATGCTTCTGGTCTCCAAGAGCCCAGACGAATCTGGCAGAGCAGCAAGGCACGCCTACCCCAGAAGGTCTTAAATCGAACCTACAACCATTCTGCTCAATAAACAAAAATATAGGCTGATCGGAATAGGTCTGTTTACGTGTAGAGCCATAGTGGGTGCACCAGGACGCATAGCCTAGCGGGTGCAAATAAAGGTCACCAGGTCGTAGAGGAAGGTCGTGGAGTCGTTATTCTATGTAGGTATATCCAGACGCTGGGCCCTCTGACACTGGTCAGGTTTTGTCGTGTTGCGTAGACTGCAGGATCATGGGTCAACTGTGGTCGGAGATTCTCTTGCCACCCGAAAAACGACAAATCGAGCACATTTCTGCAGGTCCCAGGACCACGTGGTGACGATGACATCTCTTCGCAGCTGCCCGAGGCCCCACTTTAGCTATAAATAGCACAGTGAGACTGAAGGAGGCAAGCACCGAGCATCATTGAGCTATGAAGCTGTAGAGTAGTAATCCCACCATGCCATGGGCATGTTCGTCCACCAGATTCTATAGTGTTGTGCTTGTAGAAGCTTGGAGGTAGGAGAACTCTCGTGAAATGTAGGTAGCACCTCCACTCTTTGTACCGTGTCTCTGCGTGGTACAAGGTAGAGTTTGGAGGTGATGCTGTAGCAGCTAGCGATGCAGCTGGACATCGCTGGTGAGCATCGGGTGTTCATCAGGGTTCGAAATCCCGTGTCGAAGAGCAAGCTCGTACCTGCATTCCAATAGTCTGGGCCGAGCACGCTGTGCTTCGTGCGCCATCTAACAGCTGTCTCCCACAAGGCTGCCATCAAGGTCCTAGTGCTAGGAGAAATCTCGTGACATTCTTTGCTTCGGCGAAGTTGGTCGCAAGGTTTGCTCTAGCTAGACCAGGTCTTGTAGTATGTTTATCTTTTGTGTCGGATTCTGGACCGAATGAGGTCGCAAGCGACTCGTCTACCTTCAGACGGCCCATATAATGTTCACTCTCTTCTGTCATGTATGTGGTCATTTTGACAATATGATTTGTCAAAGACCTAAGTTAATGTGATGTGGGGACTTAACAATCTTGTTGTCATCTCGGTGACCTGGTGACGTTTTGTGTTGGCTGACGACCTAAACTCGGAGCTTAGGTCGTTACTTGCTCGTCCGGCGAACAATCTGGTGTGATCTTCTCGCGAAATTATCGGGATATTGCCCTTGTAGTGCACGTCGTGCGGCGGAAGGAGCCGCAACAGGCGGATTTGGTGGACCCTGCTTATAAATAGATGTGCATGGGTCGGGGTTGACCCCATTCTCCTTCTTCTTCCTCCTGTCGCTTTTGCCATCGCCGTCGTAGCTCCCCCAACCTTGCAACCACTTTCCTCGCGTGCGTGTCCATCCCGTCGCCGGCTCTGGCCATCCATGCGCAACGCCACCGTCCTGCGTCGTGCACCACCGCGCATGCACATCAAGACTCTGTGCTCAATTATATCCAAACCCAACCCTAGCGGCGAAATGGCAGCGGAGGCTGCTCCCATCCCGGACCCACACACTGTGTGGGTGCGGTAGACGATGATGGAAGCCAAGATCCAGGTCTTGGTGGACCGTGGGCTGCTATGGCTGAAGGCGGAGGTGGATTGGATGGCGGCGGTGGGGGAGGAGTTCCCGACCTAGGACGTGAAGGAGCAAGTGGTCTTCTCATCGTACTTCTAGCGTGGCTTCAACCTTCCTGTGGGCGATTTCTACCATGGTTTGCTCTACTACTACAAGATGGAGCTGGTACACCTCGTCCCCAACTCCATCATTTTAGTGTGAATGTTTGTCCACTCTTGTGAGGCGTATCAGGGGATATCGCCACACTTCCTTTTGTGGGGGCATCTTTTTTGTGTGAAGAGAACTAACAAGAGGTTAGGACTAGTGGTGGCTGTGATGTTCTGCTTGAGGTCGGGCCTCAAGTCAAAGTGGATAGATAGCGATCTCCCCGACAACAACTTTGGGTGGAGGTCGGAGTGGTTTTACATTGTTGATCAGCTGTCGGGGATTACACATCTTTCTGACCACAAGCCAGTAAAAATTTCTGAGTGGGACTTAGGGCTGTCGTCTCATGACACTGAGGACCTCAAGGAGATCTTGGAGATGGTCAAGGACCTGAAATCTCCGGGGGTGATGGGGGTTTCAGTCACTAGGTCGTTTTGCCGGCGGCTGTTTTAGCCGATCAAGGACCGGGTTCATCTCACGTATGACTACTGGGGGCTATCAAACCCCACGTGTGAAGTCAACCGCAAGGTCTCCAAGGAGGAGATAGCAGCCAGGTTGTCCCAGATTTATTCTGGGAAAGTGAAGATCAACAAGTATTCCAAGGCACACTCGTTGAAGAGGCTGATTGATCTAGTGAGATCTTGTGAATTGTTTTTAGGTCGTTTACTCTGTTTGTTGTTGTTACATTGTTTAACTTTTCATGGTCATTGGTTGACTGTAGGAACGTGATCGTCAGTTTTGGTGCCCGACACCTCTTCGTGAAGGCGAGCAGCATCGGTGGAAGATGAGGTCGGATAAATAACAGCCTCCAGCAGCTCGACTGCTGGAGTTTTATGAATCTGACTCGTCAGTGGAGGCTGACGGAGATATCGACGTTGAGATCGGTGGTGACACCGGGACGGGCCCCGATGCTAGTGGTGTCGCGAAGTCCGGTGCAAGACAGGTAGGTTGTGGCCAAGTAGTTGGCCACGACGGCTGCTGCTGTGGTCTCCGTGGTGAAGGCCGCAGAGAAGAAGCAGAAGAGGAAGAGGAAGGCCAGTCCTCAGCTAGCAGTAGAGACACCAGCGATTCCAACACCTCGGTCAAGAGAGGTCGAGTCGGAAGAAGAAAAAGAAGATGAGGCCACCGATGAGCCGCCGGTCGTGCAAGATCGGTCGGTGAGGAGGTTGTTGAGCCACGCTGCCAAGAGTCAACAGAGTTAGCGTAGAAGACGACAGAAGATGCCCTTCGTCAACGTTTCGAGGTGCAGCGAGCTGTCGCTGCAATGCAGGCGAAGTTGCCTGTGTTGAAAAGGCCTCGGTTCTTCAGGCCGACGCCTCGCGTCCTGGCCCTCATGAGGTAAAAACTTCAATTCCTGATGTCTTTAACTTGTTCTTGTTGTGCTGTGTATTCATTGCTTGACGTGGTGTTGTTGTGTAGGTCGGTTACAGAGCCTCAGCGCGACCTGGGCGCTCAGGCCTCGCCCTCCCACACGAGGTTGTCTTTTGTTAATTTTCAGGAAAAATTGACTGGCACGTCTTGGAATCTTTGCGCGTGTGAAGCCAGCTTGTTCGGCTTGCTGTCTGCTTGGTGTAAAGTGCAGATTTTGCGTCAACACACTTTTTGCCACGCCCAGTGGGACAAATAGCTGAAAAATCAAGATGCCTGACATCAGTGACATTATGGATGTCAACATCGAGGATCTCTCTCCGGAACAGTTGCAACAGCTGAAGGACGCCACGGATCAGTTTCAACAGAAATGCTTGATGTCATTCAAAAAGAATAGAAGCGGCGTTTCGTATCTCAAAAATGAGTTCAAAAAGAATAGAAGGGCAGTACAAGTCAACCGATACAACAGTCGAACCCATATCAGCCCACATATGGAGAGCTGGCATTTGGCTCGTCTGGAGTTCCACTTACTTCTGCCTACAAGATTGCCCCAGCTAGCAACAGATTGCAGAAGAATTTGTACGGTCGATGCTACCACGAAGTGATGAACTATGGTGCCATCGATGCTCTCCCGAATCCGGGCTACGGCCCAGCTACATGCGTACAGGAGGACGATATCCTGGATCAGAAGATGGCCGACATGATGCAGAATCAATTCGGTCTCAAACCTAAAATGCAGGGACCTACCTACACGCCTCCGTTCCCGGAGTGGTATTACAAAGTGATCCTGCCGCCAAGGGTAAAACCTTCGACGGAATTTACAAAGTTTTCCGGGCAGGATGACACGAGCACGGTGGAGCACATTGCTCACTATCTAATGCAGCTTGGAGAGGCCTCATTTGAAGAGGCGTTCAGGGTCAGGTATTTCCCCATGTCACTGACGGGCCCAGCGTTCCAGTGGTTCTCATCTTTGCCTCCCCAATCAGTTAGCACATGGAGGGAGCTGGAGCGAAAATTCCACGCTCATTACTTTAGTGGTAGCACAGAGAAGAAGATCATCGATCTCACCACTCTGAAGCAGAGACACAATGAGACGCCCTTGGAGTTCCTCATAAGGTTTAGGGAAGTCAAAGACATGTGTTTCTCGTTGAATCTGCCAGATGATCAGTTGGCCGACATGGCCGTTGCAGGGATACTGCCAGTCGTACGGGAAAAGCTGTTTGGTATGGAGTTTGATAACTTGGGTCAGCTGTCCCAAAAGTTGTCATTGATGAGCAACCAGACCTACGGGTTTAAGAAAGACACCAGGTTCAGCAAGCAGCACGATATATCTGATATCTACAAACAGTTCCTGGAGAAGGCTGATCAAATGGAAGATTCTGACGATGATCAGGAAGTGGCCGCTGCTGAGATCATGTGGGGGAAGGAGTCATTGACCATGAATCAGCGCTGGATCAAGCAGACCAAAGGCACATACGACTTTGACGTCACTAAAGCTGATAAGATGTTTGAATTCCTGGTGAAGGAAGGCCGAATCAAATTGCCTGAGGGGCATTCCATGCTTCGGCCCAATGGAGTAAAAGATAAACGTTACTGCGGCTTCCATGACAGGAATTCTCACTCCATCAACGACTGCAGGGTCTTGAGGATGAGGATCCAGAAGGCTATCTAGGAGGGTCATCTCAAGTTTGACAACAAGATGAAACTGGACGGCCACCCTTTTCCCCAAAACATGATAAGCTTTTCTGTTAACATGGTTACTGCCGAGGAAAAGGGCAAAGTTAAGGTCTTGACTTCAGCCGGGGCAAGGCAAGACGGAGCAGTAGACCCAGAACGCCAAGTGACCTTAGAGCAGGTTCATGGAGAAGCCCCTCGCGTTCTGAAGAGCCATGTCAAGATCGGGGAGTCGTCCAGGGCCAAACCCAGGGTCACTACGCGCATCCTCCTCAACAAGTGGTAGCGCCAGCTAGAGAAAGAGCGCTACCAGAAATGAAAGCACGAGGAGGAGAGACACAGGGCCGAAGAAGAAGCGCGCAGGAGAGATTTGGAGTAGTACACGCGCGAGCAGGAGTGCGCACATTGGGGGTGCGCATTCTTCAGGCAATGCTGGAACGAGGGGTTGAAGCTTCCTATGCTGAGAAACTGCCCCGAGTGCAGCGACAGATACTTTGAGTATAGGCAGGAAACTGCCAATCACCGATCCGTCCATGAAAGAATTGGAAGGATGCATCCCAGTGAGGATCGGCGACAAAAAATGGAAATCATTGATCAACCCAGAAAGAGGCAAGCTGATCTAAGATGGGCTGATCAGGAAGAAGACGAGGATGAGTACGTCTGGCAAAAGGGGCAGTGGTGCCCGCCTGGTTTGAGAAAGAGTCAGAAAAGGAGGGTTCAGCGCTTGAGGAACCGCGAATTGAGGCAGGCGGGAATCCAGAAGAGACAGGTGTGGCGTCCAAAGGACAAACATGAAGGATCAAATCATTCGGCTCTGGCATGTATGGTATATTTTCTGTCGAATGAGTTTATGGCTCTTGCTAATCAAGTTGTGCAGGAAGAAACGTCCCTGGATGTCAATGACGATGAACAGCTTGGGGGGTTGATGGCGCAACTGGTGCTAGCCAAGCAAGCCACCTTCGACAAACCGGCCAAAAATCGACACATGAGGCCGCTGCACTTGAAAGGATACATCAATGGCAAGCCATTAACCAAGATGTTTGTCGACGGTGGAGCGGCAGTCAACGTGATGCCATACACCACTTTCAGGAAACTTGGCATGGGCCCTAGCGACTTGACACCCACGAGCATAATTCTGAACGATTTCGCTGGGAATCCTTCAGATACCAAGGGGTGCGTCCACGTGGATCTGATGATTGGTTCCAAGACATTGCTCACAACCTTCCTTGTCATCGAGGGCAAAGGAGCCTACAGCCTACTGCTTGGGCGGGACTGGATTCACGCTAATTGTTGTATCCCATCCACCATGCATCAGCAGCTCATTCAATGGGTGGATGACGAGATTGAGGTGGTCCAAGCAGATGACTCAGTGAGCGTCGCAAATGTGGAACCAGCTTTCTGGGAATATCAGGGTATTGATTGTTTCTCAGGAAAATACTGGGGAGAATGTCCTATTAAGCCTGTCAGCAGCGATCAACAGCCGATTCAAGCAGTCGGCTCTTATAGGAATTTTTAATGGATAATCCCGTTGACGGAACTCATGGAAAGTTGGGGCGACGATTCATGTCGGCCGACAAATTGGAAGAAGTTGACATTGGAGACGGTGACAAACCAAGGCCGACATTTATCAACACAAACTTGCAATCAGGCTTCAGGGAGGAATTGATCAAGTTGCTTAAGGAATATAAAGATTGCTTCGCTTGGGATTATTCGAAGATGCCTGGATTGGACCGTTCCATTGTTGAGCATCGGTCGCCAATCAAATCTGGTTTTAAACCATACAAGCAACCTCCCCGGAAAATCTACAAAGATGAAGTATTGGCTGATGTGAAGAAAGAAGTTGAAAGATTACTTGATGCAAACTTCGTTCGGCCATGCAGATACGCGGAGTGGATCTCTAATATCGTCCCTGTCTACAAGAAGAATGGAAAGATGAGGGTCTGCATAGATTTCAGGGATCTGAACAGAGCTACTCCTATGGACGGTTACCCCATGCCTATTGCCGATTTGTTGGTTGATGCCGCTGCCGGGCACAAGGTCATCAATTTCATGCATGGTAATGCAGGGTACAACCAGATTTTTATGGCAATAGAAGATATATCAAAGACAGCCTTCAGGTGTCCTGGTCACATAGGCCTGTTTGAGTGGATAGTCTTGACATTTGGGTTGAAGAATGCCGGTGCAACTTATCAGCGAGCCATGAATTACATATTTCACGAGTTGATCGGCAAAGTTGTTAAAATTTACATTGATGATGTCGTGATCAAGTCTTTGAATCACGACACACACTTAGAGGACGTGAAGAAAACCTTGGAATGTACCCGGAAGCATGGTTTGAAGATGAATCCAAACAAATGTGCTTTTGGGGTGTCAGCTGGAGAATTCTTGGGATTTTTGGTACACGAAGGGGGATTGAGATTGGCAAGAAAAGCATGAAGGCTATTGATGAAGTTATCCCTCCAACCAATCTCAAAGAGTTGCAATCACTGCTCGGCAAGATCAATTTTGTAAGAAGGTTCATTTCAAACCTGTCGCAAAAGGTTTTGCCTTTTTCTCCATTGCTGAAGCTTAAGAAGGATCAGAAGTTCATATGGGGCGACGAACAACACAAGGCTTTTGATGAGATCAAGCAATATATGAAGGAACCACCAGTACTGGTCCCTCTGCAGTCGGATAAGCCTTTTAAGTTGTACGTGGCGGCCGATACCCAAACCATTGGATCAGCCCTTATTCAAGAATTCGAAGGAAAGGAGCGGGTAGTAGTGTACCTTAGCCGAAAGTTACTTGATCCTGAGACCAGGTATTCGGCTGCAGAGAAACTGTGCCTATGTGTGTACTACTCGTGCACAAAATTTCGGCACTACTTGTTGAATGCCTAATGCGTTGTATACTCCAAGTTTGATGTAATAAAACATATGTTATCTATGCCAATTTTGAGTGGCAGGATTGGCAAGTGGATCTTGGCATTATCGGAGTTTGAATTAAAGTTTGAATAAGCAACAGCTATAAAAGGTCAGATCATTGCCGATTTTATAACTGAGCATCGTGATCCATCAATTGATTTGCTTGAAATTACTCCTTGGGCTTTGTTTTTCGACGGGTCATCATGTGGTAAAGGTGGGGGAGTAGGGATTCTATTATTTTCACCCAGGGGTGAGATGTTTGAGTTTGCTATCCCTATCCGGCCCACTGTCACAAACAATCAGGCTGAGTACGAGGCATTGCTTCGGGGGCTTCAATATTTGAGAGAAGCCGGGGCCATTTCAGTTGAGGATTATGGAGATTCAGAGTTGGTTATAAAGCAATTGAACGGCCAATACGAATGTAAAAGTGATGCGCTGAGGAGTTACTACGAAGAATGCAGGGAAATCTTGAAGAGTTTTCCGTTGGTAATTCTACAACATATCCCTAGAGAACACAACGAAGAAGCAAACAGGTTGGCTCAAAGCACTTTCGGTTATAAAGAAAGTCAAGAAGCGTTTGCCACAGAGGTATGTGCGCTGGGAATGGATCTTGCGGAAGATGATTGGAGAAAAGAGATCGTTGACTATTTGAAGGATCCATCCCGAAAAGTCTCTAGGAAGATCAGGTACAAGGCCATAAAATTTGTTCTTCTGGATAATAGTTTGTTTTACAAATCATTAGATGGGGTGTTGCTACGATGCCTGGGTCCAGAAGAAGCTAAAAGGATGATGAGTGAAGTACATGATGGGATATGTGGAGCACACCAATCGGCCTATCGCATGAAATGGGTTATCAGGCAAGCTGGGTGCTTTTGGTCGACGATATTGGAGGACTGCTTTGAGTATTACAAGGGATGTCAGGATTGTCAGAGGTTTGGAAATATTCAGAGAGTTCCTGCATCAGCATTAAATCCCATTATCAAGCCATGGCCATTCAGGGGTTGGGGTATAGACCTGATTGGCCAGATTAATCCACCATCGAGCAAGGGGCATAAGTTTGTGCTTTTGGCAACAGACTACTTTACCAAATGGGTTGAGGCAATTCCACTAAAGAAGGTAACTTCGGAAAACATGGTTGAGTTTGTTAAAGAACACATTATCTATCGATTTGGAATCCCTCAAACAATCACAACTGATCAAGGAGCCCAGTTTGTGTCCTTGGAGTTTAGGGAGTTTGCCGAAAGAATGGGAATCAAATTGTTTAATTCTTCGCCCTATTATGCCCAAGCTAATGGTCAGGCAGAAGCTTCTAATAAGATCATGATCAAGCTTATACAAAAGAAGATCGACCAGAAGCCAAGGAGGTGGCATTCGGTACTCAGTGAAGCATCATGGCCTTACCGAATGGCCCCTCATGGAGCTACAGAAACATCTCCTTATGAATTGGTTTATGGACACCATGCGGTTTTACCTTGGGAAGTACAATCATATTCTAGGAGAGTGGTTTTGCAAAAGGACTTAAGCTCCAAAGATTACAGTGGCTTAATGATGGACGAACTAGAAGACTTGCATATGATCCGTCTTAGGGCCCTGGAAAACATCTAAAAGAACAAGCTGCGGGTTGCCAAATATTACAACAAGAAAGTAAAAGCCAAGCAATTTGCAGAAGGGGATTTGGTTTGGAAATCTTTACTGCCGATTGGAACCAAATATAGTGAATTCGTCAAATGGTCCCCTAACTAGGAAGGACCCTTTCGGGTGGTCAGATGCGTGCCCGGTAATGCCTACATGTTGAAGACTTTACTAGGAGAAGAATTTTCCGCCGCAATAAATGGAAGATATTTGAAGAAGTATTATCCTAGTATTGAAATCGATCGCTGACCACAAGCATTGAGATTACATGCATCTGATACAGAAATAGTCGGCGCTCAAGAATGAGGCTGCCTTCAGAATAAAAAATCCCCAAACAGAGGGAATGGCCAATACTTAGATGTATTGCCCTTAGCATAGAACTACAATGCAAATGCTTCTTGCAGGTTTACATCTAACAACCTTGGTGATCAGGACTACGAGGGGGTGGAAAGCAGAAGACCTGGCGTAAGAAGCGAAAGTATGGCTCAATCTTTGCTTCTCTTCTTCGGCTGCTCCCTCTTCAGTTGTTCCAGGACCACCGTGACGGCAACTTGGAAGCCGTGGGGATGACCATGGTTTGCTGCCTCCACCAAGCTCTCCCAAGCCGCTTTCAGGTTATTGTACTTGTCAGAGACATCTGGGACAGAGGAGTAGTCGTTAGGGGCAGAGATCCAGATGTGAGCACGAAGTCAAGAAGAGGTTGAAGGTATTTACATCCTACTAGTGCCTCCAAAGCCATGCGATGCTCTCGTTCGGCCTGGCAACGAGCGGTGATGTCTCGGAGGTCGTGCTCCAGGTGCCGAACGCGGCGGCGCAGTTGATGGCTGATTCTCTGCTCGGACATAGCATCCTCTGCTTCAAGAGAGGGATCAGAGGAGATGTACTCAGGCATGTGTTCGGTCCCAATGATTTCCTCAGGAAGCAGATCAAGGCTAAAGGAGAAAAAACAGAGAGGAGGTAAAACACGAGATCACATAAGGAAACAAGAAGCAAGTCAAAGGAAAACTCTCTCTCAAATCGTGCGTTTCTTTGGGGCACTGTCCTCCTTGGGTTGCTTGCCTTTGTCCATGGCTTTGGGGTTTTCTTTTCTGGAGTAGGGGAGAAGATGAGAAGTGATGGATGAGTGTGCGAGTGGATTTGCAGGGCATCTCGGCAGGCTATTTTATTGACAGAGAGAGTGCATTGGGAGTGATGACTGGCTGGCGTGCATTATTGGAATACCAAGCGGCAGGGTTTCCTCCCGAATGCGAAGGGTTTTCGTTTGAACAATGCTTATGGATTGCTGAATCAAGGATTTTCTGCGGGTGTTGCGCCAAGGGATATCTGTTTTTGCGTGTTCGGCTCAAGCGAGTTCCCGAATGCGTTTAAGGAGAAACAAGATTCACAGATGCAAACACAGAAGAATCATCGCAATACAAGCACGAGAATTAAACATTCTTTATTTATTGTCGATAATCAAACATCCCTAGTACAATCTAATCAAAGAGCCTATTTAGCACAGACTGGGGATGAGTGAGTTCGGCAATGGCGTCGCCGTGGCCATCGAGGCGCTCCAAGATGATCTCGATCTCGTCGATGTCTTCTGGTTCGCCGCCCTGGAAGCCGCGCGGCCTGGTGGAGTAGTCGACGCTGGTGTGCGTCGCCATGGCGGCCAGGCCCAAGGTGGTGCCCAGGCGGATGCAGTGAATGACCACCTCGTCCACGCGGTTTTCCACCGCGGCGAGGCGCTCCGCCGGCGTGTGTCCGCGGGCATTCACCTTGTCAGCCAATTGCTCCACCAGCATTTTCAGCTGGTTGAGCTCAGCGTCGCGGGCTGCAAAGTACAAGGTGATGGAAATTAATATCAGAAGCCAGATTGGATTCAGGAGCGGTTTGAAGGACGTACCATCGATGGTCGCCAGCAGCTGCTTGCGCTGGTCCTCCCACTCCAGTTCGGCTATACCAGCCTTCTTGGAGTCGTCTTCCAGCACGTGCTGGGCCACCTCGAGTTCCGCCTTGAAGCGGAAAGAGTCAAGTTCCCCGTAGGGCACGGGGGAGTAGCGGTCTGACTCCGACGAGTCGTCCGGCAGGGGTTGATTGGCCGGTGGGGGAGATGGGTTCCATTGAACAATCCTGAAACAAGCAGGATCGTCAGAAACAAAAGGGGAATCTCAGGCAATTAATGTGGAAAAGATGGCGATCATTGCCTCCGACGCGAACTGGCGTGACTCCCTTCTGCCTCGTCGGCGGCGCGACGCCTGTTGTTGCTCCCCGCCATTGGTTTTTGGGGCTAAGATGGCGATTGGGAAGAAAGGCTTGAGGTTGGCGAAGATTTGAAGACTAAAGGCTTGGCAAAGAGCTGGGGGCACCTACAGTTTTTATTTATAGGCCTGGTGAAAGAGATCGTGGCCTCAGGTCGTGGCCTTAGATCGTGGCCTTAGATCGTGGCCCGTATCCCAAGAAACTTGGAAGGTGGAGAGGTTTCCTTGACCAATCCGCCGTCGGGTCGTTTGGAGTTCAAGGCTGAGTCGCATTCGGTTGACTGACTCGGCTAAGTTACAGTTGAGGTGTCATTCGGGTATGGCACTATTTGTCTACTGGTTACCGAATGGGTCGTTCAGCATTGCAGTCAAGGTCATGCAGGAAAAGGGAAAGCAGACTGATAAAAGGCAAATGTTGCAAAAACGGCCAGTTCAATTATGCATTGATCAGTATAGCTAAATGTTTAAATGCTTTGCAACTACATTGGAGGCTTTCGATGTTGTCTGGTGAATGTTCTCCATCCGTTCTTGATAATCTTTCTGGGCGGTGACTTCTGCATCACATTGATTCACCTCATCTATGGCCGATGTTGCTTCCTCTTGGATCTTCTCTATCAGTCCAGGAAGTTCGGCTATCTTCTTGTCATCAGCTTCTATTTCTGCTGATAAGCTTTTCAGCTCTGCCACCAGTGCGTCCTTTCTAGCGATTTTCAATTCACGAGCAGCTTGCAGATTGGCCAATATCCCTTTGTGATTCTCAGTTTGAGATTGTGCTCCCTTCGCGGCTTGTTCAGCTTTGGCTTTCTTTTGTTCAACAGCTGGGCGGGAAGACACATTTCTCAGAGCTCGTCTTATGGCTACATAATGAACATCCCAACCAGAGATGGGTTCAAGTGAGGTCTTGACGTCCTCGGGGAGTTCTTAGCTGATGGGTCCAAGCATTTCCTCGAAATAATCAAGATCTCTGATTTGATCTCGAGCATCTCTCTGCAGCCAGGCAAAAATTTCCTTGAGCCTTTCTTGTACTTTCTCTAACAAGGCTTGAGTCCCTCCTTCTCTTGTCTCGGCAGTTGGGTTACTCCCCACTAATGGGCTTGATGATGACGGAGCTTGATCCTGAAAGAGTAACATTGCCGAGTCAGGGGTATTGGGAAATAAATAAGACAACAGAGTTAAGTGCAAATGTTTACCTCATGCCTGACTTCCTGAACTGGAACAAGGTTTTGTTCAGTTTCAGGGGCGGTTTCTGGAGCCACTGGTGAAGGAGGGGCTCTTGGCAAAGCTGAGGCTTCTGTGTGAGATGGTGCTGGTGCAGTCTCTAGTGACTTTGAAGCTTCTGGATGGAGAGAAGATGGAGTTACCTCTGCTAGGGTTGGGATTTCTGCCTGGCCAATAGGGGATTGAACCCTTGAAGGACTTGAAGACTCTGGTTGGATTGGAGAGTTCATCTCTGGTGAGGTTGGTGTCTCTGTCTGAGCGGGGGGTGATTGAGTCCCTGATGAAGATGAAATATCTACTTGGGCAGGTGGCTCAGCCCTTGATGGACTTATATGTTGAGGAACGGGGATATCCACAGGATGATCCTCCAGTGTTTCTTCTGCAAGTACCAGATTAAGGGTAAATGCCAGTGTTAATCTTTGAGGAAAAGGTAATGGAGGTCGTACCAGTAGATGGAGCATTGGCAGGTTCTGAAGCTGAAGGTTGCTGAATTCTAGTCTGAAATCACACAAGATGAGATTTATCAGTAAAGAGTAATCTTGTGATCAAGAGAGCAAAAAATTTTACCTCAATAAGGACTTTCTTGACGGTTCTTCTCTTCTTGGCAACTGGAGGTGCGATCAGAGATAGGCCTTTCCTCTTGTCAGCAGTGGCACTGAAGAGAATTAGGTCTGTTGTAGCATACCTAGCCATCAGTTGATCCAAGGTTGGTGATCTAAATTCCAGTGCTGAGATTGGGCATACTGCATTGTAAGCATTCGCCCTGGCTCGAGAGGTAGGCACTGTATTTGACGGGTAAAAAATCAAGATCATGGTTAGAGGAATAAATGTCTGATTTGGAGGGACGGACAATCATGTTACCTCTGAAGTTGGCTGAAAATCAGGCATCAGCTCTGTGCAAAAAGAGTGCACTGGCTCACTAAAAATGTGGTCATGGAATTCTTGCCACCAAGAGGTGAAGGTGGGGTGAGCTACTGTTGTAGGTGTGAAATGCCAGGTGTAAACAGTTGTACTGCATTCATACTGAAAACCCTGCGGGATTGAGTAAGTTCTTTGATTTCCTCTCTGGGTTTGAGGAATTCATGCAAGAATAGTCTTGGGGGCATCTGGCCACATCCAAGTTGTCGAGCCATCATATTTGGCTGGTAGTATTCATAAGTGCTGTGGTTTAACCTCCCTCCACAAAATTCAGCTAGCAGAAGGCATGGATTGATGAGGATATTGAAGATTTCCAGAAACCTTCCATCTTTGCGTCCAGCTTCGAAGGAGAACTGACAAGGGAGGGTTAAATTATCATTGTCCAAGTAAGGAAGCCAGAGAGGGTTGGGGAAGCCTTTGCAGAAGAGCTCAAAGAGCTGGCTGACATTCTGATTAATGGGAACAGTTGAAGCAGCTTCTCCATAGGTGTGGCACCCTTTGGTGACCTGAACTTCCCCTTCATGATAGCTGGATGAAGGAAAAAACCGGGTGTTGAGGTCAATACCAACGATCTGGTGCATGTGCAGTTGCAGCCACATCTGTACAAACCACCAAGGGTCGTTGACACATGCTATCTTCTGGCTGGTGTACATTTGGGGGACAGTTTGATGAAGCATGTTGTATACACTGCCCAGGAGGTATTTTCCAAGGGGAAGGCACTTTCCACTACCCAATTGTGTAGCCATTACAATATGATTCAGAGTGGGCTCATTGGCTTTACCACAGAAGATAAACCTGCACAACCACATGTTCAGGAATGCCCTATATTCAACTTCACCAAGGGGGCCATCTTTCATGTGATTCTAGATATAATATTTATATCCACTCCCTGGCTTGACTCCTGTTTGTCTTGTGGAACCTCTGAAGTCCCAGGGATGCACAGATCCTGAAATATCAAGGCCGATAATCATGTATACATCGGCCAGAGTGGGGGACATTGGGCAGTGACCAAAAAGGAAGGCATTGACACCATTTGACCAAAAATGACAGGCGGCAATCAGGAGGTCTTCGTTTTTCGGGGTCTCGGCCAAAGAAAGCTCCAAACATTGAGCAATCCAGAGGGTATCCCAAGTTTGGGTCTTAACACTGTTGTCCGCAAGGACCCTCTTGTACCAATTCCTCCAGCCCGCTATTGGGGGCAAAGGCCAGTTCTTGAAGGCATCCTGCCACAGGGAAGGCTTAGTTAAAGCCGCTTTGAAGGGGATTTTTTGGGATTTGGCTGCGATGAATTCGTGGGGATCAGAAAGTCCCACAGGACCAAGGAAATAAGACGTCGAATTGGCCTTAGTGCGAATCAGAAGCTCAGTGCAAAGCTCCTGCTGGAAGAAGGCGGAGAAGAAATCTCAAGTGAAAATCGAAAAGTTGAGTGCCGAATGAAGCTTATGGTGGAGAAATCTACCTGAGCAGCTTGATTTTGACCTGCCATTGAGGATTTGAGCTCAGGTAAAGGTGATCTAGGGTTTGGATCTAGACGAAGATTCCGGCGGATTGCGAAGAGAGGCAATAGGTGTTGAACAGATTCAAGACGTTGGTGGCTGGAGTCAATTCCGGAATAAAATTACTTTTATCCCGTAATTGAAGGGGTATATGTTAACACCAAAATTTGGTAAGGTAAGGAGTCTGACCTGTGGGTCCAACGCGGTGAGGATTCCGTCCGGCATAAGGAAGGTTTCTTCAGAAGAATTCAGCAAAAGAGTCCGCGGTCGACAATTTGCTTCCGTTCGGCAAGAAAACTGTTGCGCTGATTTTGCAGGATTGCATGATGACATGGCCCGAGCGGAAGGGACGAATGTACGGATAAGCGATCGCATTTAGAGATAAATTAGGTATCAAATCCATTCGAAGTCATGCTGTGACAGGGTATAAATATAGACCCTGAATGTATGTAATGGTATTCGAAACATTCTCAATACAAACCGGCTTTACGCCAAACCCTTGAGTCCTTTGTCGTGTCATCGAGTTCTTCGAGAGGATTCATCGATCCGTCGACCTCCGTGAGTACCGGCAACCTTGTATCATGTCTAGTATCATGCGGTGGATTTAGATCTGATGCAAGTAGTCTTGTTACCATGCTTAGTGTCATGCGGTAGATTCAAGCTTGGTTCAAGAGGGTTTCTTGTTAGATCATGAGCCATGCGGTAGGCTAAGATCTAGCTTGAAGCTAGTTATCGGCTCTATTGGTTTTTGGCAAGATCCAATAGATTCATTAAGTTACCCTGTGTTGCTTTGAGTTTTACTTTATGTTTAAATTCATGTAACACTTCTTTGCCCAATCTAAAATGGTTTGAATCGGCTTTATCTCTTTTGATGATCCTTATGTGAATCGAGTTCGTATCTTTGGCTTAAATAGCACGTGGATCACATGTTCCCTGATAGCCGAAACCGAATCGATCTAGGTTGTTACGTGTTGCGGGTTCAAGCTTGCCAAATCTTGTATAAATCTTGAAAGAACTTGGTATCACGCGGTAGATGCAGGTTTTTGGGTTGTTTTGGAGCTAGTCATCCGGTGGATTAGATTTCGATTCAATCTGATAGATTTATCTTATTTGGTAAGGCTCGTTCCTTCTTCATGGACCCCGATTCGGCTGTTCAGCCGTATTCGGTTATACTTTCACGAGTGAAACGTGTTCATAAGTTATGCTTTAAATATTGTATGCTTTTAGCTTTCCATATTTAGATTGTATCATGCGGTGGATAGATCTATTTATGGACGGTGGTATGATTTCAAACAAGTTGTATCATGCGGTGGATAGATTTGTTTGGTATCATGCTTGACGGATTTTAAAGTATCTAGACATGCGGTAGACTAGTGCTTTTGACCTATGCATGCTTGTTTATTGCATATTTATGATCATGCTTTTACTTCATCTATTGTTTAATGTTATTTGTGTGCGAGGATCGGTCATGCCTTTGCGCACGTGCATTTTTATCCAAATAAAGATCGATCTATCGTCATGCTTACATCATCCATTCGGCTATGTTACCTTTTGCGCTTTGAAGTTCCCGAATGGTTTCTAGTTAGCTGGCAGATAGCTCTCTATAGCAATATGTCATCTCACTTGGCTTTCTAGCCGTAAATATGGAATGGTCCGGTACCACCCGGCAAGTTCCAAGCTTTGGAATTTGACTACTTTGTCTTTTGTTAATTTTCAGGAAAAATTGACTGTCACGTCTTGGAATCTTTGCGCGTGTGAAGCCAGCTTGTTCGGCTTGCTGTGTGCTTGGCGTAAAGTGCGGATTTTGGTAAACAAGGTGGGTCCATGGTATTGTCTTTGGTTATGCATCTCACTCTAGAGCATATTGTGTGCTCAATCTTGAAACTAACCAAATCGTGGAGACTTGCAAGGTAACCTTCGACAAGACACAGCCACGTAGTGTGCAGGTGATGATGAACTTGGCGAGGAGATCTTTCAGGAGGAGGAGCATGAACATGGAGACGATGAAGACGGTGGGGTGGTGCCCACGGCTGAGCATGTACCTACTACTTCGACTACGGTGATGGACGGCCCCTCTCCAACACCTACGACGACGAGCCAAAATCAAGGAGAAGCTGCTGTTGAGGGGGAGGTAGCATCAAGGCGAGAACCTCCCTGGCGAGTACAAGTGGATCACCCAGCTTCAAGGGTCATCAGCGACATGAATGAACGCACTACACGGTCGAGGGTTCGGAACAATTCTCATTTTGCTCATGCTGCATTTGTTGCCACCTTTGAGCCCAAAGACATTGGACACGCACTATCTTATCATAATTGGGTTAATTCGATGCATGAGGAGTTGGAGAACTTTGAGAGGAATCAGGTTTGGGAATTGGTTGACCCTTCCCCAATGGTGTGAGCCGATTGGTAAAAAGTGGGTGTGGAAGAACAAAGAGGGAGAGAAAGGTGAAGTAGTGACAAACAAGTCAAGGCTTGTTGCTCAGGGGTTCAGTCAGAAGGAGGGGATCAACTACGAGGAGACCTTCGCTCCCGTAGCCCGTTTGGAGGAGATTACGATCCTTCTAGGCTTTTCCATGGCTAAAGGGTTCAAGTTGCACCAAATGGATGTGAAGAGTGCTATCCTGAATGGTGTGTTGAAGGGAGAAGTGTATGTGAGGCAACCACCAGGGTTTTAGAGTGAGAAGTACCCTCACCGGGTGTACAAGTTGAGGAAGGCGCTTTATAGGTTGAAGCAGGCGCCTAGAGCTTGGTATGGTAGGTTGAGGGGGTTCTTGTTTGAGAAAGGATTTGAGATGGGGAAGGTTGATCAGACCTTGTTTCTATTTATGCAGGGCAGAGATATCCTTATTGTGCAGGTGTACGTGGATGATATTGTCTTTGGTGGCTCGTCTAACTCTCTTGTTGCAAGGTTTGCAAAGGATATGAACAGGGAATTTGAGATGAGCATGATGGGCGAGTTGCAGTTCTTCCTCGAGATACAAATCAAGCAATCAAAGGAAGGAACGTATGTGCACTAAGCTAACTACACTAAGGACATTGTGCGGAAGTTCAAGATGGAGGACTCCAAGGCTATGACGACGCCGATGAGTACGACTACAGCTCTTGATGCGGATGAGGAAGGTGAACACGTAGACCGGAAGGAGTACCGAAGCATGATCGGGTCACTCCTCTACTTGACAGCGACCAGGCCAGACATCCAGTTCTCGGTATGTCTGTGCGCTCATTTTCAAGCGTCTCCGAGGACTTCGCATCGGCAAGCGGTGAAGCGAATTTTCAGGTACTTACGTCACACTCCCGACTTCGGCCTTTGGTACTCTGCGTCCTCTTCTTTGCCGCTTCATGGTTTCTCAGACGCGGATTTTGCCGGGTGTCAGTTGGATAGGAAGTCCACTTCTGCGACTTGGCAGTTTTTGGGATCTTCTTTGGTGTCTTGGTCTTCCCATAAACAGTCGAGTGTTGCTCAATCCACTACCGAGGCAGAGTATGTTGCCGCAGCTAGTTGTTGCTCTCAGCTTCTTTGGATCACATGCACCATGAGTGACTTTGGTGAGGAGTATACCCTTGTCCCACTTGTATGTGACAGCACTAGTGCCATTATCGTTGCAAAGAACGCAATGCTCCATTCCAAAACCAAGCATATAGCAGTGAGGTATCATTTTCTGAGAGACAACGTGGAGAAAGGAAAGATAACCTTGATCCATGTACCCACACATGACCAACTAGCTGATATTTTCACAAATCCCTAGATCAAGCAACTTTCACTCGTTTGCGGGGGGACCTTGGTGTGTGTTTGTTTTCGTGAGTTGGGTGTGTGGCAGATTTTTTGTTGCATATGTATAGCTTTCTTTTATGCGTTTATTGCATTTGGCATGGCATATGTAACATGATGTATAGGCATCTTTGTATCTTAGGATGCATGCATTTTGTATCATATGTATTTGTTAGGAAAAGCTTCTCCTATATGCATTGTTCACCATGATGTGCTATATATATGATCGTGTGAGCTAGTTTGGTATGATATGGTTAGTTTGGCTTCGCTATTGATGATCTTGATTTATAATCCATGGTTGATGGCTACGTTTTGAAAAATGTCACATATATGCTCTCTCATGTGTAAATGCATTTATATGATCTTGAGGACCATGTGTGGTTCGAGGACCAGTGGATGGTCGCTTCCTTGTCTGATGAGTGATTGACAACATTGTGTGGACTGATTCTTGGCTAAGTATTGCAGGTGCAGGTTGTGGCTTGACTGATGTTGGTGCAGGTGAAGAATAAGCGCGAAAGGTCGTCGCCAGTGAGGCCTCCAGGTGTGGAGAAGACAAGTAGGCTTCGTTCGAGGGATCCGGTGGCCAGCGGGGTCAAGTGCAGGCCGCATGGTGGCATGAACAGCAAGATGAAGTCATGGACGGTTTCTTGGTTGAGCCTCAAAACCAAGCTCGAGCCGGGACTACGTGGGAGCCGAGTCATGAGTGGAGATTGGCGGAGGCTACACCGAGTTCGCGGAGTTTCCGGTGGTTCACCAGAAAACCACTGGGTTCCTTGGTTGATCCACAAAGCCAAGACCGAAGAACCGAAGACGGTGCTGCAGCAGTGCCAGACCGGTCTGACCGGTGGGTACCGGTCTGACCGGTGGGGAGCACCGGTCTGACCGGTGTGCGACGACGCAGTCCGGAGACTTCGAAGCGGAGGACACGCGTCGGGATCACATGGCTTGCGTCGAGGCTACGCAGGGTGCAATCGCCAGGCATCCGTCCGATGTTGAAGACATGAAGACCTCCAAATCCTCCCTTGAGGGGCTTGTATCCGTAGTTGTTAGAGAAGGGTATTTTAGACTTTCGGTTGCCCCCATATAACCCAAGAGGTGAGAGGATGGCAGCCAAGCCTTGGAACCCTAGCTCATTTGTTTTCCTATTTTCCTTCCTATTTTCCTTAGGATTTCCATAGGACTAGCTTGAGAGCTTCATGGTGAGATCTTGTGAGAGGGTTGGATGATCGGGCGGCAAGCTAGACCTTGTATGAACCTTTGTTGCATGTATAGATGATTCGGCGTGGTTCCTCAAGGTTTGGATGTGTTGTTCCCGGTTGTTCTAGGTGGTGATTTTCGGAGCCCTCTCTTGGTAATTTCTTTGGGGTGTTTTCGGGACCTTTCCCTTGGTGATTTGATGGGGGAAATTTGTGGGAACCCTTCGGGGTTCATTGGGCTGTGATTCCCCCCCCCCAAATCCGTGAGTAAAGGGGCTCGATTTTGAGGTTTTCCGAGTTCTAGGGTTTGTGGTGTTCTTGGCGGGATTTCTTCGATTCCTCCTTTTTGGACTAGTTTTGGTGGGATTAAACTTGGTTATGGACTCCTCATGAGGTGTTCCTAATATCCCCAAAGTCTTGTTCAAGTCCGTGGAGCGATTCGGGAGATCGAGGTTTGTATTTGGGGGAGTTGACCCGCGGGTGCTGTTCATCTCGAGCTGCCCAAGCTTCACCGGTCTGAGCGGTGCTCTTGACCGGTCTGACCGGTGCAACCCTCGATGGGTTTTTGCTGGGTGTGTTCGCTGTTGTCCTGTGTTGCTGCTGTTTCGAGTTTGGGTCAGTTTGGTGGTCGGTTGGCCTGTTTGGTGCCTTGGGGGCTTTCAGGCTGTGACAGTCTAACTGGTGTGTCTCACCGGTCTGACCGGTGTGGAGCCACTTAGTGAAAGTTGCCCGGTTTCACCGGCGGGGACCGGCTCGACCGGTGGTGCTCACGGTCCGACCGGTGTTGGTCTGTAGACTCGAGGTTTGGTGTTCCGCTGCGTTCTCGGGTCGGAAGGTTGTGTGTTGGTTCCTAGGTCCAGTGGCACTCCAGTGGCTACGTGGGCTTGGCCAACTTGGGTAGTGAGTAGGAGACGTGTGTTAGAAGCCGTGTTCATCTTGTTGGAGTTTCCATCTCCTTCGAGAAGAATTTTTATCGGCACCCATTCACTCCCCCCCTCTCTGGTTCGTCGTATTGGTCCTTCAAGTGGTATCAGAGTAGGTTCGGGTCTTTATTGACTCTAACCAGTCTAAGATCCAAGGATGGCGTACCAGGAACGGGGTTCGGGTCCTCCACACTTCGATGGCAAGAACTACCAGATGTGGAGTAAGCGGATGGGTGCGTTCCTCCGCGGAAAGGGTCATATCCTTTGGGATGTCACGGTGGACACAGGCTATGTCCAGCCGATGGACTTCCTTGCTCCATGATCGAGGGACAGATTCGACGCCAACAATAAGGCGGTCGACTACTTGTTTCGTGCTTTGTGTCAGCCTGAGTTCGATCGGGTGCACACCGAGCACTTGGCTTGTAAAATTTGGTCGGTGTTGAAGGAGGCTCATGTTGGGAATGCCCAGGTTCAGGCACGGATGTATGCGACCTACCGGAGAGAGTACGAGAACTTCACTCATCTCCCCTGTGAGTCCATCGATGCCTTGTTTCAGAGGTTCACGGTGGTTGTGAACAACATGAGGGCCAATGTGGACGTGCTCCCGTACGATGATCATGATAGAGCGGTCAAGCTCTTGCACTCTTTGGATCGTACGATTTAGGGTGGAAAGTTCGAGGCCATTGTGGAGTCAGAGAAGTATGACACTCTGACGGTTAATGAGCTGTTCTCGAAGCTCAAGTCGGCTGAAGTGGATTGGGGCATGACTGCCAAGCTCGAGGGTCTGACTGATTCCCATAGCCTTGCCCTCGTTGGTGGTTCGAAAGGAAAGGCTAACACTAACCCATCCACCAGGATGTTCTCTTTGTCCTCTTTGATGTCTATGCCAGATGAGGAGTTCGATGTGCTTGGAGAGGACGAGCTGGCACTGCTGACGAGGAGGTTCGAGAGGCTGCACGAAAACCGAGTGAACATGAGGAGGTACATGAGGACATGCTTCCAGTGCGGCAAGCCAGGTCACTTCGTCGTCAACTGCCCGGAGAAGGTCGAGAACAAGGACGGCTACAAGCACAAGCCGAGGAACGATGGCAAGTACCGGTCGAGGCGCAACCACAAGAGCAAGCACAAGAACAAGTACAAGGACGAGCGACGATCGAGGAAGAAGGAGAGCTGAGGCAAGGCCCGAGAGATGGTTGGAGCGAGCGACGTCGACTCCAGTTCCGCGTACTCGACCTCGAGCTCGAGCAGCAATGAAGATGAAGGTGATCTTCGCAAGAACAAGAAGTCATCCAAGAACCCGAGCGGGGCCGAGCCGCTTCGCGAGAGATGGCCTTCGCACCATGGCGCCGAGCCGCGGCGGAAGAAGAGCACACAGAGCGACTCGGACTCTGATTCTGACGACGAGGTGCATGATGAACTTCCCTTCTTACGCCAGGAGAATGAGAGGCTTGGCACTTTGCTTGATAACCGTGATGACATGCTTAGAGAGGCCAAGAAAATGAGAAAAGAGCTTAGGGCTTCACTCGAGGATGCTAGGACTAGAGTGGCTGAGCTAGGGACACAGGTGCTTGATAGCCCTGTTGTTTCGGATGAGGTTGATTATGCTGATTGCTCCATATTTCTTGCTGATCTTGCTTTGTTTAAGGAGAAGCATGCCTCCAAGTGTGAGGAACTAGATGTGCTTAGGGTTGAAGTGGTTGAGCTTAAGTCTAGACGTGCTTTGCTAGGTGCTTGCACTTCTTGCCCTGTTTTGCATGCTAAGATTGATGAGATGCATGTTTACACTAGTTCTCTTGAGGCTAAATTGAAGGAACCCATGCCTACATCATGCTCTACCTGTGAAATGCATGCTTTGAAAAATTTGGAATTTGCACATTATGTTGATCGTTTGCAGGATGTGAATGATGAGCTGAGAAAGTTGATGGGTTGGTTGTCTGGTCATGAGTCTCAGTTGAGGATGATGATCGAGGCATTTAAGAGGCAGGATGGTGAGGGACTTGGGGCAAACAAGGTTGGTGAGGGAAGTGGAGAGAATATCCCAGAGCCACCAAAAACCCACCACAAAAATGATTTCCCCCCAAAACCTAACAATCTTAGGAACCGACTAGACACAACCACAGCTCCACTCGTGTTTCCTACACCCACAAATGATCTACAAAAGCTTATCATGTTTTTGAGCACTTCGGGGAAAGTGTTCTTTGGGAAAGAAAGTGAGAAGGCTAATGAGGGGAAACCGGTGGAGGGGTTGAGTGGAGAGAAACCTAGTGAGCAGCCACATCCCAAGCCTAAGCCTAAGCTTGTGAGGTTCCATTATGGCTATTGTGGGAGAGATGGCCATAAGGATGAGTTTTTCTTCAAGAGGAAGAGAGAGGAGAGAATGGCAAAGGAGTGGGCTAACAAGGGCAAGTACCACCTTTCCGATGGTGTACATGAGCCTCGTGTGCAGATGCGCAGGGCCAAGGCGAGTGTGAGGATAGTTCGGGCTTGGGGAGAGCAGAAGGTTGTTGGAGGTGTTGCTGTCCAGGTCACACCGGTCAGACCGGTGTGGAGCACCGGTCAGACCAGTGCAGGCCTGGACAGGCAGCGGTTTGGGTTTCATGCACGTACAGGTGCGAGGGTTGTTTCTGGAGGTCGTGGTTCTGGTGGTTGTGCTGGAGAGTTTGCATGTGGTCAGGTTGCTAGGCGTTCTCCCCCTCGAGTTCACTACGGGGATGGGAGGAGTCGTAGCTTTGAGAAGGAGAGGAGGGACGTTCCACGGGCTTTCTTTCGTAGTTTTGGTCCTCTAGGAAGAGAGGGGTGGTTCCCTCAGGGTGGTTACCGTGGTGGTGTTCGTGGAGGTAGCTTTGGTAGGAGAGATGCTTTGGTTTGTGCTAACCCCACTTTCTAGCAAATGGCTCGGCACTGGTTTTACTCTTTTGGTACTAACCCCAGTGCTGAGTCGTTTGTTCACTCATGTGCTCATTTTTTAATTTCAGGTGGGAGACTTGAAGAACATTTGGTTGTTTGACTTCGGTTGCTCGAGGCATATGACCGGAGACAGGGGGTGGTTCTCAAGTCTCGTCCCGGTGGTGACGAAGAGGTACATCACTTTTGGGGACAATGGGCATGGGCGTGTGCTTTCAGAAGGTGAGATCAGAGTGAGTGACAAGATCACTCTCAGGCGTGTTGCTCTTGTTCAATCGCTGGGGTACAATTTGCTTTCCGTGTCCCAGTTGTTGGATGAGGGCTTTGAGGTGTTGTTTCGGCCAGGTGGTTCTCGGAGTTTGGACTCTCGAGGGGACCTTGTCTGTATGGTCGTTCCCGAGGGTCAGGTGTTTCGTGCTGATTTTTCTCAGTCTTCGGGTGTGGAGTGTTGTTTCTTGGCTGGGTCTTCGAGTGAGTTGTGGAGGTGGCATAGGAAGTTGGGTCACTTGAGCTTTGACCTTTTGTCTCGCTTGAGTAAACTCAATTTAGTCCGAGGATTGCCACGGTTGAGGCTTGAGAAAGAGTTGGTTTGTGCTCCATGTAGGCATGCCAAGATGGTAGCCTCTTCTCACCCTCCTCTCACCGATGTGATGACTCAGCGTCCATGCGAGCTGCTCCATATGGACCTTGTTGGCCCAGCTCGTGTGCGATCTGCGGGTGGGAAGTGGTATGTCCTTGTTGTGGTGGACGACTATTCTCGGTATGCGTGGGTGTTCTTTCTTGAGGAAAAGGGGGAGACGTTTGGTTTTGTTCAAGATCTAGTCTTGAGGTTGAGGAACGAGAGGCACGGAGATGCCATACGAGCAATCTGTAGTGATAATGGCTCGGAATTCAGAAACTCTCGTTTTGAAACCTTTTGCCATGACTTGGGTCTTGAGCACCAGTTTTCGAGTCCGTATACGCCTCCCCAGAATGGTGTTGTGGAAAGGAAGAACAGGACCTTGTGCAAGATGGCTCGGACGATGCTTGATGAGCATAGGACTCTGAGGAGGTATTGGGTTGAGGCGGTGAATACCGCGTGCTATGTGTCAAACAGGATCTACCTCAGAGTGCACAAGAATAAAACATGCTATGAGTTGATGCATGGTCGCACACCCAACGTGAGTCACTTCCATGTCTTTGGTTGCAAGTGTTTCATTCTGAAGAATGGCAGGAAGTTGGATAAGTTTGAGGCTAGGTCTGTCGATGGTATTTTCTTTAGTTATGCATCTCACTCTAGAGCATATCGTGTGCTCAATCTTGAAACTAACCAAATCGTGGAGACTTGCGAGGTAACCTTCGACAAGACAGAGCCACGTAGTCAGCTTGTCTTTGAGTGTGCAAGTGATGATGAGCTTGGTGAGGAGATCTTTCAGGAGGAGGAGCATGAACATGGAGACAATGAAGATGGTGGTGCGGTGCCCCTGGCTGAACATGTACCCACTACTTCGACTACGGTGATAGACGGACCCTCTACTGCACCTACGACGACAAATCAAGAACGAGGAGAAGCTGATGTTGAGGGGGAGGTAGCATCGAGGCGAGAACGTCCCCGGCGAGTACAAGTTTTGTTCGAGATCTAGTCTCGAGGTTGAGGAACGAGAGGCACGGAGATGCCATACGAGCAATCTGTAGTGATAATGGCTCGGAATTCAGAAACTCTCGTTTTGAAATCTTTTGCCATGACTTGGGTCTTGAGCACCAGTTTTCGAGTCCGTATACGCCTCCCCAGAATGGTGTTGTGGAAAGGAAGAACGAGGACCTTGTGCAAGATGGCTCGGACGATGCTTGATGAGCATAGGACTGCGAGGAGGTATTGGGCCGAGGCGGTGAATACCGCGTGCTATGTGTCAAACAGGATCTACCTCAGAGTGCACAAGAATAAAACATGCTATGAGTTGATGCATGGTCGCACACCCAAGGTGAGTCACTTCCATGTCTTTGGTTGCAAGTGTTTCATTCTGAAGAAAGGCAGGAAGTTGGATAAGTTTGAGGCTAGGTCTGTCGATGGTATTTTCTTTAGTTATGCATCTCACTCTAGAGCATATCGTGTGCTCATTCTTGAAACTAACCAAATCGTGGAGACTTGCGAGGTAACCTTCGACGAGACAGAGCCACGTAGTCAGCTTGTCTTTGAGTGTGCAAGTGATGATGAGCTTGGTGAGGAGATCTTTCAGGAGGAGGAGCATGAACATGGAGACAATGAAGATGGTGGTGCGGTGCCCCTGGCTGAACATGTACCCACTACTTCGACTACGGTGATGGACGGACCCTCTACTGCACCTATGACGACAAATCAAGAACGAGGAGAAGCAGATGTTGAGGGGGAGGTAGCATCGAGGCGAGAACGTCCCCGGCGAGTACAAGTGGATCACTCAGCTTCGAGGATCATCAGCGACATGAATGAACGCACTACACGGTCGAGGGTTCGAAACAATTCTCATTTCGCTCATGCTGCATTTGTTGCTACTTTTGAGCCCAAAGACATTGGACACGCACTATCTGATCACAATCGGGTTAATTCTATGCATGAGGAGTTGGAGAACTTTGAGAGGAATCAGGTTTGAGAGTAGGTTGACCCTCCCCCAGGGTGTAAGTCGATTGGTGCAAAGTGGGTGTGGAAGAACAAAGAGGGAGAGAAAGGGGAGATAGTGGGAAACAAGTTGAGGCTTGTTGCTCAGGGGTTCAGTCAGAAGGCGGGGATCGACTATGAGGAGAACTTTGCTCCCGTAGCCCGTTTGGAGGTAATTAGGATCCTTCTAGCCTTTTCCGTGGCTAAATGGTTCAAGTTGCACCAAATGGATGTGAAGAGTGCTTTTCTGAATGGTGTCCTGGATGAAGAAGTGTATGTGAGGCAACCTCCGGGATTTGAGAGTGAGAAGTACCCCCACCGGGTGTACAAGTTGAGGAAGGCGCTGTATGGGTTGAAGCAGGCGCCTAGAGCTTGGTATAGTAGGTTGAGGGGGTTCCTGTTTGAGAAAGGTTTTGAGATGGGAAAGGTCGATCAGACCTTGTTTTTGCTGAGGCATGGTAGAGATATCCTGATTGTGCAGGTGTACGTGGATGATATTGTCTTTGGTGGCTCGTCTAACTCTCTTTTTGCAAGGTTTGCAGATGATATGAGCAGGGAATTTGAGATGAGCATGATGGGCGAGTTGCAGTTCTTCCCCGGGCTACAAATCAAGCAATCAAAGGAAGGAACATTTTTGCACCAGGCTAAGTACACCAAGGACATTGTGCAGAAGTTCAAGATGGAGGACTCCAAGGCTATGACGACGCCGATGAGTACGACTACAGCTCTTGATGCAGACGAGTAAGGTGAACATGTGGACCAGAAGGAGTACCGGAGCATGATCGGGTCACTCCTCTACTTGACGGCGACGAGGCTGGACATCCAGTTCTCGGTGTGTCTGTGTGCTCCTTTTCAAGCGTCTCCAAGGACTTCGCGTCGACAAGCGGTGAAGCGAATTTCAACGTACTTGAGTCACACTCCCGACTTCGGCCTTTGGTACTCCGCGTCCTCTTCTTTGGCGCTTCATGGTTTTTAAGACGCGGATTTTGCCGGTTGTCGGTTGGATAGGAAGTCCACTTCTGGGACTTGCCAGTTTTTGGGTTCTTCTTTGGTGTCTTGGTCTTCCCGCAAACAATCGAGTGTTGCTCAATCCACTACGGAGGCCGAGTACGTTGCCGCTGCAAGTTGTTGCTCTCAGCTCCTTTGGATTTCATAGACCATGAGTGACTTTGGTGAGGAGTATACCCATGTCCCACTTCAATGTGATAGCACCAGTGCCATAAGCATTGCAAAGAACCCAGTGCTCCATTCCAAAACCAAGCACATAGAAGTGAGGTACCATTTTCTGAGAGACAACGTAGAGAAAGGAAAGATAGCCTTGATCCATGTGCCCATACATGACCAACTAGCCGATATTTTCACCAAACCCCTAGATCAAGCAACTTTCACTCGTTTGGGGGGGGGGGGGGACTTGGTGTGTGTTTGAATTCTTGAGTTGGGTGTGTGGGAGCTCTCTTTGTAGCATATGTATAGTTTCCTTTGTGCAATTCTTGCATTTGGCATAGCATATGTAACATGATGTACAGGCATCCTCATATCTTAGATTGCAAGCATTTTGTATCATATTCATTGGATAGGAAAAGCTTCTCCGATATACATTGTTCACCATGGAATGAGATATGTGTCTTTGTGAGCTTGTTTGGTATGCTATGGTTAGTTTGGCTTACCTCTTGATGATGTTGATGAATAATCCATGGTTGATAGCTACGTTTTTAAAAATGTCACATGTATGCGCTCTCATGTGTAAATGCCTTTACATGACTTTGACATGTTTTAATGGCTTTGCTATGCTTAATTTGTGGTTAGATAGCTAGTTTATTGATTATATGGGGCCAAAGGCTGATTTGCCATCATGAATGTTTAGCCCTCTTGCTTCATCTTGTGGAGGGGCATAAGTTCCTTTTTGTCGCAAAGACATTTCATGTACCATTTACAAATCTGAAAATGAAATGAAAAATGCTTGGAAAATATGCTCCCATGTCATATGTGCTGAATTTAATTTTTTTGGGTGCTAAACCGTTGCATGATTCCTACCAATGAGAAGTCTCATACATAGAAGTAGGCACATGGCTTGGTGGCTTTGACATGACATGAGGTTCTTGTGGGTGTTTGTGATGGTCTTATGATTAGAATGGCTGTCCTAGCATGAAGTTTGTGTGGCTTTGCCATTTTGATATGTTTTGATCATGTTTAGGACTTTGCTCCTGAGAGGCAAGTTTTTCGCAAAATTGCCCAAATCCATCTTAGCTTCGTCCAATGGTTGTGAAACTTGTTGATCATCTAGTTGAGATCGATACGAAGCTATAGAGTATCTAACTTGCTCATTTGGACATGTGTAGCATTCTTTGTTGAATTTTGTCTATTTGAGAAGCTATAGGTTGAATATTTTGCATTTTTGGCTTGATTCATGCATTGCCAACAAGGGGGAGAAGTTTGAGCTTGAAATGTCTTACTGGACGCATTTAGAAGGTTTTCAGGTGGTTTCGAGCCATTTCTGGGCGCTGTTGTGCACCGATCTGACCGGTGAAGAGCACTTGTCTGACCGGTGTGAGTGCTGATCCTGTGCACATCTTAGGCACCAGTCTGACCGGTGGTGATGACCGGTCTGACCGGTGTGAGCTGAAGTTGCTGCAGCTGCCCTATTTTCGGCTGGTTTGCATGCATTCATCCAGGGGGAGGTGCATTGGTTCAGAGGGAGCTTGCATGTGTGCAGGGGGAGCTCTTTGTGGTTGTTCGAGCTTGATTTGGTGGTTTGCGCTCTTTGCTTGAGCTTTGTTTTGTCTCGGATGAGTCGAGCCGTTGCCCTTGCCTAAGGGGTCCGAGACTTGTCTTCTTCAAGTGATCTTGCTCTTTGCCTTTGTTTGGCTTTCGATCACTTGTTGGAGTTTCTTTTTGTTCGTTTCTTTCCTTTTTCTTTTCTCTCTTGTTACTTTCATGTGGGTGTTGTCAATGCACTCATCAAGTGGGAGATTGAGGACCATGTGTGGTTCGAGGACCGGTGGATGGTCGCTTCCTTGTGTGATGAGTGATTGACAACGTTGTGTGGACTCATTCTTGGCTAAGTATTGCAGGTGCAGGTTGCGGCTTGACTGGTGTTGGTGCAGGTGAAGAACAAGTGCGAAAGGTCATCGCCTGTGAGGCCTCCAGCTGTGGAGAAGACAAGTAGGCTTCATTCGAGGGACCCGGTGGCCAGTGGGGTCAAGTGCGGGCCGCATGGTGGCATGAACAGCAAGATAAAGTCATGGACGGTTTCTTGGTTGAGCCTCAAAACTAAGGTCGAGCCGGGACTACGTGGGAGCCGAGTCATGAGTGGAGATTGCGGAGGCTACACCGAGTTCGCGGGGTTTCCGGTGGTTCACCAGAATACCACTGGGTTCCTTGGTTGATCCACAAAGCAAAGACCGAAGAACCGAAGGCGGTGCTGCAGCAGTGCAAAACCGTTCTGACTGGTGGGTACCGGTCTGACCGGTGGGGAGCACCAGTATGACCGGTGTGCGACGACGCAGTCCGGAGACTTCGACGTGGAGGACACGTGTCGGGATCGCATTAGTTGCGTCGAGGCTACGTAGGGTGCGGTCGCCGGGCATCCGTCTGATGTTGAAGACATGAAGACTTCCAAATCCGCCCTTGAGTAGCTTGTATCCGTAGTTGTTAGAGAAGGGTATTTTAGACTTTCGGTTGCCCCCATATAACCCAAGAGCTGAGAGGATGGCAGCCAAGCCTTGGAACCCTAGCTCACTTGTTTTCCTATTTTCCTTCCTATTTTCGTTAGGATTTCCATAGAACTGGCTTGAGAGCTTCATGGTGAGATCTTGTGAGAGGGTTGCATGATCGGGCGGCAAGCTAGACCTTGTATGAACCTTTGTTGCATGTATAGATGATTCTGCGTGGTTCCTCAAGGTTTGGATGTGTTGTTCCCAGTTGTTCTTGGTGGTGATTTTGGAGCCCTCTCTTGTTGATTTCTTTGGGGTGTTTTGAAGACCTTTCTCTTGGGGATTTGATGGGGGAAAATTGTGGGAACCCTTCGTGGTTCTTTGGGCTGTGATTCCCCTCCCAAATCCGTGAGTAAAGGGGCTCGATTTTGAGGTTTTCTGAGTTCTAGGGTTTGTGGTGTTCTTGGCGGGATTTCTTCAATTCCTCCTTTTTGGACAAGTTTGGTGGGATTAAACTTGGCTATGGACTCCTCATGTGGTGTTCCTAATATTCCCAAAGTCTTGTTCAAGTCCGTGGAGCGATTCGGGAGATCGAGGTTTGGATTTGGGGGAGTTGACCCGTGGGTGCTGTTCATCCCGAGCTACCCAGGCTACACCGGTCTGACAGGTGCTCTTGACTGGTCTGACCGGTGCAACCCTCGGTGGGTTTTTGCTCGAATGAACGTCTGGGTGTGTTCGCTGTTGTCCTGTGTTGCTGCTGTTTCGAGTTTGGGTCAGTTTGGTGGTCGGTTGGCCTATTTGGTGATTTGGGGGCTTTCAGGCTTGGACCGGTCTGACCGGTGTGTTACACCGGCCTGATCAGTGTGAAGCCACTTAGTGGAAGTTGCCAACTATCACCAGCAGGGACCGGTCTGACCGGTGGTGCTCACCGGTCTGACCGGTGTTGGTCTGTAGACTCGAGGTTTGGTGTTCCGCTGCGTTCTCGGGTCGGAAGGTTGTGTGTTGGTTCCTAGGTCCAGTGCCACTCCAGTGGCTGCGTGGGCTTGGCCAATTTGGGTAGTGAGTTGGAGACGTGTGTTGGAAGCCGTGTTCATCTTGTTGGAGTTTTCATCTCCTTCAAGAAGAATTTTTATCGGCTCCCATTCACTCCCCCCTCTCTGGTTCGCCGTATCAGTCCTTCAGATCTTGACATGTTTTAGTGGCTTGGTTATGCTTAATTTGTGGTTGGATAGCTAGTTTATTGATCATATGGGGCCAAAGGCTCATTTGCCATCATGAATGTTTAGCCCTCTTGCTTTATCTTATGGAGAGGCATAAGTTTCTTTTTGTCACAAAGACATTTCATGTACCAAGTATGAATCTGAAAATGAAATGTAAAATGTTTGAAAATGTTCTCCCATGTCATATGTGCTAAATTTAATTTGCTTTGGGTGCTAAACTGTTGCATGATGCCTGCCAATGAGAAGTCTCATATATAGAAGTAGGCACATGGCTCGGTGGCTTTGACATGACATGAGGTGCTTGTGGGTGTTTGTGATGGTTTTATGATTAGAATGGTTGTCCTGACATGAAGTTTGTGTGGCTTTGCCATTTTGACATGTTTTGCTCATGTTTAGGATTTTGCTCATGAGAGGGTAAATTTTTACAAAATCACTCAAATCTTTTTTAGCCTTGTCCAATGGTTGTGAAACTTGGTGATCAGTTAGTTGAGGTCATTACGAACCTGTAGAGTATGTAACGTGCTCATTTGGACATGTGTAGCTCCTTGTGATGAATAATGTATATTTCAGAAGCTATATGTTGAAACTTTTCGCATTTTGCCTTGATTCATGCATTGTCAACAAGGGGAGAAGTTTGTGCATGATTTGGGCACCTGGGAGCTATTCAAAGGTGTGCCAATTGGTTCGGGCAATTTTTGAGAAGTTTGGTGAAGGGCCGGTCACATGGGGCGGTCTAACCGCCCACCTGGCAATCAGAATAGTGGCAGCCGGTCTAACCGCTTGGTGAAGTCGGTCTAACCAGCCTGGGCATGGTGAGCAGAATTTTGCTTTTTGTTGCTTTCCCATGTTGCATTACTGCATTAGTTCAGGGGGAGTGTGCTTTGGCTCAGGTGGAGCTTGCATATGTGCGGAGGGAGCTCTATGTGGTGTTGGAGCTTTGGTTTGGTGGTTTGTGCTCTTTGTTTGAGCATGGTTTTGTCTCGGGTGTGTCGAGCTGTTGCCCTTGCCTAAGGGGTCCGAGACTTGTCTTCTTCAAGTGATCTTGTTCTTTGCCTTTCATTGGCTTTTAATCGCTTGTTGAGGTTTCTTTTTATTCGTTTCTTTTCTTTTCCTTTTTCTCCTCGGTTACAAATCTTGTGTGTTGTCAATGCACTCATCAAGGGGGAGATTGAGGACCATGTGTGGTTCGAGGACCGGTGGATGGTCGCTTCCTGGTGTGATGAGGGATTGACAACGTTGTGTGGACTGACTCTTGGCCAAGTATTGCAGGAGCAGGTTGCGGCTTGACTGGTGTTGGTGCAGGTGAAGAACAAGCGCGAAAGGTCGTCGCCGGTGAGGCCTCCAGGTGTGGAGAAGACAAGTAGGCTTAGTTCGACGGACTCGGTGGCCAGCGGAGTCAAGTGCGGCCCGCATGGTGGCAAGAACAGCGGGACGAGGTCGTGGACAGTTTCTTGGTAGAGCCTCAAAACCAAGGTCGAGCCGGGACTACGTGGGAGCCAAGTCATGAGTGGAGATTGGCGGAGGCTACAACGAGTTCGCGGGATTTGCAGTGGTTCAGCAGAAAACCACTAGGTTACTCGGTTGAGCCACAAAACCGAGGCCGAAGACTCGACGAGGAGGTGCAGCCATCCAGGTCGTTCTAACCGCCCAGGAGGGGCGGTCTGACCGCCTGGCCGGTCTAACCGCCCAGGGGAGGCGGTCTGACCGCCCTGGTCGCAGGCACCGAGATGCTTCGAAGCGGAGGACACACGTCGGGATCACAAGGCTTGAATTGAGGCTAAGCAGCGTGCGGTCGCCGGGCATCCGTCCGATGAAGAAAATATGAAGTCTTCCAGATTCGTCCTTAAGGGGATTGTATCCTTCGTTATTAAGTAAGGGTAGTTTAGTCTTTTGGGTGCCTCCATATATACTCTTTGAGGGGGTGGATGGCAGCCAACTCTTGGGACCCTATATCATTTGTTTTTCCATTTTCGTTCTCATTTTCCTCTAGTTTTTTCTAGGACTAGCTTGAGAGCTTCATGTGAGATCTAGAGAGAGGGATGGATGTATGGGTGGCAAGCTAGACCTTGTACGGACCTTCATGGTATGTATAGATGGTTCGACGTTGTTCCTTAAGGTTGTGAAGTACTTTTCCCGTCCTTCTTTATGGTGATTTTCAGAGTTCTTTGTTGTGCTTTTGTTGGTGGAGTTTTTAGGATGATTTCTTGAGGTTTTTGTTGGGTGTCACGTATGAGGACCTAGTGCCTTTTTGGCTGGTGCATTTGCCCCCAAATCCCCCTTGAATCGAACTCGACTTTGTGGTTTTTCGAGTTGCTCGAGTTTTTGCCCTAGAGAGGCAATTTATTCGATTCCTCTTGATTGTGAGTGATTCGGGTCGATTCCTTTGAGTTAAAGGTTGCCCAGGGGGTGACCCAGCTATTCCCGAAGCTTCGCTGCAATCCGTGGAGTGATTCAGGAGATCGAGCGATGGGAAGTTGAGGTTTGACCCGTGGGTAGGTTTTCTAGAATGGGCGGTCTAACCTCCTGGGAGGGGCGGTCTAACCACCCTGGGCCTTCTAGGTCGAAGTTTTGATTTTGCTGAGTTTTCCTCTGTGAGTTGGTTTGCCTTGATCAGAGGAGCGTTCAGGTGAAATCTCGGGTCGCTTTCGTGCTGTTTGCTAGGAGTTCTTGCTTGGAGTTCGTTGCTGGGTACAGGTCGTTAGAACATCCCTAGTAGCCGGTCTAACCGCCCCTAGGCCCCTGGGTGAAGTTTTGGTTTTCGCAAAGATTTCCTGGTAGCTTGCTTGGCCTTGACCAGAGATCTCTTTTGGTGAAACTGTGGTGCGTTTTGGTGCTCGGAAAAGGTGTTTCAGAAGATTTCTTGGTTGCCTTGTGGAGGCGATCTAACCGCCCCCATACCCAGTCTAACCACCCCCTCTGGACAGCTAGCTTTTGAGTTGTTTCTGCTGTCGTGGGTGCATAGGAGTTGAGGTTGCTGGTAGTGTTTGTTCCTAGGACCAGTAGCACTCAGGTGGCTACGTGGTTTTGGCAAACGGAAGGAAACGGAAGGAAGAAGTGCAGAGCATGTGATTTTGGGGGTCCGACCGAGCGAGTTCATCTTGTTGGAGTTTCAATCTCCTTCGAGAAGAATTTTATCGGCTCTCATTCACTCCCCCCCTCTCTAGTCGCCTAACCAGTCTTTCACACGGCGATCACCCTTGCGGTCGTCACGCCGGTCGTTGCGATTGTTGAGACAATAGTCGTCGCATCTATAATCGCGGCAGTAGTCACGACGGTAATAACATCCATCCTTGTTATCATTGCAACGATAGGGCCTGCTGTCACGGTAATCATGTCGATCAGGTCGATGGTTGCGGTTGTCAAAACGCTAGTTGCCATTCTTGTCGTCGTTGTTGCTGCTCTGGTCTTCTTGGAGTCAGCGGGTACTCCAAGGGCACGCTTCAGCTGCTCGCATTCCCTCATGGTATGTTTGGCGTCGCGGTGGAACTGGCATTAGTCGTCCATGACCATGTTGAAGTCACCTTCGAGGAAGCTGGAAGGTCTTGGTGGATCTGCCATGCAAGCTTCACCAGATCACTTTCACGACCTGTTTGCTCCATCGTCGTGATTTTTCCGTTGAAGTCGTGCATCACCGCGTCTTGAACGTCAACTAATTTGTTGACATATGCCATGAGGTCGGTGGTGGTATGAGCGTCATCTTCGTGGATCTTCTCGAAGAGCTTGATGTTAGTGACCCCCTTTTTGTAGTAAGCGATGACGTCCTCATCTTTGACACCTGCAAGGGTGTTGCGGTTCTCGAATTAGTGGTTGGTGTACTTTCAGAGAGTCTCGTCACGTCTCATCAACACTCTGGCGAGGTGGTGAGTATTACCAGGTCGATTATTGGTCGCCTGGTAGTTGGTCGTGAAGAGGCGAGAAAATATTGCCCAGGAGGTGATGCACTATGCTGGTAGATTGTCGAGCCACAAGAGTGGCGCCTGGCCCATCACAAGGTGGAAGTATCCTGCCATGTGGTCTTCTTTTCCTCTAGAGGCGCGTGCTGCGATGCTGTACATCTTGAGCCAAATACTTGGGTCAGAGCGACCATCATACTTCTCAATGTTTGGCTTGAAGTCCTTGGGGTATCGGACCGTCCGAAGATGTTGTGAGAACACAAGGAAGTTGTTGACCGCACCCGGGCTTGCTGATGGGGCATAGGCCGTCGGGATGACGTAAAGGTCATCGCAAGGGCTGTTGTCTGTTTCCTACTAGGCGTGGCGCAGGAGTTCTTGGTCATGCATGTTCCGCAGCTCTGTTGCTTAGATGAGATTGTTGGCATCAAGAGCGTCAGGGACCCCATGGTCGCGGTCGTAGTTAGCATGTCGTGCTATCTCCACTTAATCTCTTATGCATTGACGCTGACTGCTTTCAGCGTGGTTAGCTTGCACCGGTGGAGCTTGGACTCCTAAATTTTGCCAGGGGTTTGCAGTGGTGTTTGCTTGGGCATTGGCAGCATTAGCTACGTTGTTGGAGGCATTGCCGACAATGTTGGCAGTGGCATTAGCTGGTCCGTTGGTCGGAGCGTTAGCTGCGGGATTAGCTGGAGCATTAGCTGTAGCATTGGCAGCGGGATTGACCGGCTGCTTCACTTCGTTTTCACCTTGTCCCTCTTCAGCTACCGGCTCAAGGGGACCATTGCTGCGACGTCGTTGGCGAGGATGTTCCGATCTACTCCTGGAATAGCAACTTGCTGCTGATCTACTGTATCTAGTGCCTCTTTCTTCGATCTGAGCGGCGGCAACGTGGACATTAGCTTGGAGACGTCGCGTCGTAGGAGTATCCTCGAGGTGGTTTAGCGTTGCAAGAGCGGCTCCCAAGTTCATTTGAGGAAAGTTGTAGACTTCAAGGCCATCCCGCTCAAAGTCCCTCCGGAGGTCTCTGGCACGCAGGAGATTCGCATGAGGTTCATTGCCTTGCTGGCGTGGCTGAGGGGCGACTAGTGGTACTTGCGCTCCGACGTTGTCGTTGATTTGCCCGGCGTTGCCTGGTTGTTGACCTGCGGATGGGGCAGCAACAACGACTTCTTGTTGCCGATAAGTAGCTCTAGTGGCGTTGGCTTTCTCGCGCTCCTGGCGTTGTTCATCTGTTTCACCATATTGAGGTGGTACTCCGCAAAGACAACCAAGACCTCACGATCTAGGGTCTCAAGCTCTTCTCCCGGATAGTTCGGAAGATAGTTGTGCGGGCGATCTAGAACGCGAGGTGGTCCAGAGACGGCTCCCGGTTCATCTGGCGGTGATAGGCCGCAGTAAGAGGTCGTCGAAGCTTGTTGATGACATGGCACTAGCGAGCCGTGTCCTTGGGATTCTCGTGGATAGGATAGGATTCATCAAGGTGACTCCTGCGGCTTCACGGGTCTGGTATCTTGGGTCCAAATTTGATCAAGATCTTGCGCATCATGTAGCAGGAGCTACGTTGCGCAAGCCAAGAGGCATGCTAGATGAAGATGAGGTCCTACGAGGACGTTTGACGCATTCGCAGACTTTGATCATGTCGGAGAGCATGCCCTCGACAAGATCGATCCCAGCGATCAGGTCGCTAGGAGTGGGTGGGTGGGTTTTCGTCAATAGATTTGTCCCAATTGAGGACCAGGAGCGTCCCAGTGGTCGATGGATGACCGCTCCTCAGTGATGAGTGATTGACAACGGGTGTTGGACTGACTCTTGGCTTAGTGCGCAGGTGTAGGCTGCGGCCTAGTTCGTGTTGTTGCAGGTGAAGAACGGGCGCGAAAGGTCTTCAGCCTTGAGGGGCCTCCGGGAGATGGAGAGACAAGTAGGCTCGGTTCGAGGGACCCGGTGGACAGCGGGACTAGGTGCGGGCCACATGGTGGCGATACGAGCAAGACGAAGTCATGGACAATCGAGCCGGTGCACGGTGGCGGTCGAGTCAAGTGGTTTGGCGGGAGGCCGGACCGAGCACGCGGGGTTTGGTGGTTTGACCACAAAACCATCGGCGGACGGTTTCTTGGTTTGGGCCTCAAAACCAAGTCCGAGGGCCCAACACGACGGAGACGGGATCCGGGCGTGTCGGGAAGCTTCGAGGCGGAGGACACGCGGCAGGATCGCATGGCTTGCGTCGGGAGGACGTGGGGTGCGGCAAACGCGTGGCCGTCCTATGGCAAGACCCACACACATTACCTAAATGCCCCTACCTGGGTTGTATCGCCAGTAGTTTAGTTAGGGGTAGTCGAGTCATTTACCACTCCGGCGGGACCTGATATATAAGCCATGAGTGTGTATGGATGGCTCTCTCTCTTCGAGACTTAGGGTTTCATTTCCTCCCTCCTCTTTCTCATTTTCGTAGCTATTTTTCTTCCATTTTTCTCTAGGCTATCATGAGAGCTTCATGAGAGATTTGTTGAGAGGGATGGATGCTAGGGCGGCATGCTAGACCTTGTGAATCTTTCCTGGTTTGTATGGAAGATTCGGGGTTGTTTTTTTTCGTGGCTTTTCGTGCTTGTTTTCGTGCCTTTGTTCCCGGTGTGATTCCGTGGATTTGAGTGGGTTTCTCCCCGGATTTCTTTGAGGGAAACGTGGATAGATGTCTTGTGCATCTTTGTGCTTGATCTTGTGCCCTCAAACGCCGGGAAACCACTTCGATTCGTGAGTTTTCGTTCGGTGCTCTAGCTTTTGGTGGTGCTCAAAGGATTCGCGATTCGCGGTGATTTAGGGAGTTAGGAGGCAAGATTTTTGGGTTATAGCATCCTTGTGTGACGCTTTTCAAGTCCCCAAACCCTTGTCTCCATAGCTTCAACCGTTTGGGAAATCCGATGATGATTTGGGGAGTTGACTTTCGGGGTCGGGGCCGTTTCTCGCTCCGTCCGCACACGGCGGACCGTCCGCGGGGTGCTGGCGGACAGTCCGCGAGTCTAGGGTTCGTCGCGTGTTCGTCGAGTTCTTGCGCGCCTTTGTTTTCGATCCGGTTTGGCTTTTGGTTTTGGTTGCAGCCAGTTTGCGGACGGTCCGCGCTCGAGTAGCGGACGGTCCGTTGGTGGCGCGGACGGTCCGCCGGGCTTGGCGGACGGTCCGTTTTTCTCGGTCGCTTCGGTGTTCTGTGTGTGTTTAACGGACGGTCCGAGGGGAGGGCCGGACGGTCCGCGACGTCGGCGCGGACGGTCCGCGGTAGCAGGTCGGACAGTCCGCGCGGTTCATCGCGGACGGTCCGCACTGCCAGGCCGGACAGTCCGCTAGGAGCTGTGTGCAGTGCTGTTTGTTTCGATTCCTTCCTTCCCTTTCTAGTGCTTCCGCGTGTGCTTCTAGGAATCGTTCCTAAGGCTAGAGGTTGATCCATAACCTCGTGGTCTTGGTGATTGGTGCGTGATTCGATCCATCGCTTATGTGTGACCAGGGTTTGTCTAGGGTATAGGCCGGATTCTTTTGGAAGAATTTTTACCGGCTCCTATTCACTCCCCCCCTCTCTAGTCGCCATCTGATCCTTCAATTGGTATCAGAGCTTGGTGCCGGATTCTTTGCGACTTTGACAAGTCTCGAATCCTAAGATGGCGTACGTTGAGCGGGGGCGGTCCGCCGCACTTCGATGGCAAGGGTTACCACATGTGGGCGGCTCGTATGATGATCTTTTTTCGTGGGAAGGTGTTGGATTTTATTGTTCTTGACAAGACCTATGCTATTCCGGTCAACATCCATACTCTTATGGTGACCGATGCCGGTGCTAAGGCCAAGTATGAGGCTAATGCAAAAGCCGTTGATCACTTGGTCCGGAGCTTGTGTGATCCTGAGTTTGAGCGTGTTCGCTATTTGAATCTTGCTTGGCAAATTTGGGATAAGTTGTTGGTTGCTCACGGTGGTGATAACCATGTGAAGGCTCGCCTCTTTGTCTCTTACCGGATGCAATATGAGAATTTCACTCCACTTCCCGGTGAGGACATTGATGCGATGTTTCAGAGGTTTACCGCCATCGTGAACAACATGAAAGCTAATGTTCAGGATTTTCCGTACACCGAGCATGATCAGGCTTTGAAGCTCTTGCATGTCTTGGACCCAAATGTTTGGGGTGCTAAGGTTGAGGCCATCAAGGAGTCTGGGCATTACTTGACTATTGAGTTGGATGACCTCTTTTCTAAGCTCAAGTCGGCTGAGGTTGACAGGAAGTTGCAATCCAAGCATGAGGGCTCGACCGACCATAGTCTTGCTCTTGTGGGCGGATCAAAGGGCAAATCTAACCCTTCCCGTCGACGAGTTTTCCTTGTCTTCTCTCATGTCCATTCCGGATGAGGAGTTTGATGTGCCGGGCGAGGAGGAGCCGGCCTTGCTCTCAAGAAGGTTTGAACGACTACACGAGAGTCGGAGGAATGCAAGGCGGAGCTCAGGGACGTGCTACAAGTGTGGCAAGCGTGGCCACTTCATCGCCGAGTGCCCGAAGCGGAGGAGAACAATTACAAGGTGAACGAGTACAAGGCGCACCCGAGGCGTGAAGACAAGTACTCCTCCAAGGGCAAGCACTTCAACAAGTCCAAGAGCAAGGACAAGGACAAGCGGCGACCGAGCAAGAGCGGCTACAAGAAGAACAAGGCGAGAGCGATGGTGGCGGTGCGAGCGACGTTGACTCAAGCTCAAGCGAGGAGCGAGTCAAGCTCAAGCGGCCCCGAAGAAGAAGACGCCGGGAGGCGTAATGGCAAGAAGAGTGCAAGCCGGAACCTCAGCGGGCTGAGCTGTGTGGCGCTTGAGGGCTTTTGTGGCATGGCCCATAGCTCAAGCAGCAAGAAGAGTGAGAAGGAAGACAGCGACTCCGACTCGGAGGATGAGGTAAACCGTGACCCCGACTCTTTGCTTGCTGAGATTAATAGGTTGAATGGTTTGCTTGACAACCGTGATAGTGTGCTGAGAGATGCCAAAAAGATGAGGAAAGATCTTAGGGCTCAGCTTGAGAATGCTAGCGAGAAAGTAGGAGAGTTAGAGTCAAAATTGCTTGAATTGAAACTTGAGAATGACTCTTTGAAACTTGCTCCTACTCCTCCCGATGATGTTGAATCCGTTGAATGTGATGCTTGGTTGAATGAGATCAAACTCGCTTAATGAGAAGAATGCTTCTATTTTGGCTCAACTAGATGCTCTTAGGATCGAATATGATGAGCTTAAGGCTAGACCCACTTTGCTTGGTGCTTGCAAATCATGTCCTACTATGCATGCTAAGCTTGTCGATGCTCGTTCTACCATTAGTTCTTTGGAAGCATCTTTGAAATCTCCCGCTGTCAATGCATGCACTAGCTGTGATGAAGTCACTTTGCGTAATCTTGAACTTACTTCCCGTTTGGATGTCATCTATGAGGAGAATGACTATTTGAGGAAAGTGTTGGGGTGGCTGTCTGGGTAGGAACCTCAATTGAAAATCATGATTGAGGAGTTCAAGAGAGCTGATGGTCGTGGTTTGGGTTTTGAGAAGTTGGGTGAGAAAGTGGGAGAGAACAGTGGGGAGAGTGTGTATGAGAAGTGTGTTGAGTCTAACCCCGAGTTTGAGGTGATCGGAGAGATCCAAGTCCCACTTCCAAAAGCACCCAAGAACTCTTTCACACCAAAGCCTAACCACCTTTGCAACAAGCTTGACACAACCCAAGATCCACCCAAATTCCCACCTAAGACAAATAATTTCCAGAAACCGGTGAAGTTTGTGGGTGAGAAGGGTGAGAAGCCTAGAGAGAAGCCAGAGCCAAAACCAAAACCCATCCCCTTCAGGTGTGAGTATTGTGGCAAGGAGAGGCATCTTGCAGAGTTTTCTACAAGAGGAAGAGGGATGAGAGGCTTGCTAGGGAGCAAGCAAACCAGGACAGGTATCGCCAGTCTCGCGGTATTCCTGAGCCTAGAGTGCCACTTCCAAGAGGTGTGGGAAGTGTGAGGAGTGTTGGAAGGTTCCCACAGAGAGGTGGTGGTGAGAGGTTTGTCAGGAGAGACGATGGTGTGCGTGCTGGTGAGAGGCTTGGTCGGGATCGTGGTGGTTTTGCTGGACGTCCTCCTACTCGTCCTCACTACGGGTTTAGGGGAGATGATCGCAGCTTTGGGTTCCAGAGGAACTACGGACCACGCTTTCCCCCTCGTGGTGCTCGTACTCCTCCCATGGGACATGGGAAGTTTGGTGGAAAGGGAATGATGTTTGCTAACCCCTCTTTTGAGCAGATGGCTCGACACTGGTTTAACTTTCTTTGTGCTAACCCCAGTGTCGAGTCGCTAGCTCACTCTCGTTCTTGTTTCGACTACGGGCGGGGAGGCTTGGAGAACATTTGGTTAATCGACTCCGGATGTTCTCGACACATGACCGGAGATAAGAAGTGGTTCTCCAGCATCACCCCAGTGAAGGAAAAGCAGTACATCACTTTTGGGGACAATGGACGAGGAAGGGTGCTGTCGGAGGGTGTTGTGCATGTGAGTGACAAGGTAACGTTGAGGAGAGTGGCTCTTGTGAAGTCTTTGGGTTTCAATTTGCTTTCGGTTTCTCAGTTGCTTGATGAAGGTTTTGAGGTGCGGTTCAAGTCTGGCGAGTCTCGTTTGCTTGATTCTCGAGGTGATCTTCTTTGTATGATCATCCCCGAGGGTCGATTTTCGTGGCCGATTTCTCTCGTTCTTTGGGTCCTCGCTTTCGGTTGTTTGATGGCCGGTCCTTCCTCCGATTTGTGGAAATGGCATAGGCGGTTGGGACACTTGAGCTTTGATTTGGTTTCCCGCTTGAGTGGTCTTTATCTTGTCCGAGGATTGCCGAGGTTGAAGCTTGAGAAGGATTTAGTTTGTGCTCCTTGTAGGCATGGTAAGATGGTAGCCACTCCCCATCCACCCCCGACCGATGTCATGACCGAGCGTCCGACGTAGCCGTTGCATATGGATCTTGTTGGGCCAGCTCGAGTTCGCTCGGTGGGTGGGAAGTGGTATGTCCTTGTTGTGGTGGACGACTACTCTCGCTATGCCTGGGTGTTCTTCTTGGAGGATAAGAGTGAGACATTTGGTTTTGTTCGAGATCTGATCGTGAGGTTGAAAAACGAGAGGCATGGGAATGCTATTCGAGCTATCCGCAGTGATAATGGCTCAGAGTTCTAGAACTCTCGTTTTGGTGCCTTTTGTCGTGATCTAGGTCTTGAACATCAGTATTCGACCCCTTATGTGCCCCCTCAAAATGGAGTCGTGGAAAGGAAAACTCGGACTCTTTGTGAGATGGCTAGGACGATGCTCGATGAGCACAGGACTCCTAGGAGGTATTGGGCTGAGGCGGTCAATACAGCTTGTCATGTTTCCAACAGGATTTTATTGCGAGCTTTCAAGAAGAAGACCTGTTATGAGATTATGCATGGTCGGGCACCCAAGGTGAGTCACTTCCGAGTTTTTGGCTGCAAGTGTTTTATTTTGAAGAAGGGAAAACTCGACAAGTTTGAGGCTAGGTCTAGTGATGGTATTTTCTTTGGATATGCTAACCATTCTAGAGCCTATAGGGTGCTTAACCTTGAGACTAACAAAATCATGGAGACTTGCGAGGTGACCTTCGACGAGACAATGCCATGTACCTCTCTTGGCTTTGAATGTGCAGGTGATGAAGAGATGGCCGAGGACCTCTTTGAAGAGGAGAAGGACGAAGCTGGAGATGATGATGGGGAGAACCATGCGCCTGAAGCTGAGTGTGTACCCACTACTTCCCCTACGACTACTATGGAGCATGGACCGTCTACTTCATGGACAACGACGGTGCAACAAGAGGACCAGGCGAGAGAAGCTGGAGTTGAGGGGGAGGTAGTCTCGAGGCGTGAGGCTCCCCGGCGGATTCAAGAAGTGCATCCCCTGTCGAAGATCATTGGGAACATCGACGAACGCACTACACGGTCAAGGTCCGGGAATTCCTCTCATTTTGCTCATGTTGCTTTTGTTGCTACTTTTGAGCCCAAGGACATTGGACATGCTTTATCCGATGCAAACCGGGTCAATTCTATGCATGAGGAGTTGGAAAATTTTGAGAGGAACCGGGTGTGGGAGTTAGTTGAACCACCTCCAAATTGCCATCCCATAGGAACCAAGTGGGTTTGGAAGAACAAAGAGGGAGAGAATGGGATGGTTGTGAGGAACAAGTCCAGACTTGTTGCTCAGGGGTTTAGTCAGAAGGAGGAGATCGACTACGAGGAGACCTTTGCTCCTGTGGCCCGTCTTGAGGCAATTCGGATCCTTCTAGCCTTCGCCGTGGCTAAAGGGTTCAAGTTGTTTCAGATGGACGTGAAAAGTGCTTTTCTGAATGGGGTCATAGACGAGGAGGTGTATGTGAAGCAGCCACCTGGGTTTGAGAGCGAGTTGTACCCACACAGGGTATACAGGTTGAAAAGGGCTCTGTATGGGTTGAAACCGGCGCCCCGTGCTTGGTATGGGAGATTGAGAGGTTTTCTTTTGAGCAGAGGGTTTGTGATGGGTACCGTAGATAGAACCTTGTTTCTCCTCAAGCATGGAAATGACTTGCTGATTGTTCAGATATACGTGGATGATATTGTCTTTGGTGGCTCGTCACATGACCTTGTTGCCAAGTTTGCAGATGAGATGAGCAGGGAGTTCGAGATGAGCATGATGGGCGAGTTGCAGTATTTTCTCGGGCACGACGGATCAAGCAAGTGAAGGACGGTACATTTGTGCACCGAACCAAGTACACGAAAGACATGTCGAGGAAGTTCCGGATGCAAGATGTGAAGCCGATGTCGACTCCCATGGGGAGTACGGCCACTTTGGATGCGGATGAGGACGGAGAACCGGTGGACCGGCGGGAGTACGGGAGCATGATCGGCTCCCTCCTCTACTTGACGGCGACGAGGCCGGACATACGGTTCGGCGTGTGTCCGTGCGCTCGTTTTAGGCTTCGCCGAGGACATCACATCGACAGTCGTCAAGAGGATTTTCGTGTACCTGCGTCCGCCCCTCGGTCTTGGCCTTTGGTATTCTTCCTCCTCGACTCGTCTCTTCATGGTTTTTCCGATGCGGACTTTCTTTGGATGTCGAGTCGAGAGGAAGTCTACTTACGGTACTTGCCGTTTCTTGGGTCTTCGTTGGTCTCATGGTCTTCCCGCAAGCAGTCTAGTGTAGCTCAGTCTACCACAGAGGCAGAGTATGTTGCTGCCGCGAGTTGTTGCTCCCAGTTGTTATGGATTTCATACACTTTGAGAGACTTTGGTGAGGAGTGCACCCAGATTCCACTTCTTTGTGATAGCACCGGCGCCATAAGCGTAGCCAAAAACCCGGTGCTTCACTCCGTAACCAAACATATAGAAGTGAGGTATCATTTCTTGAGGGACAATGTGGAGAAAGGAACCATTGTCTTGAGCCATGTCCCTACCCAAGATCAGCTAGCCGACATCTTTACAAAGCCTCTCGACCAAGCTACATTTGTGCGCTTGCGGGGGGAACTTGGGGTTTGTTGCCCTTTCTAGTTGATTCTTGGGGGACTTTCTTTCTGTATCATATGTATCATACCATGTTTTACTTTGATGTATATACATGGTTTGCTTGATGTACAAACCATGGTAGGATAGCCATCTTGTCATATATCTTGTTGCATTTGTATCATATTGCATTTTAGGATGATGAGCTTCTTTCATATGCCATATTTGAGTCTCTTTGGCTATTTGTGAGATATTGGTTATATGTGTGGAGAAATGGTGATGTGAGGCTATGCTCTTGGAATATTTGAGATATATGTGTGGTGAGATAGCCCCTTTTGAAATAAATGCAAAACTTGACTATTTTTTGATGAAATATGCTCCACTCGTGTGTAGTTGTGCATCCATGTCACAGTTTGGTCTAAATGTGCTTTTCATGCTTAGATTGTGCTTGGATTCCTTGTTCTTGCATTTGGGCCAAAGGCCGAATATCATTGTGAATGTTTAGCCTATGTTGCATTCATGGGGGAGCATAAGCTTCTTTTTGCCGCAAAGGCACTTCATGTACCATGAAATGAACTAATCTTGAAAAGAAGTGTGAATGCTTGAAAAATGCTCCATCCATCATGTCTATGCTTAAAATGTTTTATCTTTCACATATGGGTGCTAAACATGTTGCATGATGTTCACTAGTGGAGAAGTCTCCCCGAAGTGGACACTTGGCTCATGAGCTTTGACATGACATGCTTTGCTTTATGGGTGTTTGCCATGATCTTTTGCTGAGAATTTGATATCCTTGTATGATCTTTGAATGGTATGCATGTTTGTGGCTCAAATGTGACATGGATAGGCTTTTACATGTGAAGCGAGCCTTCTTTTGGTAAAACTGCTTAAAACCTGGAAATTTTGCTTTGTCACATGCTTCTATTTTCATATATTACTTGTGGCAATGCTTTGACTATGCTATGATACATATGTGTGTTCTTTGTCTCATTTTTAGCCTTTGATACTAGATTTGGCCTATTTGAGAAGCTCATGTAGTTGTTTATATGCTTTGTTTTGCATTTCTGCATTTTCACCTTGATTCATACATTGTCAACAAGGGGGAGAAGAGGTGAGCTTAATGAAAATTCAGAAGAGGTGAGCTGAAATTTGGAAGTTTGCATTCACATGTTCAGGGGGAGCTTGCATTTGTTCAGGGGGAGCTTTCTTGCTGTTTTCGATGTGGAGTTTGTGCTTTGCTTGGCTTGTGACCTTTCTTCGCCTTTCTTCGGTTTTGGTCATGAGTTGAGCTTCTTTGTTTTTCTTTCATCTTTCTTTTCTCTTTTTCTCTGAATTTCATTTCGTGTTGTGTGTTGTCAATGCACTCATCAAGGGGGAGATTGAGGACCAGGAGCGTCCCAGTGGTCGATGGATGACCGCTCCTCAGTGATGAGTGATTGACAACGGGTGTTGGACTGACTCTTGGCTTAGTGCGTAGGTGTAGGCTGCGGCCTAGTTCGTGTTGTTGCAGGTGAAGGACGGGCGCGAAAGGTCTTCGACCTTGAGGGGCCTCCGGAGATGGAGAGACAAGTAGGCTCGGTTCGAGGGACCCGGTGGACGACGGGACTAGGTGCGGGCCACATGGTGGCGATACGAGCAAGACGAAGTCATGGACAATCGAGCGGTGCACGGTGGCGGTCGAGTCAAGTGGTTTGGCGGGAGGCCGGACCGAGCACGCGGGGTTTGGTGGTTTGCCCACAAAACCATCGGCGGACGGTTTCTTGGTTTGGGCCTCAAAACCATGTCCGAGGGCCCAACACGACGGAGACGGGATCCGGGCGTGTCGGGAAGCTTCGAGGCGGAGGACACGCGGCGGGATCGCATGGCTTGCGTCGGGAGGACGCGGGGTACGGCAAAGGCGTGGCCGTCCGATGGCAAGACCCACACACATTACCTAAATGCCCCTACGTGGGTTGTATCGCCAGTAGTTTAGTTAGGGGTAGTCGAGTCATTTACCACTCCGGCGGGACCTGATATATAAGCCATGAGTGTGTATGGATGGCTCTCTCTCTCTTCGCGACTTAGGGTTTCATTTCCTCCCTCCTCTTTCTCATTTTCGTAGCTATTTTTCATCCATTTTTCTCTAGGCTAGCATGAGAGCTTCATGAGAGATTTGTTGAGAGGGATGGATGCTAGGGCGGCATGCTAGACCTTGTGAATCTTTCCTGGTTTGTATAAAAGATTCGGCGTTGTTTTTTTTCGTGGCTTTTCGTGCTTGTTTTCGTGCCTTTGTTCCCGGTGTGATTCTGCGGATTTGAGTGGGTTTCTCCCCGGATTTCTTTGAGGGAAACATGGATAGATGTCTTGTGCATCTTTGTGCTTGATCTTGTGCCCTCAAACTCCGGGAAACCACTTCGATTCGTGAGTTTTCGTTCGGTGCTCTAGCTTTTGGTGGTGCTCAAAGGATTCGCGATTCCCGGTGATTTAGGGAGTTAGGAGGCAAGATTTTTGGGTTATAGCATCCTTGTGTGACGCTTTTCAAGTCCCCAAACCCTTGTCTCCATAGCTTCAACCGTTTGGGAAATCCGATGATGATTTGGGGGAGTTGACTTTCGGGGTCGGGCCGTTTTCGCTCGTCCGCACCTGGCGGACCGTCCGCGGGGTGCTGGCGGACAGTCCGCGAGGCTAGGGTTCGTCGCGTGTTCGTCGAGTTATTGCGCGCCTTTGTTTTCGATCCGGTTTGGCTTTTGGTTTTGGTTGCAGCCAGTTTGCGGACGGTCCGCGCTCGAGTAGCGGACGGTCCGTGGGTGGCGCGGACGGTACGCCCGGGCTTGGCGGACGGTCCGTTTTTCTCGGGTCGCTTCGGTGTTCGTGTGTGTTTAACGGACGGTCGGGGGGGAGGGCCGGACGGTCCGCGGCGTCGGCGCGGACGGTCCGCGGTAGCGGGTCGGACGATCCGCGAGGTTCATCGCGGACGGTCCGCACCGCCGGCCGGACGATCCGCCGGGAGCGTGTGTGCGGTCTTGTTTGTTTCGATTCCTTCCTTCCCTTTCTAGTGCTTCCGCGTGTGCTTCTAGGAATCGTTCCTAAGGCTAGAGGTTGATCCATAACCTCGTGGTCTTGGCGATTGGTGCGTGATTCGATCCATCGCTTGTGTGTGACCGGGGTTTGTCTAGGGTATAGGCCGGATTCTTTTGGAAGAATTTTTATCGGCTCCTATTCACTCCCCCCTCTCTAGTCGCCACTGATCCTTCACCAATCTGTTGGTCAGCGGTGACCGCGTTTCCCTCGATGACGAGGCAGGCGGCTGGAGTGATGGATTTCGCTGACATCAAGCTGAAGCAGATGTCTACGGGATTGGTGAGGATGTCCGTCATGCTCTTCAGGAAGATGACATTGTTGGTTGAAGCCATCAAGTTGCACGAAGAACCTTGATTCCCCCTACCTGGCGCGCCAACTGTTAGATGGTGAGATCTAGACAGCCCACAGGGGTGCTAATCCCAGTAGTTTAGTAGTTCGGCAGGGTAGAATCTAAGGCTAAGAACTCGAAGGTCGCACATGAGTACACGGAACAAAGAGAACACGACGAGTTTATGCTGGTTCGGGCCTCCGGAGAGTAAAACCCTACGTCCAGTTGTTGGTGTAGATTGCTTGAGGATTGCGTATTGAGTACAAGGGTCGCCTCGCCCTCCTTATATTGGCCAGTGGATGAGGTCGGTTCCCAGACTTCTAGTCGGTTACAATCAAGAGACCTAAGTCTAGTTGATTACATCGCTTGCCATATCCTGTCGATCTGCTTTGGATGAAATCCACCGATGTCTTGTCTTGTACGGCAAGTCTTGAGGTTGTCCTGAACTATGTCGTCTAGGGAATCTTCTGGAAGGTCTTCTGGAGGTCGTGTGGGCTGCCAACTAGGTCGCTTGGGCCCACTTGACAGGTCGGCAGGTCTTCTGGTAGGCTGGACTCACTTGTTGGGGAAGGCCGTGAGTCTGGTCGGTGGGGACCCAGGGGTACCCATGTCTCACACTAACCTAGAAACCCAGAACCTAGATGCTAAGCTTGAGATTGATTCTCCTAAGGCTTCTCTAGTGGTTTCTGATGAGATTGATTGCTATGATTGCTTAGTGCATCTAGCTAATCTTACTGCTCTTAAGGATAAGCATGCTTCTACTTGTGATGAAATAGATGTGCTTAAGGTTGAAGTAGCTGAGCTTTAAGTCTAGACTTGCTTTGCTAGGTGCTTGCACTTCTTGCCCTGTTTTGCATGGAAAGATTGATGATGTGCATGCTTACACTGTTTCACTTGAAAGAGCCTGTTCCTACTTCTTGCTCTACTTGTGAAGTGCATGCGGTGAAAAATCTGGAACTTGCACAATATGTGTATCGCTTGCAGGATGAGAATGATGAGTGGAGGAAAATGATGGGTTGGTTGTCGGGGCATGAACCCTAGCTTAGGATGATGATGGAGACATACAAGTGCCTATGTTCCTAAGCCCAGCCCACTGAAAAACAAACTTGACACAACCCCAGATCCTCCCATATTCGCTCACTCCACAAATGATTTCCAAGAACATATCAAGTTCAAGAGCGACTTGGGAAATGTGTTCTTTGGGAAAGGGAGTGTGAAGCCTACTGAGGAGAAACCGGTCGAGAAGCCGAGTGAAGAGAAACGAAATGAGCAACCCCATCCTAAACTTAAACCTATGCCCATGCGGTTTCATTGTGACTATTATGGGAGAGATGGTCACAAGGGTGAGTTTTGCTTCAAGAGGAAGCATGAGGAGAGAATGGCTGAGAAGTGGGCTAACAAGGATAGGCACAACCCTTCTCATGGTGTACCAGAGCCTCGTATGCCACTGCTTAGGAGCAAGGAGGTTTTGACAAGTGTTCTGGCATGGGGAGATGCGAGTTCCTACAACCGAGGTGGTTTCATGGAGAGGGCGGTCAGACAGGCCTAGAGGGGCGGTCAGACCAGCCCTACCCAGATGGGGCGGTTAGACTGGCCTGGCTAGGCGGTTAGACCCCCCCCCCCCCCCCCAAGAATTCGGGGCGGTTTGGTTTTCGAGGTGGCGATTCAAGTGGTTTCAGTTCTGGTGGTCATGGTTCTGGTGGATGTTATGGGAAGTCTACAGGAGGTCAGTTTGCTAGATGTTTTCCACCTCGTGCTCAATACGAGGGTGGGTGGAGTCGTAGCTCTGAGATGGGGAGGAGGAACGGTCCACAGTCTTCCTTTTGTGGCTATCGTCCTCCTCCGGCTAGAGAGGGTTGGTTCCCTCGTAGTGATTACCGTGATGGAGTTTGTGGTGGTAGCTTTGATAGGCGTGATGATATTGTTCGTGCTAACCCCACTTTGGAGCAAATGGCTCGACACAAATTTTACTCTTTTGGTACTAACCCCAGTGCTGAGTCTTTTGTTCACTGACGTGCTTGCTTTCGAATTTTAGATGGAAGACTTGAGGAATGTTTGGTTGATTGACTCTGATTGCTCAAGGAAAATGACCGGGGACAACAGGTGGTTCTCAAGTCTCGTCCCTGTGGTGTCCAAGACATGCACCACCTTTGGGGACAATCGGTGATGGCGTGTGCTATCCGAAGGTGAGATCTAGGTAAGTGACAAGGTCACTCTCAGGCGTGTTGCTCTTCTCCAATCGTTGGGGTTCAATTTGGTTTCTGTGTCCCAGTAGTTGGATGAGGGTTTTGAGGTGCTGTTTTGGCCTGGTGGTTCTCGAGGGGACCTAGTTTGTATGCTCATTCTCGAGGGTCAAGTGTTTCAAGCTGATTTCTTTTAGTCTTCTGGTGTGAAGTGTTGTTTTTTGGCTGGCTCTTCGAATGAGTTGTGGAAGTGGCATAGGAAGTTGGGAAACATGGGCTTTGACCTTTTGTCTTGCTTGGGTAAACTCAATTTGGTCCAAGGATTACCACGATTGAGGTTTGAGAAAGAGTTGGTTTGTGCGCCGTGTAGGCATGCCAAGATGGTAGCCTCTTCTCACCCGCATCTCATTGATGTGCGGGCTGAGCGTCCTTGCGAGATGCTCCATCTGGACCTTGTTGGCCCAGCTCGTGTGCGATCTGCGGGTGGGAAGTGGTACGTCCTTGTTGTAGTGGACGACTACTCTCAGTATGTCTGGGTGTTCTTTCTTGAAGATAAAGGGGAGACGTTTCATTTTGTTTGAGATCTTTTCTTGAGGTTAAGAAACGAGAGGCACGAAGATGCCATACGAGCAATCCGCAGTGACAATGGCTTAGAATTCAAAAACTCTCACTTCGAAACCTTTTGCCATGACTTGGGTCTTGAACATTAGTTTTCGAGTCCATATACGCCTCCCCAAAATGGCGTGGTGGAAATGAAAAAGAGGACCTTGTGCGAGGTGGCTTAGACGATGCTCGATGAGCATAGGTCTCGAAGAAGGTTTTGCGATGATGAGATCTGGACAGCCCACGGGGGTGTTAATCCGTGTGGTTTATTTGTTCGGTGGGGAGGAGTCTAAGGATAAGAACTCCAAGGTCGCACACAAGTATGCGGAACACAAAGAACACGACGAGTTTATACTGGTTCGGGCCTCCGGAGAGTAATACCCTACGTCAAGTTGTGGGTGTGGATTTCTTGGGGATTGGTCGAGGTTAAGTTACAAGGGAGATCGCCTCGTCCGCCTTATATTGGCCAGCGGATGAGGTTGGTTCCCAGACTCCTGGTTGGTTACGGCCAGGAGACCTAAGTCTACGTTACACATCTTGCCATATCCCGTCGATCTACTTTAGGCGAAGTTCACCGAGGTCTTGTCTTGTCTTGTACGCCAAGTCTTGAGGTCGTGTTGGATTAGGTCGTCTGGGGGAATCTTCTGGGAGGTCTTCAAGAGGTCGTATGGACTGCCAATTAGGTCGGTTGGGCCCACTGACAGGTCGGCGGGTCTTCTAGTAGGCCGGACCCACTTGTCGGGGATGGCCGTGAGCCTGGTTAGTGGGGACCCAGGGGTACCCATGTCTCACAAGCCCCCGAGCGAGGTGTAGGCGCGGCGACCTTAGAAAGGCCATGACGAAGTCATAGAGCTATCTATAGGTCGAATAGCATGCACATCGGTCCAAAAAAGAAAGAAACTAATCAGCTTAGCAGCTGACCTATTTGCAGTCTTGCTGAACGAAGAGAGGTCGAGTGGCGACTTATAGGAAGCAGGCTTCAAAAAGATCGAAATGACAATGAGAAAATTCAGAGGGCATCGAAGATGCACTCATTAGTAGTATCCGAGCATCATGGCGGGCATGATGGCCGGTATGATGATCCAAAAAAAGAAGAGAAGAAAAAGTAAGTCGAGTAACGACGTGATGAGAAACAGATTTCCCAATAGGTCAGTACGACAAGGCAAACAAGAGGGCCTCAAAGACGCACTCATAGAGTAGTCCGTGAGCATTGAAGCAGACAACATGGCTGGTTTGATGCTCCAAAAAGAGAAGAAAACTGAGTCATGGTCTTGATCGAACGAAGTGTAGAGACACATAGATCTCCCAGCATGGCTGCAAGGAGTCTAGCAGGGCTGACCTCGTGGAGGCCTTGTAGGCGTGCCGACCTTGGAGAGGCCTTAAATCAACAATGTCCAGTATCCGAGAATACCCAGCAAGGTCTTGAAAGGTGTGTCGAATGAAGAAATCGTCTATGGGTCATAGCTGAAGTAGCAATGTTGGTAGTCGGTCGATGATGAAGCTAGTGAAACAATATCGATCTTGATCATACGGAGTGTAGAGACACCCAGATATCCTGCATGGCTGCAAGGAGTCTGGCAGAGCCACTCGAGGCATGCCGACGTAAGGAAGGTCTCAAAACATAAGCGCCCAAGCACCCGGAAGTACTTGGCAGGGCCAATAGGAGCACACCCCACAAGCAGGCCTTCATTCCCACGCAAAATCCTAGGTGTCCAGAGCAGGCTGGCAGGGTTACTTGAGCACACTGACCTCAGAAGGTCACGCACCCGGGGCGTCCAACTAGGTTGGCAGGGCCGTAGTCAAACCAACATATTGCAAGACCTAGGTATTAAGGCATGCTGACCTCGAGGAGGTCGTTTTGGTGTCCAAACGACCAACATGGCTGCTGGACACCCGGTGGAGCCGTGATACTAAGGTATTGTCGACCTTAGCAACAATAGGCACACCGACCACGGGGGCCCAATGAAAGTTGTAAATCTCCGTGATGCCTCTGATCTCTAGGCATCCAGAAGGATTTGGTAGAGCAGCGAGGCACGGCTACCTCGGAAGGTCTTCAATCGAACCTACGACCATTCTGCTTAGGAAACAGAAATATAGGCTAATTGGAATAGGTCCGTTTACCTACAGAGCCATAGCGGGTGCACCAGGACGCAGAGCCTAGCGAGTGCAAATAGCATTCATCAGGTCATAGAAGAAGGTCGTGGACTTGTCGTCGAAGGGGGGTTCAGTTAGGCGCAGAGCCCTCTTACGTGGGGTCAGTTTTTGTCTTGTAGCGTAGACTGCAGGATCACGGGTCAACAATGGTCGGAGATGCTCTTGCCACCCAGAAAACGACAAGCTGCCCACTGATCGAGGGGATTATTGTAGCCATGTGACCTCTGCGGCAGGGCCCAGGCATCATTGATGCACAAACCACAAAGACGTCGTGAGTCAGAAAGAGTAATGTCGTCGCCTTTAATGATGCACAGGCTACAAACCATATTGCCACGTGGTGACAGTGTCATCACTTCACCAGCTGCCCGAGGTGCAGCATCGGCTATAAATAGCACCGTGAGGCTGGAGGAGGCTAGCACCGAGCATTGTTGAGATATGAAGCCGCAGGGTAGTTGTGAGGGCATGCCATGGGTATGCGACCGTCGACCGGATTGTAGAGCTATGTTCTTGTAGATACTTGAAGCTAGGAGAATTCTCGCGAAGTGTAAGCAACATCTCCATCCTCTGAGCCCAGCCTCTGCGTGGTACCAGGCAGAGTTCGGAGGTGCTGTTGGTTGAGCTGGAGCTATTTTGGGACGTCTCTGGTGAGCACCGGGAGGTCATCGGGGCTTGGTGTTCAACATCGAAGAGCAAGCCCGTGTATCCATTCCAATAGTTGGAGCCGAGCATGCCTTAGATTACGTGTTGTCCCGAAGTAGGTCCCCGCAAGGCCGCCATCAAGGTTTTGATGCTTGGAGAAGTCTCGCGACATGCCATGCTGTGGCAGAGTAGGTCATGGTGACCGCTCTGAGTAGCTCAGGCCTTGTAGTATGTTTATACCGTGTACCGGGTTCTGGATCTAGTGAGGTCGCAGGCGACTTGTGTACCTTCGGATTCTGGATCCAATAAGGTCGTGGGTAGTAGGTACCCTAGGGGTAATCCATATAATATTGGCTCTCTTCTATCATGTACTTGGTCGATTTGGCAAAATGATTCGCCAAAGAACTAATTTCCTATGATGTGAGGGCTTACAAATTGTGCTTGCCATCAGGGTGACCTGATGCTATCTTCTCGTTTGGCTGACGACCTAAACTCAGATTTAGGTCATAGTGCTTGGTTTGTTAGCGAAAAATCCGCCTCAATCTTTTCGCGAACTTCTCGGGATAGAACGGTTGGGGCGTGTTGTACGGAGCAAGGAGCCGCAACGAATAGATTCGGTGCCCCCCTATAAATAGAGTGAGCCTAACCGGGGCGACCCAATTCCCTTCGTCTTCTTCCTCTCGCTCCCATCGCTTTCTTCCTCTTCTTGCTCCACAACAATCTTGCGACCGCCTTGCTCCCGCGCCCATGCGCCCAACATCCTTCGCCGGCTATGCCCGTGCTAGTGCCGCCGCTTCGCGCCGTGCGCCTCCAGCATATGCGCGTGAAGTTTTTGTGCCACATTAGATTCAACGCAAACCCTAACCCTGAGATGGCGGCGGAAACAACTTGCATCCCGGCCCCCTGGCGGCGTGGGTCCGATCGACGATGACCGAAGCGAAGATCCAGGCGTTGGTAGACCGGGGTTGCTGCGGCTGAAGACGGAGGTGGAGTGGAGGGCAACCATCGGGGAAGATTTCCTTAGCGAGGACGTCAAGGAGCAGGTCGTCTTGGGTTCCTTCTTCGAGCGCGACTTCAACCTCCCGCGCAGGAGACTTCTTCCGCGTCCTGCTGTACTACTACAGGCTGGAGTTGGTACACCTCGTTCCTAACTCCATCACTATAGTGTCAACTTTCATTCATTTTTTTGTGAGGCGTACCAGGGGATACCGACTCACTTCGCATTGTGGAGGCATCTTTTCTACGTCAAAAGCATTGGCAAAAGGTCGGGGCCAGTGGGGGCTGTGATGTTCAATTCGAGGTCAGGCCTCAAGGCAGAATGGTTAGACACCGACCTTCCGGACAACACCGCCAGTTAGAGATTGGAGTGGTTCTATATTGCTGACCAAATTCCAGGTCTTCCGCGGCGAACTGGCCATAAGCCAGTGAAAATTAGCGAGTGGGATCTAGGACTTGAGGACCTAAAGGGGGTCCTGGAGCTAGTCAGCGACATGAAGAACTAAGGAGTGATAGGAGCGGCGGTGGCGAGGTCGTTCTGCCGGCGGATGATCCAGCTGATCAAAGATCGGGTCCACCCGACGTATGAGTATTGTGGGCAATCAGATCCCACACGCGAGGTGAACCGCAAGGTCTCCAAGTAGGAGATGGTGGCTAGAGTTTCCCAGATATACTCTGGGAAGGTCAAGGTGAAGATGTGCCCGAGGGCACACTCGTTGAAGAGACCGTCTGATCCGGTAAGATCTTGAGATCTGTCTTTAGGTCGTTGTGCTTTGCTTTCTTGATTCACTTAAGTCGTATAACATTTATGTCATCTGTTTCGTAGATGCACGAGCTCCAGATGTGGAGCCCGACACCTCTCCCTGAGGGGGAGATACATTGGAGCAAGCTGAGGCCGGACAAGTACAAGCCTCCAGCAGGTCGTCTGCTGGAGAATTATGAGTCTGACTCGTCGGTGGAGGCCGATGAAGACACTGACACGGAGGCTGGGGTGGATCCAGTCGTCGACGCCTCAAAATCCCAGCGCAGGACCAGGTCGACGGTGGCGAAGAAGTCTGCTTTGGCTTTTGCCACTACAATCTCTGCGGTGAAGGCCGCATAACAGAAGAAAAAGAGGACGAGGAGGGCTGCATCCCCTCTGGTTTTCTCTACTCCAACGATTCCGACGCCTCGCTCGCAGGAGGTTGGGTCGGAGGATGAGGAGGAGGAGGAGAAGGAGAAGGAGAATGATGAGGCCGTTGAAGAGCTGCCGGTCCCTGAAGACTAGACAGGGGAGAGGCCAGAGAGTCCTGCTGCCAAGAGGCAGCGACAGCTGGTGCAGAAGGCGTCGGATGAAGCTCTCGTGGTTTAGAGGCGCAACGCAGTGCCGCGGCGGCGCGGACGAAGATACCTGCGCCTATTAAGCCTCGGGTGTTTTGGCCAAATACTCCGCTTCCGGCTGTGGCGAGCTATGGACTTAAAAGCTGATGCTATCTTTATGCTTTTCATCTGAACTCAATCTTGACGTGGTATTTTTCCGTGCAGGCCGGCGGCAAGACCACAAGGGGTGCCGGTTACCCCATCATCTCCCTCCTGCATAAGGTTGCCTGAGCCACATGTCGCGGGGGAGGCGCTGGTAGATGATGCTCGCACCACTACCCCGACGTGAGGGATGGCAGAGGGGTTGACGACTTCGCCATCCGTGACTGACACGAGGGCGGGTTCTTCCCTACACACCACTGATGGTGTTGAGACCTCAGTTGGGGAGGTCTGGGCAACGACCTCTTGAACAGTCGTAGACGTTGTCCCTATCAGGGCTATTTCTGATGGGGCTGAGGACGTGGCCGAGGACCAGCCTCAGATCGACCTGGCGCCGGAAGGTCCAAAAGCGTCCGGCGCACAGGTACCTCCATCTTCAACTACGAGCCTGAGGTTGCCACGTCGATCAATTAATTGGGATCACACCCCATGGCAGGATGATTGGGTCGAGGACAATGAGGACATGCGGGCTTTGCAGAACAACAACGTCACCATCAACCACGCACTCATTGTGAGTTTCCTGTGATGTATTTTCACTGCTTGATTATTTTGCTTTTAAAGCATCGCTGGTAACCTTGTGATTTTGTAATAGTCGCTAGCGGAGAGGGCCAAGGGCCCGGCCGACCAGCTGCGGCATGCCGAGGAGAAGGAACAACTTATTACCGACCTTGAGCGAGAGCTCAGGGAGGATCGTGAGGCAGCAGCCGCCGACAAGAAAAGGCTCGAGGACGAGCTTGCTGAGGAAAGGCGCAAGGCCGTGGACGCCACTGCACAGTTTAACATTGCGGCTACTAGTGAGTTTTAGTCTTTGTCCCTTTTTGAACAGAAGGTCATTAGCTGTCAGCTAACTGTTGTGTATGTAGATTTCCGTAACCGCGAAGAAGAGCTGAAGAATGCTCTGGCAACCTCCAGGAGCAAGATTCAGGGTCTGGAGGTCAAGGTCCGGGAGATCGAGGCTGGAGGCGTGGAACTCAAACGGGCGATGAAGGAGGCCACCGAGAGTGAGTACGCCATATCTCAGAAGCTGGCTTATGAGACCGCAGCTCGTCGGGGCCTAGTGGCGTAGTTGGAAGCGTCGTTGTAGATACGGTCCTTGAGTGCTTGGAGCAGCATGCCGTTGGCTCTTTCGACTTGGCTGTTACACCGTGGGTGGGCGACCGAGGAATAGTAAACGTCAATGAGGTTATCTTGGCAGAAGTCCCAAAAGACCCAGCCAGTGAAAGCTTTGCCTAGGTCGGTGATGATTCTGTTGGGCACACCGAAGCGGTATTTGATGTCTCCGATGAATTTAACTGCTTCTTCCGATGTTACTTTCGCAATAGATCGGACCTCAATCCACTTAGTGAATTTGTCTACAGCAACTAGGATATGCTTGTAGCCTCCTGGAGCAGTACGAAACGGTCCTACCGCGTTGAGACCCCACATAGCGAAGGCCAAGATGGAGGGATAGTGCGAAGAGCCTGTGCTAGCAGGTGCTGCTGTTTGGCAAAGAATTGGATTCCTTTGCACCTCTTGACGAGGTCTTTAGCATTAATTACGGCCGTAGGCCAATAGAATCCAGATCGGTATGCTTTACCGACCAAGTTCGTCGATGCTGCGTGGCAGCCACACTCACCACTGTGTATCTAAACTAAGAGTTGTAGACCCTCCGATCGTATGATGCACTTCATTAAGATGCCTGTGGACGCAGCTTTCCTGTATAGGTCGGAACTAATCACGACATAGTTAGCGCTTCGCCGCGTGATACATTCTCGTTCCACTTTGTCATCAGGGACAAGTTGGTCGAGTATGAAGTCGATGAAGGGCTTGCGCCAATCGTCCTCTTTTCAGTCATGAGCACGTCACGGGGGGGGTGCTATATTTTGGTCGTTTGAAGGTGACTCTGGATTATTAGAATCCAAGAGCTTGATTGAAGGCTTGCGTAGGTCTTGGATGAATACGACTACTGGGACCAGAGCTCGACGAGAGCCCAGTTTGGAAAGCACGTCGGCGGTGATGTTGTAGTTGTGTGGGATGTGCTAGAATTCGATCCCCTCGAAGTGGCCTTCGAGTTTAGGAATCTCAGCGCAGTAAGCATCCATCGTGTCTTTGACGCAATCCCACTCTTTGTTGACTTGGAATCGCCGAAAGCTAGTAGTCGCTTGATGCCAAGGGACACTGCTATACGGAGGCCGTGGATAAGGACTTCGTATTCTGCTTCGTTGTTAGAGGCCTTGTAATGAATCTATAGGACATACTTGAGCTGCTCTCCCGGGGGAGAGATGAGTAACACGCCTACGCCTGCTCCTTCGTGAGGACCATGTGTGGTTCGAGGACCGGTGGATGGTCACTTCCTTGTGTGATGAGTGATTGACAACGTTGTGTGGACTGATTCTTGGCTAAGTATTGCAGGTGCAGGTTGCGGCTTGACTGGTGTTGGTGCAGGTGAAGAACAAGCGCGAAAGGTCGTCACTGGTGTGGCCTCCAAGTGTGGAGAAGACAAGTAGGCTTCGTTCGAGGGATCCGGTGGCCAGCGGGGTCAAGTGCGGGCCGCATGGTGGCATGAACAACAAGATGAAGTCATGGACGGTTTCTTGGTTGAGCCTCAAAACCAAGGTCGAGCCGTGACTACGTGGGAGCCGAGTCATGAGTGGAGATTGGCGGAGGCAACACCGAGTTCGCGGGGTTTCCAGTGGTTCACCAGAAAACCACTGGGTTCCTTGGTTGATCCACAAAGCCAAGACCGGAGAACCGAAGACAGTGCTGCAGCAGCGCCAAACCGGTCTGACCGGTGGGTACCGGTCTGACCGATGAGGACCACCGTTCTAACCAGTGTGCGACGACGCAGTCTGGAATCTTCGAAGCAAAGGACACGCCTCGGGATCGCAAGCCTGAGGACCAGGAGCGTCCCGGTGGTCGATGGATGACCGCTCCTCAGTGATGAGTGATTGACAACGGGTGTTGGACAGACTCTTGGCCAGTGCGTAGGTGTAGGCTGCGGCCTAGTTCGTGTTGTTGCAGGTGAAGAACGGGCGCAAAAGGTCTTCAACCTTGAGGGGCCTCCGGGAGATGGAGAGACAAGTAGGCTCGGTTCGAGGGACCCGGTGGACAGCGGGACTAGTTGCGGGCCACATGGTGGCGAGGCGAGCAAGACGAAGTCATGGACGATCGAGCCGGTGCACGGTGGCGGTCGAGTCAAGAGGCTTGGCAGGAGGCCCGGCCGAGCACGCGGGGTTTGGTGGTTTGCCCACAAAACCATCGGAGGACGGTTTCTTGGTTTAGGCATCAAAACCAAGCCCGAAGGCCCAACACGACGAAGACGGGATCCGGGTGTGTCGGGAAGCTTCGAAGCGGAGGACACGTGGCGGGATCGCATGGCTTGTGTCGGGAGGACGCGGGGTGCGGCAAAGGCGTGGCCGATGGCAAGACCCACAAACATTACATAAATGCCCCTGTGTGGGTTGTATCGCCAGTAGTTGAGTTAGGGGTAGTCGAGTCATTTACCACACCGGCGGGACCCGATATATAAGCCATGAGTGTGGGTGGATGGCTCGCACTCTCCGCGATCTAGGGTTTCATTTTCCCCCTTCTCTTTCTCTTTTTCTCAGACTATTTTCTCCTCTATTTTTGTCTAGGCTAGCATGAGATCTTCATGAGTGATTTGTTGAGAGGGATGGATGTTAGGGCGGCATGCTAGACCTTGTGAATCATTCGTGGTATGTATAGAAGATTCAGCGTTGTGATTCCCGTGGTCTTTTTCGTGCATGTTTTTGGTGCCTTTGTTCTTGGTGTGATTCCGTGGATTTGAGTGGTTTTCTCCCCGGATTTCTTTGAGGGAAACATGGATGGATGTCTTGTGCATATTTGTGATTGATCTTGTGCCCTTAAACGCCGGAAAACCACTTCGATTCAAGGATTTTCGGTCGGAGCTCTAGTTTTTGGTGGTGCTCAAAGGATCTGCGATTCCCGGTGATTTATGGAGTTAGGGGGTGAGATTTTTGGGGTATAGCATCCTTGTTTGACGCAAACCTTGTCCTCAAACTCATGTCTCATCAGCTTCTACCCTTTGGGAAATCCGGTGATGAGTTGGTGGGGTTGACTTCGCGAGCTCGGGTTCTTTCAGTTCTGTTTGAACTGGCGGACTGTCCGCCTCCTCTCTGCGGACTGTCCGTGTCCAGCCAGTTCAGCCCAATTTGTCGTGGTGTTCTTCGTGTTCTTGCTTTGTTTCGGTTCAATCCAGTTTTATTTTAGGTTTTTGTTGCAGCAGGTTTGCGGACGGTCCGAGCTTCAGTAGCGGACGGTCCTGATCCGGTGCGGACTGTCCCAGTTTCATCCTTGGTGGTTCTGTTGGCTTTTACGGACTGTCCGCGGCTCCTGGCCGGACTGTCCGCGGCACCTGGCCGGACTGTTCACGGCACCTGGCCGGACTGTCCGCGTGGCCAGTGCGGATCGTCTGCCCCTCCTGGCCGGACAGTCCGCCAGTGCCTCGCAGCTTTGCTCCTTGGTTCGATTCCTCTCTCCTTTGTTTCGTGCTTCCACGTGTGCTTCAAGGAATCGTACCTAAGACTTGAGGTTGATCCATAACCTCGTTTTCTTGGCGATTGGTGTGTGATTCGATCCATCGCTCGTGTGTGACCGGGATTTGTCTAGGGTATAGGCCGGGTTCTTTGAGAAGAATTTTTACCGGCTCCTATTCACTCCCCCCTCTCTAGTCGCCATCCGATCCTTCAATTGGTAATAGAGCTTGGTGCCGGATTCATGGTGACTTTGACAAGTCTTGAATCCTAAGATGGCGTACGTTGAGCGGGGCGGTCCGCCGCACTTCAATGGGAAGGGTTACCACAAGTGGGCGGCCCGAATGATGATCTTTCTTCGTGGCAAGTTGTTGGATTTCATTGTGCTTGACAAGACCTATGCTATTCCGGCGGATATCCACACTCTTATGGTGACCGATGCCGGTGCTAAGGCCAAGTATGAGGCAAATGCAAAAGTCGTTGATCACTTGGTCCGGAGCTTGTGTGATCCTGAGTTTGAGCGTGTTCGCCATTTGAATCTTGCCTGGCAAATTTAGGAGAAGTTGTTGGTTGCTCACGGTGGGGATAACCATGTGAAGGCTCGCCTCTTTGTTTCTTACCGGATGCAATATGAGAACTTTACTCAACTTCCCGGTGAGGACATTGATGCGATGTTTCAGAGGTTCCCATCGTGAACAACATGAAGGCCAATGTTTAGGATTTCCCTTACACTGGGCATGATCAAGCTCTGAATCTTTTGCATGTCTTGGACCAAAATGTTTGGGGTGCTAAGGTTGAGGCCATCAAGGAGTCCGGGCAATACTTGACCATTGAGTTGGATGATCTCTTTTCCAAGCTCAAGTCGTCTGAGGTTGACAGGAAGTTGCAATCTAGGCATGAGGGCTCGACTGATCATAGTCTTGCTCTTGTGGGTGGATCAAAGGGCAAAGCCAACACTAACCCTTCCTGTCGACAGTTTTCCTTGTCTTCTCTCATGTCTATTCCAGATGATGAATTCGATGTGCTGAGCGAGGAGGAACTGGCCTTGCTCTCAAGGAGGTTTGATCGACTACATAAGAACCGGAGGAATGCAAGGCGGAGATCGGGGACATGCTACAAGTGTGGCAAGCGTGGACACTTCATCGCCGAATGCCCGGAAGCGGAGGAGAACAAGTACAAGATGAGTGAGTAGAAGGCGCACCCGAGGTGTGAAGATAAGTACTCCTCCAAGGGAACGCACTACAGCAAGTCCAAGAGCAAGGACAAGGACAAGTGGCGATCGAGCAAGGGAGGCCACAAGAAGGACAAGGCAAGAGCCATGGTGGTCGGTGCAAGCGACGTCGACTCAAGCTCAAGCGACGCGCATTCAAGCTCAAGTAGTGAGGATGAAGACGCCGGGAGGCGCAAGGGCAAGAAGAATGTAAGCCGGAACCTCAGTGGTTGGGCTGTGTGGCACATGGAGGCTTTTGTGGCATGGCCTATAGCTCCAGCAGCAAGAAGGGCGAGAAGGAAGACACCGACTCCGACTCAGAGGATGAGGTAAACCGTGACCCCGACTCTTTGCTTGTTGAGATCACTAGGTTGAATGGCTTGATTGACAACTGTGATAGTGTATTGAGGGATGCCAAGAAGATGAGGAGAGATCTTAGGGCTCAACTTGAGAATGGTAGTGAGAAGGTAGGAGAGTTAGAGTCTAAATTGATTGAATTGAAACTTGAGAATGACTCTTTGAAACTTACTCCGACCATTTCCGATGATATTGAATATCCTGAATGTGATGCATGGTTGAATGAGATCAAATTGCTTAATGAGAAAAATGCTTCCACTTTGGCTAAACTTGATGCTCTTAGGACTGAGTATGATGAGCTTAAGGCTAGACCCACTTTCCATGGTGCTTGTAAATCATGTCCTACTATGCATGCTAAGCTTGTTGATGCTCGTTCTACCATTAGCACTTTGGAAGCTTCTTTAAAATCTCCTGTTGTCAATGCATGCACTAGTTGTGATGAAGTTACTTTGCGCAATCTTGAACTTACTTCCCATTTGGATGTCATCTATGAGGAAAATGATTATTTGAGGAAGGTGTTGGGTTTGCTATCTGGGCAGGAACCTCAATTGAAAATCATGATTGAGGAGTTCAAGAGAGCGGATGGTAGCGGTTTGGGTTTTGAGAAGTTAGGTGAGAAAGTGGGAGAAAACAGTGGGGAGAGTGTGTATGAGAAGTGTGTTGAGTCCACCCCCGAGTTTGAGGTGATTGGAGACATCCAAGTGCCACTTCCAAAAGCACCCAAGAACTCTTTCACACCAAAGCCCAACCACCTTTGCAACAAGCTTGACACAACCCAAGATCCACCAAAGTTCCCACCTAAAGCAGATGACTTCCAGAAACCGGTGAAGTTTGTGAGTGAGAAGGGTGTGAAGCCTAGAGAGAAGCCAGAGTCAAAACCAAAACCCACCCCCTTCAAGTGTGAGTATTGTGGCAAGGAGAGGCATCTAGCAGAGTTTTGCTACAAGTGGAAGAGGCATGAGAGGTTTGCTAGGGAGCAAGCAAACCAGGACAGGTATCGCCAGTCTCATGGTATTCCTGAGCCTAGAGTGCCACTTCCACGGGGTGTGGGAAGTGTGAAAAATGTTGGTAGAGTTGGAGCTTAGGGTGGTAGGTTCCCACAGAGAGGTGGTGGTGAGAGGATTGATGGGAGAGATGATGTTGTGCGTGCTGGTGAGAGGTTTGGTCGGGCTCGTGGTGGTTTTGCTGGACGTCCCCCTACTCGTCCTCAATACGGGTCTAGGGGAGATGATCACAGCTTTTGGTTCCAAAGGAACTACGGACCACGTTTTTCCCCTTGTGGTGCTCGTACTCCTTCCATGGGACATGGGAAATTTGGTGGAAAGGGAATGATGTTTGCTAACCACTCTTTTGAGCAGATGGCTCGACACTGGTTCAACTTTCTTTGTGCTAACCCCAGTGTCGAGTCGTTTGCTCATTCTCTTTCGTGTTTCTGACAACAGGCATGAGGCTTGGAGAACATTTGGTTGATCGACTCCGGATGTTCCCGACACATGACCGGAGACAAGAAGTGGTTCTCCAGCCTCATCCTAGTGAAGGAAAAGATGTATATCACATTTGGGGACAACGGACGAGGAAGGGTGATTTCTGAGGGTGTGGTGCATGTGAGTGACAAGGTAACGTTGAAGAGGGTTGCTCTTGTGAAGTCTTTGGGCTTCAATTTGCTTTCGGTTTCTAAGTTGCTTGATGAGGGCTTCGAGGTGCGTTTCAAGACTGGTGAGTCTCGTTTGCTGGATTCTCGAGGTGATCTTGTATGTATGATCATCCCCGAGGGTCAGATTTTTAGGGCTGACTTCTCTCATTCTTTGAGTCCTGCTCGTTGTTTGATGGCCGGTCCTTCTTGTGATTTGTGGAAATGGCATAGGTGGTTGGGTCACTTGAGCTTTGATTTGGTTTCCCGCTTGAGTGGTCTTGACCTTGTCCGAGGATTGCCAAGGTTGAAGTTTGAGAAGGATTTGGTCTGTGCTCCGTGTAGGCATGGCAAGATGGTAGCCACTCCCCATCCACCCCTGACCGATGTCATGACCGAGCGTCCGACGAGCCTGACATATGGACCTTGTTGGGCCAGCTCGAGTTCGCTCGGTGGGTGGGAAGTGGTATGTCCTTGTTGTGGTGGACAATTACTCTCGCTATGCCTGGGTGTTTTTCTTGGAGGACAAAAGTGAGACATTTGGTTTTGTTCTAGATCTGATCTTGAGGTTGAGGAACGAGAGGCATGGGAATGCCATTCGAGCTATCCGCAGTGATAATGGCTCAGAGTTCAAGAGCTCTCGTTTTGATGCCTTCTGTCGTGATCTAGGTCCTGAACATCAGTATTCGACCCCTTTTGTACCCCCTCAAAATGGAGTCGTGGAAAGGAAAATCGGACTCTTTGTGAGATGGCTAGGACGATGCTCGATGAGCACAGGACTCCTAGGAGGTATTAGGCTGAGGCGGTCAATACGGCCTGTCATGTCTCCAACAGGATTTTATTGCGAGCTTTCAAGAGGAAGACCTGTTATGAGCTTATGCATGGTCGGGCACCCAATGTGAGTCATTTCCAAGTCTTTGGCTGCAAGTGCTTTATTCTTAAGAAGGGAAAACTCGACAAGTTTGAGGCTAGGTCTAGTGATGGGATTTTCTTTGGATATGCTAACCATTCTAGAGCCTATAGAGTGCTTAATCTTGAGACTAACAAAATCATGGAGACTTGCGAGGTAACCTTCGACGAGACAATGCCATGTACCTCTCTTGGCTTTGAATGTGCAGGTGATGAGGAGATGGCTGAGGATCTTTTTGAAGAGGAGAAGGATGAAGCTGGAGATGATGATGGAGAGAACCATGCGCCTGAAGCTGAGTGTGTACCCACTACTTCCCCTATGACCACTACAGAGGATGGACCGTCTACTTCATGGACAACGACGGTGCGACAACAGGATCAGGCGAGAGAAGTTGAAGTTGAGGGGGAGGTAGTCTCGAGGCGTGAGGCTCCTCAGCGGATTCAAGAAGTGCATCCCCTATCGAAGATCATTAGGGACATCGACGAACGTACCACGCGGTCAAGGTCCAGAAATTCCTCTCATTTCTCTCATGCTGCATTTGTTGCTTCCTTTGAGCCCAAGGACATTGGACACGCTTTATCTGATGCAAACTGGGTCAATTCTATGCATGAGGAGTTGGAAAGCTTTGAGAGGAACCAGGTGTGGGAGTTAGTTGAACCACCTCCAAATTGCCATCCTATAGGAACCAAATGGGATTGGAAGAACAAAGAGGGTGAGAATGGGATGGTTGTGAGGAACAAGTCCAGACTTGTTGCTCAGGGATATAGTCAGAAGGAGGGGAACGACTATGAGGAGACCTTTGCTCCTGTGGCCCATCTCGAGGCAATTCGGATCCTTCTAGCCTTTGCCGTGGCTAAAGGGTTCAAGTTGTATCTGGTGGATGTAAAGAGTGCTTTCCTGAATGGGGTCATAGAGGAGGAGGTGCATGTGAAGCAGCCACCGGGGTTCGGGAGTGATAAGTACCCACACAGGGTGTACAAGTTCAAAAGGGCTCTGTATGGGTTGAAATAGGCGCCCCGGGCTTGGTATGGTAGATTGAGAGATTTTCTGTTAAGCAGAGGGTTCGTGATGGGTACCGTGGATAAAACCTTGTTTCTCCTCAAGCATGGGAATGACTTGTTTGTTGTGCAGATATACGTGGATGATATTGTCTTTGGTGGCTCATCACATAACCTTGTTGCCATGTTTGCAGATGAGATGAGCAGGGAATTTGAGATGAGCATGATGGGCGAGCTGCAATCCTTTCTCGGGTTGCAGATCAAGCAAGTGAAGGACGGAACATTCGTGCATCAGACCAAGTACATGAAAGACATGCTGAGGAAGTTTCAGATGCAAGATGTGAAGCCTATGTCGACACCCATGGGGAGTACGACTACTTTGGACGCGGACGAGGACGGAGAACCAGTGGACCAACGAGAGTATCGGAGCATGATCGGCTCCCTCCTCTACCCGACGGCGACGAGGCCAGACATATAGTTCAGTGTGTGTCTGTCTGCTCGTTTTCAGGCCTCGCCGAGGACATCACATCGACAGGCCGTCAAGAGGATCTTCGGTACCTACGGACCGCCCTTGGTCTTGGCCTTTGGTATTCATCCTCCTCGACTCTTTCACTTCATGGTTTTTCCGATGCGATTTCGCCGGTTGCCGAGTCGAGAGGAAGTCTACTTCAGGTTCTTGCCAGTTTCTTGGGTCCTCGCTGGTTTCGTGGTCTTCCCGCAAGCAGTCTAGTGTAGCTCAGTCTACCACCGAGGCGGAGTATGTTGCAGCCGCGAGTTGTTGTTCCCAGCTGTTGTGGATCTCATACACCTTGAGAGACTTTGGTGAGGAGTACACCCAGATCCCACTTCTTTGTGATAGCACCAGTGCCATAAGCGTAGCGAAAACCCCAGTACCTCTTTCCAGAACCAAACACATAGAAGTGAGGTATCATTTTTTGAGAGACAATGTGGAGAAAGGGACCATTGTGTTGAGTCATGTCCCTACCCAAGATTAGTTTGCAGACATCTTTACAAAGCCTCTCGACCAAGCTACTTTTGTGAGTTTGCGGGGGGAACTTGGGGTTTCTTGCCCTTTCTAGTTGACTCTTGGGGGATTTATTTTTTGTACCATATGTATCATACCATGTTTCCTTTGATGTATATACATGCTTTGCTTGATGTATAAACCATGGTAGGATAGCCATCTTGTTATATCTCATGTTGCATTTGTATCATATTGCATTTTAGGATGATGAGCTTCTTTCATATGCCTTATCTGAGTTTCTTTGGCTACTTGTGAGATATTGGTTATGTGCATGGAGAAATGGCTATGTGAGGCTATGCTCTTGGAATATTTGTGATATATGTGTTGTGAGATAGCCTTTTTGAATCAAATGCTAATCTTGACTAAATTTGATTAAATGTGCTCCAAGTAGTGTATCCATGTCACTTTTTGGTCTAAATGTGCCTTTCATGCTTAGATTGTGCTTGGATGTCTCTTTCTTGCATTTGGGCCCAAGGCCGATATCATTATCAATGTTTAGCCTATGTTGCATTCATGGAGGAGCATAAGCTTCTTTTTGCCGCAAAGGCACTTCATGTACCATGAAATGAATCAATCTTGAAAAGAAGTGTGTATGCTTGAAAAATGCTCCATCCATCATGTCTATATACATAAAATGTCTTATCTTTCACACATGGGTGCAAAACATGTTGCATGATGTTCACCAGTGGAGAAGTCTCCCCGAAGTGGACACATGGCTCATGAGCTTTAACATGACATGCTTTGCTCTATGGGTGTTTGCAATGATCTTTTGTTAAAAATTTGATATTCTTGTATGATCTCTGGATGATATGCATGTTTTTGGCTAGAATATGACATGGATAGGCCTTTAAATTTGATAAAACTGCTCAAATCTGAAAATTTGCTTTGTCACATGCCTATATTTCCATATATTACTTGTGGCAATGCTTTGACTATGCTATGATCCATATGTGTGCTCTCTGTCTCACTTCTAGCCTTTGACACTAGATTTGGCCTGTTTGAGAAGCTCATGTAGATGTTTATATGCTTTGTCTTACTTTCTTGCATTTTCACATTGATTCATACATTGTCAACAAGGGGGAGAAGAGGTGAGCTTAATGAAAAATTTAGAAAAATGCATCTAAAATTTGGATCTTTGCATCCACATGTTCAGGGGGAGTTTTCTTGCTGTTTTCAGTGTGGAGTTTGTGCTTTGCTTAGCTTGTGACCTTTCTTTGCCTTTCTTTGGTTTTGGTCATGAGTTGAGCTTCCTTGTTTTTCTTTCTTCTTACTCTCTTTGAATTTCATTTCGCGTTGTGTGTTGTCAATGCACTCATCAAGGGGGGGATTGAGGACTAGGAGCGTCTCGGTGGTCGATGGATGAATGCTCCTCAGTGATGAGTGATTGACAACGGGTGCTGGACTGACTCTTGGCTCAGTGCGTAGGTGTAGGCTGCAGCGTACTTCGTGTTGTTGCAGGTGAAGAACGGGCGTGAAAGGTCAAGCCCACGTTGGACAAGCCCACGTAGACACTGGAGTGCCACTGGACCTAGGAACCAACAGACACACCCTTCCGACCCGAGAACGCAGTGGAACACCAAACCTCGAGTCCACTGACCAACACCGGTCAGACCGGTGAGCACCACCGGTCAGACTGGTCCCTGCTGGTGAAACTGGGCAACTTTCACTAAGTGGGTCCACACCGGTCAGACCGGTGAGACGCACCGGTCAGACCGGTCATAGCTTGAAAGCCCCCAAAGCACAAAACAGGCGAACCGACCTCCAAACTGACCCAAACTCCAAACAGCTGCAACACAGGCCAAAAGCGAACACACCCAGACGTTCACCCGAGCAAAAACCCACCAAGGGTTGCACCGATCAGACCGGTCAAGAGCACCGGTCAGACCGGTGTAGCCTGGGCAGCTCGGGATGAACAGCACCGGCGGGTCAACTCCCCCAAATCCAAACCTCGATCTCCCGAATCACTCCACGGACTTGAACAAGACTTTGGGGATATTAGAAACACCTCATGAGGAGTCCATAGACAAGTTTAATCCCACCAAAACTTTTCCAAAAAGGAGGAATCGAAGAAATCCCGCCAAGAACACCTCTAACCCTAGAACTCGGAAAACCCCAAAATCGAGCCCCTTTACTCACGGATTTGGGAGGGGAATCACAGCCCAAAGAACCACGAAGGGTTCCCACAAATATCCCCCATCAAATCCCCAAGAGAAAGATCCCAAAAACAACCCAAAGAAATCACCAAGAGAAGGCTCCGAAAATCACCACCAAGAACAACCGGAAAGAACTCATCCAAACCTTGAGGAACCACGCCGAATCATCTATACATGCAACAAAGGTTCTTACAAGGTCTAGCTTGCCACCCGATCATCCAACCCTCTCAACAAGATCTCACCATGAAGCTCTCAAGTTAGTCCTATGGAAATCCTAAGAAAAAAGGAAGGGAAAATAGGAAAGCAAATGAACTAGGGTTCCAAGGCTTGGCTGCCATCCTCTCACCTCTTGGGTTATACGGAGGCAACCGAAAGTCTAAAATACTCTTTCCTAATGACTAGGGATACAAGCCCCTCAAGAGTATTTTAGACTTTCGGTTTCCTCCATATAACCCATGAGGTGAGAGGATGGCAACAATCTCTTAGAACCCTAGTTCATTTGCGTTCCTATTTTCTCTTCCTATTTTCTTAAGATTTCCATAGGACTAGCTTGAGAGCTTCATGGTGAGATTTTGTGAGAGGGTTGGATGATCGGGCGGCAAGCTAGACCATTTGTGAACCTTCTTGGTTTGTATAGATGATTCGGCGTGGTTCCTCAAGGCTTTCTTGTGTTGTTCCCGGTTGTTCTTTGTAACATCCGATTTTACAAGAAGAACTGAATGCATCTCATATTTGCGCCAGGATCAATTTACACACACATGATAGACAAAAGAGTGTAATACCATTGCAGTAATAAAACGTACGAGAGTTAAACTGATACAATATTTGTTATTACACTCAGACGGGTGGACTCGAAGGTCTAAACACAAAACGATAACTAAAGATGAGTAGCTCCTTCTTCAGCTTCCACAGGCATGATGACTGGGGGATCTCCATGCCTTAGAACTCCTTGTAGTCGCTCCAGTACTCCTCCTCACCCCCGATGTTCTCCTCTGAACAGTGGTAAGCAAGGGGTGAGCACACTTATGGTTGGAGCTAAGCAAGTGGGGTGAACATGCGAGGCTAACAAGGATAGGTTATGGTTCACAATGGTAAGGATTTTATAAGTTGGTCAAGTTTTACTTAACAGCACCTAGTTACTAAGTGTAAGTTCATACCAACCCACTTAACTTTAAAGATATCTTAACCCAAATCATAAGACCCACGATTTACATCCATCTTTAAGTTTAATTATCATGTGAGGGTCCAAGCCGCTCTTGACCGTGAGCACGGCTAATCGATCAGTTTTACACTCTGCAGAGGTTGTACACTATACCCACTGTTCGTGTTCCCCATTTTGCCAGGGTTAGCTAGACCCTTTAACACTTCCAAGGTGAGTGGCTAGGGGTCCAATACGAAGCCTTTACTAAGGAAAGAAGAGAAACCAATAGCCCGCGATAGTTACAGCTCAGGGCGGACCATAACCCTCCCTAATGGTCAGCACCTTAGCAAAGGCTGCTACCCCAGAAGAAACGGGCTATACCCCTGCAACCCCTAGCCCCCTGTGCCCCTCTCGGAAAAAGGCTATTAGCTAACCCACTCTCCTAATTACTTGGCTAAGCCAGAGCCATGTGGACTATGGTTGTACTGTTGTCTTGGGTGGTTCTCAATGTTCCATTTAAACCTTAGGTGATCTTATCTTAACATTAACATATCCAACACAGAACTGAGTTGCATTATCATAGCCAACATAAAACCATCCCAAAAGATTAAGCAAGCTAAGAAATTATCTACCGAAGCATTTGATAAACATGGTTGATCAAGGTAACAGGATAAAACATCTACTCAGGTCCTTAAAAAGGTGTTTGCCCATCATATTAATGCATTGCAACAGAAATAGTAAATATTGTTTAAGCATGTAGTGTTATAGGTTCAAAAGAGAAAATGCAGAGGGGGAAAGCGTCGGTGTTTTAGACCGGCAACCTACTACGGGGAGTACCCGAAGTAGATGATTGTGACTCGCCGAGATCGGTAACTCGAAGGAAGAGACACGTGGCACACAATTTAGACAGGTTCGGGCCGCGAGGTGCGTAATACCCTACGTCCTGTATGCTGTGTAGCTCTGGATTGATAGGGCACGATTACAAGATGGTGCAATGGTGCGCCGTGAGTTGTATGAGAAGAGATTGGATGAGGGGATCGGTCCCTGCCTCGCCTTATATAGTCCGGGAGGCAGGGTTACAAGTCGGAGTAGGGAGAGAGTACTAGTCGAGTACGTCTAGGAGTCCTCTATACAGTGCGGAACATGTACAGCTCCCTAACCGAGTACTACTCCTGTGTAGTCCTTGTGCTCCACGCCTTCAGGTGCCGTGTAGCGCAGGCCGAGTAGTCCCATGGGCCCACCGAGTAGTCGGTCCTGGTACCCACCGAGGTAGTGGGCCTAGAGAGGTCCATACGACAGAAAGCCACTTTCCTTCCTCTACAAGTTGGGTATACTCTTCTTCAAAAGCAAGCTCTTCCTGACCACCTCTGATGGGGAGCTCAGACGAAACAGGCATGATATCTACGCAGCAAACATATACAACAAACAATAAATAAACACTAGAACAAGCAGAAGCAAAAGTTAAAAACTCGCTGTCTAAATGATTCTACTCGCTGAGACGATCATTTCGGTATATAGAACGCTAAAATCGGAGTTAAAACAAGAAAGGTACGTTTAAAACAAGTTCCAGGGACCTATCTGCAATAAAACTAAATTTTACAGAGCTTTTATAAACAAAACCAGGGGCTAAAACATAATTTCATATAAAGACAGGAGGGCTAAAGTGCCAAAACACAAGAAAAAGACTTCTAGTGATATTAACCAGGATAGACAGGGGCTAGCTTGTAAATTTCTGGACCTGGTTGCAAGATTCTTGTAAGGTGGAAAGACCGGCTTGCAATTCCACAAAAACTCAGAGGCTCTTTAAAGAAATCGCCACAGCCCAACCGTGGATCTTAGATCCAAAGGCCGTGGACGCGTGCACGCACGGTGAACCGCACCGTGAACCCGGTGCACGGGTCCACAGTGGACCGCACCGAAGGGGTACGCCCCGGATACATCACAGCTACCCGTGCTAGATCCTACGGTCCTGATCGTGCGCGAGCGAGATGCGGCGGCGGGCACGCCAGAAAAGCCAGTTGCGCGGCGGCGCACGGCGGCGGCTCGCCGGCGTAACCTCTGGACGGCGCTCCCGGCCACCAAAACGACCACGGGTTGGTGCAACGCGTAGCGAGGCTACTTGAGCACGCGACAGGGGGGTCAAGGGGGACGCCCGTGCCTCGACGATGGCCGGCGCCGGAAGCGGGCGGTGCTGCTGCTCCGGCGAGGTTGTGCGTGTGACGGTGAGCAATAGGAGAAAGAGAATTGGGCGGTGGAAAATGCTCACCACGTGCAAAGGAGTCGGGCGAGCTTGAATGCGAAGAAAACGTGTCAGTGATGAAGATCGATGACAGCGGCGGATCGGACAACGCTCCGGCGACCCTCGAACTGGCTCCAGGAAGGCTCGGGTCGTCAACCTACTGTAGGACAAGATCAGTGAGCCCCTGGCGAACTAAAAGAGAAAGAAAAAAGGGCGGAGGGGGTTCTCCTTCACCTGCGGCGGCAGACGAACAGAGGCGGCGGCAATGGTGAAAGGAATCCTCAAGTGCGTGTGCTTGCAATGTGAGATCAAAGGGGCAAGCAGGAGCTCAGGCTCGACCTTAAATTGCAACTGAGAGAAAGGGAAGGGAAGGGAGGCGGAAGAGACAAGCGGCTGCCGGCGCTTGCCATTGAAGGCCGCGGGGATCTCCGGCAGGAGTGGGGAAAAGGTGAAACGACCAGATTTGAATGCGAGCAAATGTCGCCTTAATTGGCCGGCTCGAGCGAGTAGGAAGGGGAAGGCAAGCGGCCGGGCGCGGCGGGGATGAAGGACCGATACGGCGAACCAGAGAGGGGGGGAGTGAATGGGAGCCGATAAAAATTCTTCTCGAAGGAGATGAAAACTCCAACAAGACGAACGCGGCTTCCAACACACGTCTCCGACTCACTACCAAGGTTGGTCAAGCCCACGTAGCCACTGGAGTGCCACTGGACCTAGGAACCAACACACCACCTTCCGACCCGAGAAACGCAGCGGAAAAACCAAGCCTCGAGTCTACGGAGACCCACACCGGCCGACCGGTGAGCACCACCGGCCGACCGGTCCCCGCCGGTGAACCGAGCAACTTCCACTAAGTGGCTCTACACCGGCCGACCGGTGAAACACACCGGTCGACCGATGGCGGTACCGAAAGCCCCCAAGGCACCAAACAGAGCCAACCGACCACCAAACGGACCCAAACTTGAAACAAGACAGCAACACGGGACAACAAGGAACACACCAAGACGTTCACCCGAGCAAAAACCCACAAGGGCTTGCACCGGTCGGACCGGTCAAGAGCACCGGTCGACCGGTGTAGCTCGGGCAGCACTCGGGATGAACAAAGCACCCGCAGTCAACTCCCCCAAATCCAAATCTCGATCTCCCGAATCGCTCCACGGACTTGAACAAGACTTTGGGGATATCATGAACACCTCATGAGGAGTTCATAGCCAAGTTTAATCCCACCAAAACTCGTCCAAAAAGGAGGAATCGAAGAAATCCCGCCGGAAGCACTTCCAACCCAAGAACTCAAGAAACCCCAAAATCGAGCACTTTTCCTCACGGATTTGGGAGGGGAATCACAGCCCAAAGAACCACGAAGGGTTCCCACAAATTTCCCCCATCAAATCCCCAAGAGAAAAGCCCCGAAAACACCCCAAAGAAATCACCGAGAGAGGGCTCCGAAAATCACCACCAAGAACAACCGGGGAAAACACATCCAAACCTTGAGGAACCACGCCGAATCATCTATACATGAAACAAAGGTTCGTACAAGGTCTAGCAAGCCGCCCGATCATCCATCCCTCTCTACAAGATCTCTCCGTGAAGCTCTCTTGCTAGTCCTAAGGAAAACCTAGAGAAAATAGGTGGAAAATAGGAAAACTAATGAGCTAGGGTTCCAAGAGTTGGCCGCCAACCTCTCACCTCTTGGGTTATATAGGCGGCAACCGAATGTCTAAAATGCCCCTCTCTACTAACTAGGGATACAAGCCCCTCAAGGGCGGATTTGGAATTCTTGATGTCTTCACCATCGGACGGATGCCCGCAACCGCACCCCGCGTAGCCTCGACGCAAGCTATGCGATCCCGACGCGTGTCCTCCGCTTCGAAGATTCCGGACCGCGTCGCCGCACACCGGCCGACCGGTGCTCCTCACCGGCCGACCGGTCCCCACCGGTCGACCGGCCGACCCACCGCCGGGGACCGGTCCGGTGCCGCCGCACCTCCGTCTTCGGTTCTCCGGTCTTGGCTTTGTGGATCAACCAAGGAACCCAGGTGGTTTTCTCGGTGAACCACCGGAAACCCCGCGAACTCGGTGTAGCCTCCGCCAATCTCCACTCATGACTTGGCTCCCACGTAGTCCCGGCTCGACCTTGGTTTTGAGGCTCAACCAAGAAACCGTCCACGACTTCATCTTGCCGTTCATGCCACCATGCGGCCCGCACTTGACCCCCGCCGGCCACCGGGTCCCTCGAACAAAGCCTACTTGTCTTCTCCACACCCGGAGGCCTCACCGGCGACGACCTTTCGCGCTTGTTCTTCACCCGCACCAACACGAGTCAAGCCGCAACCCGCACCCGCAATACTTAGCCGAGAATCGCTCCACACAACGTTGTCAATCACTCATCACACAAGGAAGCGACCATCCACCGGTCCTCGAACCACACATGGTCCTCAATCTCCCCCTTGATGAGTGCATTGACAACACCCACACGAAAGTAACAAGAGAGAAAAGAAAAAGAAAAGAAACGAACAAAAAGAAACTCCAACAAGCGATCGAAAGCCAAACAAAGGCAAAGAGCAAGATCACTTGAAGAAGACGAGTCTCGGACCCCTTAGGCAAGGGCAACGGCTCGACACATCCGAGACAAAGCAAAGCTCAAGCAAAGAGCACAAACCACCGAAACAAAACTCGAAAACACACAAAGAGCTCCCCCCCGCACACATGCAAGCTCCCCCGAACCAATGCAACTCCCCCCGGACGAATGCATGCAAAACACATGAAAACAGGGGCAGCTGCAAAGCAATTTCAGCTCACACCGGTCGACCGGTCATCACCACCGGCCGACCGGTGCCCAACATATGTACGGGACCAGCACTCACACCGGTCGGACCGGTGCTCTTCACCGGTCGGACCGGTGTAAAACGAGAGCCCGTAAAATGGCTCGAAACCACCTGAAAACCTTCTAAATGTATCCACTAAGCCATTTCAAGCTCAAACTTCTCCCCCTTGTTGGCAATGCATGAATCAAGCCAAAAATGCAAAACTTTCAACCTAGAGCTTCTCAAATATACAAAATTCAACAAAGAATGCTACACATGTCCAAATGAGCAAGTTAGATACTCTACGGCTTCGTATCGATCTCAACTACATGATCACCAAGTTTCACAACCATTGGACGAAGCTAAGATGGATTTTGGCAATTTTGCGAAAAACTTGCCTCTCATGAGCAAAGTCCTAAACATGATCAAAGCATATCAAAATGGCAAAGCCACACAAACTTCATGCTAGGACAGCCATTCTAATCATAAGACCATCACAAACACCCACAAGCACCTCATGTCATGTCAAAGCCACCGAGCCATGTGCCTACTTCTATGTATGAGACTTCTCATTGGTAGGCATCATGCAACGGTTTAGCACCCAAAGCAATTTAAATTCAGCACATATGACATGGGAGCACATTTCCAAGCATTTTTCATTTCATTTTCAGATTTGTAAATGGTACATGAAATGTCTTTGCGACAAAAAGGAACTTATGCTCCTCCACAAGATAAATCTAGAGGGCTAAACATTCATGATGGCAAATGAGCCTTTGGCTCCATATGATCAATAAACTAGCTATCCAACCACAAATTAAGCCTAGCAAGGCCACAAAAACATGTCAAGAGCATGTAAAGGCATTTACACATGAGAGAGCATACATGTGACATTTTTCAAAAGCATAGCTATCAACCATGGATTATTCATCAAGATCATCAAGAGCTAAGCCAAACTAACCGAAGCATACCAAACAAGCTCACAAAGACATATATCTCATTCCATGGTGAACAATGTATATGAGAGAAGCTTTTCCTAAACAATGCATATGATACAAAATGCATGCAATCTGAGATACAAGGATGCCTATACATCATGTTACATATGCCATGCCAAAAGCAAGAAATGCACAAAGAAAAGCTATACATATGCTACAAACCGGCTCCTCGAGGGGAGGCAAAACGGGCTCGACACCACCGGCAAATGAAAGCTCCCACACACCCAACTCAGGAAATCAAACACACACCAAGTTCCCCCCGCAAACGAGTGAAAGTTGCTTGATCTAGGGGTTTGGTGAAAATATCGGCTAGTTGGTCATGTGTGGGTACATGGATCAACGCTATCTTTCCTTTCTCAACGTTGTCTCTCAGAAAATGATACCTCACTTCTATGTGCTTGGTTTTAGAATGGAGCACTGGGTTCTTTGCAACGCTTATGGCACTGGTGCTATCACACCGAAGTGGGACATGGGTATACTCCTCACCAAAGTCACTCATGGTGTAGGTGATCCAAAGGAGCCGAGAGCAACAACTAGCGGCGGCAACATACTCGGCCTCGGCCGTGGATTGAGCTACACTCGACCGCTTGCGGGAAGACCAAGACACCAAAGAAGAACCCAAAAACTCGACAAGTCCCGTAAGTGGACTTCCTATCCAACCGACACCCGGCAAAATCCGCGTCTGAAAAACCATGAAGCGCCAAAGAGGAGGACGCGGAGTACCAAAGACCGAAGTCGGGAGTGTGACGCAAGTACCTGAAAATTCTCTTCACCGCTTGCCGATGCGAAGTCCTCGGAGACGCTTGAAAACGAGCGCACAGACACACTGAGAACTGTATGTCCGGCCTCGTCGCCGTCAAGTAGAGGAGTGACCCGATCATACTCCGGTACTCCTTCTGGTCCACGTGTTCACCTTCCTCGTCCGCATCAAGAGCTGTAGTCGTACTCATCGGCGTCGTCATAGCCTTGGAGTCCTCCATCTTGAACTTCCTCACAATGTCCTTGGTATACTTAGCCTGGTGCACAAATGTTCCTTCCTTTGATTGCTTGATTTGTAGCCCGAGGAAGAACTCGCAACTCACCCATCATGCTCATCTCGAACTCCCCGCTCATATCATCTCGCAAACCTCGCAACAAGAGAGTTAGACGAGCCACCAAAGACAATATCATCCACGTACACCCGCACAATCGGGATATCTCTCGCCCCGCCTCTCGCAAAAACAAGGTCCGATCGACCTTCCCCATCTCAAAACCTCTCTCAAACAAGAACCCCCTCAACCCGCCATACCAAGCTCTAGGCGCCCGCTTCAACCCATACGGCCGCCTTCCTCAACTTGTACACCCGGTGGGGGTACTTCTCACTCTCAAACCCCGAGGTCGTCTCACATACACTTCTTCCTCCAAGACACCATTCGGAAAGCACTCTTCACATCCATTTGGTGCAACTTGAACCCTTTAGCCACAGTAAAAGGCTAGAAGGATCCTAATCGCCTCCAAACGGGCTACGGGAGCAAAGGTCTCCTCGTAGTCGATCCCCTCCTTCTGACTGAACCCCTGAGCAACAAGTCTCGACTTGTTCCTCACAACCTCACCCTTCTCTCCCTCTTTGTTTTTCCACACCCACTTTGTACCAATCGGCTTACACCCTGGGGGAGGGTCAACCAACTCCCACACCTGATTCCTCTCAAAGTTCTCCAACTCCTCATGCATCGAGTTAACCCAATTGTGATCGATAGTGCGTGTCCAATGTCTTTGGGCTCAAAAGAAGCAACAAACGCAGCATGAGCGAAATGGGAATTGTTTCGAACCCTCGACCGTGTAGTGCGTTCATTCATGTCGCCGATGATCCTCGAAGCTGGGTGATCCACTTGAACTCGCCGGGGAGGTTCTCGCCTCGAAGCTACCTCCCCCTCAACATCAGCTTCTCCTCGTTCTTGATTTGTCGTCGTAGGTGTAGCAGAGGGTCCATCCATCACCGTAGTCGAAGTAGTGGGCACATGTTCAGCCGGGGGCTCCGCACCACCATCCTCATCATCACCATGTTCATGCTCCTCCTCCTGAAAGATCTCCTTGCCAAGCTCATCATCACTCGCACACTCAAAGACAAGCCGACTACGTGGCTCGTCTCGTCGAAGGTTACCTCGCAAGTCTCCACGATTTGATTAGTTTCAAGATTGAGCACACGATATGCTCTAGAATGAGATGCATAACCAAAGAAAATGCCATCGACAGACCTAGCCTCAAACTTATCCAATTTCCTGCCTTTCTTCAGAATGAAACACTTGCAACCAAAGACATGGAAGTGACTCACCTTGGGTGTGCGACCATGCATCAACTCATAGCATGTCTTCTTCTTGTGCACTCGAGGTATATCCCGTTCGACACATAGCACGCGGTGTTCACCGCCTCACCGGCCCCAATACCTCCTCGGAGTCCTATGCTCATCAAGCATCGTCCGAGCCATCTCGCACAAGGTCCCGTTCTTCCTTTCCACAACACCATTCGGGGAGGCGTATACGGACTCGAAAACTGGTGCTCAAGACCCAAGTCATGGCAAAAGGCTTCAAAACGAGAGTTCCTGAATTCCGAGCCATTATCACTACGGATAGCTCGTATGGCATCTCCGTGCCTCTCGTTCCTCAACCTCAAGACTAGATCTCGAACAAAACCGAACGTCTCCCCCTTATCCTCGAGAAAGAACACCCACGCATACCGAGAATAGTCGTCCACCACAACAAGGACATACCACTTCCCACCCGCCGGATCGCACACGAGCCGGGCCAACAAGGTCCATATGGAGCAGCTCGCATGGACGCTCGCTCATCACATCGGTGAGAGGCGGGTGAGAAGAGGCCACCATCTTAGCATGCCTACACGGAGCACAAACCAACTCTTTCTCAAGCCTCAACCGTGGCAATCCTCGGACCAAATTGAGTTTACTCAAGCGAGACAAAAGGTCAAAGCTCAAGTGACCCAACTTCCTATGCCACTTCCACAACTCACTCGAAGAACCACCAAGAAACAACGCTCCACACCCGAAGACCGAGAAAAATCAGCACGAAACACCCGACCCTCGGGAACGACCATACGTACAAGGTCCCCTCGAGAGTCCACAATCCGAGAACCACCGGACCGAAACAACACCTCAAAGCCCTCATCCAACAACCGGGACACGTAAAGCAAATTGTACCCCGCCGATTGAACAAGAGCAACACGCCTCGAGTGATCTTGTCACTCACTTTTATCTCACCTTCGACAAAGGCACACGCCCACGCCCATTGTCCCCAAAGGTGATGTACCTCTTCGTCACCACGGACGAGACTTGAGAACCACCCCCTGTCTCCGGTCATATGCCTCGAGCAACCGGAGTCAATCGCCCAAATGTTCTTCAAGTCTCCCACCCGCACATCAAAAATAGGCATGTGAGCGAACAAACGACTCAAAGACCGGGGTTAGAACCAAAGGAGGAAAACCAAAGGCCGAGCCATTTGCTCGAAAGTGGGGTTAGCACCAACCAAAGCATCTCTCCTACCAAAGCTACCTCCACGAACACCACCACGGTAACCACCCCGAGGGAACCACCCCTCTCTCGCCCGGAGGAGGACCAAAACCACGCAAGAAAAGCCCGTGGCACGTCCTTCCTCTCCAACTCACCGCCACGACTCCTCCAATCCCCGTATTGAGCACGAGGTGGAGAACGCCTAGCAACCGACCACCCGCACCCTTTCCGGCCCAACCACCGGAACCACGACCACCGAAACAACCCTCGCACCTCGCACGAGCTCGAAACCCGAACATCCGTCTGTCTGTGCCCGCACCGGCTCGACGGGTGCCCCACACCCGTCCGACCGGTGTGGTCCGGGCAGCAGCACCACCGCAGCCCCTCTTCTCTCCCCAAGCCCGAACCGTCCGCACAATCGCCTTGCCCCCGGGCATCCGCATACGAGGCTCAAGTACACCATCGGAAGGGTGGTACTTGTCCTTGTTAGCCCACTCCTTCTCCATTCTCTCCTCTCGCTTCCTCTTGAAGCAAAACTCCTCCTTATGGCCATCTCTCCCACAATAGCCACAATGGAACCTCACAAGCTTAGGCTTTGGCTTGGGATGTGGTCGCTCACTTGGTTTCTCTCCACTCAAACCCTCCACCGGTTTCTCACCACTAGCCTTCTCACTCTCCTTCCCAAAGAACACCTTCCCCGAAGTGCTCACAAACTTGATAGGCTTTTGTAGGTCATTTGTGGGTGTAGGAAACACGGGTGGAGCCGGGGTTGTGTCTAGTCGGTTCCTTAGATGGTTAGGTTTTGGTGGGAAATCATTCTTGTGGTGGGTTTTTGGTGGCTCCGGATATTCTCTCCACTTCCCTCACCAACCTTGTTTGCCCCAAGCCCCTCACCATCTTGCCTCTTAAAGGCCTCAATCATCATCCTCAACTGAGGCTCGTGGACCGGACAACCAACCCATCAACTTCCTCAAATCATCATTCTCATCCTGCAAACGGTCAACATAATGTGCAAGCTCCAAATTTTTCAATGCATGCATTTCACAGGTAGAGCAAGATGTAGGCATGGGTTCCTTCAATTTAGCCTCGAGCGAACTAGTGTAAGCATGCATCTCATCGATCTTAGCATGCAAAACAGGGCAAGAAGTGCAAGCACCTAGCAAAGCAGTCTAGACTTAAGCTCGCCCACTTCAACCCTAAGCACATCTAGTTCCTCACACTTTGAGGCATGCTTCTCCTTGAACAAAGCAAGATCAGCAAGGAAAATAGAGCAATCAAGACAATCATTCTCATCGAAACAACAGGCTAGCCTTAAGCGAATCAATCTCAAGCTTGCTATCAAGCACCCGTGTCTCTAGCTCACCCACTCTAGTCCTAGCATCCTCGAGTGAAGCCCTAAGCTCTTTCCTCATTTTCTTGGCCTCTCTAAGCATGTCATCACGGTTATCAAGCAAAGAGCCAAGTCTCTCATTCTCCCGGCGCAAGAAGGGAAGCTCATCACGCACCTCGTCGTCGGACTCGCAGTCCGAGTCGCTCCGTGTGCTCTTCTTGCCGCCGGAGCTCAACGCCATGGTGCGAAGCCGTCTCTCGCGGCGGCCCCCCCCGCTCGGGTTCTTGGACGACCTCTTGTTCTTGCGGCGATCTCCCTCGTCGTCGCCGGCCGCTCGAGCTCGAGGTGGAGTACGCGGAACCGGAGTCGACGTCGCTCGCTCCAACCATCGCTCGGGCCTTGCCTCGCCCTCCTTCTTCCTCGATCGTCGCTCGTTCTTGTACTTGTTCTTGTGCTTGCTCTTGTGGTCGCGCCTCGAACGGTACTTGTCGTCGTTCTTCCTCGGCTTGTGCTTGTAGTCGTCCTTGTTCTCGGCCTTCTCCGGCGGTCCGCGACGAAGTGTCCCGCTTGCCGCACCGGAAGCAAGTCCTCGTGTTCCTCCTCATGTTCACGCGGTTCTCGTGCGGCCTCTCGAACCGCCTCGTCAACGGCGCCGGCTCGTCCTCTCCAAGGTCATCAAACTCCTCATCTAGCATAGACATCGGAGAGAGGAAAATGAGAACATCCCGGTGGATGGGTTAGAGTTAGTCTTTCCTTTGGAACCACCAACGAGGGCAAGACTATGGGAATCGGCCGATCCCTCGAGCTTGGCGATCATGCCCCTATCCACCTCAGCCGACTTGAGCTTCGAGAACAGCTCGTTCACCGTCAGAGTATCGTACCGCTCCGACTCGACTATGGCCTCGAACTTTCCGCTCCATATCGTACGATCCAAAGAGTGTAAGAGCTTGACCGCTCTATCATGATCATCGTACGGGAGCACGTCCACATTGGCCCTCATGTTGTTCACCACCACCGTGAACCTCTGAAACAAGGCATCGATGGACTCACCGGGGAGATGAGTGAAGTTCTCGTACTCTCTCCGTAGGTCGCATACAACCGTGCTCGAACACGGGCGTTCCCAACATGAGCCTCCTTCAACACCGCCCAAATCCTACAAGCCAAGTGCTCGGTGTGCACCCGATCGAACTCGGGCCGACACAAAGCACGAAACAAGTAGTCGACCGCCTTATTGTTGGCGTCGAAGCCGTCCCTCGATCCCGGAGCGAGGAAATCAACCGGCCGGACATAGCCTCGTGTCCACCGTGACATCCCAAAGGATCCGACCCTTTCCGCGGAGAAAAGCACCCATCCGCTTGCTCCACATCCGGTAGTTCTTGCCATCGAAGTGTGGAGGACCCGAACCCCGTTCCCGGTACGCCATCCTTGGATCTTAGACCGGTTAGAGTCAACAAAGACCCGAACCGGCTCGATACCACTTGAAGGACCGATACGGCGAACCGAGGAGGGGAGGGGGGGAGTGAATGGGAGCCGATAAAAATTCTTCTCGAAGGAGATGAAAACTCCAACAAGACGAACGCGGCTTCCAACACACGTCTCCGACTCACTACCAAGGTTGGTCAAGCCCACGTAGCCACCGGAGTGCCACCGGACCTAGGAACCAACACACCACCTTCCGACCCGAGAAACGCGGCGGAAAAACCAAGCCTCGAGTCTACAGACCCACACCGGCCGACCGGTGAGCACCACCGGCCGACCGGTCCCCGCCGGTGAACCGAGCAACTTCCACTAAGTGGCTCTACACCGGTCGACCGGTGAAACACACCGGTCGGACCGATGGCGACCGAAAGCCCCCAAGGCACCAAACAAAGCCAACCGACCACCAAACGGACCCAAACTTGAAACAAGAAAGAACACGGGACAACAAGGAACACACCAAGACGTTCACCCGAGCAAAAACCCACAAGGGCTTGCACCGGTCGGACCGGTCAAGAGCACCGGTCGACCGGTGTAGCTCGGCGACTCGGGATGAACAAAGACCCGCAGTCAACTCCCCCAAATCCAAATCTCGATCTCCCGAATCGCTCCACGGACTTGAACAAGACTTTGGGGATATCATGAACACCTCATGAGGAGTTCATAGCCAAGTTTAATCCCACCAAAACTCGTCCAAAAAGGAGGAATCGAAGAAATCCCGCCGGAAGCACTTCCAACCCAAGAACTCAAGAAACCCCAAAATCGAGCACTTTTCCTCACGGATTTGGGAGGGGAATCACGGCGCCAAAGAACCACGAAGGGTTCCCACAAATTTCCCCCATCAAATCCCCAAGAGAAAAGCCCCGAAAACACCCCAAAGAAATCACCGAGAGAGGGCTCCGAAAATCACCACCAAGAACAACCGGGGAAAACACATCCAAACCTTGAGGAACCACGCCGAATCATCTATACATGAAACAAAGGTTCGTACAAGGTCTAGCAAGCCGCCCGATCATCCATCCCTCTCTACAAGATCTCTCCGTGAAGCTCTCTTGCTAGTCCTAAGGAAAACCTAGAGAAAATAGGTGGAAAATAGGAAAACTAATGAGCTAGGGTTCCAAGAGTTGGCTGCCAACCTCTCACCTCTTGGGTTATATAGGCGGCAACCGAATGTCTAAAATGCCCCTCTCTACTAACTAGGGATACAAGCCCCTCAAGGGCGGATTTGGAATTCTTGATGTCTTCACCATCGGACGGATGCCCGCAACCGCACCCTCGCGTAGCCTCGACGCAAGCTATGCGATCCCGACGCGTGTCCTCCGCTTCGAAGATTCCGGATCGCGTCGTCGCACACCGGCCGACCGTGCTCCTCACCGGTCGACCGGTCCCCACCGGTCGACCGGCCGGGACCCACCGGTCAGACCGGTCTGGTGCTGCTGCACCTCCGTCTTCGGTTCTCCGGTCTTGGCTTTGTGGATCAACCAAGGAACCCAAGTGGTTTTTTACGGTGAACCACCGGAAACCCCGCGAACTCGGTGTAGCCTCCGCCAATCTCCACTCATGACTTGGCTCCCACGTAGTCCCGGCTCGACCTTGGTTTTGAGGCTCAACCAAGAAACCGTCCACGACTTCATCTTGCTGTTCATGCCACCATGCGGCCCGCACTTGACCCCGCTGGCCACCGGGTCCCTCGAACAAAGCCTACTTGTCTTCTCCACACCTGGAGGCCTCACCGGCGACGACCTTTCGCGCTTGTTCTTCACCTGCACCAACACGAGTCAAGCCGCAACCTGCACCTGCAATACTTAGCCGAGAATCAGTCCACACAACGTTGTCAATCACTCATCACACAAGGAAGCGACCATCCACCGGTCCTCGAACCACACATGGTCCTCAGGGGATCGCGGCAGCGCCGGACCAGGCGAGGCAGAGGAGGGGGGAAGATGAAAGGAAGGTGAAGGGAGTCGTTGACCGGTAGGGCCGGGTCATCAGCGAAAGAAAGAAAAAAGAAAAAGAGATGGCGGCTGTGGGCTGCCGCGGGGGAAGGGTTAATGGGCTGCTGGGCCACCGGGGCGAAAGGTAAGTGAGGTGAGTTTCTTTTTTTTCTTTTCTTTTTCAAACCCTTTTCAAAACAACCTTTTAAATTCAAATTCAAATCAAACCTTTTCAAACTTTTCGAAGAATTTTTATAATCTTTTTAGAAGTCACACAAGCAACCAAAAACCATGTAAAGACAATTAATGATGCACAATAACTTGTCTCTAGATTTATTAAATTAAGTTTAATATTTTAGAGCTGAAATTAAATAGAAAATTTCAATTTAAATCCGTAAGGCTACGTAAACAGTTGCTAGGTGATTTTTAGTGATGGAATTTTAGGGTGTCACAAATCCTACCCCCTTAAAGAGAATCTCATCCCGAGATTCAGAAGATTTATAGAACAGGTGAGGAAAGTCTTCGTTAAGTTCATCCTCTCTTTCCCAAGTTGCTTGTTCCTCAGTATGGTGACTCCACTGTACTTTACACATCCTGATGATTTTGCTTCTAGTAACCCTTTCTGATGTATCCAAGATCTTAACAGGATATTATTTATAAGTCAAATCATTTCCCATTTTAAAATCCTCCAACTATACTGGTTCTATCTTAACTTCACTTGTACATTTCTTCAATTGCAATACATGGAACACATCATGAACTCTTGACAACTGTGTTGGCAATTCCAACTGGTAAGCTACTTCTCCTTTTCGTTCCACTATCTTGAAAGGACCTATGAATCGAGGTGATAACTTCCCTCCGACAATAAAGCTCCGTAGACCACGAATAGGTGACACTCTAAGGTATGCATAATCACTGACTTCCAGAACCACCTCTCTTCTCTGAGGATCAGCAAAACTCTTCTGACGTGACTGTGCCGCTTTGAGATTCTCTCTAATGATCTCAACTTGCTTTTCTGATTCTCATATGCTGTCTGGTCCAAAGAGTTGACTCTCACCAGTCTGGTTCCAAAATAACAGTGTTCTACACTTCCTTCCATACAAAGCAACAAAAGGTGCCATCTTGATGCTGGACTGATAATTGTTGTTATAAGCGAACTCTGCATATGGCAAACTCTTATCCCAACTGCCACTATTCTTCAACGCACAAGCTCTAAACATATCTTCAAGAATCTGATTTGTTCTCTCTGTCTGCCCATCTGTCTGAGGATGGTATGCTGAACTGAAATTTAGCTTTGTATCCATCGACTCATGCAACTTCTGCCAAAACCGTGAAGTAAACTGTGTGCCTCGATCTGACACTATCTTCTTCGGTACCCCATGCAAACACACTATCCTTGAATTATACAATTCGGCCAGCTTAACTCCTGTATAAGTCATCTTCACTGGAATAAAGTGTGCTACCTTGGTTAACCTATCCAGAATAACCCATATAGAATCATACCCATCACGAGTACGAGGTAAACCCACTATGAAATCCATACCAATCTCTTCCCATTTCCACTCAGGTACTTTTAGAGATTGGAGCAATCCTGCTGGTCTTTGATACTCAGCTTTCACTCTTTGACATACATCACACAAAGCTACATGAGCTGCCACATCCTTTTTCATTCCATACCACCAATACTTCTGTTTCAAGTGTTGATACATCTTAGTACTTCCAGGATGAATGGAGTAAGCTGAATCGTGTGCTTCCTTCAAGATTGTTTCTCGTAACTCCTTAATCTCAGGTACACAGATTCTGTTCTTGAACCACACGGTTCCTTGCTCATCCTCCCTGAAATCCGGAACTTTGCCCAACTTTATCAGCTTCTTGTACTCTGCAATCTTCTCATCAATCAACTTCCCTTTCCTAATATCCTGCTCAAGTGTCGACTCAATTTCCAATGTCAAAGTCTCACTCGAAGCGACTATTTCCAAGTTGAGCTATGCCATCTCCCAACATAACTCCTGAGGTAACAAGTGTCCTATGAGCTTGTTGGTCTGACTCTTTCGACTCAAAGCATCTGCTACCACATTTGCCTTTCCAGGATGATACTGAATGTCCAAATAATAATCTTTGATTAACTCCAACCACCTTCTTTGCCTAAGATTCAAATCCTTCTGAGTGAAGATGTATTTCAGACTCTTGTGGTCGGTAAAAATCTGACACTTATTTTCAATCATGTAATGCCTCCAAATCTTCAATGCATGAACAACCGCTGCTAACTCCAGATCACGAGTAGGATAGTTCAGCTCATGCTTTCTCAACTGTCTTGAAGCATACGCTACTACCTTTCCTGCCTGCATCAACACACAACCCAATCCATGCCGAGAAGCATCTCAGTACACATCTAACCCTTTGTGTATATCTAGCATGATCAACACAGGAGCTGTGGTCAATCTCTTCTTTAACTCTTCAAAACTAGCCTGACACTTCTCATCCCACTTAAACTCTTTAACTTTCTCAAGCAGAGTGGTAAGTGGCATCACAATTTTAGAAAACCCCTCAATGAATCTTCGATAGCATCCTGCAAGTCCAAGGAAGCTTCTAGTCTCTGGTACATTTTTAGGCGGACTCCAGTCCAATACATCCCGAACCTTGCTTGCATCCACTGCAATCCCTCCATCTGTGATAATTTTCCCGAGAAAAGAGACCTCCTTCAACCAGAAGGCACACTTGCTGAACTTGGCATACAGCTGATGCTCACGAAGCTTCTGCAACACAAGCCTCAAATGTTCTTCATGTTCTCCCTCACTCCGAGAAAATACCAGAATGTCATCAATGAATACCACAACAAACTTATCGAGATACTCCATGAATACCTTGTTCATTAAATACATGAAGTATGCTGGAGCGTTGGTCAAACCGAAAGACATCGCAGTGAACTCATATTGCCCATATTTAGATGTGAATGCTGTCTTTGGTATATCCTCCACTCGGATTTTCAACCGATGATAACCTGATCTAAGATCTATCTTGGAGAATACATTAGCTCCTTTCATTTGATCAAACAAATCCTCAATCCGAGCTAAAGGGTATTTGTTCTTGATAGTAACCTCATTAAGGGATCGATGGTCTATACACAACCTCCTAGATCGATCCTTCTTATCAACGAAGAGTGTGGGGGCTCCCCATGGTGATGAACTAGGACGGATAAACCCTTTACTAAGTAGTTCTTCAATTTGTTTCTTTAGTTCAGCTAAATCTTTAACATACATTCTATAAGGTCTTTTAGATATAGGAGCAGTACCAGGTATAAGTTTAATACTAAATTCAATGTCATGGTCAGGTGGCATACCTGGCAAATCCTCTGGAAACACATCAGGGAAATCACTCACTACCCTTATATTTTCCAAGGCCTTGCCTTCTACTAAATTCACAGTTCCACTGTTAGACGAGGTTGTACCCACATACTCTATTCTCTCTCCTTGTGGACTGGTTAACAACACTGACTTTTGCCGACACTGAATAACCCCATCATTCTTTTGTAACCAATCCATCCCAAGAATGACATCTATTCCCCATGATTTTAAGACTACCAGATTAGCAAAAAAGTCTACTCCCATAATATTAATCTTTACTTGTGGGCATATATAACCAGCTTTCATTCCTCCACCCGGGGAGCTAACTGTCAGTGGATTCTTCATTGAGCTCATAGATAAATTATGTTTTGTCACAAATTGATCAGTTATGAATGAATGTGATGCTTCTGAATCAAATAATACTGTAGCAGATAAAGAGTCGACAGGTAACGTTGTGACACCCCGTGTTTTTGCTCAGTGACAAATTGTGCTCATGACCCACTTAATCACTGCTATAATTAACCTTGAAGACCTTAGGTCAACCCTTGGTCAAAGCCCTAGCTCAAAACCCCTTTTGTTCCCTTAACCCCCTGATGCCATTTTGGAACTTTGGCACGTTCTCCAAAATTTCCCTAAACACTTCAAAACCACCCAAAAAGAAAAATGTGCAGAATGTTGAGGCACAAAACTTTGCTGTTGAGTGGCATTTGAAATTTGGAGGAATTCTTGGTGAAACAGGACTTGCAAGGTGCTCTGTTCCTATTCACAGGCGTCGAGTTTTTAGCCATGTTGGCATGGCGTTCCTGCTTCATTTCTTGGACAAAACCCCTGCAAGCCTTTGTGAAAGTTGTAGAGGGATCCCTAATCTCCAACTTTGCTTCAGATGCCAAAGTACAGTTTAGTTTGAAAAACTGGAGAAAAACAATTTTTAAAACCGAACCATGAAATTCATTTGCACCAAGAGCGCCGGAACGCGTCCAGGGTGCGATGTCGCGCGCGGCCACGTCGGCCACCGCCGTACATGCCGTACCCGCTTCGGGCGCGCATGCCGAGGCGCTAGTGTGACCGCCGGTCACCGCGCGCCGGCCGGCGAGCACCCGTGCGTGCCGTCCGTGGCAAGTGGCGGGGCCGGTGGCGCGAATCCGCCGGGCCGCCGCACCGTCCGCGGCGTGCCATTGGCCGCCGGAGCGGCGAACGTCGCCGGCCATGCCCTCGACCTCCCTACGCGGCCTAGTGGCACCGGAACATTCCTACCTACCCCAACCGACCTTCCCGTGCTCTTATAAGCCGGTCGTCGCCGTCCCTCACGCGCACGCGTTCCTGCCGAGCCGCCGCCGTCCGCCATTGGCACTGCTCGGTGAGCACCGTGCTCCAGTCGATTTCCTCGCGTACCCAAGAGCTCCAACCCTTCCCTGTGAACCACAACACCTCCCCGAGCCACGTGTCAATCAAGCTGAGCCACCCATTCGCCAGAGTCCGAGCCTCCGCGGCTGCCGCCGGACCGCCGCCGTCGAGCTCGCTCCTCCGCCGCTTCTGCAAGCCCTGTGACCTGCCTGGTACCTTCCCTGGCTCACATGGAAGCTCCCCATGCAGCACGTGGTTGAGCCCAGGCCCTTCCCTCACCGCCGTCGAGCTTCCCGCGGGCGCGCTGCCGCTCGCCGGAATCCTCACTGGTCGATCCAGCGCCACCAATCTGTCGCAGGTAAGCCTAATCGATGATTCCCCTTGCTTGTTTGCGTGGCCGAGCCCTACATCGCCGCCGGCGAGCCGGTTTCCGCCGTCAGGACCGAGGGGGAAGAACCGAGGGTAGATTTGTGAAGATTTTAAAAGTTTCAAGGTCCCCGGCACAAAAAGATTCTTCCTTGTTTTGTAAACTAATCCAGCACCTTGTAAAATCGATTAAAATCGTAGAAAAATCCAAAAATAGCAAACACAATTTTGCTGTGCTCAGTGTGACAAGAACTTCAACTTTGTCCAAATATGTATATACTTTTGAGGTTTAGTTTTTCTTGAAAAATAGGAATGTGAAATGCTTAGATTGGTTTTTCTGCAAAATCCACCCAAGCTCTTGAGCTGGATTTTGGATATGTTGTGGTAACTAGTATGCCTAGCCTCTGTGCCAAAATTTGCACAAAGTTGCTGAAGGGATTTTCCTGAATAAATTATTTTGTTATATGGTAAATCTACTTCGATGATTTTTGTAGCTGGTTACATAATTATTTTTCGGCCCAACTTCTGGATATAGTCTTGTTGTGTTAAAAAGCACCTTTGGTGAATTTACCATGATTTTATCTCTAATAGAATTATTATTTCCTCATTTATGCTTGTTTTTAATCATAAATATGGGTATCCTGTTTCATGAAGGCTATATGTTTGTTTGTTAGTTCTTTAAGCTTGTTTTGGACCAGAGTATTTGTAGGAGAAAGATGGGGTTCATTTCTGTGCTATTTATTTTCATATGCATTATCCCTTTTATGCTAACTAGGAATGCTCATATTTTGGTATATTAAATTCAATGGTGCTAAACCCTTTTTCTTGTTGTCCATGTATGGCTCCGGGTCAGTATGACCAGTGGGGGGTTGCTGGATCAGTTGTATGTTTGGTTATGCATGAGAAGCTCAAAACTAGAATAATCTAGAAAAGGGAAAATAAGGAAAATCACTATCTCTAGTGCATGCCTTAAGAAGAAATGTTAGGAAAAGTAAAATGGTGCTAGGAAAATAATGGCCTTGCTGTTTGTTTTTAAATTAATTATTTCTTTAATAGATGTGCAGACAATCACCTTAAAAGGGTAGGCTAAATAAGCCTTGGTTTATTTCTTTTAAAAGATGAATATGGCTAACCATATACTCCTTGCAGCTGCTTGCTGTTGTTTATGAATTAATCTAAAATAATTACACTCCTAATCCCCGCATTGCATTCCCCGTGTAGAAGTCCCCGACGGTAGCTATACGCTTGTGCCGGCTGATGAGGACGAGGGAGCTAGAGGAGAAGTGCACTACGTGACCGTAGAGCAAGACTCGGGCCAAAGTTCGGAAGTTTGTGTGTCTGCTTATGCTGACGAAGGCAAGCCCCGGTTTATTCATTAACCCCTGTGTTTCTTTAAAACTTCTGAAATTACTTCTTGTTATTGTATGTGCATTTACGTTCAGGAGTTGAAATGAAACCCTAGTTGCATGATCCATAAGTACCTATGATCTTTTACTAGCCTGTTAGGTCGCTAGTTGCGATGCTTAAGGATCCGGTACAAGTCGAGTGATGTTCGTCACTCGGGAGAATAGGATCTCCTCTATGGAATCACCATATGTTTAAATGGATTGCTCATGTGGTAAGAGCTTGGGATTTGGGCTCCGGTCCAATGGCTTCGTTGGCTAAGTGTTTGAAAGTACTAAACACTTGTTGTAAATGGGTACGGTAAGCCTAGTACCTAAATGAGGCGGTACGGGGTTTTACTATCACTACTCTTAGGGTTGCTGCTCCGGGCTCGCCACCCGAGTGCACGCGTGAGGCCGGGTGACCTTGGTGGCATAACCCAGATAAACCTTGTACTTAAGACTGTGAGCTATTATCCCCAAACCGAAGAATGACGGGAAGCGCCTGGTTGGTGAACTCTTAGTGAGGGCACCTCCCGTGTGTTTAGGTCCACCTTGCAAGATTATGAATCAATCGATTGTCGGCCTCTCACCGTCATCAGAGACTACTTACCCGACTGGCCATGATATCCCTTTATGATGGAACTTTGTGAAGATTATTACTTGATTAACTGTTTGTACAACTTTGGTTGTAATAGTTGCTTATCTAGTAATGATTACTTCAACTAGAACATGAGCTAAAATATGGAAAGTAAGGATTCACTACTTAGCAGCTTTTTGGCAAAAAACCCACTAGCCAAAAGCTTTGCATGACTAGAGGTAAAGTCTTTTCTTTTAGACGGGTAAGTCTTGCTGAGTATTAGTATGCTCAGCCTTGCTTTATAAATGTTGTTCCAGGTAATGCATCTAATGTGTGGCCCGGAGAACTTCCACCCGGCTGGAAGCTGGAATGGGTGGATGACGAAGAGTGATTGCATCATGGACAGGCCTCCTATGATGTGATCAGATCGTTTAGCTATCTTCTGCTGTTTTCAATAAACTCTTAACCATTTACTTTCATGTCAAGGAACTATGTTTGTAATAATGACCCCTGCGGGGATGTGATGGATAATTTGTAAGGCACTCTGGACTCTCCTTCGTGGGAGTTTTAATGCATTCGTTCGATCCTCTCTGTGTTTCCAAGTGATTTACCGGGTGTAAACCCGGCAACACTCAACGGAATGCTTCTTTATTATCGCTTAATAACCAAATGGAGTGGTTTAGGCGATAGTACGAAATTATCTCGGGTGGGGTTGTCACAGCTGGAATCAGAGCGATTAAATGCACCGGAGTGATTAGCTTAATACTAATCACATGTTTTACAATAAAACTTGCCAAGTTTGATTGGATTTCGAAAATCTGTTGGAACGTTAATGAATGATCTAGATCGAGAGGCCCTAGAGGGAATTTTGGGTTCTTTAAGGTGGCATAAGAATCTATGGTTTATTTTGCTAACTTCCAGCACTCTACTTTATGTCAGACTTACTTTATTGCACAACCAAACTAGATGAGCCACGTGTTTCATACGTGCGCTGTTCCGCATCACGAGAATTGTGAGGGTTGATGGATTGATCCCTTCCATGGATCCCATCTTCGCATCTAGATGTGAGTTGTGGTGTTGTCACGTGTCTCATACGTGTGCATTCCGCATGTCGATCATGCGAGGCAAGGATACACTCCATTCAAACGGAGGGTTTCCGAGGTTGGACGCTGTCCATGCAGTGGCTTGACGCATGGATACTGTTTCTATAAGTGAACGGTAATGTATGTGGACGCTTTCGTGACATGCTGGTACGAAAGGTTCGTTTTCTGCAGGTACACTAACCACGCTCGTAAGTCGTTAAGTGCGAATCGAATAGCTCCGACTAGTTATTATAAGGAGAGCCGATTATAAGCTTGCCACCGGCACTAACTACGTCTTTTGGATCCATTTGTGTGAGGTCGTTTAAGGCGTGTGCATGCATAATTAAAATCTTGATAAACCTAAAAATTGATTCCCAATTGCTTGAATCATTTTTCTAGGGTGAATTGCTTGATCTTAGATAAGTTTTTCCTCTGTTTTGAATTTAGGAAAATTCGGGCAGATTCTGTCTCTGTCGTTTCTCAATTTTTATAATTAAATCTGTAAGGAATCTGAATAGGCATCCTTTAGGAAAGTTGTTTGTTATCAAGTTGAGCATCCACTGTGAATTTTTCAGGATTTTAGGAATTTTCTACAGAGAGTTATGCTCAGTTTAGTGAGTCACTGTTCCGCTGTTTTCAGCACAACACTTCTGCGAAGAGATTTTTTTTCCGAGCATGTTCCAAATCAATTTAGATTTACCTTTGAATACCAAAAGTGTGCATAATCATGTCATTAAGTTTCTGTGAAAATTTGGGAATTTTTGGGGCCCTGGTTTTTACGATATGAATCTTGTTCATACCTACCAGATTTTTACCCTGATGCTCGTTGATGTCGATTGATATCTAACGTGTAGTTCCTAATTGTTGTACATATGGCGCAGCCACCGATCTACGAGATCGACGCGGACGGTACGATTCGTACCGATGCCCTGCACTGGGAGGGTTTTCCCCGTATCTTGTGGGAGACTCTCAGTGAGGTGGGCTACGTTACGCCGCCGCTGTATGAGGTGGTCTCTTTTTGGGACCAGGGTGTTCCCTATGCCCGCACGACCGCTACGGTGCTTCCTCACCCCGAGCACCCGGAGTGGGCGGACATGAGCATGGTGTTCTTTGCTCACCGCGGTGTGGAGTCGGTTGAGTCCGCGGCCATGCGGATTCTTCACACTTTCTGTGAGCAGCACCCGGACGAGGTGATGCTTACTGCGCTGGGTTTGTTCCCGGCCATGGACCCACTCGACCCAGCTTGGCGTGAGCGTCTCTGGCTCACCGACGTGTTACTCACGGTAGACCCTCCAGCGGTTGTTGTGTGTCAGCTTCTGAGGTTCTTGGAGGTGGTGTACAACATGCAGGTGTTTCGTCTCTCCACTCAGGGTATGCTCTCCGTTGTGTTGATGGACTCCACAGCGATGAGGGATATCCTTACTCTTGACCTTCAGTACGAGCGCCAGACAGTTGCTCACCTCCAGCAGGAGATAGTTACGCTTCAGGACGAGCGCATTCAGTGGCACCAGGAGCGTGCTGAGCTCACGGAGCAGTTGTTTGCCCGAGAGCACGCTCTTGAGATGACTCAGGTGCAGCTCGCTCACACCGAGGCTCAGCGTTTTGCCTTGGTGCAGAACGTGATGGAGATGCAGAACCAAGTAGCAGAGATGGAGATTGAGGTAGAGGTGTGGCAGGCGATGGCCCAGCAGGGTCAGCAGCCGCCGATCGCCCAGCCGGCCGCACCTGCCGCTCTAGACGAGATATAGGGAGTTTCAGGCTTGAGCGAGGGCAGTACTGGTGGTCCACCACCTGACTCCCCGGACACTAGTACTGGCTCCGCTGCAGGTTACTAGTAGTCTTAGCCGTTGTCTCTAGAGGATCGTGTACTCTTAGTTTAGCCTCCTTAGCTAGCATTTGTGGAAGGGTAGAGGCTGCTCAGAGAGTATAGCAGATGACCTTTTGTTGTACATAAGTGTGTAAGCGGTTCCAGGACTACGCTTCATGTAATGCGTAGATGGATATCTCGGTGTAGTCATGTTTAATGAATAATTCAGGGTTGTTGTGACCAAAATCTCGCCTTGTGTTGAATACCAACATTGTGTATTATGTTTTGGAGATCATGCTCACCAAAACTCACCACCATCGCATAAGCGTACTAAGAACTATGGCGAAAATAGTGCAGTTCGGCCTACAGCAAAAACAGCTAGGCAGAACCCCGGTGTTGGAATTTTTCGGGCATGTTAACGTTGGATTCAGACCTCGGGTTGAATACCAATGTTGGAGCTCAGGAAATTTTGCACTTGATGACCAAAAATGGGGATTTTTGCTATTGCGGGCAGAGAGTTATGAATTTTCTAGTAACTCTGTTGTGCTGTCCGGTTTTTCCACCAAATTGATGCTATGAGTTTCATTCTACATATTCTTCTTGTGGATAACGTAAACAAGCTTGCGAGTATGTGACTAATGAAAATCTCATGGATTTCAGATGGTGGGACAAACTCGTGCTTCTCCCAATGGCTTTGGTGCGAGCGGAAGCGACACTCCGCCTCCCCCTCCCAACATGACCATTCAGGAGCAGTTTATGGTCACCCAAACCGAGGTGATGAGGCAGCTCTTGCAAACGCAGCAGCAGCTTGCTCAGCAGCTACAGAATAACCCTCCTGGGGAAAACATCGATGGCCAGCCTCGAGTCACCAAATATGAGCATTTCTATGCCATGAAGCCCCCGACTTTTGAAGAGGCCAAGGAGCCACTGGCTGCCGATGCGTGGATCAAGGCTATTGAAGCCAAGTTCTCTGTGTTCACCTTTCCCTGCTTCGAGGAGCGAAAGGCCAACTTTGCTGCTCTCCAGCTTCGTGGTGCAGCATTGATATGGTGGGAGAACTTCAGGACCATGATTCCTGCCGGACACCAGATCACATGGGCTGAATTCAAGCAGGCCTTCAAGGAACATCACATTCCTAAGGGTCTCATGGATAGGAAGATGAAGGAGTTGCTTGCTTTAAAGCAAGGAGCTGACACGGTGTATGAGTATGCAAAGAATGTCAATGCCTTGTGTCAGTATGGTGGGCATCATGTTGACAACGATGCCAAGAAGATAGAGCGTTTCCGTGATGGGCAACACGGGGATCTCTATGAGAGGCTTAACCTTTATGAGCCTAACAACTATCAGGACCTTGTGAACAAGGCCATTTCTCAAGAGGATGCCATGTCCAAGGCCCAAAGGGATAGAAAGAGGCAGGCCGGATTCACCACTACCGGTGGGTCGGGCAAGAAATTCCGTTTCATCAAGAAAGGTACTCAGGGTCCTCCCCAGTCATCTTCAACTGGACACTGGAGGGTGACCCTGTCTCAGAACCAGCCATCTAGGAACTTTCAGTTCCGCAAGGCACAACAGCAACCATTCAAGCCTAATGCACCCCCGGCTAACAACAACAACAGTGCTACCAAGGATCGCCGCTGCTACAATTGTGGGCAACCCGGACACATGCCAATGAGTGTCCTAAGCCCAGGCAGAACAAGCAGGGTGAAAGCTCAGGCTTCCGTCAGGGGAACCAAGTCAAGAAGCCAGTGGTGCAAGTCAACCAGGGTAAACTCAACTTCACTACTCTAGCTGACGTTCCGGAGGGAGCAGCAGTGCTGACGGGTACTTTCTCTATCCGTGATCACCCCATTAGAATATTGTTTGATTCTGGAGTGTCTCATAGTTTCATCAGAAAGCCTAGTGAGCAAGTTAGGCTTACATTCTTGTCATACCAAAGACTCTTTCTTCGTAGCCACGGCGGGAGGAAGAATCCTCTCCAACACTATAACCAAAGTCGTTCCCTTGCAGCTCGGCAGTAAAACTTTCTTAACCAACCTAATTCATTTGGGATTATGAGGTTTAGATGTGATTCTAGGAATGAATTGGTTGACCCAACATCAAGTTGTTTTGGACATTGCCACTAGAATGATAGAAATCCATTCCCCTACCAGTGGTCATACTATCTTGTACCTACCCCAAGTGGAAAACACCCATCCGTGTTCCTATGCTGCCGTAGCCACCCAGCTAAAAGATATTCCAGTGGTGTGTGAGTACCCCGACGTTTTCCCTGACGACTTGCCTGGTATGCCACCAGACAGAGACGACGAATTTGTCATAGAAATTCAACCAGGTACCGCACCAATATCTAAAAGGCCCTACCGAATGCCACCCAAAGAACTGGCAGAGTTGAAGGTTCAATTGCAAGAATTGCTTGATAAGGGATATATCCGCCCAAGTTCGTCTCCTTGGGGAAGTCCCACTCTGTTTGTGAAAAAGAATGATGGTAGTTTGCGGATGTGCGTTGACTATCGTCCCCTCAATGCGGTGACAATTAAGAATAAATACCCGTTGCCCTGCATTGACGTTCTTTTTGATCAATTGGCTGGTGCCAAAGTCTTTTCCAAGATTGATCTTCGATCTGGCTATCATCAAATCAAAATTCGAGCGAGTGACGTACCGAAGACAGCCTTTTCCACCAGATACGGTCTCTATGAATTCCTAGTGATGTCCTTTGGTCTTACCAATGCACCTGCCTATTTCATGTACCTTATGAACTCAGTTTTCATGAATGAACTGGACAAGTTCGTAGTGGTCTTCATTGACGATATTCTCATATATTCCAAAAGCAAAGCCGAGCATGCGAAGCATCTTCGTATTGTTTTGCAGCGATTGAGAGATCACAAACTCTATGCCAAATTCTCCAAATGTGAATTTTGCTTGGATAGTGTGAAGTTTTTGGGTCATACTATTTCCAAGGATGGTATCTCCGTGGATCCTAGAAAAGTGAAGGAAGTCATGGATTGGAAGCCACCCAAATTAGTACACCAAATCAGTAGCTTTTTTGGTCTAGCAGGCTATTATCGTCGGTTTATTCCGGATGTTTCCAGAATAGCCAAACCCATGACTGAACTTCTGAAGAAGGGTGTCAAGTTCGTGTGGAGCGAGGAGTGTGCCCAGGCTTTCCACACCTTTAGGAAACACTTAACCTCAGCTCCTGTTTTGACTCAATCGGATATGTCCAAACCGTTTGAGGTGTTTTGTGACGCTTCAGCCACTGGTCTTGGTTGTGTGATCATGCAAGAAAACCGAGTCATTGCCTACGCCTCACGGGCACTTTGATCTCATGAGAAGAACTATCTGACTCATGATCTTGAGTTAGCAGCAGTTGTCCATGCCTTGAAGCTTTGGCGCCACTACCTGATGGGCAATCACTGCAATATCTACACCGACCACAAGAGTCCCAAGTACATTTTCACTCAATCTGACTTGAATATGAGGCAACGAAGATGGTTGGAATTAATCAAGGATTATGATTTGGAAGTCCATTATCATCCCGGCAAGGCTAACGTGGTTGCAGATGCGCTTAGCCGCAAGCATTGCAACTATGTGACGTTAGAGCCGAAGAATGAAGCTCTATGCGAGGAAATGAGGAAGCTTAGCTTGGAAGTGGTTGAGCACGGCAAGCTTCATGCTGTTTCGATCGAATCCCCTCTCCATGAGAGAATTGCTATAGCTCAACTCAGCGATGAAGAGATTCACAAAATCAACCAAAAATTAGAAGGAGACCCTAAGTATGATTGCTTCCGAAAGGATGACAAGGGAGTTGTTTGGTTCGAACAAAGGTTAGTAGTACCACGGAATCAAGAATTAAAGAAGGAGATTTTAGATGAGGCCCATCTCTCTAAATTCACCATTCACCCCGGAAGTACCAAAATGTACCGAGATCTTAGGGAAAATTTTTGGTGGTCGAAAATGAAGGGTGAAATAGCCGAGTATGTGTCCAGTTGTGACACATGCCAAAGAATCAAGGCTAGTCATCTAAAGACTGTGGGTCAAATGCAACCATTAACCATCCCTGCATGGAAGTGGGACGATATCAGTATGGATTTCATTGTCGGTTTACCTCTCACGCCTCGGAAACATGATTCCATTTGGGTCATAGTGGATCGACTTACCAAGACCGCTCACTTTATCCACGTCCACACCACTTATTCAGCTGAGCATTACGCGGAAATCTATATTGATCTCATAGTGCGACTACACGGTGTTCCCAAGACTATCTTGTCCGATCGTGGCACTCAGTTCGTTGCTCGCTTCTGGGCACAGGTGCACGAGTCCTTGGGAACCAAGTTAATCCATAGCTCCAGTTATCATCCCCAGACTGATGGTCAGACGGAAAGAGTAAATCAAGTAGTAGAAGATATGTTGAGGGCTTGTGTCATTCATTTTGACAAATCGTGGGACAAATGCCTTGCTCTAGCAGAGTTTGCTTACAACAATAGCTATCAGGCTAGTCTGAAGATTGCCCCGTTTGAAGCCTTGTAAGGAAGAAGGTGTCGTACCCCTTTGAATTGGTCGCAAGTGGGTGAACGAACCTTGTTTGGCCCTAAGCTAGTGCAAGAAGCCGAAAAAAGTGAGTGTTATTAGAGAGAATCTAAGGGCAGCTCAGATGAGGCAAAAGAGCTACCATGATAAAGCTAGAGCTCCCCGAGAGTTCGAAGTTGGTAATTACGTATACCTAAAGGTATCTCCAACCAAGGGCGTGCAACGCTTTGGAGTAAGAGGGAAATTAGCTCCACGCTATATTGGTCCTTATGAAGTCACCGAGAAATTTGGTACGACTGCCTATCGTATTCGACTTCCCGACCAATTATCTGCAGTGCATGACGTGTTTCACATCTCGTAGTTGAAAAAGTGTGAGCAAGTTCCAGAGACACAAATAGTTGAAGAGACCAATGCAGAAATAGAACCGGATCTATCGCTAGCAGAGTATCCAATGAGGGTATTGGACCATAGAGAAAGGCAGACTCGAAGACAAAAGGTAAAAATGTACAAGATACAATGGAGCCACCACACAGAAGAAGAAGCTACATGGGAGACCGAGCAGTTTCTCAACGCCAAGTACCCCAACTTTCTTCCGAGTCAAGCTCGTAAGTGAACTCTCTTCACGTGCTTTTGATTCGAATCTTGGGACGAGATTCCCGTTAAGGGGGGTAGGCTGTAACACCCCGTGTTTTTGCTCAGTGACAAATTGTGCTCATGACCCACTTAATCACTCCTATAATTAACCTTGAGGACCTTAGGTCAACCCTTGGTCAAAGCCCTAGCTCAAAACCCCTTTTGTTCCCTTAACCCCTTGATGCCATTCTGGAACTTTGGCACATTCTCCAAAATTTACCTAAACACTTCAAAACGACCCAAAGAGAAAAATATGCAGAATGTTGAGGCACACAACTTTGCTGTTGAGTGGCATTTGAAATTTGGAGGAATTCTTGGTGAAACAGGCATTGGAATGGGCTATGTTCCTATTCACAGGCGCCGAGTTTTTAGCCATGTTGGCATGGCGTTCCTACTTCATTTCTTGGACAAAACCCCTGCAAGCCTTTGTGAAAGTTGTAGAGGGATCCCTAATCTCCAACTTTGCTTCAGATGCCAAGGTACAGTTTAGTTTGGAAAACTAGAGAAAAACAATTTTTAAAACCGAACCATGAAATACATTTGCACCAAGAGCGCCGGAACGCGTCCAGGGCGCGACGTCGCGCGCGGCCACGTCGGCCACCGCCGTACGTGCCGCACCCGCTTCGGGCGCGCACGCCGAGGCACCGGTTTGACCGCCGGTCACCGCACGGCGCCGACGAGCACCCGTGCGTGCCATCCGTGGCAAGTGGCGGGGCCGGGGTGGCGCGAATCCGCCGGCCGGCGCACCGCCCGCGGCGTGCCATTGGCCGCCGGAGCGGCGCACGTCACCGGCGATGCCCTCGACCTCCTTACGCGGCCTAGTGGCACCGGCATGATCCTACCTACCCCAACCGACCTTCCCGTGCGCTTATAAGCCGGTCCTCGCCGTCTCTCGCGCGCACGCATTCCTGCCGAGCCGCCGACGTCCGCCATTGCCGCCGCTCAGTGAGCACCGTGCTCCAGTTGATTTCCTCGCGTACCCAAGAGCTCCAGCCCTTCCTTGTGAACCACAACACCTCCCCGAGCCACGTGTTGATCAAGCTGAGCCACCAATTCGCCGGAGTGCTCGCTCCTCCGCCGCTTCTGCAAGCCCTGTGACCTTCCTGGTACCTTCCCTGGGTCACATGGAAGCTCCCCGTGCAGCACGTGGTTGAGCCCAGGCCCTTCCCTCACCACCGTCGAGCTTCCCGCAGGCGCGCCGCCGCTGCTCCGCCGCCGCCACGCGCCGGAGTCCTCACTGGTCGATCCACTGCCATTAATCGGTCGCAGGTGAGCCTAGTCGACGGTTCCCCTTGCTTGTTTGCGTGGCCGAGCCCTACATCACCGCCGGCGAGCCGGTTCCCGCCGTCGGGCCCGAGGGGGAAGAACCGAGGGTAGATTTGTGAAGATTTTAAAAGTTTTAGGGTCCCCGGCGCAAAAAGATTCTTCCTTGTTTTGTAAACTAGTCCAGCACCTTGTAAAATCGATTAAAATCGTAGAAAAATCCAAAAATAGCAATCCCAATTTTGCTGTGCTCAGTGTGACAAGAACTACAACTTTGTCTAAATATGTATATACTTTTGAGTTATATTTTTTGCTTAAAAAATAGGAATGTGAAATGCTTAGATTGGTGTTTCTGCAAAATCCACCCAAGCTCTTGAGCTGGATTTTGGATATGTTGTGGTAACTAGCATGCCTAGCCTCTGTGCCAAAATTTGCACAATGTTCCTGAAGGGATTTTCCTGAATAAATTATTTTGTGATAATGGTAAATCTGCTTAGATGATTTTTTTAGCTGGTTACATAATTATTTTTCAGCCCAACTTCTAGATATAGTCTTGTTGTGTTAAAAAGCACCTTTGGTGAATTTACCATGATTTTATCTCTATTAGAATTATTATTTCTTCATTTATGCTTGTTTTTAATCATAAATATGGGTAGCCTGTTTCATGAAGGCTATATGTTTGTTTGTTAGTTCATTAAGCTTGTTTTGGACCAGAGTATATGTAGGAGAAAGATGGGGTTCATTTCTGTGCTATTTATTTTCATATGCATTATCCCTTTTATGCTAACAAGGAATGCTCCTATTTTGGTGTATTAAATTCAATGGTGCTAAACCCTTTTTCTTGCTGTCCATGTATGCCTCCTGGTCAGTAGGACCAGTGGGGGGTTGCTGGATCAGTTGTATGTTTGGTTATGCATGAGAATCTCAAAACTAGAATAATCAAGAAAAGGGAAAATAAGGAAAATCACTATCTCTAGTGCATGCCTTAAGAAGAGTGTTAGGAAAAGTAAAATGGTGCTAGGAAAATAATGGCCTTGCTGTTTGTTTTTAAATTAATTATTTCTTTAATAGATGTGCACACAATCACCTTAAAAGGGTAGGCTAAATAGGCCTTGGTTTATTTCTTTTAAAAGGAGAAATGTGTAAATACTTCTGTTAAGGTGAATATGGCTAACCATATACTCCTTGCAGCTGCTTGCTACTGTTTATGAATTAATCTAAAATAATTACGCTCCTAATCCCCGCATTGCATTCCCCGTGTAGATGTCCCCGACGGTAGCTATACGCTTGTGCCGACTGGCGAGGACGACGGAGCTGGAGGAGAAGTGCACTACGTGACCGTAGAGCAAGACCCGGGCCAAAGTCCAGAAGGTTGTGTGTCTGCTTGTGCTGACGAAGGCAAGCCACGGTTTATTCATTAACCCCTGTGTTTGTTTAAAACTTCTGAATTTACTTATTGTTATTGTATGTGCATTTACGTTCAGGAGTTGAAATGAAACCCTAGTTGCATGATCCATAAGTACCTATGATCTTTTACTAGCCTGTTAGGTCGCTAGTTGCTATGCTTAAGGATCCGGTACAAGTCGAGTGATGTTCGTCACTCGCAAGAATAGGATCTCCTTTATGGAATCACTATATGTTTAAATGGATTGCTCATGTGGTAAGAGCATGGGATTTGGGCTCCGATCCAATGGTTGCGTTGGCTAAGTGTTTGAAAGTACTAAACACTTGTCGGAAATGGGTACGGTAAGCCTAGTACCTAAATGAGGCGGTACGGGGTTTTACTATCACTACTCTTAGGGTTGCAGCCCCGGGCTCGCCACCCGAGTGTATGCGTGAGGCTGGGTGACCTTGGTGTTGTAACCCAGATAAACCTTGTACTTAAGACTGTGAGCTATTATCCCCAAACCGAAGAATGACGGGAACTGCCTGGTTGGTGAACTCTTAGTGAGGGCACCTCCCGTGTGTTTAGGTCCACCTTGCAAGGTTATGAATCAATCGATTGTCGGCCTCTCACCATCATCAGAGACTACTTACCCGACTGGCCATGATATCCCTTTATGATGGAACTTTGTGAAGATTATTACTTGATTAACTGTTTGTAGAACTTTGGTTGTAATAGTTGCTTATCTAGTAATGATTACTTCAACTAGAACATGAGCTAAAATATGGAAAGTAAGGATTCACTACTTAGCAGCTTTTTGGCAAACAAACCCACTAGCCAAAAGCTTTGCATGACTAGAGGTAAAGTCTTTTCTTTTAGATGGGTAAGTCTTGCTGAGTATTGGTATGCTCAGCCTTGCTTTATAAATGTTGTTCCAGGTAATGCATCTGATGTGTGGCCCGGAGAACTTCCACCCGGCTGGGAGCTGGAATGGGTGGATGACGAAGAGTGATTGCATCATGGACAGGCCTCCTATGATGTGATCAGATCGTTTAGCTATCTTCCACTGTTTTCAATAAACTTTGAACCATTTACTTTCATGTCAAGGAACTATGTTTGTAATAATGACCCCTGCGGGGATGTGATGGATAATTTGTAAGGCACTCTGGACTCTCCTTTGTGGGAGTTTTAATGCATTCGTTCGATCCTCTCTGTGTTTCCAAGTGATTTACCGGGTGTAAACCCGGCAACAATCAACGGGATGCTTCTTTATTATCGCTTAATGACCAAATGGAGTGGTTTAGGCGATAGTACGCAATTATCTCGGGTGGGGTTGTCACAAACGTACCCAATACCACGCCAGAGTCATTCTGGGCTTGCTCCACTGATACATGATTAACCCGGCCACGCACATGGTTCTGCTGGCCTCTCTTGCTAGGAGTCTGTGGAGTATGAGCCTGTGAAGATTGCTGCCCAGTCCTGTTACCACTGTCTCTTTGAGGAGTCTGCATCACTCTCTTGGGATAATTGTTAGCATAGTGCCCCAGCTCTCCACACTTGAAGCATCCATTGGGCTGAACAGGATTAGTGTTTCTGACAAGCGCTCCAGAGCCATTGTTGGGATGACTCAGCTGAGGAGTAGGAGCTCTGGGTGTCTGTGGGTTGAAGCGCTGTGGCTGAAACGAACGTTGCAGCTGCATATTCTGTGGTGTCGGGGACAGCCCTAGGGGTCCCCTTAAACAACTGGGAAATCCCCACTTAAAACCCGCAACAGAGCCAAAGCCAAACACGCCTCGCTTAACCATGCAGGACACGGCCCACATAGCGGAGACCCCAACGGCCCACCGAGGCGGCCCACTCGAAGATCCCCTCGAGCAGGCTTCGCCTCGCTCGAGGATGCGTGCCTCCCTCGTGCGGGCTCCGCCCCGTTCGAGGGGGGTGCGCTTACCTCGAGCAGGCTCCGCCTCGCTCGAGGGTCCGTTCCGCCCTCGAACGGGGCTCGCCTCGCTCGAGGGCACTCCACACGCGCGCGCCTGCTCCCGTACGCGGGCATTTAATGCCATGACAACGGCGGGGCAGCGCCATCATGCGCCTGGGGCTCGCACCCCGGTGCCGCCGCACCAACTCCCCAGGAGGGAGCCCATCCCCGCCACTGTGGGAGGAACTCTGCGGCGTGGCCGGTGCCAGTCCCGTGACGCCTTGCCGCCTGCTCTTGTACGGCTAACGCGCCGAACCCTCGAAGGGGGGCCGGCTACACCCTCGACTTGCTTTCTTGTGACCTTGCAGGGTTAGGTGGAGGCGCTAGGCCGGCGGGACGCCATCCCTGCCACTGTTAACGGCATGGCTGCCGCCCCCGCGCGTACGAACCCACGCTGGGCGCAGTGGCAACAGCCCCAGCGCTGTGGAGCGTGCGGGAACGGGACGCCGCCTTACCTGCCACTATGCCCCGTACGGACAGATGTCAGCAACTCCCTCGAGCCCATCTGAAGACATCACAGCCGTCCGCTGCCATTCCACCCTCGAAGCTGCCACTGTTCGGGTACAAGATACACCATGATGGCCGGATCGCTGCAAGGATCGTCCGGGCGGCCGCCTACTTTATAGCATAGCACATCACGCTCCCTCACGTAGCTAAATAGCGCGGCGCGCATGTGATTCGCTCTCTCCTTGGTCTATAAAAGGAGGACGAACCCCCCTGCCGCAGGGGACGGATAGGAGACACGACGACGAACACACGACACAACACAACACGAGACAGGCCGCACCACGCACTTGCTCTCCAATTCCCCCACAACATCTTCAGCCACTACACCAGGGACATGGAAGCCACGCTTCCTCTCCCGCCTTGCTTGTAGCAGCCCCACTACATGCACCCCCGGTGCTGAGCAATATAGTGCCTTGAGCACACCACTGCTGGACGTACGGCCTCTCGGCCGGAACCAGGATAAACTTTGTGTCTCTTATTGCTTAGCATCGACCATTGAGGGATAGACCTTGTCGCTTATTACTGGTTAGTGTCGGGACCACATTCCGCACCGACAGTTGGCGCCCACCGTGGGGCATTGAGCACCTAAGGTCAATCCACCGTCAACTCCCTCCATGGTGATCCGCACTGAGTACCGCGGTACGCGTTACTGCATGGGCAGCTCGGACCCCCTCCCCGCCGGGTTCGAAATCCGGTTCGGGGGCCTGAACTTTCACGCCACGGGGAACGGCTACCTGATGCGCCTCACCAACCGTGAGGAGCTCCGTGCGCGGCACCAGGCCGGGTCCGCTCCGGTCCCCGCCGCGCGCACCATCACGGCGCGGACGCCCGGCCGGCGCGGATGCCGCGGGCCCGTCGGCGCCACGACGTCGCCGCCGCTCCGGCCGGCGCTCGCGCCGGGCGCGGTCCGAGCGACGGCAAGCCGAGCGCGCCGCCTCCCAACGCGGTGCGCCCGACAGCACAACAACCACCGCACCGGCGGGCAGCGCACGGTCTCCGGGCCGCGCTTCCCCATCGGTCTTGGTGGTGCCACGACGGCTTACAACGCCAACATCAACACCACGATGCGCAGGGTTCCCCCTGGCCGTCATGTCTTCGTCGCCAGGGATCCCGGCGCCTCAGCGGGTGACGAATCGTCCCTAGGCTCCATTGACGCGTTGCCACTCGCCAACCTCCACGGGTACGCGGAGTGGGACTTCTCCGGCGTGCCGGACCCGGTCATGTTCAGGCGCTTCCTTGACGCTACGGACTACTGGTTCGGCTGCTCCGACGACTCCAGCACCGGGAGCTACGACCCCGCGCGAGAGTGCTGTGTCGTCATCGCCAACGACCCAGCAAACGCCACCGGCACAGCAGGCGCAGGCGACGGAGAGGTCACGCCTGCCCCAGGGATCGCTCCGCGCCTGGCCGCAGGGCCAAGCACCCCTGCTGGGGCCGACGCCGACGCGCAGCGGCACGGAGCTCGTGAGCTCGAGGCTAAGCTGGCGGAGGAGTACCGAACGGTGCGGCTGCTCCGTGCCTCGATGGTTGGGGAAGCTTCCGCGCACGGCGAACGCACGCGGGAGCTGGGCAGACAGGCCCGCGACCGCATCAACGCCGACTTTAATGTCGACAACCCGGATGCGCCTCCGCGGGCAAGTCAGAAGCTCATTGCCATCGCGACGCTGCTGCGGGCTATGCCGGCACCCTCGACCCCTGAGGCGCGGAACCTGCACCGCGAGGTGCAGGCTCTCATCGAGCAAGCAGCCGTCCAGCAAGCCGAAAGCTCAGCCTCACGTATCCGCCAGCAGGGAGATGCACATGGAGACGGGGCTGCACCGTGGGGCGAACCCTCAGTCCATGCAGGTGAAGCTGCGGGGCGACCCGCCAACCCGGGACGCGCGCCGGCCAAGGAGCGGCTCCTCGACACGCGCGGGCGGCCGGACGGTGGACGCCCGCAACGTCATCAACGCCCGCCGCACGAGCAGGGCGGATGCGCGAGCGGCAGTAGGCTACCACCCTCGACAGGGTGGACGCTACGACAGCGACGAGGACCGCTCTCCGACGCCGGAGCCCCAGGGGACCCGTGTGTTGAGCCGGGAGATCCGCGCAGCGGCCTTCCCCCAACACTTCCGCCAACACTCGACCATCGTCAAATACAACGGGGAGACGGATCCCCGTGTGTGGCTCAACGACTACCGCCTGGCGTGCCAGCTGGGCGGGGCCACCAGCGACGAGGTCATTATCCGCAACTTGCCCCTACACCTCGGTGATTCGGCTCGGACGTGGCTCGAGCACCTGCCCGCCAGCCAAATCCACAACTGGGACGATCTGGTCCGCACGTTCGTGGGTAACTTCCAGGGCACGTACGTGCGCCCTGGAAATTCCTGGGACCTACGCTCCTGCACCCAGAAGCTCGGCGAGTCGCTGCGGAACTTCATACGGCGCTTCTCCAAGCGCTACACAGAGCTCCCCAGCGTGGCGCAATCCGAGATTGTGCACGCCTTCCTCGAGGGCACCACGTGCCGGGACCTCGTGCGAGAGCTGGGACGTAGCCCGCCCGCGGACTCCAACGAGCTGTTCGACATCGCCACCAGCTTCTCCTCTGGAGAGGAGGCCGTGGGGGCGATCTTTGACGGCAAGAAGGGCAAGCGCCCGGACGATGCGCCCGTGGAGGGCAGCAAGTCCAGGGAGCCCCACCGGAAGGACAAGAGGGGCAAGAAGGGGAAGAAGCCGCGCCGCGAGGCGCACGACGGCGATGATGTCGCGGCTCTTGCTGTTGACCCGGCCCGACGGGGCCCTCGACCGGCCCCTCGAGGTCCGGGGGTGTTTGATGACATGCTGAAAAAGCCATGTCCTTATCACAAGACCCCAGTAAACCACACCCTTGAGCAATGCGACATGCTCAAGAAGTTCTATGGCCGCGCCGCCGCAAAGGACGCGAAGGCCAAGAAAGACGGAGGAGATGGCGACGCCGGCGACTTCCCCGCTGTTGAGAACGTGTTCCTCACCGTCGACATGTCAACCCGCCAGCGCAAGCGGGAGCGGCACGAGGTCCTCGCCGCGGAGAAGGTGCCTCCCTCCTTCCTCAACTGGTCGGAAGACGCCATCACCTTCAGCCGGGAAGACCATCCGAACCGCATCCCCAACCCGGGCCAGTACCCACTGGTGGTCGACCCAATCATTGCGAACGCGCGGTTCTCAAAAGTCTTGATGGACTGAGGTAGCAGCCTCAACATTCTCTACGCGCATACACTGCGCTTGCTGGGGATCGGGTTGGACTAGCTGCAGCCTAGCACGACGCCATTCCATGGCGTCGCGCCCGGCAAGCGAGTCCAGCCCCTCGGGCAGATCGACCTGCCGGTTTGGTTCGGCACCGCTAAGAATTTCCGCAAGGAAACGCTCACCTTCGGGGTGGTGGGGTTCAAGGGTGCTTACCACGCCATACTTGGGCGGCCCTGCTATGCCAAGTTCATGGCGGTCCCCAACTACACCTACTTGAAGATGAAGATGCCAGGACCAAATGGCATCATCACCGTGGGCTCGTCCATCGAGCACGCATTTGACTGCGACGTCGAGTGCGTAGAGCATGCGGAAGCACTAGCGCTGGATGAAGCGCTGGTGACCACCTTGGAGAAGATCGTCAACGAGGTCCTCGACTCCGCCTCCAAGCACACCGGCAACTTCGAGGCCGCGGAGCAGACCAAGGAGGTGCCCCTCGACCCTGCTGCCCCCGAGGGCAAGGGTTGAGGGTCAGCTCCACCCTTGATCCAAAATAGGAAGTGGTGCTCGTCGACTTCCTCCGCGCCAACGCCGACATCTTCACGTGGAGCCCCTCGGACATGCCAGGCATCCCGAGTGAGGTCGCCGAGCACTCCCTTGACATCCTGCCTCACGCCCGCGCCATGCAACAACGGCTTCGCCGCTTCGACGAGGAGCGGCGACGGGCTATCGGAGCGGAGCTGCGGAAGCTTCTCGAGGCCGGGTTCCACCCTACGTGGCTAGCAAACCCTGTACTTGTAAAGAAAAAGAACGGGAAATCGCGGGTGTGTATAGACTACACTAGTCTCAATTAAGCATGTCCTAAAGTTCCCTTTCCTTTGCCACGCATTGATCAAATCGTTGATTCAATGGCTGGGTGTGAGTTGCTTTGCTTCCTTGATGCCTACTCCGGGTATCATCAAATAAAGATGAAGGAGTTCGACCAGCTCGCGACTTCGTTCATCACGCCGTTCAGGATGTTCTGTTACGTCACGATGCCGTTCGGTCTCCGAAACGTGGGTGCGACGTATCAACGCTGCATGCAGCATGTCTTCAGAGATCACATTGGGCGGACGGTCGAGGCATACGTAGACGACATCGTCGTAAAAACCAGGAAGGCGGACGACCTGGTTGGCGACCTTGGCGTCGCGTTCGGTTTCCTGAGGGCCAATGGGGTCAAACTAAACCCCGAAAAATGTGTCTTCGGGGTGCCGCGAGGCATGCTCCTAGGATACATCATTTCCCAAAGGGGGATCGAGGCCAACCCCGAGAAGGTTGCGGCCCTCGAACGAATGGGCCCAATCCGGGACCTCAAAGGGGTGCAAAAGGTGCTGGGGTGCCTTGCCGCCTTGAGCTGCTTCATCTCGCGGCTCGGCGAGAAGGGCCTGCCTCTCTATCGCCTCCACAAGAAGCACGAGCGCTTCTCCTGGACCGCCGAGGCCCAGGATGCACTCGACAAGCTGAAGGCGTCCTTGACCCACGCCCCGATCCTCACGCCGCCGCAGGACGACGAGCCCCTGCAGCTCTACGTGGACGCAACCACCCAGGTGGTCAGCGCCGTAATCGTGGTAGAGCGCGCAGAGGAAGGGCACGCCCTACCAGTCCAGCGGCCTGTCTACTGCATCAGCGAGGTCTTGTCTGACACCAAGACGTGCTACCCTCAAGTCCAAAAGCTGCTGTATGCGGTGGTCCTCGCGCGTCGCAAGCTCCGCCACTACTTCGAGGCCCACCCCGTCACGGTTGTCTCCTCCTTCCCGCTAGGGGAGATCATCCGCAATCCTGACGCGGCGGGCAGGGTCGCCAAGTGGTCCGTGGAGCTGATGGGCGAGACACTTGCCTACGCCCCACGCAAGGCCATCAAGTCCCAGATCCTGGCGGATTTCGTCGCTGAGTGGACGGATACGCAGCTGCCACCGCCGCAGATCCAAGTAGAGTGCTGGACTCTGTATTTCGACGGCTCAGTGATGAAAACAGGGGCGGGCGTGGGCCTGCTCTTTGTGTCACCCCTCGGGGAGCACATGCGGTATGCGGTGCGCCTCCACTTCCCCGCGTCGAACAACATGGCTGAATATGAGGCCCTCCTTTGCGGCCTCAAGATCGCTATTGAGTTAGGCGTCAAGCGCCTCAACGTGCGGGGGGATTCGCAACTCGTGATTGACCAAGTCATGAAGAATACGAGTTGCCACGACGACAAGATGGAGGCCTACTGCAAGGCCGTGCGATCCCTCGAAGACAAATTCTACGGCATCGAGCTCAATCACGTGCCCCGCTGGTACAACGAGGAGGCGGATGAGCTGGCCAAGATCGCGTCCGGGCGGATCACCGTCCCCCTAAACGTTTTTGCCCGCGACATCGCTCAGCCCTCGGTCGTCCTCGAGCCTCACCCCTCGAGCCCCGCGGAACCCTCGGGGGCTCCCTCGGATCCAGCGGGTGCGGAACCCATGGACGAGGACCCCTCGAACGAGGTGTACGTGCTCTCCCTCCTCGAGGGGTATGGCTCCTACGAGGCCGACGTGATGGATGTCGAGCCAACCCCTGTCAAGGCTGACTGGCGCGACAAGTATATCGCCTGGATGGCTCGAGGGGAGCTCCCCTCGGACCGGGCCACGGCCAGGCGCATCGCCAGGATGGCCAAGTCCTTTGCCCTCGTCGACGGCGAGGCCGTACAAGCGTGCCGCCTCCGCATCTTGCGGCGGTGCGTGCCCATCCCCGAGGGGCGCGAGCTCTGCGGGACATCCACGGCGGGATCCGTGGGCCATCACGCGGCGCCTCGTACCCTCGTTGGCAATGCTTTCCGCCAAGGCTTTTACTGGCCTACCGCGGTCGCGGACGCCAGCGAGATCGTACGCACCTGCGAAGGGTGCCAGTTTTACGCCCGCAAGTCCAGCCTTCCCACTCATGTTCTGCAGACCATCCCCATAACATGGCCATTTGCCGTGTGGGGGCTGGACATCGTCGGGCCCCTGCGAAAGGCGCTTGGGGGTTTCACCCACTTGTTGGTTGCGATCGACAAATTCTCCAAGTGGGTCGAGGTGCGCCCCATTGTGAATCTCAGGGCGGAGCAAGCGGTGACGTTCTTCACCAACAACATCCATCGCTTTGGAGTGCGAAACTCCATTATCACCGACAACGGGTCCCAGTTCACGGGCAAGAAATTCTTGGAGTTCTGTGACAAGTTCCACATCCTTGTGGATTGGGCAGCTGTGGCACACCCACAGACCAACGACCAAGTAGAGCGTGCCAACGGCATGATCCTACAAGGCCTTAAGCCTAGAATTTTCGACCAGCTAAACAAATCTGGTCGGAAATGGCTCCATGAGTTACCAGCAGTCGTGTGGAGCCTAAGGACCACCCCAAGCAAAGCCACCGGGTTCACCCCGTTTTTCCTAGTCCATGGCGCGGAGGCCGTCCTCCCCACGGACTTAGAATACGGGTCGCCCAGGGTTCGAGGCTACGACGAGGATGCCAACCAGCGAGCCCGCGAGGACTCGCTGGACCAGCTGGATGAGGCACGCCTCGTGGCCTTGATGCACTCTGCAAGGTATCAACAGTCCCTCAGGCGCTACCAAGCACGCAAGATACGCCGGCGGGACTTCGAGCGAAGGGGATCTGGTCCTAAGGCTACGCCAAGACAACCGAGGACGCCACAAGCTATCGCCTCCGTGGGAGGGACCCTACGTCGTGGTGAAGGTACTCAAGCCCGGCACGTACAAGCTGGCCAACGAGGACGGTGAAGAGCTCACCAACGCTTGGAACATCCAACAGCTAAGTCGCTTCTACCCCTAGCTAGGATTTCCAAGTATTTTGTTGTAAAAATCACATGACCAACGCCGCAGTTGGTGACAACTATGTAAACGACATAAGTCTAATGAAAAGGGCAACTCGGCTTTCCCCTGAAACCCAAGTTACCCTCGGGGGCTACTATGAGGGGCATCCCCCCCAAAATGGTCCCATTTTCGCGCAAAAACGAAACAACTCACGCGCGCTAAGTTTGTTTTCTACTTTGGCCTCGAGCAAAGATTCGAACAGGGCGCAGGTAGCCTAGCGGAAGGAGCGCGCGAGCCAGAGATAGCCTACGCCTCCGCGAGGATACGACCCTTCTCTCTCGCCTCCAACCCAGCAGGACACCCGCGAAAATCGAACTTCCCTAACTAGAATCTACTCAGGAAGAAGGAGAAAGAAAAAAGCGCAATAAACAAAAGACTTCACTTCACATTGGCGAATGTTTATGGCAAAGATAATCTGTTTATTTACAAGGGCTGCACGGCCAGCATACTGATACATAAACAAAAACGGGCCTAGCGCCCGGCTGTCTTCAGGCGGGAGGAGCGCCGGCGTCAGCAGCGTCCGGGAAGAGGAACTCCTCGAAGGCTTCGGCAAGTGTCCCGGCGGCGTTGGTGGCGAGCGCGTCCACGCGCTCCATCGCTACCTCGTCCTCAACACCCTCGGGGACGACGTAGCCCTCCGCCAGCGCCTCGAAGTTAACCTCGTAGTGGGACCGCACCACCCCGAGGGCCTTCTGGATGCCAAGATGCAGCGCTCGGCGCATGCGCTCGGTGACGTGGCCGCTAAGGGCGCGCAGGCGGCTGGCCAACGAGCTACCGGCCTGTGCCTCGCCCTCCTCCACGGCCCAGCAGGTCTCGAGGGCCTCATTGCGAAACTCCTGCAGCTCCTGCTCGGAGGAGTTGTAGGAGGTCTGCAGCGCCTCGGTCCGCTCAGCCGCATGCCCCAGCACGGTGCGCAAGCCTGGAGTTGCCAGACGAGGAAGAAATTAGAAAAAGAGTGCGAACCCTTTAAGGGAAAACCAGCGAAACAGGAATCGAACAGCGATTTACCTTCGACTCGCTTCCGCTCCATCTCGAAGGCGCGGCGCCCAGCCTCGACCGCCTGCTCGAGGCCCCTAACGGTCTCGCCTTGCTCCTGGAGGGCCAGCTCCTGACTCGGGCTCGTGATGCTGAGCACCATCAGCTCGCCCTCGACCTTGGAGAACTCGACGTTCCGGTCGTCCAGCGACATCTGCGCCGCCTCGCGAGCAACACGCTCCCGCTCCAGGGCCGACCGAGCGTCGGCAAGGGCGGCCTGCTCTTGCTGGAGCCGCCCCGAAGCTCCTTGACGGGCGGTGTGCTCCCGCAGGAGCTGGTCCTCGGTGGCGACGCGCGCGCGGCCTTGGCGGCGCCAAGGGCGGCCCTCAAGTCGTCGGCCTCCTTGGCCTTCTGCTCGAGCGCGCGCGCCCGCTCCTCGGCCTGGCGCTGCTGAGCCTGCGCCTCCTGGAGCGACGAGTGGAGCCCCCGGTTGTCGCTACGGACGCTGGCCACCTCCACCTCCCAGTTGGCCGCCAGGGTGCGCGTGTTCTCCAGGTCCGCCCTCGCCCGCTGCAGCGCCTCATCCCGATCGATGAGGGCCGCGCAGACCCGGTCAAGGCTGGAGGGGTGCGCCGGGTCCTGCCTTGCGCTCTCGTGAAGCTGATCGCGCAAGGCCACGGCCCGGTACGACAGCCAACCGTCCGGGGTTCAGAGGGCGTCGGCGAGCGCGTCGAAGGCGTCGCACTGCTCCCGGAGCTGGTTGAGCTCGGCGGTCACCTGATCAAAAGCGCCGTACTTGTCGCGGGCACGGTGCTCGAGCTCCTGTCACCCACAAGCCAAAACCCGTGAGCATCATGCCACAAGGATAAGCGCGTAGAAACGAAGAAAAAAGGGAAGCAAGCAACGGCACCCCACCTGGAAGACGCGCCACGCGAGGCCGCCATGAATCCTCAGCGCCTCGTGCAGCGCCCGGTCGAGCGCGGCGCCATGGTTGCGGAGCTCCTCCCACAGCTCCTGCTCCCCCTGGGCGTCGGCGAATGCGGGCGGATCGCCAACGATCCCCTCTACCTGGGCGGAGTGGCCAGCACAGGAAGACGAGGCCTCGGCGCCGTGCCCTCGGCCCCCTGCCACAATGTGGCCGTCGCGCCGCCTCACAAGGGCCCCCTCCTGGGACTCTGGGGAGAGCGTGGGGAAGCTCGCCCACTGATCCCACCGGGCGGCGAGGAAGTCGTCGTGCGGGATCTCCACCACCACCGCCGGGAGCGGCCGGGGGCGCCGGCCCCCGCGCCGCTTCCGCCGGCACCTCCACTTGCGCCTCCGTAGCCGCGGGCGCCCGCCGCGGCGCCGCGGCCGCCGCTTCCGCGAGCATGGGTGCCCGACCGCCCGCCTCGGCCACCGCCGCCCACTGCGCCCCCGCCGCGGCCGGCGCCATGGATCGCGCCTCCGTCGCGGCTTCCACCGCGGGCTACACCTCCACCACGGCCCGGCGCCGCGGCCGCGCGTCCGCCACGACCGGCGCCCGCCGCTCCTCGACGACCACCGAGCCGCGCCGCGGCGGCCGGTCCGCCGGTCGAGGCCTCGAGGCCTCGGCCCGCGCCTGCGAGCTCTCGCCCGCCGCCGCCGCCGCGCTCGCCCCCGCCCGCGGCGCCCTCGACGAGCGCCGGGCCGGGTGGGGAACGGACGCGTCCGCCCTCAACACCTTGGCTGGTGCGAGGGGAGGCACGGTCGGCACGACCCTGCACAAGTACAAACAAAAAATCAAAACGCCTGGTCGCCAAAAAACCAAACCCTGCAGAAGAGAAAGCCCCTTACCTCGAAGAGGAGAAGGCGCACTTCCTCTTCCTCGAGGCCTCGGTGGATGAGACCGGCGCGGCCGACGCGCCCGTCGCCGCGCCTCCCCGACGTCTCCGCCGCGCGCGCGGGGCCCCGCCCGCGCGCGCGGGTGCACTTGCCGCGCGCGCCTCGCGGCGCGCGCCGGCACCTCCGCGGCCCACGCCGCTCCCCGTCGTCGATTGCCGGCGGCGGGCGCCGCTGCGCCCGCCCCAGGCAATGCCGCCCTTACCGCCGGAGCTGGCTCCGGCGACGGGGGTGCAGGCTCCCACCTATCAGAGGGGCCCTGCCCCCCAGCTTCTTCCTCATCGTCCTCCTCCGAGGACGAATACTCCTCGGTCCCCGGAGAAGAGAGCCCCTACTACTCGCGCAGCCGATACTCCTCGTTCCGCCGCTCGCGGCGCTCGCGGTGCCGCCTCGCGCGCTCCCTCTCGCGCGCCGCCCGCTCCTGCTCCCATTGCTGCGCCGCCCGGCCGAGCGCGCGGGAGTCAGGGGTGGGCGGAACGGACTTCGCGGCGCTTAGGCTCACCAGCTGCAGGCGAGAACGTCAAGGGCGCGTCAGGGGCCAGGGGCAACATCAAGTACAAAAACAGGGCCAAGAATCATACTCACCAGCGGGCCGGTGGGAAGCATCTCGAGGTCCCACGGGGACCGGTCCTGACGCAACATCCAAGTGTCGACTGCGCTCCGCGCCCGTGTGAGCGCATACCCCCGCTCGAGGGGGGTCGGGAGCATCCGCGACCTCGCCAGCGCGACGGGGTTCGCCTCCTCCGTCATCTCGAAGATGCAGAGCGGCCTCTCCATCAGAGGCACGATCCGCCGGTGGTGGAGGAAGGCGAGGACGCCCGCCGCGGTCAGCCCGCGCGTCGCCAGGTTCTTCGGGGCGGCCGGGGAGCGAGTCCAGCCGCCTCCAATGCTGGACCGTGGACACCCCGTGGCCCCAGGAGTTGGGCTTCTCCCGGAGCACCAGACCGGTGAAGGGGGGAGGCCGGGCTCAGCGTTGCGCAGGTAGAACCACCCCCGCTCCCAGCCGGCGTTGTTCATCGTCATGGTACAAGGGATGTAGTTGTCCTTGTACTGCGTCCGCAGGGCGAGCGACATGCCGCCGGCGCGCACCGCGCAGCGGATCCTCTTCTTCGTCGTCGGCTGCGTGAACAGCTCCACGCGGAAGAGGTGTATCCAGAGCTCCCAATTGACTGGGATCCCTAGGTACCCCTCGCAGACACCCATGAACGTGGCCGCCTACGAAATCCCATTCGGCGCGAAGTTGTGTAACTCCACGCCGTAGCGGTGGCAGAGCGCCCGCATGAAGCGGCTCGCCGGCGCGGCGAAGCCGCGCTTATGGAAGCGGATGAAGCTCACCACGTAGCCTTCCGGCGGGTTGGGCGCGTGGTCCCCCGCCGGCGGCACGATCCACTCCGCCGGCCAGCCCTCCTCGTTCGCCGCCAACTGGCCGGCGGAGACCAGGTCGCCGAGGGCAAGCCGGGTCACCATTGACCGCTCCCAGGCGTACGGGTCGAGGATCGTGAGGGACGGAAGCGGCGCCATGAGAAAGGACGAGGGACCCGAGAGCGGAGGACGGGAAGAAGAAGAGCTCTAATGGCGAAGGGGCGTGGTGGCAAGAGCAAAACGAAGGCGAGAGCGCAGGGGGCAAGAATGGCGGAACGCTAAGGTAAAAAACTGCCGTTTTTCCTCCCCTCTGATTTATAAGCCGTGGGCGTGCTCTCCGGGGCGGACGTCCCGCGCGCATTAACTGTAGGGAATCTTTTTTCTCGCTGACGGGCGGGCCCCACCACGACCGTGGCGGCCACGCCACCGCGAACCGGCCATCATCACGGCGAAGAATAGCGAGGGCCGTGGCAGGCGGTCACGTCCGCCTGCCCACGCCGCCCACTACGGGCGCGGTCGCGGCGCCTAAAAAGGCGCGCCCGCGACGCGAAATCACAGCCTCGGCTGCGGAGCATTTAATGGCCCGGTTGCTTACAAAGTAAGGAGAACCCTCGAGCGGCACGGGCTCCCGGCTCGGGAAAATTTCAGCCCTCGAAAGGGTACAGGCGTGAGAAGGTCGCCTCGGGGCCCGTTTGAAACAAAACAGGCACCGTGTAGAACCCATGTCGCGCTGTATTACTAATCAGCGCCTCGAGGGCTGGCTTGCCCAGGCCCCTCGATCGTCGCAGATGCCCGGCCGATAGCGCTTAGCCGCCGCCCCGCACCATTCTTACTGATCAGCGGCTCGAGGGCTGGCTCGCCCTGGCCCCTCGATGGTCGCAGATGCCAGGCCGGGAGCGCTTAGCCGCCGCCCCGCACCATTTTTACTGATCAGCGCCTCGAGGGCTGGCTCGCCCAGGCCCCTCGATGAACGTAGATGCCAGGCCGGGAGCGCTTAGCCGCCGCCCCGCACCATTCTTACTGATCAGCGCCTCGAGGGCTGGCTCGCCCAAGCCCCTCGATGGTCGCAGATGTAAAGACGGGGCCGCCCAGGCGCCACCCCGCACCATTCTTACTGATCAGCGCCTCGAGGGCTGGCTCGTCCAGGCCCCTCGATGGTCACAGATGCAAAGACGGGGCCGCCTAGGCGCCACCCCACACGGCCCTACTGATCAGAGGTTCGAAGCCTGACCCTCGACGGGTTCGAACAGGTGCCCCAGATCACCAGAGTCAGAGACGACGAGGGCACGCACGTTCGAGCCGTTCCTCGAGCCCGCCAGCTCGAGGGTGCCCCACATGTCGTGTTCGAGAGCCAGCGAGGGCAGCTAGCTGGGGGATCCCACCGAGGGAGAGCTTCCGCGCCCTCGGTCCCTAGCGCTTCAATGGACGTGTCTCTGGACCACGCAGCCTACCCTTATCGAACGGGGCATGGGCGTCCACTCGAGCCAACCACTAACAACTCAATGAGGAATCCGCAATCCGCGACCCGACCGATGGGGGTTGCGGAAACCTCACCCTCCGTCCCGCGGAGGGACGGCGAGGGCGCGTTAAAAAACAACTAGTAAAGCTCTACCCGATCGCCTTGAACGGGCCCAGGCTTGGGGGCTTGACGCACGGCTACACCTCCTGGATTGCACCCGCCGGAGATAATGCCAGCAGCGCGTGCGTTACCGAAGCCGGCTGAGACATTGCCGACGCCGGTTGGAACATGTACCACGCCTTCTGGCCAAGTCTCGCGGTCAACCCCTGCAGGAGCGCCTATGGTCCTGCAGGGCTTCGGGGGCTAGACCCGAGGGTCCGCTGACGTGGCCCCACGGAAAGCGTTCGCAAGACCAGGAGGGAAGAACGTCCTATCAGTAGGTTCCAGCATCTGCGGGAGCCTCAATGGCAAACCCAAAGATGCTCGGGGGCTACTGTCGGGGACAGCCCTAGGGGTCCCCTTAAACAACTGGGAAATCCCCACATAAAACCCGCAACAGAGCCAAAGCCAAACACGCCTCGCTTAACCATGCAGGACACGGCCCACTCCGCGGAGACCCCAATGGCCCACCGAGGCGGCCCACTCAAAGATCCCCTCGAGCAGGCTTCGCCTCGCTCGAGGATGCGCACCTCCCTCGGGCGGGCTCCGCCCCGTTCGAGGGGGTGCGCTTACCTCGAGCAGGCTCCGCCTCGCTCGAGGGTCCGCTCCGCCCGCGAACGGGGCTCGCCTCGCTCGAGGGCACTCTCGCACGCGCGCGCCCGCTCCCCGTACGCGGGCATTTAATGCCCCGACAATGGCGGGGCGGCGCCATCATGCGCCTGGGGCTCGCACCCCGGTGCCGCCGCACCAACTCCTCAGGAGGGAGCCCATCCCCGCCACTGTGGGAGGAACTGTGCGGCGTGGCCGGTGCCAGTCCCGTGACGCCACGCCGCCTGCTGTGGTACAGCTAACGCGCCAAACCCTCGAAGGGGGGCCGGCTACACCCTCGATTTGCTTTCTTGTGACCTTGCAGGGTTAGGTGGAGGCGCTAGGCCGGCGGGACGCCATCCCCGCCACGCGGCCCGCATGGCCGCCGCCCCCCGCACGTACGAACCCACGCTGTGCGCTGTGGCAACAGCCCCAGCGCTGTGGAGCATGCGGGAACGGGACGCCGCCTTACCTGCCACTGTGCCCCGTACGGACCGACGTCAGCAACTCTCTCGAGCCCATCTGAAGACATCACAGCCGTCCGCTGCCCTTCCACCCTCGAAGTGTAACAACCCAGGAACTTAGGTGTGTAAATTTTGCGAAAATTTAAAACTTTTTGCTTGCGCTTGGGTGCTATCAATTTTTGAGCCAAAATTGCTAGCCTCTCACTAAATTCTCCACTAAATTATCCTATTTATAAAACACATGTTTAAAATATGGTATAATTGGTGAGTTGGTTTTTCTTTGGTTTATTTGGAGTTCAATTGAGTGAAGTTTGAATTTGATAGGGAATCAAATTCAAACTCCTTTTCAAACCCTAGACCAAACATATTTATTTTATTAGGCAAAGAGCAGACAAGAGCTTGGGCCGTCATCTCCTTTCCCTTGCGATACAGCCGGCCCAGCCCGCGTCGCCTTTCAGCCCACCAGACCGCACCGCCGCGCTCTCTCTCTCTCTCTCTTTAGTCGCTGACCGGCGGACCCCACGCGACAGCCCTCCCTTTTCACCTACCCGGCGAGCCAACTAGCCAGCCCGACGCACGCCGCCGCCGGTCCCGTCGCACCCGCTCGCGCGGCGCGGGGGCGCGGCCGAGCCTCCCGGCCGGCGCGCACGCCGAGGCCCGGGCACCCGCGCGCGAACCAAGCCCGGCGCCGTCGAGGGGGAAAACCCATTTTACCCCTGAGCCTTGTCCCAGTGGCAGCGAGGGCAGAGAGGGGGCGAGCGCCGCCGCCTCGGGCGCCAGGCGGTCCAAGCCGGGGAGGGCAACACCGGGAAATCGCCTTCCCGTGCGGAGCCGCGGGTTCAAAATCAAGGGGAGGGCAAGCGCCAGAGAGCCACCGCCACCAACCCGCATTGGGGTTTTTGCCCCTTCCCAGGGCCGCCATCGGAGGGGGAAGAAGAAGGGGGAAGTGGAGGAGAGGAGGCGAGGCGGGGAACCGACGCGCGCCGCCGCCGGCGCATTGCTGCGGAGGCAGGATGAGTTCGTGAGGAGCCGGACGAGGGGGAGGCGCCGTTCGTGTTCGAAGGGGAGCGGCGGACGGAGCGAGGGGGTCGAGCGACGCCGTGGACACCGACGCCACGCCGCCACCCACGCCGGGCTGCTACGTCTACACCGCCGACCCCGCGGTGAGCACCGTGGTCTTCCCTCTCTTCTCCTTGCGCGTGGTCGCGTTAATTGTTTTGCCCGTGCGCGTGCGGTCGAGCCGCCCTTGTCCGTGCGCGTCGCGCCGCCGCCTCCCCATGGGCGACCCCGTGTCGCGTCGTGCCGGCGGCGGCTGGGGTCGTGGCTACCCCAAGTCGTGACGTCCCGTCGTCGTCGCCGTTTTGGGTTCGGGGAGCAACGCGGGTAGGGCCGGGGAACACCCCGTGCCGCGTCGTCGTGCGCCGCGCGCGTCGTGCGCCGCGCCGAACGCGGGCGTCGCGCCGCCGGCCGGTGAACGGGTTTGCCTTTCCGCCGCGGCGTGTTCCTGGGCGAGCGGTCGCGGGAGGGGGGCTTGAGACGCGGCCCGCCGTGACCCGGCTTTCGTGCCGTGGGGGTGTCTTGTTGCGAGGTGGTAGTGGGCGCGGGCGCGCGGCCGGCCCGCACCCATGCGCGCCATGGCCGTGGCCCCGCCGCCGGTGGAGCCCGCCTACGGGCGTTTTACGCCGTGACCCGTGCGAGGGGCGAGCCGGCCTTCGTGCCGATGAGGTGGTTGTGCGGGTGAACGTGCGCTTGACCCTAGCCGGCCGCACCCCGGCGCGCCATGGCCGTGGCCGCGCCGTAGAAACGCACGCGCGCGGGCTTCGATGTCGCGCCGCGCGCCATGGCGGGCGTGCGGCGGACCGGCCATCGAGTCGTGTGTGCGCGCGTGTGAGTTCGGGGGGAAGAGGAGGGGGGGTGCCCCGGCCGCGCGTGTCCGGGGGCGCCGCCGCCGCCGAAGCCGGCGCGTGCCGGCCGCGCGCGCCGCCCGGCGCGGCGAGCGCCTAAGGGAGGGCGGGGGACCTCCCCGGCTACGGTAGAGAGGAAAAGGCCGTTGGGCCTCTTGTGCTAACCGGGCCTTAAGAGCCATCCGGGCCTATCGGGCCGCCGTGGAAGCCCACCGCGGCGAGAGAGGCCCCAACCGCGGAGAGCTCGGGGAGGTGTTGAGGACTTTCCCTACCTAGGCCGGTTGGGCCGAGCCGAAGGTGGGCCACTTTCGGCCCATGAAAGCTTTCAACCCATCAATAGCCCACGAACCCGGAGCGCCGACGTCATGCCGACGTCGCCGACATATTTTCTGAAAAACCCCTTTTCTGTTCTGTTTAAAATTCCAGAAAATGTATTTAAGCTTTAAAAAATCATAATAAATTCTAGGAAGCTCAGAAAAATACAAAACTAATTTCTATAAATCCGTATTTGCGAAACCATGCTGGTTGTAGGTAGTTTGGGTTCATTTGGATCTTCTAAAATTGATTCTTATTTGGAGTTATTGCTTCGATGTGCACCGTTATCTTATTTCGCGTCGAATCTCGTGCCGCAGACCCGAGCTTCGACCAGGAGGACGTGGAGGACCCCAAGTACACTGCTCCGGACAGCGACTGCTTCAACGGCAACGAAGGTGTCATGTCACTCCCAACCATATAGATCCTATGTTGCAATGTAGCTGCTAGTGCTTTACTTTAATGCATGGAATTGTTGAATTGCATAACCCGTTTAATAGCAAGGCCTTGATGTTTTGATATAACCTGTTCCTTGTGCTATTACCTGCGGGACTAGCTACAGACCCCTAGCTAGTCCCTTACCTCAACTATCCATACTTTTGTTGCTTGATTATGGATGGTGCTCTGGGTTTGGACTGAGATGTGGGTATCTCGGTGTGTTTCTAGCGTGTGTTCTGGGTGTGTATTTTCCTTGCTGTGTTTTGGCGGGAGCGAGCCGCTGGATACTTGTGAACGGCTGCCGAGGGAAGATGCGATCTGGCCTCTTACCCGAGGGTCGTGTCGTGTGGGATGGAGATGTTGAGTGCTCGCTCTCGGCCCCTTAAGGACCGATCGTCAGTTGACCTTGTTTCGGATGATTATTTTCGTACAGACCGCCCGCCTTGTATTGGGCGGGGGTGCGGGGTGAGACTTGTAGTGGATAGCACCCCTCCTGTTGGAGGATCGGTGTGATCGTGTCGGGAGTGGTCTTTCCCTCCTTAGAAGACTTTGCCCTGGCGAGGCCGGGGAAGGGTTCCACAGCTTCGAGGGACCTCTTGCGGGTAGTATGAGCTCTGCCGCGGAGGCTGGGCCAGGCTCGGAGATGCAGAAGGGTACTATCCACTTACTTGAGCTTCAGCCGTATGGTAGGTTCGAACACCGGTGACGGCCGGTTCCGAACCTATTCGGGCGGGTACAGTTGTACAACCTCTGCAGAGTGTTCAACCTATAGCTATAGTCCGTGTCCACTGGTTATGGACAGTCTTTCGATCTCTCACCCGACTAGCTACACTTCTCTTGTGCTTCTTCTCTCCCCCGAGTGTGTGAGCCCGGGCGCGGCCGTTGAGATGTGGGGATAGGAGCGGTGGGCCCCACATCGCGGATGAGAGTTGGGTTTTGGATCGCGGTTGAGATCCGGTGTTTTGGTGTGGTATTCCTTGAGCGGGGCGAGGACCCCCGAGGTGTGGACCTCGGAAGCGGAAGCTTCCCGAGCCGCTTTTGCCTCTTTGTTGGGAAGCTGACATGACCTACCCGCTTATCGGGTAGACCCTGGTGACTCTGACGCAGAGCCGGACTACGACTTCGACAACGACGGTTGGGTGGACTAGAGCTCTTCCTACACTTGAGCTGCCTGCGGATATGGAGTTTCCCGCGCTTTCATGGAGCCGCTGCTAGATGTTTTATTTATGTTTGTTTCAGTCCTGATGGACTTGTACCCTGCATGTGCCGAAGAGATGTACTCTGATTAATGTAATAAAATAAATGTTGTACTCTACTTTGTTGTTTTTATCTTTCTGTATGGATTTTGGAATCGCTGAGACAGGGTTTGCACGTGGTAGCCCTCCTGGGACTACCACCGAGGTGCTAAGATTCGGGATTCCGTTCGCGGAAATCCGGGTCGTTTCAGTTGGTACCAGAGCCATGCTTGACTGTAGGACGAGCTCCAGGAATGGTCGATAGCATAGGAAGCCGTTTCTGAACCTTGAAACTTTATATAAACCCCTTGGCTTCCGTATGTATATAACTATACTTATATATATGCATTACCTTGATTAACTTTCACTAACTACCTTACTAACTACGCTCTAACTACGTTGTGCAGATGGCGGAGAGTACGTGGGTTCCTTTGGAGTCGGACGGCAAGAGCTACGGAGGCTTCTGCCGCTTGCTAAGAGAGTGCTTGGAGGCGGCCTGGAGTGGAGACCGACGGAGTCAGCTACAAGGGGAGGGCCATGGGGCACTTGGAGCGGACCCCCCACTTACCCGGCCGTCACGGTGCCGGCAGACCCACGGGTGCCGGAGTTCGAGCAGGTTGAGGTGCACTGCTTCGAGAGTTCGGTCACGGAGGCACACCAGACTGGCGCACGCAGGGCTCTCAAGAAGGTCTGTGTCCAGCTCAGGGAGAGGCTGAAGGACGCTCCTTTCAGCGTGCTTCCGACAGAGATCTACGACCAGGGTCGCTGGGACTCGAGCGACCGGGCACGGTACCTGGAGGTGACTCCAGTGGAGGGGGAGGACCAGGTGATGCTCGCGGCCAGACGGTGCATCCTGGCTCAGGACCAGGCACTGTACTGGGCAGACGGGGAGATAGTGTACCTTCGGTGGAGGTGTGACGCTGCCCTGCGGCAGGTTCGGGACCTGGAGGGGGAGAGAGAGGATATACTTGACGAGCTGGAGGCGTCGCACGTGAGGAACGGAGAGCTAGTGCAGCTTGGACTGGCAGCGGCCGCAGCCTAGCACCGAGAGGGACGCCGGAGGATCGCTACTCGGGAGGCGCGGTTGAGGGCGAGAGCGGGAGCCTGCCGGGCTTCGGTGGAGGCCTCGCGTGAGGACGGGGGTGAGGCGGCGAGAGGCGAGAGATCGGTTGGAGTCGGTTGGAGCGCCGCGACCCGACCGACTATCAAGTCAAGGTGTGGGATCTACGGGAGGCGAGTCGACACAACTACCACCACTTGTGTTACCTTGGAGGAGCGGTCTACGAGGAGAGGGACCGAGCAGCCGGGACCCGCGCGGCTTGGGAGCGGTCTGACCAGCAGAGGCTGACAGAGCTGGAGGCGCTCTCCGCACAGCTACCACCCAAGAAGAGACCCCGAGCGAGGACGAGAGACTTTCGAGCTTCCGCCGACGCACCTACCACGAGTACGCCCGTACCCGAGTGGTTCCCAGGACACGACAGAGATGGACCGTGCTCTTCAGGATACCTGTGACTACTACGGAGGACCGGCGATCAGGGTGCCGGGATACCCAGGGGCACACTCACCGCCGTTCTACTCAGTTCCACCAGACGCCAGCCCCGAGGCACCTTAGTGTACTCCGTGATGGGAGTAGAGTCTTCGCTGTAGATTCTGAGATGTGGTAATAAGTTAGATGTGATGTTATCGCTCATGTGTCTTGACCTTAGCAGCTACCCCATGATGTACCATGCGTTAGCGTGATGTGTTGCCGTGTACCCTCGAAGGTTGCTGGAGTAAACCTCGAGGTGCACCCCTTTGTATGGTGGCATTGATTGAGTGACATGGATCTTCATGGTTTCTTTCGGATTTCATGCTTCTTTATGTCTGTCTGAAATTCTTTGACTGTTAGCAGGATCACTCCTTTATAGTTAATAACCTTAATAGATACATTCTCCCTACCGCTACTAACTCTTGCAACTGGAACAGATGTCTGGAGCAAGGAGGTCCGGGCGACTCTTGGCCCGTTTCGAGGAGGTCGCTGGGGACGACGGAGGGGAGGATGCCCCTAACCCAGCGGGAGCGAGAGGCCGTGGACGCCGTGGAGGTCACGCGCCACGAGGCGGGCTACACGGAGGCCTGGCAGGCCGCGTAGGCCGAGGAGGCCGAGTTGGAGGTCGAGGAGCCGCGCACGACGACGAGGGAGCTCGGGGAGCAGGAGCCCGAGCACGAGCGGGTACCCCGGCCGAGGGAGGAGCGAGGGCCGAGCTCGGGGACACGAGGTGCCACCACCGCCACCTCCCCCGAACTTGGCCGACGTGATGGCAAGATGCGGACTCGAGCCGATGCAGACGATCACCCAGATGCTAGCTCAGAACAACAACAACAACCCTAGGGGTCAGAACCGCTACGCGCCAGAGGGTTTCCAGAAGAAGGTTGAGAACTTCAACAAGCTGCGACCGCCTACCTTCGACCACTCAGCGGACCCGATGGACGCGGACAACTGGCTACGTGAGATCGAGAAGAAGCTGGAGCTGACCGAGCTTTCCGAGGAGGAGTGTGTGACCGTGGCAGCGCACCAGCTGATCGGCACAGCCAGTGCGTGGTGCAACGACCTCGTGACTCGCACCGGGACCCGTTGCACCTCGGGTGGGACGAGTTCGTGGAGGCCTTCAGGAGTCACCACATTCGAGATGCAGTGATGGATAGGAAGGCTGACGAGTTCAGGCACCTCAAGATGGGAAACATGTCAGTGCAGGAGTACGCCAACCGCTACCAGGAGCTGATGAGGTACGTGCCAGACGACACCGACACGAGAGAAGAAGAAGGTCTACCGGTTCGAAAGGGGCCGCACAAGGGGATGGCACACCACTTGTCCGCGCACGACCGCCCGACACTTCGCTCCATTATCGACAAGGCAGCGATCGTGGAGAGATCAAGGCTTGAGTACATGGAGGTTCGTGGAAGCAAGTCCAAGCGCTCGGACCGGGCGGAGACGCTCGGGACCACCTAAGAGGCGAGAGGACGAAGTTACACTCGGGGCCACCGATCCACGGCGGAGAGGCACCACGTCTCTCGGTCTCGGCCCGCGAGCGAGCCAACCCGGGGCGGGAGTGGAGGTCGAACGCACCGGAAGCCGAGGCCACCACCGCAGACAGCAGACAGATCCAAGGTGACTTGCTTCAACTATCGTCAGGTTGGGCACAAGTTGTTTGAGTGTCCACAGCAGGCGCCACCAGGGAGTCAGAACCGCAGCTCTCAGTTCCAGACCCCAGCCAAGCCACCAGCACCAGGAGGACAGCCACCCCGTACACAGCAGAGGACTGCTCAGCCGCCAGCTACTCGAGGCCGCCTGAACCACCTCACCGCTGAAGATGCAGCAGCCGCACCCGGCGTCACACTTGGTGAGTTCCTTGTTGACTCTGTTTTGGCAACTGTTTTGTTCGATACTGGAGCTCAGTTTTTGTATATCTCTACCAAGTTTGCTAAAGAAAGGTCTTTACCAACTAAGCCTCGACCAAGGCCTATCTTGACTAGCTCTCCGCTAGGAGAGAAGAGGAGTACGTTAGAGTGCAGGGGAGTGAGGATGGTGTTTGAGGGGCTACAGTTCACGGCAGACTTGACAGTTTTGGAGTCTAACGGGATAGACGTGATCCTAGGGATGGATTGGTTGGCAAAGCACAACGGGATAGTCTCTTGCAACCCCAGAGTGATACAGCTAGAACACCCTAGTGGAACTATAGTGCGGATCGAGCCGCAAAGTCCGAAGGTTGCTACGATGATGTGCAACATGAGTGGAAAAGAGATTGAAGAAATCCCAGTGGTCCGTGAGTTTCCGGACGTGTTCCCAGAGGAGCTTACGGAGTTACCCCCAGACCGGGACGTGGAGTTTGTGATTGAGCTGATGCCAGGGGCGGGGCCCGTTGCAAAGAGTCCGTACAGGATGTCGTCTGACGAGCTGGACGAGTTGAAGAAACAGCTCAAGAAGTTGCTCGAGCAAGGGTTTGTTCGGCCGAGTGCCTCACCGTGGGGTTCACCAGTGCTCTTCGTGGAGAAGAAAGACGGCACCAAGAGGATGTGCATTGACTACCGCACGCTCAACTCGATGACAATCAAGAACAAGTACCCACTACCCAGAATCGAGGATTTGCTGGATAGACTCAAAAAGGCAAGGTTCTTCTCCAAGATCGACTTGAGGTCAGGTTACCACCAGATGAAGATCCGAGAGCAGGATATACCCAAGACAGCCTTCACCACACGCTACGGCTTGTACGAGTTCGTGGTGGTTTCTTTTGGGCTGACCAACGCCCCTGCTTACTTCATGAACTTGATGAACAAGGTCTTCATGGAAGAGTTGGACAGGTTTGTAGTGGTGTTTATCGACGATATCCTGATCTACTCTGAGACCACCGAGGAGCACGAGGAGCACACGAGAGTCGTGCTAGAGAGGCCGAGGCGGCGAAAGCGTACGCCAAGTTCGGCAAGTGCGAGTTATGGATGGAGAAGGTCGCGTTCTTGGGACACGTGTTGTCAGCAGAGGGAATAGCTGTGGATCCGTCCAAAGTTGAGTCGGTGACCAAGTGGGAGCAGCCATTAAACGTGACAGATGTCAGAAGCTTCCTTGGGTTGGCAGGTTACTACCGGAGGTTCATTGAGAACTTTTCCAAGATCGCAAAGCCAATGACTGAGTTGCTCAAAAACAACACGAAGTTCGAGTGGTCAGAAGCGTGTGAGAAGAGCTTCCAGAGCGAAGAAGAGAATCACCACGGCCCGGTGCTTACCTTGCCGGATATCAAGAAAGACTTTGTGGTATCTTGTGACGCTTCGAGGCAAGGACTTGGTTGTGTGCCGATGCGGGGAAGGGAAAGTTGTGGCTTATGCCTCCGGGCGGGTGAAGAAACACGAGGAAAACTACCCGACACACGACTTGGAGTGGCGGGCACTGTTGTGCATGCGCTCAAGATCTGGAGACACTACCTGATAGGGAACAAGTGTGAACTATTTTCCGACCACAAGAGCCTGAAGTACTTCTTTACATAGACAGAGTTGAACATGAGGCAGAGACGGTGGTTAGAGCTGATCAAGGACTACGACGTCGAGATCAACTACCACCCAGGCAAAGCTAACGTCGTGGCAGATGCACTGAGCCGGAAAACCTATTGCAACAACCTCATGGTAAAAGAAGAGCAACCTTGCTTCTGCATGAAGAGCTAGAGAAGGCGAGAATCGAAATTGTAGACCAAGGACAAGCCAACGTGATGCAAATGACCTATGACACGGAGGAGCGAATCCGTACAGCCCAGAAGGAGTGTGCAGAAATCAAAGCTTTGCGAGAACTAATGAAGCAGGGCAAAGCAGAGGACTACCGGGTTGATGAACAGGGCACTGTGTGGTTGAAAGAACGGATCTGTGTACCACAAGACAAGGCACTCCGGGAGCAGATCATGAGAGAAGCTCACGACTCGAGGTACTCGATTCACCCGGGCAGCACCAAGATGTACAGAGATCTGAAGATCAGGTACTGGTGGAAGGACATGAAGAAGGATATAGCACACTACGTGGCCTGTTGCGACACCTGTAGCAGAGTAAAGATTGAACATCAGAAACCTGCTGGTTTGTTGAAGCCGTTGGATATCCCAGTGTGGAAGTGGGAGGACATTTCCATGGACTTTGTGGTGGGACTCCCTCGAACACCAAAAGGGAATGACTCGGTTTGGGTCATAGTGGACAGGTTGACCAAGGTGGCTCACTTTGTGCCGGTGAAGACCCGGTATGCAACCGAGAAGTTGGCAGAACTGTACGTAGAGCACATACTCAGGCTGCACGGGGCACCCAGAAGTATTGTATCTGATCGAGGACCACAGTTTGTCTCCAAGTTTTGGCAGAGCTTCCACAAGCTTATGGGCACCACTCTCAGCTACAGCACAGCTTTTCACCCACAGACCGACGGTCAGACAGAGAGAGTCAACCAGGTCCTGGAGGACATGCTACGAGCTTGTGCACTCACCTATGGTACTGATTGGGAGAGCAGTTTGCCGTTTGCAGAGTTCTCGTACAACAATAGCTTTCAAGCAAGTCTCCGAATGGCACCCTTTGATGCACTTTACGGTCGAAAGTGCAGGACCCCGCTAGCTTGGTCAGAGGTTGGAGAGCGAGCTCTGTTTGGGCCAGCAATCATTGAGGAAGCAGAGGAGAAAGTTGAGAAAGTTCGCGAGAACCTGAAAATCGCTCAAAGTCGTCAGAAGAGCTATGCCGACAAGAGAAGGAGAGAGTTGACCTTTGCAGTTGGCGACAGGGTGTACTTGAAAGTCTCACCACTCCGAGGAACTAAGAGGTTCTTGGTGAAGGGAAAGCTTGCACCGAGATACGTGGGACCGTACCCTATCACCCGTAGGATTGGGAGTTTGGCCTACCAGCTTGCACTACCCGAAACAATGGCAGGAGTTCACCCAGTGTTTCACGTGTCACAGCTGAAGAAGAGCGAGAAGGCAGTGGAGGCAAAGCAAGTGCCCATGGAGTTGCTTGACTTGCAAGACAACCTTGAGTATACAGAATATCCCGAGAAAATCTTGGACGGAGCCGTCAAGGAAACGAGAAGAACTACCATTCCTTTACGTAGAGTGTTGTGGAGCAACCATACGGAGCGAGAGGCAACTTGGGAGAAGGAAGCCGATCTCGGGGAAAGAGTACCCACACTTGTTCACGGAGGAGGTCGAGGACTAAATCTCGAGGACGAGATTCTCGGTGGTGGGGGAGAATGTAACAACCCAGGAACTTAGGTGTGTAAATTTTGCGAAAATTTAAAACTTTTTGCTTGCGCTTGGGTGCTATCAATTTTTGAGCCAAAATTGCTAGCCTCTCACTAAATTCTCCACTAAATTATCCTATTTATAAAACACATGTTTAAAATATGGTATAATTGGTGAGTTGGTTTTTCTTTGGTTTATTTGGAGTTCAATTGAGTGAAGTTTGAATTTGATAGGGAATCAAATTCAAACTCCTTTTCAAACCCTAGACCAAACATATTTATTTTATCAGGCAAAGAGCAGACAAGAGCTTGGGCCGTCATCTCCTTTCCCTTGCGATACAGCCGGCCCAGCCCGCGTCGCCTTTCAGCCCACCAGACCGCACCGCAGCTCTCTCTCTCTCTCTCTTTAGTCGCTGACCGGCGGACCCCACGCGACAGCCCTCCCTTTTCACCTACCCAGCGAGCCAACTAGCCAGCCCGACGCGCGCCGCCGCCGGTCCCGTCGCACCCGCTCGCGCGGCGCGGGGGTGCGGCCGAGCCGCCGGCCGGCGCGCACGCCGAGGCCGGGCACCCGCGCGCGAACCAAGCCAGCGCCGTCGAGGGGGAAAACCCATTTTACCCCTGAGCCTTGTCCCAGTGGCAGCGAGGGCAGAGAGGGGGCGAGCGCGCGCCGCCTCGGGCGCCAGGCGGTCCAAGCCGGGGAGGGCAACACCGGGAAATCGCCTTCCCGTGCGGAGCCGCGGGTTCAAAATCAAGGGGAGGGCAAGCGCCAGAGAGCCACCGCCACCAACCCGCATTGGGGTTTTTGCCCCTTCCCAGGGCCGCCATCGGAGGGGGAAGAAGAAGGGGGAAGTGGAGGAGAGGAGGCGAGGCGGGGAACCGACGCGCGCGCCGCCGGCGCGTTCTCGCGGAGGCAGGACGAGTTCGTGAGGAGCCGGACGAGGGGGAGGCACCGTTCGTGTTCGAAGGGGAGCCGGACCGGAGCAGGGGGTCGAGCGACGCCGTGGACACCGACGCCGCGCCGCCACCCACGCCGGGCTGCTACGTCTACACCGCCGAGCCCGCCGGTGAGCACCGTGGTCTTCCCTCTCTTCTCCTTGCGCCGGTCGCGTTAATTGTTCTGCCTGTGCGCGTGCCGTCGAGCCGCCCTTGTCCGTGCGCGTCGCGCGCGCCGCCTCCCCATGGGCGACCCCGTGTCGCGTCGTGCCGGCGGTAGCCCGGGGTCGTGGCTACCCCAAGTCGTGACGTCCCGGTCTTTGTCGCCGTTTTGGGTTCGGGGAGCAGCGCGGGGTAGGGGCGGGGAACACCCCGTGCCGCGTCGTCGTGCGCCGCGCGCGTCGTGTGCCGCGCCGAACGCGCGTCGCGCGCGCCGGCCGGTGAACGAGGTTTGCCTTTCCGCCGCGGCGTGTTCCTGGGCGAGCCGTCGCGGGAGGGCTTGAGACGCGGCCTGCCGTGACCGGCTTTCGTGCCGTGGGTGTCTTGTTGCGGGTGGTAGTGGGCGCGGGCGCCGGCCGGCCGCACCCATGCGCGCCATGGTCGTGGCCCCGCCGCCGGTGGAGCCCGCCTACGGGCGTTTTACGCCGTGACCCGTGCCGAGCCGAGCCGGCCTTCGTGCCGATGAGGTGGTTGTGCGGGTGAACGTGCGCTTGACCCTAGCCGGCCGCACCCCGGCGCGCCATGGCCGTGGCGCGCGCCGTAGAAACGCACACGCGCGGGCTTCGATGTCGCACCACGCGCCGTGGCGGGCGTGCGGCGGACCGGCCATCGAGTCGTGTGTGCGCGCGTGTGAGTTCGGGGGGGAAGAGGAGGGGGGGGGGGCGCGCCCCGGCGCCGTGTCCGGGGGCGCCGCCGCCGCCGGCCGGCGTGCGGCCGCGCCGCCGCCCGCCCGCGGCGAGCGCCTAAGGGAGGGGCGGGGGGACCTCCCCTGGCTACGGTAGAGAGGAAAAGGCCGTTGGGCCTCTTGTGCTAACCGGGCCTTAAGAGCCATCCGTCCTATCGGGCCGCTATGGAAGCCCACCGCGCTGAGAGAGGCCCCAACCAGAGAGCTCAGGGAGGTGTTGAGGACTTTCCCTACCTAGGCCAGTTGGGCCGAGCCCAGTGGGCCACTTTCGGCCTAGTAAAGCTTTCAACCCATCAACAGCCCACGAACCCTGGAGCGCTGACGTCATGCTGACGTCAGCAGCATATTTTCTAAAAAACCCCTTTTCTGTTCTGTTTAAAATTCCAGAAAATGTATTTAAGCTTTAAAAATTCATAATAAATTCTAGGAAGCTCAGAAAAATACAAAACTAATTTCTATAAATCCGTATTTGCAAAACCATGCTGGTTGTAGGTAGTTTGGGTTCATTGGATCTTCTAAAATTGATTCTTATTTGGAGTTATTGCTTAGATGTGCACCGTTATCTTATTTCGCGTCGAATCTCGTGCCGCAGACCCGAGCTTCGACCAGGAGGACGTGGAGGACCCCGAGTACACTGCTCCGGACAGCGACTGCTTCAACGGCAACGAAGGTGTCATGTCACTCCCAACCATATAGATCCTATGTTGCAATGTAGCTGCTAGTGCTTTACTTTAATGCATGGAATTGTTGAATTGCATAACCCGTTTAATAGCCAGGCCTTGATGTTTTGATATAACCTGTTCCTTGTGCTATTACCTGCGGGACTAGCTACAGACCCCTAGCTAGTCCCTTACCTCAACTATCCATACTTTTGTTGCTTGATTATGGATGGTGCTCTGGGTTTGGACTGAGATGTGGGTATCTCGGTGTGTTTCTAGCGTGTGTTACGGGTGTGTATTTTCCTTGCCGTGTTTTGGCGGGAGCGAGCCGCTGGATACTTGTGAACGGGCCGCCGAGGGAAGATGCGATGCGGCCTCTTACCCGAGGGTCGTGTCGTGTGGGATGGAGATGTTGAGTGCTCGCTCTCGGCCCCTTAAGGACCGATCGTCAGTTGACCTTGTTTCGGATGACTATTTTCGTACAGACCGCCCGCCTTGTATTGGGCGGGGGTGCGGGGTGAGACTTGTAGTGGATAGCACCCCTCCTGTTGGAGGATCGGTGTGATCGTGTCGGGAGTGGTCTTTCCCTCCTTAGAAGACTTTGCCCTGGCGAGGCCGGGGAAGGGTTCCACAGCTTCGAGGGACCTCTCGCGAGTAGTATGAGCTCGCCGCGGAGGGCCGGGCCGGGCTCGGAGATGCGAAGGGTACTATCCACTTACTTGAGCTTCGGCCGTATGGTAGGTTCGGACACGGTGACGGCCGGTTCCGGACCTATTCGGGCGGGTACGGTTGTACAACCTCTCGCAGTGTTAAACCTATAGCTATAGTCCGTGTGCCTTGGTTATGGACAGTCTTTCGATCTCTCATCTGACTAGCTACACTTCTCTTGTGCTTCTTCTCTCCCCCGAGTGTGTGAGCCGTGCGGCCGTTGAGATGTGGGGATAGGAGCCGGTGGGCCCCACATCGCAGATGAGAGTTGGGTTTTGGATCGCGGTTGAGATCCGGTGTTTTGGTGTGGTATTCCTTGAGCGGGGTGAGGACCCCTGAGGTGTGGACCTCGGAAGCGGAAGCTTCCCCGAGGTGTGGACCTCCTCGCTTTATTCTGCTTACCTTGTACGTTGCACTGCTGCTTTGCTTAAGCTTTCTACAGCCAGACTAGGGATATCTCATGCATAGTAGATTATACACCGCTTTTGCCTCTTTGTTGGGAAGCTGACATGACCTACCCGCTTATCGGGTAGACCACAGTGACTCGACGCGAGCCGGACTACGACTTCGACAACGACGGTTGGGTGGACTAGAGCTCTTCCTACACTTGAGCCGCGCTGCGGATATGGAGTTTCCCGCGCTTTCATGGAGCCGCTGCTAGATGTTTTATTTATGTTTGTTTCAGTCCTGATGGACTTGTACCCGGCATGTGCCGAAGAGATGTACTCTGATTAATGTAATAAAATAAATGTTGTACTCTACTTTGTTGTTTTTATCTTTCTGTATGGATTTTGGAATCGCTGAGACAGGGTTTGCACGTGGTAGCCTTCCTGGGACTACCACCGAGGTGCTAAGATTCGGGATTCCGCTCGCGGAAATCCGGGTCGTTTCACGAAGCTACCACTGTTCGGGTACAAGATATGCCATGATGGCCGGATCGCTGCAAGGATCGTCCGGGCGGCCGCCTACTCTATAGCATAGCACATCACGCTCCCTCACGTAGCTAAATAGCACGGCGCGCATGTGATTCGCTCTCTCCTTGGTCTATAAAAGGAGGACGAACCGCCCTGCCACAGGGGACGGACAGGAGACACGACGGCGAACACACGACACAACACAACACGAGACAGGCCGCACCACACACTTGCTCTCTAATTCCCCCACAACATCTTCAGCCACTACACCAGGGACTTGGAAGCCACGCTTCCTCTCCCGCCTTTCTTGTAGCAGCCCCACTACAGGCACCCCCGGTGCTGAGAAATATAGTGCCTTGAGCACACCACTGCTGGACGTACGGCCTCTCGGCCGGAACCAGGATAAACTCTGTGTCTCTTATTGCTTAGCATCGACCATTGAGGGATAGACCTTGGCGCTTATTACTGGTTAGTGTCGGGACCACATTCCGCACCGACATGTGGGTACCTCCCACTATGACCACCAGGACGGTACTGAGTCAGACTCTGCTGAGAACTGAAACGATGACGAGTGTTGCTACTGGACTATCCATGTGACTGGAACTTGCGTTTCTGTTCATCCATTTCCTTTCTCTTGCTCTCCAGCCCAATCGCCTTGTTCAGCAGTGTCTGGAAGTCCAGAAAAATGTGGCTCTGCAGTTGATAATTAAGAGGCCCAGTCAAGCCATCCAGAAACCTTTCCTGTCTTTTAGGATCAGTGTTCACCTCATCCGGTGCATATCGAGACAGATGAGTGAACTTGTCCAAGTATTCGGTCACAGACATGCTGCCCTGCCTCAGTGAAAAGAATTCCCTCTGCTTAAGCTTGATTACCCCTGAAGGGATGTGAGAGGTACGGAAATTTTCGCGGAACTCCTGCCAGGTGATATTCTGCCTATTGGGATGTGCAGTCGAATATGCATCCCACCAATGTGCAGCTTGTCCCACAAGTCTGCCAACAGCGTATAAGATCATTTCCATGTCAGTACAATGCACAATCTCCAGCTTCTTGGTAATTGGCTTCAACCAGTCATCTGCATCCAGTGGATCAGACGAGTGAGAGAAGGTAGGAGGACGGTGGCTCATGAATTCCTTGTGCCAGTCCCTGGGCGGCGGAGGCGGCGGAGGAGCTGGCTGTGGCGGTTGGTTCTTCTGAGCTTGCATCTGTTGCACAGTGTTGGTGAGGTTTTGGATCAACTGCATCTGCGCTTCAAAGAACTGCTTCATAGCCGGATCCATTGCTTGATTAACCGGTGGGGGTGGTGCATGATTCTACTGATTAGCAATATGAGCACGGATCACAGGCGGTACGTCTTGACCTCCTCCGGAGCTGGTGTTTACCATCTGACCATTAGAAAAATTATATTTCAGAAAGATGTACTTGAATCAATGCATAAGAAGATAACTAAAATTGAATAAGCAACATGTTCTCCAACTAGGACAGCTTGTGTTGACCTCAAAGAATTATGTGTAAGTTTCTGTAGAGTTATCCAAAAATCATGAATCCTACCAGGTTGTGAACGGTAAAATTTTGAAACTATCCCAATTGGAATCACCTCAATTGGATATATACAACTCGAGATAAAATTCAAACGGTGCAGGTTTGTATCGCGAGAAATTCTACGACTACGATGTGTTCATTACTTTGTTCATAACTCCCAGAATATATACTGTATAACATTGGATTTTGACAGAAAATCATCCTCAAAATTTGTGAACTAACCCAACTGGTTTCATGTCATTTAGAGTTCTGTAGCTCGAGATATAAACAAAACATCACTGATATGTCAAATGACTGCGAGAACAGATTTGATTCATTTCAATTTTGCATGAGAGATTAATCAAAGACAACCGGATTGGAGACCCAAACTAACTTTAATTAACTTAACAATTTTGATTGTATAGTGGCCATCACTCCACCATACAACTTACACTCAAACAAAGATCCAACTCAAACATGTTTGCAAGCAACATTCATTTATTACAAGCATTACGTCCTCGCAGGAACGATCTAACGAAACTGCAAATGGTAAAGGCAGGCATCCTAAGATCCTAGCCAAGGCGAGTCGTTGCTTCAGCAGTGACGTAGCGGAGTATCTTGCGCGGAGGAGAAGCTGTAGTCTGATACGGCACTACTTCTTGAAGGAGTCGCTGACCAGCCAGCTGTGCTTCTAAACATGCAATTCTTGCTTGTGCAGCCTGCAACTCCTCATGATACCTATCCATTTCACCTGTTGCACCCTCCTGGTCGGTGTTCAAAGCAGCAGTCACTCGAGCCAAGACATCAATGCGATCATCCCCTCAAGGTGGTACTATAGTCTCTTATGTGCCACTTGCACGACGGGGAACATGACGATACACAGAACCATGCAGACGCTCCTGTTTTGCGTTGCAGACTGACCAGAGTGCCCTTCTTGCTGCATCATTAACCGCAGCATCATCTGAGGAGAAGTGAGCTGTGCTGTGATGTGACGAGCGATACCTCCAGCCATCAGTGTCATTCAAGGGCATCCGAATGTAGACCCTGCTGGTGTAATAGTCCCTCATGCCTAGTTCACTGAAATGCTTTGTGACATAAAGGCGACTCATGGTGTACCCCAAGTGCTGTAGAACTTCTCGCAGAAGGATACAGAACTACCCGTTCTCATCCTCAGTGGAGTGCTTGTGATACACTGCGACAGTGAGCACTAGGAGAAAGATAATTGGGTGGGGGAAATGCTCACCATGTGCAAAGGAGTCGGGCGAGCTTGAATGCGAAGAAAATGTGCCGGTGATGAAGATCGACGACGGCGGCGGATCGGGTGGCGCTCCGGCGACCCTCGAACTGGCTCCGGGAAGGCTCGGGGTCGTTAACCTACTGTAGGACAAGATCGGTGAGCCCCTAGCGAACCAAAAGAGAAAGGAAAAAGGGCGGAGGGGGTTGTCCTTCACCGGCGGCGGCGATGACACGGTGGCGGCGGACGAACAGAGGCAGCGACAATGGTGAAAGGGATGCTCTAGCGTGTGTGCTTGCAATGTGAGAGCAAAGGGGCAAGAAGGAGCTCGAGCTCGACCTTAAGTAACAATCGAGAGAGAGGGAAGGGAAGAGAGGCGGAAGGGACAAGCGGCGGCTGGCTCTTGTCATTGAAGGCCGCAGGCATATTGGGCAGGAGTGGGGGAAAGGGGAAATGGCTGGATTTGAATGCGAGGAAATGCCTCCTTAATTGGCCGGCTCGAGCGAGTAGGAAGGGGAAGGGAAGCGGCCGGCCGCGGCGGGGATCGCGGCGGCACCAGATCGGGCGAGGCAGAGGAGGGGGGGAAGAAGAAAGGAAGGTGAAGGGAGCCGCTAACCGGTGGGGCCGGGTCGTCAGCGAAAGAAAGAAAAAAGAAAAAGAGATGGCGGCCTTGGGCTGCCGCGGGGGAAGGGTTAATGGGCTGCTGGGCCACCGTGCTGAAAGGTAAGCGAGGTGAGTTTCTTTTTTTCTTTTCTTTTTCAAACCCTTTTCAAACCAACCTTTTAAATTCAAATTCAAATAAACCTTTTCAAACTTTTCACAGAATTTTTATAATCTTTTTAGAAGTCACACAAGCAACCAAAAACCGTGCAAAGCCAATTAATGATGCACAGTCACTTGTTGTCTCTAGATTTATTAAATTAAGTTTAATATTTTAGAGCTCAAATTCAATAGCCAATTTCAATTTAAATCCTTAATGTTATGTGAATAGTTGCTAGGTGATTTTTAGTGATGGAATTTTAGGGTGTCACATCCTTGGCGGTGATTTTCGGAGCCCTCTCTTGGTGGTTTTCTTGTGGTGTTTTCGGGACCTTGCTCTTGGGGATTTCATAGGGAAAATTGTGGGAACCCTTTGATGTCTATGCCAGATGAGGAGTTCGACGTGCTTGGAGAGGACGAGCTGGCGTTGCAGACGAGGAGGTTCGAGAGGCTGCACGAGAACCGGGTGAACATGAGAAGGAACACGAGGACATGCTTCCAGTGCGGCAAGCCGAGACACTTCGTCGACGACTGCCCGGAGAAGGTCGAGAACAAGGATGGCTACAAGCACAAGTCAAGGACGGACGGGAAGTACCGGTCGAGGCGTGACCACAAGAGCAAGCACAAGAACAAGCACAAGGACGAGCGACGATCGAGGAAGAAAGAGAGACGAGGCAAGGCCCGAGGGATGGTTGGGGCGAGCGACGTCGACTCCAGTTCCGCGTACTCCACCTCGAGCTCAAGTAGCAGTGAAGATGAAGGTGATCATCGCAAGAGCAGGATGTCATCCAAGAACTTGAGCGTGCTGAGCTGCTTCGCTAGAGACGGCTTCTGTACCATGGCGCTAAGCTCCGGCAGCAAGAAGAGCACACAAAGCAACTCAGACTCTGATTCTGACGACGAGGTGCGTGATGAACTCCCCTTCTTGCGTCAGGAGAATGAATGGCTTGGCTTGTTGCTTGATAATCACGATGACATGCTTAGAGAGGCTAAGAAAATTAGGAAAGATCTTAGAGCTTCACTCGAGGATGCTAGGACTAGAGTGGCTGAGCTAGAAACACAGAATTTGGATGCTAAGCTGGAAATTGATTCTCTTAAAGCTTCACCTGTTGTTTCTCATGATGTTGAATGTGCTGATTGCTCTATTTTCCTTGCTAATCTTGCCTTGTTTAAGGAAAAGCATGCCTACAAGTGTGAGGAACTAGATGTGCTTAGTGTTGAAGTGGCTGAGCTTAAATCTAGAACTACTTTGCTAGGTGCTTGCACTTCTTGCCCTGTCTTGCATGCTAAAATTGATGAGATGCATGTTTACACTGTTTCTCTTAAGGCTAAGCTGAAAGAACCAATTCCTACATCTTGCTCTACCTGTGAAATGCATGCTTTGAAGAATTTGGAACTTGCACATTATGTTGATCGCTTGCAGTATGAGGATGATAAGCTGAGATAGTTGATGGGTTGGTTGTCTGGTCATGAGCCTCGGTTGAGGATAATGATCGAGACATTCAAGAGGCAGGATGGTGAGGGACTTGGGGCAAACAAGGTTGGTGAGGGAAGTGGAGAGAATATCCCAGAGCCACCAAAAACCCACCACAAAAATGATTTCCCTCCTAAACCTAACCATGTTAGGAACCGACTAGACACAACCCCAGCTCCACCTGTGTTTTCCCCACAAACAAATGATTTCCAAAAGTCTATCAAGTTTGGGAGCACTTCCGGGAAAGTGTTCTTTCGGAAGGAAAGTGAGAAGGCTAGTGAGGAGAAAACTATGGAGAAGCCGAGTGGAGAGAAACCAAGTGAACAACCCAAATCCAAGCCCAAACCTAAGCTTGTGAGGTTTCATTGTGGCTATTGTGAGAGAGATGGTCATAAAGATGAGTTTTGCTTCAAGAGGAAGCGAGAGGAGAGAATGGCGAAGGAGTGGGCTAACAAGGACAAGTACCACCCTTCCGATGGTGTAATTGAGCCTCTTGTGCAGATGCCTAGGGCTAAGGCCAGTGTGAGGACAGTTCCGGCTTGGGGAGAGCGAAAGGCTGTTGGAGGTGCTGCTGGCCGGGCTACATCGATCAGACCGGTGCAGGCCTGGACATGCAGCAGTTCGGGTTTCGTGCTCGTACAGGTGCGAGGTTTGGTTTTGGAGGTCGTGGTTCTGGTGGTTGGGCTGGAGAGTTTGCAGGAGATCAGTTTGCTAGGCTTTCTCCCCCTTGTGCTCAGTACGGGGACGGGAGGATCCATAGCTTTGAGATGGAGAGGAGGAATAATCCATGGGCATTCTTTCATGGTTTTGGTCCTCCTCCAGGTAGAGAGGGTTGGTTCCCTCTTGGTGGTTACCGTGGTGGTGTTCGTGGAGGTAGCTTTGGTAGGAAAGATGATTTGGTTTGTGCTAACCCCACTTTCGAGCAAATGGCTCGGCACTGATTTTACTCTTTTGGTACTAACCCCAGTGCTGAGTTGTTTGTTTGCTCACGTGCTCGTTTTTTGAATTTCAGGTGGGAGATTTGAAGAACATTTGGTTGATTTACTCCGGTTGCTCGAGGCATATGACCGGAGACAAGGGGTGCTTCTCAAGTCTCGTCCTGGTGGTGACAAGGAGGTACATTACTTTTGGGGACAATGGGCATGGGCGTGTGCTTTCAGAAGGTGAGATTAAGGTGAGTGATCAGATCACTCTGAGGCGTGTTGCTCTTGTTCAATCGCTTGGATACAATTTGCGTTCTGTGTCCCAGCTGTTGGATGAGGGTTTTGAGGTGTTGTTTCGGCCTGGTGGTTCTCGGAATTTGGACTCTCAAGGGGACCTTATCTGTATGGTCGTTCCGGAGGGTCAGGTGTTTCGAGCTGATTTTTTTCAGTCTTCTGGTGTGGAGCGTTGTTTCTTGGCTGGTTCTTCGAGTGAGTTGTGGAAGTGGCTTAGGAAGTTGGGTCACTTGAGCTTTGACCTTTTGGCTCGCTTGAGTATACTCAATTTGGTCCGAGGATTGCCACGGTTGAGGCTTGAGAAAGAGTTGGTTTATGCGTCGTGTAGGCATGCCAAGATGGTAGCCTCTTCTCACCCGCCTCTCACCGATGTGATGACTGAGCATCCATGCGAGCTGCTCCATATGGACCTTGTTGGCCCAGCACGTGTGCGATCTGCAGGTGGGAAGTGGTATGTCCTTGTTGTGGTGTGAGGAACCAAGTTGAGAAGTACCTTGGTTCGTGTGTGATGAGTGATTGACCGGATGGTTTGAAGCTTTGTGTGTGTAGTGTTGAGTTGTGTTGTGTGTGTTTTATTTTGTGTATTTATCTTATTGTTTATGTGGTGTGTTGTCAATGCACTCGTGAGGAGTGGTTGACAACGTTGTGTGGACTGACTCTTGGCCTAGTATTGCGGGTGTTGGTTGCGGCTTGGTTTGCGTTGGTGCGGGGTGAAGAACAGGGCGCGAAAGGTCTTAGCCTTGCGGGGCCTCCGAGGAGTGGAGAGACAAGTAGGCTTGGTTCGAGGGACCCGGTGGCCGACGGGATCAAGTGCGAGCCGCATGGTGCAAGAAGAGCAAGACGAAGTCGTGGACATGGAGCCGGTGCATCGGTGGTGGCCAAGTCAAGGAACGAGGCAAGACTGAGTAGACCGTCCGGGCGCCGGAGGTGAAAGGCTTGGCGGGCTTGACGCTTGGCGTGGTGAGGCCGGGCCGTGTACGCGGGGTTTGGTGGTTTGGCCACAAAACCATCGGAGGAGGGTTTCTCGGTTTGGGCCTCAAAACCGAGCCCGAGGGCCTGACGTGACGGAGACGGTATCCGGGTGCGTCGGGAAGCTTCGAGGCGGGCGACATGCGGCATGATCGAGGTGCTTACGTCGGGAGGACGTGAAGGCCTGATGGATGCGCGGCCGTCCGATGGTGAACTTCATGTGTTGACCAAAATGCCCCTGTGAGGGCTTGTGTTGTACTCCTAGTGTAGGGGCACTTCGGTCTTTTCGGAGGGCCTATATATAGGAGGAGGGGGCTGAATTTTCAGCCAACTCTTGGGCTAGAGGCGGCGGTACTCTTTCATTTTGGAGTGCTTTGGGAGAGAGGGAGAGAGGGGAGAGTGGCTCTTTGATTGGAGCTTTTTGCCATCTTAGATTTGATTTCTAGGAGTGGCTTGTAATCGTTTGGACAAGATATTCATAGTGAATTCATCCTTCTCAATCTTGTGCCAAATCCTTTGCTCCGGGCGTTTTTCTTTTTCTGCGATTTTCGGAGGTATTTTTTTGAGGATTTTCGTTCGTCGCTCGATTCGTCGATTTGAAGGCGTTTCTCTCCGGATTTCTTTGAGGGGATCATGGGTGAGTGCCTTGTGCCTCTTTGTGGATGATCTTGACCCCTAAAACACCGGATTTGGCCTTCGATTCGTTGACTTTTGGATGAACCCTAGGTTATTGTGTTCTTGGCAAGGATTTACGATTACGGGAGTTGTAGGTAGTTTGAGGCCGTAATTTTTGGGGCATAACCTCTCCTTGGGGTGTTCATCATCTCCCCAAAATTTCGTCTCAATACTCCAAGTGGTTTGGGAGATCCTTTGATCGAAAGTTTGGGGCGATTTCGCGAGCAGTTTTCTAGGCTGTCCCGGGTGATCCGGTCACCTGTGCCGGGTGACCCGAAGGGGGTAGGTTGACCCGGTCACTTGTGCCCGGGTGACCCGGTGCGGCTCTGTAAGGCTCAGGGTGACCCGGTCACTTGTGCCGGTTGACCCGGTAGGTCTCAGCCTTCTTCGTTGTTGCTCAAGTTCTTTCGTGCTTGCTTCCGCTTTGCTTCCTAGCCCTTAAAGCCTTGTTCCTAAGGTACCGAGAGAGGTTTGTGTGTGCTTCCGCTTGTTCGTGTGTGACTCTCGGAGTTTCAATTGGGATATAGGCCAAATTCTTTTGAGAAAGAATTTTTATCGGCTCCCATTCACTCCCCCCCTCTCTGGTCGCCAATCCGGTCCTTCAATTGGTATCAGAGCCGGTTGTGGATTCTTTTGGCTCTAACAAGTCTTGAATCCATAGGGTGACTAGAGGAAAGAGGTGCTTTTGCTTGCGACCTTGGTTTGCACGTTTTGAGTCCGACGATTTGGAGTTGTGTCCTTGGAAAACCATAACTTGAGATACCTTCAGTAAAACGGGCATAACTTTTCGCTCGGTGCTCCGTTTTGGCTCAAATTTTTACAGCGGTTTCTTGACTCCATTTGTAGGTGATCCAAAATTCAGAAAAAATCAAGAAGATAATTGAAAAATCCTCATTTATGTCTCTTGCGGCTTTGTCTTGTTTTTTACGGATTTTCTCTAGGCTTCATTTCACCTTATCTTGAGCTGAAATTTTTTGTGCCTCTATCTTTGGTGCTCCTTGTTCGGTGGTAAAATTTTGGGAAAAAGATAAGATCCTTTGCTATTGAACTCGTCGGTAGTTGTTAGAGAATTGAGGCTTTTTGAGTGCTTTCTTTGCATCGTTGCTTGTTCCTTGAGCTTGGTTTCGGCTAATCCTAACCGGTACTTTGTTTATGGCACCAAGTTCTTCTCCTTGTGGTTCTTTGAGCGGGAGGAGTATGGAGGTTGAGGCGGAAGCCGAAGTGGAGGAGATGATATCTCTCATCGAGGACTATCGAGATGGTGACATCAAGAAAGGCAAGCTCTACCACAAGCTAGGAGGCATGAACCAAGGTACACTTGCCAAAGCTATCTTGATCCTATGCAATAGGTTGGATGTTTGTGAGCGTGATTGTGGAGACTTGCATAGGAGAAACATAGATTTGTGCGATGCCTTGCGTAGGAAGAATGAGAAGATTAAATGCTCTCTTACTAGGTTGAAATGTGGTATGGCTCATTGGAGGTCTCGTGCTTTGAATTCTTGCACTTCTTGTAACACCATGCATGCTGAAAATGATGCTTTGATTGCTTCCATTGCATGCTTGAAATCTGAAATCAAGGTGTTAAATTTCAAAGCTTCTTTGCCTTGCAAATCTTGCGATGCCTTGTGTGCTGAAAATGAGAAATTAAAATATGAAGTTAGTTGGCGCAAAATGCATGTTGAAGCTTTTAGAAGAGCATGCGACAATCTTGATTTTGAGAATGATGAATTGAGATCATCTCTTGCTAACTTGCAATCTGAAATTGACTTGTTGAAATCCAATGCTTCTATGTCTTGCAAATCTTGTGGTGTTTGGAATGATGAGCTTGATATGGCTAGGAGTAAGATTGCTTTGTTAGAGACAAGTGCTTATTTACCATGTGTTTCTTGTGAGTCTTTGCATGCTGAAATTAATGAATTAAAATTGACTCACACCACATGTGTAGATGATCTTGAGCATGCTAGGGCTGAAATTTGTGATATAAAATCCATGCCTTGTAGCAAGTGCTCTTTGTTTCTGGTTGAGGATGCTTGCCATACTTCTTGCAATGATGATAGTGCTTTGCGAGATGTAAATGATGTTGCTTGTTCATGTGATTTCGTTTGCACCTCATGCATTGATTTGGAAAGTGAAGTTTTGGCTTTGAAAAAGATGCGCGAGGATATGAGCGCTAAGTTGGTTGAGCATGATGAGATGAGTGCCAACCTTGAGAAAGAAAATGAACTCTTGCGTACCACATATGCTAAATGCATTGAAGAAGAAATCAATAATTTGAGAAATATGACATGTGGTACTTGTGAGCGCCTCAAGTCTCAAAATGAGGTTTTGCGCACAAGGTGCAAGAGTCTTTGTGCCAAGGGTTTGGATTCTCACTTCTCTTGTCACTCCGATGGTGATGATTCTAAATTTGCTTCTTCTAAACCGGAGTCGACTTCTTCTCTTGAGTGTGAGTCTTTGGATGCTAGTAAGTGTGCTAGTGCTTTGGATAGCTCTCCCATAGCTACTCCTAAGCTTGTTGCTTCTTCGGTGTTGCCCAAGGTGATTTGAATGGAAAGGGTGCCTCCCACATATTTGGAACTCATACTCCCAAGCCGAGGTTCCAATGCACCTTTTGCAAGAAGGATGGGCATACCGTTGAGTTTTGCTTTCGCCGTGTCAAGCACGAGCGACGTGTGCGTGCTAAAGCTTTTAAGAAGCCACGTAGCTTTGTCTCATGGCACGTGTGATTCTAATGTGGGCACCAAGTTGGATGTTGGGGTTGATGCTTCATGCTCTAAGTCCCAAGGGACTTCCCACTTACAAGAGAATGGTAATTCATCTACTCAGACCGTGCCTCTCGATAGGCCTTTGTACCATTGCTCTCACTTTGTGGGAAGGATGGGCATCAAGAGAGTTTTTGCTACCGCGGGCAAGGAGAATACGGCGAGGAGGTGCCTCTAGGCCTTTGGTTGTTCATAGCCTTTCTCATGGCATGAACACTTGTGAGCCTAAGAAGGCGCGATTTGTGGATGGGTCTTATGACACTCTTTCTAGTGAGTTAGGCCATGCTCGTGGACATGCTTCTAGTGTTTCTTGTGTTGGTCCGCGACATGCTTCCCGTGGTGCTTGTGTTGGTTCTTCTCCTACGACCCCGAAGGATCTTTGCCTTTTTGCTTGTGGTAGCACTCGACATTCCTCGCGAGTGACTTCTTTGAGGCATGGTTCCAAGGGTGTTCGAAAGACTTTTCATTCCAACCGGCATTTGCATCATGCTAACCCACATGATAGGTTGTGTGCACCACTTACCCGTGTGACCAAATCTTGGATTCCCAAGTACGTGCTTGCTAACCCTTTGGGATCCAAGGCTCGGTCTTTCTCGTCTCCTTGTGTGTAGGTATGGAGACGCGGTTGGAGAACATGAGCTCAATGGAGACATGATGGTTCTCCACACCGTTTTGGATGGCTCTTGAAAGCCTTTGTACACATGTATAGTGAGTTTTCTTTTCCCCTTGTACTCTCTTGTATATACTTGCGTCTTGCTTGTGTGAAAACCATGGTAGGCTAGCCACCTTGTTCATGATAGCTTTGTGATCTTGAATATCTATATTGCTATCTTTGTATGATTTTATGGTGGATGTTATTTATGAACATCATGTCATGCTTTATGGTTGATTGCTCGGATATGTCATGTTGTTCATTCATATCATGTTTGTCTAGCTCGATGGTACCTTTCTGTTAGCATGTTTGTCCCCCATGTATATCTTGTCATGCTAGCTTTGTAATATATGTTGGTGGATGATCCATGTGATCTTGTATCATGCCTTTGTTTAGTTCTTGTATATTGTTTGGCATGTTACTCTTTGGTATCATTTTGGTTTAGTGTTGTACCTTGTTGACATACTTGCTTGCCCATGCTTATTCATATTTGTGGAATCATGTTACAATGCTCTATTTAAGTTAATTGATATTATCAATGCATTGTGTAGCATGTTGTGAGCTTTCCTTGGAGTTTTGGGCTTGTCTTGTCTTCGAGTTGTGTTGTTGTTCCTCTTTTCGGTTGGTTTTAGAGTTTTTCCTTGCTCTTCCTTTTCCTAGTTTTTGCTTTGTTAGCTTCCCGTGGTTGAGGGGGAGCTTGGCTTCTTTTGATAAGGAATTTGATTCCAAGAAGGGTTGTGGCTTTCTGGGCAGTCTTTGTGATCCTTAAATTGGTATTCCTTCTATGGTATTCAATTGGGATCTTTGCGGTTTTGCAATTGGTACTTTTTCTATGGTACTCAATTGGGACCTTTGGTGGCTCTTCTCTCGCTTGGAGCGATTCTTGGTTGATGTGTTCCCTTGTGAGCTTTATTGGTGTTAAGTCAAGTTCCTTGTCTCCCTATGCATTCTGCATTGCATATGTATCATATATCATGATGTATAGACTTTGGTAGGTTTGACATTTGTGTCTCGCATTTTGTCATATATCATGTTCCTTTTGATGTACATATCTACCTATGTTGCATGTGTATCATATTGCATTTTAGGATGATGAGCTTCTTCCATATGCCTCATTTGAGTTTCTTTGGCTACTTGTGAGATATTGGTCATGTGTGTGGAGAAATAGCTATGTGAGGCTATGCTCTTGGAATATTTGAGATATATGTGTTGTGAGATAGCCTTTTTTTTTGAATCAAATGCTAATCTTGACTAAATTTGATGAAATGTGCTCCACTCATGTGTAGTAGTATATCCATGTCACTTTTTGGTCTAAATGTGCCTTTCATGCTTAGATTGTGCTTGGATGTCTCTTTCTTGCATTTGGGCCAAAGGTCAATATCATTGTGAATGTTTAGCCTATGTTGCATTCATGGAGGAGCATAAGCTTCTTTTTGCCGCAAAGGCACTTCATGTACCATGAAATGAATTAATCTTGAAAAGAAGTGTGCATGCTTGAAAAATGCTCCATCCATCATGTTTATGCTTAAAATGTATTATCTTTCACATATGGGTGCTAAACATGTTGCATGATGTTCACCGGTGGAGAAGTCTCCCGAAGTGGACACATGGCTCATGAGCTTTGACATGACATGCTTTGCTTTATGGGTGTTTGCCATGATCTTTTTCTTTGAGAATTTGATATCCTTGTATGATCTTTGAATGGTATGCATGTTTGTGGCTCAAGTGTGACATGGATAGGCTTTTACATTTGAAGTGAGCCATCTTTTGATATAATTACTCAAATCTGAAAATTTGCTTTGTCACATGCCTATATTTCCATATATTACTTGTGGCAATGCTTTGACTTTGTTATGATCCATATATGTGCTTTTTGTCTCATTTCTAGCCTTTGTCACTAAATTTGGCCTATTTGAGAAGCTCATGTAGATGTTTATATGCTTTGTTTTGCATTTACGCATTTTCACGTTGCTTCATACATTGTCAACAAGGGGGAGAAGAGGTGAGCTTAATGAAAAATTCAGAAAACTGCATTTAAAATTTGGGAGTTTGCTCCACATGTTCGGGGGGGAGCTTGCATTTGTGTAGGGGGAGCTTTGGTGAGTCTCCTTTGTTTGCCGAGTTGTGCTTTGGTGGTTGCTTTTTGCTCTATCACGTGTGTTTAGGGTGAGCTTTGTATGCTCTTTGTCCCTAGTGCATGTGTTTAGGGGGAGCTTGTGAGCTTGATGAGCTCTTTTCTCTATCTCATGAGTTTAGGGTGAGCTTTGTATGCTCTTTGTCCCTAGTGCATGTGTTTAGGGGGAGCTTGTGAGCTTAGTGTGCTCTTTTCTCTATCTCATGAGTTTAGGGTGAGCTTTGTATGCTCTTTGGTCCTAGTTCATGTGTTTAGGGGGAGCTTGTGATTTTTGTGCTCTTGTGCCGGTGGTGTTGAGCCCCTTTGCCTCTTCTTGAGGAGCGGCGGTTGACTTATGTTTTCGATTATCACATGATTGGTGTTGAGCCCTTTGTGCCTCTTCTTGAGGGATCGTGTGATTTCGCTTGTCCATGATCGGTGTTGAGCCCTTTGTGCCTCTTCTTGAGGGATCATGCATTCTTGTCTCGGTTGTGTCGAGCCGTTGCCCATGTCTTTGGGGACCGAGACATTGAGTTGGCCTTTGTGGTTTCTCTCATGCCAAGTGACCTTGTTCTTTGCTCTTGTGTGGTCTCTTTCACTTGGATGAGGTGTTCGGCCTTTGCCCTCTCAAACCATTTCTTTGTGCTCACTTGTTGTCAATCCGCTCCTCAAGGGGGAGAAATTTGGAAAATCAAGTTGATATGAACCTTGATTTGATGGTGATGAGCGGTTGACAAGTGTTTTGGTAAGAGTTTTATGGCACTTTGTGTTGAGCATTTTGGTTTGATGGCTTTTAGGGATTGCATGTTGGTAGTGTGTCTCTTCGTTTGCGCTTAGCCTTTGTGCTTGCTTTGGTTTCGAGAGGAATTTGTCGGAGCATGCTTTTATCCCTTCTCTCTTCAAGTGGCCTTTTGTTTGCTTTTTATTGGTTTTGTGGCGCTTGAATGAGTTCTTATTTGCTTTTTGACCTTCTTTTGTCAATGCACTCATCAAGGGGGAGATTGAGGAACCAAGTTGAGAAGTACCTTGGTTCGTGTGTGATGAGTGATTGACCGGATGGTTTGAAGCTTTGTGTGTGTAGTGTTGAGTTGTGTTGTGTGTGTTTTATTTTGTGTATTTATCTTATTGTTTATGTGGTGTGTTGTCAATGCACTCGTGAGGAGTGGTTGACAACGTTGTGTGGACTGACTCTTGGCCTAGTATTGCGGGTGTTGGTTGCGGCTTGGTTTGCGTTGGTGCGGGTGAAGAACGGGCGCGAAAGGTCTTAGCCTTGCGGGGCCTCCGAGGAGTGGAGAGACAAGTAGGCTTGGTTCGAGGGACCGGTGGCCGACGGGATCAAGTGCGAGCCGCATGGTGCAAGAAGAGCAAGACGAAGTCGTGGACATGGAGCCGGTGCATCGGTGGTGGCCAAGTCAAGGAACGAGGCAAGACTGAGTAGACCGTCGGGCGTCGGAGGTGAAAGGCTTGGCGGGCTCGACGCTTGGCGTGGTGAGGCCAGGCCGTGTACGCGGGGTTTGGTGGTTTGGCCACAAAACCATCGGAGGAGGGTTTCTCGGTTTGGGCCTCAAAACCGAGCCCGAGGGCCTGACGTGACGGAGACGGTATCCGGGTGCGTCGGGAAGCTTCGAGGCGGGCGACATGCGGCATGATCGAGGTGCTTACGTCGGGAGGACGTGAAGGCCTGATGGATGCGCGGCCGTCCGATGGTGAACTTCATGTGTTGACCAAAATGCCCCGTGAGGGCTTGTGTTGTACTCCTAGTGTAGGGGCACTTCGGTCTTTTCGGAGGGCCTATATATAGGAGGAGGGGGCTGAATTTTCAGCCAACTCTTGGGCTAGAGGCGGCGGTACTCTTTCATTTTGGAGTGCTTTGGGAGAGAGGGAGAGAGGGGAGAGTGGCTCTTTGATTGGAGCTTTTTGCCATCTTAGATTTGATTTCTAGGAGTGGCTTGTAATCGTTTGGACAAGATATTCATAGTGAATTCATCCTTCTCAATCTTGTGCCAAATCCTTTGCTCGGGCGTTTTTTTTTTTTGCGATTTTCGGAGGTATTTTTTTGAGGATTTTCATTCGTCGCTCGATTCGTCGATTTGAAGGCGTTTCTCTCCGGATTTCTTTGAGGGGATCATGGGTGAGTGCCTTGTGCCTCTTTGTGGATGATCTTGACCCCTAAAACACCGGATTTGGCCTTCGATTCGTTGACTTTTGGATGAACCCTAGGTTATTGTGTTCTTGGCAAGGATTTACGATTACGGGAGTTGTAGGTAGTTTGAGGCCGTAATTTTTGGGGCATAACCTCTCCTTGGGGTGTTCATCATCTCCCCAAAATTTCGTCTCAAGACTCCAAGTGGTTTGGGAGATCCTTTGATCTAAAGTTTGGGGGCGATTTCGCGGGCGTTTTACGGGGCGTCCCGGGTGATCCGGTCACCTGTGCTTGGGGTGACCCGAAGGGGGTAGGTTGACCGGTCACTTGTGCCGGGTGACCGTGCGGCTGTAAGGCTCAGGGTGACCCGGTCACTTGTGCCGGTTGACCCGGTAGGTCTCAGCCTTCTTCGTTGTTGCTCAAGTTCTTTCGTGCTTGCTTCCGCTTTGCTTCCTAGCCCTTAAAGCCTTGTTCCTAAGGTACCGAGAGAGGTTTGTGTGTGCTTCCGCTTGTTCGTGTGTGACTCTCGGAGTTTCAATTGGGATATAGGCCAAATTCTTTTGAGAAAGAATTTTTATCGGCTCCCATTCACTCCCCCCCTCTCTGGTCGCCAATCCGGTCCTTCATGGTGGACGACTACTCTCGGTATGCGTGGGTGTTCTTTCTCGAGGATAAGGGGGAGATGTTTGGTTTTGTTCGAGATCTTGTCTTGAGGTTGAGTAACGGGAGGCACGGAGATGCCATACGAGCAATCCGCAGTGACAATGGCTCAGAATTCGGTTTGAAACCTTTTCCCATGACTTGGGTCTTGAACACCAGTTTCCAATTCCGTATACACTTCCCCAAAATGGTGTTGTGGAAAGGAAGAACAGGACCTTGTGTGAGATGGCTCGTAAGATGCTTGATGAGCATAGGACTTTGAGAAGGTTCTGGGCTGAGGCGGTGAATACAGCGTGCTATGTGTCAAACTGGATCTACCTCAGAGTGCATAAGAAATAAACCTGCTACGAGTTGATGCACGGTCGCACACCCAAGGTGAGTCACTTCCATGTATTTGGATGCAAGTGTTTTATTCTTAAGAAAGGGAAGAAGCTGGATAAGTTTGAGGCTAGGTCTGTCGATGGTATTTTCTTTGGTTATGCATCTCATTCTAGAGCATATCGTGTGCTCAATCTTGAAACTAACCAAATCGTGGAGACTTTCAATGTAACCTTCGACGAGACACAACCACATAGTCAGCTTGTCTTTGAGTGTGCAGGTGATGATGAGCTTGGCGAGGAGATCTTTCAAGAGGAGGAGCATGAACTTGGAGATGATGAAGATGGAGGTGTGGTGCCCCCGGCTGAACATGTACCTACTACTTTGACTGCAGTGGTTGACGGCCCCTCTCCTACACCTACGACGACGAATCAAGATCGAGGAGAAGCTACAGTTGAGGGGGAGGTAGCATCAAGGCGAGAACCTCCCCGGTGAGTACAAGTGGATCACCCAGCTTCAAGGATCATCGGCGACATGAATGAACGTACTACACGGTCAAGGGTTCGAAAAAATTCTCATTTCGCTCATGCTGCATTTGTTGCCACCTTTGAGCCCAAAGACATTGGACATGCACTATCTGATCATAATTGGGTTAATTCAATGCATGAGGAGTTGGAGAACTTTGAGAGGAATCAGGTTTGGGAATTGGTTGACCCTCCCCAAGGGTGTAAGCCGATTGGTACAAAGTGGGTGTGGAAGAACAAAGAGGGAGAGAAAGGTGAAGTGGTGAGGAACAAGTCATGGCTTGTTGCTCAGGGGTTCAGTCAGAAGGAGGGGATCGACTACGAGGAGACCTTTGCTCCCGTAGCCCATTTGGAGGCAATTAGGATCCTTCTAGCCTTTTCCGTGGCTAACGGGTTCAAGTTGCAGCAAATGGATGTGAAGATTGCCTTTCTGAATGGTGTGTTGGAGGAAGAAGTATATGTGAGGCAACCACCAGGGTTTGAGAGTGAGAAATACCCCCACCGGGTGTACAAGTTGAGGAAGGCGCTTTATGGGTTGAAGCAGGAACGTGGAGTTTGGTATGGTAGGTTGAGGGGGTTCTTGTTTGAGAGAGGTTTTGAGATGGGGAAGGTCGATCAGACCTTGTTTCTACTTAGGCAGGGCAGAGATATCCTGATTGTGCAGGTGTACGTGGATGATATGGTCTTTGGTGGCTCGTCTAACTCTCTTGTTGCAAGGTTTGCAGAGGATATGAGTAGGGAATTTGAGATGAGCATGATGGGCGAGTTGCAGTTCTTCCTCGGGTTACAAATCAAACAATCAAAGGAAGGAACATTTGTGCACCAAGCTTAGTACACCAAGGACATTGTGCGGAAGTTCAAGATGGAGGACTCCAAGGCTATGACGACGTTGATGAGTACGACTACAACTCTTGATGCGGACGACGAAGGTGAACACGTGGACCAGAAGGAGTACCGGAGCATGATCGGGTCACTCCTCTACTTGACGGCGACGAGGCCGGACATCCAGTTCTTGGTATGTCTGTGTGCTCGTTTTCAAGTGTCTCCGAGGACTTCGCATCGGCAAGCAGTAAAGTGAATTTTCAGGTACTTGCGTCACACTCCCGACTCCGGCCTTTAGTACTCTGCATCCTCTTCTTTGGCGCTTCATTGTTTTTCGGATGCGAATTTTGCCAGCTGTCGGTTGGATAGGAAGTCCAGTTCTGGGACTTGCCAGTTCTTAGGATCTTCTTTGGTGTCTTGGTCTTCCTGCAAACAGTCGAGTGTTGCTCAATCCACTAGCGAGGTAGAGTACGTTGCCGCTGCTAGTTGTTTCTCTCAGCTCCTTTGGATCACATACACCATGAGTGACTTTGGGGAGGAGTATACCCATGTCCCACTTCAATGTGATAGCACCAGTGCCATAAGCGTTGCAAAGAACCCAGTGCTCCATTCCAAAACCAAGCACATAGAAGTGAGGTATCATTTTCTGAGAGACAGCGTAGAGAGGGAAAAATAGCTTTGATCCATGTACCCACTCATGACCAACTAGCCGATATTTTCACCAAACCCCTAGATCAAGCAACTTTCACTCGTTTGCGGGGGGAGCTTGGTGTGTGTTTGATTTCTTGAGTTGGGTGTGTGGGAGCTCCTTTGTAGAATATGTATAGCTTTCCTTTGTGCACTTCTTGCATTTGTCATGGCATATGTAACATGATGTATAGGCATCCTTGTATCTTAGATTGCATGCATTTTGTATCATATGCATTGTTTAAGAAAAGCTTCTCCTATATACATTGTTCACCATGGAATGCTATTTATGCCTTTGTGAGCTTGTTTGGTAAGCTATGGTTAGTTTGGCTTAGCTCTTGATAATCTTGATTTATATCCATGGTTGATGGCTATGTTTTTGAAAAATGTCACATGTATGCTCTCTCATGTGTAAATGCCTTTATATGATGTTGACATGTTTTAGTGGCTTGGTTGTGCTTAATTTGTGGTTGGATAGCTAGTTTATTGATCATATGGGGCCAAAGGCTCATTTGCCATCATGAATGTTTAGCCCTCTTGCTTTATCTCGTGGAGGGGCCTAAGTTCCTTTTTGTCGCAAAGACATTTCATGTACCAAATTTGAATCTGAAAATGAAATGTAAAATGCTTGGAAAATGTGCTCCCATGTCATATGTGCTAAATTTATTTTGCTTTGGGTGCTAAACCGTTGCATGACGCCTACCAATGAGAAGTCTCAAACATAGAAGTAGGCACATGGCTCGGTGGCTTTGACATGACATGAGGTGCTTGTGGGTGTTTGTGATGGTCTTATGGTTAGAATGGCAGTCCTAGCATGAAGTTTGTGTGGCTTTGCCATTTTGATATGTTTTGATCATGTTTAGGACTTTGCTCATGAGAGGCAAATTTTTCGCAAAATTGCTCAAATCCATCTTAGCTTCGTCCAATGATTGTGAAACTTGGTCATCTTGTAGTTGATGTCAATACGAAGCTATAGAGTATCTAACTTGCTCATTCGGACATGTGTAGCATCCTATGTTGAATTTTATCTATTTGAGAAGCTCTAGGTTGAAAGTTTTGCATTTTTTGCTTGATTCATGCATTGTCGACAACGGAGAGAAGTTTGAGCTTGAAATGGCTTGCAGGATGCATTTAGAAGGTTTTCAGGTGGTTTCGAGCCATTTCTAGGCTCTGGTGTGCACTGGTCTGACCGGTCAAGGTCACCGGTCTGACCGGTCAGAGTGCTGGCCCTGTTCATATGTTGGGCACCGGTCTGACCGGTGGTGGTGACTTGTTCATATGGTGACCGGATGTGTCGAGCCGTTGCCCTTGCCTAAGGGGTCCGTGACTTGTTTTCTTCAAGTGATCTCGCTCTTTGCCTTTGTTTGGCTTTCGATCGCTTGTTGGAGTTTCTTTTTGTTCGTTTCTTTTTTTCTTTTCTCCCTTATTACTTTATGTGGGTGTTGTCAATGCACTCATCAAGGGGGAGATTGAGGACCATGTGTGGTTCGAGGACCTGTGGATGGTCGCTTCCTTGTGTGATGAGTGATTGACAACGTTCTGTGGACTGATTCTTGGCTAAGTATTGCAGGTGCAGGTTGCGGCTTGACTGGTGTTGGTGCAGGTGAAGAACAAGCGCGAAAGGTCGTCGCCGTTGAGGCCTTCAGGTGTGGAGAAGACAAGTAGGCTTCGTTCGAGGGATCCGGTGGCCAGCGGGGTCAAGTGCGGGCCGCATGGTGGCATGTACAGCAAGATGAAGTCATGGACGGTTTCTTGGTTGAGCCTCAAAACCAAGGTCGAGCCGGGACTACGTGGGAGCCGAGTCATGAGTGGAGATTGGCGGAGGCTACACCGAGTTCGCGGGGTTTCCAGTGGTTAACCAGAAAACCATTGGGTTCCTTGGTTGATCCACAAAGCCAAGACCGGAGAACCGAAGACGCTGCTGCAGCAGCGCCATACCTTTCTAACCGGTGGGTCTGACCGGTTTGACCGGTGGGTACCTGTCTGACCGGTGAGGCGCACCGGTCTGACTAGTGTGCGATGACGCAGTACGGAATCTTCGAAGCAGAGGACACGCGTCGGGATCACAAGGCTTGCATCGAGGCTTAGCAGGTTGCGGTCGCCGGGCATCCGTCCGATGGAGAAAATCTGAAGGCTTCCAAAACCGCCCTTGAGGGGCTTGTATCCCTAGTTGTTAATTAAGGGTATTTTAGACTTTCGGTTGCCTCCATATAACCCATGAGGTGAGAGGATGGCAGCAATCTCTTGGAACCCTAGTTCATTTGCGTTCCTATTTTCTCTTCCTATTTTCATAGGATTTCCATAGGACTAGCTCGAGAGCTTCATGGTGAGATTTTGTGAGAGGGTTGGATGATCGGGCGGCAAGCTAGACCTTGTATGAACCTTCTTGGTATGTATAGAAGATTCGGCGTGGTTTCTCAAGGCTTTGTTGTGTTGTTCCCGGTTGTTCTTGGCGGTGATTTTCGGAGCCCTCTCTTGGTGATTTTCTAGTGGTGTTTTCGGGACCTTGCTCTTGGGGATTTGATAGGGGAAATTTGTGGGAACCCTTCGTGGTTCTTTGGGTTGTGATTCCCCTCCCAAATCCGTGAGTTAAGGGGCTCGATTCTGGGGTTTTTGGTGTTCTAGGGTTAGAGGAGTCCTTCATAGGATTTCTTCAATTCCTCTTGATTTGGCATGTTTTGGTGGACAAAATCATGGATATGGACTCCTCATGAGGTGTTCCTATTATCCCCAAAGTCTTGTTCAAGTTCGTGGAGCGATTCGGGAGATCGAAGTTTGGATTTGGAGGAGTTGACTCGGGGTGCTGTTCACCCCGATCTGCCCAGGCTACACCGGTCTGACCGGTGCGAGTCACTTGTTGGATTTGCCTCGGGTGGACTACTTGACTCCTGTGTCTTTGGGTCTTGATGCTGCTGGTCAGTTCTTGGTCCGTTTGGAGTTGTTTTGTTAGGTTTTGTGTAGGGTTTTTCTTCCTTGCCATCGGTTTGACCGGTGTAGCACAGGCAGCAAGTCGTGCAAGTTTCCGCTGTGCGTGTTGGTGTGTTTTGGATTGTAGGTTGTTTGTTGGTTCCTAGGTCCAGTAGCACTTCAGTGGCTGTGCGGACTTGGCCAACTTGGGTAGTGAGTCGGAGACGTGTGTTGGAAGCTGTGGTCGTCTTGTTGGTGTTTCCATCTCCTTCGAGAAGAATTTTTATCGGCTCCCATTCGCTCCCCCCCTCTCTGGTTTGCCGTATCGGTCGTTCACTTCGAGGTTGAGGGCACCGTCGAAGTACATGATCCAGTGTTCAGGCCGCTCCTTGGGAGGGGGCATCTGGATCTCTGTCCATTCAGACACAAAGTCTACGAGGATTTACGACTTGATCGCTTTTCTGGGACAAAACACGATTTCAAACTCTCCAAGCTCGACTGACCACTTGACGATGCGGCCGTTGGCATCACGGTTGCGGATGACCTCTCCCAAGGGTAACGAAGATGGGACCATGATCTTGTGAGCTTGGAAGTAGTGTCGAAGCTTTCTCAACATGATCAGGAGTGCATAGAGCAGCTTCTGAGGTTGTGTGTAACGTGTTTTAGCATCGGCTAGAACCTCGCTCACGTAATATACAGGTCGTTGAACAGAATAGGCTTGCCATTCCTCTTCTCATTCGGCGACGAGAACCGTGTTGACCACATTAGTGGTGGCAGAGATGTAGAGTAAGGGTGTTTCCTTCGGTATTGGAGGTGTCATAACTAGTGGTGTTGTCAAGGACTCTTTGAGAGCCTCGAACGCTTTCTAGGCTTCATCGTCCCATATGAACTTGTCAGCCTTCTTTAGTAGCTTGAAGAAAGGAAGTCCTTTTTCACCGAGCTTGCTGATGAAACGACCTAGAGCCGCCATCATTCCGGTGAGCTTCATGACGTCTTTCTTGTTGGATGGCTTGGCCATCTTGCGTATAGCGTCGATCTTCACTAGGTTGGCCTCGATGCCTCGGTGCCCGACCATGAAGCCTAGGAGCAATCCGGAAGGTACACCAAAGACACATTTTGTTGGATTGAGCTTCCATTGGAACTCTCGTAGATTGGCAAAGGTTTCTGTTAGGTCGGCGATGAGCTTGTCTTCCTCTGTAGTCTTGACGACCACATCGTCCACATAGGCTTTTGCGTTCTTCCCAATTTGGGTCTTCAAGCACTTTTGAATTGCCTTTTGGTAGGTTGCTCCGACGTTTTTCAGGCCGAAGGTCATGACCTTATAGCAGTTAATGACCTGGGGCGTTATGAACACTGTCTTGTCTTCATCGTCGGGATGTAGGGCTATCTGATGATACACTGAGCAGCAGTCGAGGAAGCAGAGTAGGACGCTGCCGGCCGTGGAGTCCACGACCTGGTCGATACGAGGGAGAGGGAACGGATCCTTTCGGCAGTGCTTGTTAAGATCGGTGTAATCGATACACATTCTTAGTCCACTAGTTTTCTTTGGTACAAGAACCAGGTTTGTGAGCCAAACCGGGTGTTGACATTCTCTAATAAAACCTGCAGCTAAGAGCTTACAGACATCTACTTCTATAGCTTGTTTTCTATCTTTTGCAAATCGCCGGAGCTTTTGCTTTATAGGTCAAGAGGTCTTGTTGACTTCGAGTCTGTGCTCAGCCAGCTCCCTAGGGACTCCAGGCATATCGGACGGACTCCATGCGAAGATGTCGGCGTTATCCCTGAGGAAGCTGGTGAGCGCGAATTCCTATTTGGGGTCGAGGTCGGCCCCGATGATAACTTCCTTGGATGTGTCGGGCAGGCCGAGGCAAACCTTCTTGACGGCTGGACTTGGGTCCAAAGTTGTGCTTGTACGCTTCTGCTCCGGTACTTGAAGAGTAGTTTGGTCGATCTTGGCTGCCTGAGCGACCAGGACCGTTGCTGCGGCTTTGATTGCTGAATCTTTGGAGAGCTCGATGGTAGCGCTTTTGCAACTGTAGGAGACCATGTCCCCGAGGACGGAAAGGATTCCGTTTGACGCCGACATCTTGGCGAGCATAGGTCATCCGAAGATGGCGTGGTATGAAGAGCGGAAGTCTGCAACTTCGAACGTCGGGTACTCCATTATGAAGTTTTCCTCCGTGCCGAAGGTGACCGGCAGGCACACGCGACCTATGGGGTATGCAGCCTTGCGGGGCACGACCCCGTAGAAGGGTTCATCACAAGCAGTCATTTTGGAGAAGTCGAACTCCATCTTGCGTAGCGTCTCTATGAAAATAATGTTTAGGCTGCTGCCTCCGTCGATGAGGGTCTTAGGCAACCAGGCCCCGTTAACTATGGGGTTGATGACCAGCGGATAGGTTTTGGGGTCGGGAATGTGAACCCAATGATCCTTCCTAGAGAAAGTGATTGGGAATTCAGACCACCGCAGAGGTCGTGGATTTTCAGTGTTGACGTGCCCGATCTCTCTGGCGTTCGATCGAGTTTGCCGGTTAGTTTTAATTGCTTGGCGACCACCGACGATGAAGTTGATCTCGCGGTTGGCATTCTGGAATGCACCATTGAGGTTGCCCCCTTTGGGTGGTGCGGAGGTGTCCACTCCTTGCGGTTGTTGTCTTGGCGGTTGTGGTCGTCCTGGCGACGATGATCGTCGCGTCGGTCATTGTGATGATCGTCGTGGCGATCATCACGATGATCACTTCTATCGCGATTATCAGTGCGGTCGTCACGACGGTAGTCGTCGCATCTGTCATCACGGCGGTAATCGCGGTGATAATCACATCGATCCCTATCGTCATTGCGAGGATAGGGTCTGCCATCACGGTAATCTCGTCGATCATGTCGACGGTTGCGATTCTTGAAGCGTTGACCACCATTGCGATCGTCATTGCTATTGCTCCTGGTCTTCTTGGTGGTAGATGGTACCCGAAGGGCACGCTTTAGCTGCTCGCACTCTCTCATGGTATGCTTGGCGTCGCGGTGGATCTGATATTGGTCGTCCATGACCATATTGAAGTCACCTTCAAGGAAGATGGAAGGTCTTGGCAGATCTGTTACATAGGCTTCACCGGATCGCTTGCGCGACCTGGCGCCTCTGTCGTCGTGATCTTCTCTGTTGAAGTCATGCATTACTGCGTCTTGAGTGTCAACCAGTTTGTCGACGTAGGCGATGAGGTCACCAATGGTTTTGGCATCAGCTTCGTGGATCTTCTCGAACAACGTGATATTAGTGATTCCCTTTTTGTAGTAGGCAATGACGTCGTCGTCTATGACACCAGCGAGGGTGTTGCGGTTCTCGAAGTAGCGGTTGGTGTAGTCACGGAGAGTTTCATCTCTTCTCATCTGTACTCTAGCGAGGTGGTGAGTATTGCCAGGATGATTGTAGGTCCCTTGGTATTTGGTCGTGAATAGGCGGGACAAAGTCGCCCGGGAGGTGATGCATTCTGCTCGGAGATTGTCGAGCCACAGAAGTGGCGCCTTGCCCATCACAAGAGGAAAGTATCCGGCCATGTGGTCTTCATTGCCTCCTGAGGCACGTGCGGCTATATTGTACATCTTGAGCCATATACTCAGGTCGGAGTGACCGTCGTACTTCTCTATTGAAGGCTTGAAGTCTTTGGGGTATCTGATCATCTGGAGACGTCGCGAGAAAGCTGCGAAATTGTTGACCGCCCCCGGACTTGCTGATAGAGCATGATCAGCAGGGATAACGTAGAGGTCATCAGGAGGGCCATTATCTTGGTTGTACTGGGCGCATCGTAAGAGCTCCTGGTCGTGCATGATCCAGAGATCTGTAGCTTGGATAGGGTTGTTGGCATCGAGGGGGTCAGGTACCTCATGCTCGCGGTCGTAGTTTGCGCGCCGAGCTATTTCAACTTCATCTCTTATGCGGTGGAGCCGACTTCCCTCTGCACGATCGGCCTGGGCTAGAGGAGGCTAAGCTCCTGCATTATGTCTTGGATTTGGTGGAGGGTTGCCCTGGATGTTAGCAGCATTGGCTGCATTGTTGGCGGCATAGCCAGCGGCATTAGCCGGGGCGTTTGGTGGAGCATTACTTGCCGCGGGGTTACCCGGCTGCATGACTTCTTTTTCACCTCTTCCTTCTTCAGCAACCAGGTCAAGGAGACCCTAGCTACGACGTCACTGGCGAGGATGGTCGGATCTGCTTCTGGAATAGGAACTTGCCGCAGATCTACTATATCCAGGGCCTCTTTTCCCGATCTGAGCAGCAGCAGCACGGACATTGGCATGGAGGCACTGGATCGCTGGAGAAACTTAAGGTGGTTTAGGACAGCGATAACAGCTCCCAAATTGGTATGTGGTGAATTGTAGACTTCAAGTCCGTCGCACTCGAAATCCCTGAGGAGATCTCGCGCACGTAGTCTATTGGCATGAGGTGGATCATCTTGGCGCCGTTGCTGTGGGGCTGCTGGTGCCACAAGTGCTTGTTGCGCGGGATTGGCGTTGACCTGTCCGACACTAGCCAATTGGTAGCGATCTCTTGTTGTCGTCGGACAGCTCGGGCGGCATTGGCGTTATCACGCTCTTGACGCTGCGCGTCTGTTTCTCCGTCTTGCAGTGGTACATCTGCAGAGGCGACCAAGATCTGGCGATCTAGAGTTTCGGACTCTTCTCCCGGATAGTTCGGGGAGATCGTTGTGTGGGCTACCTGGAACGCAAGGCGGTCTAGAGACGACTCTTGGTTCAACCGGCGGTGGTGAGCCGTGGTAAGAGGTCGGCGAAACATTTTGAGGACACGGCACTGGCGTGCGGTGTGCTTGGAGTTTTTATGGATAGGGCAGGGCTCGTCAACGTAATTCCCGCGGCTTCCACGATCTTGATCATAAAGTCCAGATTCGATCTGGATCTTGCGCTTCATGTAGCGTGATGCCACACGAGGGGTGTTGCGCAAGCCAAGAGGCATGCTAGAGGTGCGAGGGCGTTTGACGCGCTCACAGATTTTGATTGTGTCAGAGGGCATGTCCTCGACACGATCGATTCCAGCGATCAGGTCGCTAGTGGTGGGTGGGTGGGTCTTCTTTGACAGATCCGTTTCGATCTGTCGGTCAGAGGTGATCGCGTTGCCTTCGATGATGAGGCAGGCGGCTGGGGCGATGGATGTCGCCGGCATCGAGCCGAAGCAGATGTCGACGGGGTTGGCGAGGAAGTCCGCCTTGCTCTCTGAGAAGATGACGCCGTTGGTCGAAGCCATCGAGTTGCACGAAGAACCTTGACTTTCCTCTACCTGGCGCGCCAACTATCAGATGATGTGATCTGGACAGCCCACGGGGGTGTTAATCCTTGTGGTTTATTTGTTTGGTGGGGAGGAGTCTAAGGCTAAGAACTCGAAGGTCACTCACGAGTACGCGGAACACAGAGAACACGGCGAGTTATACTGGTTCGGGCCTCCGGAGAGTAATACCCTGCATCCAGTTATCGGTGTGGATTGCTTGGGGATTGGTCGAGGTTAAGTTACAAGGGAGATCGCCTCGTCCGCCTTATATTGGCCAGTGGATGAGGTCTGTTCCCAGACTCCTGGTCCGTTACGGCCAGGAGACCTAAGTCTACGTTACACATCTTGCCATATCCCGTCGATCTGCATTAGGCGAAGTTCACCGAGGTCTTGTCTTGTCTTGTACGCCAAGTCTCGAGGTCGTGTTGGATTAGGTCGTCTGGGGGAATCTTCTGGAAGGTCTTCAGGAGGTCGTATGGGCTGACAATTAGGTCGGTTGGGCCTAGTGATAGGTCGGCGGGTCTTCTAGTAGGCCGGACCCACTTGTCGGGGATGGCCGTGTGCCTGGTCGGTGGGGACCCAAGGGTACCCATGTCTCACAGTACCGTTTGGCTGGTTCTTTGCATGAGTGGTGGAAGGTTCTGGAGAAGGATCTACCTCAGAGTTCACAAGAAGAAAACATGTTACAAGTTGATGCACAGTCGCACACCCAAGGTGAGGCACTTCCATGTTTTTGGTTGAAAACGAGTCATACTCAAGAAAGGGAAGAAGTTGGACAAGTTTGAGGCTAGGTCGATCGATGGAATTTTCTTTGGCTATGCATCTCATTCTACAACATTTCATGTGCTCAATCTTGAAACTAACCAAATCATCGAAACTTGTGAGGTAACCTTTGATGAGACAAAGCCACGTAGTCAGCTTGTTTTTCAGTGTGCAGGTGACGACGAACTTGGCGTTGAGATCTTTCAGGAGGAGGAGCATGAACAAGGAGATGACGAAGACGGCAGTGTGGTGCCTGCAACTGAACATGTACCTACTACTTCGACGACGATCGAGAACGGGCCCTGTCCCACACCTACAACGACAAACCCAAATCAAGGCGAAGCTGCTGTTGACGGGGAGGTAGCATCAAGGCGAGAACGTCCCCGGTGAGTGCAAGTGGATCACCCAACTTCGAGAATCATCACTGACATGAATGAACATACTACACGGTCGAGGCTTCGAAACAATTCTCATTTCGCTCATGTTGCATTTGCTGCCACCTTTGAGCCCAAAGACCTTGGACGCGCGCTATCTGATCATAATTGGGTTAATTTGATGCATGAGGTGTTGGAGAATTTTTATAGGAACCAAGTTTTGGTGTTGGTTGACCCTCCACCAAGGTGTAAGCTGATTGGGACGAAATTGGTGTGGAAGAACAATGAGTGAGAGAAAGGAGAAGTGGTGAGAAACAAGTCAAGACTTGTTGCTCAGGTGTATAGTCAAAAAGAGGGGATCAACTACGAGTAGACCTTTGCTCCCGTAGCTCGTTTGGAGGCGATTAGGATCCTTCTAGCCATTTTGGTGGCTAAAGGGTTCAAGTTGCACCAAATGGATGTGAAGAGTGCCTTCCTCAACTGTGTGTTGGAGGAAGAAGTGTATGTGAGCCAACCAATGGGGTTTGAGAGTGAAAAGTACCCACATCATGTGTATAAGGAAGGCGTTGTATGGGTTGAGGCAGGCACCAAGAGATTGGTATGGTAGGTTGAGGGGGTTTCTGTTTGAGCGAGGCTTTGAGACGGGGAAGGTCGATCGGACCTTGTTTCTCCTCAAATAGGGCATAGATATCCTGATTGTGCAGGTATATGTGGATGATATTGTATTTGGTGGCTCGTCTAACTCTCTTGTTAAAAGGTTTGCAGAAGACATGAGTAGGTAGTTTGAGATGAGCATGATGGGTGTGTTGTAGTTCTTCCTTGGGCTACAAATCAAGCAACATTCGTGCACCAAGCTAAGTACACCAAGGACATTGTGAGGAAGTTCAAGATGGAGGACTAAGGCCATGGCGATGTCTACGAGTACGACTGCAGCTCTTGATGCGGACGAGGACGTTGAACATGTGGACCAAAAGGAGTACCGGAGCATGATCGGGTCACTCCTTTACTTGACGGCGACGAGGCTGGACATCCAGTTCTCAGTATGTCTGTGCGCTCATTTTCAAGCATCTCCAAGGACTTCGCATTGGCAAGCGGTCAACCACATTTTCATTTATGTATGTCACACTCCCTACTTCGGCCTTTGGTACTCCGCGTCTTCTTCTCTGGCTCTTCATGGATTTTCGGACGCGGATTTTGCTGGCTGTTGGATGGATAGGAAGTCCACTTCTGGGACTTCCCAGTTCTTGGGTTCTTCTTTGGTGTCTTGGTCTTCCCGCAAACAGTCGAGTGTTTCTCAATCCACTACCAAGGCTGAGTATGTGGCCGCAACTATTTGTTGCTCTCAGCTCCTTTGGATCACATACACAATGAGTGACTTTGGTGAGGAGTATACACATGTCCCACTTCATTGTGACAAAACTAGTGCCATACGTGTTGCAAAGAACTTAGTTCTTCACTCCAAAACCAAGTACATAGAAGTGAGGTATCATTTCCTAAGGGACAACATAGAGAAAGGGATAGCTTTGATCCACGTACCCACACATGACCAGCTAGCTGATATTTTCACCATATTCCTAGATCAAGAAACTTTCACTCGTTTGCGGGGCGAACTTGGTGTTTGTTTGATTTCTTGAGTTGGTGTGTGGGAGCTCCTTTGTAGCATATTTAACATGATGTATAGGCATCTTTCTATCTTAGGTTGCATGCATTTTGTATCATATGCATGGTGTAGGAAAAGCTTCGGCTATACACATTGTTCACCATGGTACGATATATATGTCCATGTGAGCTAGTTTGGTATGCTATGGTTAGTTTGGCTTAGCTTTTGATGATCTTGGTTTATATCCATGGTTGTTGGTTATGTTTTTTAAAAATGTCACATGTTTTTGTAGTTGCCTTTATATGATTTTGACATGTTTTAGTAGTTTGGCTATGCTTAATTTGTGATTGGATAGCTTATTTTGATCATATGGGGCCAAAGGCTCATTTGCCATCATGAATGTTTAGCCATCATACTTGATCTTGTGGAGGGGCATAAGTTCCTTTTTGTCGCAAAGACATTTCATCTACCAATTTCCAATCTGAAGATGAAATGTAAATTGCTCGGAAAATGTGCCCCCATGTCATATGTGCTAATTTTAATTTGCCTTGGGTGCTAAACCATTGCATGATGCCTACCAATGAGATGTCTCATATATAGAAGTAGGCAAAATGGCTCGGTGGCTTTGACATGACATGAGGTGCTTGTGGGTGTTAATGATGATTTTATGATAAGATTGGTTGTCCTATCATGAAGTTTGTGTGGCTTTGCCATTTTGACATGATTTTCTCATGTTTCGGTCTTTGTTCATGAGAGGGTAAATTTTCACAAAATTGCTTAATTCTATCTTGTAGTTGATGTCATTATGAAGCTATAGGGTATCTAACTTGATCATTTGGACATGTGTAGTATTCTATGTTGAATTTTGTATATTTGAGAAGCTATATGTTAAATCTTTTCGCATTTTGCCTTAATTCATGCATTGTCAACAAGGGGGAGAAGTTTGTGCATGATTTGGGCACCTGGGAGCATTCGGAAGGTGTTCAAAGTTGTTCGGGCAGATTTTGAAAAGTTTGGTGCAGGGCCGATTTCTTGGGGCGGTCTAACCACCCCAAGGAGGTCAGATCCCACAGGGGCGATTTAACCGCCCTGGGCATGAGGTCTATCCGCCCTGGGCAGAGTGAGCAGGTTTTTATTATTTGTTGCATTCCCATGTGCATTGCAACATTGGTTCAGGGGGAGTGTGCTCCGGCTCAGGGGGAGCTTGCATGTGTGCAGGGGAAGCTCTTTGTGTTGCTCGAGCTTTGGATTTGTGGTTTGTGCTTATTTCTTGAGCATGATTTTTTCTCGGATGTGTCGAGCCGTTGCCCTTGCCTAAGGGGTACGAGACTTGTCCTTCTTCAAGTGATCTTGCTCTTTGCCTTTTCTTTGGCTTTCGATCGCTTGTTGGAGTTTCTCTTTGGCTGTCATTGCACTCATCAAGGGGGAGATTGAGGACTTGTGTGGTTCAAGGACCGGAGGAGTGGTGTGATGAGTGATTGAAGGATCGGATGGCGACTAGAGAGGGGGGAGTGAATAGGAGCCGGTAAAAATTCTTCTCAAAGAACCCGACCTATACCCTAGACAAATCCCGGTCACACACGAGCGACGGATCGAATCACACACCAATCGCCAAGACAATGAGGTTATGGATCAACCTCAAGTCTTAGGAACGATTCCTTGAAGCACACGTGGAAGCACGAAAGAAACGAGGGAGGAATCGAACCAAGGAACGAAGCTGCCAGGCGCTGGCGGACTGTCCGGCCAGGAGGGGCGGACGGTCCGCACTGGCCACGCGGACAGTCCGGCCAGGTGCCGCGGACAGTCCGCAAGGGCCACGCGGACAGTCCGGCCAGGTGTCGCGGACAGTCCGTATAAGCCAACAGAACCACCAGAGACGCACCACGAAAAACGGACCGTCCGCGACGACTAGGCGGACCGTCTGCACGGCTTCCAAACCGTCCGCTACTGAAGCCCGGACCGTCCGCGAACCAGCTGCAACAAAAACCTAAAAAAATCGGATCGAAAACGAAGACGAGCAAAACACAACAAACACGCGAAGAACAGGGCTGAACACGCACCTCGCGGACGGTCCGCCAGGCACACGAGGACTGTCCGCGCCTTACGGACAGAAGCAGAAACAGCTCGACCCCGCTGGTCAACTCCTCCAACACATCATCGGATCTCCCAAACGGTAGAAGCTAAAGAGACAAGGGTTTGGGGACATGATATGTGTCAAACAAGGATGCTATACCCCAAAATTTTCGCCTCCTCACTCCCTAAATCACCGGGAATCGCAGATCCTTTGTGCACCACCAAAAACTAGAGCTCCGACCAAAAATCCTTGAATCGAAGTGGTTTCCCGGCGTTTGAGGGCACAAGATCAATCATAAAGATGCACAAGACATCCATCCATGTTTCCCTCAAAGAAATCCGGGGAGAAACCCACTCAAATCCGCGGAATCACACCAAGAACAAAGGCACCAAAAACATGCACGAAAAATACCACGGAAAACACAATGCCGAATCTTCAATACAAACCAGGAAAGATTCAAAAGGTCTAGCATGCCGCCCTAACATCCATCCCTCTCAACAAATCTCTCATGAAGCTCTCATGCTAGCCTACACAAGAAATGGAGAAGAAAATGTCTCGAGAAAATGAGAAAAGGGAGGGGGGAAATGAAACCCTAAGTCACAGAGAGAGAGAGCCATCCACTCACACTCATGGCTTATATATCGGGTCCCGCCGGTGTGGTAAATGACTTGACTACCCCTAACTCAACTACTGGCGATACAACCCACGCAGGGGCATTTATGTAATGTTTGTGGGTCTTACCATCGGACGGCCACGCCTTTGTCGCACCCCGCGTCCTCCCGACGCAAGCCATGCGATCCCGCCGCGTGTCCTCCGCTTCGAAGCTTCCCCACACGCCCGGATCCCGTCTCCGTCGTGTTGGGCCTTCGGACTTGGTTTTGAGGCCCAAACCAAGAAACCGTCCTCCGATGGTTTTGTGGGCAAACCACCAAACCCCACTTGCTCGGCCCGGCCTCCCGCCAAGCCTCTTGACTCGACCGCCACCGTTCACCGGCTCGATCGTTCACGACTTCATCTTGCTCGTCTCGCCACCATGTGGCCCGCACCTAGTCCCATCGTCCACCGGGTCCCTCGAACTGAGCCTACTTGTCTCTCCATCTCCCGGAGGCCCCTCAAGGCTAAAGACCTTTCGCGCCCGTTCTTCACCTGCAACAACACGAACTAGGCCGCAGCCTACACCTGCGCACTGAGCCAGGAGTCAGTCCAACACCCGTTGTCAATCACTCATCACTGAGGATCGGTCATCCATCGACCACCGGGACGCTCTTGGTCTTCAATCTCCCCCTTGATGAGTGCATTGACAATACACAACGCGAAATGAAATTCAGAGAAGGAAAGTAAAACGAAAGAAAAACAAGGAAGCTCAACTCATGACCAAAACCAAAGAAAGGCAAAGAAAGGTCACAAGCCGAGCAAAGCACAAACTCCACACTGAAAACAGCAAGAAAGCTCCCCCTGAACAAATGCAAGCTCTCCCTGAATATGTGGATGCAAAGTTCCAAATTTTAGATGCATTTTTCTGAATTTTTCATTAAGCTCACCTCTTCTCCCCCTTGTTGACAATGTATGAATCAAGGTGAAAATGCAGGAATGTAAGACAAAGCATATAAACAACTACATGAGCTTCTCAAATAGGCCAAATCTAGTGTCAAAGGCTAGAAGTGAGACAAAGAGCACACATATGGATCATAACATAGTAAAAGCATTGCCACAAGTAATATATGGAAATATAGGCATGTGACAAAGCAAATTTTCAGTTTTGAGCAGTTTTATCAAAAGATGGCTCACTTCAAATTTAAAGGTCTATCCATGTCATATTCTAGCCAAAAACATGCATATCATCCAGAGATCATACAAGGATATCAAATTCTTAACAAAAGATCATTGCAAACACCCATAAAGCAAAGCATGTCATGTTAAAGCTCATGAGCCATGTGTCCACTTCGGGGAGACTTCTCCACTGGTGAACATCATGCAACATGTTTTGCACCCATGTGTGAAAAATAAGATCTTTTAAGCATAAACATGATGGATGGAGCATTTGTCAAGCATACACACTTCTTTTCAAGATTAATTCATTTCATGGTACATGAAGTGCCTTTGCAGCAAAAATAAGCTTATGCTCCTCCATGAATGCAACATAGGCTAAACATTCACAATGATATCGGCCTTTGGCCCAAATGCAAGAAAGAGACATCCAAGCACAATCTAAGCATGAAAGGCACATTTAGACCAAAAAGTGACATGGATACACTATTTGGAGCACATTTCATAAAATTTAGTCAAGATTAGCTTTTGATTCAAAAAGGCTATCTCACAACACATATATCTCAAATATTCCAAGAGCATAGCCTCACATAGCCATTCCTCCACACACATGACCAATATCTCACAAGTAGCCAAAGAAACTCAGATAAGGCATATGAAAGAAGCTCATCATCCTAAAATGCAATATGATACAAATGCAACATGATATCTAACAAGATGGCTATCCTACCATGGCTTATACATCAAGCAAAGCATGTATGTACATCAAAGGAAACAAGGTATGATACATATGGTACAAAAACAAATCCCCCAAGAATCAACTAGAAAGGGCAAGAAACCCCAAGTTGCCCCCGCAAGCGCACAAATGTAGCTTGGTCGAGAGGCTTTGTAAAGATGTCTGCAAGCTGATCTTGGGTAGGGACATGACTCAACACAATGTTCCGTTTCTCCACATTGCCTCTCAAGAAATGATACCTCACTGCTATGTGTTTGGTTCTAGAATGAAGCACTGGATTTTTTGCTACGCTTATGGCACTGGTGCTATCACAAAGAAGTGGGATTTGGGTGCACTCCTCACCAAAGTCTCTCAAAGTGTATGAGATCCACAACAGCTGGGAACAACAACTCGCGGCTGCAGCATACTCCGCCTCGGTGGTAGACTGAGCTACACTAGACTGCTTGCGGGAAGACCACGAAACCAACGTGGACCCAAGAAACTGGCAAGAACCAGAAGTAGAATTCCTCTCGACTCGGCAACCAGCGAAGTCCGCATCAGAAAAAACATGAAGTGAAAAGTCGAGGAGGATGAATACCAAAGGCCAAGACCAGGGGCAGACTGTAGGTACCTGAAAATCCTCTTGACGGCCTGTCGATGTGATGTCCTCGACGAAGCCTGAAAACGAGCGCACAAACACACACTGAACTGTATGTCTGGCCTTGTCGCCGTCAGGTAGAGGAGGGAGCCGATCATGCTCCGGTAATCTCGCTGGTCCACTGGTTCTCCGTCCTCGTCCGTGTCCAAAGTAGCCATACTCCCCATGGGTGTCGACATAGGCTTTACATCTTGCATCTGGAACTACCTCAGCATGTCTTTCGTGTACTTGGTCTGATGCACGACTGTTCCGTCCTTCACTTTCTTGATCTGCAGCCCAAGAAAGTACTGCAGCTCGCCCATCATGCTCATCTCGAATTCCCTGCTCATCTCATTTGCAAACTTGGCAACAAGGTTATGTGACGAGCCACCAAAGACAATATCATCCACGTATATCTGCACAACCAACAAGTCATTTCCATGCTTGAGGAGAAACAAGGTTTTATCCACGGTACCCATCACGAACCCTCTGCTCAACAGAAAACCTCTCAATCTCCCATACCAAGCCCAGGGCGCCTGTTTCAAACCATACAGAGCCCTTTTCAACTTGTATACCCTGTGTGGGTACTTATCACTCTCGAACCCCGGTGACTGCTTCACATACACCTTCTCCTCTATGACCCCATTCAGGAAAAGACTCTTCACATTCATCTGATACAACTTGAACCCTTTAGCCACGACAAAGGCTAGAAGGATCCGAATTGCCTCAAGACGGGCCACAGGAGCAAAGGTCTCCTCATAGTCGATCCCCTCCTTCTGACTATATCCCTGAGCAATAAGTTTGGACTTGTTCCTCACAACCATCCCATTCTCCCCCTCTTTGTTCTTCGAAACCCATTTGGTTCCTATAGGATGGCAATTTGGAGGTGGTTCAACTAACTCCCACACCTGGTTTCTCTCAAAATTTTCCAACTCCTCTTGCATAGAATTGACCCAGTTTTCATCAGATAAAGCGTGTCCAATGTCCTTGGGCTCAGAGGAGGCAACAAATGCAGCATGAGCGAAATGAGAGGAATTTTTGGACCTTGACCGTGTGGTACATTCATCGATGTCCCCAATGATCTTCGATAGGGGATGCACATCTTGAATCCGCCGGGGAGCCTCACGCCTCGAGACTACCTCCCCCTCAACTTCAGCTTCTCTCGCCTGGTCCTCTTGTCGCACCGTCGTTGTCCATGATGTAGACGGTCCACCCTCTGTAGTGGTCGTAGGGGAAGTAGTGGGTACACACTCAGCTTCAGGCGCATGGTTCTCTCCATCGTCATCTCCAGCTTCATCCTTCTCCTCTTCAAAGAGGTCCTCGGCCATCTCCTCATCACCTGCACATTCAAAGCCAAGAGAGGTACATGGCATTGTCTCGTCGAAGGTTACCTCGCAAATCTCCATGATTTTGTTAGTCTCAAGATTAAGCACTCTATCGGCTCTAGAATGGTTAGCATATCCAAAGAAAATCCCATCACTAGACCTAGCCTCAAACTTGTCGAGTTTTCCCTTCTTAAGAATAAAACACTTGCAGCCAAAGACTCGGAAATGACTCACCTCGAGTGCCCGACCATGCATAAGCTCATAACAGGTCTTACTCTTGAAAGCTCGCAATAAAAACTTGTTGGAGACATGACAAGTCGTATTGACCGCCTCAGCCCAATACCTCCTAAGAGTCCTGTGCTCATCGAGCATCGTCCTAGCCATCTCACAAAGAGTCCGATTTTTCCTTTTCACGACTCCATTTTGAGGAGGCACATAAGGGGTCGAATACTGATGCTCAAGACCCAGATCACGACAAAACCAAATGTCTCACTTTTGTCCTCCAAGAAAAACACCCAGGCGTAGCGAGAGTAATCGTCCACCGCAACAAGGACATACCACTTCCCACCCACCGAGCGAACTCAAGCTGGCCCAACAAGGTCCATATGCAACAGCTCTGTCGGACACTCGGTCATCACATCGGTCCGGGATGGATGGGGAGTGGCTACCATCTTGCCATGCATACACGGAGCACATACCAAATCCTTCTCAAACTTCAACTTCGGCAATCCTCGGACAAGATTAAGACCACTCAAGCGGGAAACCAAATCAAAGCTCAAGTGACCCAACCGCATATGCCATTTCCACAAATTACAAGAAGGACCAGCTATCAAACAACGAGCAGGACCCAAAGAGCGAGAGAAATCAGCCCTAAAAATCTGACCCTCGGGGATGATCATACATACAAGATCACCTCGAGAATCCAGCAAACGAGACTCACGAGACTTGAAACGCACCTCGAAGCCCTCATCAAGCAACTGAGAAACCGAAACCAAATTGAAACCCAAAGACTTCACAAGAGCAACCCTCTTCAACGTTACCTTGTCACTCACATGCACCACACCCTCAGAAATCACCCTTCCTCGTCCGTTGTCCCCAAATGTGATGTACATCTTTTCCTTCACTGGGGTGAGGCTGGAGAACCACTTCTTGTCTCCGGTCATGTGTCAGGAACATCCGGAGTCAATCATCCAAATGTTCTCCAAGCCTCTTGCCTGTAGTCAGAAACAAGAACGAGAATGAGCCAACGACTCGACACTGGGGTTAGCACAAAGAAAGTTGAACCAGTGTCGAACCATCTGCTCAAAAGAGAGGTTAGCAAACATCATTCCCTTGCCACCAAATTTCCCATGTCCCATGGAAGGAGTACGAGCACCACGAGGGGGAAAATGTGGTCCGTAGTTCCTGGACCCGTATTGAGGACGAGTAGGGGGACGTCCAGCAAAACCACCACGAGCCTGACCAAACCTCTCACCAGCACACACACCATCATCTCTCCTATCAAACCTCTCACCACCACCTCCCTGTGGGAACCTACCACCCTGAGCTCCAACTCTACCAACATTCCTCACACTTCCCACACCCCGTGGAAGTGGCACTCTAGGCTCAGGAATACCATGAGGCTGGCGATACCTGTCCTGCTTTGCTTGCTCCCTAGCAAGCCTCTCATCCCTCTTCCTCTTGTAGCAAAACTCTGCAAGATGCCTCTCTTTGACACAATACTCGCACCTGAAGGGGATGGGTTTTGGTTTTGGCTCTGGCTTCTCTCTAGGATTCACACCCTTCTCACTCACAAACTTCACCGATTTCAGGAAGTCATTTGCTTTAGGTGGGAACTTGGGTGGATCTTGGGCTGTGTGAAGCTTGTTGCAAAGGTGGTTGGGCTTTGGTGTGAAAGAGTTCTTGGGTGCTTTTGGAAGTGGGAGTTGGATGTCTCCGATCACCTCAAACTCGGGGGTGGACTCAACACACTTCTCATACACACTCTCCCCACTGTTTTCTCCCACTTTTTCACCCAACTTCTCAAAACCCAAACCATGACCATCCGCTCTCTTGAACTCCTCAATCATGATTTTTAATTGAGGTTCCTGCCCGGACAACCAACCCAACACCTTCCTCAAATAATCATTCTCCTCATAGATGACATCCAAACGGGAAGTAAGTTCAAGATTGTGCAAAGTAACTTCATCACAACTAGTGCATGCATTGACAACAGGAGATTTCAAAGAAGCTTCCAAAGTGCTAATTGTGGAAAGATCATCAACAAGCTTAGCATGCATAGTAGCACATGATTTACAAGCACCAAGAAAAGTGGGTCTAGCCTTAAGCTCATCATACTCAGTCCTAAGAGCATCTAGTTTAGCCAAAGTGGAAGCATTCTTCTCATTAAGCAATTTGATTTCATTCAACCATGCATCACATTCAAGACATTCAACATCATCAGAAACGGTAGGAGTAAGTTTCAAAGAGTCATTCTCAAGTTTCAATTTAGACTATAACTCTCCTATTTTCTCACTAGCATTCTCTAGTTGAGACTTAAGATCTTTCCTCATCTTCTTGGCATCCCTCAACACACTATCACGGTTGTCACTCAAGCCATTCAACCTAGTGATCTCAGCAAGCAAGGCATCGGGGTCATGGTTTACCTCATCCTCTGAGTCGGAGTCGGTGTCTTCCTTCTCGTCCTTCTTGCTACTTGAGCTATGGGCCAGGCAACAAAAGCTTCCAAGTGCCACACAGCTCAAACCACTGAGGTTCCGGCTTGCATTCTTCTTGCCCTTGTGCCTCCCGGCATCTTCATCCTCACTGCGTGAGCTTGAATGCGCGTCGCTTGAGCTTGAGTCAACGTCTCTTGAACCGGCCACCATGGCTCTTGCCTTGTCCTTCTCGTAGCCGCCCTTGCTCGATCACCGCTTGTCCTTGTCCTTGCTCTTGGACTTGCTGTAGTCCTCGCCCTTGGAGGAGTACTTATCTTCATGCCTCGGGTGCGCCTTGTACTCGCTCATCTTGTACTTGTTCTCCTCCGCTTCCGGGCATTCGGCGATGAAGTGTCCACGCTTGCCACACTTGTAGCATGTCCCCGAGCTTCGCCTTGCATTCCTCCGGTTCTCATGTAGTCGATCAAACCTCCTAGAGAGCAAGGCCAGTTCCTCCTCGCCCAGCACATCAAACTCTTCATCTAGAATAGACATGAGAGAAGACAAGGAAAACTGTCAACAGGAAGGGTTAGTGTTGGCTTTGTCCTTTGATCCGCCCACAAGAGCAAGACTATGATCAGCCGAGCCCTCATGCTTGGATTGCAACTTCCTGTCAACCTCAGCCGACTTGAGCTTAGAAAAGAGATCATCCAACTCAATAGTCAAGTATTGCCCGGACTCCTTGATGGCCCCAACCTTAGCACCCCAAACATTTTGGTCCAAGATACGTAAAAGCTCCAAAGCTTGATCATGCTCGGTGTAAGGGAAATCCTCAACATTGGCCTTCATGTTGTTCACGATGACGGTGAACCTCTGAAGCATCGCATCAATGTCCTCACCGGGAAGTTGAGTAAAGTTCTCATATTGCATCCGGTAAGAAACAAAGAGGCGAGCCTTCACTTTGTTATCACCACCGTGAGCAACCGACAACTTCTCCCAAATTTGACAGGCAAGATTCAAATGGCGAACACGCTCAAACTCAGGATCACACAAGCTTCGGACCAAGTGATCAACGACTTTTGCATTTGCCTCATACTTGGCCTTAGCACCGGAATCGGTCACCATAAGAGTGTGGATCTCCGCCGGAATAGCATAAATCTTGTCAAGCACAATGAAATTGAACAACTTGCCACGAAGAAAGATCATCATTCGGCCCGCCACTTGTGGTAACCCTTCCCATTGAAGTGTGGCGGACCGCCCCACTCAACGTACGCCATCTTAGGATTCAAGACATGTCAAAGTCACCACGAATCCAGCACCAAGCTCTGATACCAATTGAAGGATCGGATGGCGACTAGAGAGGGGGGGGGAGTGAATAGGAGCCAGTAAAAATTCTTCTCAAAGAACCCGGCCTATACCCTAGACAAATCCCGGTCACACACAAGCGATGGATCGAATCACACACCAATCGCCAAGACAACGAGGTTATGGATCAACCTCAAGTCTTAGGAACGATTCCTTGAAGCACAGGCAGAAGCACGAAAGAAAGGAGGGAGGAATCGAACCAAGGAACGAAGCTGCCAGGCACTGGCGGACTGTCTGGCCAAGTGGGGCAGACGGTCCACACTGGCCACGCGGACAGTCCGGCTAGGTGCCGCGGACAGTCCGCAAGGGCCACGTGGATAGTCCGACAAAGTGTCGCGGACAGTCCTTAAAAGCCAACAGAACCACCATAGACGCACCATGAAAAATGGACCGTCCGCGAAGACCAGGCGGACCGTCCGCACGGGTTCCGGACCGTCCGCTACTGAAGCTCGGACCACCCACGAACCAGCTGCAACAAAAAACTAAAACAAAATCGGATCGAAAACGAAGACGAGCAAGAACATGACAAACACGCGAAAAACAGGGCTGAACACGCACCTCACGGACGGTCCGCCAGGCACACGCGGACTGTCCACGCCTTACGGACAGAAGCAGAAACAGCTCGACCCCGCGGATCAACTCCTCCAACACATCACCGGATCTCCCAAATGGTAGAAGCTGAAGAGACAAGGGTTTGGGGACATGATATGCGTCAAACAAGGATGCTATACCCCAAAATTTTCGCCTCCTAACTCCCTAAATCACCGAGAATCGCGGATCCTTTGTGCACCACCAAAAACTAGAGCTCCGACCGAAAATCCTTTAATCGAAGTGGTTTCCCGGCGTTTGAGGGCACAAGTTCAATCACAAAGATGCACAATACATCAATCCATATTTCCCTCAAAGAAATCTGGGGAGAAACCCACTCAAATCCGCGGAATCACACCAAGAACAAAGGCACCAAAAACATGCACGAAAAAGACCACGGAAAACACAACGCCGAATCTTCTATACAAACCAGGAAAGATTCACAAGGTCTAGCATGCCGCCCTAACATCCATCCCTGTCAACAAATCCCTCATGAAGCTCTCATGCTAGCCTAGACAAGAAATGGAGAAGAAAATGTCTCGGGAAAATGAGAAAAGGGAGGGGGAATGAAACCCTAAGTCACAGAGAGATAGAGCCATCCACTCACACTCATGCCTTATATATCGGGTCCCGCCGGTGTCGTAAATGACTCGACTACCCCTAACTGAACTACTGGCGATACAACCCACGCAAGGGCATTTATGTAATGTTTATGGGTCTTGCCATTGGACAGCCACGCCTTTGCCGCACCCCGCGTCCTCCCGACGCAAGCCATGCGATCCCGCCATGTGTCCTCCGCTTCGAAGCTTCCCGACACGCCCGGATCCCGTCTCCGTCGTGTTGGGCCTTCGGACTTGGTTTTGAGGCCCAAACCAAGAAACCGTCCTCCGATGGTTTTGTGGGCAAACCCCCAAACCCCGCTTGCTCGGCCCGGCCTCCCGCCAAGCCTCTTGACTCGACCGCCACCGTGCATCGGCTCGATCGTTACATGACTTCGTCTTGCTCGTCTCGCCACCATGTAGCTCGTACCTAGTCCCGTCGTCCAACGGGTCCCTCGAACTGAGCCTACTTGTCTCTCCATCTCCCGGAGGCCCCTCAAGGCTAAAGACCTTTCGCGCCCGTTCTTCACCTGCAATAACACGAACTAGGCCACAACCTACACCTGCGCACTGAGCCAGGAGTCAGTCCAACACCCTTTGTCAATCACTCATCACTGAGGAGCGGTCATCCATCGACCACCGGGACGCTCCTGGTCCTCAGTGATTGACAACGCGGTGTGAACAGACTCTTGGCTAAGTATTGCAGGTGCAGGTTACCGCTTGACTGGTGTTTGTGCGGGTGAAGAACAAGTGCGAAAGGTCATTGTTGGTGAGGCCTCCAAGTGTGGAGAAGACAAGTAGGCTTGGTTCAAGGGACCCAGTGGCCAGTGGAGTCAAGTGCGGGCCGCATGATGGCAAGAACAGTGAGACGAAGTCATGGACGGTTTCTTGGTTGAGCCTCAAACCAAGTTTGAGCTAGGACAACGTGGGAACCAAGGTTGAGCCGGGATAACATGGGAGCTGAGCATGAGTGGTGTTTGGCGGAGGCTACACCAAGGTCGCAGGGATTGCAGTGGTTCACTACAAACCCACTAGGTTACTCGGTTGAGCCACAAAACCGAGGTCGAAGACTCGACGAGGAGGTGTGTCCACCCAGGCAGGTTCAACCACACAGGAGAGCCGGTCAGAACGCCTGGGCCTGTCTAACCGCCCAAGGGGGACGGTCTGACCACCCGGGTCGCAGCTGTCGAGAAGCTCTGAAGCGGAGGAGACGCATCGGTATCGCAAGGCTTGCGTCGAGGCTAAGCTAGGTTGCGGTCGCTGGGCATCTGTCCGATAGAGAAAATCTGAAGACTTCCAAATTCGCCCTTGAGGGGCATGTATCTCTGGTTATCTAGTAAGGGTAGTTTAGTCTTTTGGGTGCCTCCATATAAATGTTTGAGGGTATGGATGGCAGCCAACTCTTGGAACCCTAGCTCATTCATTTTCCAATTTTCCTCTGCTATTTTTCTCTAGTTTTTCTAGGACTAGCTTGAGAGCTTCATGTGAGATCTAGAGAGAGGGATGGATGATCGAGTGGCAAGCTAGACTTTGTATGAACCTTCATGGTATGTATAGGTGATTCAGCGTGGCCCCCAAGGACTTGTGTTTTCTCCCCTATTTATCTTTTTGGTGATTTTCGGAGTTCTTTCTTGTGACTTTCTTTGTGGAGTTTTGAGGGCAATTTGGTGGTTTTTCGAGTTGCACGTGTTCATGACCTAGACAACCAAGATCCGTGATTGAATTTGATTGTGAGCCTTTTGGTACGATTCCTTTGAGGGAAAGGTTGCGTAGGAGGTAACCCAACTATTCCTGAAGTCTTGCTGCAATCCTTGTGGTGAATCAGGAGATGGGGTGATGGGAAGTTGAGGGTTGACCCGCGGCTAGTTTTCCAGGTTGAAGTTTGGGTTTTACCAGATTTTCCTTTGTGAGTTTGTTTGCCTTGATCAGAGGATTGTTTAGGTGAAATCTTGGTTCGTTTCGGTGTAGTTTGCTTGGAGTTCTTGCCTTGAGTTCGTTGTTGGGTACAGGAGGTTAGACCGCCCATGGTAGCCGATCTAACCGCCCCTGGCCCCTGGGTGGAGTTTTAGTTTTCACCAAGACTTTCTGGTAGCTAGCTTAGCCTTGAGCAGAGAACTCTGTTGGTGAAACCGTTGAGAGTTTTGGAGCTCGGAAGAGGTGTTTCAGAGGTTTTCTTGGTTAACAGGTGGAGGCGGTCTAACCTCTCCCCGTACCCAGTCTAACCGCCCCCTCCGGGCAGGCAGCTTCCGAGTTGTTTCCGCTATCGTGTGTGTGTAGAAGTTGTGGCTGCAGGTAGTGTTTGTTCCGAGGACTAGTAGCATTCCAGTGGCTACATGGTTTTTGGCAAACGGAAGGTTGCGTGCGGAGCATGTGATTTTGGGTATCCGACCGAGTCCATCTTGTTGGGGAAGTCATCCCCTTCGAGAAGAATTTTTATCAGCTCCCATTCACTCCCCCCTCTAGTCACCATTTTTGGTCCCACACCGACAACTTCTTCAGGGGGATTCTGTACTTCTACAAGTTGGAGTTGATACACATCATCCCCAACTCCATTATTGTGGTTTCGTCATTCATATATTTTTGTGAGGCATATGTGGGGATGCCATCCCACTTTTTCCTCTGGAGATATATCTTCAACGTCAAGACCAGCGGCAAGTGCACCAGTGTGGTTGAAATGGTGATGTTCTACCTAAGACATGGTCTCAATGCAGAATGGATAGATATGGATCTGTCAGACAACACTGCTGGGTGGAGGTTGGAGTGGTTCTACATCGCCGACCATTGACCAACGCTCCCGAAGTGGACCGGGCACAAGCCCGAAAAGGTACTAGAGTGGGACATGCAGCTTACCTCTCGCGAGATGGACGACATCAAGGAGATGCTTACCCTGGTGAGTGACCTCAAGGAGGAAGGTGTGACAGGGGGCTCGGCAGCAAGGTCGTTTTGTCACCACTTGCTCCAACCGATCAAGGACCGAGTGCATCCGGCGTATGAGTATTGAGAGCAGACAGATCCCACTCGGGAGGTCAATTGCAAGGTCTCCCAATAGGAGATGGTGGCCAGAGTGTCACTTTTCTACACTGGGCATACCAGGGGCAGGAAGTGCCCAAAGGCACACTCCCTAACCTGACCAGTTGACCCTGTAAGTCTTAAGACTGCAAGGTTGTTTTGGCTTAGTTAGTTGGTTACTTCCATTTTATTCTGTGTCGCTTGATTGTTGCATGCTCGGGAGATGTAGTTCTGGTGTCCCGCACCCTTACCAAAAGGGTGAGGAACCATGTCGAAAGCTGAGGTTAGAGGAGTACCAGGCTCCAGCAGCTGTGATGCTGGAAAATTACCAATCAGATTCATTAGTTGGAGTTGATGAAGACAGCGACCAAGAGGTCAGTGGCGATGTAGTGAGCTACCCGAGGCGAGTAGTTCCACAAAGGCTGGGTGCAAGACGAGAGTGATGGAAGCAAAGCAATCAATCACAAGAGCCGCTACTAAGGACGAGGTAGCCAAGACTGCCAAGCTCGAGGCTCGCAAGAAGAAGAAGAGGAAAAGGAAAATGAGCCCCCTCTGACGAACCCACCCCGTTGACCAAAGAGATCGAGGAGGAGGAAGAAGAAGCCACTGATGACCAGCTGGTTGTTGAGGAGCGTGCGACGAGGAGGTCGCCCAGTCCCGCGGCTAAGAGGCAGCGGGAGCTGGAGCAGCAAGTGATGGAGGAAGTCCTTTGCTGTATGAGTGAGGCACAGCGAGCTGCCACTGGAATGCAGGCCAAAATTCTTGTCAAGATACGAGTTCGGCCCCTGAGGTCGAAGCTGCGTGTGCCGGCTTCCTTGAGGTAAGGTCTTAATACTGAAGTTGGTTCATTGCTAGATGTTTGTTAGCTCTTCTATTATGTTGACGAAAATTACTACAGGTCGGACACCCAGCCATAGAGCGCCTTGGGTGCTCAAAATTCACCCTCGTGGACGAGGTTGTCTGAGCTTGAGGTCGGGACTCAAGGCATGGTCAATGACGTGGGGACGTCGGCTCCTCTACCTTTTATTGATGTGGACCCCATTAACTCGATTCCCAGCACATATGCTCAGGGTCCGACTATGGATCCGGCTCAGATCGAACCACCACAGGAAGACCTAGAAAGAACCGGTGTGCAGGCACCAGGTCTGACACAGACGGGGCGAAGTTTGAGGCAAGAGGACATCGATTTGACCGGCACTCCTTGGGAGAGAGATATCTTCGAGGATGATGAGGATATGAAGGACGTCCGCCGGTCCATCTTGATGCTCAATCAAGCTCTTACGGTGAGCAACTTTTCTTGAGTCAAAGAAATGACCTGTTTTGTGAATGTGGCTGACGACCTTTCTTCTGTTGTTGTGAAGCAGTCACTAGACTATCGTGCCAAGGGCACGACCGACTAGCTCAAGGACGTAGCTATGCCGCTTCGGATGGGGGAGCTCAAGCAGGTCCGTGAGGCGGAAGTGGCTGAGAAGAAGAAGCTCAAAGACAAGCTAGCTAAAGAAAAGCACAAAAATCGGGAAGCTGATACGTTGTTCAATACTATGAGCAGCGGTAAGACCAACTTGTACAACTAATATTTGCACCTCACAACCTTTATTTTATATCTCAGATTTTCACAGGCGACAGAATGGCCTCAAAAACGAGCTGAAGAATACTAATGAGAAGGTCAGAAGCTTAGAGGTGAACCTACGGGAGGCCGAGGTCAGTGCTGAAGAGCTGAAGCAGTTGATGAAGGACGCCATGGACAGTGAGTACACTGCGTCCACGAAGCTGGCTTATGAGAAACAAGCTCGTAAGGACCACAAGGTCAGTCTCGGGTAGCTTTGAAGGCGTTGTAGAATGACCCGATAACTATTGTACGGAAAGAAGTGGAGGAGGAAGACGAAGCTACCGACGACCTGCTAGTTGTCGAGGAGCGTGCGGCGAGGAGGTCGCCAAGTCCTGCTTCTAAGAGGCAGTGGTAGCTGGAGTAGCAAGTGACGGAGGAAGTCCTCTGCCGTATCAGGGGGGCACAGCGAGCTGCCACTGGAGTGCAGGCCAAAATGCTATTCAAGATACGAGTCCGGCCCCTGAGGACGAAACTGCATGTGCTGGCTACCTTGAGGTAAGGTCTTAATACTGAAGTTGGTTCATTGCTAGATGTTTGTTAGCTATTCTATTATGTTGATGAAAATTATTGCACGTCCGACGCCCAACCACAGAGCGCCTTAGGTGCTCAAAATTCATCCTCGCGGACATGGTTGTCTAAGCTTGAGGTCGGGACTCAAGGCTCGGTCAGTGATGTGGGGACGATATAGGAGACACAGGTTGAAAGCAAGCGTCTCCTTTAATAGAGAGAAAGCAGATGCGCATGGAAACAGATGCATTTGATTTTGTCGAGACAGTGGAGACACAGGTTCACAGAAGGCGTCTCTGAAGTTAATTTCACTGTAACGGGCTCTGTTTCATGCACGTTACCAAAGTTCCATGTGGGCCCAGAGAAACAACCATTTCACGTGACCAGTGACTAGTTGTGGTAACGGTCGTTGTTTGATACCTGTTACGAATCCTATATGTACTGAGACGTGTTTCAGTTCGTCAAGATAGTGGAGACGCATGTGCACATTAGGTGTCTCTGATATTGAGTTCTGTAACGGGCTTTGCTCTGGTGCCCGTTATGAAAGTTCTCTGTGGGCCTAGAGAAACAGCCATGTCACGTGACCGGTAGCTAGTTGTGGTAATGGTCGTTGTTTAATGCCCGTTACAAATATGTCTTATCAGTAACGGGCAATCTGCCCATTACCTTTTGTCGGTGCGGAATGTGGTCCCGACACTAACCAGTAATAAGCGCCGAGGTCTCTCCCTCAATGGTCGATGCTAAGCAATAAGAGACACAAAGTTTATCCAGGTTCTGGCCGAGGGACCGTACGTCCAGCAGTGGTGTGCTCAAGGCACTATATTGCTCAGCACCGGGGGTGCCTGTAGTGGGGATGCTACAAGCAATGCGGGAGAGGAAGCGTGGTTCCGAGTCCCTGGCGTAGTGGCTGAAGATGTTGTGGGAGAATTGGAGAGCAAGTGCGTGGTGCGGCTTGTCTCGTGTTGTATTTTGTTGGGTTCTGTTGTTCGTGTGTTGTGTCTGTCCCCTGCGGCAAGGGGGTTCGTCCTCCTTTTATAGACCAAGGAGAGAGCGAATCACATGCGCGCCGTGCTATTTAGCTACGTGAGGGAGCGTGATGTGCTACGCTGTAGAGTAGGCGGCCGCCCAGGCAATCCTTGCAGCGATCCGGCCATCATGGCGTATCTTGTACCCGAACAGTGGCGGCCTCGAGGGTAGAAGGGCGGTGGACGGCTGTGATGTCTTCAGATAGGCTCGAGGGAGTTGCTGACGTCTGTCCGTACGAGGCACAACGGCAGGAAAGGTGGCGTCCCGTTCCCGCACGCTCGACAGTGCTGTAGTTGTTGCCACAGCGCCTGGCGTCCGCCCGTACGCGCGGGGGCGGCAGCCATACTGTTAACAGTGGCAGGGATGGCGTCCCACCGGCCTAGTGCCTCCACCTAACCCTGTAAGGTCACAAGAAAGCAAATCGAGGGTGCACCCGGCCCCCTTTCGAGGTCTCTGCGCGTTAGCCGTACCGGAACAGGCGACACGGCGTCACGGGACTGGCACTGGCCACGCCGCACAGTCCCCCCCACAGTGATGGGGATGGGCTCCCTCCTGGGGAGTTGGTGCGGCGGCACCGGGGCGCGAGCCCCGGGCGCATGATGGCGCCGCCCCGTCGATGTCAGGGCAATAAATGCCCGCGTACGGGGGAGCAGGCGCGCGCGCGGGAGTGCCCTCGAGCAAGGCGGGCCCCGTTCGAGGGCGGAGGCGACCCTCGAGCGAGGGCGGAGCTGCTCGGGGTAGCGCACCCCCCTCGAACGGGGCGGAGCCCGCCCGAGGGAGGCACGCGCCCTCGAGCGAGGCGAAGCCTGCTCGAGGGGATCTTCGAGTGTGCCGCCTGGTGGGCCGCTGGGGCCTTCGCGGCGTGGGCCATGTCCTGCATGGTTAAGTAAGGAGTGCTTGGCTTTGGCTTTGTTGCGGGTTTTAAGTGGGGGTTTCCCAGTTGTTTAAGGGGACCCCTAGGGATGTCCCCGACAGTAGCCCCCGAGCATCTCTGGGTTTGCCATTGAGGTTCCCACAGATGCTGGAACCTACTGATCGGACGTTCTTCCCTCCTGGTCTTCCGAACGCTTTCCGTGGGGCCGCGTCAGCGGACCCGCGGGTCTAGCCCCCGAAGCCCTGCAGGAGCATAGGCGCTCCTGTAGGGGTTGACCGCGAGACTTGGGCAGAAGGCGTGGTACATGTCTCAACCGGCGTCGGCAATGTCTCAGCCGGCTTCGGTGACGCACGCGCTGCTGGCATTATCCCCGGCGGGTGCAATCCAGGAGGTGTAGCCGTGCGTCAAGCCCCCGAGCCTGGGCCCATTCAAGGCGATCGGGTAGAGCTTTACGACTTGTCTTTTAACGCGCCCTCGCCGTCCCTCCGCGGGACGGAGGGTGAGGTTTCCGCAATCCCCATCGGTCGGGTCGCGAATTGCGGATTCCTCGTCGAGCTGTTAGTGGGTGGTTCGAGTGGACGCCCATGCCCCGTTCGATAAGGGTAGGCTGCGTGGTCCAGAGACACGTCCATTGAAGCGCTTGCGTGGGTTTGCTAGGTGGGGCTCGGTCCCGTTCGCTAGGGACCGAGGGCGCGGAAGCTCTCCCTCGGTGGGATCCCCCGGCTGGCCTGCCCTCGGCCGGCTCTCGAACACGACATGTGGGGCACCCTCGAGCTGGCAGGCTCGAGGAACGGCTCGAATGCGCGTGCCCTCGTCGTCCCTGACTCCGGTGATCTGGGGCGCCTGTTCGAACCCATCGAGGGTCAGGCTTCGAACCTCTGATCAGTAGGGCTGTGCGGGGCGGCGGCTGAGCGCTCCCGGCCTGGCATCTGCGAACCATCGAGGGGCCTGGGCGAGCCAGCCCTCGAGGCGCTGATCAGTAAAGTGGTGCGGGGCGGCGGCTGAGCGCTCCCGGCCTGGCATCTGCGCTCCTTCGAGGGGCCTGGGCGAGCCAGCCCTCGAGGCGCTGATCAGTAAAGTGGTGCGGGGCGGCGGGCCGGCGTTCCCGGCCTGGCATCTGCGCTCCTTCGAGGGGCCTGGGCGGCCAGCCCTCGAGGCGCTGATCAGTAATACAGCGTGGCATGGGTGCTTTGCGGTGCCTATTTTGTTTCAAACGGGCCCCGAGGTGACCTTCTCACGCCTGTACCCTTTCGAGGGTTGACATTTTCCCGAGCCAGGAGCCCGTGCCGCTCGAGGGTTCTCCTTACTTTGTAAGGAACCGGGCCATTAAATGCTCCACAGTAGAGGCTGCGGTTTTGCATCGCGGGCGCGCCATTTTAGGCGCCACGGCCGCGCGCGTAGTGGGCGGCGTGGGCAGGCGGACGTGACCGCCTGCAACGGCCCTCGCTATTCTTCGCCGTGATGATGGCCTGTTCCCGGTGGCGTGGCCGCCGCGGTTGTGGTGGGGCCCGCCCGTCAGCGAGAGAAAAAGATTCCCTGCAGTTAATGCGCGCGGGACGTCCGCCCCGGAGAGCACGCCCACGGCTTATAAATCTGAGGGGAGGGAAAACTGCGGTTTTTTACCTTAGCGCCCCGCCGTTTTTGCCCCTTGTGCTCTCGCCTTCGTTTTGCTCTTGCCACCGCGCGCCTTCGCCATTAGAGCTCTTCTCCTTCTTGTCCTCCGCTCTCGCGTCCCTCGTCCTTTCTCATGGCGCCGCTTCCGCCCCTCACGATTCTCGACCCGTACACCTGGGAGCGGTCGACGGTGACCCGGCTGGTCCTTGGCGAGCTGGTCTCCGCCGGCCAGTTGGCGGCGAACGCGGAGGGCCGACCGGCGGAGTGGATCGTGCCACCGGCGGGGACCACGCGCCCAACCCGCCAGAGGGCTACGTGGTGAGCTTCGTCCGCTTCCATGAGCACGGCTTCGCCGCGCCGGCGAGCCGCTTCATGAGGGCGCTCTGCCACCACTACGGCGTGGAGTTGCATAACTTCGCGCCGAACGCGATCTCGCAGGCGGCCACGTTCGTGGGCGTCTGCGAGGGGTATCTAGGGATCCCGGTCAATTGGGAGCTTTGGATACACCTCTTCCGCCCGGAGCTCTTCACGCAGCCCACGACGGAGCAGAGGACCCGCCGAGCGGTGCGCGCCGGCGGGATGTCGCTCGCCCTGCGGGCGTAGTTCAAGGACGACTACATCCCCTGCACCATGACGACGAACAACACCGGCTGGGAGCGGGGATGGTTCTACCTGCGCAACGCTGAGCCCGGCCTCCCCCCCTACACTGGTCTGGTGCTCCGGGAGAAGCCCAACTCCTGGGGCCACGGGGTGTCCACGGCTCAGCATCGGAGGCGGCTGGACTCGCTCTTGGCCGCCCTGAAGAACCTGGCGACGCGCGGGCTGACCGCGGCTGGCGTCCTCGCCTTCCTCCACCACCGGCGGGTCGTGCCTCTGATGGAGAGGTCGCTCTGCATCTACGAGATGACGGAGGAGGCGGACCCCGTCGCGCTGGCGAGGTCGCGGATGCTCCAAACCCCCCTCGAGCGGGGGTATGCGCTCACCCGGGCGCGGAACGCCGTCAACACCCGGATGCTGCGCCAGGATCGGTCCCCGTGGGACCTCGAGATGCTTCCCACCGGCCTGCTGGTGAGTATGATTCTTGGCCCTGTTTTTGTTCTTGATGTTGCCCCTGCCCCCTGGCGCACCTTTGACGTTCTCGCATGCAGCTGGTGAACTTCAGCGCCGCGAAGTCCGTTCCGCCCACCCCTGAATCCCGCGCGCTTGGTCGGGCGGCGCAGCAACGGGAGCCGGAGCGGGCGGCGCGCAAGAGGGAGCGCGCGCGGCGGCACCGCGAGCGCCGCGAGCGGCGGAGCGAGGAGTACCGGTGGCGCGAGCAGCTGGGGCTCTCCTCGCCGGAGACCGAGGAGTACTCATCCTCAGAGGAGGACGAGGAGGAAGAAGCTGGGGGGCAGGGCCCCTCTGATAGGTGGGAGCCTACACCCCCGTCGCCGAAGCCAGCTCCGGCCACAAGGGTGGCATCGCATGGGGCGGGCGCGGCGCGGCGCCGCCGGGGGCAATCGACAACGGGAGCGGCGCGAGCCGCGGAGGGGCCGGCGCGCGCCGCGCGGGCGCGCGCGGCAAGCGCGCCCGCGTGCGCGGGCCCCGCCGGCCTCATCCACCGACGTCAAGAGGCGAGGCGACGGGCGCGTCGGCCGAGCCGGCCTCATCCACTGAGGCCTCAAGGAAGAGGAAGCGCGCCTTCTCCTCTTCGAGGTAAGGGGCTCGTTCTTCTGTGGGGTTTGGTTTTTTGGTGCCCAGGCGTTCTGATTTTTTGCTTGTGCTCGTGTAGGGTGGTGCCAACCGTGCCTCCCCTCGCGCCGGCCAAGGTGCTGAGGGTGGACGCGTCCATTCCCACCCGGCGGCGCTCGTCGAGGGCGCCGCGGGTGGGGGCGGGCACGATGGAGGCGGCGGGCGAGAGCTCGCGCGGGGGGTGCGGGTGAGGCCTCGAGGCCTCGGCCGGCGGATCGGCCCGCCGCGGCGCGGCCGGCGGTCGTCGAGGAGCGGCGGGCGCCGGTCGTGGCGGAGACGCGGCCCTCGGCGGCGGGCGTGGTGGAGATGCGGCGTGCGGTGGCTGTCCCGATGGAGGCGCGGTCCGCGGCGCCGGCCGCGGCGGAGGCGCGAGCGGGCGGCGGTGGGCGAGGAGGGCGGCCGGGCGCCGCGGTCATGGAGGCGCGGCCGAAAGCGGTGGGCTGCGGCGCCGCGTCGGGCGCCCGCGGCTACGGAGGCGCATTGGGAGGCACGCGGTGGAGGCGGCGCGAGGGCCGGCGCCTACCGGCGGTTCCGGGCGATGGTGGTGGAGATCCCAGACGACGACTCCCCGCCGCCTGGGTGGGATCAGTGCGCGAGCTTCCCCACGCCCTCCCTAGAGTCCCAGGAGGGGGCCCTCGTGAGGCGGCGCGAGGGCCACATGGTGGCGGGGGCCGAGGGCACGGCGCCAAGGCCTCGTCTTCCCACGCCGGCCACTCCGCCCGGGTGGAGGGGATCGGCGGCGACCCGCTGCGTTCGCCGACGCCCGGGGGGGGGCGGGGAGCTACGGGGAGAGCTCCGCAGCCACGGCGCCGCGCTCAACCGGGTGTTGAACGAGGCGCTGAGGATCCACGACGGCCCCTCGTGGCGTGTCTTTCACGTGAGTTGTTCCTTCTTGCTTCTCCTTTACCCTCGTTTCCGCGCGCACTTTTCGTGGCTTGATGCTTATGGGTCTTGACTTGTTGGTGACAGGAGCTCGAGCACCGCGCCCGCGAGAAGTACGGTGCCTTCGATCAGGTGACTGCTGAGCTCCATCGGCTCCATCGCCGACGCCCTCAGGACCCCGAACGGCTGGCTGTCATACCGGGCCATGTCCTTGCGCGATCAGCTCCACGAGAGCACAAGGCAGGACCCGGCGCATCCCTCCAGCCTCGAGCGGGTCTGCGCGGCCCTCATCGATCGGGACGAGGTGCTGCAGCGGGCGAGGGCGGACTTGGAGAACACGCGCACCCTGGCGGCTAACTGGGAGGCGGAGGTGGCCAGCGTCCGCAGCGAGAACCGGGGGCTCCGCTCGTCGCTCGAGGGGGCGCAGGCGCAGCAGCGTCAAGCGGAGGAGCGGGCGCGCGCGCTCAAGCAAAGGGTCAAGGAGGCCCTCGACGCCAAGGTCGTGGCGCTCTCCGTTGCTGAGGACCAGCTCCTGCAGGAGCGCACAGCCCGTCAAGGAGCAGAGGGGCGGCTCCAGCAGGAGTATGCCGCCCTTGCCGACGCTCGGTCGGCCCACGGAGCGGGGAGCGCGCGCTCGCGAGGCGACGCGGATGTCGGCCGGGAGGGACCGGAACGCCAAGTTCTCCGAGGTCGAGGGCGGCGATGGTGCTCGGCATCACGAGCGCGGGCCGGGGGCGGCCCTCCGGGGAGCGGGCGAGGCCATCAGGGGCCTCGAGCAGACGGTCGAGGCCGGGCATCGCGCCTTCGAGGTGGAGCGGAAGCAAGTCGAAAGTAAGCCACTTTTCGACTCCTGTTTCGCTGGTTTTCCCTTAGAGGGTTCGCACCCTTTTTCTGATTTCTTTTTTGTCTTGGCGACTCCAGGCTTGCGCACCGCGCCGGGGCACGCGGGCGGGCGGGCCGAGGCGGCGCGGACCTCCTACAACTCCTCCGGCGGGGAGGCTGCGGGGAGCTGCGCAATGCGGCCCTCGAGACGCGCCGGGCCGTGGAGGAGGGCGAGGCGCGGAGCGGGGAGCTCGCTAGCCAGCCGCCTGCGCGCCCTTGGCGGCCACGTCGCCAGGTGCATGCACCGGGCGCTTCATCTTGGCGTCCAAAAGGCCCTCGGGGTGGTGCGGTCCCGCTACGAGGTTAACTTCGAGGCGCTGGCGGAGGGCTACATCGTCCCCGAGGGTGTTGAGGACGAGGTGGCGATGGAGCGCGTGGACGCGCTTGCCACCGACGCCTCCGGGTCGCTCGCTGAAGCCTTCGAGGGGTTCCTCTTCCCGGACGCTGCTGACGCCGCCGCTCCTCCCGCATGAAGACAGCTGGGCGCTAGGCCCGTTTTTTGTTTATGTATCAGTACGCTGGCCGTGCGGCCTTTGTAAATAAACAAGTTGTTTTCTCCATAAAAGTTTGTTGATGTGAAATGAAGTCTTTTGTTTACTATGCTTTTTGTTTCTCCTTCTTCCTGAGTAGATTCTAGTTAGGGGAGTTCGATTTTCATGGGTGGCTTGCTGGGTTGGAGGCGAGAGAAGGGCCGTATCCTCGCGGAGGCGTAGGCTATCTCTGGCTCGTGCGCTCCTTCCGCTAGGCTGCCCACGCCCTGTTCGAACAGTTGCTCGAGGCCGAAGTAGAAAACAAACTTAGCGCGCATAAGTTGTTTCGTTTTTGCGCGAAAATGGGACCATTTTGGGGGGGATGCCCCCCGTAGTAGCCCCCGAGGGTAACTTGGGTTTCGGGGGAAAGCCGAGTTTCCCTTTGCATTAGACTTATGACGTTTACATGGTTATCACCAACTGGGGCGTTGGTCATGTGATTTTTACAACAAAATACTTGGAAATCCTAGCTATGGGTAGAAGCGACGTAGCTGTTGGATGTTCCAAGCGTTGGTGAGCTCTTCACCGTCCTCATTGGCCAGCTTGTACGTGCCGGGCTTGAGCACCTTCACCACGACGTAGGGTCCCTCCCACGGAGGTGATAGCTTGTGGCGTCCTCGGTTGTCTTGGCGCAGCCTTAGGACCAGATCACCTTCGCTGAAGTCCCACCGGCGTATCTTGCATGCTTGGTAGCGCCTGAGGGACTGTTGATACCTCGCGGAGTGCATCAAGGCCACGAGGCGTGCCTCATCCAGCTGGTCCAGCGAGTCCTCACGGGCTCGCTGGTTGGCGTCCTCGTCGTAGCCTCGAACCCTGGGCGACCCGTATTCTAGGTCCGTGGGGAGGACGGCCTCCGCGCCATGGATTAGGAAAAATGGTGTGAACCTGGTGGCTCTGCTCGGGGTGGTCCTTAGGCTCCACACGACTGCTGGTAACTCTTGGAGCCATTTCCGACCAGATTTGTTTAGCTGATCGAAAATTCTAGGCTTAAGGCCTTGTAGGATCATGCCGTTGGCATGCTCTACTTGGCCGTTAGTCTGCGGGTGTGCCACAGCTGCCAATCCACACGGATGTGGAACTTGTCGCAGAACTCCAAGAATTTCCTGCCCGTGAACTGGGACCCATTGTCGGTGATGATGGAGTTTGGCACTCCAAAGCGATGGATGATGTCGGTGAAGAATGTCACCACTTGCTCTGCCCTGAGATTCGTAATGGGGCGCACCTCCACCCACTTGGAGAACTTGTCAATCGCAACCAACAAGTGGGTGAAGCCCCCGGGCGCCTTCCGCAGGGGCCCGACGATGTCCAACCCCCACACGGCAAACAGCCACGTTGTGGGGATGGTCTGCAGGACATGAGCGGGAAGGTTGGACTTGCGGGCGTAGAACTGGCACCCTTCGCAGGTGCGTACGATCTCGCTGGCGTCCGCGACCGCGGTAGGCCAGTAAAAGCCTTGGCGGAAAGCGTTGCCAATGAGGGTGCGAGGCGCGGCGTGATGGCCACAGATCCCAGCGTGGATGTCCCGCAGGAGCTCGCGCCCCTCGAGGATGGGCACGCACCGCTGCAAGATGCCGGAGGCGGCGCGCTTGTACAACTCGCCGTCGACAAGGGCAAAGGACTTGGACATCCTGGCGATGCGCCTGGCCGCGGCCCGGTCCGAGGGGAGCTCCCCTCGAGCCATCCAGGTGATGTAGTTGTCGCACCAGTCAGCCTTGACAGGGGCTAGCTCGATGTCCATCACATCGGCCTCGTAGGAGCCATACCCCTCGAGGAGGGAGAGCACGTACGCCTCGTTCGAGGGGTCCTCGTCCATGGGTTCCGCACCCGCTGGATCCGGGGGAGCCCCCGAGGGTTCCGCGTGGCTCGTGGGGTGAGGCTCGAGGACGACCGAGGGTTGAGCGATGTCGCGGGCCAAAACGTTGGGGGGGACGGTGATCCGCCCGGACGCGATCTTGGCCAGCTCGTCCGCCTCCTCGTTGTACCAGCGGGGCACGTGATTGAGCTCGATGCCATAGAATTTGTCTTTGAGGGCACACACGGCCTTGCAGTAGGGCTCCATCTTATCATCATGGCAGCTCGCGTTCTTCATGACTTGATCGATTACGAGCTGCGAGTCCCCCCGCACGTCGAGGCGCTTGACGCCTAACTCAATGGCGATCTTGAGGCCGCAAAGGAGGGCCTCATATTCAGCCATGTTGTTTGATGCGGGAAAGTGAAGGCACACCGCGTATCGCATGTGCTCCCCGAGGGGCGACACAAATAGCAGGCCCGCGCCCGCCCCTGTTTTCATCACCGAGCCGTCGAAATACAGAGTCCAGCACTCTGCTTGGATCTGCGGCGGCGGCAGCTGCGTATTTGTCCACTCAGCGACGAAATCTGCCATGATCTGAGACTTGATGGCCTTGCGCGGGGCATAGGCGAGCGTCTCGCCCATCAGCTCCACAGACCATTTGGCGATCCTGCCTGCCGCGTCAGGATTGCGGATGATTTCCCTTAGCGGGAAGGATGAGAACACCGTGACGGGGTGGGCCTCGAAGTAGTGGCGGAGCTTGCGCCGCGCGAGGACTACCGCATACAGCAGCTTCTAGACCTGAGGGTAGCGCGTCTTGGTGTCAGACAAGACCTCGCTGATGTAGTAGACCGGCCGCTGGACCGGCAGGGTGTGCCCTTCCTCCGTGCGCTCCACCACGATTACGGCGGCGACCACACGGGTGGTTGCGGCCACGTAGAGCTGCGGGGGCTCGCGCGTCCGCGGCGGCGTGAGGATCGGGGCGTGCGTTAAGGACGCCTTCAGCTTGTCGAGCGCGTCCTGGGCCTCGGCGGTCCAGGAGAAGCGCTCGTGCTTCTTGAGGAGGCGATAGAGGGGCAGGCCCTTCTCGCCGAGCCGCGAGATGAAGCGGCTCAAGGCGGCAAGGCACCCCAGCACCTTTTGCACCCCTTTAAGGTCCCGGATCGGGCCCATTCGTTCAAGGGCTGCAACCTTCTCAGGGTTGGCCTCGATCCCCCGTTGGGAGACGATGTATCCCAAGAGCATGCCTCGCGGCCCTCCAAAGACACACTTTTCGGGGTTTAATTTGACCCCATTGGCCCGTAGGCAGCCGAACGCGATGCCAAGGTCGCCAACCAGGCCGTCCGCCTTCCTGGTTTTCACGACGATGTCATCCACATACGCCTCAACCGTCCGCCCGATGTGATCTCCGAAAACATGTTGCATGCAGTGTTGATACGTCGCACCTGCGTTTCGGAGGCCAAACGGCTTTGTGACGTAACAGAACATCCCGAACGGTGTGATGAACGAAGTCGCAAGCTAATCGGACTCCTTCATCTTTATTTGATGATACCCGGAGTATGCATCAAGGAAGCAAAGCAACTCACACCCAGCCGTTGAATCAACGATTTGATCAATGCGTTGCAAGGGAAAGGGAACTTTAGGACATGCTTTATTGAGACTAGTATAGTCCATACACATCCGCCATTTACCGTTCTTTTTCTTTACAAGTCCAGGGCTTGCTAGCCACGTAGGGTGGAACACCTCCTTGATGAACCCGGCCTCGAGAAGCTTCCGCAGCTCCGCTCCGATAGCCCGTCGCCGCTCCTCGTCGAAGCGGCGGAGCCGTTGTTGCACGGCGCGGGCGTGAGGCAGGATGTCAAGGGAGTGCTCGGCGACCTCCCTCGGGATGCCTGGCATATCCGAGGGGCTCCACGCGAAGATGTCGGTGTTGGCGCGGAGGAAGTCGACGAGCACCACTTCCTATTTGGGATCAAGGGTGGAGCTGGCCCTCAACGCCTTGCCCTCGGGGGCCGCGGGGTCGAGGGGCACCTCCTTGGTCTGCTCCGCGGACTCGAAGGTGCCGGTGTGCTTGGAGGCGGAGTCGAGGTCCTCGTTGACCATCTTCTCCAGGGTGGTCACCAGCGCTTTGTCTAGCGCCAGTGCTTCCGCGTGCTCCACGCACTCGACGTCGCAGTCGAATGCGTGCTCGATGGACGAGCCCACGGTGATGATGCCGTTTGGTCCTGGCATCTTCATCTTCAAGTAGGTGTAGTTGGGAACCGCCATGAATTTGGCGTAGCAGGGCTGCCGAAGTATGGCATGGTAGGCGCCCTTCAACCCCACCACCTCGAAGGTGAGCTTTTCCTTGCGGAAATTCTTTGCGGTGCTGAACCAAACCGGCAGGTCGATCTGCCCGAGGGGCTGGACTCGCTTGCCAGGCGCGACGCCATGGAACGGCGTCGTGCTGGGCTGCAGTTGGTCCAATCCGATCCCCAGCAAGCGCAGCGTATGCGCGTAGAGGATGTTGAGGCTGCTGCCTCCGTCCATCAAGACCTTTGAGAACCGCGCGTTCCCAATGATGGGGTCGACCACCAGCGGGTACTGGCCCGGGTTGGGGATGCAGTTTGGGTGGTCTTCCCGGCTAAAGGTGATGGCGTCCTCCGACCAGTTGAGGAAGGAGGGAGGCGCCTTTTCTGCGGCGAGGACCTCGTGCCGCTCCCGCTTGCGCTGGCGGGTTGACATGTCGACGGTGGGTCCCTCGAAGATGAGGAACACATTTTCCACGGCGGGGAAGCCACCGGCATCGCCATCTCCTCCGTCTTTCTTGGCCTCTGCTTCCTTCACGGCAGTGCGGCCATAGAACTTCTTGAGCATGTTGCACTGCTCAAGGGTGTGGTTTACTGGGGTCTTATGGTAAGGACATGGCTTTTTCAGCATGTCGTCAAACACCCCCGGACCTCGAGGGGCCGGTCGAGGGCCCCGTCGAGCCGGGTCAACAGGAAGGGCCTCGGTGTCATCGCCGTCGTGCCCCTGCTCGCGCGCCTCGCGGCGCGACTTCTTTCCCTTCTTGCCCCGCTTGTCCTTGCGGTGGGGCTCCCTGGACTTGCTGCCCTCCGCGGGCGCATCGTCTGAGCGCCTGCCCTTCTTGCCATCAAAGATCGCCCCCACGTCCTCCTCTCCTGAGGCGAAGCTGGTGGCGATGTCGAACAGCTCGTTAGAATCCGCGGGCGGGCTGCGTCCCAGCTCCCGCACGAGGTCCCGGCATGTGGTGCCCTCGAGGAAGGCGTGCACAGTCTCAGATTGCGCCACGCTGGGGAGCTCTGTACAGCGCTTGGAGAAGCGCCGTATGAAGTCTCGCAACGACTCGCCGGGCTTCTGGGTGCAGCAGCGCAGGTCCCAGGAATTTCCGGGGCGCACGTACGTGCCCTGGAAGTTGCCCGCGAACGTGCGGTCCAGATCGTCCCAGTTGTGGATCTGGCTGGCGGGCAGGTGCTCGAGCCACGTTCGAGCCGAATCGCCGAGGTGTAGGGGCAAGTTGCGGATGATGACCTCGTCGCTGGTGGCCCCGCCCAGCTGGCATGCCAAGCGGTAGTCGTTGAGCCACACGTGGGGGTCCGTCTCCCCGTTGTATTTGACGATGGTCGAGGGTTGGCGGAAGCGTTGGTGGAAGGCCGCCGCACGGATCTCCCGGCTGAACACACGGGTTCCCGGGGGCTCCGGCGTCGGAGAGCGGTCTTCATCGCTGTCGTAGCGTCCACCCCGTCGAGGGTGGTAGCCTACCGCCGCTCGGGCGTCCGCCCTGCTCGTGCGGCGGGCGTTGATGACGTTGCGGGCGTCACCGTCCAGCACCCTGCGCATGTCAAGGAGTCGCTCCTTGGCCGGCGCGCGTCCCGAGTTGGCAGGGCGCCCCGCAGCTTTGCCTTCGTGGACCGAGGGTTCACCCCCCTGAGCAGCCCCGTCTCCTCGTGCATCCTCTTGCTGGCGGATATGTGAGGCTGAGCTTTCGGCCTGCTGGACGGCCGCTTGCTCGATGAGAGCCTGCACCTCGCGTTGCAGGTTCTGCGCCTCAGGGGTCGAGGGTGCCGGCATAGCCCGCAGCAGCGTCGCGGCGGCAACGAGCTTCTGACTTGCCCGTGGAGGCGCGTTAGGGTTGTCAGCGTTGATGCGGTCGCGGGCACGTGCGCCGGCTCCCGCGCGCGTTTGCCGCGCGCGGAGGCTTCCCCAGCCATCGAGGCGCGGAGAAGCCGCACCGTTCGGTACTCTTCCGCTAGCTTTGCCTCGAGCTCACGGGCTTGGGCTAGCTGCACGTCGGTGTCGGCCCCAGCATAGGTGCTTGGTCCCGCGGCCAGGCGCGGAGCGATCCCTGGGGCAGGCGTGACCTCCCCGTCGCCTGCGCCCACCGCGCCGGTGGCGTTTGCTGGGTCGTTGGCAATGACGACACAGCACTCCCGCGCGGGGTCGTAGCTCCCGATGCTGGAGTCATCGGAGCAGCCGAACCAGTAGTCCATAGCATCAAGGAAACGCCTGAACATGACTGGGTCCGGCACGCCGGAGAAGTCCCACTCCGTGTACCCATGGAGGTTGGCGGGCGGCAACGCGTCGAGGGAGCCTAGGGACGATTCGTCACCCGCCGAGGCGCCGGGATCCCTGGCGACGAAGACGTGACGGCCGAGAGGAACCCGCGCATCGTGGTGTTGACGTTGGCGTTGTAGGCCGTCGTGGCACCACGCGGCCCAATGGGGAAGCGCGGTCGGAGACCGTGTCTTTGTCCGGCCCGGGGTGGCGGTTGTCATGGCGGCGGCGCGCGCGCGCGCCGAGAGGCGACGCGCTCGGCTGCCGTCGCTCGGACCGTGCCTAGCGCGAACGGCGGCCGAGCGGCGGCGGCGTCGTGGCGTCGACGGGCCCGCGGCGTAGCGGCGGTGGGCGTCTGCGCCGTGGTGGTGCGCGCAGCGGGGACCAGGTTGGACCCGGCCTGCCGCCGCGCACGGAGCTCCTCACGATTGGTGAGGCGCATCAGGTAGCCGTTCCCCGTGGCATGAAAGTTCAGGCCCCCGAACCGGATTTCGAACCCGGCGGGGAGGGGGTCCGAGCTGCCCATGCAGTAACGCGTACCGCGGTACTCAGTGCGGATCACCATGGAGGGAGTTGATGGTGGATTGACCTTAGGCACTCGATTGCCCCACGGTGGGCGCCAACTGTCGGTGCGGAATGTGGTCCCGACACTAACCAGTAATAAGCGCCGAGGTCTCTCCCTCAAGGGTCTATGCTAAGCAATAAGAGACACAAAGTTTATCCTGGTTCCGGCCGAGGGGCCGTACGTCCAGCAGTGGTGTGCTCAAGGCACTATATTGCTCAGCACCGGGGGTGCCTGTAGTGGGGCTGCTACAAGCAAGGCGGGATAGGAAGCGTGGCTTCCGAGTCCCTGGCGTAGTGGCTGAAGATGTTGTGGGAGAATTGAAGAGCAAGTGCGTGGTGCGGCTTGTCTCGTGTTGTATTCTGTTGGGTTCTATTGTTCATGTGTTGTGTCTGTCCCCTGCGGAAAGGGGGTTCGTCCTCCTTGTATAGACCAAGGACAGAGTGAATCACATGCGCGCCGCTCTATTTAGATACGTGAGGGAGCGTGATGTGCTACGCTGTAGAGTAGGCGGCCGCCCAGGCGATCCTTGCAGCGATCCGGCCATCATGGCGTATCTTGTACCCGAACAGTGGCGGCCTCGAGGGTAGAAGGGCGGCGGACGGCTGTGATGTCTTCAGATAGGCTCGAGGGAGTTGCGACGTCGGTTCGTACGAGGCACGGCGGCGAGTAAGGTGGCGTCCCGTTCTGCCGCACGCTCCACGGTCTTGGAGTTGTTGCCACAGCGCCTGGCGTGCGCCCGTACGCACGGGGGCGGCGGCCATGCGTTACCGGTGGCAGGGATGGCGTCCCACCGGCCTAGCGCCTCCACCTAACACTGTAAGGTCACAAGAAACCAAATCGAGGGTGCAGCCGGCCCCCCTTCGAGGGCTCGGCGCGTTAGCCGTGCGGAGCGGGCGGCACGGCGTCACGGGGCGCCGCCGCCGGCCGCGCGCGGTCGCCCCCCCCCCCCCCCCCCCACGGTGATTGGGATGGGCTCCCTCCGGGGAGTTGGTGCGGCGGCACCGGGGCGCGAGCCCGGGCGCATGATGGCGCCGCCCCGCCGATGTCGGGGCATTAAATGCCCGCGTACGGAGCGAGCGCTCGCGCGCGGAGTGCCCTCGAGCGAGGCGGACCCCGTTCGAGGGCGGAGCGGACCCTCGAGCGAGGCGGAGCACCGCTCGAGGTAAGCCCACCCCCTCGAACGGGGGCGGAGCCCGCCGAGGGAGGCACGCGCCCTCGAGCGAGGCGAAGCCTGCTCGAGGGGATCTTCGAGTGGGCCGCCTGGTGGGCCGCTGGGGCCTTCGCGGCGTGGGCCATGTCCTGCATGGTTATGTAAGGCGTGCTTGGCTTTGGCTTTGTTGCGGGTTTTAAGTGGGGGTTTCCCAGTTGTTTAAGGGGACCCCTAGGGTTGTCCCCGACACCTTTCTTGGCTCATTTGTAACACGTGATCGGTAACGGGCATATTGCTCGTTACCAAAGGCGATCTACGCCCGTTACCAAAGCTAGTTTTTCACGTAGTGCAAGGTAAGTAGTTTGGAGACTTTGAGTTGTGTGGCTCTTGTTAATCCACTTGGTCTCTTTTGCTATTTTCCCTTACACATGTACTTAGGATGAGCATTGTATGCTCTTTGATTCTAGTGCATGTATTTAGTGGGAGCTTGTAAGCTTTGTGCTCTTTGCTCTATATCATGTACTTAGGGTGAGCTTTGTATGTGTTTAGGCGGAGCTTGTGAGTTTGTGCTCTTTTGCCTTTTTGAGTTTGGGTTGGGCATCTCTTGTACATATTCATGTTGCATTTTCATATCATGTTTGCATCTTTGTATCATAGACTGCAATTGTATCATACGATTTTGTCACCATGATATGTTGGACATGAGCTTATGACTTGCTAGTGATGCCCAAGTAATGTATAGTTGTGCTCTTGGTAGCTTTGGGATGTATATGCTTGTGGATGGCTTTCTTGTGCAAAATTCTATACATGATCTTCTCTTGTGAGTTGAATGCCTTTCATGTTCAAATTGTGCACTTATGGCTATATCTTGCTTAATTTGTGCTTGGAACCATGTTCTTTTCATTTGGGATCAAAGATCCATTTTCCATAACGAATGTTTAGCCTACATGCTACCTTGTGGAGAAGCATAAGCTTCTTTTTGCCGTAAAGGCAGTTCATGACCATGCTTAATTTGTAAATCATGAAATTGGTATATGAAATGCTTGTGCTTGAAAATATGATTCCTTGTCATCTATTCTTTAAATTCCTTATCTTGGGTGCTAACCCATTGCATGATGTTCACCAATGAGAAGTCTCATATCTAAAAGTGGACACATGGCTTGGTGGCTTTGAGATGACAAGAGATAGCTTGTAGGTGTTTATGATGATCTTGTGATGAGAACTTGTGACCTAGCATGAAGTTTGTGAGTTATATGTTGTTTGTGCTCAGTTTGGTCATGTTGAGGTCTTATGCTCATGAGAGGGAAGTTTTTGTTGAAAATGTTTCGTTCTGATCATGGCTATGTCACATGCTTATATTTTCCTTCCTATCTTATTGGTGATGCTTGTCCTGAATATGTGTCTATCTTACTTGTCTATGTGTCATTTTTAGCATGTTGTAGTACTCTTTGTCTAATTGAGAACCACATGCTTGCATTTATGGTCAGGATTCATGCATTACCAACAAGTGGGAGAAATTTGCATCGAATTCATAACAAGGGGGAGAGATGCACTTTGTAAGGGAGAGTCTTTGCATCAAGGGGGAGAAAAAAGAGGGATACTCAGTTCAGGAGGAGAACTTGAGTTTGCATGAATTTGTTCAGGGTGAGCTTGCACTCATGCTTTGGGAGCTCTTTGTGTCCCCTGAATCTTCTTTTTGCTTTGCTCTTTTACCATTTGTGTTGAGCCCTTTTGCCTCACCTTGAAGAGTCGGCAGTTTAGAGCATTTTGTCTCAGTTGTGTTGAGTCGTTGCCCTTGCCTTAGGGGACTGAGACTTCTTGTTTCAAGTAATCTTATTTTGCCATTTCTTTGGCTTTTGATCACTTGTTTGAGGTCTTTGGTTTGTTTCTTTTCATTTTCTTTCTCTTATGAGTTGGTGACAATGTGTGTTGTCAGTGCCCTCATCAAGGGGGAGATTGAGGACCGGAGCGTCTGACGACAAGTGGATGGTCGCTCCTTGGTGTGATGAGTGATTGACAACGCGGTGTGGACCGACTCTTGGCCGAGTATTGTAGGTGCAGGTTGCGCTTGATTTGCATTGGTGCAGGTGAAGAGCGGGCATGAAAGGTTTTAGCTTGTGTGGCCTCTGAGGAGTGGAGAGACAAGTAGGCTTGGCTCGATGGACCCGGTGGCTGAACCAGATCAAGTGCGGGCCGCATGGTGGTAAGAAAAGCAAGACAAGGTCTGTACGGTTTCTTGATTGAGCCACAAAACCAAGGTCGAGCCGGGACTTTGTGGGAGCCATGTCATGAGTGGTGATTAGCGGAGGCTACATCAAGTTCGTGGGGTTTGCGGTGGTTCACCAGAAAACCATCGGGTTACTCGGCTGAGCGACAAAGCCGAGGCCAAAGACCGGGTGTCGCTGTCAGGCCAAAATCGGCCTGACCAGTTTGGAGAACCGGTTTGTCCGGTTTGGGGTCACAGGGCGTCGGAAGCTTCGAGGCGGAGGACACGCGTCGGGATCGCAAGGCTTGCGTCGAGGCTACGCGAAGTGTTGTCGCCGGGCATCCGTCCGATGGTGCTATGAAGATAATTTCCCAAAGTGCCATTGGTGGGTGTGTATCCTAGTTTAGGCTTTAGGGGCATTTTAGTCTTTCGGCTTGCCTCCATATAACCCAAGTGGTGAGAGGATGGCAGCTACCTTAGGGAACCCTAGCTCATTTCGTTTTGCTATTTTCTTTCTCCTATTTTCCTTAGGATTTATAGGACTAGCTTGAGAGCTTCATGGTGAGATTTTGTGAGAGGGAAGGATGATCGGGCGGCAAGCTAGACCTCGTATGAACCTCTTTGGTATGTATAGATGATTCGGCGTGGTTCCTCAAGGCTTGGATGTGTTGCTCCCGTTTTTCCTTTTTGGTGATTTTCGGTGTCTTTTCTTGGGATTTCCGTTGGCAAGTTTTGAGGGCGTTTCTTTGAGGGATTCTTGTTGGATGTCACATTTGAAGACCTTGTGCCTCTTTGCTTGGTGATCTTGATCCAAGAAACTCTTCGAAATGGCTTCGATGTGAGTGTTTTTGGTGGTTTCCATGGGATGGTGTTCTTGAAGGTTGACTTCCGATTCCTCTTGATTGCTTGGGTCTTGGGGACCGAGTTTGTAGCCAAAGGTAGTCCACGAGGTGCCCCAACTATCAACAAAGTCTCACTTTGATCCATGGAATGAATCGGCAAATCGATCGCTTGAGGTTTTGAGTTTTTCCCGCAGGATGTGTTCTTCCCGACTGTCCAGGCAAAAACCGGCCTGACTGGTTTCCCAAACCGGTCTGACCGGTTTCGTCCTATGGGATTTCGAGAAGGGTTTTTGAGCAAGGGAGTCTCTGTAGCGCCATGGTTTCTTTTGTTCAGATGTGGAAAGGCTCTTGAGGTGCTTTGAGTTTGAGGGAAGTTTTGGGGAGTTTTTGGACAAAATCGGTCTGACCGGCTTCCCCTGTCTGTGTGAGACTAAGTCCAACAGAAGCGGTCTGATCGGTTTCAGAAACCGGCCTGACCGGTTTTATGTTCCAGCAGCTGTGTCGTGTGTGTTTCCGCTGCGAGTGTTGTGTGGTTGCTGATTAGGTCTTCCCCTAGGTCTAGTAGCACTTCAGTGGCTGCGTGAACTTGGCAAGAGAAGCTTATGGAGATGCACGAGTGAAATCGGGTTCATAGGCTGAATTCTTGAATAAGTTTTTTATCGGCTCCCATTCACTCCCCCCTCTCTAGTTCGCCGCTTCGGTCCTTCAGTTATCCTTTATTTGGGGTAATTTTCCTGAATTGGTCATCCTTTGGAAACTGAGTCATTCACGGGTTATCTGTTCCCATTTTACCGGATCTGGCGTATTCGGTTTCCGTCTTTTCTGGCTCTTCCATCTTTATCCCTTCCAGCGCTCTGGCTATAAATAACCATCCTCATACATTTACGGAGACCACACCTTCCTGACTATGGCTCAAGATATTGGTCCTGGGAGCTTTACACTCTTGCTCTTTGATTTCTTCTTTCTTTCCCTGATCCAAGATGGCCAGAAGAATTCTTGTGAAATAGTCCAGAACAGACTCCTCTCTCTAGCCTCCTTTTGTGAAGCCAGGAGATCCAACAGCTAGAAGAAGCCTTGTGATGCAACTTAGGTGAATCAGCTGGTGGACGAGGATAGGGGTTGTTCTTGGACGTGGTGGAAAGAAGAACAATCCTATGTCTTCTTTCCCAACATTTTTGACGGGAGGAGTCACCCCATCTGGTGATTCATCTTCATCAAATTTGCATTTTCGTTTTGTTTTCGCTTTTTTCGTCCCCATCGCTTGTTTCTTCAATAATAGATGCAATAGGTCTTTCCTTATTCTTTAGATCTCTACTTGTGATATCATTATTGTAACCGAAGACGTTATATACATATATATATACATCGGCCATAACCGAACATGTTTTGATGATTCGGCTTCCTATCACTAAAGACGATTTCTTTCAAAATTGGTTGTAACCTGAGTCTCAAACTGGCAGATTAGGCTCAGATCGGACTAAGCGTATACCCATATGCTAGGATAATATTTCTTGAAATGTTTTACGCTTAATGCTCCAGCAAACTTCTCTCCTTCCAATGTTTCCAATATATATGAATTACCTGGTACGCATTGACAGATCCGATATGGTCCTTCCTAGTTAGGTGACCATTTTCCATATTTAGGATCCCTAGAGCCAATCGGTAAGATGAGTTTCCAAACCAGATGTCCTTCAACAAATTCTTTACCTTTGACCTTCTTGTCATACCATCTGGCTACCCTTCTCTTATTCTTTTCGATATTCTCTAAAGCTCTCAGCCGATTACGAGCAAGGTCTTCTAATTACTCCTTCATCATAGCTGAATAATCATCGGCCGATAGTTGATTTTGTAGAGAAGTTCTCCTGGATCCAGCTCTCAACTCCCAGGGTAGCATGACATCATGACCATACACTAGTTGATATGGTGATACTTTGGTCGCTCCATGGCATGTCATCCTGTATGCCCATAGTGCTTCATTAAGGACCATATGTCATTTCTTAGGATTCTCATCAATCTTGCATTTGATCAATTTAATGATGCCCTTGTTTGCTGCTTCTGCTTGTCAATTTACCTGAGCATAAGAGGGAGATGAATTTAACAGTTTGATCCCCGAAGAATTTGCATATTCTTCGAACTCCCCTAAGGTGAATTGACTTCCTTGATCGGCTGTGATGGTTTGAGGTATACCAAACCGATACACAATATGTTCATTGACAAAATCAATCATATTGCCTGTCGTCACAGTCTTGATTGGGATGGCTTCAACCCACTTTGTGAAATAATATGTAGCCACCAGTACGAATTTGTGACATTTGCTTGATGGTGGGTATATTTGTCCGATCAAATCAATTGCCCAACCTCTAAATGGCCATGGTTTGATTATTGGGTTCATCACTGATGCTGGAACTCTTTGAATACTTCCACACTCCTGACGCTCTAGGCATCCTTTGTAATACTTGAAGCAATCTTCCAATATCGTTGGCCAATAATAACTGTTGTTTCTCATCATCCACTTCATCTTGAATGCTGACTTATGAGCTCCACAGACTCTTCATCAATCTCTCCCATTAAAATTTTAGCTTCCTCTTCACCGAGACATTTGAGTAGAACTCCATCGATGGTACGATAATACAGCTCATCTTCCAGCAGAACATATTTAATGGCCATGTACCTTAATTGCTTATCAACCTTCTTGGACAGATCTTTCAAGTAATCTAATATTTCTTTCTTCCAATCTTTATCTGATAACTCCACAGTTTGTCACACCCAGTTTGGCAAAACCGAATGCATTGATCACGTGTGCGCCAGGATCAAGTTACACACACGCTTAGACATTATGAATACCAAAATCAGTGCCACACGAATAAAGAGTTATTACAAACCATAGTCTTAAACGAATCTTAAACAACGAGTACTCGCAGCGGACAAAATGCCTCCACGAGTGGCGAAGATTACGCACACCTAGAACTCCTGGAAATCTCCTGGAATATCATCCAAGTTCTCCCAGTCTGAGCAGCAATTCCGGGTATTGTAGATGCAAGAGAATAAACAAGCGTGAGCACATGACGTACTCAGCAAGAGAGAACAACATAACATGCAAGGCCATATGGTGGATGGCTAGGGTTCAAGCAGTTAAGCATTTTAGTGGATCAAGTTTTATTAGCAACCTGATTACTAAAAGAGTGTAAGTTCATACCAACCCAATTAATAAGATATAAGCATCATAAAATAAAGAATAAAACTGCAATTAAACATTAGAGTTCCATAATTTAATCATGTGAGTGTCTAGGCCGCTCTTGACCGTGAGCACGGCTAATCGATTACTTTAAAACTCTGCAGAGGTTGTACATCTTTACCCACAAGCAGCGTAAAAGCTCCGAAGAACTTTGGACCAAACCATGCGATGCTATCTAGGCACCATATCACACTTTCGAGGTGTGATTGCATAGGGACGCTACATGGCCTTTACAAAGGTTCCCTAGCAAGTTATGACCCACAAGGTCCGGATCAGTTAGCAAGGTATAAAGTCCCCTAGCAGGTCGATACCCCACCATAAAAAGAATAACTCACCCAACCCCCTGCTAGAGCGAGTCTATACCCCACAGTACCGCCGATCCCGTGTCCTTATCAGGTAAGACCATCCCGAGCTAAAGTTCCTAATTATTCAGCCAAGACCATTGCCCATCAGTTATTGTGGTTGTACTGTTTTCCTGGGTGGTTCTCCATGTTCCGATTATCATATTAAAGTGGTCTTGTAAAGTAAAGATCATAAACGGAACATAGAATAATAAAAGTAACCAAGTTTGATTAATACCAATTCCCAGTTGAGCATGCTAAGCAATAGCTACCACAATATTAATTTGATAAACCCGGTATCAAGGTAAAGGTAGTAAAAATCTAGGCATGATCCTTAATAGGTTCCCATCAAATTGATGCAAGCAGAAAAGTAAATACAGTGAATTTTAAATACATGTTATGTAGGACAAGCGGGTATGCATCAAGGAATACTTGCCTTCAACAAAGCCTTGCTGCTGAAACTCTTGCACGACTTGATTTTCAAATCCCTCGAACGAATCGCTCTCTACGGTCCACAATCATCACATACAAGCATACAATAAGAATAAATAAGAAACAGTCACCAAACAGATCAAACAGATCTAAACAGTAGCATAAAACTAATCTACGCTTCGAGACGAACGCATGGACATAAAGAACGCTAAAATCGGAGCTAAAACGACTAAGTTATGGCTTAGGGAAGGTGTAGAGACTAATCTGTAAAGATTTGAAAAGGTTCTGGGCTAAAATAAGGAAAAAAGGACTGAACTGCAAGAAAACTTCTAAGGTGGAAGGGTATTTTTGTGAATATCGAAAAACTTGGGGGGTTTTCCGTAAAACTTCCAGGGCCGGCGGTTTTGACCTGTTGACTCGAGGTTGACTCGATCTAGATCAATTGGATCTGGATCTAACGGTTGTGGTGGCTTGCAGGTTTAAGTGAGGCGGCGGGATTGAATCTGGTGCGTCGGATCTTGATCCGGCGGCCAGGGACGCATGTAAGCGGCCAGCGGCGGGGCAATAGCCGGCGGCGAGCGGGCTTGTGGCAGCGCGGGGCGGCGGTCACGCCGGCGCTAGGCCAAAACGAGCTAGGGGGCTCGGTTTGCCTAGAGGTTTTCACCTAGACGAAGAGTGCAACGCGACGAACTCAACCGAGGCAACAAGGACGGCTTCCTGACGGTGAAGACGAGGCACGACTCAAAAGGGCGGCGGCGCGGCAATGGAACTCCGGCGACGTCCCAAGGGCGACGGGGTGCACGGGATCGACAACAAGTGGCGCGGGGCTGCAACTTACCTCCTTGCGCGGCACCTAGGCGACTTCACGGCGATGAAGCGGCGGCGGGGTCGAGGTTTCGACGGCGGCGGCGGAAACTCGAGCTAGGGTTCCGGCGGCTCGCGGAGGAAACAAGGGCGGCGGCTAGGGCACGGGTTGGGGCTCCAGGGGGGTGCAGCGGCCTTAAAGTCTCGGCGACCCGGCCTTGGCGTGTGTGCCCGTCGTGGACTGCGTGGTTGCGGTGGCGGGGTCGGACTCGGGGTTGAGTCCGGCGCGGGGACGACGCCGTGGGCGGGATGATAATGGGGCCCCACGGATCAGCAGCACCGGGCGTGGAGGGGAGCGGCTGCAGCCGTGGGCTGACTTGGGATGAAAGGCCACGCGGCTGGCGCGCTAGGCGGATGCGGCGGCTCGCACGGCGGTGGCTTGCGCGGCTGTGCGGCCGGCTATTGGGGCCGGGCCGCGGGCGGCGGGCTGCGCGCGGTGGCTGCGGGGGCGGCGTGCGGCTGGGTTGGGCTGCTGCGGCCTGCTGGGCTAGTTTAGGTAGGAGAGGTAGTCTAGGAAATAAAAGGATTTGGACACAAAGAAAAGGCTTCAAAATCAAAATAGAATTCAAACCTGAATTTGAATTCTAACAATCAAAAGAAATGCTCCAGCATGTATGCAGCAATTAATTCCTATATTTCATTAACTTTATTTTAGAAAAGTTTTAAATGCCTAAAAATAAATAAAGAAAACCTTATATTCCTTAAGCAATGAATGTTGTCTAGCAAATTTTTAATAAAGCTCATTTTTAGAAAAAGTTAGGATGTTACACAGTTAGAATCGGTTGATATCCTGATGCCCCTTGGGCCAGCCGATTAGCTTAACTATTGTGAATTTTAGGGATATGTTCGAGTCTCACTATTCTGAATTCTCGAAGTAACTGAAGGCATTCCTCATGATAAACCCTTAATATGTCATCTTTACATTTGTATTCTCCTGCCAATTGATTTATCACGAGTTGAGAAGCTCCAAAAATCTCAATGACTTCAGCATTGACCTGTTGTAGTAGTTTTATTCCTTTTAGCACCGCTTGATACTCAGCCTGATTATTTGTTGAAGTTTTCTCAATCGGGATAGAAAACTCATAACTTGTCCCTTGAGGCGAAACAAGGATGATACCGATTCCAGCTCCTGCTCCACATGATGATCCATCAAAGAACATAGTCCATGGAATATGTTCTATGACTGCAACCTTAGGTCCACAATGCTGAGTCACCAAATCGGCCATTACCTGCCCTTTGATTGCTCTGCCTGATTCATAAGTTAGGTCAAATTTTAACAAAGCTAGGATCGATTTTCCAATCCTCCCCTTCAAGATTGGCAACGATAGCATGGATTTTACCACATCATATTTCCACACCACGGTGCACTCAGCAGTTAATAGATAAGGTCTCAACTTTGTGCATGAGAAATTGTTGCGGTGAATTTCCTTCAACCTAGACATGAGTTTACCTATTGTGTTGGCATTGAGTTATTATTGAACCAATGGAACTAACCCTGTATATCACAAGTTCACTCTTGCATGTCGATTTTGGAGTTTATTGTTTATGCAGAAATCTACGCTAAAGAGGAGACTTTCAAGATAAGTTCATCAAGCACTCTGGAAGAAGATCATGAAGCCCGACAAGAGTCAAGACACGCGATGAACATGACTCCAAATGACCCGTGGACCGAAGCGTCAACATGCAAATCTTTCGAGACTCAACCTGAAAATGACGAATCTTGGATAGCAAGATTCAAGCCTTAACCACGAAGGAAACGACGTCAAAGGCCCACATGCAAGTGCACACAAATAAGGAATCGCGCGAGAAGCAAGCCTGGAGGAAACCAGAGCCGAACCAGGCCGAAACAGGCCTGGGCCGACCGGCTCAGACCATTCTGGGCCCAATTCGGCACCCCCTTTGACCTAGCCTCCCCTCTTACTATTTATAGTGCCCCTGTCAAGAGCCACAAAGATATACATTTGTCATCTGCCGCTGAGGAGCACAAAAGAGAAGGACACCATCCCGGAGAGGAGAGGTTCAAGATCGTTGACTAGGGTCCCCTAGCTGGTGTGGGAACCTTGCATGGAAGACCACGTCGGAGTTCCAGGAGCTAGGATCGAGATCTTGGTATGACCCCGGTGGTGATATTCTCCATGTATTACTTCTATGTTGAATTAATAGAATTAATCTGATTCTTAGGATCAATGTTTTCGTTGTGATTTTGTCTTTACTTGGGTGTTTTCCTATTCGATCTATCCCGCTGGTAGATTGCATAGGATGTTCTTGTAGCCAAGGTGGTTAAAGGTGCATACCCAATCTACCAAACTTTTTCATCTTGTTCTTCTTGAACTCACTGAGTAGTACCAACCCGTAAGATTATACCCCGTAGTGACAGTATGACAAAGGAGAAAAACGGGCATCCTCGGAGCCGGAACGGGAGCCATGCTTTCAATGAGATTCATTTTGCTACATTCTTCTTTACATTGGAACTTCAACAAAAGATTTGATCCAATCTCTAGATTGGTTCTCCCCTCTCTTTCTCTTGCTACCTCCGGTGTGCAGTAGACTAGATGAGTTTTGATGATGATCTAGTAGATTAGATGCAAAACCCCTTTTCAACATCAAAGTGTTTTCCGCTTATTAGATTGGATATTGCATTACACATTGTTCCACGGATTCGATACCTTGGGTTCACACTTAAAGGAAGAAGGGTCCCTCAGCTACGAATGTGGACATGTACGCTTGCGAGTCCAAATGAAACTTGATACATATTTTAACCGTCAACAGCCCCTTATTCTGGCGCTGTTGCCGGGGAACAAATAATCAATATTCAATGTAGCATTGCGTTTTTTAATATTTTCAGTTTTTCTCTTGAGTTTTCTTTTGCATCCCTTAATTTTGATCACCTGCAAAACAAAAAAATCAATCTAGGATTTTGCTAAACCCTAATGTTCTTTTAGAATTTTTGTATATATTTTTTTATTGCTAACCCTAACCGGAGATGGACGGTTATATCTCCAACAAAAAACATATAATTTGTTGATGGTCTAGAAAAATTTTGCAGGCAAAGGTGACGTGCAACACAAGATCTAAAAGCGGAGGCCGAACATCATCGGAATCTCCAAGATCAAGAGGAGATCAACCTCATCGCCACTCATCCTAGGGAGATCATTCCTCAAGACCATTGGAGCAATAAACGTCAGCAAAAGGGAGATCAAGTTCAACATCGATGGCATGAGGAGTGCATTTAAGTCAACCATGATTCGAGGTATGTAACATGATTCATGTTAAATACATTATACCTCACATTGGAAGGGAGGAGTCAAGGCCGAATGAAGAAAAGAAGACAGAAAAGTTTTTGCGTCCGGCAAGACCAAGAATCAATGCCCGTCTGTGAAGACCAAAAAGATGACTAAGTCGAAGAATAAACCTACACCGAAGCCAAGGATGGTGCAGAAGTGGGGCCCCAAAGATTGCAACGCCCGCAAAGAGCGTTGATCCGGAGCGAAGATAAGAAGTCTAACTATAGACTATAAATGAAGCACTTGGGGCGGGAGGCAACCCGTTCGTCGAGTCAAGAATAAGCTATCAGGAGGATAACCCATTGAAGAGTCAAGCTATCAAGAGGGCAACCTGGATTTTTTTTCATGTTTTCAAGGTAAGTTGGTCTTAATTTGCTATGCATTACATATCATAAATTTCTATGGGTTTGAATATTTTTTAGAGACATTATAATTGCTCGGTTATTTTACTTGAATTTATATTGATCATAAACCAATGACTTGATCCATCACAAGTTTTGTTTGCATCATAAACTAGTACCAAAAATTCAGAACCAACCCCAACCTTTCATCCTCTCCATGATGTTTAGGCTGGCTTGTTTCACATGTTAAAAACACACGAGTAGAGCCTTGCTATGTTCTTTATTGCTTTTAATCTTTGATGCATGGTAGGACTCGAGTGAACCTAAGCAACTTGATTTTTGGTTTCATTCAACTTGACATCCATTAGTTTCTATAGATTTATAATTTTTCTAATCCCCATTGACTTTATTTATATTCAAAATCTCTCTCTCATGTTTGGCCAAAATAAAAACCTAAACCTGTGCCCCCGCGGTCAAACCGGAGGAACTTGCTATAATTTAATAAAAGCAATCGATCTCAGTGCAACCAAAATAAACTTTATAATTGTTTTTGATGCCTAAGATCTCCTCTAATGGTGTATTTGGAATCATCGCTAGTGCTGAGTTAATTTTTAAAGTTTCAAAATTAGAGGAGTGATTAGCATCTCAACATGATTAAGGCAGGTTTTTGAGCTTATTAACATATAGTGCCACACGATGCATCACGTATCCATTATTTGGCATCTTGGGCACATGTAAAGGACAAGCATGGGGGAAGCAAGGGCTTTGTTTTCTAGGAAATTAGTGGAAGTTCAAGAGGCAAGAAAAAAAGGGGAGTGACACAAAGCAAAACAATGGAGGTGGAAGATTAATCACGCAAGCAAAGGTGTGGTTGTGAATGGTTCGGGCAATGGAATGTTGAGGATCACGTGGACACAAGGAAAGAAGGGATCAAGAAGCATCTCGGAGATAGATCAAGCCCCCAGTGCTCCCCTTTTCGGGGTAAGTAATTTATGCATTTGTTAAATTGTGTTCTTGAGTTCATAGCCCATAAGTTTTAGAAACAACCTAGAAAAAAATGTTCCATGGTGTTGTAGGATCTTTTCATGTAAAAGCCAAATCGTTTATTTCACTCATGTTGATAATGCTTTGATGTCTAAGGCTAGCTACCATGCCTAGTCGGAGAATAAGATCCATTGCTCTCGTAGATCCCATCAACATATCTTTTGTAGGTTTGGCTAAAGTGGCGTCATGTACACACTTCAATAAATTAGTTTAGCTTCACCTTAATAGGCGGTTGCATGTTCAAGAATCCACCAACCCAATGGGCTCATATCCATCCTAACTTGCGCACATCACTCACCACTCTCCAACAATAATAATAAAGAAAATTCACCATAATAAACTCCACCCTCCATATACTCCCCTTGTGTGTTTTTCCCACTAGCAAGCAACCCCTAGTGCACTCGTCGTGAGTTAGTGCAACAACAATCTAGAAGATGGCCACCAATTTCTTCACCAAGAAGACATGATCATCGAAGGTGCCATCATCGAGCTCTTTGAGGAGGCACTCGGTCTCCAAGTCTCCCTGAATCATGGAGAAAGATGTGGCACCACCGAGGAGCGACATGCTACCCCTCGGTGGCATGAGGAGTACATGAAGTTCATCCATGTAGTACACCGAACCGTGAGGACAAACGGGAGAGCCACTCGTTCCACCATGATGCTCGTCTCGTTCATCCACTCCACCACCGTACACTCCGAGGTGTTCCAATGGATGTATCATGAAGACGGAGGAGGAGGAGGAGAGGCGTGTTCGTCTTCAGAAGAGGCTCGAGCCAAATGTTGATTTCGATGACGCCCTCGAAGTGTTGGATTCTACTCAAATCTTGATCAACCTTGGATAGGTGCGATTCTTTATGGAGTTGGTGCGAAAACTCACAAGGAGCATGATTTGGAAGATCTTATGACATTAGCACCGGTCATTAAAGAAGGAGTGTCGTGCCTCTCATTTCGCCTTGAAGATGGAAATCAACTAGTTCTTTATGGATGTATTGGAGAACTCTCGGTTACAAGAAGCAAGCCCGAAGCAAGTTGATGTCCAAGATAAAATGATAGAAGGATTTTTGGGGAATGATTTCGAGAGAAGATTACAAGGAACCCAAAATTTTTCCTTGTCAGGATTTCTTTGGGGAGTCGAGTACATGAAGCAAGGAAATATATTAGTAAAGATGAGAGGAGAAGGTGCAAGTTGATGTTTCTCTTTCCAACATGGGGCTGAAATTATTTGTTAAATGGAGGCAAAATTTGGTTAGAGGAAAGCCTTCTTATGTCGGCAAACAAGAATGAAAAAAGAAGAATTGTTGAAAAAGGATCATCCTCTGTAGCCCAAGATGAAGGAGGGGCTGCACATCAAGCTAATAAACAACCACATGGAGGGATCCCGTTCCCACCACCTTATGGATATGGTGTATGTCAAACACAAGCGTGGGGAAAATGGGGCAGCCATGCCACCACATCCTCCACCATACATGTTCCTCACGAAGTTTTCATGGCGCTCCATCCAACAAATGCAAGAAGAAGGGATTGCAAACATCGCCTATAAAATTGGTTGCCTTCACCATTGGAGCAATTTAGACTAGGACCGGCACGATCATAATACAAGCAAGGATACAACACGATAGACCACCAATATCAACCACCAGAAAATAAAGGAATAAGGAGGAAGAAAAGAAAATAATAATACTTCAAATCCGGTTTGATTTTCTCCTTTTCCCTTTCTTTATTTTCAGCTTTTGTACAACTTTATATATGTGTAGGATTTTCTGTTTTTATTTATTTTCAGCATGTGTGATAATAGTAGAGTTAGTTTATGATCACCCTGATAAAGTTTCCCACCTTGATCAACCTTTGGTAAAAATATTAAGTTGATGACATGATAATATACGAAGAAAAGTTGCCACTTTGCTCAACTTTTGTACTTGTTTTATACATGATTAAGCAAATGCTCTCTTGAATATGAATCTGAAATTAATTAAATTCTAGCTTAATCTTTTGTGGAGGTTATGATAAAAATAAGACCCATAGTGTTATTTTCATGCTCTCAATTTTGGATGAGTTAAAGATGATTTGTTCTTAAAAATATATATGCTAACCTTGTCATTAATGCTACTTGCATTTTGCTCTACCTATCCAAAGCCATATATATATTGGTGATTCCGTTTTTGCGTATCTATCTTTTTGCTAGCCTTTCTATCCGTGCATTGTCTATCCCCACATCGGAGATTTCACAAACCTCGCTGGATATCCACCCTTAAAACCAAAAATATCATCTTTTGTGTTTACCTCCTTGACCACAACCTATCATTGAGTATGGATCGTCAATTCAAGGAAGATCGCTAGATGGTGCCAATGTTGAAGATTTCAAGTATCTCTCAAAAGGAAAAATATTTCTAGTACCTACGTTATCTCTATCACCTCTTTGCCCGAGGATGAGCAAACGTCTAAGCATGGGGGAGGTGGTAGGTACAATGCAATTTAGAGTTTAAGGGGAGCAAATAAAAAATGATGAGAAAACGAAGAAAAAATATGAGTATAAAGAAAAGAAAGAAAGATAAGGAAAAAATATGTAAGCGAAAAGAAAAATATATATGAGTTCATAAAAATAAAATAAAGTGAACACCCCGGTTCTCTAAAGTGCATTAGGAATCTCAAAAGTTTCAAGATTGAAGATCCAAACTCGTTTTTCCAACCATGTGCAATCCGATAACAAGGACTTCCTTTGTGCCTCGGCATCACTCTTTGCCATTTGGACATGTCCACCTATCTCAAAGTGTGTGTATTTTTGTCTCGCCCTCCCTGATATAACATTTTTTTCCAATGACCTTTTTGACGACTTTCTGTAAGACCATGAGAAGCTTGTCTTCTTTTGACAACATCTCATTTATAATATCATCGTAGGACTAAACACCCAGCTCGACGGATCGAAACGAAGCGACCCATGAACACGCGAAGAACACGAAGAACAACCGACTGGCTCGCACCTCGCGGACAGTCCGCACGGTGACCACGGACGGTCCGCCGAGCGCGAGGACAGCAAACCGAGCCCGACCTCTAGAAGTTCACCACCTCCTTCCCTTTACCTGATCTCCCGAATGAACCAACAGATTGCTACCAATTCATAGGTGTAGGTGAAGCGCTGCTAGGAGATGCTCTACCTACGAATTTGTAACCTTAAACACACTAAATCGAGAGGAATCAAGATTCTACCAAGCTCACATAAAGAGCTAGGGTTTCAACCAAAATCCTTCAATCAGAGGCTGAATTCGGAGATCAAGCACAAAGATGCACGAGGCAACTATAAATGATGCCCACCAAAAAATCCGAACCCAAACACCTCAGAATCGAAGGAACAAGGCGCGCACGAAAATCCAATGAAAATAGCTCGAAAAAGACACAAAAATTACTCGAGCTACAAGAAGAAGATCGACACAATGACGAAAGCTTCTATACACTCAGAGGTCAGATTCTTGACAACCTGGTGAAGAAAATCTAAATTTATGGAGAAAGGAAATGAGAAGCAGTACGGAAGGATGGTTTCCCGAGAAACCCTAGAGTTGATATATATGAGTCCCTCTGGGCCGGGCAAAAGACCAAGCTACCCCTAGCACTTAAGTTGTGATGCAAACCCTTCGGGGGAAAATAGGTCATGTAGCACTCCTCTTCATCACATGACCACGTCGTTGCTGTAGTCCGGGTCCTCCCGAAGCAAGCCATACGATCTCACCACGTGTCCGCCGACATCGAAGCATCTCGGCACGCCCGGATCCCTTCTCCTCCTGCAGAGCCTCCGGTCTTGGATTTGTGGATCAACCAAGTAACTCAGTGGTTTTGTTGTGAACCGCCACAAACCCCACGTGCAGACTCGGTCGTGAGCATCTACCCTGCACCAGCTCCACTCCATGACTTCGTCTTGCTTTTCTTGCCACCATGCGACCCGCACTCGACCCCACTGGCCACGGGGTTCCTCAAGCCGAGCCTACTTGTCTCCTACACTCCTCGGAGGCCCTGCAAAGCATAGACATTTCACGCCTGTTCTTCACGTGCACCAATGCAAATGAGGCAGCAACCTGCACTTGTAATACTCGGCCAAGAGACAGTCCACATCACGTTGTCAATCGCTCATCACAGCCAGAAGCGACCCTCCACCGGTCCTCAACAGCCATTAAATCCTTTGTAATCCTCCACATTCAGGTATCACTACAAGAGTCTAAAGTCTAGCAACCATCGTCATGCGGAAGCAGTGCGGGAGGCTAGCACCCCGTTTGTGCCTCGGTGCTGAGCTGATATTCATACAATGCTTGTGTGTCTAACTTGTATCATGCTAATTTTATGTGTGTAGTACATTAGAACCTAGAACAACCTCATATGTTGCCTCCTAAGCCGTAGTGTACCTTTGAGAATGAGTTCAAGTGTGTTCATACTACACTATCATTATCATATATTACCCTAAATTTGTGAACCTGATTTACTTCCATCTATGATTTATATTCATTGTAATAGTGTTAGTTTTGTCAAGCCGACCATGCCTTCCTTGGATTTGATACCCTTTCTGGCATCTTTGCTAGGAACTCATGAAGTTAGCAACAACGTTAAGAAATGCCAACAAAGAGGAATTTCTGTAGAAGCTCATTTTAACCCCATTATAGAGGTTAATGTGATGCCATGGCACCTAGCACACGCCCTTTTGGGTGATGTTTGGCTAGCACCATCTAACGAGTTTATCAAATGTTATCCCTTTAGACACATCCTAAAATGTGTCGTGCCACTCACATTGGACAAGATAAAGGTCAATATAGACTTCCACATATCTGATATCTTTGACCTCGATATTCTCTTAGGCTACCCTATAGCAAAACATCTTGATCCATCTCTAGGGAGCCTAAATGAAAAGATTACGGAAGCAACTTTCGCCATCTCTTTCTTAGAAAATCATTCGGCAAAGCCAGCTCCCGAGAAGAACCCGCTCGATGGTGTGAAGCATGTTGACGGCAAATTTCTGACTGTCAAAATGTCGGAAATGAGGAGGGGTAGTACTAATAAAGTTCCATGAGTTGTGTTGTAAATTTTATATGCAGGTACACATTTGCGACAAATAGGGAGTTGCCTAGCAAGCACGGCTGAACGATCAGGTGCACTCGGCCCTACTGGTGCGACCCGACTAGCACCCCACCACGACTCGATTTCAGGCGACCATCATTCCCACAGGCATGTCTTGGATGAAACAGATGCGTCAGGGTTATGTCAGTTTGATCCAAAGGAGTAGAAAAGAGGCACTTGGATCCATGGGCCCACCTCTACGTGCAACCAACCGCCACTCCAAAGCAATCACGAGAATCCCTTATAAGTGGCAGTGCATCACACAGCCAGATAAAGAGATACGGCCACACCTACAAAGCGTCGAATCCATTAGAACCGACCGAGGATACTGACTCACAACCGATCAAGGAGTGAGCATTAGGACCATCCACGAAGAAAGGCGACACATCATAGGTGCGAAGGTGTGGTCGTGCCTGGCTCCCGCCGCCTAAGAACTCCACCAACCTCCCACTACTATAAAAAGAACCCTCCACTTACTAGAACAGGAGACACACCGCAGGAGCATCACTGTTTTCCACTTTTGTATCCTACAGTACGAAGTAGTGTAGTTTGCGAGTTAGAGTCGAGTCGAGCTGGTCTCGGGGTTCCGGAGAAGTCTTCTTCAAAGTTCGAGTACTACTATTGTATCTTTCCTTTATAAGACTTATATGCATTTCGAGTTATCTTTCTATCTTACATTTCGAGTCAATTATATTCAGCTTTTACTCAACTAATAGAAGCTTTATTCTAGGTTTAGACTAAAGTGAGTTTTGCTTTGGTTAGTGTAGCTCTCTTGAACTCTATAGTGTTGTGGTTGTTCTTCGCTTGATCTCCGGTGTTTCACGGGAGAGAGAGAGAGAGACCCTCTCACTATAGGCCTCATGGAAGTTACTTTGGTTTGTTGTGAGCGCGGTGCTAAAAGCTTACCTTAGTGTTAAATTGGTGTCCTGTTCAATGCAATAGTTGTGGTACCCTGAGGAGGTGACAGCTCCGAATGGGCTTTGTAGTCCACCACGTTAGTTCGGGCCGGTAGGATTCAACGCGTCGTCGTTCTCCTTTCTCATCCCAGTCAAAGAGCACAGCTTTTCATGCCCTTGCAGCACTAGAAGAGCTTGTAGAAACTATCTTACCTTGGCTCTACTTTACCTTAGGTATTTTCTTATAGTTGACAAGAATAGATAGATTGCGTTAGGATCCTTTCTCGTTTCGTTGTCCTCCCAACTCACAAGAACCTCTCTAGTTCTTTTATCAAGGTCTCCTCACGTGTCCCATTACCCCCGTATATCCTTATCATCACCTCAGCTATAAGACCCTTCCACCGAGCTTCTATCCACTCTGATGTTCATTTGATTATCTATGCCATAGTGCTTCCCATAGGAAAATATAAATACGATAACTCGAATACCACCGGGTGAAGTGCTACAACGGTAATCCGTGCTCTTTGGGACCTTTATGTAACATGTGTTTTACCAAAGACGTTCCTAGCTCCATTTTACTAGGGGTATAAACATAGTAGTGAGGTTAAGGAGCGTCAACAAGCATTTCTAGCGCCGTTTTTGGTAGAGTTACATTTCTAGTGTACGAAGTAGTACCCGGCTTCGACAGTTTCGTCCCATCTTCACATTTATTCAAGAGTCACTTGAGAATGATATTCTGACCTTGTGTCACTACCCTTCGAAAAGTTTCTCTTGATTTATCACGATGAGCCCAGTCGATCCCGTAGGCAGAACCATCTTTTCCATGGATAACGTTGAGTTCTCTATTTATCAATCTGACATTCCGACCAAGATGGAAGTCCCAATTGGAGATGGAAATCTCAAACCAAGGTTCTTCTTCAATGGAAGTATTCCTCCAAAATTCCTTTCCATCACCCAGAAAAATCCTTTTCAAGGATTCAAAGGAAAAAATCCATACAATCACTTGAGGAGTTTTGAGCAAATGTGCTCTACTCGTTCATACTCCGATCTTTCTCCATTCTCATCAGCGGGAAAAGAAAAGGCTTGGTACTTCCAGCAATAGAAGGAAGTCACCATGGATTGGAGAAATTTGTGCAATAAGTTCTGCGCTAAGTACTTTCCCTTATCTCATCTCTTGCATCATCGACAAAAGATTATCAATTTTCAACAGACGAAGACTGAATCACTTAATCAAGCATGGACTAGATTCTATGATCGCATACAGATTTGTCCTGATCATGGCCTTCTAGATATGGTGTTGCTTCAACATTTTCAGCACGACCTATTTCGAGGTAATATTTTCCGCTTGTTTGCACTCACCAATGGATCACTCTTTCATGAAACTCCCATTGAGCGGCTAGAAATTTTGGAGAGGATTTTAGCTATGCCCATCAAAAAAGAATTCCAGAGCGAAGGAATCAATGACCATTCCCAATCTTGGAGAGGATTTTAGGTGGAAATTTGGGTGGATCTTGGATTGTGTCAAGCTTGTTGCAAAGGTGGTTGGGCTTTGGTGTGAAAGAGTTCTTGGGTGCTTTTGGAAGTGGGACTTGGATGTCTCCGATCACCTCAAACTTGGGGTTAGACTCAACACACATCTCATACACACTCTCCCCACTGTTTTCTCCCACTTTCTCACCCAACTTCTCAAAACCCAAACCACGTCCATCCGCTCTCTTGAACTCCTCAATCATGACTTTTAATTGAGGTTCCAGCCCAGACAACCAACCCAACACCTTCCTCAAATAATCATTCTCCTCATAGATGACATCCAAACGGGAAGTAAGTTCAAGATTGTGCAAAGTAACTTCATCACAGCTAGTGCATGCATTGACAACAGGAGATTTCAAAGAAGCTTCCAAAGTGCTAATGGTAGAACAAGCATCAACAAGCTTAGCATGCATGGTAGGACATGATTTACAAGCACCAAGCAAAGTGGGTCTAGCCTTAAGCTCATCATACTCTGTCCTAAGAGCGTCTAGTTTAGCCAAAGTAGAAGTGTTCTTCTCATTAAGCAACTTGATCTCATTCAACCATGCATCACACTCAGAGCATTCAACATCATCAGAAATAGTAGGAGCAAGTTTCAAAGAGTCATTCTCAAGTTTCAATTCAAGCAACTTAGACTCTAACTCTCCTACTTTCTCACTAGCATTCTCAAGTTGAGCCCTAAGATCTTTCCTCATCTTCTTAGCATCTCTCAACACACTATCACGGTTGTCAATCAAGCCATTCAACATAGTGATCTCAGCAAGCAAAGAGTCGGGGTCATGATTTACCTCATCCTCCGAGTCGGAGTCGCTGTCTTCCTTCTCGCTCTTCTTGCTGCTTGAGCTATGGGCCATGCCACAAAAGCCTTCAAGCACCACACAGCTCAATCCACTGAGGTTCCGGCTTGCACACTTCTTGCCCTTGCGCCTCCCGGCGTCTTCATGTTCACTACTTGAGCTTGACCGCGCGTCGCTTGAGCTGGATTCGACGTCGCTTGCGCCGGCCACCATGGCTCTTGCCTTGTCCTTCTTGTAGCTGCCCTTGCTCGGTCGCCGCTTGTCCTTGTCCTTGCTCTTGGACTTGCTGAAGTGCTTGCCCTTGGAGGAGTACTTGTCTTCACGCCTCGGGTTCACCTTGTACTCGCTCATCTTGTACTTGTTCTCCTCCGCTTCCGGGCACTCGGAGATGAAGTGTCCACGCTTGCCACACTTGTAGCATGTCCCCGAGCTCCGCCTTGCATTCCTCCGGCTCTCATGTAGTCGATCAAACCTCCTTGAGAGCAAGGCCAGCTCCTCCTCGCCCAGCACATCAAACTCTTCATCTGGAATACACATAAGAGTAGACAAGGAAGACTGTCGACAGGAAGGGTTAGCTTTGCCCTTTGATCCGCCCACAAGAGCAAGACTATGATTAGTCGAGCCCTCATGCTTTGATTGCAACTTCCTGTCACCTCAGCCGACTTGAGGTTAGAAAAGAGGTCATCCAACTCAATAGTCAAATATTGCCCAGACTCCTTGATGGCCTCAACCTTAGCACCCCAAACATTTGAGTCCAAGATATGCAAGAGCTTCAAAGCTTGATCATGCTCAGTGTAAGGAAATTCCTCAACATTGGCCTTTATGTTGTTCACGATGGCGGTGAACCTCTGAAACATCGCATCAATGTCCTCGCCGGGAAGTTGAGTGAAGTTCTCATATTGCATGCGGTAAGAGACAAAGAGGCGAGCCTTCACATGGTTATCACCACCGTGAGCGACCACCAACTTCTCCCAAATTTGCCAAGCAAGATTCAAATGGCGAACACGCTCAAACTCAGGATCACACAAGCTTCGGACCAAGTGATCAACGGCTTTTGCATTTGCCTCATACTTGACCTTAGCACTGGCATCGGTCACCATAAGAGTATGGATGTTGGCCAGAATAGCATAGGTCTTGTCAAGCACAATGAAATCCAACAACTTGCTGTCGGTGCGGAATGTGGTCCCGACACTAACCAGTAATAAGCGCTGAGGTCTATCCCTCAATGGTCGATGCTAAGCAATAAAAGACACAGAGTTTATCCCGGTTCTGGGGGGGGGGGGGGGGCGTACGTCCAGCAGTGGTGTGCTCAAGGCACCGTATTGCTCGGAAGACCGGGGATGCCTGTAGTGGGGCTGCTACAAGCAAGGCGGGAGAGGAAGTGTGGCTTCCAAGTCCCTGATGTAGTGGCTGAAGATATTGTGGGAGAGTTGGAGAGCAAGTGCGTGGTGCGACTTGTCTCGTGTTGGGCTCTGTTGTTCGTGTGTTGTGTGTTGTCCCTTATCCGTCTCCCCCTGCGGCAAGGGGGTTCGTCCTCCTTTTATAGACCAAGGAAGGAGCGAATCACATGCGCGCCGCGCTATTTAGCTACATGTGGGAATGCGATGTGCTACGCTGTAGAGTAGGCGGCCGCCCTGGCGATCCTTGCAGCGATCCGGCCATCATGGCTTATCTCGTACCCAAACAGTGGCGGCCTCGAGGGTCGAAGAGCAGCGGACGGCTGTGAGGTCTTCAGATAGGCTCGAGGGAGTTGCTGACGTCGGTCCGTACGGGGTACAGTGGTAGGTAAGGTGGCGTCCCGTTCCCACGCGCTCCACAGTGCTGGAGTCGTTGCCACAGCGCCCGGCGTGCGCCCGTGCGGCGGGGGCGGCAGCCATACCGTTAACAGTGGCAGGGATGGCGTCCCACCGGCCTAGCGTCTCCACCTAACCCTGCAAAGTCACAAGAAATCAAATCGAGGGTGCAGCCGGCCCCCCTTCGAGGGTTCGGCGCGTCAGCCGTACCGGAGCAGGTGCACGGCATCACGGGACCGGCACCGACCGCGCCGCCCCCCCCCCCCCCACGGGATGGGGATGGGCTCCCTCCCGGGGAGTTGGTGCGGCGGCACCGGGCGCGTGCCCCGGCGCATGATGGCGCCGTCCCGCCGAGTCGGGGCATTTAATGCCTGCGCGCGGGAGCAGGCGCGCGCGTGCGGGGCGCCCTCGAGCGAGGCAGACCCCGTTCGAGGGCGGAGCGGACCCTCGAGCGAGGTGGACCTCGCTCGAGGGAGGCGCACCCCCTCGATCGGGGCGGAATCCGCCCGAGGGAGGCGCGCACCCTCGAGCGAGGCGATACCTTATTCGAGGGAGTCTTCGAGTGGGCCGCCTGGTGGGCCGCCGGGGCCTTCGCGGCGTGGGCCATGTCCTGCATGGTTAAGTAAGGTGTATTTGGCTTTGTTGCGGGTTTTAAGTGGGGATTTCCCAGCTGTTTAAGGGGACCCCTAGGGCTGTCCCCGACAGTAGCCCCCGAGCATCTGTGGGTTTGCCATTGAGGCTCCCGCAGATGCTGGAACCTACTGATAGGACGTTCTTCCCTCCTGGCCTTGCGAACGCTTTCCGTGGGGCCGCGTCAGCGGACCCGCGGGTCTAGCCCCCGAAGCCCTGCAGGAGCATAGGCGCTCCTGTAGGGGTTGACCGCGAGACTTGGACAGAGGGCGTGGTACATGTTTCAACTGGCGTCGGCAATGTCTCAGCCGGCTTCGGTGATGCACGCACTGCTGGCACTATCCCCGGCGGGTGCAATCCAGGAGGTGTAGCCACGCGTCAAGCCCCCGAGCCCTGGCCCATCAAGGTGATCGTGTAGAGCTTTACGACTTATCTTTCAACGCGCCCTCGCCGTCCCTCCGCGGGACGGAGGGTGAGGTTTCCATAACCTGCATCGGTCGGGTCGCGAATTGCGGATTCCTCGTCGAGCTGTTAATGGGTGGTTCGAGTGGACGCCCATGCCCCGTTCGATAAGGGTAGGCTGCGCGGTCCAGAGACACGTCCATTGAAGCGCTTGCGTGGGTTTGCTAGGTGGGGCTCGGTCCTGTTCGCTAGGGACCGAGGGCGCGGAAGCTCTCCCTCAGTGGGATCCCCCGGCTAGCTGCCCTCGCTGGCTCTCGAACACGACATGCGGGGCACCCTCGAGCTGGCAGGCTCGAGGAACGGCTCGAATGCGCGTGCCCTCGTCGTCCCTGACTCTGGTGATCTGGGGCGCCTGTTCGAACCCGTCGAGGGTGAGGCTTCGAACCCCTGATCAGTAGGGCTGTGCGGGGTGGCGCCTGGGCGGCCCCGTCTTTGCATCTGCGCTCCATCGAGGGGCCTGGGGGAAGCCAACCCTCGAGGCGTTGATCAGTAAGGTGGTGCAAGGCGGCGCCTAAGCGCTCTCGGCCTGGCATCTGCATTCCTTCGAGGGGCCTAGCCGAGCCAGCCCTCGAGGCGCTGATCAGTAATATAGCGTGGCATGGGTGCTTTGCGGTGCCTGTTTTGTTTCAAACGGGCCCCGAGGCGACCATCTCACGCCTGTACCCTTTCGAGGGTTGATGTTTTCCCGAGCCTGGAGCCCGCGCCGCTCGAGGGTTCTCCTTACTTCGTAAGGAACCGGGCCATTAAATGCTCCACAGTAGAGGCTGCGGTTTTGCGTCGCGGGCGTGCTTTTTTAGGCGTTACAGCCGCGCGCGCGCGCGTAGTGGGCGGCATGGGCAGGCGGATGTGACCGCCTGCCACGGTCCCTGCTATTCTTCGCCGTGATGATGGCCCGTTCGCGGTGATGTGGCCGCCGCGGTCGTGGTGGGGCCCGCCCGTCAGCGAGAACAAAAGATTCCCTGCAGTTAATGCGCGCGGGACGTCCGCCCCGGAGAGCACGCCTGCGGCTTATAAATCTGAGGGGGAGGGAAAATGGCGGTTTTTTGCCTTAGCGCTCCGCCATTTTAGCCCCCCTGTGCTTTCGTCTTCGTCCTGCTCTTGCTACCGCGTGCCTTCGCCAGTAGAGCTCTTCTTCCTCTTCTTGTCCTCCGTTCTTCGCATCCCTTGTCCTTCCTCATGGCGCGGCCTCCGCCCCTCACGATCCTCGACCCGTACGCCTAGGAGCGGTCGACGGTGACCCGGCTGGCTCTCAGCGAGCTGGTCTCCGCCGGCCAGCTGGCGGCGAACGAGGAGGGCCAACCGGTGGAGTGGATCGTGCCGCCGGCGGGAGACCACACGCCCAACCCGCCTGCGAGCCACTTCATGCGGGCGCTCTGCCACCGCTACGGCGTGGAGTTGCACAACTTCGCGCCGAACGCGATCTCGCAGGCGGCCACATTTGTGGGCGTCTGCGAGGGGTACCTGGAGATCCCAGTCAATTGGGAGCTCTGGCTACACCTCTTCCGTGCGGAGCTCTTCACGCAGCCCACGACGGAGCAGAGGAGCCGCCGCGCGGTGCGCGCCGGCGGCATGTCGCTCGCCCTGCGGGCGCAGTTCAAGGACGACTACATCCCCTGCACCATGACGACGAACAACGCCGGCTGGGAGCGGGGGTGGTTCTACCTGCGCAACGCCGAGCCCGGCCTTCCCCCTACACCGGTCGGGTGTTCAAGGAGAAGCCCGACTCCTGGGGCTACGGGGTGTCCACGCCCCAGCATCAGAGGCGGCTAATCTCGCTCCTGGCCGCCTTGAGGAACCTGGCGACGCAAGGGCTGACCGCGGCGGGCGTCCTCGCCTTCCTCCACCACCGTCGGATCGTGCCTCTGATGGAGAGGCCGCTCTTCATCTTCGAGATGACGGAGGTGGCGGACCCCGTCGCGCTGGCGAGGTCGCGGATGCTCCCGACCCCCCTCGGGCGGGCGTACGCGCTCACGTGCGCGCGGAATGCCGTCGACACCCGGATGCTGCGCCAGGACCGGTCCCCGTGGGAGCTCGAGATGCTCCCCACCGGCCCGCTGGTGAGTATGGCTCCTGGCCCTGTTTTTGTCCTTAGCGTTGCCCCTGGCCTCTGACGCGCTTTTGACGTTTTCGCATGCAGTTGGTGAACTTCAACGCCGCGAAGTCCGTTCCGCCCACCCCTGACTCCCCCGCGCTTGGTCGGGCGGCGCGGCCAGCGGGGAGCGAGGAGCGGGCGCGCGCAAGAGGGAGCGCGCGAGGCGGCACCACGAGCGCCGCGAGGGGCGGAACGAGGAGTACTAGCGGCGTGAGGAGCTGGGGCTTTCCTCCCCGGGGACCGAGGAGTACTCGTCCTCGGAGGAGGACGAAGAGGAAGAGGCTGAGGGGCAGGGCCCCTCTGATAGGTGGGAGCCTGCGCCCCCGTCGCCGGAGCCGGCTCCGCCGCAAGGGCGGCGTCGCCGGGGGCGGCGCGGCGGCGCCCGCCGCCGGCAATCGACAAAGGGAGCGGCGCGAGCCGCGGAGGTGCCCGCGCGCGCCGCGGAGGCGCGCGCGGCAAGCGCACCCGCGCGCGAGGTGGGGCCCGCGCGCGCGGTGGAGGCGTCGGGGAGGCGCGGCGACGGGTGCGTCGGCCGCGCCGGCCTCATCCGCCGAGGCCTTGAGGAAAAGGAAGCGCGCCTTCTCCTCTTCGAGGTAAGGGGCTCACTCTTCTGCGGGGTTTAGATTTTTGGCGCCCAGGCGTTCTGATCCTTTGTTTGTGCTCGTGCAGGGTGGTGCCAACCGTGCCTCCCCTCGCACCGGCTAAGGTGTTGAGGGCGGACACGTCCGTTCCCACCCGGCGGCGCTCGTCGAGGGCGCCGCGGGCGGGGGCGTGCACGGTGGCGGCGGGCGAGGGCTCGCAAGGCCGGGCCGAGGCCTCGGGGCCCCGGCCGGCGGATCACCGGCCGCCGCGGCGCGGCCGGCGGTCATTGAAGAGCGGCGGGCGCCGGGCCGTGGCGGAGGCGCAGCCGCGGCGGCGGCCGTGGTGGTGGTGCAGCCCGCGGTGGGTCGTCCCGGTGGGGGCGCGGTCCGCGGCGCCGGCCGCGGCGAGGAGCGCAGCGGGTGGCGGCGGCCGAGGAGGGCGGTCGGGCGCCCGTGGCCGCGGAGGTGCGGCGGAGGTGGTGTCCGTGGCGCCGCGTCGGGCGCCCGCGGCCGCGGAGGTGCGGGCGGCGGTGCCGGCCGGCGGTGCCGGCCGGCTCCCGGCCGTGGTGGTGGAGGTCCCGCACGACGACTCCCCGCCGCCCTGGTGGGGCCAATGGGCGAGCTTCCCTACACTCTCCCCCGAGCTCCGGAGGGGGCCCTCGTGAGGCGGCTCGAGGGCCACATGGTGGCGGGGGGCCGAGGACACGACGCCGAGGCCTCGTCTTCCCGCGCCGGCCACTCCGCCTAGGTGGAGGGGATCGCCGGGCGACCCGCCCGCGTTCGCCGACGCCCGGGCGAGCAGAGCGCTGCGGGGAGCTCCGCAGCCACGGCGCCACGCTTGACCGTGCGCTGAACGAGGCGCTGAGGGTCCACGGCGGCCCCGCGTTGTGCGTTTTCCAAATGAGGCGTCGTCGCCTGTTTCCCTTTTTCCTTGTTTCTGCACGCTTATTCTTGCGGCGTGGTGTTTACGGGTTTTGATTTGTGGGTGCCAGGAGCTCGAGCGCCGCGCCCGCGACAAGTACGGCGCCTTCGATCGGGTGAACACCGAGCTCCACCAGCTCTGGGTGCGATGCGGCGCCTTCGACGCGCTCGCCGACGCCCTCAGGACTCCGGATGGCTGGTTGTCGTACCGGGCCGTGGCCTTGCATGACGAACTCCCCGAGAGCACGAGGCAGGACCCGGCGCGTCGCTCTAGCCTCGAGCGGGTCTGCACAGCCCTCATCGACCATGACGAGGCGCTGCGGCAGGCGCGCTCGGACCTGGAGAAGATGCGCACGCTGGCGACCAACTGGGAGGCGGAGGTGGCCGGCGTCCGCGGCCGAGAACCGGGGCTCCGCTCGTCCCTCGAGGGGGCGCGGGCGCGGCGCCGAGCCGAGGAGCGGGCGCGCGCGCTTGAGCAAAGGGTCAAGGAGGCCGACGACTTGAAGGCCGCCTCGATGCCAAGGCCGCGGCGCTCACCGTAGCCGGGGACCGCCGCCCCGCCGAGCGCACCGCCCGTCAAGGAGCTGAGGGGCGGCTCCAGCAGGAACAGGCCGCCCTCGTCGACGCCCGGTCGGCCCTGGAGTGGGAGCGCGCTGCTCGTGAGGTGGTGCAGATGTCTCTGGAGGACCAGAACAGCATTACGAATGCGAACCAAGAGCTGGCCCTCTAGGAGCAAGGCGAGACCGTCCGGGGCCTCGAGCGGACGGTCGAGGCCGAGCGTCGCGCCCTCGAGGTGGAGAGGAAGCAAGTCGAAGGTGAGCTGCTGATTGACTCCTGTGTTGTTGAGTTTTCCTTAGAGGGTTCGCATTCTTTTTTTGACTTCTTTCTCGTTCGGAAACTCCAGGCTTGCGCGCCGCACTGGGGCACGCGGTTGAGCGGGCCGAGGCGCTGCAGGCCTCCTACAACTCCTCCGAGCAGGAGCTACAGGAGTTGCGCAATGCGGCCCTCGAGACCTGCCGATCCGTGAAGGAGGGCGAGGCGCAGACCGAAAGCTCGCTGGCCAGCCGCCTGCGTGCTCTTAGCGGCCACGTCACCGATCGCATGCGCCGGCGCTGCATCTTGGCGTCCAGAAGGCCCTCGGAGTGGTATGGTCCCACTACGAGGTCAACTTCGAGGCGCTGGCGGAAGGCTAAGTCGTCCCCGAGGGTGTCGAGGACGAGGTGGCGATGGAGCGCGTGGACGCGCTCGCTGCCGACGCCGCCGGGTCGCTCGCTGAAGCCTTCGAGGAGTTCCTCTTCCCCGACGCTGCTGACGCCGCCGCTCCTCCCTCCTGAAGACAGCTGGGCGCTAGGCCCGTTTTTTTTTTGTGTATCAGTATTCTGGCCACGCGGCCTTTGTAAATAAACAAATTGTTCTTGCCGTAAACATTTGCTAATGTGAAGTGATGTCTTATGTTTATTGCGCTTTTTTGTTTCTCCTTCTTCCTGAGTAGACTCTAGTTAGGGGAGTTCGATTTTCGCGGGTGGCCTGCTGGGTTGGAGGCGAGAGAGAAGGGCCGTATCTTCGCGGCGTAGGCTATCTCTGGCTCGCGCGCTCCTTCCGCTAGGCTGCTTGCGCCCTGTTCGAATCATTGCTCGAGGCCGGAGTAAAGAACAAACATAGCGCGCGTGAGTTATTTCGTTTTTGCGCGAAAATGGGACCATTTTGGGGGGGATGCCCCCCGTAGTAGCCCCCGATGGTAACTTGGGTTTCGGGGGAAAGCCGAGTTGCCCTTTGCATAAGACTTATGATATTTACATAGTTGTCACCAACTGGGGCGTTGGTCGTGTGGTTTTTACAACAAAATGCTTGGAAATCCTAGCTAGGGGTAGAAGCGACGTAGCTGTTGGATGTTCCAGGCGTTGGTGAGCTCTTCACCGTCCTCGTTGGCCAGCTTGTACGTGCCGGGCTTGAGCACCTTCACCACGACGTAGGGTCCCTCCCACGGAGGCGATAACTTGTGGCGTCCTCGGTTGTCCTGGCGCAGCCTTAGGACCAGATCCCCTTCACTGAAGTCCCGCCGGCGTATCTTGTGCGCTTGGTAGCGCCTGAGGGACTGCTGATACCTCGCGGAGTGCATCAAGGCCACGAGGCGTGCCTCATCCAGCTGGTCCAGCGAGTCCTCGCGAGCTCGCTGGTTGGCATCCTCGTCGTAGCCTCGAACCCTGGGCGACCCGTATTCTAAGTCCGTGGGGAGGACGGCCTCCGCGCCATGGACTAGGAAAAACGGGGTGAACCCAGTGGCCCTGCTCGGGGTGGTCCTTAGGCTCCACACGACTGCTGGTAATTCTTGGAGCCATTTTCGGCCAGATTTATTTAGCTAGTCGAAAATTCTAGGCTTAAGGCCTTGTAAAATCATGCCGTTGGCACGCTCTACTCGGCTGTTGGTTTGTGGGTGTGCCACAGCTGCCCAATCCACACGGATGTGGAACTTGTCGCAGAACTCCAAGAATTTCCTGCCCGTGAACTGGGACCCGTTGTCGGTGATGATGGAGTTTGGCACTCCGAAGCGGTGAACGATGTCGGTGAAGAATGTTACCGGTTGCTCCGCCCTGAGATTCGTAATGGGGCGCACTTCCACCCACTTGGAGAACTTGTCGGTCGCAACCAACAGGTGGGTGAAGCCCCCGGACGCCTTCCGCAAGGGCCCGACGATGTCCAGCCCCCACACGGCGAACGGCCATGTTATGGGGATGGTCTGCAGGGCATGGGCGGGTAGGTTGGACTTGCGGACATAGAACTCGCACCCTTCGCAGGTGCGTACAATCTCACTGGCGTCCACGACCGCAGTAGGCCAGTAAAAGCCTTGGCGGAAAGCGTTGCCAACTAGGGTGCGAGGTGCGGCGTGATGGCCACAGATCCCGGCGTGGATGTCCCATAGGAGCTCGTGCCCCTCGGGGATGGGCACGCACCGCTGTAAGATGCCGGAGGCGGCGCGCTTGTACAGCTCGCCGTCGACGAGGGCAAAGGACTTGGCCATCCTGGCGATGCGCCTGGCCGTGGCCCGGTCCGATGGGAGCTCTCCTCGAGTCATCCAAGCGATGTATTTGTCGCGCCAGTCAGTCTTGACAGGAGCCGGCTCGATGTCCATCACGTCGGCCTCGTAAGAGCCATACCCCTCGAGGAGGGAGAGCACGTACGCCTCATTCGAGGGGTGCTCATCCATGGGTTCCGCACCCGCTGGATTCGAGGGAGCCCCCGAGGGTTCTGCGTGGCTCGAGGGGTGAGGCTCGAGGACGACCGAGGGCTGGGCAACATCGCGGGCAAAAACGTTCGGGGGGACGGTGATCCGTCTGGACGCGATCTTGGTCAGCTCGTCCGCCTCCTCGTTGTACCGGCAGGGCACGTGGTTGAGCTCGATGCCGTAAAACTTGTCTTCGAGGGCTCGCATGGCCTCGCAGTAGGCCTCCATCTTGTCGTCATGGCAGCTCGCGTTCTTCATGACTTGATCGATTACGAGCTGTGAGTCCCCCCGCACGTCGAGGCGCTTGACGCCTAACTCGATGGCGATTTTGAGGCCGCAGAGGAGGGCCTCGTACTCAGCCATATTGTTAGATGCGGGGAAGTGGAGGCGCACCGCGTACCGCATGTGTTCTCCGAGGGGTGACACGAAGAGCAGGCCCGCGCCCGCCCCTGTTTTCATCACCGAGCCATCGAAATACAGAGTCCAGCACTCTGCTTGGATCTGTGGAGGCGGCAACTGCGTATGCGTCCACTCAGCAACGAAATCCGCCAGGATCTGGGACTTGATGGCCTTGCGCAGGGCGTAGGCGAGCGTCTCCCCCATCAGCTCCACGGACCACTTGGCAAACCTGCCCGCCGCGTCGGGATTACGGATGATTTCTCCTAGCGGGAAGGAGGAGACCACCGTGACGGGGTGGGCCTCGAAGTAATGGCAGAGCTTGCGCCGCGCGAGGATCACCGCATACAGCAGCTTCTAGACCTGGGGGTAGCGCGTCTTGGTGTTAGACAGAACCTTGCTGATGTAGTAGACCGGCCGCTGGACCGGCAGGGCGTGCCCTTCCTCTGTGCGCTCCACCACGATCACGGCGCTGACCACCTTGGTGGTCGCGGCCACGTAGAGCTGCAGGGGTTCGCCATCCTGCGGCGGCGTGAGGATCGGGGCGTGCGTTAAGGACGCCTTCAACTTGTCGAGCGCATCCTGGGCCTCAGCGGTCCAGGAGAAGCGCTCGTGCTTCTTGAGGAGGCGATAGAGGGGCAGGCCCTTCTCGCCGAGCCGCGAGATGAAACGGCTCAAGGCGGCAAGGCACCCCAACACCTTTTGCACCCCTTTGAGGTCCCGGATCGGGCCCATTCGCTCGAGGGCCGCGACCTTCTCAGGGTTGGCCTCGATTCCCCGTTGGGAGACGATGTATCCCAGGAGCATGCCTCGCGGCACTCCAAAGACACATTTTTCAGGGTTTAATTTGACCCCATTGGCCCGTAGGCAGCCGAACGCGATGCCAAGGTCGCCGACCAGGTCGTCCGCCTTCCTGGTTTTAATGACGATGTCATCCACATACGCCTCGACCGTCCGATGTGATCTCCGAAAACGTGTTACATGCAGTGTTGATACGTTGCACCTGCGTTTCGGAGGCCAAATGGCATCGTGACGTAGCAGAACATCCCAAACGGCGTGATGAACGAAGTCGCAAGCTGGTCGGACTCCTTCATCTTTATTTCATGATACACGGAGTAGGCATCAATGAAGCAAAGTAATTCACACCCAGCCGTTGAATCAATGATTTGATCAATACGTGGCAAAGGAAAAGGAACTTTAGGACATGCTTTATTAAGACTGGTATAGTCTATACACATCCGCCACTTCCCATTCTTTTTTCTTTACAAGTACGGGGTTTGCTAGCCACGTTGGGTGGAACACCTCCTTGATGAACCCGGCCTCGAGAAGCTTCCGCAGCTCCGCTCCGATAGCCTGTCGCCGCTCCTCGTCGAAGCGGCGGAGCCGTTGTTGCACGGCGCGGGCGTGAGGCAGGATGTCAAGGGAGTGCTCGGCGACCTCCCTCGGGATGCCTGGCATATACGAGGGGCTCCACGCGAAGATGTCGGCGTTGGCGCGGAGGAAGTCGACGAGAACCACTTCCTATTTAGGATCGAGGGTGGAGCTGACCCTCAACGCCTTGCCCTCGGGGGCCGCGGGGTCGAGGGGTACCTCCTTGGTCTGCTCCGCGGCCTCGAAGGTGCCGGTGTGCTTGGAGGCGGAGTCAAGGTCCTCGTTGACCATTTTCTCCAAAGTGGTCACCAGCGCTTCATCCAGCGCCAATGCTTCTGCGTGCTCTACGCATTCGACATCGCAGTCCAATGCGTGCTCGATGGACGAGCCCACGGTGATGACGCCGTTCGGTCCTGGCATCTTCATCTTCAAGTAGGTGTAGTTGGGGACCGCCATGAATTTGGCGTAGCAGGGCCGCCCAAGTATAGCGTGGTAGGCGCCCTTGAACACCACCACCTCGAAGGTGAGCATTTCCTTGCGGAAATTCTTCGCGGTGCCAAACCAAACCGGCAGTCGATCTTCCCGAGGGGCTGGACCTGCTTGCCCGGCGCAATGCCATGGAATGGCTTCGTGCTGGGCCGCAGCTGGTCCAACCCGATCCCCATCAAGCGCAGCGTATGCGCGTAGAGGATGTTGAGGCTACTGCCTCCGTCCATCAGAACTTTTGAGAACCGTGCGTTCCCAATGATTGGGTCGACCACCAGTGGGTACTGACCCGGGTTGGGGATGCGGTTCGGGTGGTCTTCCCGGCTGAAGGTGATGGCGTCCTCCGACCAATTGAGGAAGGAGGGAGGCGCCTTCTCCGCGGCGAGGACCTCGTGCCGCTCCCGCTTGCGCTGGCGGGTCGACATGTCGACGGTGGGTCCCCCGAAGATGAGGAACACGTTCTCCACGGCGGGGAAGCCGCCGGCGTCGCCATCTCCTCCGTCCTTCTTGGCCTCCGCCTCCTTCGCGGCGGCGCGGCCATAGAACTTCTTGAGCATGTCGCACTGCTCAAGGGTGTGGTTTACTGGGGTCTTGTGGTAAGGACATGGCTTCTTCAGCATGTCATCAAACACCCCGGGCCTCGAGGGGCCGATCAAGGGCCCCGTCGAGCTGGGTCGACAGCAAGGGCCTCGGCCTCACCGCCGTCGCGCTCCTGCTCGCGCGCCTCACGGCGCGGCTTCTTTCCCTTCTTACCCCGCTTGTCCTTGCGGTGGGGCTCCCTGGACTTGCTGCCCTCCGCGGGCGCATCGTCCGGGCGCCTGCCTTTCTTGCCGTCAAAGATCGCCCCCACGGCCTCCTCTCCTGAGGCGAAGCTGGTGGCGATGTCGAACAGCTCGTTGGAGTCCGCGGGCGGGCTGCGTCCCAGCTCACGCACGAGGTCCCGGCACGTGGTGCCCTCGAGGAAGGCATGGACAATTTCGGACTGCGCCATGTTGGGGAGCTCTGTGCAACGCTTGGAGAAGCGCCGTATGAAGTCCCGCAGCGACTCGCCCGGCTTCTGAGTACAAGAGCGCAGGTCCCAGGAATTTCCAGGGCGTACGTACGTGCCCTGGAAGTTGCCCACGAACGTGCGAACCAGATCGTCCCAGTTGTGGATCCGGGCCGGGCGGCGTGTGCTCGAGCCATGTCCGAGCCGAATCCCCGAGGTGCAGGGGCAAGTTGCGGATGATGACCTCGTCGCTGGTGGCCCCGCCCAGCTGGCACGCCAAGCGGTAGTCGTTGAGCCACACGCGGGGATCGGTCTCCCCGTTGTACTTGACGATGGTCGAGGGTTGGCGGAAGAGCTGGGGGAAGGCCGCCGCGCGGATCTCCCGGCTGAACACACGGGTCCCTGGGGGCTGTGGCGTCGGGGAGCGGTCCTCGCCGCTGTCGTAGCGTCCGCCCCGTCGAGGGTGGTAGCCCACAGCCGCTCGGGCGTCCGCCCTACTCGTGCGTCGGGCGTTGATGACGTTGCAGGCATCACCGTCCAGCGCCCTGCGCGTGTCAAGGAGCCGCTCCTTGGCCGTCGCGCGTCCTGAGTTGGCGGGACGCTCCGCAACTTCACCTGCGTGGACCGAGGGTTCGCCTCCCTGTGCAGCCCCGTCCCCTCGTGCATCCCCCTGCTGGCGGATACGTGAGGCTGAGCTTTCGGCCTGCTGGACGGCCGCTTGCTCTATGAGAGCCTGCACTTCGCGTTGCAGGTTCCGCGCCTCAGGGGTCGAGGGTGCCGGCATAGCTCGTAACAGCGTCGCGGCGGCAACGAGCTTCTGACTTGCCCGTGGAGGCGCGTCAGGGTTGTCGGCGTTGATACGGTTGCGCTCCTGTCTACCCAGCTCCCGCACGCGTTCGCCGTGAGAGGAGGCTTCCCCAGCCATCGAGGCGCGGAGCAGCCGCACCGTTCGGTATTCCTCCGCCAGCTTAGCCAAGAGCTCGTGGGCTTGGGCTAGCTGCGTGTCGACGTCGGCCCCAGCAGGAGTGCTTGGCCCCGCGGCTTGGCGCGGAGCGATCCCCGGGGCAGGCGTGACCTCCCCGTCCCCAGCGCCCACAGCGCCGGTGGCGTTCGCTGGGTCGTTGGCGACGACGACGCAGCACTCCCGCGCGGAGTCGTAGCTCCCAGTGCTGGAGTCATCGGAGCAACCGAACCAGTAGTCCGTAGAGTCAAGGAAACGCTTGAACATGACTGGGTCCGGTACGCCGGAGAAGTCCCACTCCGCGTACCCGTGGAGGTTGGCGGGCGGCAGTGTGTCGAGGGAACCTAGGGACGATTCGTCACCCGCTGAGGCGCTGGGATCCCTGGTGACGAAGACGTGACGGCCAGGCGGAACCCTGCGCATCGTGGTGTTGACGTTGGCGTTGAAGGCCGTCGTGGCACCACGCAGCCCAATGGGAAAGCGCGGTCCGGAGACCGTGCGCTGTCCCGCTGGGGTGGCAGTTATCGTGGCGGCAGGCGCATCGCGCTGAGAGGCGGTGCGCTCAGCTTGCCGTCGCTTGGACCGCGCTTGGCGTGAACGCCGGCCGGAGCGGCGGCAACGTCGTGGCGCTAACGGACCCGCGCATCCGTGCCGGCGGGCGTCCGCGCCGTGGCGGTGCGCGCGCGGGGACCGGAGCGGACCCGGCCTGGCGCCGCGCCCGGAGCTCCTCGCGGTTGGTGAGGCGCATGAGGTAGCCGTTCCCCGTGGCCTGAAAGTTCAGGCCCCCGAACCGGATTTCGAACCCGGTGGGGAGGGGGTCCGAGCTGCCCATACAGTAGCGCGTACCGCGATACTCAGTGCGGATCACCATGGAGGGAGTTGATGATTGACCTTAGGCGCTCGATTGCCCCACGGTGGGCGCCAACTGTCGGTGCGGAATGTGGTCCCGACACTAACTAGTAATAAGCGCCGAGGTCTATCCCTCAATGGTCGATGCTAAGCAATAAAAGACACAGAGTTTATCCTGGTTCCGGCCGGGGGGGCCCGTACATCCAGCAGTGGTGTGCTCAAGGCACTGTATTGCTCAGCACCGGGGATGCCTGTAGTGGGGCTGCTACAAGCAAGGCGGGAGAGGAAGTGTGGCTTCCAAGTCCCTGATGTAGTGGCTGAAGATATTGTGGGATAGTTGAAGAGCAAGTGCGTGGTGCGACTTGTCTCGTGTTGGGCTCTATTGTTCGTGTGTTGTGTGTTGTCCCTTGTCCGTCTCCCCCTGCGGCAAGGGGGTTCGTCCTCCTTTTATAGACCAAGGAAGGCGCGAATCACATGCGCGCCGCGCTATTTAGCTACGTGTGGGAATGCGATGTGGTACGCTGTAGAGTAGGCGGCCGCCCTGGCGATCCTTGCAGCGATCCAGCCATCATGGCTTATCTCGTACCCGAACAGTGGCGGCCTCGAGGGTCGAAGAGCAGCAGACGGCTGTGAGGTCTTCAGATAGGCTCGAGGGAGTTGCTGACGTCGGTCCGTACGGGGTACAGTGGTAGGTAAGGTGGCGTCCCGTTCCCACGCGCTCCACAGTGCTGGAGTCGTTGCCACAGCGCCTGGCGTGCGCCCGTACTGGCGGGGGCGGCAGCCATACCGTTAACAGTGGCAGGGATGGCGTCCCACCGGCCTAGCGTCTCCACCTAACCCTGCAAAGTCACAAGAAAGCAAATCGAGGGTGCAGCCGGCCCCCTTCGAGGGTTCGGCGCGTTAGCCGTACCGAAGCAGGTGCACGGCGTCACAGGACTGGCACCGGCCGTGCCGCACAGCCCCCCCCCCCCCCCCCCCCACGGTGATGGGGATGGGCTCCCTCCCCGGGGAGTTGGTGCGGCGTCACGCGGGGCGCGTGCCCCGGCGCATGATGGCGCCGTCCCGCCGATGTCAGGGCATTTAATGCCTGCGCGTGGGAGCGGGCGCGCGCGCGCGGGCGCCCTCGAGCGAGGCGAACCCCGTTCGAGGGCGGGGCGGACCCTCGAGCGAGGCGGACCTCGCTCGAGGGAGGCGCACCCCCTCGATCGGGGCGGAATCCGCCCGAGGGAGGCGCGCACCCTCGAGCGAGGCGATACCTTATTCGAGGGAGTCTTCGAGTGGGCTGCCTGGTGGGCCGCCGGGGCCTTCGCGGCGTGGGCCATGTCCTACATGGTTAAGTAAGGTGTATTTGGCTTTGTTGTGGGTTTATGTGGGGATTTCCCAGCTGTTTAAGGGGACCCCTAGGGCTGTCCCCGACACTTGCCACGAAGAAAGATCATCATTCGGGCCGCCCACTTGTGGTAACCCTTCCCATCGAAGTGCGGCGGACCGCCCCGCTCAACGTACGCCATCTTAGGATTCAAGACTTGTCAAAGTCACAAATAATACGGCACCAATGCTCTGATACCAATTGAAGGATCAGATGGCGACTAGAGAGGGGAGGAGTGAATAGGAGCCGGTAAACATTCTTCTCAAAGAAACCGACCTATACCTTAGACAAATCTCAGTCACACACGAGCGATGGATCGAATCACACACCAATCGCCAAGTCTTAGGAATGATTCCTTGAAGCACACGCGGAAGCACGAAAGAAGGAGGGAGGAATCGAACAAAGGAACAAAGCAGCCAGGCTCTGGCGGACCGTCCGGCCAGGAGGGGCGGACTGTCCGCACAGGCCACGCGGACCGACCGGCTCGCCGCCGCGGACCGTCCGCACTCGCACCGCGGACCGTCGGGCCCTGAGTCGCGGACTGTCCGAAAAAGCAAACAGAACCTCCAGTAGCAACCTTGAATAACGGACCGTCCGCGGGGAGCACGCTGACTGTCTGCCAGGCACCCGCGGACTGTCCGCCCGGCACGCGCGGACCGTCCGAAACCTCGCCCAACCAAAACTCGAAAACACAACAGATCGAAAACGAAGGCAATCAAGAACACGAAGAACACGCGATGAACAGCGTGCTCGCGGACCGTCCGCCAGCCCCTCGCGGACCGTCCGCGCCTTACGGACCGAACAAAAAACAACTCGACCCTAAAATTCAACACCTCCAATCCATCACCGGATCTCCCAAACTGTAGAAGCTGTTGAGACAAGGGTTTGGGGACATGATAAGCATCAAACAAGGATGCTATACCACAAAAATTTTGCCTCCTAACTCCCTAAATCACCGAGAATCGCGGATCCTTTGAACACCACCAAAAACTAGAGCTCCGACTGAAAATCCTTGAATCGAAGTGGTTTCCCGGCGTTTGAGGGCACAAGATCAATCCCAAAGATGCACAAGACATCCATCCATGTTTCCCTCAAAGAAATCCGAGGAGAAACCCACTCAAATCCGCGGAACCACACCAAGAACAAGGACACCAAAAACAAGCACGAAAAAGACCACGAAATTCACAACACCGAATCTTCTATACAAACCAGGAAAGATTCACAAGGTCTAGCATGCCGCCCTAACATCCATCCCTCTCAACAAATATCTCATGAAGCTCTCATGCTAGCCTAGAGGAAATGGAGAAGAAAATAGTCCAGGAAAAAGAGAAATAGAAGGGGGGAAATGAAACCCTAAGTCGCGGAGAGAGAGAGCCATCCACACACACTCATGGCTTATATATCGGGTCCCGCCGGTGTGGGAAATGACTAGACTACCCCTTACTCAACTAGCGGCTATACAACCCACATAGTGGCATTTATCTAATGTTTGTGAGTCTTGCCATCGGACGGTCACGCCTTCGCCGCACCCCACGTCCTCCCGACGCAAGCCATGCGATCCCGCCGCGTGTCCTCCGCTTCGAAGCTTCCCGACACGCCCGGATCCCGTCTCTGTTGTGTTGGGCAATTGGACTTGGGTTTGAGGTCCAAACCGAGAAACCGCCCTCCGATGGTTTTGTGGGCAAACCACCAAACCCTGCGTGCTCGGCCCGGCCTCCCGCCAAACCTCTTGACTCGGCCACCACTGGGCACCGGCTCGATCGTCCACAACTTCTTCTTGCTCGTCTCGCCACCATGTGGCCCGCAACTAGTCCCGCCGTCCACAGGGTCCCTCGAAACGAGCCTACTTGTCTCTCCATCTCCCGGAGGCCCCTCAAGGCTGAAGACCTTTCACGCTCGTTCTTCACCTGCAACAACACGAACTAGGCCGCAGCCTACACCTGCGCACTGAGCCAAGAGTCAGTCCAACACCCGTTGTCAATCACTCATCACTGAGGAGCGGTCATCCATCGACCATCGGGACGCTCCTGGTCCTCACATTTCACGCCCGTTCTTCATGTGCACCAACGCAAATGACACTAGTAGGGATGTTGTCATCAATGACGTTGCATTATCGTCATTGAAGACGCCAGAATGGTCAAAATTAGTCTTTTGTGACGTTTTTGTGACGATTTTGGTTTGGTCACTAAGGTGGCGTCACATTTGTTCATCGGTGACGAAATTGGTTTTTTCGTCATAAATGTGTCACCAATCTGTGACGAATTTTGTGTCGTCATGGATTTGAATTCATTCTACGACGATTTGTTTTGGTCATAGATTATACCATGTTTTCGTCATAAATTCACGTCCGCCGGCTAATCGACGCCGCCGTTAACGCCGTTAATGCATTGTGACGATATTTTTTCGTCACAATCTTCCGTTCGCCCGGATAACGGATGGCGTCGTTGCAATGGTGTGACGATCCGGTTTCGTCACAAATGTAGTCTTGTGTTGGTCATAGGATGATGTATGCCACGGTGCGGATGACGAGGATGTGACGTCATCAATGATGTGGCTGCCGAGATCATCATCTTGCAACCGTCATAGATGTAATGATTAAATCGTCACTGCATTCGTATTTGGCATTGTCACGCTTTGATACAATATGGTCACGCATTTGCCAAGACTTTGGTCACAAATATAACATCTTTTGGTCACAGATTTGAGAGTAGATTGGTCACAAATACACCATGCATTTGCTCACTGGTTTGGAAATAATAATATAATAGGAATTTGCAATTGATACTCGAATGGGCACACAATTGCATTAGGTTTGCATCAAGTAATCCAGTGTGCATATACAACTGATGCACACCACTAGACATTGCAAATTCAGTAAATATGTTGTTGAAACAGTACCAAGTACCATAAAAAGTTTGCACACACGACCAAGTTACTAGATAGACAAACTGACAAAAAATACAAAGGGAAGCTGAGCAGCAGCTATGTTGAAGTCGATGACGAAGCATTTCCCTGGAGGGAGAAGAGCTTCTTGAGGAGCAAATTGGTCTCCGCCATCTCCTTGATGTTCTTCTCTCGTAAGCATCTTGTACTCCTCCAGCCTCCTTCGTGTCCTTGCCCGTTCTTCCTCTCGCATCCCGAATTTTCTTCCCCGAGGTCATCCAGTCCACCTTGAACACTGCCGTCGCTTCACCGCAAGTTGCTCCCTAAGCCGACTTTCATTTGATGATACCGACTTGGAGGATGGCGGTGTTTGGAAGCCAACATTCTTCGAGAATAAGTTGGAGCTGTTCCGAGAGAGCACCTTCGACACGACTTGCACACCGGATGCCGGCATCTCACCTTCGTAAATGTGTTCGGTCCTCAAAGCTTCCATTTGGGACTCGAAATAGTAACAAGGTAAAAGAGTTACAAGTATTTGATGAAGAGTAACATGTCAATGTTTAATAAATGCAATAAAGTAGATGCACGCAAAAGAACCAGATTATTGAAAACCTACTACTATGTATGCATAAAGTCCACACATGATTTATGTGAAATGGCAACTAGTAGGCATATAATTCGTGCACTTACAAGTGCCTCTCTTGCAGGTCACTTAAGCCACGTTTGGAGCTAGTGTGGCACGTCTGGAAGGCTTCCACTGCGTCTACTTCTGCAGACTGATCTAGGTTTGGTTCATCAAGGATTCTTGTTTGTTTCTGTGTAATTGAAAAATGACAGCAAAGTAGGCACAGATGAAAGGGAAAATAATTAGTTTGAGTCCAAATGTGCAGGTGAGTGAACAAGGTAATGTTTTACTTATGTATGCATGTAAGTGTGCCACGTAGCAGCGAGAACCCATAGCCTGATGATACTTGACTTTACTGCGGTTTTCCTTGTTCTTCTAACATGTTTGCTAAAAGACGATGAACATGTTAGTTGATATCACAGGTTTAAAATAAGGGACTTTGTAAACTGATAGTGAATGTAACAATTGATGCCCATACCATGTTCTTTGGATCTGACCACCTTGCAACAAGTGCCCTCCATTCGAGATCAGTCATGTAGCGAACTGGAGAAGTTGTACGGATCTGATTTGCAGGAACAGCATTGAAGTATTTCTTCTTCAGTCGATAGCGTTGGTTCTTTATCGCAACACGCATCAGATCAGTCATAGCTGCCCTTGTTGGGGCATGATTTGTGTTAATGGCCAAGCGACCCTAGGCATATGATAGTTGGTTATTAAGTTAGTCAAATAAGCTTAATGAACAATAGTTTCATATGGCTACAGTAATGCACTTACAGCTAGCTGTCCCTCAAAGGCTTTGTAGTGTACGTCATCTTTGTTGTAATCTTTCCAATGTGGGAGGACAGGAATACTTTCCCGAATGATGACGCCAGCCTCTGAAGCTAATTTGGCAGCTTGGACAGGATCTTGAGGTCTTTTTTTCCATCCTGAACAACTATGGGCAATCTCCTTCCCATAGCTTTGGTCATCCTATCTAGCTGCTTTCCAACTGTAGGTGGTATTTTTTTCCATCCTGAACAACTATGTGGAAGATGACGAAGGCGGTGAAGAACCTGGAGCAGTCGAAGCGTGCGAGTAACCAGAAGCGGGACCCAAGGACCGGGAGGTTCACCCGCGCTTCCCATGGCGTGGTGGTGCGCCGCGCCTCTGCCGCCTCCGGTGACGTCGTTCCTGACGTCCCACCAGGCTTCGAAAGGATCGCTCCCAATCTGAAGCGCGCCGGGGGATCAGCATTCCCATCTGCAAAACCTAAGGTTGATTTTCTCACCCTGACACTGTTTACGGGTTTTTAAAAATCAATCGCTAGATGTTCATGATTTTTAAGTTCAATTACTCACTAATTTTGCATTTCCATAATATGCTTGATTTCTGTACTAAGCTGCGCCACTAGATATATGCATTTCTCTTAGAATCTTGAGGGGGATTTTCAGTAATGCTTGTGGTGGGGTTTTCAGTTCAATCATATTTTTCTAGAATGTAGTACTAACTTATGTGCCACTGGAAAATTGTGGTTTGTAATTTGAGTACCGTTTACAATGCACCGATTTGTAATTTGAGCATTATGGTTTACAATGCAAGCATGGTCGAAATTGTGCTATACTCAGTTACTAAAAATGGCATATCTTGAAATTTTTGTAGATGAACTACCCAGTGACTATATATGGCATATATTTTAATTTTGACTCGATTCTTTAAATCTTTTTTAGTTACTCACTTTCTACATATGTGTTGTTAAATCTTCACACATAATTTTTGTCAGCACTAGATGCAAATGATTTGTGATTCACTTAATTTTCAGGCAACCGCACGCGGAGGGCTCTCCACTAAGGCCGCAGAGCGCGCTCTGAGAGTCAGCGAGCGGCACAAGAAGAAGGTCTGCATGAAATCCCGGTATGTAGTCACAGCTTCTAGTAGCGCTGGCACTGCTGCGTCTACAACTGAAGAATCAAGCGGTGGACACTTATGTGAACCCAAGGTGAAGCGCTCGAAAGGGAAAGAGAAGAAGGTGAGTTTACCGTCGTTGATGAGTTTTCGATAATCCGAATTGAGATCATTTAGGCCTTAACGGTTGCTCATTTTCATAACAACTCGGACTTCCGGGAGTTGCGGAAGGAGCCGGGGACTTCACGGAGAGAACGTGATGCCGCCGGAGGTTCACCGAATAGGGAGAAGAACAGTACACTCGGACTCAAGGTTGCTCTCGTAGCCGCCGCCGACAAGGCGAAGAAGAAGACGAAGTGCATTCCGTAAAGTGATGGTTAAATGTCAAGGCTGCCGTCGTTTGTCTCGCAAGTTTGGCTAATCCGCATGATCGTCAAGAATGAACCTATATGGTTGCATTCTTTTACTTTTGTCGTTGATGGAGGACATTAACTTAGTAGTGTCGTAGCAGTCGGAAGGCAAGAAGATTTTGTGCCTTGCTTGCTTTAGCTTGTAAATAGTTATGGTCAGTGCAATGTGCCTGGTTAGTAGTGCCTTATGTGGCAACAAGACAAGTAACTTTCATCTGCTGGCATGTACATGCCCTATAAATATTTGGTAATCAATCTGGTCTACTTTTTATTTGTGGTACTCAATCTGGTCTACTTTTTATTGATATAACAGTAATCACCAATCTATATTATTGTAACATGTCATGTATGGAAAAACATATATATCAAACTAGTAATCTTCATCTTCGTCATCTGGAGACATGTCATCGTTGTTATCGTTGGCATCGTCACTACAGTATTGCAGCACTGTCTCATCCTCCTCCTCCCCCCTCGCCGTCGACATCAATAATTGCAGCTTCCTTCTTGTTTCTTATTAATTCTTGCAAATTGCCTTCAATTATAGTGCCTTCCCCACCTTGAGTATTTGGTAATGGCACATCGACGCCACCTTCTTGCACCACATGCTCGCATCGAATGGTAATCGTCCCGATGCACATCATGGCTGCCCTCATCTTTTTTCTCGCCACATCATAAATGTTTCTATGTTCAAACTTCTGCACAACTCGCCAATCTTTACCTAAAGATGTGTCTTGAATGTAAAAATTTTTTTTCGCTTGAGAAGATAGGATGAAAGGATCTGTCTTGTACCATAATGACTGCACATTGATGGATTTGAAATGTCCGTCATCTTGAAGGCCTTTCCCCCCTCCCTTCTTGGTTGTACCAATTGCATCGAAATATAACCACAGTTCGACAAACTTGAAGATTCGAGTTATACAACAACTCAATCACCTCTTGAAGTTCTCCATAAAAATCTATAATGTTGTTATTATGTTCTCACCGGAGTCATGACACCACTATTTTGTGTCTACAGGAATTTTTCGCGTTCCGCCGTGCTATACCGAACACCATTGATCTTGCAAGCTGCGTAGAAAACTTAACTCGTAGACATGGTCCACAAGACAGTGCCCACAATCCTTCGCTAACCGACCCTGGATTCACCTTGCGTTGGTCCTCAATCTATTGCAACAAAAATAATAATTAGAAAAAAATATGTTTCCACTTAATATCTAAATAGTTGTAGTTACTAACGTGGTGCCTGAACCACTTGGCAAATCCTTGTTCAACCATTTTGTCAACATTATTTTGTTGTGCACCTTGCTGCAACAGCTCGTCTCTGTACAACCTGCAAAGACAAGATTATTTAAATAAATTTTTAAAAATAAATTAACAAATCAGCAAGTCTTAAAAATCATACTTACTCCTTATATTCATCAGCTTCTTCACAATTATGTAGCACATACCAAACTAACTTGCCCATTAAATCATTTTCAATATACTTGACCCTATTGCCTCCAACTAGAGTAACACCATGCTGAAAAACAGAGATGTCATGAGGCAATGGTACCTCTCCACCACTATCATCCCCCGAGTTGAATCTAGTGTCCATATCCTCCATGTACCTAGAATAAAATGTCAAGGTGTCACTTGCCACATATGCCTCAGCAATTGATCCTTCTGTCTTCGCTCTGTTCCTTACAAAATTCTTCAAAGTGCCCAGGCGTCTTTCTATTGGGTACATCCAGACGTATTGAATAGGACCTCTTAGCAGTGCCTCGTCAGGTAGATGGACACACAAGTGAACCATGACATCAAAGAAGGCAGGGGGAAAGATTTTCTCAAGCTTGCATAAGATCAATGGAATCTGTTCTTTCACCGTTTGACAACATCAATCCTTATATTTCTACCGCATAGCTCCCTAAAAAATGTCCCGAGCTCGGCCTATTGCTTCATACACATCCTTCGGCACCAATCCTCTTAGTCCAAGCGAGAATGATTCTTTGAAGGAGTATGTGGCAAGAATGTGTCTTGAGCTTTCCAACCACCCTCGCACCATCTTCACTTATGTACCTTGCTAGGTTAGCAAGCATATCCGTCGTGAAACTTGATACCTCCGAGAAACTTGCAAAACTCGACCCTTTGATGCTTCCCCAACACATAAGGAGCGGGTGGAGCACTTACTGAGTTGTTCCCTTTCTCCTGTAAGTGCAAATGGTGTCTGATGCCCATATCATACAAATCTAGCCTGGCATTATGTGTGTCCTTGGTCTTGCCAGGCACATTGAGTAATGTGCATAGAATGTTTTCACACACGTTTTTCTCTATGTGCATGACATCAAGATTATGTGGAAGCTCCGAATGTATCCAATAAGGCAACCTCCACAACACAGATTTTCGGCTATAAATCTTTGGACCCACATCACGCTTCCTTTTTCTTCCAGTGTTTTGAGTTTCATTCACTGCCTTCCCTGGCCTGACATCTCTCACCTTATCTAGCTCGTCTAAGACCTCACCCAAAGTGAACTTTTCTGGTGCATCTCGGTTTTCACACTTACCATCGAAAGCCAAGCTTCTCCGCCATGCATGTGACTTTGGAAGGTATCGACGATGTCCAATGTAACATATCTTATTCCTTATTGACCGAGACAGAGGATCCTTGTCGCAGTAAATACATGCATAATACCCTTTTGTTGTTCGGCCGGATGGGGTGCTCAACGCGGGGTAATCATGTATACACCATAGCACAAAGAAGACGAAGGTCAAATTTCCTACCAAGTACATGCATCATAGGTACTTACACCCTTCCATAGCTCTAGCAGCTTCTTCAATTAAGGGCTCCAGGAACACATCAAAATCCTTTCCCGGAGATTTTGGCCCCGGGATGAGTAAAGACATAAAGCAATTTGCAGGATTAACACATTCCCGGGGTGGGAGATTCGGTGGAGTCGAAGCACCGGCCACATACCGTACCGGGTACTCATGTTGCCAAATGGATTGAACCCATCCGTAGCTAAAGCAAGCCTCAAGTTCCTTGGATCGGATGCAAATGATTTTTCCTTCTCGTCAAAGTACTTCCATGCTTCCCCATCGACCGGATGGCTCATTACATTCTCCACCGGCGTCCTAACTTTCATGTGCCATCGAGTTTCCTCCGAAGTACGCTTTGAAGCATATATTCTCTTCAACCTTGGCAACAAGTGGAAAATGCCTCGGCACCTTATCCGGAACCCGCTTCGTCCCGCTTTCATCTTTCCATCTAGACTCCTTGCATATCGGGCACACATTCAACTTCGCATACTTGGTTGTTTTTGAATCCCAAAACAACACACAATTATTCTTGCACACATGTATGTTTTCGTATTCAAGGCCCAACTCTCGAAGGTATTTCTTCGCCTCGTCATAAGAATTTGGCAACTCACTCTTAGGGTATCCTGATGAGATCAAGTTCATCATCGTTGAAAATCCTGCATTGCTGATTCGATAACGAGACTTGATATACAACATCCTCACCATAAAAGAGAATTTGGAATGCCTAGATCCCGGGCTAAGTGCCTTCTTGGCTGCTCTCCATCAGCCTTTGCTTGAGCATACAGATCTCCAATCATCTCTGGTACTCCAAGATCCTCATCAAGATGACCATCATCGTCCACATCCACATGTATCCCATAGTCATGATCACCTTCCACATCCCGCTCGCTTTGTATTCCGAACTTCACACTATCTGCAGTGCTCCCCATGATGAATCCCTGGTATATGTAGCTGACATTCCAAAAATGTGTATGTGGTTTTCAACATCATGTTGGGGTCACACCCTTTGATTCAGACAATTGCGGCAAGGACAACGTATCTCGATGTCTTGTGCGTATCTTGCTCTAACAAATTCCATAAACTCTTCAACTCCTTTCAAATATGCAGGTGTGAATTGTTTCCCAAATATCCAGCTTCTATCCATCTGCCTTCAAAAACATAACACTTAATTTAAAAATACCCAAACAGAGATTAAACTTAACACAATACAAAAAAGTGCAAATTACAACAAGTAATTGATAAACAAAACTTTGCATCTTAGTTTGAGGATCAAGAAATTCAATACACTGATGCACATAAGAATTAAACTTTCAAACCCATCTGCATATCTCCCCAAGTTATTCAAACATTAAAAACATCCAACCTTTGCAACCGCTGCCGCCCTTCTGATCACGCCGGACGCCGGTTCGCCTCTGCCCTTGTCTCGCGCGCTCGACGCCGCCAGCGACAGGGCACCTGCCGTCGCCGCTTTTCACGTACGCGAACAGGCAACCTCGACAAAAAAACGAATCGTACTGGGACTCTACACAATCATGAACTGGATCGGCCCATTAACATGTCACGATGTGGCCCCAATTTCAATTATTATGTACAAATAGATACAATGCAAAGTCTAAACAACTTACAATGAGTAGTCCAGTGGTACATCTATTACTTGCGAACCCTCTGGACCCTGGTTCGAATCTCCACAAGAGCACTTTTTTGGCATTTACAATTAACGATAGTTAAGTGCATAAAAATGGGCCTAATCAGGTGTGGAGAAAGTGGGCCGACTGCCATATTTTTCCCACGCGCCCACGCCGTCAAGTACAAACCAAACTTGTGACCAAATTTGTTTCATCAATAATTGTGTCAGACGATGCAAATAAATTATGACGATATCAAATATAATTTGTGACCAAACCATTTCATCATAACCATACGCCGTACCAAAACATAATCTATGACGTTTTCCTTTTGCTGTTTTGTGACGAAAAATTCATTTTCGTCATTATTCTTTCATTCAAATCATCGTCACTTGCAACTTATGACGAAAACATACATTTCGTCATGGAATACATACCATTCTGTGACCAAAATTAGCAGCGTCACAAGCAAATCGTCACAGATAGCAACTTCTCTAGTAGTGTGAAGCAGCAACCTGCACCTACAATACTCAGCCAAGAGACGGTCCACATCACGTTGTCAATCGCTCATCACAGCCAGAAGCGACCCTCCACCGGTCCTCAACAGCCATTAAACCCTTTGTAATCCTCCACACTCAGGTATCACTACAGGAGTCTAAAGTCTAGCAACCATCGTCATGCGGAAGCGGTGCGGGAGGCTAGCTCCCCGTTTGTGCCTCGGTGCTGAGCTGATATTCATAAAGTGCTTGTGTGTCTAACTTGTATCGTGCTAATTTTATGTGTGTAGTACATTAGAATCTAGAACAACCTCATGTGTTGCCTCCTAAGCCGTAGTGTACCTTTGAGAATGAGTTCAACTGTGTTCATACTACCCTATCATTATCATATATTACCCCTGAATTTGTGAACCTGATTTACTTCCATCTATGATTTATATTCATTGTAATAGTGTTAGTTTTGTCAAGCCAACCATGCCTTCCTTGGATTTGATACCCTTTGCAATACTCCTTTGGGGAAATGCTATAATGGTATATCCATGTGCTTGCAGATTCCTTGTGATCGTTAGGATGATCAAAGGACATTTCTAGCATCTTTGCTAGGAACTCATGAACTTAGCAACAACGTTAAGAAATGCCAACAAAGAGGAATTTCCGTATAAGCTCATTTTAACCCCATTATAGAGGTTAATGTGATGCCATGGCACCTAGCACACGCCCTCTTGGGTGATGTTTCGCTAGCACCATCTAACGAGTTTATCAAATGTTATCCCTTTAGACACATCCTAAAATGTGTCGTGCCGCTCACATTGGACAAGATAAAGGTCAATATAGACTTCCACATATTTGATATCTTTGACCTCGATATTCTCTTAGGCTACCCTATAGCAAAACATCTTGATCCATCTCTAGGGAGCCTAAATGAAAAGATTACGAAAGCAACTTTTGCCATCTCTTTCAAAGAAAATCATTCGGCAAAGCCAGCTCCCGAGAAGAACCCGCTCGATGGTGCGAAGCATGTTGACGGCAAATTTCTGACCGTCAAAATGCCGGAAATGAGGAGGGGTAGTACTAATAAAGATCCATGAGTTGTGTTGTAAATTTTATATGCAAGTACACATTTGCGACAAATAGGGAGTTGCCTAGCAGGCACGGCCAAACCATCAGGTGTAGTCAGCCCTACTGGTGCGGCCGGACTAGCACCCCACAACGACTCGATACCAGGCGACCATCATTCCCACAGGCATGTCTTGGATGAATCAGATGCGTCGGGGTTATGTCAGTTTGATCCAAAGGAGTAGAAAAGAGGCACTTGGATCCATGGGCCCACCTCTACATGCAACCAACCACCACTCCAAAGCAATCCCGAGAATCCCTTATAAGTGGCAGTGCATCACACAGCCGGATAAAGAGATACGGCCATACCTACAAAGCGTCGAATCCAGTAGAACCGACCCAGGATACTGACTCACAACCGATCAAGGAGTGAGGATTAGGACCATCCACGAAGAAAGGCGGCACATCATAGGTGCGAAGGTGCGGCCGTGCCAGGCTCCCGCCGCCTAAGAACTCCACCAACCTCCCACTACTATAAAAAGAACCCTCCACTTACTGGAATAGGAGACACACCGCATGAGCATCACTATTGTCCACTTTTGTATCCTAGAGTATGAAGTACTGTAGTTTGTGAAGGACCGAAACGGCGAACCAGAGAGGGGGGAGTGAATGGGAGCCGATAAAAAATCTATTCAAGAATTCGGCCTATGAACCCAAATTCACTCGTGCACCTCCGCAAACTTCTCTTGCCAAGTTCACGTAGCCACTGGAGTGCTACTGAACCTAGGAGCAAGACCCAACCAACAGCCTCAACACACACACAGCGGAAACACACACGACACGGCTGCTGGCAGCCCAAACCGGTCGGAGCCGGTTTTCGAAACCGATCGAGCCGCTTCGTTGGACTTAGCCTCACGCGAGGGTGGGAAACCGGTCGGACCGGTTAGGCAAACCGGTCGACCGATTCCGTCCCGTAAACTCCCCAAAGACCCCAAACACCTCAAAAGCCTTTCCACATCTGAACAAACGAAGCCATAGAGCAGCAAAGACTTCCTTGCTCAAAGACCTTCCTCGACAGCCCACAGGGCGAAACCGGTCAGACCGGTTAGGGAAACCGGTCAGGCCGGTTTTAGCCTGGACAGTCGGGGAAGAACACAGCCCGCGGGTCAACTCCCCCAAAACCAAACCTTGATCTCCCGAATCGCTCCACGGACTTGAACAAGACTCTGGGGATATTAGGAACACCTCATGAGGAGTCCATAGCCAAGTTTAATCCCACCAAAACTCGTCCAAAAAGGAGGAATCAAGGAAATCCCGCCAAGAGCACTTCCAACCCAAGAACTCAAGAAAACCCAAAATCGAGCACCTTTACTCACGAATTTTGGAGGGGAATCACAGCCCAAAGAACCACGAAGGGTTCCCACAAATTTCCCCCATCAAATCCCCAAGAGAAATGTCCCGAAAACAACCCAAAGAAATCACCAAGAGAGAGCTCCGAAAATCACCACCAAGAACAACGCGGAAAAACACATCCAAACCTTGAGGAACCACGCTGAATCATCTATACATGAAACAAAGGTTCATACAAAGTCTAGCAAGCCGCCCGATCATCCATACCTCTCAACAAGATCTCACCATGAAGCTCTCTTGCTAGTCCTATGGAAAACCTAAGGAAAATAGGAAGGAAAATGGGAAAACAAATGAGCTAGGGTTCCAAGAGTTGTCTGCCATCCTCTCACCTCTTGGATTATATGGAGGCAACCGAATGTCTAAAATGCCCTTTCCTAATAACTAGGGATACAAGCCCCTCAAGGGCGTATTTGGAAGTCTTCATATCTTCACCATCGGACGGATGCCCGGCGACCGCACCCTGCGTAGCCTCAACGCAAACCTTGCGATCCCGACGCGTGTCCTCCGCCTCGAAGCTTCCGGCGCCCTGCGACCCCAAACCGGTCAGACCGGTTCTCCAAACCGGTCAGGCCGGTTTTGGCCAGACAGCCACGCCCGGTCTTCGGCCTCAGCTTTGTGGCTCAGCCGAGTGACCCGGTGATTTTCTGGTGAACCACCGCAAACCCCGCGAACTTGATGTAGCCTCCGCCAATCACCACTCATGCCTTGGCTCCAATGAAGTCCCGGCTCGACCTTGGTTTTGTGGCTCAACCAAGAAACCGTCCACCGACTTCATCTTGCTGTTCTTGCCACAATGCGGCCCGCACTCAAGCCCGCTGGCCACCGGGTCCCTCGAACGAAGCCTACTTGTCTTCTCCACACCTGGAGGCCTCACCGGCAACGACCTTTCGCGCTTGTTCTTCACCTGCACCAACACGATTCAAGCCGCAACCTGCACCTGCAATACTTAGCCAAGAATCAGTCCACACAACATTGTCAATCATTCATCAGACAAGGAAGTGACCATCCACCGGTCCTCGAACCACACATGGTCCTCAATCTCCCCCTTGATGAGTGCATTGACAACACACACATTTGGTAAATAAAGAGAAAAGGAAAACAGAAAAGAAACAAAAAGAAAAACTCCAACAAGCAATCGAAAGCCGAGAAAGGCAAAGAACGAGATCACTTGAAGAAGACAAGTCTCAGACCCCTTAGGCAAGGGCAACGGCTCGACACATCCGAGAAAAAACCATGCTCAAGCAAAGAGCACAAACCACCAAAGCATACAAGAGCTCCCCCTGCACATATGCAAGCTCCCCCTGATCAAGTGCCAACTCTGGGCACAAACCGGTCAGACCGGTTCCCATAACCGGTCAGGCCAGTTCCACCAAAACCGGTCAGACCGGTTTCCAAAACCGGTCAGGTCGATTTCACACAGCAGACCACACCCCCAAAAGCCAAAAATGCAAAAGAATTGCACAAGCTCCCCTTGACACTTGGGATAGGTTCTAGGCGTACAAAGCAACTTTTCTCCACCTTCCTTTCTCCCCCTTGTTGCCAATGCATGAATCAAGGCACAAATGCAACCCAGAGCTTCTCAAGTATACAAAATTCATCACAAGATGCTACACGTGTCAAAATGAGCAAGTTAGATACTCTACAGGTTCGTAATGACTTCAACTGCATGATCACCAAGTTGTACAACCATTGGACAAGGCTAAAAATGATTTGAGTAATTTTGCGAAAAATTACTCTCTCACCCGCAAAAACCTAAACATGAGCAAAACATGTCAAAATGGCAAAGCCACACAAACTTCATGCTAGGGCAACCATTCTAATCATGAGACCATCATAAACACCCACAAGCACCTCATGTCATGTCAAAGCCACCGAGCCATGTGCCTACTTCCATGTATGAGACTTCTCATTGGTAGACATCATGCAACGGTTTAGCACCCAAAGCAAATTAAATTCAGCACATATGACATGGGAGAACATTTCCAAGCATTTTTCATTTCACTTTCAGATTTGTAAATGGTACATGAAATGTCTTTGCGACAAAAAGGAACTTATACCCCTCCACAAGATAAGGCAAGAGGGCTAAACATTCATGATGGAAAATGAGCCTTTGGCCTCATATGATCAATAAACTAGCTATCCAACCACAAATTGAGCATAACCAAGCCACTAAAACATGTCAAGATCATATAAAGGCATTTACACATGAGAGAGCATATATGTGACATTTTTCAAAAGAATAGCCATCAACCATGGATCATTCAACAAGATCATCAAGAGCTAAGCCAAGCTAACCATAGCAAACCAAAAAAGCTCACAAAAGCATATATAGCAACCCATGGTGAACAATGTATATAGGAGAAGCTTTTCCTATCCAATGCATATGATACAAACTGCATGCAATCTAAGATACAAGGATGCCTATACATCATGTTACATATGCCATGCCAAATGCAAGAAATGCACAAAGGAAACTATACATATGCTACAAAGGAGCTCCCACACACCCAACTCAAGAAATCAAACACACACCAAGTTCCCCCCGCAAACGAGTGAAAGTTGCTTGATCTAGGGGTTTGGTGAAGATATCGGCTAGTTGGTCATGTGTGGGTACATGAATCAAGGCTATCTTTCCTTTCTCTACGTTGTCTCTCAGAAAATGATACCTCACTTCTATGTGCTTGGTTTTTCAATGGAGCACTAGGTTCTTTGCAACGCTTATGGCACTGGTGCTATCACATTGAAGTGGGACATGGGTATACTCCTCACCAAATTCACTCATGGTGTATGAAACCAAAGGAGCTGAGAGCAACAACTAGCAGCGGCAACATACTCGGCCTCGGTAGTGGATTGAGCAACACTCGATTGTTTGCGGGAAGACCAAGACGCCAAAGAAGAACCCAAAAACTGGCAAGTCCCAGAAGTGGACTTCCTATCCAACCGACACGCGGCAAAATCCGCGTCTAAAAACCGTGAAGCGCCAAAGAAGAGGACGCGGAGTACCAAAGGCCGAAGCCGGGAGTGTGACGCATGTACTTGAAAATTCGCTTCACCGCTTGCCGATGCGAAGTCCTCGGAGACGCTTGAAAACGAGCGCACAGACACACCGAGAACTGTATGTCCGGCCTCGTCGCCGTCAAGTAGAGGAGTGACCCGATCATGCTTCAGTACTCCTTCTGGTCCACGTGTTCACCTTCCTCATCCGCATCAAGAGCTATAGTCGTACTCATCGGCGTCGTCATAGCCTTGGAGTCCTCCATCTTGAACTTCCGCACAATGTCCTTGGTGTACTTAGCCTCGTGCACAAATGTTCCTTCCTTTGATTGCTTGATTTGTAGCCCGAGGAAGAACTGCAACTCGCCCATCATGCTCATCTCAAATTCCCTGCTCATATCATCTACAAACCTTGAAACAAGAGAGTTAGACGAGCCACCAAAGACAATATCATCCACGTACACCTGCACAATCAGGATATCTCTGCCTTGCCTCAGCAAAAACAAGGTCTGATCGACCTTCCCCATCTCAAAACCTCTCTCAAACAAGAACCCCCTCAACCTGCCGTACCAAGCTCTAGGCGCCTGCTTCAGCCCATACAGCACCTTCCTCAACTTGTACACCCGGTGGGGGTACTTCTCGCTCTCAAACCCCGGAGGCTGCCTCGCATACACTTCTCCCTCCAACACACCATTCAGAAAAGCACTCTTCACATCCATTTGGTGCAACTTGAACCCTTTAGCCACGGAAAAGGCTAGAAGGATCCTAATCGCCTCCAAACGGGCTACGGGAGCAAAGGTCTCCTCGTAGTCGATCCCCTCCTTCTGACTGAACCCCTGAGCAACAAGTCTCGACTTGTTCCTCACAACCTCACCTTTCTCTCCCTCTTTGTTTTTCCACACCCACTTTGTACCAATCGGCTTACACCCTAGGGGAGGGTCAACCAACTCCCACACCTGATTCCTCTCAAAGTTCTCCAACTCCTCATGCATAGAATTAACCCAATTGTGATCAGATAGTGCGTGTCCAATGTCTTTGGGCTCAAAAGTAGCAACAAACGCAGCATGAGCAAAATGGGAATTGTTTCGAACCCTCGACCGTATGGTGCATTCATTCATGTCGCCGATGATCCTCGAAGCTGGGTGATCCACTTGAACTCACCGGGGAGGTTCTCGCCTCGAAGCTACCTCCCCCTCAACATCAGCTTCTACTCATTCTTGATTTGTCGTCGTAGGTGTAGCAGAGGGTCCATACATCATCGTAGTCGAAGTAGTGGGTACATGTTCAGCCTGGGGCACCGCACCGCCATCCTCATCGTCTCCATGTTCATGTTCCTCCTCCTGAAAGATCTCCTCGCCAAGCTCATCATCACCTGCAAACTCAAATACAAGATGACTTCGTGGCTCTGTCTCGTCGAAGGTTACCTCGCAAGTCTCCACGATTTGGTTAGTTTCAAGATTGAGCACACGATATGCTCTAGAATGAGATGCATAACCAAAGAAAATGCCATCGACAGACCTAGCCTCAAACTTATCCAACTTTCTGCCTTTCTTCAGAATGAAACACTTGCAACCAAAGACATGGAAGTGACTCACCTTAGGTGTGCGACCATGCATCAACTCATAGCATGACTTCTTGTGCACTCTGAGGTATATCCTGTTTGACACATAGCACGCGGTATTCACCGCCTCAGCCCAATACCTCCTCGGAGTCCTATGCTCATCAAGCATCGTCCGATCCATCTCGCACAAGGTCTTGTTCTTCCTTTCCACAACACCATTCTGGGGAGGCGTATACGGACTCGAAAGCGGTGCTCAAGACCCAAGTCATGGCAAAAGGTTTCAAAACGAGAGTTTCTGAATTCCGAGCCATTATCACTGCGGATAGCTCGTATGGCATCTCCGTGCCTCTCGTTCCTCAACCTCAAGACTAGATCTCGAACAAAACCAAACGTCTCCCCCTTATCCTCAAGAAAGAACACCCAAGCATACCGAGAATAGTCGTCCACCACAACAAGGACATACCACTTCCCACCCGCAGATCGCACACGAGCTGGGCCAACAAGGTCCATATGGAGCAGCTCGCATGGACGCTCAGTCATCACATCGGTGAGAGGCGGGTGAGAAGAGGCTACCATCTTGGCATGCCTACAAGGCGCACAAACCAACTCTTTCTCAAGCCTCAACCGTGGCAATCCTCGGACCAAATTGAGTTTACTCAAGCGAGACAAAGGGTCAAAGCTCAAGTGACCCAACTTCCTATGCCACTTCCACAAGTCACTCGAAGAACCAGCCAAGAAACAACGCTCCACACCCGAAGACTGAGAAAAATTAGCACGAAACACTTGACCCTCGGGAACGACCATACAGACAAGGTCCCCTCGAGAGTCCACAATCCGAGAACCACCTGGCCGAAACAACACCTCAAAGCCCTCATCCAACAACTGGGACACAGAAAGCAAATTGTACCCCAGCGATTGAACAAGAGCAACACGCGTCAGAGTGATCTTGTCACTCACTTTGATCTCACTTTCTAAAAGCACACGCCCACGCCCATTGTCCCCAAAAGTGATGTACCTCCTTGCCACCACCGGGACGAGACTTGAGAACCACCCCCTGTCTCCGGTCATATGCCTCGAGCAACCGGAGTCAATCAACCAAATGTTCTTCAAGTCTCCCACCTGAAATTCAAAAACGAGCACGTGAGCGAACAAACGACTCAAAGATCGGGTTAGTACCAAAAGAGTAAAACCAAAGGCCGAGCCATTTGCTCGAAAGTGGGGTTAGCACCAACCAAAGCATCTCTCCTACCAAAGCTACCTCCACGAACACCACCACGGTAACCACCTTGAGGGAACCACCCCTCTCTGCCTGGAGGAGGACCAAAACCACGAAAGAGAACCCGTGGACCGTCCCTCCTCTCCTTCTCAAAGCTACGACTCCTCCCATCCCCGTAGTGAACTCGAGGGGGATAACGCCTAGCAACCTGACCACCTGCAAACTCTCCAGCCCAACCACCAGAACCACGACCTCCAGAAACAACCCTCGCACCTGTACGAGCACGAAAACCAGACTTGTCATTCTGCAGACCCCAAACCGGTCTGACCGGTTTCGAAACCGGTCTGACCGGTTTCACTCCTCCAGCAGCACCTCCTGCACTCTTTCGCTCACCCCAAGCCGGAACTATCCTCACACTCACCTTGGCCCTGGGTATTTGCACACGAGACTTAAGTACACCACTGGAGGGGTGATACTTGTCCCCGTTAGCCCACTCCTTCGCCATTCGCTCCTCTCGCTTCCTCTTGAAGCAAAACTCATCTTTGTGGCCATCTCTTCCACAATAGCCACAATGGAACCTCACAAGCTTAGTCTTGGGCTTGGATTGGGGCTGCTCACATGGTTTCTCTCCACTCAACTCCTCCACCGATTTCTCCCCACTAGCCTTCTCACTCACTTTCCCAAAGAACACTTTCCCGGTAGTGCTCACAAACTTCATAGGCTTTTGGAGATCATTTGTGGGTGTAGGAAATATGGGTGGAGCTGGGGTTGTGTCTAGTCGGTTCCTAAGATGGTTAAGTATTGGAGGGAAATCATTTTTGTGGTGGGTTTTTGGTGTCTCTGGAATATTCTCTCCACTTCCCTCACCAACCTTGTTTGCCCCAAGTCCCTCACCATCCTGCCTCTTAAACGCCTCTATCATCATCCTCAACTGAGGCTCATGGCCAGACAACCAACCCATCAACTTCCTCAAATCATCATTCTTATCCTGCAAATGATCAACATAATGTGCAAGTTCCAAAATTTTCAAAGCATGCATTTCACAGGTAGAGCATGATGTAGGCATGGGTTCCATCAATTTGGCCTCAAGAGAACTAGTGTATGCATGCATCTAATCAATCTTAGCATGCAAAACAGGGCAAGAAGTGCAAGCACCTAGCAAAGCAGGTCTAGACTTAAGCTCAGCCACTTCAACCCTAAGCACATCTAGTTCCTCACACTTGGAGGCATGCTTCTCCTTAAACAAAGCAAGATCAACATGGAATATGGAGCAATCAGCACAATCATTCTCATCCGAAACAAGAGGGCTAGCCTTAAGGGAATCAATCTCAAGCTTGCTATCAAGCACCTGTGTCTCTAGCTCAGCCACTCTAGTCCTAGCATCCTCAAGTGAAGTCCTAAGCTCTTTCCTCATTTTCTTGGCGTCTCTATGCATGTCATCATGGTTATCAAGCAAAGTGCCAAGTCTCTCATTCTCCTGGCGCAAGAAGGGAAGTTCATCACGCACCTCGTCGTCGGACTCAGAGTCCGAGTCACTCTGTGTGCTCTTATTGCTGCCGGAGCTCAGCGCCATGGTGCAGAAGCCGTCTCTCGCGAAGCAGCGCAGACCGCTCAGGTTCTTGGACGACTTCTTGTTCTTGCGATGATCACCTTCATCTTCACTGCTACTCGAGCTCGAGGTGGAGTACGTGGAACTGGAGTCGACGTCGCTCGCTCCAACCATCGCTCGGGCCTTGCATCGGCTCTCCTTCTTCCTCGATCGTCGCTCGTCCTTGTACTTGTTCTTGTGCTTGCTCTTGTGGTCGCGCCTCGACCGGTACTTGCCATCCGTCCTCGACTTGTGCTTGTAGTTGTCCTTGTTCTCGGCCTTCTCCGGGCAGTCGGCGACGAAGTGTCCCGGCTTGCCGCACTGGAAGCAAGTCCTCGTGTTCCTCCTCATGTTCACGCGGTTCTCGTGCAGCCTCTCGAACCGCCTCGTCAGGAGTGCCAGCTCGTCCTCTCCAAGCTCGTCGAACTCTTCATCTGCCATAGACATCAAGGAGGAGAAAGAGAACATCTTGGTGGATGGGTTAGAGTTAGCCTTTCCTTTGGAACCACCAACGAGGGCAAGACTATGGGAATCAGTCGGTCCCTCGAGCTTGGCAGTCATGCCCCTGTCCACCTCATCCGACTTGAGCTTCGAGAACAGCTCGTTCACCATCAAAGTGTCATACTTCTCCGACTCCACAATAGCCTCGAACTTTCCGGCCCAAATCGTACGATCCAAAGAGTGTAAGAGCTTGACCTCTCTATCATGATCATCGTACGGGAGCACGTCCACATTGGCCCTCATGTTGTTCACAACCACCGTGAACCTATGAAACAAGGCATCGATGGACTCACCGGTGAGATGAGTGAAGTTCTCGTACTCTCTCCGGTAAGTCGCATACATCCGTGCCTGAACCTAGGCGTTCCCAACACGAGCCTCCTTCAACACCGCCCAAATCCTACAAGCCAAGTGCTCGGTGTGCACCCGATCGAACTCAGGCTGACACAAAGCACGAAACAAGTAGTCGACCGCCTTATTGTTGGCGTCGAATTTGTCCCTCGATCCTGGAGCAAGGAAGTCCATCGGCTGGACATAGCCTGTGTCCACCGTGACATCCCAAAGGATCTGACCCTTTCCGCGGAGGAACGCACCCATCCGCTTACTCCACATCTGGTAGTTCTTTCCATCGAAGTGTGGAGGACCCGAACCCTATTCCTGGTACGCCATCCTTGGATCTTAGACTGGTTAGAGTCAATAAAGACCCGAACCGGCTCTGATACCTCTTGAAGGACCGAAACGGCGAACCAGAGAGGGGGGGAGTGAATGGGAGTCGATAAAAATTCTATTCAAGAATTCGGCCTATGAACCCAAATTCACTCGTGCACCTCCGCAAACTTCTCTTGCCAAGTTCACGTAGCCACTGGAGTGCTACTGAACCTAGGAGCAAGACCCAACCAACAGCTTGAACACACACAGCGGAAACACACACGACACGGCTGCTGGCAGCCCAAACCGGTCAGGCCGGTTTCTGAAACCGGTCAGACCGCTTCTGTTGGACTTAGCCTCACGCAGGCAGGGGAAACCGGTCAGACCGGTTAGGCAAACCGGTCAGACCGATTCTGTCCAGAAGCACTCCCCAAACACCCCAAACACCTCAAAAGCCTTTCCACATCTGAACAAACAAAGCCATAGAGCAGCAAAGACTTCCTTGCTCAAAGACCTTCCTCGACAGCGCACAGGGCGAAACCGGTCAGACCGGTTAGGGAAACCTGTCAGGCCGGTTTTGGCCTGGACAGTCGGGGAAGAACACAGCCCGCGGGTCAACTTCCCCAAAACCAAACCTCGATCTCCCGAATCGCTCCACGGACTTGAACAAAACTTTGGGGATATTAGGAACACCTCATGAGGAGTCCATAGCCAAGTTTAATCCCACCAAAACTCGTCCAAAAAGGAGGAATCAAGGAAATCCCGCCAAGAGCACTTCCAACCCAAGAACTCAAGAAACCCCAAAATCGAGCACCTTTACTCACGAATTTGGGAGGGGAATCACAGCCCAAAGAACCACAAAGGGTTCCCACAAATTTCCCCCATCAAATCCCCATGAGAAAGGTCCCGAAAACAACCCAAAGAAATCACCAAGAGAGAGCTCCGAAAATCACCACCAAGAACAACGGGGAAAAACACATCCAAACCTTGAGGAACCACGCCGAATCATCTATACATGAAACGAAGGTTCATACAAGGTCTAGCAAGCCGCCCGATCATCCATCCCTCTCAACAAGATCACACCATGAAGCTCTCTTGCTAGTCCTATGGAAAACCTAAGCAAAATAGGAAGGAAAATGGGAAAACAAATGAGCTAGGGTTCCAAGAGTTGGCTGCCATCCTCTCACCTCTTGGGTTATATGGAGGCAACAGAAAGTCTAAAATGTCCTTTCCTAATAACTAGGGATACAAGCCCATCAAGGGCGGATTTGGAAGTCTTCATGTCTTCACCATCGGACGGATGCCCGGCGACCGCACCCTGCGTAGCCTCAACGCAAACCTTGCGATCCCGACGCGTGTCCTCCTCCTCGAAGCGTCCGGCGCCCTGCGACCCCAAACCGGTTAGACCGGTTCTCCAAACTGGTCAGGCCGGTTTTGGCGAGACAGCCATGCCCGGTCTTCGGCCTCAGCTTTGTGGCTCAGCCGAGTAACCCGGTGATTTTCTGGTGAACCACCGCAAACCCCGCGAACTTGATGTAGCCTCCGCCAATCACCACTCATGACTTGGCTCTCATGAGGTCCCGGCTCGACCTTGGTTTTGTGGCTCAACCAAGAAACCGTCCACCGACTTCATCTTGCTGTTTTTGCCACCATGCGTCCCGCACTCAACCCCGCTGGCCACCGGGTCCCTCGAACGAAGCCTACTTGTCTTCTCCACACCTGGAGGCCTCACCGGCAACGACCTTTCGCGCTTGTTCTTCACCTGCACCAACACGAGTCAAGCCGCAACCTGCACCTGCAATACTTAGCCAAGAATCAGTCCACACAAAGTTGTCAATCACTCATCACACAAGGAAGCGACCATCCACCGGTTCTCGAACCACACATGGTCCTCAGTTTGGGAGTTAGAGTCGAGTCGAGCTGGTCTCGGGGTTCTGGAGAAGTGTTCTTCAAAGTTCGGGTACTACTATTGTATCTTTCCTTTATAAGACTTATGTGCATTTTGAGTTATCTTTCTATCTTACATTTCGAGTCAATTATATTCAGCTTTTACTCAACTATTAGAAGCTTTATTCTAGGTTTAGACTAAAGTGAGTTTTGCTTTTGTTAGTGTAGCTCTCTTGAACCCTATAGTGTTGTGGTCGTTCTTCACTTGATCTTCGGTGTTTCACGGGAGAGAGAGAGACCCTCACTCTAAAGGCCTTAGGGAAGTTTCTTTGGTTTGTTGTGAGCGCGGTGCTAAAAGCTTACCTTAGTGTTAAATTGGTGTCCTGTTCAATGGAATAGTTGTGGTACCCTGAGGAGGTGACAGCTCCGAATGGGCTTTGTAGTCCACCACGTTAGTTCGGGCCGGTAGGATTCAGCACGTCGTCGTTCTCCTTTCTCATCCCAGTCAAAGAGCACAGCTTTTCATGCCCTTGTAGCACTAGAAGAGCTTGTAGAAACTATCTTACCTTGGCTCTACTTTACCTTAGGTATTTTCTTATAGTTGACAAGAATAGATAGATTGTGTTAGGATCCTTTCTCGTTTCGTTGTCCTCCCAACTCACAAGAACCTCTCTAGTTCTTTTATCAAGGTCTCCTCACGTGACCCATTACCCCCGTATATCCTTATCATCACCTTAGCTATAAGACCCTTCCACCGACCTACGATCCACTCTGATGTTCATTTGATTATCTATGGCATAGTGCTTCCCTTATAAAAATATAAATACGATAACCCGAATACCACCAGGTGAAGTGCTACAACGGTAATCCGTGCGCTTTCGGACCTTTATGTAGCATGTGTTTTACCAAAGACGTTCCTAGCTCCATTTTACTATGGGTATAAACATAGTAGTGAGGTTAAGGAGCGTCAACAAGCATTTCTAGCGCCGTTTTTGGTAGAGTTACATTTCTAGTGTACGAAGTAGTACCTGTCTTCGACAGTTTCGTCCCGTCTTCACATTTATTCAAGAGTCACTTGAGAAGGATATTCTGACCTCGTGTCACTACCCTTCGAAAAGTTTCTCTTGATTTATCACGATGAGCCCAGTCGATCCCGTAGGCAGAACCATCTTTTCCATGGATAACGTTGAGTTCTCTATTTATCAATCTGACATTCCGACCAAGATGGAAATCCCAATTGGGATGGAAATCTCAAACCAAGGTTCTTCTTCGATCGAAGTATTCCTCCAAAATTCCTTTCTATCACCCAGAAAAATCCTTTTCAAGGATTCAAAGGAAAAAATCTATACAATCACTTGAGGAGTTTTGAGCAAATGTGCTCTACTCGTTCATACTCCGATCTTTCTCCATTCTCATCAGCGGGAAAAGCAAAGGCTTGGTACTTCCAGCAATAGAAGGAAGTCACCATGGATTGGAGAAATTTGTGCAATAAGTTCTGCGCTAAGTACTTTCCCTTATCTCATCTCTTGCATCTTCGACAAAAGATTATCAATTTTCAACAGACGAAGACCGAATCACTTAATCAAGCATGGACTAGATTCTATGATCGCATACAGATTTGTCCTGATCATGGCCTTCCAGATATGGTGTTGCTTCAACATTTTTAGCACGACCTATTTCGAGATAATATTTCCGCTTGTTTGCACTCACAAATGGATCACCCTTTCATGAAACTCCCATTGAGCGGCTAGAAATTTTGGAGAGGATTTTAGCTATGCCCGTCAGAAAAGAATTCTAGAGCGAAGAAATCAATGACCATTCCCAATCTTGGATATATCAGACTATTGTCTATCTATCATTTTTCTTCCGAACTCTAGTGAAATACCTCTCTAATTGAGAGAATCACTCAAAGAATTAATGATCATCGACAAGTCCAACTCGAGGACTATAAATTCGATGCTCTCGCCATGAGATATACTAGCATTTGTCCCCTCCTAAGTTCGTTTCATGCATCAAGCTTGCCTAATCTTCAAAATCATTTCAGCCACTGCATGACTTAAAGTTTAGAAGGTTTAAGGAGCACTTTTGGGCATTTTCTCAGTGTGACCGGTCCACTAGGCATGGGCGCACCACCCCCTTTGCTTGGGCGAGTGTGTGGAGCAGCCACTAGCTGCATGGAGGTGCTTTAGTCTATGAGGAAGCAAGTCCAATCTACAGCTATCCTTTCTCCACCACTAAAAGCATCCCCAACAACTTTTGGACAACTGATTGCACAAGTTCTTGAGCATCCTAAGTTCTAGATGGTACGGCAGCTACCTCGCATGGAATTTTGGTGGGAACACTAGGGCCGATCGACCCTGTTGGTGCACCCGCACCTGTGAAAACCACCACTTTGTCATTTCCAAGTTCTTGCAGCCTGCTCCTAGCCTCCTGATCACGCACTAAAGTTGTCTCTGTTTTTTGGGTGGCACGGCCAGATGGGCAGGTGCGGCCGCACCTGTCTCCATCCACCTGCCTATAAAATGAGGTCTCCCGTGCACTCTCCTAAAGCACCACAGCCAAACTCCGAAGTATGCAACCTTTGCTCCCTTGTTAAGTTTGTTTGTTGTTAGTGATAAGGAGTGTCGAGAGTGTGTCCCTCGTAGTGCAAGTTACTCAAGTTTTGTGGAGGTTCCGTCACCCCGTAAGGACCACTAACTCTTGGACCTCTAATCCTCGAACGACTAACCTTTTCCAACCATCATCCTTTGGGTATCTATTGCACTAACCTTTTGCAGGATGTTGTGGCTCCGTAAGGCCGTAAAAGTATACGATAACACCCTTCTTCATGAAACCGATATGATAGAAGAGTTTTGGGTAGCCTTTGATGCTATAGGCTGGAGAATTTTTTGGCATGCTCGGGGACAGAGTTAAAAATTACTCACCCTATAGTTCCTCTCATCTTTGAGCGCCGATAGTAATGGTGTTAAGTTTCGGCTCTTCAACGAAGAGTACGACTTAACCTGGGAACAGTTCAGTGATGCTCTGGGCTTTGATTCAAACTATTTGCTTGAGTGGTCAAAGCATAGAGGTACGAGGGCATTCTCAAGAGCGTCGTTCTAGAAAAAGATTTCGGGGAGAGGGTTGAATCCAAGAGTTGCAGGCGAAGGGCGATGACTTGGTGTGGAAGAATAAGGGCCTCCGCAACAAGAACAAAGGTACGCCGCTGAGCTTGTCGGGTACTTGTTGGAGGTCGAGAAGTCCCTGACCCGCTGTACTGTTGCCGTGTTGCAGAGCTTGAGGGCCAGGTGGAGCAGCTGAAGTCTTCGGAGACGAGCATGAAAAATCTCTTCTATCGGGAGCAAGAAGCCCGCCAGGTACTCGAGCTCGACTACAAAGAACTTGCCTTCGAGTGCGAAAAGCACATGGAGCTCCGGATTGCCTCTGACCGCGACCTCGTCAACTGCTACAAATCCTTGCAGAAGTTGAATGAAGACTGCGAGGCGCTGCGGGCCCAACTGAAGGAGCTCGAAGAGGCCGCACTGCCGATCGCAAGGCTCCTGGTGCCGCACCCGGGCGGCCCCAAGATTGCTCCACTGGTGGACCGCCTCAAGGAAGCTCCAAGCCGGCTGGCGGCCTATGTGAAGCACATGGCGAGATCGATCCCAAGGCAGGTCTTGGCCTTCATGAAGTCGTACTTCCCGAAGGCCCCAGTGGAAGTAGTCGCCGGCGGGGTAGCCGCCAACTGCACTGATGAGCAGTATGCGGAGCTGCTGGAGCAGATGGCTCCCATCGCGGAGCAAGTAGCTGAGAAGCTTAATCTCCAGTAGCCCTGTAATAGATAGCTAGTAGCCAGGGTTGTACAGAAAACAATTGTAATGAATTGCTTAAGTATCAATGAAAGAAATATTTCCAGCAATGAGTACTCGTAGTCGCGATCTCAGAGTGTGGAGCCCCCATCGTGGAGTGGATGCGAGTAGTTGTACTCGGCAGTAGTGGTCCCGTTGTAGGGAGTAGGCAGTAAAGAAGTTGATGAACGATCAAACTTTATTACTGAAGAAGTACACCTGGATGGCCAGGGCCGAAGTTACAGAGTAGTCGCCTGGACCCGGAGGTCGCTTACAGCTGAGTAGCGCTGGAGCGGGTAGCCGCTTACAGAAGTAGATCTGTAAGTAGCCGTGTAGGCTAGATCGTAGATCCGTAGGTAGCCGTGCAGGCTGGATCTTGGATTGTGGTCTCTCAGTAGACCGCTGCTAGAGTCCTTGACGCTCGTCGCAGCCCAGGGTCCGTAGGTAGCCGCACGGGCAGGAGCCTGGAGAGGAGAAGTCCGGAGACTGGAGCCAGGACCCAAAGGCCGCTTACGAAAGGGGGGTGTTGATGTAGTCGAGTAGACTTGAACCCCGGAGTAGTCGTGTAGACTAGGCGTAGAGTCGACAGAGCTGGTCGACGTTCCACGAGTTGTTGATGTCTTCGCCTTCAATTGTTTGGAGGTGGTATGAGCCCGGCCCGGTCACCTTTGCCACGGTGAAGGGACCTTCCTAGTGGGAGCTGAGCTTGTGAAGTCCTTCCGTGATCTGGATACAGCGGAGGACAAGATCTCCAACGTTGAAGGAGCGTTCCTTGACGTTGCGATCATGGTAGCGTCGGATACCCTCTAGGTACCTTGCTGATTGGACGAGGGCGGCGCAGCGAGCTTCTTCGAGGCTATCGATGTCAACTCGTTCGCTATCTTCTGACACGCCTTCGTCGTAGTGCACCACTGCTGGCGAGTTCCATATGATGTCGGCAGGGAGGATTGCTTCGGAGCCGTAGACCAGGAAGTAGGGGGATTGCCCTGTTGGCTTGGATGGCTGAGTCCGTAGCCCCCAGAGTGCGTTGGGTAGTTCCTTGATCCACTTGCCCCCTTTGGAGTTAGCAGCATCGTGTAGCCGCTTCTTGAGAGCGTCGAGCACCATCCCGTTGGCGCGCTCGACTTGTCCGTTGGCCCGTGGATGGGAAACTGAGACGTATCGGACATCGATCCCGCTGTTCTCGCAGTACTCCCAGAACTGGTGGTTGTTGAAGTTGGAGCCCAGGTCTGTGATGATGCGGTGGGGTAGTCCGTAGCGATGCACGAGTTCATCCAGAAGTCGAGTACTCGTCGCCCTTGGGGCATGTGACCGGCTTGACCTCGATCCACTTGGTGAACATGTCGATAGCCACCAATACCCTGTTGAATCCTCCCGGCGCAGTTGGCAGTGGCCCAATCATGTCGAGCCCCCAGCAAGCGAAGGGCCAGGTTGGCGGTATGGTGACTAGCTTGTAGGCTGGGACGTGTTGCTGCTTGGCGAAGTATTAACATCCTTGGCACCTTCTGAAGAGTTCTTCGGCATCGCCAAGAGCTGTGGGCCAGTAGAAAGCTCGCCGGAAGGCCTTGCTGACCAGCGTGCGTGAGGACGCGTGATTGCCGCAGACGCCCTTGTGGGTCTCCTCCAAGATGTCCTTGCTTTCTTCACGAGGGACACACTTCATGAGTACTCCAAAAGATGTGCCCCGCTTGTAAAGCTTGTCTCCGACGAGGACGTAGGACTTGGCGCGGCGGACGAGTTGCTCAGCGGAGTTCTTGTCGGAGGGGACCTTCTGCTCGTTGAGGTAGTCGATGAAGGGTTGCCTCCAGTCCACGTCGATCATCATGACCTCCTGCCCAGCTGGTGGACGGGCTAGGACAGTGGTCGGTGGCGCCAGCTCCGGGATGGATGGCGCGTGAAGGTCGTGGACGAAGACACCCGCTGGTACTTGAGCGCGGGTGGATCCAAGCTCCGAGAGGACGTCCGCTGCAACATTGTTGTGGCGGACGATGTGATGGAACTCGAGACCGTAGAACTTGTTCTCGAGCTTGCGGACTTCTAGGTAGTAGGCATCCATGTTCTCCTTGTTGCGGTCCCAGGATTTGTTGACTTGGTTGATGACCACTGCGGAGTCGCCGTAGACTAGTAGCCGCTTGATGCCCAGTGAAGCCGCGAGGCGGAGCCCGTGTAGGAGGGCTTCATACTCGGCTTCGTTGTTCGAGACCTTCCAGAAGATCCGCAGGACGTACTTGAGTTGTTCGCCTGCTGGAGAAATCAGGAGTACCCCTGCACCTGCGCCCTCGAGGTTGAGTGAGCCGTCGAAGTACATCACCCAATGCTCTGCTCGCACGGTGGGAGTAGGTAGCTGGTTCTCCCGCCACTCTGCCATGAAGTCGACTAGTGCCTGCGACTTGATGGCTATGCGTGGCTTGAAGTCAATAGTGAGGGCGCCGAGCTCGACAGCCCACTTGGAGATTCTTCCAGTAGCATCTTGGTTCCGCAGGATGTCGCCGAGCGGGTAGTCGGTGACGGCGGAGATCGAGTACTCCTGGAAGTAGTGTCGTAGCTTCCGCGAGGTGATGAGTAGTGCGTACAGAAGCTTCTGCACAGGCTGATAGCAGGCCTTGGACTCTGATAGAACCTCGCTGACGAAGTAGAATGGGCGCTGGACTGGGTAGGCATGGCCATCTTCTTGCCGCTCGACAACGATGGCAGTACTGACCACGTGAGTAGTCGCAGCGAGCTAGAGCAATAGCTGCTCGCCCTTGTGAGGAGCCGTGAGGATCGGTGGCTTTGATAAGAAGTCCTTGAGCTGGGCAGGGGCTTGATCCGCCTCTGGAGTTCACACGAACTTCTCTTGATGCTTGAGTAATTTGAAGAAGGGGAGCCCCCGTTCTCCTAGCCTCGAGATGAATCTGTTCAGCGTCGCCATGCACCCTGTCAGCTTCTGGACGTCTTTGATGCTCATGGGAGCTTTCATGCTGGTGATGGCGGAGATCTTCTCAGGGTTGGCTTCAATGCCGCGCTGGCTGATGATGAAGCCGAGTAGTTTACCCGAAGGGACGCCGAAGACGCACTTGTTCGGGTTGAGCTTCTAGCGGTACTCGCGCAGTGATGCGAAGGTCTCTTCAAGGTCGTCGATGAGGGTACTAGAGTTCCTGGTCTTGACAACCACTCCATCCACGTAGGCCTCGACGTTCTTGTTGAGTTGCCTCTTGAAGCAGGCCTGGATAGCTCGTTGGTAGGTAGCGCCGGCGTTCTTCAACCCAAAGGACATGGTCGTGTAGCAATATGCGCCAAACGGGGTGATGAACGCGGTCTTCTCCTGGTCTTCTTCGTTGATCGTGATCTGGTGGTACCCGGAGTAGCAGTCGAGGAAGCAGAGCAGGTCACAGCCCACCGTGGAGTCGATGACTTGATCAATCCGCGGCAACCCGAAGGGGTCCTTGGGGCAGTGCTTGTTGAGGCCGGTGTAGTCGACGCACATCCTCCACTCGTTCGAGTTCTTCTTGCGGACGAGGACAGGGTTGGCGAGCCACTCAGGATGGAAGACTTCTCTGATGAAGCCAGCCGCGAGTAGTTTGGCGAGTTCCTTCTTGATGACGTCCCATCTATCATCGTCAAAGCATCAGAGGTGTTGTCGCTTGGGGGTGGCCTTAAGATCGACGTTGAGGCAGTGCTCAATCAGCTCCCTGGGCACTCCTGGCATGCCCGCTGGCTTCCACGCGAAGATGTCGCGGTTGGCCCGAAGGAAGTTGATGAGCGCATCTTCCTATTTGGGGTCAAGTCCTGCCCCGATGGTGGTGGTCTTGCTGGGATCGCCTGTTCCGAGGTCGATCGTCTTGACGAGTACCTTCTCAGGTGGCTGAGGCTTGTTGGTGCTGTCAGACTTCTCTGGGATGTCGAGTTCACTTGTAGCAAGCTTCTTCGACGCGGCGTAGACCTCCATCATCTCGTTGGGTACTTGATTTGTGGACGCGATCTCCACGGCTTCTGTGTCGCAGTCGTGGGAGATCTTCAAGTCCCCTTGAAGGGAGAGCACACCAGCTGGGCTTGGCATTTTGAGTACCAAGTATGTGTAGTGGGGTACCGCCATGAACTTGGTGATGGCCGGTCTGCCGAGGATGGCGTGGTAGGAAGTCTCGAACTCCGCGACCTCGAACTTGATGTACTCAGTACGATAGTTGTCCCGAGATGCCTCGAAGGTGACTGGCAGGACCACTGAGCCCAGTGGAATAGCCGCATTGCCAGGGACGATGCCGTAGAAGGGCGTGTTGCTCTTGGTGAGCATATGAGTGATGTCGAGCTTCATTTTCTTCAAGGTCTTGGTGAAGAGGACGTTGAGCCCGCTTCAACCGTCGATGAGCACCTTGTTGAGTTTGGAGCCCGCCACCACTGGCTTCAGAACGAGGGGGAACCGTCCGGGTTCGGAGAAGCTGGTCCATTGATCCGTGTGGGAGAAGGTGATGGCTACCTCCGACCACCTGAGAGGGGTCGGGACCGCTGGCTCAATGGACATGACTTCACGATGGGTAGCCTTCTGCTCCCGCCTGCTGGGCGATCCGCCGAAGAGGACGTTGACGGTCTTGTCGGGCTCCTGGAAGTCGTTGTTGTCGCCGTCCTTCTTCTTGCCCTTCTGGTCATGAGGGTGCGGTGGCTCTGGCGTATCCTTGAGTGCATGCCTGAGTTGGTAGCACTGTTCGGTGGTGTGGTTGCCGTTTGGATGCCACGGGCACTTCTCCTTCAGCAGGTCTTTGAAACCGCCGGAGTTCTTCTTCGAGTTCCCTTTCGCAGGGTGCTGGATGGCCGTGACAGTGTTGTCTGGCTTGCGCTTGCGGTTGGGACCCGAGTAGTTGTTGTTGTTATTGTTGTTGTGGCCGCCTTGGTTTGCGTTGCTGCCGCTACCGCCGCCCTGGTTCTGCTTGGTCTTGCTGCGGATGGCGTCGTATTTGGCATTGGCCTTGTCTTTTTCATCCGCCCAGGACGTGATCATGTCCTTGAGGTGGGGGGTGGACCTGGGGCGGCGACGACCGAAGTCTTCGAAGGTGCGGCGGTGATAGAGACCGTCTTGGAAGAGGTCGATGACCTCCTTATCAGTGACGTCGACGACGGTAGCGCGCTTGTCGAAAAAGCGGCGCATGTACTTGCGGAGGGTCTCGCCTTGTTCCTGCTTGATCATGGCCAGGTCCATGCGAGTACCCGATCGGCCCATGGCGCCCGCGAAGTTGCTTGTGAACTGTTCCTTCAGCTGGTCCCACTTGTCGATCGAGTGCTTATCCAGCGACTCGAGCCAAGTGAGTGGTGCTTGGTCCAGGCAGAAGGAGAAGTAGAGGCACTTGGTGTCGCTGTTGCCTCCAGCGTTCTCGATGGAGAGGGCGTAGCACCTGAGACACTGGATGGGATCCTGCTTCGCATCGTATTTGCTGATCCCCAAAGGCTTGAACTTGTCGGGGAGAAGCAAGTTGCGAAGTCGAGGTGAGAAGGCGGGGAAGCCGTCGCCCTCAGCTGCGGTGGTCGACTTCTTCCGCCGCAGCTCCTCAATCTTCTGGCGGGCGTCGTAGCCGCCCGCGAGGCGCCGAGGCGTGGTCGTTCGCGTGGCCTCGGCCGCCGCGGCCGCCGCCGCCTCCCGGCCCTCCTGTTGGCCCCATGGTTGGAGCTTCCGCCGTCGCTGCCGCCGCCGTCGGGATCATTGCCGCCCCAGCCGGCCGGAGCGCGGTGAGGGACGACTTCTCGGTTGCTGTGGTCGCGTTGTGAGGGTCCGCCGGCGTTGGAGCGATGACGGTTTGGCTCGGCTGGGAGGTCAGCTCGAGTACGGTTAGGTCCGTTGTTGGCACTGCGACTTGTGGCTTCGTTGTCGCGGTGTCTGGCTGGAGGAGGTTGGTTGACTCTGTTGTCGACCCGCATGAAGTAGGCGTCTTCAGCGAGCTTGGCGATGACCTCTCCAGCGTGTATGCCCTGAGCCTGGCGTGCGATCGCTGTGATCGACATGAGGCATTGCTCAGGGGTAGTGTGTACTCTGCTCTCGACCGCCTCGAGAGCTTCCGCAAGGTTGCGGACAGGGAAGTTGTCGCGGAGGCGCCGGCAACGTTCGCTGCGCTTCCGGTTACGCTCACGTCGAGCATCTCTGTCTCCAGGGTTCTCGTTCGGTGGAGTATCAGCAGAGAGCTCGTCGGAGGAGATGTCTTCCAGGTACTTGTCCTGAGCCGTGCCTAAAGGCCCTGGGGTGTCGCCAGCAGCCATGAAGACTTGGCGATCGGGGGTACCAAGGCTGGACTCAGAGGGTACCACCTCAGTTGGTGTGCTTGAGTCAGCCCGGGCTAGGGGTGTTCCCTCCTGGAATGGTAGTGAGTCGATGTAGGCGACGTAGCGTGAGTCTCCCTTTATCAGGTCAGCAGGTTTGCGGTCTGGCCAGTAGACGTATCTCCTGGCCGGCGTGGATGTTATAACCAGCCCAGAGGCTGGCCCTGACAAGGGAAGCTCGGTGGAGTTGTCTTCGGACTTGGGCTCCTCAGGGTCCGACCCGAAGTCGAACTCGTAATCCGGGTTTGAGTAGAACTCGAAGAGAGGACTGGAGTCCGAGGCGTGATCGGGGGTGGCATCGGAGTCCGAGTTGCACTCGGGTACGGGCTCCTTGTCGGCCCGGCGCGAAGTGGGAGCCCCCGTGCGGGACCGGCTGAGGATGCGGGGGCCACGCGCGGAGCGCTCGCGAGGTGAGGGGACCGGCCGCGATGGCCGAGCGGCCGGCTCGCATGCGATGGCCCATGGCGACGTCGAGTTCGAGTTGGAAGCGGACTCGAGCTCGAAGTCAGCGTGGTGGTTGAAGAGCGAAATTTCGCCGAACTTGCCGGCGAGTTCGCCTGTGACAACTTCGGGAAGCGTCACAGACCCTGTCTTCGGGTTGGGCTGCATGGTTAGGCGACCCTGGAAGGAGCCCGTGCCGTCAGCAGTGCAGACCCAGGCGCCGAACACGAAGGTGTCGCCGCAGTTGAAGGCAACGGTTGGCTTGAAGTAGACGGGAGCCGTCGAGTTTGCCATGTAATCTCGTGCGAGATCCCCTACCTGGCGCGCCAGCTGTCGGTGTTTTAGACCGGCAACCTACTAAGGGGAGTACCCGAAGTAGATGAATGTGGCCTCGCCGAGATCGGTAACTCAAAGGAAGAGACACGTGGCACACAATTTAGACAGGTTCGGGCCGCGAGGTGCGTAATACCCTACGTCCTGTATGCTGCGTAGCTCTGGATTTATTGGGCACGATTACAAGATGGTGCAATGGTGCGCCGTGGGTTGTATGAGATGTGTTGTGTGTTCCTAGAGAACGGTCCCTGCCGCGCCTTATATAGTCCGGGAGGCAGGGTTACAAGTCGGAGTAGGGAGAGAGTACTAGTCGAGTACGTCTAGGAGTCTTCCATACAGTGCGGGACATGTACAGCCTCCTAACCGAGTACTACTCCCCTGCAGTCCTTGTGCTCCACGCTTTCAGGTGCCGTGTAGCGCAAGCCGGGTAGTCCCAGGGGCCCACCGAGTAGTCGGTCCTGGTACCCACCAAGGTAGTGGGCCCAGGGAGGTCCATACGACAGGTACATGTTCAGCCGGGGGCACGACACCGCCATCTTCATCCTCTCCATGTTCATGCTCCTCCTCCTGAAAGATCTCCTCGCCAAGCTCATCATCACCTACACACTCAAAGACAAGCTGACTACGTGGCTCTGTCTCATCGAAGGTTACCTCGCAAGTCTCCACAATTTGGTTTGTTTCATGATTGAGCACACGATATGCTCTAGAATGAGATGCATAACCAAAGAAAATTCCATCGACAGACATAGCCTCAAACTTATCCAACTTCCTGCCTTTCTTCAGAATGAAACACTTGCAACCAAAGACATGGAAGTGACTCACCTTGGGTGTGCGACCATGCATCAACTCATAGCATGTTGTCTTCTTGTGCACTCTGAGGTATATCCTGTTCGACACATAGCACGCGATATTCACCGCCTCAGCCCAATACCTCCTCGGAGTCCTATGCTCATCAAGCATTGCCCGAGCCATCTCGCACAAGGTCCTGTTCTTCCTTTCCATAACACCATTCTGGGGAAGCGTATACGGACTCGAAAACTGGTGCTCAAGACCCAAGTCATGGCAAAAGGTTTCAAAATGAGAGTTCCTGAATTCCGAGCCATTAGCACTGCGGATAGCTCGTATGGCATCTCCGTGCCTCTCGTTCCTCAACCTCAAGATTAGATCTCGAACAAAACCAAACGTCTCCCCTGATCCTCTAGAAAGAACACCCACGCATACCGAGAATAGTCATCCACCACAACAAGGACACACCACTTCCCACCCGCAGATCGTACACGAGCTGGGCCAACAAGGTCCATATGGAGCAGCTCGCATGGACGCTCAGTCATCACATCGGTGAGAGGTGGGTGAGAAGAGGCTACCATCTTGGCATGCCTGCACGGCGCACAAAGCAACTCTTTCTCAAGCCTCAACCGTGGCAATCCTCGGACCAAATTGAGTTTACTCAAGCGAGACAAAAGGTCAAAGCTCAAGTGACCCAACTTCCTATGCCACCTCCGCAACTCACTTGATGAACCAACCAAGAAACAACGCTCCACACCCAAGGACTGAGAAAAATCAGCACGAAACACCTGACCCTCGGGAACGACCATACAGACAAGGTCCCCTCGAGAGTCCAAAATCCGGGAACCACCTGGCCGAAACAGCACCTCAAAGCCCTCATCCAACAACTAGGTCGCAGAAACCAAATTGTATCCCAGCGATTGAACAAGAGCAACACGTCTCAGAGTGATCTTGTAACTCACTTTGATCTCACCTTCCGAAAGCACACGCCGACGCCCATTGTCCCCAAAGGTGATGTACCTCTTCGTCACCACCGGGACGAGACTTGAGAACCACCCCCTGTCTCCGGTCATATGCCTCGAGCAACCGGAGTCAATCAACCAAATGTTCTTCAAGTCTCCCACCTGAAATTCACAAACGAGCACGTGAGCGAACAAACGACTCGAAAGACGGGGTTAGTACCAAAAGAGTAAAACCAGTGCCGAGTCATTTGCTCGAAAGTGGGGTTAGCACCAACCAAAGCATCTCTCCTACCTAAGCTACCTCCACGAACACCACCACGGTAACCACCCTGAGGGAACCACCCCTCTCTGCCTGGAGGAGGACCAAAACCACGAAAGAGAACCCATGGACCGTCCCTCCTCTCCTTCTCAAAGCTACGACTCCTCCCATCCCTGTAGTGAACTCGAGGGGGAGAACGCCTAGCAACCTGACCCCTGCAAACTCTCCAGCCCAACCACAAGAACCACGACCTCCAGAAACAACCCTCGCACCTGTACGAGCCCAAAACCCAAAACGCTGCCTGTCTAGGCCTGCACTGGTCTGACCGGTGCCCCACACCGGTCTGACCGGTGTGACCTGGGTAGCAGCGCCTCCAACAGCCTTCCGCTCTCCCCAAGCCCGAACTGTCCTCACATTCGCCTTGGCTTTGGGCATCTGCACACGAGGCTCAAGTACACCATCGGAAAGGTGGTACTTATCCTTGTTAGCCCACTCCTTTGCCATTCTCTCCTCACGCTTCCTTTTGAAGCAAAACTCCTCCTTATGGCCATCTCTCCCACAATAGCCACAATGGAAGCTCACAAGCTTAGGCTTAGGCTTGGGATGTGGCTGCTCACTAAGTTTTTCTCCACTCAACTCCTCCACCGGTTTCCCCTCACTACCCTTCTCACTTTCTTTCCCAAAGAACACTTTCCCCGAAGTGCTCACAAACTTGATAGGCTTTTGTAGATCATTTGTGGGTGTAGGAAACACGGGTGGAGCTGGGGTTGTGTCTAGTCGGTTCCTAAGATGGTTAGGTTTTGGGGGGAAATCATTTTTGTGGTGGGTTTTTGGTGGCTCTGGGATATTCTCTCCACTTCCCTCACCAACCTTGTTTGTCCCAAGTCCCTCACCATCCTGCCTCTTAAATGCCTCGATCATCATCCTCAACTGAGGCTCATGACCAGACAACCAACCCATCAACTTCGTCAAGTCATCATTCTCATCCTGCAAACGATCAACATAATGTCAAGTTCCAAATTTTTCAAAGCATGCATTTCACAGGTAGATCATGATGTAGGCATGGGTTCCTTCAATTTAGCCTCAAGAGAACTAGTGTATGCATGCATCTCATCAATCTTAGCATGCAAAACAGGGCAAGAAGTGCAAGCACCTAGCAAAGCAGGTCTAGTCTTAAGCTCAGCCACTTCAACCCTAAGCACATCTAGTTCCTCACACTTGGAGGCATGCTTCTCCTTAAACAAAGCAAGATCAGCAAGAAATATGGAGCAATCAGCACAATCATTCTCATCTGAAACATCAGGGCTAGCCTTAAGGGAATCAATCTCAAGCTTGCTATCAAGCACTTGTGTCTCTAGCTCAGCCACTCTAGTCCTAGCAACCTCAAGTGAAGCCCTAAGCTCTTTTCTCATTTTCTTGGCCTCTCTAAGCATGTCATCACGGTTATCAAGCAAAGAGCCAAGCCTCTCATTCTCCTGGCGCAGGAAGGGAAGTTCATCACGCACCTCGTCGTCGGACTCAGAGTCTGAGTCGCTCTGTGTGCTCTTCTTGCTGCTGGAGCTCAGCGCCATGGTGCAGAAGCCGTCTTTCGCGAAGCAGCTCAGCCCGCTCAGGTTCTTGGACGACTTCTTGTTCTTGCGACGATCACCCTCGTCTTCACTGCTGCTCGAGCTTGAGGTGGAGTAGGCGGAACTGGAGTCGACGTCGCTCGCTCCAACCATCGCTCGGGCCTTGCCTCGGCTCTCCTTCTTCCTCGATCGTCGCTCGTCCTTGTATTTGTTCTTGTGCTTCCTCTTGTGGTCGCGCCTCGAACGGTACTTGCCGTCCATCCTTGGCTTGTGCTTGTAGCCGTCCTTGTTCTCGGCCCTCTCCGGGCAGTCGGCGACGAAGTGTCCCGGCTTGCCGCACTGGAAGGATGTTCTAGTGTTCCTCCTCATGTTCACGCGGTTCTCGTGCAGCCTCTCGAACCGCCTCATCAGGAGCGCCAGCTCGTCCTCTCCAAGCTCATCGAACTCCTCATCTGGCATAGACATCAACAAGGAGAAAGGGAACATCCTGGTGGATGGGTTAGAGTTAGCCTTTCCTTTGGAACCACCAACGAGGGCAAGACTATGGGAATCAGTCGGTCCCTCGAGCTTGGCAGTCATGCCTCTATCCACCTCAGCCGACTTGAGCTTCGAGAACAGCTCGTTCACCGTCAGAGTGTCATAATTCTCCGACTCCACAATGGCCTCGAACTCTCTGCCCCATATCGTACGATTCAAAGAGTGCAAGAGCTTGATAGCTCTATCATGATCATCGTACGGGAGCACGTCCACATTGGCCCTCATGTTGTTCACAACCACCGTGAACCTCTGAAACAAGGCATCAATGGACTCACCGGGGAGATGAGTGAAGTTCTCGTACTCTCTCCGGTAGGTCGCATACATCCGTGCCTGAACCTGGGCATTCCCAACATGAGCCTCCTTCAACACCGCCCAAATCCTACAAGCCAAGTGCTCGGTGTGCACCCGATCGAACTCAGGCTGACACAAAGCACAAAACAAGTAGTCGACCGCCTTATTGTTGGCGTCGAATCTGTCCCTCGATCCTAGAGCGAGGAAGTCCATCGGCTGGACATAGCCTGTGTCCACCGTGACATCCCAAAGATACTGACCCTTTCCGCGGAGAAACACACCCATCCGCTTGCTCCACATCTGGTAGTTCTTGCCATCGAAGTGTGGAGGACCCGAACCCCGTTCTTGGTACGCCATCCTTGGATCTTAGACTGGTTAGAGTCAATAGAGACCCGAACCGGCTCTGATACCACTTGAAGGACCTATACGGCGAACCAGAGAGGGGGGAGTGAATGGGAGGCGATAAAAATTCTTCTCAAAGGAGATGGAGACTCCAACAAGATGAACGTGGCTTCAAACACACTTCTCCAACTCACTACCCAAGTTGGTCAAGCCCACGTAGCCACTGGAGTGCCACTGGACCTAGGAACCAACACACAACCTTCCGACCCGAGAACGCAGCGGAACACCAAACCTCGAGTCTACAAACCCTCCTTAGTCAAACCGGTGAGCACCACCGGTCAGACCGGTCCCTGCCGGTGAAACTGAGCAACTTTCACTAAGTGGCTCTACACCGGTCAGACCGATCACAGCCTGAAAGCCCCCAAGGCACCAAACAGGCCAATCGACCACCAAACTGACCCAAACTTGAAATAGCAGCAACACGGGACAACAACGAACACACCAAGACGTTCACCCTAGCAAAAACCCACCAGGGCTCGCACCAGTCAGACCGGTCAAGAGCACCGGTCAGACCGGTGTAGCCTGGGCAGCTCGGGATGAACAGCACCCGCGGGTCAACTCACCCAAATCCAAATCTCGATCTCCCGAATCACTCCACGGACTTGAACAAGACTTTGGGGATATTAGGAACACCTCATGAGGAGTCCATAGCCAAGTTTAATCCCACCAAAACTCGTCCAAAAAGGAGGAATCAAAGAAATCCCGCCAAGGTCACTTCCAACCCAAGAACTCAAGAAACCCTGAAATCGAGCACCTTTACTCACGGATTTGGGAGGGGAATCACAGCCCAAAGAACCACGAAGGGTTCCCACAAATTTCCCCCGTCAAATCCCCAAGAGAAAGGTCCCGAAAACAACCCAAAGAAAGCACCAAAAGAGGGCTCCGAAAAGCACCACCAAGAACAACCGGGGAAAACACATCCAAACCTTGAGGAACCACGCCGAATCATCTATACATGAAACAAAGGTTCATACAGGGTCTAGAAAGCCGCCCGATCATCCAACCCTCTCAACAAGATCTCTCCATGAAGCTCTCTTGCTAGTCCTATGGAAAACCTAAGGAAAATAGGAAGGAAAATGGGAAAACAAATGAGCTAGGGTTCCAAGAGTTGGCTGCCATCCTCTCACCTCTTGGGTTATATGGAGGCGACCGAAAGTCTAAAATGCCCTTTCCTAATAACAAGGGATACAAGCCCCTCAAGGGCGGATTTGGAAGTCTTCATGTCTTCTCCATCGGACGGATGCCCGACGACCGCACCCTGCGTAGCCTCAACGCAAGCCATGCGATCCCGACGCGTGTCCTCCGCTTCGAAGTCTCCAGACTGCGTCGTCACACACCGGTCAGACCGGTGGTCCTCACCGGTCAGACCGGTACCCACCGATCGGGGACCGGTCGGACCCACCGGTCGGACCGGTCGACCCACGGTCGGGACCGGTCCGCGCCGCCGCCGCACCGTCTTCGGTTCTTCGGTCTTGGCTTTGTGGATCAACCAAGGAACCCAGTGGTTTTCTGGTGAACCACCGGAAACCCCGCAAACTCGGTGTAGCCTCCGCCAATCTCCACTCATGACTTGGCTCCCACGTAGTCCCGGCTCGACCTTGGTTTTGAGGCTCAACCAAGAAACCGTCCATGATTTCATCTTGCTGTTCATGCCACCATGCGGCCCGCACTTGACCCCGCTGGCCACCGGGTCCCTCGAACGAAGCCTACTTGTCTTCTCCACACCTGGAGGCCTCACCGGTGACGACCTTTCACGCTTGTTCTTCACCTACACCAACACCAGTCAAGCCGCAACCTGCACCTGCAATACTTAGCCAAGAATCAGTCCACAGAACGTTGTCAATCACTCATCACACAAGGAAGCGACCATCCACCGGTCCTCGAACCACACATGGTCCTCACTTAGAAAGGTCATGAAGAAGTCGTAGAGCTATCGATAGGTTGAATAGCATGCACGTCAGTCCAAAAGAAGAAGAACAAGTCAGCCTAGCAGCCGACCTGTTTGTAATCTTACCGAACAAAGAGAGGTCGAGTGACAACCTATAGGGAGCGGGCTTCTAATAGATCGAAACGATGATGATAAAATTAAGAGGACATCGGAGATGCACTCATGAGTAGTATCCGAGCATCATGACAGGTATGATGGTCCAAAAAAAAAGAAGAGAAGAAAAAGTAGGTTGAGTAACATTGTGATGAGAAACGGGTTTCCCAACAGGTCGGTACGACGAGGAAAACAAGAGGGCGTCGAAGACGCACTCGTAGAGTAGTCCCTGAGCATTGAAGCAGGTAGCATGGCTGGTTTGATGCTCCAAATAAGAGAAGAAAAACTGAGTCATGGTCTTGATCGAACGAAGTGTAGAGACGCCCAGACCTCCTAGCATAGTTGCTAGGAAGATGGCTGGGCCAACCTCAGGGAGGCCTTTGTAGGCGTGCCGACCTCGAAAGAGGCCTCAAATCAACAATGCCCAGTATCCGAGGGTACCCAACAAGGTTTTTGGTAGGTGTGCCGAATGAAGAAGTCGCCGATGATGTCGTTGCTGTAGTTGCGATGTCCGGGAATCATCTATGATGGAGCCGTTGATTTCGAATATATGGAGTTTAGAGACATCCAGATATCTTGCATAGCTGTGAAGAGTCTGGCAAGGCACACTAGAGGCATGCCGACCTCAGGAAGGCCTCAAATACATAGCGCCCAAGCACCTAGAAGCACTTGGCAGGGCCATCAGATGCACACCCCACAGGGAGGCCTTCACTCCCGATGTAAATCCTGGGTGTCCAGAGAAAGCTGGCAGGGCTACAAGGGCACACCAACCTCGGAAAGTCACACGTCTGGGGCGCCCAACTAGGTTGGCAGGGCCATAATCATACCTAAGTGTGGCAAAACTTAGATATTAAAGCACGCTGACAAAAAGGAGGTCATTTTGGTGTCCAGATGACCAACATAGGTGCTAGTCATCCAGCGGGGCCATTGTACTAAGGCATTGGCGACCTTAGCAATAGGCACACCGACCACGGGGGCCCGACGAAAATTGTAGATCTCCGTAATGCTTCTGATCTCCATGGTACTTTTTGACCTCTAGGCGCTCAGGAGGATCTGGCAGAGCAGCGAGGCACGCCTACGTCAGAAGGTCTTCAATCGAACCTACGACCATTCTGCTCAGGAAATAGAAATATAGTCTAATTGGAATAGGTCTGTTGACGTGTAGAGCCATCGAGAGTGCACTAGGACGCAGAGCCTAGTAGGTGCAAATAAAAGAGATCAGGTCGTAGAGGAAGGTCATGGAGTTGTCGTCGAAAGGGGGGCTAAGTTAGGTGCAGAGCCATCTGACGTAGGGTCTGGTTTTGTCGTGTAGTGTAGACTACAGAGTCACGAGTCAACAGTGGTCGGAGATGCTCTTGCCACCAAGAAAACGACAAACTGCCCACTGATTGAGGGAGTTACTGTAGCCATGTGACCTCTGCGGCGGGGCTCAGGCATCATTGATGCGCAAAAGACAAAGACGTTGTGAGTCAGAGAAAGTAATGTCGTCGCCTTTAAACATGCACAGGCTGCAGGTCCCAGTATCACGTGGTGACAGTGTCATTACTTCGCCAACTGCCCAGAGCGCGGCTTTGGCTATAAATAGCACTTTTTGTGACTGAAGGAAGCAAGCACCGAAACACAATTGACTATGAAGTTGCAGTGTAGTATTCCCACCATGCCATAGACATGTGTTCGTCCACCAGATTGTAGAGCTATGTTCTTGTAGATGCTTGGAGCTAGGAGCATTCTCGCGAAAAGGAGGCAAAACCTTTATTCTACCCACTCATATAAATGCATTTAATCACAAGAGAGCATACATGTGACATTTTTCAAAAACATAGCTATCAACCATGGACATAAATCAAGATCATCAAGAGCTAAGCCAAACTAACCATAGCATACCAAACTATGTCACAATCATATATAGCACATCATGGTGAACAATGTATATGAGAGAAGCTTTTCCTACAAAATGCATACAATCTAAGATACAAGGATGCCTATACATCATGTTACATATGCCATGCCAAATGTAAGAAATGCACAAGTGAAAGCTATACATATGCTACAAAGGAGCTCCCACACACCCAACTAGAAGTTGCTTGATCTAGGGGTTTGGTGAAAATATCGGCTAGTTGGTCATGTGTGGGTACATGGATCAAAGCTATCTTCCTTTTCTCTACATTGTCTCTCAGAAAATGATAGCTCGCTTCTATGTGCTTGGTTTTGGAATGAAACACTGGGTTCTTTGCAACACTTATGGCACTGGTGTTGTCACATTGAAGTGGAACGTGGGTATACCCCTCCCCAAAGTCACTCATGGTGTATGTGATCCAAAGGAGCTGAGAGCAACAACTAGCTGCGACAACGTACTCTGCCACGGTAGTGGATTGAGTAACACTCGACTGTTTGCGGGAAGACCAAGACACCAAAGAAGTTCCCAAAAACTGGCAAGTCCCAGAAGTGGACTTCCTATCCAACGGACACCCAGCAAAATCCGCATCTGAAAACCATGAAGAGCCAAAGAAGAAGACGTGAAGTACCAAAGGCCGAAGTCGGGAGTGTGACGCAAATACCTGAATATGCGCTTGACCGCTTGCCGATGCGAAGTCCTTGGAGACGCTTGAGAAAGAGCGCATAGACTTACCGAGAAATAGATGTCCAGCCTCGTCGCCGTCAAATAGAGGAGTGACCCGATCATGCTCCGGTACTCCTTCTGGTCCACGTGTTCACCTTCCTCATCCACATCAAGAGATGTAGTCGTATTCATAGGCGTCGCCGTGGCATTGGAGTCCTCCATCTTGAACTTCCTCACAATGTCCTTGGTGTACTTAGCTTGGTGCACAAATGTTCCTTCCTGTGATTGCTTGATTTGTATCCCAAGGAAGAACTGCAACTCACCCATAATGCTCATCTCAAATTCCCTACTCATATCATCTGCAAACCTTGCAACAAGAGAGTTAGACGAGCCACCATAGACAATATCATCCACGTACACTTGCACAATCAGAATATCTCTACCCTGCCTGGGAAGAACCAAGGTCTAATCTACCTTCCCCATATCAAACCCTCGCTCAAACAGGAACCACCTCAACCTACCATACCAAGCTCTAGGCGCCTGCTTCAACCCATACAGCGTCTTCCTCAACTTGTACACCCGGTGGGGGCATTTCTCACTCTCAAACCCCAGTGGTTGCCTGACATACACCGTTCAAGAAGGCACTCTTCACATCCATTTGGTGCAACTTGAACCCTTTAGCCACGAAAAAGGCTAGAAGGATCCTGATCGCCTCCACACGAGCTACGGGAGCAAAGGTCTCCTCGTAGTCGATCCCCTCTTTCCGACTGAACCCCTGAGCAACAAGCCTTGACTTGTTTCTCACAACTTCACCTTTCACTCCCTCTTTGTTCTTCCAGACCCATTTTGCCCCAATCGGCTTACACCCTGGGGGAGGGTCAACCAACTCCCAAACCTGATTCCTCTCAAAGTTCTCCAACTCCTCATGCATCGAATTTACCCAATTATGATCAGATAGTGCGTGTCCAATGTCTTTGGGCTCAACGGTGGCAACAAAAGCAGCATGAGAAAAATTGGAATTGTTCCGAACCCTGAACCGTGTAGTACGTTCATTCATGTCGTCGATGATCCTTGAAGTTGGGTGATCCACTTGTACTCGCCGGGGAGGTTCTCGCCTTGATGCTACCTCCCCCTCAACAATAGCTTCTGCTTTATCTTTGTTTGTCGTCATAGGTGTGGGAGAGGGGTCGTCCATCACCGTAGTCGAAGTAGTATGTACATGTTCAGCCGCGGGCACCACACCACCATCTTCATCATCTCCATGTTCATGCTCCTCCTCCTGAAAGATCTCCTCGCCAAGTTCATCATCACCTGCACACTCAAAGACAAGCTGACTACGTGGTTATGTCTCGTCGATGGTTACCTCACAAGGCTCCACGATTTGGTATGTTTCAAGATAGAGCACACGATATGCTCTAGAGTGAGATGCATAACCAAAGAAAATACCATAGACCAACCTAGACTCAATCTTATCCAACTTTTCCATTTCTTAAGGATAAAGCACTAGCAATCAGAGGCATGGAAGTGACTCACTATTGACGGTGTATTTTGGTACACCTATCATGTTCATTACACTTTGGTTTGGATTTGATTATGGAACTAACCCGCCACTAGGCAAACTAATCATATAACAAGTTCATATATGTGCATGCATTTGGAAGTGTTGTGTTTATGTAGGAAAACAAGGACATAAAGGACGAATTCGCAACGAGTTCAAAGGAGCATTTATGGAGTCTTGTTCGTGTTCATGAGCTTGATGAAATCACTTCCAATGGTGGCAAGGATTGAAGTGCTACAAGGAACACCCCCGGGGATTGAAGTGTAAAAGACCGAACTTCACGCGAAGAGAACCTCCATCTTGGACGCGAGGATGACATCGTCAAAATCATGCAAGTGGAGGGGGCAAAGTGCATAATCACCCGAGGACCCACGGGAGCGAAGGGGCGACCGAACCGTTCCTTGCACCCGAAGGATCTTCAGCCCTAAAACCCTGGAGGCGCCGTCATCACGGAGAGGAGAGCCATACGCATCAGGAGGCCATCCGCAAGCTAGAGAGAGAGGAGGAGGATCTTCGGAGGGGGATCAACCACCTCGAAGGAAGCACGCTCTCGTGGAGAAGGAAGACACCATCGGAAGGGAAACCATGATCAACGGTGCTATGTCCAGCATTTTGTTGGGGTGATCTTCTTATTCGTCCGTGGGTTGTAATCGATCTTCAGATGTAATCATACTTTGTCGGATTATCTATCTATCATCTTGTGTTGAATATACTTTAATGCTTAAGGTTAGCTACCTTGTCGTAAAGGGAGTAGGGCTCTGATGCTTCCTTGGATCCATTCAATATGCCGTGTCCATCATAGGTATTGTCATGCATACCTTCGCGTAGTGACAGTACGAGAGGAGGGAAAGGGCGAAACCGTGGTCACAACCCCCGATAGATTAGATTGGTTTAATGTCTTTAATTGATTGCATGATCATAGACCCATGGGCGAGTGTCTCCTACCTTGACCGCTTATCATTCTCTCTAGTGTAGCTTAGTTGTTTTCTAGTATAATAATAGTTTGGGTTTTGGTAGCTAGTGCGTAGAAGTAGATTGAACGGTTGTAATCCCCTTGCTCCTCGGATTGACAAGAACCTTGGAAACCCCGTTGTGAAAAAGGTGTGGGGTCCGTATGCTTGTGGATCGTAGAGGGATACGTCTTTTATCCGTCAACAAGCCCCTTTTTCTGGCGCCATTGCCGGGGAGCAAGCTAGTTTACATCGTTTGATTTGCATTTGACTGAGTTTTATATTTAGTTTATCTTATATTTGTTTTATCTAACACCTATTACCTAGAAAAACGCTTTGTTTTCTTTTTCTTTTTGTTTTTATCTTATTGTCTAGATGGCGTTCGTTAATAAATCCGTGGAAGAACCGGAGAAATCATTAAGCGATTACGCTAGCCCTCGATATGAAGACATAAAAGTACAAGAGTCAGATTCGAAGCTCGAAGCGACCAAGTATGAAATTAAATCCAAGATCATCGAGATGGTGGCGGCAAACCCATTCGAAGGGACGGTTACGGAGAACCCATATAGACAATAAGGCATTTCACGATGCTATGCAACACGGTGCGTCAAAGAGGAGTCCCCGATGAATGGTTCAAATGGAATCTCTTTCCCTACTCACTTGCCGGCAATGCAAAGACATGGTACTCGTTTGCGTCCTTTGAAGTTGAAGGCAATTGGAACAAGTTGACAAAGAAGTTTTGCGAGAAGTTCTTTCCAATTAGCAAGGTTCAACATCTAAGGAGGCAAGTGATCAATTTCATGCAAGGAGAAGAGGAAGGGATAGACCAAGCCTGGGACAGGTTTAATGGGTTGATCGAACAAGGACCAAGACTCGGCTTCTCTGGTGACGTACTCTTGCATACATTTTTCTTTTCCCTAACCCCTAGTTGCATGCAACACGTCAAAATGTGTGCAGGTGGGGATCTCATGGAGAAAACACTCACAGAAGCCGCTCAACTTCTACAAAAAATTAGTAAAGTGGCTGCCACGCGAAGAGATTGGGAAACAAGTCTTGCAGAAGAGCCGAAATATAATTCGAGGAAGAAGAAGTGTGCTGAATTTTCTAAAGAGGCAACCCCGGAAGTCACAGAAGGGGAACCAATCACGAAAAAGCTTGAACAAGAACACATCAAGTCAAGAACTACCCCGAGCATCGACTTCGCCGTACCAAATGAGACAAACAAGAGAAGCATGTCAAGCACGAAGCCACTAAGGGAGTTCGAACCAATGGATTGGGTTCCTATCGATTACGGAGAAGTATTCGACAAGTGAAGACCGTTCCATAATCAAAAGGGAATGGCGAGAGCATTGGAAGTGGATTTCCCACCGGAGAAGAAAGCGGAAAATTCATATGACCTTGAAACCACCGGTGAGATCTTCCTAAAACTCTTTGGAGATGACATAGTGGATCCGGAACACATAGCCGAGGTGAAGAGAATCATGGGGATCAAGCCCGAAGCATCACCATAAGCTCGCCTCGCCGAAGTCTACGCGATAGGATCCGAAGAAGAAGAGAAGATGAGACCACACTTGAGTTGCGAGATCAACGGAGTTCAATGCAAAGCTTTATGCGACATCGGAGCACAATTAAGTGTTCTATCTTCTAAAAATTATGATAAAGTTCAAGACCACAACCTAGCCTTAGCTCCAACATCAACGAAATTAATTATGGGCGATGGTAGAACTATCAAACCTCTAGGTATTGCTTGCAACATGAAAGTAAAAATCTCTGGAAAATGTATACCAACCGATTTCTTTGTTATTGATGCTTACCATAGTAATCATGATCACATAATCCTAGGTAGGCCCTTTCTTAAGTAGATTGATGCTGTGTTAGATGCCGGAGAAGGCAAATTAACAATGAACCTTAATGGAACAAAGTACACATATAACTTTTTTTCGTGTTTCTAAACACCTTACACCCTTTCCTCCTGAAGATGAAGAAGTAGAAGAGATAGATAGCCTTTGTTTTGTTGAAACCCTTAGAGACCCGCTGCAAAGAGCGATGGAAATCAAATTAGTAATCAACAAGATGAAGAACTAGAAGAAGCAACAAAAGGCTTAGAACCACATGAATTTTTGGGCCCAGACAAAACTTATCCAGTCGTCGTGAGCTACGAGTTGAGTCCCAAAAAAAAATGAGGAGTTGCTGATTTTATTGAAAAACATAGGAAGGTGATCAGATATTCGATTAATGATCTCAAAGGTATTAGCCCAGCCTTTTGCACTCATCGTATACCAATGTAAGACCAATGTAAGCCCGTAGTGGACCACCAAAGGAGGCTAACTCATGCCATGCGAGAGGTAGTAAAGAAAGAGGTCATCAAGTTACTTGATGCCGGAATCATCTACCCGGTTCCGCATAGAGAATGGGTGAGCCCGGTACATTGTGTACCAAAGAAAGGAGGTTTGACCGTGGTGAAGAATGAGAAAACCGAGTGAGCACGAATTGATACCGCAAAGAACCGTGATCGGGTGGCGGATGTGTATTGATTATTGTAAGCTTAACAAAGCGACGAAGAAAAACCACTTCCCCCTACCGTTCATTGACGAGATGCTCGAGAGGTTAGCAAACCACGCTTATTTTTGCTTTCTCGATGAGTACTCGGGGTTCATGCAAATTCCCATTCACCCGAAAGATCAAAACAAGACAACATTTACGTGCCCTTACGGAACGTTTGCATATAGGAGGATGCCCTTCGTCCTATGCAACGCTCCGGCCTCTTTTCAACGTTGCATGATGGCCGTATTTTCGGAATTCATCAAAGAAATTGTTGAGGTATTCATGGATGATTTTTCCGTTTATGGGAAGACGTTCATGGATTGCTTAGCAAACTTGGAAAAGGTCCTCACGAGGTGTGTGGAGGTAGACTTGGTGTTAAATTGGGAAAAGTGTCACTTCATGGTTAAGCAAGGCATAGTGCTCGGACATGTTATATCCGAGGGATGAATTGAAGTGGACAAGGCTAAGGTGGAGACGGTTGAGCAACTCCCACCTCCTACGGATGTTAAGTCCTTAAGGAGCTTTCTAGGCCATGCCAGATTTTATAGAAGATTTATTAAGGACTTCTCTAAGATCACTAAGCCTTTAACGCATCTTCTTCAAAAAGATGTGGCTTTCGACATTGATGAGAAGTGCCTAGCGGCTCCAGACCTTGAAAAGTGCGTTGGTGAGTGCTCCCATTATTCATCCTCCGGATTGGAGCCAACCTTTCGAGATCATGTGTGACGCAAGTGACTACGCCGTAGGCGCAGTTTTGGGTCAAAGAAAGGAAGGCCGAGTTCACGCCGTTTACTATGCTAGCAAAACTCTTAGTGTGGCGCAATTAAATTATGCCACTACGGAAAAGGAGTTGCTAGCGGTAGTATTCACTTTCGAAGAATTCAGATCTTACATCGTGAACTCGAAGGTCATTGTTTACACTGATCACGCAGCCATCAAGTATCTCTTGGCTAAGAAGGAAGCTAAACCACGTTTGATTCGTTGGATCCTTCTTCTCCAAGAATTTGATGTTGAAATTCGTGATAAATAGGGGGTGGAGAATGTTGTGGCTGATCATTTGTCTAGGATGAATCGTGGACAAGATGATAAAGAGCCCATAGAAGATAAGATAAGAGATGACCACCTCTATCGAGTGCTTGATAAAGACACTTGGATGATCGATATCATTCGAGCAATTCGAAAGATGCCTCTCGATCATCTAGATAAAAACTCTCAAAAGATGATAATCTCTGAAAGTAGGAAATACTTTTGGGATGCACCATACCTTTTCAAACTTGGCAATGATGGAGTGATGAGAAGATGTGTGCCAAGAGAAGAAAGGGTAGAGATTTTGAGAAAGTGCCACTCAGCAGAGTACGGTGGACACTATAGACATTTTCGTACCCAAACAAAAGTACGGTCGAGCGGATTCTATTGGCCGGAGATGCATGAAGATACTAAAAGATATGTCGCATCATGCCCCGAATGCCAGAGAACTGGAAACATCTCTCAAAGGAATTCTATGCCCTTGAATTACAATCTACAAATTGATTTCTTCGATGTATGGGGTATAGACTTCATGGGGCCTTTCAAAAACTCATGCGGATATGAACATATTCTAGTCATGGTTGATTATGTATCCAAATGGGTAGAGGCTATGCCATGTCGTAAAGCTTCCACGGAGGAGTCCATGACTATGATCAAGAACGTGATTTTTCCTCGTTTCGGTACACCGAGAATCTTGATAAGTGATGGAGGAACTCACTTCACCGGGAACAATTTCAAAAAGTGCTTGTCCAAGTTGGGAATCGAACATAGGGTCTCAACGGCCTATCACCCACAAACCAACGGACAAGCGAAAACGTCAAATAGGCAATTAAAAAGTATCCTAAACAAAACCATAGAGAAGGGAGGCAAGGACTGGTCAAAGAAATTAGACGGAGCTTTATGGGCTTATCGAACGGCGTTCAAGACACCAATAGGTATGACCCCTTATCAATTCATCTATGGAAAAGCTTTCCACCTTCCGGTTGAGTTGGAACATAAAGCCTATTGGGCGATTATAGAGATGAACCTCAATCTCAATGCTGTGGTGGTGAAACGAAGGATCCAAATAAGCGAGCTAGAGGAGATGAGGTTGAAAGCATATGAAAAGGTCCTCCTCTACAATTTGAGGTTTACAACCTTCAGAAAAGGGAAATTGCAAAGCAAGTGGGACGGACCTTATGTTGTGCATTCGGTGCTCTCCAACAGAGCGGTAACCATTATGGATATGACACGCGATCAATATATGGTAAATGGTCAACGACAAGGTTTATTACGAGCCCGATGTTGTACCCCTTCACCATGTTGATGTCTTCACCATGGAAGAAGAGCCCGAACGTCCGGCCTAGGACGAAAAACAAGGCATGGTTTTTTGTAAATAGTTTTTCTTTTAATTTTCTGGAGTTTCTCGTGAAGATTTACTGGGCCAACTTTTTCCCATGGGCTATGGAGGCCAAAAAAGGGTGGTGCGTGAAAAACCGGACCGACCCGGCCCCCGAGGCAGGGTGGGCCGGCCAGCCCGGTCCGACCGGCCCAGTAGGGTTTCGGCGACCGATGTCCCCGATTTTTGCCCGAATTGCTCCTTTTCGACTTCCTTCTTGGGTCAAAAAATTTTAAGGGAAGTTTAAAAAAGGAAAATGAGGTTCCCAGGGCTTCCCTGTCCCGACTATTTATTTGGGAGAATTGGGAGCTCGGGAATCAACCCCTTCAAGCAATATTTTGCACCCTTGCAGCAGCCATTGTGTCCCCGAGAAGCTTACAGTTGAAGCAAGAAGCCAAGGAGCCATCGATGGAGGAGGCGAAGCGATGCGAACTCAAGCTACCCGTCGAGATCAAGAGGACCGCCCGCATCCGTTGCGGAGGGCGTGTCCCGACCGGAGCTATCGCACCTCGAGACTCTGTCAAGGAGGAGAACATCCCTCCTCCCGTTCGAAGGTCAGCACGCATCCGTGGCATGAAGCGGAAAGACTACAAGGAGGCGTCGCCTGAGCCTAAGGACTACGGGGGTAGCGACTACTCCGATGATCGCAACCCGAGCTCGTGGGCGGCCGAAGGAAAAGATGATAACGATCTTTAGATCTGGGATGAGGAGCCCAAGGAGAGGACTCCCGAAAGCCCCAACGGCGGCGGCAACGACGGCGGCGACAATGAGGTGGCGACGACGGCGGTGATGATGGTGGAGACAATGGCGATGACGACCCCTTCGGATTGCATCTGATGTGTTGTCAAGCTTGTCGTCACTCCATCGCGGATCTCTACGCTACGGTCGACGAATGTTTCCAAGCGGAAGCGATGAGGCAGCGTATGGAGGACTTGGAACGCGTAGTCGAAGATGACTAAAATTCCTAAACTGTAACGTGCGCAAACTTTTTGGCATGGTTGGAAACATGAGAGGCAAGTGGTGCAATAGTTGCAGGAAGTATCACTAGGTCTAGTTTTCCCCTTAAGAATTTTGTAAGATACGACAAGGATGTCGTATGTTTTTAGCGTGGGGGAGAGCTAGCTAGCTAGCCTTAGCTTTTGAGCTTCAAGTTTAGGTTCGGTTTAATCTTCAAGTGAGAGTCTTAGAGTTTAATGAGTCTTTAGTTTTTGAGTGTGTTTTTAAATTTTTGCAAGTGTCTTAAATTAGTGTTGAGTCAAAGAAAATCAAATAAAAAGAGACTTTACATATTTTTTGTGTCTTATGTATTGCTTATCTTTATTCACCTTGTTTGTGTAATCTTTGATTCTTGGTATATGAACATAAGTGTGTGGTTTGAAAAATGTTTACCGTGGTGCTTAGTGGAGTTGCTACTACTTAAAGTACTCGCACCACACTTCATTCTTGAGCTTCACATGTTAGTTGTGCTATGTTCAATGCTAAAAGTTGGAGGATTTCAGTTCTGAAAATTATCTTAAAAACCTTGTAATAAAGGCTAGCAATACCTCTTTTTCCAAGTTGAGAGTAAGAAAAATTCCTATACAAAGCCAAATTTATTTTTTGCTCCACCATAAGTGTGATTAGCACGATGAGTTGGGCTAGGACCCTTCTCTCTTGTGAGTTTTAATTTCAAGCAATGATCATGTTCTTGTGCTTATCTTTTGTTGCTAGCCTCGTCATACATTCGGTAATGAGACTTTCACATCGGAAGTCCCGTGCATCGCCGAATTCCATACCCAACCCTATACATCTCTTTTGTACATCGCATTCCTTGAACACAACCTATTTTTCAAAGTTTCGTCTCGTCTCTAGCATGGTTTAATTAAAATTTCAGATTGTATGCATGCGAGAAAGAGTGGAGTTGAGAGCTTTGAAAAGTTGTCAAGAGAGGGAAAAATAAAGAGAAAAGTATGAGTATGGAAAAGTAAACAAAGAGAAAAAAATATGAGAATGAAAGAATGAAAGAAGAAAGAAGAAAAAGAAAAAGAGAAAAGAGGAGGTAGTAATAAAGATATGAGAGGGATGGATCAAGTGAAAGAAAAGAAAAATTAAGTGTAAGGAAGGATGTCACGTTGTTGAGAGGAGAAACTTTCATTCTTTTTCCAACCATGTGCAATCCGACAACGAGGACGTTATCGGTGCCTTGTAGTCACAATTTTCTTTTGCCCTTGCATATGTCCACCTTTCTAAATCTTCTCATCCTTGATATCCCTACATATGGTTAATTCTCTTGATCGTTGGCTCTGAAAGGTAAACAATCATTAGAGGAAGTTCTTAGTTTGACAACACTTGTGTTGATTGCACTAGCCCTACCTATAGCTCCACTTTACATGTTATATGAGAGACTTATGGGAGGTGAGAGTTTTATAAAATTGGTTTAGGATAGCCACCTCATATGAGTGACTTGAGAGAGCATGGAGAAAGGTTTTTGTTTCATACTTGTTGCAGGAATTTTGTTTGAAAAATCATAAAAACCCTCCGATGGAAGCAAAGAAATAAGCATGGCTGAAATTGAAGACTTCGAGTGAAGAGTTTGGGTTGTGGGGTAAATCTTGACGTGGTAAAGATTCTAAACGCCCATGTTTATGTACTTTATGTTTATGTATTAAAGATGAAATGATTGACAAACTTTTGGAGAAGGATTCACTTTGGACGAAGTTCTTTTACGAGTACTTGCTCGAGGACGAGCAAGAGCTAAGCGTGGGGGAGATGTTGACGGTGTGTTTTGGTACACCTAGCATGTTCATTACACTTTGGTTTGGATTTGATTATGGAACTAACCCGCCACTAGGCACACTAATCATATAACAAGTTCATCTATGTGCATGCATTTGAAAGTGTTGTGTTTATGTAGGAAAACAAGGACATAAACGAAGAATTCGCAACAAGTTCAAAGGAGCATTTACGGAGTCTTGTTCGTGTTCATGAGCTTGATGAAATCACTTCCAATGGTCGCAAGGACCGAAGTGCTACGAGGAACACCCTCGGGGATTGAAGCGTAAAAGACCAAACTTCGCGCGAAGAGAACCTCCATCTTGGACGCGAGGATGACATTGTCAAAATCATGCAAGTGGAGGGGCAAAGTGCATAATCACCTGAGGACCCACGGGAATGAAGGGGTGACCGAACCGAGCCGAGATGGGCCTGGGCCGGTCGGCCCAGGCGGGATAGCCCAGCCCACCCCGGTGGTCGGTTCGGCCCCCTTTCCTTGCACCCGAAGGATCTTTAACCCTAAAAGCCTGGAGGCGCCGCCATCACGAAGGGGAGAGCCATTCACACCAGGAGGCCATCCACACGCTAGAGAGAGAGGAGGAGGATCTCCTCAGGGAGATCAACCACCTCGAAGGAAGCACCCTCTCGTGGAGAAGAAGGAAGACACCGTCGGAAGGGAAACCATGAGCAATGGTGCTATGTCCAGCACTTTCATGGGGTAATCTTCTTATTCGTCCATGGGTTGTAATCGATCTTAAGATGTAATCATATGTTGTCAGATTATCTATCTATCATCTTGTGTTGAATATACTTTAATGCTTAAGGTTAGAAACCTTGCCATAAAGGGAGTAGGGCCCCGATGCTTCCTTTGATCCATTAATACGTCGTGTCCATCGTAGGTCTAGTCATGAATACCTTCATGTAGTGACAGTACGAGTAGAGGGAAAGGGCCAAACCGTGGTCACAACCCCCGATAGATTAGTTTGGTTTAATGTCTTTAATTGATTGCATGATCGTAGACCCATGGGCGAGTGTCTCCTACCTTGATCGCTTATCGTTCTCTCTAGTGTAGCTTAGTTGTTTTCTAGTATAATAATAGTTAGGGTTTTAGTAGCTAGTGCGTAGAAGTAGATTAAACACCTTGTAATCCCCTTGCTCCGAGGATTGACAAGAACCTTGGGAATCCCGTGGTGAAAAAGGTGTGGGTCCGTACGCTTGCGGATCGTAGAGGGATACGTCTTTTATCCGTCAACACTCACCTTGGGTGTGCGACCGTGCATCAACTCGTAACGGGTTTTCTTCTTTTGCACTCTGAGGTAGATCTTGTTCGAAACATAGCACGCGGTATTCACCGCCTCAGCCCAGAACCTTCTCGGAGTCCTATGCTCATCAAGAATCGTCCGAGCTATCTCACACAAGGTTCTGTTTTTCCTTTCCACAACACCATTCTGATAAGGCGTATACAGACTCGAAAAATGGTGTTCAAGACCCAAGTCACGGCAAAAGGTTTCAAAATGAGAGCTTCTGAATTCTGAGCCATTGTCACTGTGGATTGCTCTTATGGCATCTCTGTGCCTCTCGTTCCTCAACCTCAAGACAAGATCTCAAACAAAACCAAACATCTCCACTTTCTCCTAAAGAAAGAACACCCACACATACCGAGAGTAGTCGTCCACCACAACAAGGACATACCACTTCCCACCCGCAGATCGCACATGAGCTGGGCCAACAAGGTCTATATGGAGTAGCTCGCATGGACGCTCAGTCATCACATCGGTGAGAGGGAGGTGAGAAGAGGCTACCATATTGTCATGCCTACACGGCGCACAAACCAACTCTTTTTCAAGACTCAACCGTGGCAATCCTCGGACCAAATTGAGTTTACTCAAGAGAAACAAAAGATCAATGCTCAAGTGACCCAACTTCCTATGCCACTTCCACAACTCACTCAAAGAACCAGCCAAGAAACAACACTCAACACCAGAAGACTGAGAAAAATCAGCTCGAAACACCTGACCCTCGGGAACGACCATACAAACAAGGTCCCCTCGAGAATCCAAATTCCGGGAACCACCAGGCCAAAACAACACCTCAAAACCCTCATTCAAAAGCTGGGACATAGAAAGCAAATTGTACCCAAGCGATTGAACAAGAGCAACACGCCTGAGAGTGATCTTGTCACTCACCATAATCTCACCTTCTGATAACACACGCCCTCACCCATTGTCCCCAAAAGTGATGTACCTCTTTGTCATCACCGGGACGAGACATAAGAACCACACCTTGTCTCCAGTCATATGCTTTGAGCAACCGGAGTTAATCAACCAAATGTTCTTCAAGTCTCACACCTGAAATTCAATATCGAGCATGTGAGCGAACGAATGACTCAGCACTGGGGTTAGTACCAAAAGAGTAAAACCAGTGGCGAGTCATTTGCTCCGAAGTGGGGTTAGCACACTCCAAATCATCTCTTATATAAAAGCTACCTCCATGAATACCACTACGAGGGAACCAACCCTCTCTACCTGGAGGAGGACCGAAACCACCAAAAAAAGACCGTGGGTCGTTCCTCCTCTCCGCCTCAAAGCCACGACTCCTCCCATGCCCGTATTGAGCACGAGGGGGAGAACGCCTAGATAACTGACCACCTGCAAACTCTCCAGACCAACCACCAGAACCACGACCTCCTGCAACAAGCTGAGACTCCTCACGAGCACGAAAACCAAACTCACCCCCCTGCTGTCTCCAAACCGGTCTGACCAGTTTCACTCTTGCAGCAACACCTCCTGCAGCCTTTCGCTCTCCCTAAGCCGGAACTATTCTCACACTTGCCTTGGCCCTAGGCATCTGCACAAAGGCTCAAGTACACCATTGGGAGGGTGGTACTTGTCCTTGTTAGCCCACTCCTTCGGCATTCTCTTCTCACGCTTCCACTTGAAGCAAAACTCATCTTTGTGGCCATCTCTCCCACAATAGCCACAATGGAACCTTATGGGCTTAGGCTTAGTCTTGGGATGGGGTTGTTCATTTGGTTTCTCTCCACTCAGCTTCTCCATCGGTTTCTCCTAACTAGGCTTCTCACTCTCTTTCCCAAAGAACACTTTCCTCAAAGTTCTTATTAATTTGATGGGCTTTTGGAAATCATTTGTGTCGAGTTTGTTGAGTAGTGGATTGGGTTTAGGGACATAGGCATTCTTGTGGTAGGTTTTTGGTGGAGCAAGGATATCACCAATCTTTTCTTCTCCCTCACCACTAGACTCCACAATCTTCTCCGACCCAAACCCACGCCCATCTTGGCCTTATAGGTCTCCATCGTCATTCTCAGCTGGTGTTCATGCCCCGACAACCAACCCATCATTTTCTCAACTCATCATTTTCATCCTGCAAATGATCAAAATAATGTGTAAGTTCCAAATTCTTCAAATCATGCAATTCACAGGCAGAGAAAAAAGTAGGAATAGGTTCTTTAATCTTAGCCTCGAGAGAAACAATGTAAGCATGTATCTTATCAATTTTTCCATGCAAAATAGGGCAAGAAGTGCAAGCTCCTAGCAAAGCAGGTTTAGACTTAAGCTCAGCCATTTCAACCCAAAGCACATCTAGTTCCTCACACTTGGAGGCATGCTTTTCCTTAAACATAGCAAGATCAGCTAGGAAGATAGGACAATCAGCACATTCAACATCATAAAAAAACAATAGTTGAAGCTTTAAGCGAATCAATCTCAAGCTTAGCATTTAGATTCTGTGTTTCTAACTCAGCCACTCTAGTCCTAGCATCCTCAAGTGAAGCCCCAAGTTATTTCCTCATCTTCTTTGCCTCTCTAAGCATGTCATCACGATTATCAAGCAACAAGCCAAGTCGTTCATTCTCCTGACGCAAGAAGGGAAGCTCATCACCTACCTCATCGTCGGAGTCGGAGTCCGAGTCGCTCTGTTTCTTCTTCTTGCTGCTGGAGCTAAGCGCTATGGTGCAGAAGCCATCTCTAGCGAAGCAGCTCAGCTCGCTCAGGTTCTTGGACGACTTCCTGCTCTTGCGCTGATCACCTTCATTTTCACTACTACTCGAGCTCGAGGTGGAGTACGCAGAACTGGAGTAGACGTCGCTCGCTCCAACCATCGCTCGGGCCTTGCCTCGGCTCCCCTTCTTCCTCGATCGTCGCTTGTCCTTGTGCTTGTGCTTGTGGTCGCGCCTTGACTGGTACTTGCCATCCTTCTTCGACTTGTGTTGTAGTTGTCCCTGTTCTTGACCTTCTCGGGGCAGTCGGCGACGAAGTGTCCCGGCTTGCCGCACTGGAAGCATGTCATTGTGTTCCTTCTCATGTTCACCCGGTTCTCGTGCATCCTCTCGAACCGCCTAGTCAGCAACGCCAGCTCGTCCTCTCCAAGCATGTCGAACTCCTCATTTGGCATATTCATCAAATAGGACAAGGAGAACATCCTAGTGCATGGGTTAGAGTTAGACTTTCCTTTCAAGCCACCGATGAGGGCGAGACTATGAGAGTCAATCGAGCCCTCAATCTTAGTTGTCATGCCCCTGTCCACCTCAGCCGACTTGAGCTTCGAGAACAGCTCGTTCATGGTCAGAGTGTCAAAATTCTCCAACTCTACAATGGCGTCTTTCCGCCCCAACCCGTATGATCCAACGAGTGTAAGAGCTTGATGGCTCTATCATGATCATGGTACGGGAGCACATCCACATGGGCCCTCATGTTGTTCACCACCACTGTAAACCTCTGAAACAAGGCATCAATGGACTCACCAGGGAGATGAGAGAAGTTCTCGTACTCTCTCCGGTAAGTCGCATACATCCGAGCCTGAACTTCGGCATTTCCAACATGAGCTTCCTTCAACACCGTCCAAATTCTACAAGCCAAGTTCTCCGTGTGCACCCGATCGAATTCAGGTTGACACAAAGCACGATACAAGTAGTCGACTACCTTGTTATTGGTGTTGAACATGTCCCTCGATCCTAGAGTGATGAAGTTCATCTGCAGGACATAGCCTGTGTCCACCGTGACATCCCAAAGGATCTGACCCTTTCCACGGACGAACGCTGCCATCCGTTTACTCTACATCAGGTAGTTCTTTCCATCGAAGAGTGGAGGACCCGAACCTCATTCTTGGTATGCCATCCTTGGATCTTAGACTAGTTAGAGTCAATCAAGAACCGTAACCAGCTCTGATACCACTTGAAGGACCGAAGCGGCAAACCAGAGAGGGGGGGAGTGAATGGGAGCCGATAAAATTTCTATTCAAGAATTCGGCCTTTGAACCCGATTTCACTCGTGCGCCTCCACAAGCTTTTCTTTCCAAGCCCACGCAGCCACTGGAGTGCTACTGGACCTTGGAGCAAGACACAACCAACAACCACTACACACACATAGCGAAACACACACACCACGGCTGCTGACAGCCCAAACCGGTCAGGCCGGTTTCTGAAACCGGTCATACCGCTTCTGTTGGACCTAGCCTCACACAGGCAGGAGAAACTGGTCACACTGATTTAGCAAACTGGTCAGGCCGATTGTGTCAAGAAACTCCCCAAAACCCTTCAGAGAGAAAACCTGCCTCAAGAACATCTCCTCCTTTGAACAAGAACAGCCATGGCACGACAGATATTTTCTCGCTCAAAAACTCTTCACGACAGCCCACAGGGCTAAACCGGTCAGACCAGTTTGGGAAACCTGTCAGACCGGTTTTGGCCTAGACAGTCGGGAAGAACTCAGTCCGCGGGAAAAACTCAAAACTCCAAGTGATCGATCTCCCGATTCGTTCCACAGACCAAAGTGAGACATTGGGATAGTTAGGGTACCTCATGGGCTACCTTTGGCAAGAAGCTCGGTCCCCAGAACCTACTCAATCATGAGGAACCGGAAGTCAACCCTCAATAACACCTTCCCATGGAAACCACCAAAATCACCCAAATCGAAGTCGTTTCGGAGGGTTTGTTGGATCAAGATTACCAAGCAAAGAGGCACAAGGACCTCATACATGACATCCAACAAGAATCCCTCAAAGTAACGCCCCCAAAACTTCCCAATGGAAAATCCAAGAAAAGGCTCCCAAATCACCAAAAAGGAAAAACGGGAGGAACACCATCAAGCCTTGAGCAACCACGCCGAATCATTTATACATAGCCTGAAAGGTTCATACAAGGTCTAGCTTCTGCCTGATCATCCTCCACTCTCACAAGATCTCACCATAAAGATCTCAAGATAGTCCTAGAATTCCTAAGGAAAATAGAAAGGGAAAATATGAAAACCAAATGAGCTAGGGTTTCAAGGGATGGCTGCAATCCTCTCACCACTTGGGTTATATGGAGGCAAGAAGAAAGACTAAAATGCCCCTAAAGCCTAAACTAGGATACACGCCCACCAAGGGCACTTTGGAAACTTGTCTTTGTAGCACCATCGGACGGATGCCCGACGACCACACTTCGCGTAGCCTTGACGCAAGCCTTGCGATCCCAACGCGTGTCCTCTGCCTCGAAGCTTCCGACGCCCTGCGACCCCAAACCAGTCAGACTGGTTCTCCAAATCGGTCAGGCCGGTGTTGGCCAGACAGCCACACCCGGTCTTCGACCTCGGCTTTGTGGCTCAGCCGAGTAACCCGATGGTTTTCTGGTGAACCGCCGCAAACCCCGCGAACTTGATGTAGCCTCCGCCAATCACCACTCATGACTTGGCTCCCACAAAGTCCCGGCATGACCTTGGTTTTGTGGCTCACCAAGAAACCGTCCTCGACTTCATCTTGCCGTTCTTGCCACCATGCGGTCCACACTTGACCCCCCTGGCCACCGGGTCCCTCGAACCAAGCCTATTTGTCTTCTCCACACATGGAGGCCTCACTGGCAGCGACCTTTTGCACTTGTTCTTCACACCAACACAAGTCAAGCCGCAACCTGCACCTGCAATACTTAGCCACAATGTTGCCAATCACTCATCACACCCGGAAGCGACCATCCACTGGTCCTCGAACCACACATGGTCCTCAATCGAAAACAACAAAAAAGACGATACCCTTTAGTCACGGTTGGTATTACCTACCGAGACTAAAGGGGGGTGTGTGTAGGTACTGGTGAGCCACCCCATTTATTCTTTGTTGGTAACACGAAATGGGAATAAATGACCCCTTTAGCCCCAGTTCGTTCACCACCCGAGACTAAAGGGGGGGCCTTTTGTCTCTCATCATTAGTCTCAGTTGGACATGAGAGACCTATTCCCTCTACCAACTGGGACTGAAGCCCCTATCCCTACCAGTGTATGCAACCTTCCCAAGGTTACCCATCATAGTCTCCTTAGGTTGGTTGTGGGAGTTGATCCTCACCATATCTATGCTAGTGAGGCCTCCAGGTGTGGAGAATACAAGTAGGCTTGGTTCGAGGGACCCGGTGGCCAGCGGGGTCAAGTGCGGGCCGCCTGGCGGCAAGAACAGCAAAATAAAGTCATGGACGATTTCATGGTTGAGCCTCAAAACCAAGGTCAAGCCGGGATTTCGTGGGAGCCAAGTCATGAATGGTGATTGGCAGAGGCTACATCGAGTTATTGGGGTTTGAAGTGGTTCACTGGATAACCAATGGGTTTCTTAGCTGAGCCACAAAGCCAAGGCCGAAGACTCGGTGTGGCTGTCAGGCCAAAACCGGTCTGACCAGTTGGTGAAACTAGTCTAACCAGTCTGGAGTCGCAGGGCACCGAAGTGTTGCGAAGTGGAGTGAGGAACCAAGTTGAGAAGTACCTTGGTTCGTGTGTGATGAGTGATTGACCGGATGGTTTGAAGCTTTGTGTGTGTAGTGTTGAGTTATGTTGTGTGTGTTTTATTTTGTGTATTTACCTTATTGTTTATGTGGTGTGTTGTCAATGCACTCGTGAGGAGTGGTTGACAACGTTGTGTAGACTGACTCTTGGCCTAGTATTGTAGGTGTTGGTTGCGGCTTGGTTTGCGTTGGTGCGGGTGAAGAACGAGCGCGAAAGGTCTTAGCCTTGCGGGGCCTCCGAGGAGTGGAGAGACAAGTAGGCTTGGTTCGAGGGACCCGTGGCCGACGGGATCAAGTGCGAGCCGCATGGTGCAAGAAGAGCAAGATGAAGTCGTGGACATGGAGCCGGTGCATCGGTGGTGGCCAAGTCAAGGAACGACGCAAGACTGAGTAGACCGTCCGGCGCCGGAGGTGAAAGGCTTGGCGGGCTCGACGCTTGGCGTGGTGAGGCCGGGCCGTGTACGCGGGGTTTGGTGGTTTGGCCACAAAACCATCGGAGGAGGGTTTCTCGGTTTGGGCCTCAAAACCGAGCCCGAGGGCCCCGGCGTGACGGAGACGGTATCCGGGTGCGTCGGGAAGCTTCGAGGCGGGCGACACGCGGCATGATCTAGGTGCTTGCGTCGGGAGGACGTGAAGGCCTGATGGATGCGCGGCCGTCCGATGGTGAACTTCATGTGTTGACCAAAACGCCCCCGTGAGGGCTTGTGTTGTACTCCTAGTGTAGGGGCACTTCGGTCTTTTCGGAGGGCCTATATATAGGAGGAGGGGGCTGAATTTTCAGCCAACTCTTGGGCTAGAGGCTGCGGTACTCTTTCATTTTGGAGTGCTTTGGGAGAGAGGGAGAGAGGGGAGAGTGGCTCCTTGATTGGAGCTTTTTGCCATCTTAGATTTGATTTCTAGGAGTGGCTTGTAATCGTTTGGACAAGATATTCATAGTGATTTCATCCTCTAAATCTTGTGCCAATCTTTCTATTCCCGAATTTCTTTTATTGCTTTTTCGGAGCTCTTTTTGTGCTATTTTCGTGCTTGTTTTCGTGCCTTTGTTCCCGGTGTGATTCCGCGGATTTGAGTGGGTTTCTCCCCGGATTTCTTTGAGGGAAACATGGATAGATGTCTTGTGCATCTTTGTGCTTGATCTTGTGCCCTCAAACGCCGGAAACCACTTCGATTCGTGAGTTTTCGTTCGGTGCTCTAGCTTTTGGTGGTGCTCAAAGGATTCGCGATTCCGGTGATTTAGGGAGTTAGGAGGCAAGATTTTTGGGCTATAGCATCCTTGTGTGACGCTTTTCAAGTACCCAAACCCTTGTCTCTACACCTTCAACCGTTTGGGAAATCCGATGATGATTTGGGGGAGTTGACTTTCGGGGTCGGGCGTTTTCGGCTCCGTCGCACACGGCGGACGGTCCGCGAGGGCCGGGCGGACGGTCCGTGTGTACAGTGTTCTTCGCGTGTTCTTCGTGTTCTTGAGCGCCTTTGTTTTCGATCCGGTTTGGCTTTTGCTTTTTGTTGCGCCCGGTTTGCGGACGGTCGGGCTTCGGTAGCGGACGGTCCGCGGGTGGCGCGGACGGTCCGCCCGGCCTCGGCGGACGGTCCGTTTTTCTCGGGTCGCTTCGGTGTTCCGTGTGCTTTAACGGACGGTCCGCGGTGTACGGCCGGACAGTCCGCGGGGTTGGCGCGGACGGTCCGCGAGGGCGGCCGGACGGTCCGCGAGGCCCGCGCGGACGGTCCGCCCCTCCCCGTCCGGACGGTCCACCGTAGCCCGGGTCGCTTTGCTCTTTGGTTCGATTCCTCCCTCCTTCATTCGTGCTTCCGCGTGTGTTTCTAGGAATCGTTGTTTTGGCGATTGGTGTGTGATTCGTTCCAACGCTTGTGTGTGACCGGGTTTTGACTAGGGTATAGGCCGGGTTCTTTGAGAAGAATTTTTACCGCTCCTATTCACTCCCCCCCTCTCTAGTCGCCATCCGATCCTTCAATTGGTATCGAGCCTGTTGTGGATTCTTTTGGCTCTAACAAGTCTTGAATCCATAGGGTGACTAGAGGAAAGAGGTGCTTTTGCTTGCGACCTTGGTTTGCACGTTTTGAGTCGGACGATTTGGAGTTGTGCCCTTGGAAAACCATAACTTGAGGTACCTTCAGTAAAACGGGCATAACTTTTCGCTCGGTGCTCCGTTTTGGCTCAAATTTTTACAGCGGTTTCGTGACTCCATTTGTAGGTGATCCAAAATAATCTAAATATCATTTTGGGGTCTTCAAAAATTCAGAAAAAATCAACAAGATAATTGAAAAATCCTCATTTATGTCTCTTGCGGCTTTGTCTTGTTTCTTCTGGATTTTCTCTAGGCTTCATTTCACCTTATCTTGAGCTGAAATTTTTTGTGCCTCTATATTTGGTGCTCCTTGTTCAGTGGTAAAATTTTGGGAAAAAGATAAGATTCTTTGCTATTGAACTCATCAGTAGTCGTTAGAGAATTGAGGCTTTTTGAGCGCTTTCTTTGCATCGTTGCTTGTTCCTTGAGCTTGGTTTCGGCTAATCCTAACCGGTACTTTGTTTATGGCACCAAGTTCTTCTCCTTGTGGTTCTTTGAGCAGGAGGAGTATGGAGGTTGAGGCGGAAGCCGAAGTGGAGGAGATGATATCTCTCATCGAGGACTATCGAGATGGTGACATCAAGAAAGGCAAGCTCTACCAAAAGCTAGGAGGCATGAATCAAGGTACACTTGCCAAAGCTATCTTGATCCTATGCAATAGGTTGGATGATTGTGAGTGTGATTGTGGAGACTTGCATAGGAGAAACATAGATTTGTGTGATGCCTTGCGTAGGAAGAATGAGGAGATGAAATGCTCTCTTACTAGGTTGAAATGTGGTATGGCTCATTGGAGGTCTCGTGCTTTGAATTCTTGCACTTCTTGTAACACCATGCATGCTAAAAATGATGCTTTGATTGCTTCCATTGCATGCTTGAAATCTGAAATTAAGGTGTTAAATTTCAAAGCTTCTTTGCCTTGCAAATCATGCGATGCCTTGTGTGCTGAAAATGAGAAATTAAAATATGAAGTTAGTTGGCGCAAAATGCATGTTGAAGCTTTTAGAAGAGCATGCGACAATCTTGATTTTGAGAATGATGAATTGAGATCATCTCTTGCTAACTTGCAATCTGAAATTGACTTGTTGAAATCCAATGCTTCTATGCCTTGCAAATCTTGTGTTGTTTTGAATGATGAGCTTGATATGGCTAGGAGTAAGATTGCTTTGTTAGAGACAAGTGCTTCTTTACCATGTGTTTCTTGTGAGTCTTTGCATGCTGAAATTAATGAATTAAAATTGACTCACACCACATGTGTAAATGATCTTGAGCATGCTAGGGCTGAAATTTGTGATATAAAATCCATGCCTTGTAGCAAGTGTTCTTTGTTGCTGGTTGAGGATGCTTGCCATACTTCTTGCAATGATGATAATGCTTTGCGAGATGTAATTGATGTTTCTTGTTCATGTGATTTTGTTTGCACCTCATGTATTGATTTGGAAAATGAAGTTTTGGCTTTGAAAAAGATGCGCGAGGATATGAGCGCTAAGTTGGTTGAGCATGATGAGATGAGTGCCAACCTTGAGAAAGAAAATGAACTCTTGCGTACCACATATGCTAAATGCATTGAAGAAGAAATCAATAATTTGAGAAATATGACATGTGGTACTTGTGAGCGCCTCAAGTCTCAAAATGAGGTTTTGCGCACAAGGTGCAAGAGTCTTTGTGCCAAGGGTTTGGATTCTCACTTCTCTTGTCACTCCAATGTTGATGCTTCTAAATTTGCTTCTTCTAAACCGGAGTCGACTTCTTCTCTTGAGTGTGAGTCTTTGGATGCTAGTAAGTGTGCTAGTGCTTTGGATAGCTCTCCCATAGCTACTCCTAAGCTTGTTTCTTCTTCCGGTGTTGCCCAAGGTGATTTGAATGGAAAGGGTGCCTCCCACATATTTGGAACTCATACTCCCAAGCCGAGGTTCCAATGCACCTTTTGCAAGAAGGATGGGCATACCGTTGAGTTTTGCTTTCGCCGTGTCAAGCACGAGCGACGTGTGCGTGCTAAAGCTTTTAAGAAGCCTCGTAGTCTGTCTCATGGCACGTGTGATTCTAATGTGGGCACCAAGTTGGATGTTGGGGTTGATGCTTCATGCTCTAAGTCCCAAGGGACTTCCCACTTACAAGAGAATGGTAATTCATCTACTCAGACCGTGCCTCTCGATAGGCCTTTGTACCATTGCTCTCCTTGTGGGAAGGATGGGCATCAAGAGAGCTTTTGCTACCGCCGGCAAGGAGAATACGGCGAGGAGGTGCCTCTAGGCCTTTGGTTGTTCATAACCCTTCTCATGGCATGAACACTTGTGAGCCTAAGAAGGCGCGATTTGTGGATGGGTTTTATGACACTCGTCTAGTGAGTTAGGCCATGCTCGTGGACATGCTTCTAGTGTTTCTTGTGTTGGTCCGCGACATGCTTCCCGTGGTGCTTGTGTTGGTTCTTCTCCTACGACCCCGAAGGATCTTTGCCTTTTTTCTTGTGGTAGCACTCGACTTTCCTCGCGAGTGACTTCTTTGAGGCATGGTTCCAAGGGTGTTCGAAAGACTTTTCATTCCAACCGGCATTTGCATCATGCTAACCCACATGATAGTTTGTGTGCACCACTTACCCGTGTGACCAAATCTTGGATTCCCAAGTACGTGCTTGCTAACCCTTTGGGATCCAAGGCTCGGTCTTTCTTGTCTCCTTGTGTGTAGGTATGGAGACGCGGTTGGAGAACATGAGCTCAATGGAGACATGATGGTTCTCCACACCGTTTTGGATGGCTCTTGAAAGCCTTTGTACACATGTATAGTGAGTTTTTCTTTTCCCCTTGTCCTCTCTTGTATATACTTGTGTCTTGCTTGTGTGAAAACCATGGTAGGCTAGCCACCTTGTTCATGATAGCTTTGTGATCTTGAATATCTATCTTGCTATCTTTGTATGATTTTATGGTGGGTGATATTTATGAACATCATGTCATGCTTTATGGTTGATTGCTCGGTTATGTCATGTTGTTCATCCATATCTTTTTTGTCTAGCTCAATGGTACCTTTCTTGTTAGCATGTTTATCCCCCTTATCTATCTTGTCATGCTAGCTTTGTAATATATGTTGGTGGATGATCCATGTGATCTTGTATCATGCCTTTGTTTAGTTCTTGTATATTGTTTGGCATGTTACTCTTTGGTATCATTTTGGTTTATTGTTGTACCTTGTTGACATACTTGCTTGCCCATGCTTATTCATATTTGTGGAATCATGTTACAATGCTCTATTTATGTTAATTGATATTATCAATGCATTGTGTAGCATGTTGTGAGCTTTCCTTGGAGTTTTGGGCTTGCCTTGTCTTCGAGTTGTGTTGTTGTTCCTCTTTTCGTTGGTTTTAGAGTTTTTCCTTGCTCTTCCTTTTCCTAGCTTTTGCTTTGTTAGTTGCCCTTGGTTGAGGGGGAGCTTGGCTTCTTTTGATAGGGAATTTGATTCCAAGAAGGGTTGTGGCTTTCTGGGCAGTCTTTGTGATCCTTAAATTGGTATTCCTTCTATGGTATTCAATTGGGATCTTTGCGGTTTTGCAATTGGTACTTTTTCTATGGTACTCAATTGGGACCTTTGGTGGCTCTTCTCTTGCTTGGAGCGATTCTTGGTTGATGTGTTCCCTTGTGAGCTTTATTGGTGTTAAGTCAAGTTCCTTGTCTCCCTATGCATTCTGCATTGCATTTGTATCATATATCATGATGTATAGACTTTGGTAGGTTTGACATTTATGTCTCGCATTCGTCATACATCATGTTCCTTTTGATGTACATATCTACCTATGTTGCATTTGTATCATATTGCATTTTAGGATGATGAGCTTCTTCCATATGCCTCATTTGAGTTTCTTTGGCTACTTGTGAGATATTGGTCATGTGTGTGGAGAAATAGCTATGTGAGGCTATGCTCTTGGAATATTTGAGATATATGTGTTGTGAGATAGCCTTTTTGAATCAAATGCTAATCTTGACTAAATTTGATGAAATGTGCTCCACTCATGTGTAGTAGTATATCCATGTCACTTTTTGGTCTAAATATGCCTTTCATGCTTAGATTGTGCTTGGATGTCTCTTTCTTGCATTTGGGCCAAAGGCCGATATCATTGTGAATGTTTAGCCTACGTTGCATTCATGGAGGAGCATAAGCTTCTTTTTGCCGCAAAGGCACTTCATGTACCATGAAATGATTTAATCTTGAAAAGAAGTGTGTATGCTTGAAAAATGCTCTCTCCATCATGTTTATGCTTAAAATGTCTTATCTTTCACATATGGGTGCAAAACATGTTGCATGATGTTCACCAGTGGAGAAGTCTCCCCGAAGTGGACACATGGCTCATGAGCTTTGACATGACATGCTTTGCTTTATGGGTGTTTGCCATGATCTTTTGCTGAGAATTGGATATCCTTGTATGATCTTTGAATGGTATGCATGTTTGTGGCTCAAGTGTGACATGGATAGGCTTTTACATTTGAAGTGAGCCATCTTTTGATATAATTACTCAAATCTGAAAATTTGCTTTGTCACATGCCTATATTTCCATATATTACTTGTGGCAATGCTTTGACTTTGTTATGATCCATATATGTGCTTTTTGTCTCATTTCTAGCCTTTGTCACTAAATTTGGCCTATTTGAGAAGCTCATGTAGATGTTTATACGCTTTGTTTTGCATTTCTGCATTTTCACCTTGATTCATACTTGTCAACAAGGGGGAGAAGAGGTGAGCTTAATGAAAAACTCAGAAAACCGCATTTAAAATTTGGGAGTTTGCTCCACTTGTTCAGGGGGAGCTTGCATTTGTGTAGGGGGAGCTTTGGTGTGTCTCCTTTGTTTGCCTGAGTTGTGCTTTGGTGGTTGCTTTTTGCTCTATCACGTGTGTTTAGGGTGAGCTTTGTATGCTCTTTGTCCCTAGTGCATGTGTTTAGGGGGAGCTTGTGAGCTTGGTGTGCTCTTTTCTCTATCTCATGAGTTTAGGGTGAGCTTTGTATGCTCTTTGGTCCTAGTTCATGTGTTTAGGGGGAGCTTGTGATTTTTGTGCTCCTGTGCCGGTGGTGTTGAGCCCCTTTGCCTCTTCTTGAGGAGCCGGCGGTTGACTTATGTTTTCGATTATCACATGATCGGTGTTGAGCCCTTTGTGCCTCTTCTTGAGGGATCATGCATTCTTGTCTCGGTTGTGTCGAGCCGTTGCCCATGTCTTTGGGGACCAAGACATTGAGTTGGCCTTTGTGGTTTCTCTCATGCCAAGTGACCTTGTTCTTTGCTCTTGTGTGGTTCCTTTCACTTGGATGAGGTGTTCGGTCTTTGCCCTCTCAAACCATTTCTTTGTGCTCACTTGTTGTCAATCCGCTCCTCAAGGGGGAGAAATTTGGAAAATCAAGTTGATATGAACCTTGATTTGATGGTGATGAGCGGTTGACAAGTGTTTTGGTAAGAGTTTTATGGCACTTTGGGTTGAGCATTTTGGTTTGGTGGCTTTTAGGGATTGCATGTTGGTAGTGTGTCTCTTCGTTTTCACTTAGCCCTTGTGCTTGCTTTGGTTTCGAGAGAAATTTGTCGGAGCATGCTTTTATCCCTTCTCATTTCAAGTGGCCTTTTGTTTGCTTTTTATTGGCTTTGTGGCGCTTGAATGAGTTCTTATTTGCTTTTTGACCTTCTTTTGTCAATGCACTCATCAAGGGGGAGATTGAGGAACCAAGTTGAGAAGTACCTTGGTTCGTGTGTGATGAGTGATTGACCGGATGGTTTGAAGCTTTGTGTGTGTAGTGTTGAGTTGTGTTGTGTGTGTTTTATTTTGTGTATTTACCTTATTGTTTATGTGGTGTGTTGTCAATGCACTCGTGAGGAGTGGTTGACAACGTTGTGTGGACTAACTCTTGGCCTAGTATTGCAGGTGTTGGTTGCGGCTTGGTTTGCGTTGGTGCAGGTGAAGAACAGGCGCGAAAGGTCTTAGCCTTGCGGGGCCTCCGAGGAGTGGAGAGACAAGTAGGCTTGGTTCGAGGGACCCGGTGGCCGACGGGATCAAGTGCGAGCCGCATGGTGCAAGAAGAGCAAGATGAAGTCGTGGACATGGAGCCGGTGCATCGGTGGTGGCCAAGTCAAGGAACGAGGCAAGACTGAGTAGACCGTCCGGCGCCGGGAGGTGAAAGGCTTGGCGGGCTCGACGCTTGGCGTGGTGAGGCCGGGCCGTGTACGCGGGGTTTGGTGGTTTGGCCACAAAACCATCGGAGGAGGGTTTCTCGGTTTGGGCCTCAAAACCGAGCCCGAGGGCCTGGCGTGACGGAGACGGTATCCGGGTGCGTCGGGAGGCTTCGAGGCGGGCGACACGCGGCATGATCTAGGTGCTTGCGTCGGGAGGACGTGAAGGCCTCGATGGATGCGCGGCCGTCCGATGGTGAACTTCATGTGTTGACCAAAACGCCCCTGTGAGGGCTTGTGTTGTACTCCTAGTGTAGGGGCACTTCGGTCTTTTCCGGAGGGCCTATATATAGGAGGAGGGGGCTGAATTTTCAGCCAACTCTTGGGCTAGAGGCTGCGGCACTCTTTCATTTTGGAGTGCTTTGGGAGAGAGGGAGAGAGGGGAGAGTGGCTCTTTGATTGGAGCTTTTTGCCATCTTAGATTTGATTTCTAGGAGTGGCTTGTAATCGTTTGGACAAGATATTCATAGTGATTTCATCCTCTAAATCTTGTGCCAATCTTTCTATTCCCGAATTTCTTTTATTGCTTTTTCGGAGCTCTTTTTGTGCTATTTTCGTGCTTGTTTTCGTGCCTTTGTTCCCGGTGTGATTCCGCGGATTTGAGTGGGTTTCTCCCCGGATTTCTTTGAGGGAAACATGGATAGATTTCTTGTGCATCTTTGTGCTTGATCTTGTGCCCTCAAACGCCGGGAAACCACTTCGATTCGTTAGTTTTCGTTCGGTGCTCTAGCTTTTGGTGGTGCTCAAAGGATTCGCGATTCCCGGTGATTTAGGGAGTTAGGAGGCAAGATTTTTTGGCTATAGCATCCTTGTGTGACGCTTTTCAAGTACCCAAACCCTTGTCTCTACAGCTTCAACCGTTTGGGAAATCCGATGATGATTTGGGGGAGTTGACTTTCGGGGTCGGGCGTTTTCGGCTCCGTCCGCACACCGGCGGACGGTCCGCGAGGGCCGGGCGGACGGTCCGCGTGTACGGTGTTCTTCGCGTGTTCTTCGTGTTCTTGAGCGCCTTTGTTTTCGATCCGGTTTGGCTTTTGCTTTTTGTTGCGGCCGGTTTGCGGACGGTCGGGCTTCGGTAGCGGACGGTCCGCGGGGGCGCGGACGGTCCGCCCGGCCTCGGCGGGACGGTCCGTTTTTCTCGGGTCGCTTCGGTGTCTCCGTGTGCTTTAACGGACGGTCCGCGGTGTACGGCCGGACGGTCCGCGGGGTTGGCGCGGACGGTCCGCGAGGGCGGGTCGGACGGTCCGCGAGGCCCGCGCGGACGGTCCGCCCCTCTGTCCGGACGGTCCGCCGCAGCCCGGGTCGCTTTGCTCTTTGGTTCGATTCCTCCCTCCTTCATTCGTGCTTCCGCGTGTGTTTCCAGGAATCGTTGTTTTGGCGATTGGTGTGTGATTCGTTCCAACGCTTGTGTGTGACCGGGTTTTGACTAGGGTATAGGCCGGGTTCTTTGAGAAGAATTTTTACCGGCTCCTATTCACTCCCCCCTCTCTAGTCGCCATCCGATCCTTCATGGAGGACACGCATCGAGATCACATGGTGTGCGTCGATGCTACGTGAGGTGCGGTCGCCGGGCATCCGTCCGATGGTGCTACGATGACGGTTTCCCAATGTGCCCTTCGGGGGTGTGTATCCTAGTTTATGAAATATGGGTAATTTCATCTTTTGGTTGCCTCCATATAAACCAAGGAGAGAGAGGATGGCAAGCATCTCTTGGAACCCTAGCTCATTTTGTTTTGATATTTTCCCCTTCCTATTTTCCTTAGGATTTCTAGGACTAGGTTGAGAGCTTCATGGTGAGATCTTGAGAGAGGGATGGATGATCGGGAGGCAAGATAGACCTTGTATGAACCTTCATGGTATGTATAGATGATTCGGCTTGGTTCCTTAAGGCTTGATTGTGTCTATCCCATTTTCCCTTTTTGGTGATTTTCGAAGCCATTTCTTGGCGTTTTTCTTGTGGTGTTTTCGAGGCCTTTCTCTTTCGGAATTGGTGGGGGATGTATGCTTGAACCCTTCGTGGTTTTTCCGTTTGATTCCCCTCCCAATTCCTTCAGCATTTCGTTGAGTGATTCTTGTTGGATGTCACATATGAGGACCTTGTGCCTATTTGCTTGGTGACTTTGCTCCAGCAAACCCTCTGAAACGGCTTCGATTTGGGTGTTTTCGGTGGAGTTCGTGGAAAGGTTTTCTTGAGTGTTGGCTTCCAACTCCTCTTGATTGGGTCGGTTTTGGGGACCGAGCTTCTAGCAAAAAGTAGCCCACGAGGTACCCCATCTATCCCCGAAATCTCACTTGAATCCGTGGAATGAATCGGGAAATCGGTCGAGGTGAAGGTTGATTTCTTCCAGAGGGCTGAGTTCTTCCCGACTGTCCAGGTAAAACCGGCCTGATTGGTTTCCCAAACTGGTCTACCTGGTTTAGACATAGTGGGCTGTCGTGAAGTGTTTTTGGATAGAGGAAATCTCATGATATGGCTTTGCTTGTTCAAATATTGGAAGGTACTTGAGGTGGTTTTGCTAGGTTTGGTATAAATGGTCTTAACCTGTTTGCCAAATCGGGCTGACCAGTTTGCCAAACCGTCCTAACCTGTTTCCCCTGCCTGTGAGAGGCTAAGTCCTAGAGGACCGGTCTGACTGATTTTATAAACCTGCCTGACCGGTTTTGGCTTCCAGGAGCTGTGTTCGTGTTGTTTTCCACTGCGTGTTTTCAGAGGTTGTTGGTTGGATCTTGCTCCTAGGTCCAATAGCACTTTACTTGCTATGTGGATTTGGTGAGAGATGTTTACGGTGGCATCCGAGTGATCTTGGGGTCATAGGCCGAATTCTTGAGTAGAATTTTTATCGGCTCCCATTCACTCACCCCTCTCTGGTTCCTCGTTCTGGTCCTTCAAGAAATCATGCAAAGAGGACATACATGATTGAGCAGGAGGACATCATAAGATACCCCAAGGCAAGATTTTTCCCAGGTACTTCATTTTGTATTTTATTCAGAGAAACTATCCTTTTGGTATTCTCTCGAAACTAACCATGTGGATAAATGAGGAGAATGGATGACGTAAGCATAAAAAGGGTAATGACGTTCTTTATCGAGGTATGTGTCTAGGTAAAACCACCAACTCGAGCCAGGAAAATAGTTTTAACAAAAGAGGCTTAGCCAAAGTTGATTCGGTCAAAGGCAATTATATGCCCTTAGCCCACTCTAGCTTTCTCGAAGCCCTTGACCTTAAAATTGATGGGCCACCTGACCCAGTGGAACTATGCCCTATAAGAGCCAACATGTCAAAGGAGAGGCCCGACGGAGCCCATATGGGTTTGGTCGACACAAGGGGGACGTTGCCGCCTCTCATCTTTCACGTGGGCACTTCTTCGTCCTCGAGAAACCCTTTCCTCACCGTGTGGAAAGTTTCAAGTTGTGCTCCCACCTCCTTTGCTCAATCCCACCTCACCAACGTTGCTCCCCCCACCATGGCCGGCAAGGACAACGTGCACCCTCGTTAGCTGAAGACCCTCTACAGCACTGAAGGGGAGAAGTCCCCTCGGTCCATCTCTAGTGATGATCTTGGAGGAGAGGAGTTCCACCCATGGGATGGGACTCAGGATGATTTGGTGACCCCGGAGTGGGGTAGAAAGATGACAAGTGCTACTGAGCCATGTGTGGTTCGAGGACCGGTGGATGGTCGCTTCCTAGTGTGATGAGTGACTGAGAACATAGTGTGGACTGATTCTTGGAGAAGTATTGCAGGTGAAGGTTGTGGCTTGACTGGTGTTGGTGCAGGTGAAGAACAAGCGAGAAAGGTCGTTGCTGGTGAGGCCTCCAGGTGTGGAGAAGACAAGTAGGCTTCGTTCGAGGGACCTGGTAGCCAATGAGGTCAAGTGTGGGTTGCATGGTGTCAAGAAATGTAAGATGAAGTCATGGACATTTTTTGGGCTCAGCCTCAAAACCAAGGTCGAGCCAGGACTACGTGGGAGCCAAGTCATGAGTGGTGATTGGCGGAGGCTACACCGAGTTCGCGGGGTTTCAGGTGGTCTACCAGAAAACCACTGGGTTCCTTGGTTGATCCACAAAGCCAATACCGAAGAATCGAAGACGGAGGTGCAGCAGCATCGGACCGGTCTGACTAGTGTGCGATGATGCAGTCTAAAGTCATCGAAGTGGAGGACACGCGTCGGGATCACAAGGCTTGCGTTAAGGCTAAGCAAGTTTGCGGTTGCTGGGCATCCGTCCGATGGTGCGAATACAAAAACTTCCAAATTCATCCTTGAGGGGCATGTATCCCTAGTTATTAGTAAGGGTATTTTAGTATTTTGGTTGCCTCCATATAACCCAAGTGGTGAGAGGATGGCATCCATCTCTTGGAACCCTAGATCGTTTGTTTTGCTATTTTACCTTTATATTTTCCTTGGGATTTTCATAGGACTATCTTGAGAGCTTCATTGTAAGATCTTGTGAGAGGGAAGGATGAGCAGGCAGCAAGCTAGACCTTGTATGATCCTCTTTAGAATGTATAGATGATTCGGCGTGGTTCCTCAAGGCTTGGATGTGTCTTTCCCATTTCTCCTTTTTGGTAATTTCTGAAGCCCTTTCTTGGTGATTTTCTTGTGGTGGTTTCAAGTCCTTTCTCTTTGGGATTTGGTGGGGGTGTATCCTTGAACCCTTTGTGGTTCTTTTACCTTTGATCCCCCTCCCAAATCCATGAGAAAAGAGGCTCGACTTTGGGGTTTTCTTGGCTCTACGGTTAGAGGTGTTCTTGGTGGGATTTCTTCGATTCCTCTCAATTTAGCAATTTTTTATGGAACAAATCTTGGCTTTGGAGTGTCCATGAGGTGTTCCTACTATCTCCAATGTCTTGTGCAAATCCATGGAGTGAATCGGGAGATCGAGAGTTGGATTCATGGGGGTTGACACGCGGGCGCTGTTCATCTCGAGAGTTCAGGTCACACTGGCCTGACTGGTGCCTCCCACCAATCTGATCGGTGCGGACTCTTTGTTCAGTTTTGCTCTGGTGAACACCTTGGTGAGTTCCCTATTGCGCTGTGTTGTTGCTTCTTTCGAGTTTGGTCAGTTTTGGGGCTATGTAGGTCTATTTTGTGGATTTGGGATTTCCTAGCTTGGGCCGGTCTGACCGGCGAGCTACACCATCCTGACCAGTGTAGGGTCCTTCTGTGGAAGTTCTCAGATTCTGCCAGCTGGGACTGGTCTGACCAATGCAGTGCAGTGGTGCTCGAGTTGCTTGTTCCGCTGTGTTCTCGAGTAAGTGTAGGTGGTTGTTGGTTCCTAGGACCAGTAGCACTCTAAAGGTTGCGTGGTCTTGACCAACTTGGGTATTTGAGTCGGAGACATCTTTTGGAAGCCGTGTTCATCTTGTTTGAGTTCTTATCTCCTTCGAGAAGAACTTTTATTGGCTCTCATTCACTCCCTCGTCTCTGGTTCGCCTAATTGGTCCTTAAATTGGTATCAGAGCCTGTTATGGATCTTCGTGATTCTAGACAGTATTGTAGGATTTGGTTAGAGCTGAAGAATGCTCATGCTGGAAATGCTGAAGTTCAGGCACGGTTGTATGCGACCTACCGGAGAGAGTACGAGAATTTCACTCATATCCCCGGTGAGTCGATTGATGCCTTGTTCCAGCGATTCACGGTGGTTGTGAATAACATAAAGGCTAATGTGGACGTCCTCCCGTACGATGACCATGATAGAGCTGTGAAGCTCTTGCACACGCTGGATCGTACCGTATGGGATGGAAAAGTCGAGGCAATTTTTGAGTCGGAGAATTATACCACACTGATGGTGAATGAGCTGTTCTCTCAGCTCAAGTCAGCTAAGGTTGATCGTGGTTTGACAACCCGTCCTGAGAGCTCGACTGACTCCCATAGTCTTACTCTCGTTGGTGGCAAAACTGCTAAGTCTAATGCTAATGCATCCTCCAGGATGTACTCTCTGTCTTCTTTGATGACCTTGCTAGATGAGGAGTTCGACGCACTTGGAGAGGATGAGTTGGTGTTGCTGACCAGGAGATTCGAGAGCATTCACGAGAACCGGGTGAACTCAAGAAGGAACTCGAGGACGTGCTTCAAGTGTGGCAAGACCAGACACTTTTTCGCCGAGTGTCCGATGGTGAACAACCATGACAAGCACAAGTCCAAGGACAAAGGAAGAAGATCCAAGAAGAAGGAGCATGAACATGGGAGGAAGACGCGGAGCAGAGAGAATATCAAGAGATCAAGTGACATCGACTCTGGCTCTGAGGACGTGTCATCAAGCTCAAGTGAACAAGAAGAAGAGGACAGCAAGAAGAAGAAGAAGAAGATGATGATGAAGAAGATGAAGAAGGAAGAAGGAGAAAAAGGGGAAGAAGGAGAAAAGAAGAAGAAGAAGAACTTCGTCAAGTACTTGAAAGGACTCTGTTGTACCACAAGCAAGACTTTGAGATGCTACAACAAGAAGGATGGTCTTTGCGGAATGGCACACAGCTCCGGCAGCAAGAGAAGCTAGAAGAATGCCTCAGATTCAGACTCCGACTCCCAGGATGAGGTATGTGATGAGCTCTCTTCTCTGTGCAAGGAGAATGGGGAGTTAGTTGACTTGCTTGATAATCACATCACATGCTTAGAGAGGCTAAGAAGCTTAGGAAGGAGCTTAGAGCTTTGCTTGAAGATGATAGGACTAGAGTGGTTGAGCTAGAAACACAGGTTCTGATGGCAAGCTCAAGATAGATTCCCTTAAGGCTAGCTCTGTTGTTTCTAATGAGGCTGATTGTGCTGATTGTTTTTTGTTCCTAGCTAATCTTACTACTCTTAAGGAAAAGCATGCCTCCAAGTCTGACGAACTAGATGTGCTTAGGGTTGAGTTGGCTGAGCTGCAATCTAGACCCACTTTACTTGGTGCACGTACTTCTTGCCCTGGTTTGCATGAAAAAATTGTTGAGCTTATTTCTTGCATTGTTTCACTTGAGACTGATTTGGAAGCTCTTATTCCTACCTCTTGTTCTACATGTGAATTGCATGTTGTGAAGAACTTGGATCTTGCAAAATGTGTTGATCGCTTGCAAGATGAGAATGATAAGTGGCGTGAAGTGCTGAGTTGGTTGTCTAGTTAGGAAACGTTGCTTGGTATGATGATTGCCGGTTATAAGCGCTTTGATGGTTGGGCTTTGGGATATGATAAGTTTGGTGAGAGCAGTGGTGAGAGACAAGGAAAATTTGGGAATATTCCAGTTCCACCACAACCCACACCCAAAGACAAGTTTGCAGCCAAGCCAAACTAGTTGCTTAAACCGGGAAAAAAACCAAGTGAGAAGGCAAGTGAAAAGCCTAGTGAGAAATCAAGTGGAAAGCCTAGTTAGAAGCCTTGTAAAGAGCCTCACCCCTGAAGGGCCGATATGGCGAACCAGAGAGGGGGGAGTGAATGGGAGCCGATAAAAATTCTTCTCGAAGGAGATGGAAACTCCAACAAGATGAACACGGCTTCCAACACACGTCTCCGACTTACTACCCAAATTGGCCAAGCCCACGTAGCCACTGGAGTGCCACTGGACCTAGGAACCAACACACAACCTTCCGACCCAAGAACGCAGCAGAACACCAAACCTCGAGTCCACTGACCAACACCGGTCAGACCGGTGAGCACCACCGGTCAAACCGGTCCCTGCTGGTGAAACTTGGCGACTTCCACTAAGTGGCTCCACACCGGTCCATAGGTCTAGCTTGCCGCCCGATCATCCAACCCTCTCACAAGATCTCACCATGAAGCTCTCAAGCGAGTCCTATGGAAATCCTAAGAAAATAGGAAGGGAAAATAGGAAAGCAAATGAACTAAGGTTCCAAGAGGGTGGCTACCATCCTCTCACCTCATGGGTTATATGGAGGCAACCGAAGGTCTAAAATACCCTTTCCTAATAACTAGGGATACAAGACCCTCAAGGGCGGTTTTCGAAGTCTTCAAGCTTTCTCCATCGGACGGATGCCCGGCGACCGCAACCTGCTTAGCCTCGATGCAAGCCTTGCGATCCCGAAGTGTGTCCTCCGCTTCGAAGATTCCGGACTGCATCGTCGCACACTGATCAGACCGGTGCTCCTCACCAGTCAGACTGGTCAGACCGGTCTGGCGCTGCTGCAGCTCCGTTTTCGGTTCTTCGGTGCACCACCGGAAACCCCGCGAACTCGGTGTAGCCTCCGCCAATCGCCACTCATGACTCGGCTCCCACGTAGTCCCGGCTCGACCTTAGTTTTGAGGCTCAACCAAGAAACCGTCCACGACTTCATCTTGCTGTTCATGCCACCATGCAGCCCGCACTTGACCCCGCTGGCCACGGGTCCCTCGAACGAAGGCTACTTGTCTTCTCCACACCTGGAGGCCTCACCGGCGACGACCTTTCGCGCTTGTTCTTCACCTGCACCAACACCAGTCAAGCCGCAACCTGCACCTGCAATACTTAGCCAAGAACCAGTCCACACAACGTTGTCAATCACTCATCACACAAGGAAGGGACCATCCACCGGTCCTCGAACCACACATGGTCCTCAATCTCCCCTTGATGAGTGCATTGACAACACCCACACGAAAGTAACAAGAGAGAAAAGAAAAAGAAAAGAAACGAACAAAAAGAGACTCCAACAAGTGATCGAAAGCCAAACAAAGGCAAATAGCAAGATCACTTGAAGAAGACAAGTCTCGGACCCCTTAGGCAAGGGCAACGGCTTGACACATCCGAGACAAAACAAAGCTCAAGCAAAGAGTGCAAACCACTGAAACGAAGCTCGAAAACCCACAAAGACCTCCCCCTGCACACCTGCAAGCTCCCCCTTAACCAATGCAAGCAAGCCACTTGAAAACAGGGCAGCTGCAACAACTTCAGCTCACACCGGTCAGACTGGTCACCACCACCGGTCAAACCGGTGCCCAACATGTGCACAGGACCAGCACTCTAACCGGTTAGACCGGTGACCTCGACCGGTCAGACCGGTGCACACCAGAGCCCAGAAATGGCTCGAAACCACCTGAAAACCTTCTAAATGCATCCAGCAAGCCATTTCAAGCTCAAACTTCTCCCCCTTGTTGGCAATGCATGAATCAAGCCAAAAATGCAAAACTTTCAACCTAGAGCTTCTCAAATAGACAAAATTCAACAACGGATGTTACACATGTCAAAATGAGCAAGTTATATACTCTATAGCTTCGTATTGACATCAACTACAAGATCACCAAGTTTCAAAACCATTGGACGAAGCTAAGATGTAATTCGGCAATTTTGCGAAAAATTTGCCTCTCACGAGCACAGTCCTAAACATGATCAAAACATATCAAAATGGCAAGGCCACACAAACTTCATGATAGGACAGCCATTCTAATCATACGACCATCACAAACACCCACAAGCACTTCATGTCATGTCAAAGCCACCGAGCATTTTACATTTCATTTTCAGATTCGTATATGGTACATGAAATGTCTTTGCGACAAAAAGGAACTTATGCCCATCCACAAGATAAAGCAAGAGGGCTAAACATTCATGATGGCAAATGAGCCTTTGGCCCCATATGATCAATAAACTAGCTATCCAACCACAAATTAAGCATAGGAAAGCCAATAAAACATGTTAAGATCATATAAAGGCATTTACACGTGAGAGAGCATAGATGTGACATTTTTCAAAAAACATAGCCATCAACCATGCATTATTCTTCAAGATCATAAAGAGCTAAGCCAAACTAACTAGTGCATACCAAACAAGCTCACAAAGACATAAATAGCATTCCATGGTGAACTATGTATATAGGAGAAGCTTTTCCTAACCAATGCATATGATACAAAATGCATGCAATCTAAGATACAAGGATGCCTATACATCATGTTACATATGCCATGCCAAATGCTAGAAATGCACAAAGGAAAGCTATACATATGCTACAAAGGAGCTCCCACACACCCAACTCAAGAAATAAAACACACACCAAGTTCCCCCCGCAAACGAGTGAAAGTTTCTTGATCTAGGGGTTTGGTGAAAATATCGGCTAGTTGGTCATGTGTGGTACATGGATCAAAGCTATCTTTCCTTTCTCTACGTTGTCTTTCAGAAAATGATACCTCACTTCTATGTGCTTGGTTTTGGAATGGAGCACTGGGTTCTTTGCGATGCTTATGGCACTGGTGCTATCACATTGAAGTGGGACTTGGGTATACTCCTTACCAAAGTCACTCATGGTGTATGAAATCCAAAGGAGCTGAGAGCAACAACTAGCAGCGGCAACATGCTCGGCCTCGGTAGTGGATTGAGCAACACTCGATTGTTTGCGGGAAGACCAAGACACCAAAGAAGAACCCAAAAACTGGCAAGTCCCAGAAGTGGACTTCCTATCCAACTGACACCTGGCAAAATCCGCGTCTGAAAAACCATGAAGCGCCAAAGAAGAGGACGCGTAGTACCAAAGGACGAAGTCAGGAGTGTGACGCAAGTACCTAAAAATTTGCTTCACCGCTTGCCGATGTGAAGTCCTCGAGGACGCTTGAAAATGAGGCACAGACACACCGAGAACTGTATGTCCGGCCTCGTCGCCGTCAAGTAGAGGAGTGACCCGATCATGCTTCGGTACTCCTTCTGATCCACGTGTTCACCTTCCTCGTCCGCATCAAGAGCTGTAGTCGTACTCATCGGCATCGTCATAGCCTTGGAATCCTCCATCTTGAACTTCCGCACAATGTCATTGGTGTACTTAGCTTGGTGCACAAATGTTCCTTCCTTTGATTGCTTGATTTGTAGCCCGAGGAAGAACTGCAACACGCCCATCATGCTCATCTCAAATTCCCTACTCATATCCTCTGCAAACCTTGCAACAAGAGAGTTAGATGAGCCACCAAAGACAATATCGTCCACATACAGCTGCACAATCAGGATATCTCTGCCCTGCCTCAGTAGAAACAAGGTTTGATCGACCTTTCCCATCTCAAAACCTCTCTCGAACAGGAACCCCCTCAACCTGCCATACCAAGCTCTAGGCGCCTGCTTCAACCCATACAGTGCCTTCCTCAACTTGTACACCCGGTGGGGGTACTTCTCACTCTCAAACCTCGGTGGTTGCCTCACATACACTTCTTCCTCCAACACTCTTCACATCCATTTGATGCAACTTGAACCTTTTAGCCACAGAAAAGGCTAGAAGGATCCTAATCGCCTCCAAACGGGCCACGGGAGCAAAGGTCTCCTCGTAGTCGATCCCCTCCTTCTGACTGAACCCCTGAGCAACAAGTCTCGACTTGTTTCTCACGACTTCACCTTTCTCTCCTCTTTGTTCTTCCACACCCACTTTGTACCAATCGGCTTACACCCTGGGGGAGGGTCAACCAACTCCCAAACCTGATTCCTCTCAAAGTTCTCCAACTCCTCATGAATTGAATTAACCTAATTGTGATCAGATAGTGCGTGTCCAATGTCTTTGGGCTCAAAAGTAGCAACAAATGCAGCATGAGCGAAATGAGAGTTGTTCCGAACCCTCGACCGTGTAGTGCGTTCATTCTTGTCGCTGATGATCCTCGAAGCTGGGTGATCCACTTGTATTCGTCGGGGAGGTTCTCGCCTCGATGCTACCTCCATCTCAACAATAGCTTCTCCTTGTTCTTGATTTGTCGTCGTAGGTGTGTGAGGGGGTCTGTCCACCACCGTAGTCGAAATAGTGGGTACATGTTCAGCCTGGGGCACCACACGGCCATATTCATCGTCTCCATGTTCATGTTCCTCCTCCTGAAAGATCTCCTCGCCAAGATCATCATCACCTGCACACTCAAAGACAAGCTGACTACGTGGCTGTGTCTCGTCGAAGGTTACCTCGCAAGTCCCCACAATTTGGTTAGTTTCAAGATTGAGCACACGATATGCTCTAGAATGAGATGCATAACCAAAGAAAATACCATCGACAGACCTAGCCTCAAACTTATCCAACTTCTTCCCTTTCTTTAGAATAAAGCATTTGCAACCAAAGACATGGAAGTGACTCACCTTGGGTGTGCGACTGTGCATCAACTCACAACAGGTTTTCTTCTTGTGCACTCTGAGGTAGATCCTGTTCGAAACATAGCACGCGGTATTCACCGCCTCAGCCCAGAACCTTCTCGGAGTCCTATGCTCATCAAGAATCGTCCGAGCCATCTCACACAAGGTTCTATTTTTCCTTTCCACAACACCATTCTGATGAGGCGTATACAGACTCGAAAAATGGTGTTCAAGACCCAAGTCATGGCAAACGGTTTCAAAACGAGAGTTTCTGAATTCCAAGCCATTGTCACTATGGATTGCTCGTATAGCATCTCCGTGCCTCTCATTCCTCAACCTCAAGACTAGATCTCGAACAAAACCAAACGTCTCCCCCTTATCCTCGAGAAAGAACACCCACGCATACCGAGAGTAGTCATCCACCACAAAAAGGACATACCACTTCCCACCTGCAGATCACACAAGAGCTAGGCCAACAAGGTCCATATGGAGCAGCTCGCATGGACGCTCAGTCATCACATCGGTGAGAGGCGGGTGAGAAGAGGCTACCATCTTGGCATGCCTACACGGCGCACAAACCAACTCTTTCTCAAGCCTCAACCGTGGCAATCCTCAGACCAAATTGAGTTTACTCAAGAGAGACAAAAGGTCAAAGCTCAAGTGACCCAACTTCCTATGTCATTTCCACAACTCACTTGAAGAACCAGCCAAGAAACAATGCTCCACACCCGAAGACTGAGAAAAATCAGCACGAAACACTTGACCCTCGGGAACGACCATACAGACAACGTCCCCTCGAGAGTCCAAAATCCGAGAACCACCAGGCCGAAGCAACACCTCAAAACCCTCATCCAACAACTAGGACACAGAAAGAAGATTGTACCCCAGCGATTGAACAAGAGCAACACGCCTGAGAGTGATCTTGTCACTCACCTTAATCTCACCTTCTGAAAGCACACGCCACGCCCATTGTCCCCAAAAGTGATGTTCCTCCTTGTCACCACCGGGACAGGACTTGAGAACCACCCCCTGTCTCCGTTCATATGCCTCGAGCAACCGAAGTCAATCAACCAAATGTTATTCAAGTCTCCCTCCTGAAATTCAAAAGCGAGCACGTGAGCGAATAAACAACTCAGCACTGGGGTTAGTACCAAAAGAGTAAAACCAGTGCCGAGCCATTTGCTCGAAAGTGGTGTTAGCACAAACCAACCCATCTCTCCTACCAAAGCTACCTCCACGAACACTACCACGGTAACCACCCTGAGGGAACCACCTCTCTCTGCCTGGAGGAGGACCAAAACCATGAAAGAAAGCCCGTGGACCGTCCCTCCTCTCCTTCTCAAAGCTACGACTCCTCCCATCCCCGTAGTGAACTAGAGGGGGAGAATGCCTAGCAACCTGACCACCTGCAAACTCTCCAGCCCAACCACCAGAACCACGACCTCCAAAAACAACCCTCACACCTGTATGAGCACGAAAACCAAACTGCTGCCTGTCCAGGCCTGCACTAGTCTGACCGGTGCCCCACACCGGTCTGACCGGTGTAGCCTGGGCAGCAGCACCTCCAACAGCCTTCCGCTCTCCCCAAGCCCGAACTGTCCTCACACTCGCCTTGGCCCTGGGCATTTGCACACAAGGTTCAAGTACACCATCGGAAGGGTGGTACTTGACCTTGTTAGCCCGCTCCTTTGCCATTCTCTCCTCTCCCTTCCTCTTGAAGCAAAACACATCCTTATGGCCATCTATCCCACAATAGCCACAATGGAACCTCACAAGCTTAGGCTTAGGCTTGGGCTGTGGCTGCTCACTTGGTTTCTCTCCACTCAACTTCTCCACCGGTTTCTCCTCACTAGCCTTCTAACTTTCTTTCCCAAAGAACACTTTCCCGGAAGTGCTCACAAACTTGATAGGCTTTTGGAGATCATTTGTAGGTATGGGAAACATGGGTGGAGCTGGGGTTGTGTCTAGTCGGTTCCTAAGATGGTTAGGTTTTGGGGGGAAATCATTTTTGTGGTGGGTTTTTGGTGGCTCTAGGATATTATCTCCACTTCCCTCACCAACCTTATTTGCCCCAAGTCCCTCACCATCCTGCCTCTTAAATGTCTCGATCATCATCCTCAACTGAGACTCATGACCAGACAATGAACCCATCAACTTTCTCAGCTCATCATTCTCATCCTGCAGATGATCAACATAATGTGCAAGTTCCAAATTTTTCAAAGCATGCATTTCACAGGTAGAGCATGATGTAGGAATGGGTTCTTTCAGCTTAGCCTGAAGAGAACTAGTGTAAGCATGCATCTCATCAGTTTTAGCATGTAAAACGGGGCAAGAAGTGCAAGCACCTAGCAAAGCAGATCTTGATCTAACCTCATCCACTTCAACCCTAAGCACATCTAGTTCCTCACACTTGGAGGCATGCTTTTCCATGAACAAAGCAAGATCGGCAAGGAAAATGGAGCAATCAGCACAATCAACCTCATCCGAAACAACAGGGCTAGCCTTAAGGGAATCAATCTCAAGCTTGCGATCAAGAACCTGTGTTTCTAGCTTAGCCACTCTAGTCCTAGCATCCTCGAGTGAAGCCCTAAGCTCTTTTCTCATTTTCTTTGCCTCTCTAAGCATGTCATCACGATTATCAAGCAAAGTACCAAGCCGTTCATTCTCCTGGCGCCAGATGGGAAGCTCATCACGCACCTCATCGTCGGAGTCAGAGTCCGAGTCGCTCTGGTGGCTCTTCTTGCTGCCGGAGCTCAAAGCCATGGTGCAGAAGCCGTCGCTAGCGAAGCAGCTCAACCCGCTCAGGTTCTTGGACGACTTTCTGCTCTTGCGACGATCACCTTCGTCTTCACTGCTGCTCGAGCTCGAGGTGGAGTACGCTGAACTGGAGTCGACGTCGCTTGCTCCCACCATCGCTCGGGCCTTGCCTCGGCTCTCCTTCTTCCTCGATCGTAGCTCGTCCTTGTGCTTGTTCTTGTACTTGCTCTTGTGGTCACACCTCGACAGGTACTTGCCATCCATCCTCGACTTGTGCTTCTAGCCGTCCATGTTCTCGACCTTCTCCGAGCAGTCGGTGACGAAGTGTCCCGGCTTGCCGCACTGGAAGCATGTCCTCGTGTTCCTCCTCATGTTCACCCGGTTCTCGTGCAGCCTCTCGAACCGCCTCGTCAGGAGCGCCAGCTCGTCCTCTCCAAGCACGTCGAACTCCTCATCTGGCATAGACATCAAGGAGGACAAAGAGAACATCCTGGTGGATGGGTTAGTGTTAGCCTTTCCTTTCGAACCACCAACGAGGGCAAGACTATGGGAGTCAGTCGGGCCCTCGAGCTTGGTAGTCATGCACCTATCCACCTCAGCCGACTTGAGCTTTGAGAATAGCTCGGTCACCGTCAGAGTATCATACTTCTCTAACTCCACAATCGCCTCGAACTTTCCGCCCCATATTGTACGATCCAAAGAGTGCAAGAGCTTGACGGCTCTATCATGATCATCGTACGGGAGCACGTCCGCATTGGCCCTCAAGATGTTCACAACCACCGTGAACCTTTAAAACAAGGCATTGATAGACTCACCGGGGAGATGAGTGAAGTTCTTGTACTCTCTCCGGTAGGTCGCATACATCCGTGCCTGAACCTGGGCATTCCTAACATGAGCCTCCTTCAGCACCGTCCAAATTCTACAAGCCAAGTGCTCGGTGTGCACCCGATCGAACTCAGGCTGACACAGAGCACGAAACAAGTAGTCAATCGCCTTATTAATTGCGTTGAACATGTCGCTCGATCCTGGAGCAAGGAAGTTCATCGGCTGAACATAGACTGTGTCCACCGTGACATCCCAAAGGATCTGACCTTTCCCGCGGAGGAACGCCGCCATCCTCTTACTCCACATCTGGTAGTTCTTGCCATCGAAGTGTGGAGGACCTGAACCTCGTTCCTGGTACGCCATCCTTGGATCTTAGACTAGTTAGAGTCAATAAAGACCCGAACCGACTCTGATACCACTTGAAGGACCGATACGGCGAACCAGAGAGGGGGGGTGAATGGGAGCCGATAAAAATTCATCTCGAAGTAGATGGAAACTCCAACAAGATGAACACGACTTCCAACACACGTCTCCGACTCACTACCCAAATTGGCCAAGCCCACGTAGCCAATGGAGTGCCACTAGACCTAGGAACCAACACACAACCTTCCGACCCGAGAACGCAGTGGAACACCAAAACTCGAGTCCACTGACCAACACCGGTCAGACCGGTGAGCACCACCGGCCAGACCGGTCCCTACTGGTGAAACTTGGTGACTTCCACTAAGTGGCTCCACACCTGTCTGGCCCGTGCAACACACCGGTCAGACTGGTCACAGCCATAAGGCCCCCAAATCACCAAACAGGCCAACCGACCACCAAACAGACCCAAACTCGAAACAGCCCCAACACAGAACAACAACAAACTCACCAAGACGTTCACCTGAGCAAAAACCCACCAAGGGTTGCAACGGTCAAACCGGTCAAGAGCACCGGTCAGACCGGTGTAGCCTGGGCAGCTTGGGATGAACAGCACCCTCGGGTCAACTCCCCCAAATCCAAACTTCGATCTACCAAATCGCTCCACGGACTTGAACAAGACTTTGGGGATAATAGGAACACCTCATGAGGAGTCCATAGCCAAGTTTAATCCCACCAAAACTTGTGCAAAAAGGAGGAATCGAAGAAATCCCGCCAAGAACACCTCTAACCCTAGAACTAGGAAAACCCCAAAATCGAACCCCTTTACTCACGGATTTGGGAGGGGAATCACAGCCCAAAGAACCACGAAGGGATCCCACAAATTTCCCCCATCAAATCCCCAAGAAAAAGGTATCGGAAACAACCCAAGAAAAACACAAAGAAAGGGCTCCAAAAATCACCACCAAGAACAACCAGGAACAACACAATAAGGCCTTGAGGAACCACGCCGAATCATCTGTACATGCCACAAAGGTTCATACAAGGTCTAGCTTGCCGCCCGATCATCCAACCCTCTCACAAGATCTCACCATGAAGCTCTCAAGCTAGTCCTATGGAAATCCTAGGAAAATAGGAAGGGAAAATACGAAAGCAAATGAACTATGGTTCCAAGAGGTTGGCTGCCATCCTCTCACCTCATGGGTTATATGGAGGCAACCGAAAGTCTAAAATTCCCTTTCCTAATAACTAGGGATACAAGCCCCTCAAGGGCGGTTTTGGAAGTCTTCAAGCTTTCTCCATCGAACGGATGCTCAGCGACCGCAACCTGCTTAGCCTCGACGCAAGCCTTGCGATCCCGACGTGTGTCCTCCGCTTCGAAGATTCCTGACTGTGTCGTCGCACACCAGTCAGACTGGTGCTCCTCACCGGTCAGACCGGTACCCGTTGGTCAGACCCACCAGTCGGACCGGTCTGGTGCTGCTGCTGCTCCGTCTTCGGTTCTTCGGTCTTGGCTTTGTGGATCAACCAACGAACCCAGTGGTTTTCTGGTGAACCACCGGAAACCCCACGAACTCGGTGTAGCCTCCGCCAATCGCCACTCATGACTCGGCTCCCATGTAGTCCCGGCTCGACCTTGGTTTTGAGGCTCAACCAAGAAACCGTGCACGACTTCATCTTGTTGTTCATGCCACCATGCGGCCCGCACTTGACCCCGCTGGCCACCGGGTCCCTCGAACGAAACCTACTTGTCTTCTCCACACCTGGAGGCCTCACCGGCGACGACCTTTCGCGCTTGTTCTTCACCTGCACCAACACCAGTCAAGCTGCAACCTGCACCTGCAATACTTAGCCAAGAATCAGTCCACACAACATTGTCAATCGCTTATCACACAAGGAAGGGTCCTCAACCCCAAGCCTAGGCCAAGTCTAATCCGTTTGTATTGCAAGTTTTGTGGGAAGGATGTTCACAAGAGTTAATTTTGCTATAAGAGAAGGAGAGAGGCGAGAATGGCTAAGGTGTGGGCAAACAAGGACAGGTACCACCCTTATCATGGTGTGTCTGAGCCTCGTATGACACTACCTAAGGGAAAGGGTGTTGTGCATATGGTTCCAGCATGGAGAGAAAGGAGGCTTCAGGTGGAGGCAAGTTTGTTGGCCGAGGACCACCGGCCAGACCGGTCAGAGTGACCGGCCAGACTGGTGCCAGGCAGAGTGCTGGACAGTTTGGTTTCCGGGGCCATAATGCTAGAGGGTTAAGCCCTTTCGGTCGTGGAACAGATGGTAGGCGCTTTGAGTCTGGTGGTGTTGAGTTTGCTGGACATTCTCCACCTCGTGATCAATACGAGTTTGAGAGAGGTCGCAATTTTCAGTCCCAGAGGGGCTACAAACCATGTTTTCCATTTTGCGGTACTCGTACTCCTCTAGTGAGATGGGAGTGGTTTTCCCATGGTTGTTCTAGGTTTGAAAGATTTGATAGGATGGATCGCAATTTTGATAGGCGCGGTAGGATGGGTGTTGCTAACCCTACTTTTGAGGAAATGGCCCGGCACTGGTTTGACACCTTTAGTACTAACCCCAGTGTTCAGTCATTTGCTCACTCTCTCTTGGTTTTGAGCTGTAGGTTGGAGGCTCGCAGAACATTTTGTTGATGTAAGGGGTGGTTCTCCGGTGTCATACCCCGATGGTGTCAAGGAGGTACATCACTTTGGGGGATAGTGGACGAGGATGGGTGAATTCTGAAGAAATGATTGAGGTAAGTGAATTTGTGACCTTCAAGTGTGTGGCCTTGGTCATGCCACTTGGTTCGTTTTGCTCCATGCCCTGTCATGTGTGTAAGGTGAGCTTTGTATGCTCTTTGACCTTAATGCATGAGTTTAGGGGGAGCCTATGTGCTTAGTGTGATTTTTGCTCTATCATGCGTACTAAGGGTAAGCTTTGTATGCTCTTAGGCCCTAGTGCATATGTTTTGGGGGAGCTTATGAGTTTTGCGCTCCTTTGCTCTTTTCTTGGTGGTGTCGAGCAATTTTTGCCTCCCCTCGAGTAGCCGGTCGGTTGTGAGCTTGATGTATAAGCATCTGCAAATCTTAGGTTGCATGCTTTTTGTATCATATGCATTGTGTAGGAAAAGCTTCTCCTATATACATTGTTCACCATAGAATGATATGTATTTCTTTGTGAGCTAGTTTGGTAAACTATGGTTAGTTTGGCTTCGCTCTTGATGATCTTGGTTTATATCCATGGTTGATGTTTTTCCAAAAATGTCACATGCATGCTCTGTTGTGAGTAAATGCCTTTATATGATCTTGACATGTTTTAGTGGCTTGGCTATACTTAATTTGTGGTTGGATAGCATCTTTTAATCATATGGGACCAAAGGCTTATTTGCCATCATGAATGTTTAGCCCCAATGCTTGATCTTGTGGAGGGGTGTAAGTTCCTTTTTGTCGCAAAGACATTTTATGTACCAATTTCATATCTGAAAATAAAATGTAAATTGCTTGGAAAATGTGCTCCCATGCCATATGTGCTAATTTTAATTTGCTTTGGGTGCTAAACCATTGCATGAAGCCTACCAATGAGAAGTCTCATATATAGCAGTAGGCACATGGCTCGGTGACTTTGACATGACATGAGGTGCTTGTGGGTATTTATGAAGGTATTATGATTAGAATGGTTGTCCTACCATCAAGTTTCTGTGGCTTTGTCATTTTGACATGTTTAGGACTTTGCTCATGAGAGGTGAATTTTTGCCCAATGGTTGTGAAACTTGGTGACCTTGTAGTTGATGTCATTACAAAGCTATAGAGTACATAACTTCCTCCTTTGGACATGTGTAGCGTCCTTTGTTGAATTTTCTATTTGATAAGCTCTAGGTTGCATTTTTTGCATTTTTACCTTGATTGATGCATTGTCAACAAGGGGAGGAGTTTGAGCATGTTTTGGATTGCTACATGCATTTAGAAGGTTTCCAAGTTTTTTCGAGCTATTTTTGAGCTCCTGCAGTTCCTAGATTGTCATCGACCTGATCGGTGTCTTCCACTGGTCTGACCAGTGTAAGTTCTGAAGGACCGGATTGGCGACCACAGGGGGGTGAATGGGAGCCGATAAAAATTCTCTTCAAAGAACTCGGCCTATGTCCCAAAATCAAACCCACGAAACCTGCACTTGCTCAACTCAATTGTCAAGGTTACGCAGTTATAAAGGAACTAGTAACCTTAGGAACGATCCTTGGTTCACGTAGCGGAAGCACAAATCAATGAACCAAAGCGAACCGGACAACACCAAATCAAACCGGGTCACCCTGACATAGAGGGCGAGTCACCCGCCAGCCACCAGAACCAAAACAGGTCACCCGGCATAAGGGGGCGGGTCACCCGCCAACCAACAGAACCGAAACGGGTCACCCCGACTAAGGGGGTATCGGTGTTTTAGACCGGCAACCTACTACGGGGAGTACCCGAAGTAGATGATTGTGACTCGCCGAGATCGGTAACTCGAAGGAAGAGACACATGGCACACAATTTAGACAGGTTCGGGCCACGAGGTGCGTAATACCCTACGTCCTGTATGCCGCGTAGCTCTGGATTGATAGGGCACGATTACAAGATGGTGCAATAGTTCGCCGTGGATTGTATGAGAGGAGATTGGATGCTAGAGATCGGTCCCTGCCTCGCCTTATATAGTCCAGGAGGCAGGGTTACAAGTCGGAGTAGGAGAGAGTACTAGTCGAGTACGTCTAGGAGTCCTCTATACAGTGCGGAACATGTACAGCTCCCTAACCGAGTACTACTCCTGTGTAGTCCTTGTGCTCCACGCCTTCAGGTGCCGTGTAGCGCAAGCCGGGTAGTCCCAGGGGCCCACCGAGTAGTCGGTCCTGGTACCCACCGAGGTAGTGGGCCCAGGGAGGTCCATACGACAAGCCCCCGAGTACTTTGTAGTCGAGAAGGATAGCTTCAAGTAGTCTTGACGGCCTTAACGAGTAGTCCTCAAGCGTCCCCAAGTACTACAAGTCAAAAGTCCTCAAGAGTAGTCGAAGCATCCCGAGGCTGGAATGTACTCCAGCTGTTGTTTGAGCAATCCTAAAGTCTTCTCTTGTAGTCCCAAGCGTCCTCGAGTGCTGCCCTTGAAGGTCTTCAACAATGCCCATGTTGTCTTAAAGCCGAAGCCGATATGGAAGTGCGATTGCAAAATCGCACTCCATATGGAGTAGCCCCCGAGCCTTAGGTTGAGTTGTAGACTCTGGCTGAGGGTCCATCTGAAGTTTTGGCAAGAATATCCCGAAAAATCCGGAGAAAAAACCGAAGGACACGTGGCACGGGGCCCCTTGCCTTGAGTCGAGTACTTCCTCTCGAATTGAAGGGTCATCTTGTAGAATGTGTCCTGAGATGCTCCTGAGTCTTGTCGCTTTCCAGGAAGTCAAGTAGAAGTAGCTGAGCCTCCGAGGTGAGGCGTGTCGACTAGTTGAAGTTGAAGAGTCACGCGCGGCCGCTAAGTCAGCCGAGCGCAAACTTATCCATATGAAGTAGCCCCCGAGCCTTAGGTTGAGCCGCGGGCTCTTGGCTGAGGGTCCATCTGAAGTCTTGGCAAGAAAATCCTGAAAATCCGGAGAGAAAAAACCGAAGGACACGTGGCACGGAGCCCCCGAGCCTTGAGTCGAGTACTTCCTCTCGAATTGAAGGGTCTTCTTGAAGAATGTGTCCTGAGATGCTCTTGAGACTAGCCGCTTCCCAGGTAGTCGAGTAGAAGTAGCCGAGCCCCCGTGGTGAGCCGCGTCGACTAGTAGAATACAAAGAGTCACGCGCAGCCGCTGAGTCAGCCGCGCGTGGACTTATCCAGCCGCCCGTTGCGGAGCCGGTTTGGCTTATAAATAGAAGCCAAAACCCTTAGGGTTTTTCACCCGTTCGAGCTGCAGCCATTCCGTTTGCATCTTGAAGCAAATCCACTCCCAGCGCTTGCTACCGCCGTAGTAGATCCAAGCGCGCCGCCACCCGAAGCTTTTAGGGTAGCCCCCGAGCGGATGCGAGTGAAGACGCCTTGCACTTGGAGGATGAAGCCGTCACCGTCCAAGACGTTCAAGGCCGCCGGGAAGAAGAGGGGCCGCGAAGAGGCTGCTGCGGCTGCCACCAGAGCAGCGCCGCCCATGTCTCCACCGCGGGCTGATCCAAGCCGCGAGTGGAAAAAGTCCAAAGTGAAGACGGAGGATCTGCTGACCCTCCTGAACAGTGGGTTCATCAGGGAGAAGGAAGTCGACATGTGGAGATCCGCCGCTGGAGATCCCTATCCGATGGAGAAAGCTGAAGACGAGATCCCGATGTTCTCGCGGTTCGTGGAGCGCGGTCTTGCGCTCCCGGCCGGCCGATTTCTTCAAGGGTCCGCTCGGGTACTACGGGATCGAGTACCCCGAACACCGAACCCCAACGGCATCTTCCACACGTCGGTCTTCGTCCACTTCTCGCGAAGCCTTCCTCGGGATCAAGCCGCATTGGGTGCTTTTCGGAAGTTCTTCCGCGTCAAGCCGCAACCAAGTGCCACCAACCCCAGGGTAGTCGGAGGAGCCGGCATCCACCGAGGGAGGACGGCCGCGGGAGCGTACTTGGTGTACAAACTTGTCGACTCCAACACGGATTGGAAGACCAGGTGGTTCTACATCATGAACCACCACCCTGGCCTGCCGAAGCCGAGCGGACGGCAGCCCAGGCACCGTGATTGGTGGAACACGGAGCCCACCATGCAAGAAGGAATCCAACTCCCCGAGCTGCTAGCACGCATCAAGGTGCTCAGGGAGGCGGGACTGAGGGCCGAGCACGTGGCCTTCAGTTTCATGAAGCGCAGGATCCAGCCGTTGATGGCTCGAGAGACCCTGGGCTTCGAGTACACCGGCGACGACGACACGTCGCGGATGCCAGGAGGCGAGCTGGACGACAACGACATCGTCGAGAGGTTGTCGCGGGATCTTCAAGGACATGCCGCCGAACACAGCGTGCCCTGTCGAGGAGTACTCCGCCGCGCGCCCGCCCAAGGAGGTGAGTAGTCGTACTCCCCTAGTCGAGTAGTGATTGCTTGTAGTAGAGTTGCTGACGTCCCGTGTCTTGCGCAGGATGATGTGAAGAGGTTCATCTCCGAGCCGCAGCCACCTCCGAGCGGGATCGAGATCCCAATGGAGGGGAAGGCGAAGGAGCGCCGAGAAGTCGGTGAAGGCCACGACACCGTCGTCGTGGAGGATTCCTCCGAGGACGACGACGAAGACGAGGAGACGCTGCAGGACCGCTTCCAGCTGCGGTCGAGGTTTAGCCGCCCGGGCTTGCCTTATGTCCCTCTGGTACAAGACCCCCCCGCTAGCCTAGAGGCTAGCCTGGTTGCGCCGCCACGGAAGCCGCGCAACCCCGCCAGGAAGCGGGTGACGAAGAAACTAAAGGTCTCAGAGACCACGCCTCAGGAGGTAAGTTTGTCTTGACCAGAGTAGTCGAGTACCCGTTGTTCGAGTACGTTTGCTGACGAGTAGTCTTCCTTGTATGCAGGAGGTGCCGCCAGCGGAGCCCGTCGAAGAGGGCGACGAGGGCGTGTCGGACATGGTGGGGGAACCGGCTGGAAGTCGTAGTCCAGCCCCCACTGTTGAAGAAATCCTCGCGCAACTGGAGCGCCAGCCCCCAGCTCCACAAGGGAGCACAGGACCCGTGGCCGCCGCAGTTGAAGAGGTGGTGGCCTCAGGAGCGCAAGAGTCCGCTACACCGGCCGCCGCTGTTGTGGAGGAGGCGGTAGCCGCAGGGGCGCAGGAGGAGGAGCCCGCCGAGGGTGGACTAGTCGATATCGCCAACATCCTCGGTGCTTCGGCTGTGACCATTGTCCGGTCGAACTTGTAAGTACCATATCCTCACAAGTAGTACTTGCTGCAGTAGTCGATCTTACCTGACGACCCTCAGTGAATGTTTCTGCAGAAAATCCACGGATCTGACATGGGATGGGGATGAGCCCTCATCAGCAGTGGCGGAAGAAGTCGCGCCGCCCGCCGAGGAGACCACTCCCGCTGCCCAAGCCGCGACTGAGCCACCGGCTACCGAAGCGCCGCTGCCGGAGGCCAGTATAGTCGAAGGTGAGTACCCTTCTTGAAGCTGCAGAGCTCCAGGAGGAGTAGTCGTAGGGACTGATGCACTTGTCGTCTTTTTGATAGGCGCTGAAGGTGGTGACATCCCTGCAGGGGTGCCAATGCAGAGGTTGACACCAGAGGCCCCCGAGGCTGCAGAAGGAGCCCCCGAGCCCATGGCGGAGGTCGTCGAGAAGACCGCCGGGGGAGAGGCGGTCACCACGTTGCCAGAGATTGCTCTAGAGGTGGCTATCCGCTCCCCCGAGATCCGAGACGCAGAGCCCATCCGCTCTGCGCCGATGGCGGAGGCCACAGCGAGTAGTCGCGGCGGGATAGAGCTGCTTGTGGATGATCTCGTCGAGCCGGCGACGGTAGCCAAGAACCTGGAGGCGATCCGTCAAGCCGAGCAGTGGATGAAGGTAAGTAGCTGTATCCTTTTGAGTAGTCAATCCTTTTGCCGTTGAGTACTCTTCGTGACTTGAGTTGTCTTGTGCAGAACGTCGCGGAGCGGTCCCGCGACAAGTCGAACCTGCTGCAGGGTTATGGCGACACCGTGCTCCGAGCCGAGGCGCTAGAGGAGCAACATATGAAGTCGCAAAAGCACGCGGCTGCCATGCATTCAAAGCTCGACGCCGCCTTCGCCAAGTACCACAACGACGTCCAGGAGTTGCAGGCGAAGGGCGACGACTTGGTGCGGAAGAACAAAGGCCTCCGCAACAAGAATAAAGGTATACCCTTCGACTTGTCGGGTACTTGTTGGAGGTAGAGAAGCATCTGACCCGCTGTTGCGTTGCTGTGTTGCAGAGCTTAAGGGCCAGGTGGAGCAGCTGAAGGCCTCGGAGACGAGCATGAAGAACCTCTTCTACCGGGAGCAAGAAGCCCGCCAGGTACTCGAGCTCGACTACAAGGAACTCGCCTTCGAGTGCGAGAAGCGTATGGAGCTGCGGATTGCTTCTGACAGAGATCTCGTCAACTACTACAAATCTTTGCATAAATTGAACGAGGACTGCGAGGCATTGCGGGCCCAGTTGAAGGAGTTGGAAGAAGCCGCGCTGCCGATCGCAAGGCTCCTGGTGCCGCACCCGGGCGGCCCCAAGATCGCTCCTCTGGTGGATCGCCTCAAGGAAGCGCCAAGCCGGCTGGCCGCCTACGTGAAGCATATGGCGAGGTCGATCCCAAGACAAGTCTTGGCCTTCATGAAGTCTTACTTCCCGAAGGCCCCAGCAGAGGTGGTCGCCGGCGGGGTAGCCGCCAACTGCTCCGACGAGCAGTATGCAGAGCTGCTGGAGCAGATGGCTCCCATCGCGGAGCAGGTAGCCGAGAAGCTGAACCTTCAGTAGCCCTGTAATAAGTAGCTAGTAGTCATAGTTGTACAGGAAAACAATTGTAATGAATTGTTCAAGTATTAATGAAAGAAAATTTTCCAGCAATGAGTACTCGTAGTCGCGATCTCAGAGTGCGGAGCACCCATCGTGGAGTGGATGCGAGTAGTATTACTCGACTTTAGTAGTCCCGTTGTAGGGAGTAGGCAGTAAAGAAGTTGATGAACGATCAATCTTTATTACTGACGAAGTACACCTGGATGGCCAGGGCCGTAGTTACAGGGTAGTCGCTTGGACCCGGAGGCCGCTTACAGCTGAGTGGCACCGGAGCGGGTAGCCGCTTACAGCAGGTGATCCGTAGGTAGCCGTGTAGGCTGGATCGTAGATCTGTAAGTAGCTGTGCCGGCTGGATCTTTGGAGTGTGGTCTCTTGATAGACCGCTGCTAGAGTCCTTGACGCTCATCGCAGCCCAGGGTCCGTAGGTAGCCGCGCGGGCTGGATCCTGGAGAGGAGAAGTCCGGAGACTGGAGCCAGGACCCGAAGGATCGCTTACAGCCAGGGGGTGTTGATGTAGTCGTGTAGACTTGAACCCCGCAGTAGTCGTGTAGACTAGGCGTAGAATCGACAGAGCTGGTCGACGTTCCACAAGTTGTTGATGTCTTCGCCTTCAAGTGTTTGGAGGCGATAGGAGCCCGGCCCGGTCACCTTTGCCACGGTGAAGGGACCTTCCCAGGGGGAGCTGAGCTTGTGAAGTCCTTCCGTGTTCTGGATGCGGTGGAGGACAAGATCTCCAACGTTGAAGGAGCGTTCCTTGACGTTGCGATCATGGTAGCGTCGGATACCCTCCAGGTACCTTGCTGATTGGACGAGGGCAGCGCAGCGAGCTTCTTCGAGGCTGTCGATGTCAACTCGTCTGCTGTCTTCTGAGACACCTTCGTCGTAATGCTCCACTGCTGGCGAGTTCCATATGACGTCGGCAGGGAGGATAGCTTCGGAGCTGTAGACCAGGAAGTAGGGGGATTGCCCTGTTGGCTTGGATGGTTGAGTCCGCAGCCCCCAGAGTGCGTTGGGTAGTTCCTTGATCCACTTGCCCCCTTTGGAGTTAGCAGCGTCGTGTAGCCGCTTCTTGATGGCGTCGAGCACCATCCCATTGGCGCGCTCGACTTGCCCGTTGGCCCGTGGATGGGCAACTGAGACGTATCGGACGTCGATCCCGCTATTCTCGCAGTACTCCCAGAACTGGTGGTTGTTGAAGTTGGACCCCAGCTCTGTGATGATGCGATGGGGTAGCCCATAGCGGTGTTCGAGTTCATCCAGGAAGTCGAGTACTCTGTCAGCTTTGGGGCATGTGACCGGCTTGACCTCGATCCACTTGATGAACTTGTCGATAGCCACCAGTACCTTGTTGAAACCTCCTGGCGCAGTTGGCAGTGGCCCAATCATGTCGAGCCCCAAGCAGGCGAAGGGCCAGGTGGGTGGTATGGTGACTAGCTTGTAGGCTGGGACGTGTTGCTGCTTGGTGAAGTACTGACATCCTTGGCACCTTTTGACGAGTTCTTCGGCGTCGCCCAGGGCTGTGGGCCAGTAGAATGCTCGCCGGAAGGCCTTGCTGACCAGCGTGCGTGAAGACGCGTGGTTGCCACAGATGCCCTTGTGGATCTCCTCCAAGATGTCCTTGCCTTCTTCACGAGGGACGCACTTCACGAGTACCCCAGAAGATGCGCCCCACTTGTAAAGCTTGTCTCCGACGAGGACGTAGGACTTGGCGCGGCGGACGAGTTGCTCGGCCGCGTTTTTGTCGGAGGGGACCTTCTGCTCGCTGAGGTAGTCGATGAAGGGTTGCCTCCAGTCCACGTCGATCATCATGACCTCCTGCCCAGCTGGTGGAAGGGTTGGGACAGTGGTCGGTGGCGCCGGCTCCGGGATGGATGGCGCGTGAAGCTCGTGGACGAAGACACCCGCTGGAACTTGAGCGCGGGTGGATCCAAGCTTCGAGAGGACGTCTGCTGCAACGTTGTTGTCGCGGACGATGTGATGGAACTCGAGACCATAGAATTTGTTCTCGAGCTTGCGGACTTCTACGCGAGGCGTCCATGTTCTCCTTGTTGCGGTCCCAGGACTTGTTGACTTGGTTGATGACCACTGCGGAGTCGCCATAGACTAGTAGCCGCTTGATGCCCAGTGAAGCCGCGAGGCGGAGCCCGTGTAGGAGGGCTTCGTACTCGGCTTCGTTGTTTGAGACCTTCCAGAAGATCTGCAGGACGTACTTAAGTTGTTCGCCTGTTGGAGAGATCAGGAGTACCCCCGCACCTGCGCCCTCGAGGTTGAGTGAGCCGTCGAAGTACATCACCCAATGCTCTGGTCGCACGGTGGGAGTAGGCAGCTGGTTCTCCCGCCACTCTGCCATGAAGTCGACTAGTGCCTGCGACTTGATGGCTGTGCGTGGCTTGAAGTCGGTGGTGAGGGCGCCGAGCTCGACAGCCCATTTGGAGATTCTTCCGGTAGAATCTTGGTTCCGCAGGATGTCGCCAAGCGGGTAGTCGGTGACGACGGAGACCGAGTACTCCTGGAAGTAGTGTCGTAGCTTCCGCGAGGTGATGAGTAGAGCGTATAGGAGCTTCTGCACGGGCTGGTAGCGAGCCTTGGACTCTGATAGAACCTCGCTGACGAAGTAGACTGGGCGCTGGACTGGATAAGTGTGGCCGTCTTCCTGCCGCTCGACAACGATGGCAAGATGCGACCACGTGAGTAGTCGCAGGCTAGGTAGAGCAAGCAGGCGCTCGCCCTTGTGAGGAGCCGTGAGGATCGGTGGCTTTGATAGTAAGTCCTTGAGCTGGGCAAGGCCTTGATCCGCCTCTGGAGTCCACACGAACTTCTCGTGATGCTTGAGTAGTTTGAAGAAAGGGAGGCCCTGTTCTCCTAGCCTCGAGATGAATCTGTTCAATGCCGCCATGCACCCCGTCAGCTTCTGGACGTCTTTGATGCTCGTGGGAGCTTTCATGCTGGTGATGGCGGAGATCTTCTCGGGGTTGGCTTCAATGCCGCGCTGGCTGATGATGAAGCCGAGTAGTTTGCCCGAAGGGACGCCGAAGACGCACTTGTTCGGGTTGAGCTTCCAGCGGTACTCGCGGAGTGATGCGAAGGTCTCTTCAAGGTCGTCGATGAGGGTACTGGAGTCCCTGGTTTTGACAACCACGTCATCCACGTAGGCCTCGATGTTCTTGTTGAGTTGCCGCTTGAAGCAGGCCTGGATGGCCCGTTGATAGGTAGCGCCGGCGTTCTTCAACCCGAATGACATGGTCATGTAGCAGTATGCGCCAAACGGGGTGATGAACGCGGTCTTCTCCTGGTCTTCCTCCTTGATTGCGATCTGGTGGTACCCGGAGTAGCGGGTCGAGGAAGCAGAGCGGTGGCGCCCGCCGTGGAGTCGATGACTTGATCAATCCGCGGCAACCCGAAGGGGTCCTCGGGGCGGTGCTTGTTGAGGTCGGTGTAGTCGACGCACATCCTCCACTCGTTCGAGTTCTTCTTGCGGACGAGGACGGGGTTGGCGAGCCACTCGAGATGGAAAACTTCTCGATGAAGCCACCGCGAGTAGCTTGGCGAGCTCCTTCTTGATGGCGTCCCGTCTGTCGTCGGCAAAACGTCGGAGGTGTTGTCGCTTGGGGGTGGCCTTTGGATCGACGTTGAGGCAGTGCTCAATCAGCTCCCTGGGCACTCCTGGCATGTCCGCTGGCTTCCACGCGAAGATGTGGCGGTTAGCCCGAAAGAAGCTGATGAGCGCGTCTTCCTATTTGGGGTCGAGGCCAGCCCCGATGGTGGTGGCCTTGCTGGGATCGCCTATTCCGAGGTCGACCGTCTTGACGAGTACCTCCTCAGGTAGCTGAGGCTTGTTGGTGCTGTCAGACTTCTCTGGGATGTCGAGTTCACTTGTAGCTGTGACGCCCCAGGTTTTTAATTACCGTCATTAACGCTAATGACCGGATCAGCCGGGTCAAACCAGTCAAACCCCGGTCAAACCTAGGTCAACCTGGGTCATCACCCAAAAACCTCGTCAATGAACCCCAATGAACCCTTGACCAAGCTTACACACACCCGTAGTCAACCCTTGGTCAAAGGCACGGTCAAAACCCCGCTTGACCGCCGACGTAACCGAATGTCGTCCGGAACTTTTGCCGCGTTCTCCAAAATTCACCTAAACACTTCAAATTCTACCTTTATGAAAGTTGCCCATCTTGTTGAGGGACACAACTTTCATGTAGAATGGCATTTCAAATTTGGAGAGGAAAATTGTGAGAACCCCCTTGCAAGACAGATTTTCCTGTTTTCCAGAACAGGCCGACATTCAAAGTTGGCATGACGTTCCTGCAAAATCCGTTGAGAAGAACACTATCTGGCCTTTTTGAAAGTTGTAGAGGGGAGTTAGATCTACAACTTTCCTATTCATTACTTTGTGAACTTTTATTCAATTTTTTTGGAGAAAACTTAATTTGAACAGGGTCACTCTGCAGTTTTCAGCCGGCCGACGCCGCGCCGTGCGCGACGTCGCGCGCCGTGCGCGCGCGGGCGCCGCGCGCGGGCGCCGCCCCATGCCATCCCTCGCCGTACCTCGGCCCACGCGCCACCTCGTGCCTTCCCAATGCAGCTGCTCGCTCCCGAGACGCACGCACACCGAGGAGGCAGCCCTACCCGCGCCCTAGGACGTCGTGACGCCGTGGTACGGTGCTGCCCGCCTGCCCTCCAAGGTACCACCGTGGCGCGTGCTCGCCGCGCCGCACCGACCGCCCGCGGTACGCGCGACCCTCCATAAAGGCGTCGTGGCCCGTTTTCCCGACGCCCGGGACCTCCCCGGCGGTCGAGCCGCCGCCCGCCGACGCGCGCCCATGCCGCCGCGATGAGCTCCCCGCTCCGCCCGCCACTTGAAACTCCGGTGCCTCCTCCACGCTCCTTGACACCTACCGCAGCTCCCCGGTGCGTTTTCCCCTCCCGCCGAGCCGCCCATCGTGCCGGAACCCGCCGCGCGCCCGCCGGCCGCCGGCCACCGCCACCGAGCACCATCGCCGGCTGCACCTCCCGACCAAACCGGTGCCCAAACCAACCCTAGAACACACCTAGACCCTCCTCCACCCCTTCCCCGGGCAAGAGCGCCGCCGGACTCGCCAGAATTGGGCAGCCCGTGCCAGCCGGCCGCCATAGGGGCCACATTGCTAACCTTCAACTCTTTCCAGGGTCCTAATTGCAAAAAGGTAACTCCAACAGTTCAACAGATTTGCTGATTATTGTAAATTGCGTAGAAAATCACAGATAATTCAGAAAAATGTGAAACCAATTTTGTTGGATCCATGGTGATTTATACTACAACTTTTGTTATTCTGGCCTGAGCTAATTCCTTTTAGTTTTTGCATGAAAAATACAAATGTGAAAACCCTAGATCTGCAATATCTCAAAACCCGTAAATCTTCTGTAGCTACTTTTTGTATATCTTGTGTGTTATGTCATGGCTAGCTCCTATGCCAAAAATTGCACAAAGTTATCATGTAAATCGTTTTATAAAAATATTTTTCTATCTCTGGCAGAACTGCATAAATGATTTTTCATGTTAAATATGTTTATGTTTTTGACCCCAACTTGTGCACACTGTCTTGTAATACGAAAATGCACATCTGGTGAATTAACCATGAATTTTGGATTAACAGAAATAATTATGTTTGATTTATGCATATTTTCCTTTGTAAATTAATAAACCAAGTTCAGTAGAGATTCCATGCAGACATGCTGGTTCTCTAAGCTTGTTTAGGACCAGAGAGAGATTGCACAAGAAAAATTGGATCATTTTGATGCTTAATTATTTTTATATGCATTTAAATTGAATCACTAGATAACCTTCGTTATTTTCCATAATATTTAATTTCCTAGCCTCCAACACTCACATGTGGGTCCAATTGACCAGTATAAATGTTAGTAGGCCTAAGAAACACTACTTTAATTTTTGGTAATTTAATTGCTTAATAAAAAGCTTAAAAAGCCCTTTTTCTATTAAAGAGAAATTAAATAAAGAAAGGCCCCTATTTAAATTCCTTTCCTCCTTGGAAAGTATTATCTAATTTAATTAAAAAGGTAATTAATTCTCATTATTGATAAGGAAATACTTCAAGGATAAAAGTATTATTTATATCTTGCATGAGGAAAGGAAATGATTAAAAGCTTTCACATGAAATGACAAGTATAAAGAAACCTTATTCAATTGTGCAATAAAAGAAAGACCCATGTACAACCAATCACCCTCCTAAAAGAGAAGCCACCAAACCACCCATGTTAACTTGAGTGTGGTTGCAAATCATGTTAAAAAGGTTAAATATGCCTACCCACTACTGTTGGTGAATTTAAATAAAATTATTTACGCATATATGTACACAATCACCATCAAAAAGAATAATTAATAAAGAATTGCATATTACTCCTTATGGAAGAGTATGCTGAATGTATGCTTATCTAGGTGAATGTGCCCAACAAATACACCCCTTGATTGTCAATATGGTTTATAATTGATTAAAGTAAAAACCGTCGAATAAATCTTGCATTTGCATCTTCGTGTAGATCTTTCCGCCAGTAGACATACGCTCGTGACGGAAGGAGGAGACGAAGGTGCCAACAAAGAGCTGCCGAACGTGAACGTAGCTCAAGTCCCGGACCCAAGTCCAGAAGGGCCCAAGGCCAACCTTGCCATCGAAGGCAAGCCCCGGATCATTAACCCGCCTTTTAAAATTATACAATTATGTTTGCTATGATTGTGCACTTACGTTTCAGGAATTGATTTGAAACCCTAGATGCATGATCCCTAGGTACCTATGCTCTATCACTAGTATGCTAGGTCGATAGCTGCTATGCTATAGGACCGATAGAAGTCGAGTGATGTTCGTCACTCGCGTGAATAGGTTCCTAGATAGGAATCATAAGATATCCTTAAATGGATCGCTCATGTGGTAAGAGCATGGGATTGGGCTCCGGTCCAGTGGGCATGTGGGCTAAGCTTTTGAACGTACTAAACATATGCCGGGAATGGGACCGGTAAGCCTAGTACCTTAATGAGGCGGCACGGGATCTTACTATTACTAATCTTGAGAAATCTCCTTACCGGCTAGCTACCGGAAAGGGTGGTGTATGGTGACTCCGGGTATCTCGCGCGGTATGCCGGATAGCCTGCACCAGGGACTGTAAGATTCGATCCCAACACGAAGATTTTTGGAAACGGCCTGGGGAGTTGTCCTCGCGGGGGCAGCCGACCGTGTGTTTGGGTCTACCTTGCAAGGTTTAAATCAATCGATTGTCGGCCTCTCACCATTATCCGAGACTGCTTAATCAACTGGCCATGATATCCCATAATGATGGAACTCGAGGAATTTGTTGGATGAATTAATTGTTTGTCCAATTCCTGCTTGAATTAGTTGGCACACTTAGAAGTGGTAATCAATTAGAACTTGTGCTAAAAGATTGAAAGTAAGGACCTACTCTTATTAGCTTTCCAGCAAAAGAAACTCCACCGGCCAAAAGCCTTTCATGTCTAGAGGTTGGTGATGTAGTCATCACCCGACGGTTAAGTCTTGCTGAGTATTAGTATACTCAGCCTTGCTTTAAAACTGTTGTTGCAGGTGTGTTTGATCAGAAGGGTGACGACAAGTAAGGACCTCACGGATGGCCTCCTGTGATGTTCACCGTTGCGCTAGTTTAAATTATTTTCGCTTTATTTTCGAACTCTGAACCTTTACTCCATGTCGTGAACAATGGTTTGTAATAAAATGTTTAATTCATGTTGTACTCTGGACTCGCCTTCGCGTGAGTTTTAATGCATGTGTCGATCCTCTATTCGATGTCCAAGTGATTTACCGGGCGTTTACCCGGCAACCAACGACAGGATGATACTTTACTATGGCTTAATGACCAAAGTGGATCGGTCTTAGGCGATAGTACGGTATTTTCCTGGGCGGGTTGTCACAGTAGCAAGCTTCTTCGACGCGGCGTAGACCTCCATCATCGCGTTGGGTACTTGGTTTGTAGAGGCGATCGCCACGGCTTCTGTGTCGCAGTCGTGGGAGATCTTCAAGTCCCCCTGGAGGGAGAGTACACCGGCTGGACTTGGCATTTTGAGTACCAAGTAGGTGTAGTGGGGCACCGCCATGAACTTGGCGATGGCCGGTCTGCCGAGGATGGCGTGGTAAGAGGTCTCGAAGTCCGTGACCTCGAACTTGATGTACTCGGTGTGGTAGTTGTCCCGAGACGCCCCGAAGGTAACTGGCAGGACCACTGAGCCCAGTGGGATAGCCGTGTTGCCGGGGACGATGCCGTAGAAGGGCATGCTGCTCTTGGTGAGCATGGGGGTGACGTCGAGCTTTATTTTCTTCAAGGTCTTGGTGAAGAGGACGTTGAGCCCGCTTCCACCGTCGATGAGCACCTTGTTGAGCTTGGAGCCCGCCACCGTCGGCTTCAGGACGAGGGGGAACCATCCTGGTTCAGAGAAGATGGTCCATTGGTCCGCGCGGGAGAAGGTGATGGGTATCTCCGACCACCTGAGAGGGGTCGGGACCGCTGGTTCAATGGACATCACTTCACGACGGGTAGCCTTCTGCTCCCGCCTGCTGGGCAGTCCGCCGAAGAGGACGTTGACGGTCTTCTCGGGTTCTTGGAAGTCATTGTTGTCGCCGTCCTTCTTCTTGCCCTTTTGGCGTGAGGGTGCGGTGGCTCCGGTGTATCCTTGAGTGCATGCCTGAGTTGGTAGCACTGCTCGGTAGTGTGGTTGCCGTTTGGATGCCACGGGCACTTCTCCTTCAGCAGGTCTTTGAAACCGCCAGAGTTCTTCTTCAAGTTCCCTTTCGCAGGGCGCTGGATAGCCGCGACGGTGTTGTCCGGCTTGCGCTTGCGGTTGGGACCCGAGTAGTTCTTGTTGTTGTTGTTGTTGCGGCCGCCTTGGTTTGCATTCTTCGCGCCGCCGCCGCCCTGGTTCTGCTTGGACTTGCAGCGGATGGCGTCGTACTTGGCGTTGGCTTTGTCCTCTTCGTCCGCCCAGGACGTGATCATGTCCTTGAGGTGGGGGATGGACCCGGGACGGCGGCGACCGAAGTCTTCAAAGGTGCGGCGATGGTAGAGGCCGTCCTGGAAGAGGTCGATGACCTCCTTGTCGGTGACGTCGAAGACGGTAGCGCGCTTGTCGAAAAAGCGGCGCATGTACTTATGGAGGGTCTCGCCTTGTTCCTGCTTGATCATGGCCAGGTCCATGCGAGTACCCGATCGGCCCATGGCGCCCGCGAAGTTGCTCGTGAACTGCTCCTTCAGTTGGTCCCACTTGTCGATCGAGTGCTTGTCGAGCGACTCGAGCCATGTGAGTGGTGCTTGGTCCAGACAGAAGGGGGAGTAGAGGCATTTGGTGTCGCTGTTGCCGCCAGCGTTCTCGATGGAGAGGGCATAGCATCAGAGCCACTGGATGGGATCCTGCTTCGCGTCGTACTTGGTGATCCCCAAAGGTTTGAACTTGTCGGGGAGGAGCAAGTTGCGAAGTCGAGGTGAGAAGGCGGGGAAGCCGTCGCCCTCAGCGGCAGTGGTCGACTTCTTCCGCCGCAGCTCCTCAATCTTCTGGCGAGCGTCGTACCCGCCGTGCGAGGTGCCGGAGGCGTGGCTGTTCGCGTGGCCTCGGCCGCCGCGACTACCACCGCCTCCCGGCTCTCCCGTTGGCCCCATGGTTGGAGGCTGCCGCCGTCGGCCGCCGCCGCCGTCGGGATCGTTGCCGCCGCCACCGGCCGGAGCGCGGTGGGGGACAACTTCTCGGTTGCCTTGGTCTTGCTGTGAAGGTCCGCCGGCGTTGGAGCGGCGGCGGCGGTTTGGCTCGGCTGGGAGGTCAGCTCGAGTACGGTTGGGACCAGCATTGGCACTGCGACTAGTAGCTTCGTTGTCGCGGGGTTTAGCTGGGGGAGGTTGGTTGACTCTGTTGTCGACCCGCATGAAGTAGGCTTCTTCAGCGAGCTTGGCGATGACCTCTCCAGCGCGTATGCCCAGAGCCTGGCGTGCGATCGTTGTGATCGACATGAGGCATTGTTCAGGAGAGGTGTGTACTCTGCTCTCGACTGCCTCGAGAGCTTCCGCAAGGTTGCGGATGGGGAGGTTGTCTCTGAGCCGCCGGCGCTGTTCGTTGCGATTCCTGTTACGCTCACGTCGAGCGTCCTATTGGCGGCGGTCTCGTCTGCAGGTGCGTCAGCAGACAACTCGTCTGCGGAGATGTCCTCCAGGTACTTGTCCTCAGCCGTGCCTGAAGGTCCTGGGGTGTCGCCAGCAGCCATGAAGACTTGGCGATCGGGGGTGCCAAGGCTGGACTCAAAGGGTGCCACCTCAGTTGGTGTGTTGGAGTCAGCCCGGGCTAGTGGTGTTCCCTCCTGGAATGGTAGCGACTCGATGTAGGCGACGTAGCATGAGTCTCCCTTTGCCAGGTCAGCGGGCTTGCGGTCTGGCCAGTAGACGTATCTCCCGGCCGGCGTTGATTTTATAACCAGCCCAGAGGCTGACCCTGACAAGGGAAGCTAAGTGGAGTCATCTTCGGACTCGGGCTCCTCAGGGTCCGACCCGAAGTCGAACTCGTAGTCCGGGTTCGAGTAGAACTCGGAGAGAGGGCTGGAGTCCGAAACGCGATCGGGGACGGTGTCGGAGTCCGAGTTGTACTCGGGTACGGGCTCCTTGCCGGCCCGGCGCGAAGCGGGAGCCCCCGTGCGGGCTCGGTTGAGGATGCGCGGGCCACGCGCGGAGTGCTCGCGTGATGAGGGGACCGCCTGCGATGGCTGAGCAGCCGGCTCGCATGTGATGGCCCATGGCAACGTCGGGTTCGAGTTGGAGACGGACTCGAGCTCGAAGTCAGGGTGGTGGTTGAAGAGCGAAATTTCGCCGAACTTGCCGGCGAGTTCGCCTGTGACAACTTCAGGGAGCGTCACGAAGCCTGTCTTCGGGTTGGGCTGCATGGTCAAGCGGCGCTGGAAGGAGCCCGTGCCATCAGCAGTGCAGACCCAGGCGCCGAAGACGAAGGTGTCGCCACGGTTAAAGGCGACGGTTGGCTTGAAGTGGATGGAAGCCGTCGAGTTCGCCATGTGATCTCGAGCGAGACCCCCTACCTGGCGTGCCAGCTGTCGGTGTTTTAGACCGGCAACCAACTAAGGGGAGTACCCGAAGTAGATGATTGTGACTCGCCGAGATCGGTAACTCGAAGGAAGAGACACGTGGCACACAATTTAGACTGGTTCGGGCCGCGAGGTGCGTAATACCCTACGTCCTGTATGCTGCGTAGCTCTGGATTGATAGGGCACGATTACAAGATGGTGCAATAGTGCGCCGTGGATTGTATGAGAGGAGATTGGATGCTAGAGATCGGTCCCTGCCTCGCCTTATATAGTCCGGGAGGCAGGGTTACAAGTCGGAGTAGGGAGAGAGTACTAGTCGAGTACGTCTAGGAGACATGTACAGTGCGGAACATGTACAGCTCCCTAACCGAGTACTACTCCTATGTAGTCCTTGTGCTCCACGCCTTCAGGTGCCGTGTAGCGCAAGCCGGGTAGTCCCAGGGGCCCACCGAGTAGTCGGTCCTGGTACCCACCGAGGTAGTGGGCCCAGGGAGGTCCATACGACAGGGGGCGGGTCACCTTGAGCGCCCAGAATTTCAGCAAGCTGATAATCAAATAAAAAATCAAAACCCAAACAAATGGCCTCCTGAAATCACGAGATTTTAACCAACGCTTTGCAACAACACTAAGAGGCTTCTCCCAGATGATCTCCTCAAAAAGATCAAGGAAACTCTACAGATCTAAATCAGAAGAAGAGGAACTAGCAAGTCAACACCACCTCGGGTCACCCTACCATAGGGGGGTGGGTCACCCGGGGTAGCCCAGAAAATCATCTGCGGTTTAACTCCAAACTTTCGATTGAGACAAAACTTTGGGGAGATGATGAACCCCCCAAGGAGAGGATATGCCCTAAAAATTTTGGCAACTTACTCCCTACAACTTCCGGAATCGCGAATCCTTGACAAGAGCACTATGAACTAGGGTTCATCCAACAATTAACGAATTCAAGGCCAAATTTGACGTTTGAGGGGTCAAGATCATCCACAAAGAGACACAAGGCACGCACCCATGATCCCCTCAAAGAAACCTAGAGAGAAACACCTTCAAATTGACGAATCGAGCGACGAACGAAAATTCCAAGAAAGGGCTCCGAAAATCACCGTAAAAGAGAAACGGGAGGAGCAACAAGAACACTTGAGGAATCACGGTCTAGCTTGCCTCCTCAACATCCACCCCTCTCTCAAGATCTCACCATGAAGCTCTCAAGCTAGTCCTATGGAAAACCTAGGTTAAATAAGAAGGAAAATAGCAAAGGGAAATGAGCTAGGGTTTCAAGAGTTGGCTAAAGACTAAGTTTATATGGAGACAGCCGAAAGACTAAAATACCCCCAAAGCTTAAACTAAGATACACGCCCACCAAGGGCACTTTGGGAATATGTTTTTGTAGCACTGTCGGACGGATGCCCGGCGACCGCTCTTCGCGTAGCCTCGACGCAAGCCTTCTAATCCGAACGCATGTCCTCTGCTTCAAAGCTTCTCGGTGCGCCCAGATCCCGTCTCCACCCGCCTCTGGTCTTAGTTTTGTGGCTCAACCAAGTAACCCGGCCGGTTTTGTGGTGAACCGCAGGAAACCCCGCGTGCAGACTTCGGTTGTGAGCCACTACCCTGCACCGGCTCTGATCGACGACTTTGTCTTGCTTTTCTTGCCATCATGCGGCCCGCACTTGACCCCGCTAGCCACCGGGTCCCTCGAGTCAGGCCTACTTGTCTGTCCAGTCCTCGGAGGCCCCGCAAGGCATAGACCTTTTGTGCCCGCTCTTCACCTGCACCAACGCAAATCAAGTTGCAACCTGCACCTGCAATACTCAACCAAGAGTCAGTAAACACCACGTTGTCAATCACTCATAACAGCCAGGAGCGACCATCCACTGGTCCTCGGATGCTCTGGTCCTCAATCTCCCCCTTGATGAGTGCATTGACAACAGACATAAGTAACCAATTCAGAGAAAAGAGAAAAAGAAAAGAAACAAATGAAAAACTCAAACAAGTGATCAAAGGCCAAACAAAAGCCAAGAAAGGATCAGTTGAGTGAGAAAAATCTTGGTCCCCTAAGGCAAGGGCAACGACTCGACACAACCGAGATAAAATGCTTCAAAATTGCCGACTCCTCAAGGTGAGACAAAAGGGCTTGACACCATCGGCAAAGGAGCACAACTAAAATTCAGGCAAAAAAGAGCTCCCAAATGCATCAATGCAAGCTCCCGCGGAACAAATGCATTTCTCCCCATTTTTCTTCCCTTGATGCAAAGCTCCCCCTGGAAACATGAATGAATTGGGTACTTTCCTCTCCCTTGTTGGTAATGCATGAATCAAGTCTACAAATTGTTGACGGTGAAATTCCGTCAACCTAGCCATGAGTTTACCTTCGGTGTTGGCATGAGTTTTATACCTTATCCATTGGTACTAACCCCCGTGGTATAACAAACTCACTTGTGCATGTCAGTTTTGGAGTTTAGTGTTTATGCAGGGTTTTAGCGTTGAAAGCAACACTTCCGGGATAAGTTCATTAAGCACCTCATGACAAGACCTTGAAGCCTGGCACAAGTCAAGCAATGAAGTGAACACGACTCCAAGAAGCCCAAGGACAAGCCCGAGAAGATGGAAAGCTCCGAGGACCTAGCAAGAAAAGTGCCGAATCTTGCGAGACAAGGAGCTTCATCCAATTCGGAGAGAAACTTACGACAAGGGCCCACATGCAGAGGGGGGAGCATCTAGAAGGCTCGGGAAGCAACGTCGGGCGAAGGAGGCCGCGGACTGGGCAGAAGTAGGCCCAGGCCGGTGGGCCCAGGCCGGCCGGCCCAGCCCATTTCGAGGCCCAGTCGGCCCCCCTTTGACGTATATGCATCTCGGGCTGTTCATAGCCCCCTGACCGAGAGCTCCATATCAACCAATTCGTCATCCGCCGCCGAGGAGCAGAGAAGCTTGAGGGACACCATCTCGGAGATGAGGGTCGTGCTAGTTGTCTAGGGTCTCCCTAGCCGACGTGGGAACCTTGCATGGAAGACCATGTCGGAGCTCTGGAGCAAGGATCAAGATCGAGGTAGGATCCCGGTGGTGATCTTGTTCATGTAATCATTTATGGTGAAGTTTTTATAGTGAATCCAATTTCTAGCGATCAAGTTCCTTCTCGATGATTTTGTTTTCTTCTTGGTTTTGCTTCTTCCCCAATCTAGTCTATAACTAGATTGCATAGGGTGCTCTTGTAGTCGCGGTGGCTAAAGGTGCATACTGGACCGACCAAGTGATTTCTACATGTTCTTATCGAACTCGCCCTAGACTACCCGCATGAATAGGAATACGTTGTGACAGAACGGGGGTTCCAAAAGGCAGGCGTTTTCGGAATCGGACTGGAGGCCACAGTTTAAAGATGCTTTTAATGAGATTCACTTTTCTATCTTCATCTATCTTGTTTGGAGCTACAACATAAGCATGATCTAGACTCTCTAGATCGGTTATCTCTTGCTTTCTCTTGTTACCCCTTTAGTAGATTAGATTAGATGTGTTTACTTGATGATATCTTAGATTAGATGCAACTTAGTTCTTCATAAGATAGCTTACCTTGCTTTACTAGATTGAATCCTTGTGTTGCACATTGTTCCACAGATTCGATACCTTGGGTTCACCACTCGAGGGAAGAAGGGTCCCTTGACTATGACGGGAGACTTGTCCGCTTGCAAGTCTAAACGAACTTTGATACAACTATTAACCGTCAACACAAATGCAAGAATGGGCTTCTCAAATATACAAAGAGCACTACAACATGCTAAAATTGAGACACAGACAAGCAAGATAGCCACAATTTGAGCACAAGCATCGTGAACAAGATAGAAAAGTGATAGGTTCTAACCCGGTGTTAGAACGAGGATGGCCCGATCTTCACAGCAGTAGGTCTTGAACTTGAAGAACGATGATGTGGTAGCGGAAAGAGGATGATAGCTTACTGGAATTAGAAGATAACTTGCTGAAGATCAGTGGATAACTAGCTTTATACCTAGCCAAGGTTGGATGAGACCCAGCGACGGGGAGAGAGGCACCGAAACCGTGAAGACTTCGACTCGATCTCTGAACGACCGCAGAACCACAACCGGAGCTAATCCACACAAGGTGAGGCAGCCGTACTGGAACTCACAAAGCACGAACTAGTGGACCTCAGAGAGATCTCTTCACAAGTCCAAGTAGAACAAGGAAGAACAAGGGTGTGAGTAAGGCACTCAGGCAGCTCGGCTGCGAAATCACTTGGATTATCTCAATTCATCAAAAGTTGTGTTTATCTTACAAATGGGGGGTATTTATACTAGGAACAACCCTCCTAGGTGGCTGGAAACACAAAAACAAACTGAATACGTCGCCAATGTGAAAGGATCTCCCGAGATGACCTTCTGAGCTGTTTCCGCGTGACTATTTGAGTGCTGAGCAGTCTTCAATGTTTCGATCATAACTTCTTCTAGGAATCTTCAAATGATGTGGGACTAGATGCGTTAGAAAGCTAACTCGATTATCTTTCCAACGGTGGATAGCATGCTATGTGAAACTTCGTAGATTAGTACAGTTTAATGCCCGAACTTATGCTTCAGGAAATTTCCGAATGGCCTTGCCGAATGACTTTTGCTGAAATGTCCTTGCCGAATGGCATTGCCGAATGATGAGGATTTTTGCCGATTCCAGCTTCATGGTCTTCGTCTTGATGACTCTCTTCCATGTACCTGAGAAGTATCAACATACAAGACTTAGGTAGCATAAAGTTATCACTGGTATTGAGTTGAAACTCATAAAGTAGCGCGTGCACCTCTTGTTGGATCTTTTTAGCTTGGCTACGAGTGAAAGGTCCGGTAGAAATTGGAAATGTGGTTGGAGAGGCTGTCGGTGCTAGCATGGTCATATCATCCTCCCCCCTTGAAAAGGAGTCATCCTCGACTCTTCCAAGCCAAAGAACGGAGAGAGGTCAGCCACATTGAAACTTTTACTCACATCATAAGTACTTGGCAGATCAATTTCATAGGCATTGTCATTGATCTTGCGAAGCACTTTAAATGGACCATCCGCCCGGGGTTGCAGCTTGCTCTTGCGCTGGTCGGGGAATCTATCTTTGCGAAGATGCACCCAAACCAAATCTCCTTGTTCGAACAATACTTTCTTTCGACCCTTGTTGGCACGCTTCTCGTACAACTGAGTCATCTTCTCAATGTTGGTTCGTGCTTGATCAGGAAGCTTCTTGATAAATTCAGCTCGCTTGCTTGTGTCAAAGTTCACACGCTCCTGTACAGGTAAGGGCAAAAGATCTATGGGAGCAGTGGGGTTGAAACCATATGCAATTTCAAATGGAGAGAATTTAGTTGTTGAATGTACTGCCCTGTTGTATGCAAACTCAACATGTGGCAAGCTTTCTTCCCAATGTTTTAAATTCTTCTTTAGAATAGCGCGCAGCAACATTGAAAGTGTTCGATTTACAACTTCAGTTTGCCCATCCGTTTGTGGATGACATGTCGTAGAGAATAGCAAACGTGTTCCAAGTTTTCCCCACAAAGTTTTCCAAAAATAACTCAAAAATTTTGTGTCACGATCAGAAACAATAGTGCGAGGCACTCCATGCAAACGCATAACTTCTTTGAAAAATAATTCAGCTATATGTGAGGCATCATCAGTTTTATGGCATGGGATAAAATGTGCCATTTTACTAAAACGATCAACCACAACAAAAATCGAATCCCTTCCCCTTTTGGTTCGTGGTAACCCCAAAACAAAATACATTGAAATGTCTTTCCAAGGAGCGTTGGGAATAGGAAGAGGAGTGTAAAGTCCATGAGGGTTTAACGGAGACTTAGCTTTGTGGCATTATTCGCAGCGAAGGACATGTCTTTGAACATCTCTTCTCATCACTTGCTCCGTCTTCTTAGCTCCAAAGTGTCCCATAAGAACACCTGCATGAGCTTCCTGTACAAGCAAAATTCGAACAGAGCAATCTGGAATGCACAGTTTGTTAGCTCGAAATAAAAATCCATCGTGCTTGTGATATTTTTCCCAGCCTTTGCCATTGCAACATTTGGAATAAGGTTCAGCAAAATAAGAATTAGGCATATAATTCTTTTATACCTTCTAAGCCAAGAATTTTAGCATCGAGTTGAGTTATCAAAGCATGGCGTCGAGACAATGCATCAGCAACCACATTCTCTTTTCCGTTTTTGTATTTAACAATATAAGGGAATGATTCAATAAATTCACACCATTTTGCATGCCTTCAATTCCGTTTTAATTGTCCTTTAAGATGTTTCAATGATTGATGATTTGAATGTATCACAAATTCTTTAGGAAAAGATAATGTTGCCAAGTTTCCAAACTTCTAACAAGAGCATATAATTTTTTATCATAAACTGAATAATTAAGAGATGGACCATTTAACTTTTCACTGAAGAATGCAATTGGCTTCCTTTCTTGCATTAGTACGTCTCCAATTCCAACTCCACTCGTATCACATTCAATTTCAAACATCTTGCTGAAATCTGGAAGTGCCAGGACAGGGGCTGTTGTTAACTTCTTTTTTAATTCTTCAAACGCCTTTGTTGTACTTCTCCCCACTTGAAAGGCACTTCTTTCTTGGTCAGCTCATTGATTGGGGCAGCAATGGTGCTGAAATCCTTCACAAATCGCCGGTAGAAACCAGCAAGTCCGAGGAAGCTTCTCACTTGACTCACGTTCTGTGGAGGCGTCCATTCACGCACAGCCTTGATCTTCTCATCATCGACCTCCACACCTTGTCCTGAAACAACAAAACCAAGAAAAACTACCTTGTTGGTGCAAAAGGTGCACTTCTCAAGGTTAGCATACAATTTTTGCTCACGTAGGACAGCAAGCACGCATCGAATATGTTGAACATGTTCATCTAGAGTCTTGCTGTAAATTAATATGTCATCAAAATAAACCATGACAAATTTGCCAATGAATGGTCTAAGCACATGATTCATTAATCTCATAAAAGTACTAGGAGCATTGGTTAAACCGAAGGGCATTACTAACCATTCATATAACCCAAATTTTGTCTTAAAAGCCGTTTTCCATTCATCTCCTTCTTTCATTCTAATTTGGTGATAACCACTTTTAAATCAATTTTAGTGAATATAATAGCACTACCATGTTCATCAAGCATGTCATCTAATCGAGGAATTGGATGCCTATATCTTACTGTGATGTTATTAATAGCTCGGCAGTCCACACACATCCTCCAAGATCCATCTTTCTTAGGTTCTAACAAAACAGGGACAACACAAGGTGAAAGACTTTCTTGGACATACCCTTTCTTGATCAATTCTTCCACTTGACACTGAATCTCCTTTCTCTCCTCTGGATTGGTGCGGTATGCAGCTCAGTTTGGAAGTGATGCACCAGGAATTAAGTCGATTTGATGCTCAATCCCTCTCATAGGTGGCAGCCCTAGTGGTACTTCGTCAGGGAACACGTCCTCAAAATCCTGTAACACATCAAAAACAACACGTGGCAAAGTGGAGGGTAAGTTGTTAGTAGAAAGAAAAGTGTCCTTGTACAGGAGTACAAAGAACATGGCATTAGGTTCACTCAATTCTTTTAGATCCCCTTTCCTAGCCATCGTGACTAACCCCTCTTTTCCCGGTTTTTGGGTACTTTGCGGCTGTGGGGTTTTTTGTGGCTGTGGAAACTCTCCCTCACTATTCTTGTGGGTCACTCTCAAGTGGTTCTCACTCTCTCGCTGTTTCTTCTTGAGATCATCCTTCGTAATTTCCTCCGGTGTCAAAGGAAGCAAAGAAATTCGCTCTCCTTTGTACACAAAAGACAGCTTGTTGGTTCTTCCAAAAATCTGAACATCACGATCATATAACCAAGGTCTTCCTAGCAGCAGCTGGCATGCTTGCATAGGTACCACATCACACTCCACTTGGTCATTACATTTCCCAACTGAGAAGGGAACTGTCACAATGTGACTCACACGCAACGCGCCACAATCATTAAGCCATTGCATCTTGTACGGACTTGGGTGTCTTCTAGATTTCAGTCCCAATCTGTCCACCAACTCTTGGCTAGCAATATTATTGCAGCTGCCATTATCAACAATGATGCGACAAAGCTTATCTTTAATCATGCCTCTGGTGTGGAAAAGATTGTGTCGCTGCCCATTCTCCTCCTTTTCAGTAGTGACACTAAGGACACGAAGGGAAATAAAGCAATTATGATCACCTTCATCAGGCTGAATCTCATTCTCTTCTTCCTCTTCAGGTTCTTCATCAAACCTCGGCCCCTTATCCTCAGGATCACTCTCTGATTCCCATTCACCTTTTTCATTCAGCAACATTGTTATCCTGCTTGGGCATTGTGCTGCAATGTGCCCACGACCGTGGCACTTATGGAACACAATCTCCCTACTACGAATGGAAGATGCAGCACCTGAGGCAACACTTGGTGCTGCTGAACTGGCAGCAGGTCGCTGCTGATTCGCGGGCGATGAAGCACTAGAACCTGTCATCTTTGATGCACTATTTGATGGAAAAGATTTAGGTGTACTACCTTGAGATCTTCCCCCACCAAAAGAAGTACTGAACTGCTGTTTGCGCTAAGGGGCAGTAATAGAATGACTGCCATGAGATCTTCCACGTGACTCCTGCTGAATCTTCCTCTCAGTACGCATTGCTTGATCAACAAGATCTTGCAAGGTATGGTATGGAAACATCTCCACAAAACCAGCGATCTCCTCATTAAGACCTCCAAGAAATCTTGCCATTTTAGACTCCATGCTTTCTCTAGTTCCAGTCTGAACTAGCAGCAATTCAATCACCTTGAAATACTCATCAACCGATCTTTTTCCTTGCCTCAATGTTTGCAAACGATTCATGAGATCACGCTCATAACTCGAAGGAATAAAACGCCTCTTCATCACTCGCTTCATTTCTTCCCAAGTGTGAATATATCCAATACCTAACTGAAGTTGATTCTCCTGCACCTGATTCCACCAAGTGAGAGCGTATCCAGAGAACTCAACTGAAGCAAGGTTAACACGACGCTGATCTGAAAGATTATGCACCCTAAAAATCTGATCACATTGTTCAGCCCACTCAAGATACTCATCAGCATTCTCCTTTCCAGTAAACTTGGGGATACTCAACTTAACACGAGCAATATTATTGGGGTCATCATAATGACGACGACCGCGGTGAAATCCCCTATCTTCAAAATCAGCACGCCGATGATGATGACGCCGGTCAAATCTCCCACCACGACCAATGGGATTTTCATCATTAGACCCTTCCTCATGATCATTGAACTCTTCGTCTTCAAATCTCACACGACGTTCGTGTGCACGACGTCCGCCACGCTGATTATGGAAATCAGCACGACGACCACCACCATGTCCTCCTCGGCCATCACCGAACCGATCAAATCCATGGCCGAAACCAGAATTCTCATCTCCGGACTCCTCCCAATGATGGTCCTCTTGATCACAACGTGGTCCACGTCCTCCTGCTGCTGGAAGGCGAGCATCGAACATCCTTCCCATTGCCTGCACAAGTGAGTCCGCCATGCGACGCATCTCAGCCGGAGAAACTGGGCGTTCATCCTCTTCATGGTGCTCACCATGAACACTAGAATCTGACCCTGCCATGTTAGGGGCAGCAAGAAATATGTGGAATATGAAGTATTTGTGGAAACACTCAAACTCACCACTTACTTACCCAAGTTCTGCCTATCCTCAAGGACTGTGATTGTGCTAGTGTTGGCAGCTTCAACGGAGGTGGTAGTGAGGTCGTAAGGATTACGATTTGAAAGTCCCGGTTTCAGATGTGAGGTGGAGCTATAGGTGGCTAAACAAGGAGGGCTTACGGTACTGTCAACCAAGTGAAATAATGTGCTCAAAATATATAAAGTGGCAGCAATATAGATTACTACCAGTTTGGAATGAATGTGAACTTTCAACAAACACCCGCAACACAATTCCCCTTCAAATTCTTTCACTTCTCTCTTTTTTAATTCCTTTTTTTGACTCTTTTCTTTCCCTTTTTTTTGATCTCTTTTTTTTAATACAACACGAACAGGGGTGCGGATATTAGATGGAAACAAAACAAACACACTATATATAAATGGTGGCGACTTAGCAACTTGAAGAACACAAGAACACAAGGTAGCAGTGCCGAAAAAGGGCTATAGGTATTTTTTTTGGGCTTTGGACTATAGGATATGAACAAATATATGTAGCAAATCAAATAAGGATAAATATATGGATGGTGATGAGACCTACCGTGTCAACGAAAGCTCTGATACCAGATGATAGGTTCTAACCTGGCGTTAGAACGAGGATGGCCCGATCTTCACGGCAGTAGGTCTTGAACTTGAAGAATGACGATGTGGTAGCGGAAAGAGGATGATAACTTACTGGAATTAGAAGATAACTTGCTGAAGATCAGCGGATAACTAGCTTTATACCTAGCCAAGGTTGGATGAGATCCAGCGACGGGGAGAGAGGCACCGAAACCGCGAAGACTTCGACTCGATCTCCGAACGACCGCAGAACCACAACCGGAGCTAATCCACACAAGGTGAGGCAGCCGTACTGGAACTCACAAAGCACGAACTAGTGGACTTCAGAGAGATCTCTTCACAAGTCCAAGTAGAACAAGGAAGAACATGGGTGTGAGTAAGGCACTCAGGCAGCTCGGCTGCGAAATCACTTGGATTATCTCAATTCATCAAAAGTTGTGTTTAGTTTACAAATGGGGGGGTATTTATACTAGGAACAACCCTCCTAGGTGGGTGGAAACACGAAAACAAACTGAATACGTCGCCAATGTGAAAGGATCTCCCAAGATGACCTTCTGAGCTGTTTCCGCGTGACTGTTTGACTGTTGAGCAGTCTTCAATGTTTCGATCATAACTTCTTCTAGGAATCTTAAAATGACGTGGGACTAGATGCGTCGGAAAGCTAACTCGATTATCTTTCCAACGGTGTATAGAATGCTATGTGAAACTTCGTAGATTGGTATAGTTTAATGCCCGAACTTATGCTTCAGGAAACTGCCGAATGGCCTTGCCGAATGACTTTTGCTGAAATGTCCTTGCCGAATGGCATTGCCGAATGACGAGGATTTTTGCCGATTCCAGCTTCGTGGTCTTCGTATTGATGACTCTCTTCCATGTACCTGAGAAGTATCAACATACAAGACTTAGGTAGCATAAAGTTATCACTGGTATTGAGTTGAAACTCATAAATTAGCGCGTGCACCTCTTGTTGATCTTTTTAGCTTGGCTATGAGTGATAGGTCAGGTAGAAATGGAAATGTGGTTGGAGAGGCTGTCGGTGCTAGCATGGTCGTATCAAAAAGGGACAAACAAGCAAGTGGCATAGCCATGATTAAAATGAAGCATATTTCACAAAAATTCCCTCTCATGAGCATAGTACCTAAACATGATCAAATTGAGCACAAACAACATATAACTCACAAACTTCATGCAAGGTCACACATTCTCATCACAAACACCTACAAGCTATCTTATGTCATGTCAAAGCCACTGAGTTATGTGTCCACTTCTAGATATGAGACTTCTCATTGGTGAACATCATGCAGCGGTTTAGCACACAAGATAAGAAATTTAAAGTATTTAAGACATGGAAGCACATTTTTCAAGCATAGGCATCTCACATACCATTTTCATGATTTACAAGTTAAGCATGGTACATGAAGTGCCTTTGCGGCAAAAAGAAGCTTAGGCTTCTCCACAAGGTAGCATGTAGGCTAAACATTCATGATGATAAAAGGATCTTTGATCCCAAATGAAAAGAACACTGTTCCAAGCACAAATTAAGCAAGATATAGCCATAAGCACCCAATTTGAAAATGAGAAGAATTCTACTCACAATAGAGGATCATATAGCTTTTTGCACAAAAGAAAGCCATCCACAAGAATATATATCCCAAAGCTTCCAAGAGCATAGCTATACATCTCATGAGAATCACAAGCAAAGTCATAACCTCATATCTAGCATATCATGGTGATTAAACCATGTGAGAGAAGCACATCTCTATGGCATATGTTACAAAGGCAGTCTATGACATAAAGATGCAAACATGATATGATACATAATGAAAATGCAAGATGCATATGTACATCAACCCTCCAAACCGAAGCTCAAAAGGAAAAATAACTCCAAGCATAAGGTGCTTTTGTAGCCGCGGTGGCTAGAGGTGCATACCAGACCGACCAAGTGATTTCAACATGTTCTTATCGAACTCGCCCTAGACTACCCGCATGAATAGGAATACGTTGTGACAGAACGGGGGTTCCGAAAGGCGGGCGTTTTCGGAATCGGACCGGAGGCCACGGTTTAAAGATGCTTTTAATGAGATTCGCTTTTCTATCTTCATCTATCTTGTTTGGAGCTACAACATAAGCATGATCTAGACTCTTTAGGTCGGTTAACTCTTGCTTTCTCTTGTTACCTCTTTAGTAGATTAGATTAGATGTGTTTACTTGATGATATCTTAGATTAGATGCAACTTAGTTCTTCATAAGATAGCTTACCTTGCTTTACTAGATTGAATCCTTGCGTTGCACATTGTTCCACGGATTCGATACCTTGGGTTCACCACTCGAGGGAAGAAGGGTCCCTTGACTACGACGGGAGACTTGTCCGCTTGCAAGTCTAAACGAACTTTGATACAACTATTAATCGTCAACAAGCCCCTTTTTCTGGCGCCGTTGCCGGGAAACAAGCAATCAAGATCCAATCTAATATCACATATTTTTTCAGTTTTTCTTTTGATTTTCTTTTGCATCTCTTAAGTTTGATCATCCCCAAAAAGGAAAAACAATCAATCTAATTTAGTTTTGATTAACCCTAATTTTTATTTTTTTAGATTTTTGTTTTATTGCTAACCCTAACCGTAGATGGTTGGCTACCTCTCCAAGAAACCCAAACTTTCTTTTGTGGATGATTCAGGAAAACTTTACAGGCAAAGGAGACATGCAACTCAAGCTAAAGGGTTGGAAACCCTAGATCGAAAAGTCGAAGTTGAAGGACCATCGAAATCTCCAAGGGAATCACCACCTCCAAGTCCAAAGGAAGATCAACCTCAACCACCACCCATGGGAGAACAACCACAACCGGAGCGCAAGATCGAGCTATGCACCTCGGACATCGTTGATCTACCTATCATAAACCTTCAAGACGCCGGAAGGGCGTTCAAGATCAAGGTTTCAACTATCAGCATGACTATTGCGAGAGCTTTGGAGCATTTCAATGAATACATACGAGCTGAATTCCTTGAGTGGCAAAACGGTTTACTTAAGAGGAGGATGGAGAAGATGGAGATAGAGAAAGAAGCTCAACACCTAAAGGCTGCCGAAGCAAGATCTACATGCAAGGAGTGTGAGGAGTATGACCATGTCCAAGGTAAACCCCGAATTAATGCAAGTTCATCTATTCAAGATTTGGTTCCTCTTTGTGCACAATTCAAGGACTTGAAGGAAGAGCAAGCTGAGATCAACAAGGACGTCGTCACTAAGTTCGAGGCTATGGAGAAAGTATTAGAGAATCTAGATGGAAAGGTGACAGAGGTCAAGAAGCTCCATACATGAAGTGTTCATCGCGATGAAGATGTTAGAGACGCAAGTGGGACAACTTGTCGGGCACCCGATGGGTAACAAAAGAGAATTTCCGAGACAATCTCAAGGTCGCGAGAAGGAGAAGGCTGCTCAAACTCATTCAGGAGTGATGAAGGATCAAACTAAGGAGACCATGCAGATCACGACCGAAGGACCGGAGTTTCAGATGTCGAGCCATTACATGAAGGAAGTTATTGCATCCGTCAAGACCAAAGGACAAAGCCAGCCTGTGAAGACCAAAAATATGACTAAGTCGAAGAATAAGCCCGTGCCCAAGATGTTGCAGAAGTGGGTACCCAAGATTGCAACGCCCGCAGAGAGCATTGATCCGAAGTAATCAAGTGAAGAAGTCTAGCCATGGACTATAAACGAAGCGCTAGGCGGGAGGCAATCCGTTTCGTCGAGTCAAGAATAAGCTACCAGGAGGACAACCCGATTCCAGGTTTTTCGAGTCTTTTCAAGAAATTTAGTTTTGAATTTTACTACGCAAGACATTAGACTTAGAATGGTTGAACAATATTAGAGACATAATTCTTGGTTGAATATTTTGTTTTGATCATAAACCCTTTACATGAACCATCCTATGTTGTTTGCTTCTTTTTCGAGAAACCAAAACCAAAAAAATTCAGAACCTAACTCAACCATTCATCCTCTTTATGATGTTGTGGTTGACTTGTTTTTCATGCTAAAAACACACGAGTAGAGCCATGTCTTGTACCTAGATGTTATTTAAATTTCAGCGCATGGTAGGACCGCGTGAACCTAGAAATTTGACTTTTGGTTGGTTTAAAAATCCTTATCCTTGGTTTCTCTAGAGTTAGAATTTTTCTAAGCCTCATTTAATTTTATTTCATTCAAAATCTCTCTTATCTAATCAAAATTAGAACCTAAACCTATGCCCCCATGATCAAGCCGGGAAAAGCTTGCTCTCAACAATGAATGCAAACAATACCGGTGAGACCAACATAAAAGTAGTCGAAAAAAATTTCGACTTACATTTGTTTTTAATGCTTTAAAAACTTCTCTAAATTTATATTTTAACTCATTAATATCTCTGTTTTTATTATTTATTTTAAAAATTAGAGGAGTACTTAGCATTAAAGCATGCTTAGAGGGAGGCAATCTAGTTAACCGAACCACATGCAAGGACAAGCATGGGGGGCAGCCAAGGCTTTGTTTCATAGGAATATCATGGAGGCATGTGAGGCAAGGGAGTATGGAAGTGACTCAAGCGAAAACATCAAGTGGATGGAGCAATAATGCAAGCAAAGGAGTGGACGAGAACGTTTGGAAGGTGCAACCCCATGGAGCACGCGGTCACGAAGCAACAAAGAAGCATGAGTGCACTAGAGAAGAACCGAGCCAAGACGAGGAGAGAGGTAAGTCTCCCATCCAGCTCTTTGTTCGTGTGCTCTAGTTTGTAGTCTGGAACCACCTTAGACTTAGCCATCCACCCTGCTTGTTTCGTGCAACAAATCACATCCTTAATCCACTCAAAGTCTAGACTCCAAAATAATATTTGTGTACCTTGTTACCGGTTGAAAACCCCGGATATATATTTGTGAGGGAGAGTGCTGCAATCATGGAAGAAACCTACAAGCTTTTTCACCAAAGAAGAAGGGATTATCGTCGTCTAAGCCATCATCGACAACCTCTTCGAGGAGGCGCTCGGTTTCCGAGTCTCCTCGGAGTATGGAGGAGGACACGACACCGCCGAGGAGGAACCACACTCTTCTCCTTGGTGGCATGAGGACCACAAGAAACTCGTTTATGAGGTTCACCAGACCTCAAGGATATATGGAGGAGCCGCCCGTCTGACCTCGCCACTCGACACGATCATCCGCTCCACCTCCATACGCTCTGCGATATTTTGAGGGGTTTGTCATCATGATGGAGGAGGAGGAGAATAAGCTCGCTCGCCTTGAGAGGCCTGTAGAGAATGTCGACTTCGACGACCAAGCTCTCCACATATTGGGTTTTCATACGGGACACCGAGGTTGGGTGCAATTCTCTAATGGAGTGTCGGCAAACACTCACAAGGAATTCGCCTCGGAAATTCTCATGACCATGGCGCATATCCTTGATGAAGGAGTGCCAAGTCTCTCATTCCGTTTGGAGAGAGCCATTCGCACCAGGAGGCCATCACGAACTAGAGAGAGAGGAGGGAGATCTCCGGAGGGAGATCAACCACCTCGAAGGAAGCACCCACAAGTGGAGAAGAAGGAAGACACCGTCGGAAGGGTAACCGTGATCAACGGTACTATGTCTAGCACCTTGAAGGGTTAATCCCCTTATTCATCCATGGGTTGTAATCGATCTTGAGATGTAATCATACTTTGTTGGATTATCTATCTATCATCTTGTGTTGAATATACTTTAATGCTTAAGGTTAGCTACCATGCCGTAAAGGGAGCAAGAGCTCCAATGCTTCCTTGGATCCATTTAATACGCCGTGTCCATCATAGGTCTAGTCATGAATACCTTCGCGTAGTGAGTACGAGAGGAGGGAAAGGGCGAAACCATGGTCACAACCCCCGATAGATTAGATTGGTTTTCATGTTCAAAACGATTCCATGTTCTAGTATCGTAGACCCATGGGCGAGTGTCTCCTATATTGATTGAACAAGCGGTTTCCCATGTATTAGGGAATAGCTCGGTTTTCAAAAAGGGAGCCCCGGAACAAGTGGATGTGCATGGAGGCACATGGGAAGGTTTTTGGAGTATGATCGCGGGAGAAGCGTAGCAACAAAGAAATTTTATCCGGAACCTCATCATCCAAGAGTTTCACTCATGGATGTGCAAAAGGATTTTGGGAAGAATAAGAGAGACAAAGATAACCAACACGGAGTTGAATTGGCTTTACTCAGCTTTGCTAGGTAGCCAATCGACCCCATTCAACTTGGTTCGCGGTGTTACCTCTCCATGTTGGCTATCTCTTTGAAACCGGGTATTACAAGGAACCCGAAGCATCTCCTACCCCGGACTTCCCTAGGATTTGAATATATGAAGAAAGGTAAACACATAAGTGCAGATGAGAGAGGAGGCTTCAAAGTGGCCAAGGTGAATTTGCCCCTTTCGGAAGGAAGGTTAAGACTTTTTCTTGAGGGGAAGAAGATAGGTTAGAGAAAGGACTTCTTGTGCCGGCGAAGAAAAATAAAAGAGAAGGATTATAGGAGAAGGATCTTCTACGGCCCAAGAAGGAGGTGCGCAACAAAATTATGTACCACCATTTGGAGGAATTCCGGCGCTGCTGAGTTTCCATGGTGGTGTACCAATGCAAGCATGGGGGAGTGATGCAACCATACCCCCCATAAAATTTTGCGGTGCCCAACGTAGCCTTTGCGGAGCCATATGCACACCTTCCTTACCCACAACAAAATGTGGCCATCATTGGAGGATACGCTGCGACAAGCATGCAAAATATCGCAGCCATCCAAACCAATGCAAACCAAATGGGTGAAGGAAATGCAAACATCGCTTATGAGTTTTGACACCTTCACTTAGCACTGTCAGATAATTCATAGGAGGAGTGGTGCAATCCTATTATGAGCAAGGGTGCAATAACCAAGACTATCAATATCAACCACCGACGGAAGATTAGAGAGATGAGGAGCTTTAGTTATCTTTCCTTTACCCCCTTTTCTTTAATTTTCAGCTTGTATGCGCCTATGTATGCGTAGTGTTTTCAGTTTTTATTTAAATTTTCAGCATGTGTGTTAGTTCTTATTTTCATGATGAACAATGTCGCCACCTAGTTTTTACCTTTGGTAAAGTTACAAAGTTTGTGCCATGATGATATATGATTATAATTGCCGCTTTGTTTATCTTTTAATTGTTTTATGCATGTTTAAGCTAATGCTCTCTTAAAATACAAATCTGAATTTATCTAAATGCTAGCTTAATCTTTAGCAGTGGTTATGATAAAAATAAAGACCCATAGTGTTTTATGTGCTCTCATGTTTTAGATGGATTAAAGATGATTTATTTTTGTTCTTAAAATTAATGCTAACCTTGTCATGAATACCTCTTGCGTGTTGCTCTACCTATCCAGAGCCATATAAATATTTGAGTGCAAAAACTTAGTATACAAGGTTTACATCTGGGTGAGGTATTTCAGGCCATGATTTCTCTGGCCCGAGACTAAGAAGCTGGTCATTCCGTTTTTGCGTATCTATCTTTTTGCTAGCCTTTCTATCCGTGCATTGTGTATCCCCACATCGGAGATTTCACAAACCTCGTCGGATATCCACCCTTAAAACCAAATATCATCTTTTGTGTTTACCTCCTTGACCACAACCTATCGTTGAGGATGAATCATCAATTTAAGGAAGATTGCAAGACGGTGCCAACATTGAAGAATTCAAGTATCTCTCCAAGGGAAAAGTATTTCTAGTACCTACCTTATCTCTATCAACTCTTTGCCCGAGGAGGAGCAACGTCTAAGCATGGGGGAGGAGGTAGGTACAATGCAATTTTAGAGTTCAAGGGGAGCAAATAAAAAAATTGATGAGAAAGAAAAAGAAAAAAATGAGAAAGAGGAAAAAAGAAAAGAAAGAAAGAAAAATTGTATGTATGAGAAAAAATATGAGTATATGTAAAAATAAAATAAAGTGAACTCCCCGGTTCTCTAAAGTGCATTAGGAATTTCAAGGCTTCAAGATTAAAAGATCCAAACTCATTTTCCAACCATCTGCAATGCGATAACGAGGACTTTTTTTGTGCCTCGGGATCACTTTTTGCCATTTGCACATGTCCACCTATCTCATGTGTATGTACTTTTCTCTTTCCCCTCCTTGATATAACATTATTTTCCAATGAACTCTTTGACGAGTCTCAGTAAGACCATGAGAAGCTTGTCTTGTTTTGACAACATCTCATTTATAATATCTTGATAGGACTAAACTGTCCCAAAAAGCTCCATATAAAGTTTACCACATAAATGAATGTTATGAGAGGGAAAGGAGTAGAATAAATAGGCTTGAGAGACAAGATGAGATGAGAGTTCATGAGCAAGATGCAAGGCGGTTTAAATTTGTGAACTTGGTTTAGCTCTTTTTCATCTTGTTTTTTATTTTAAAATTTCTGAGATCCATTTGAATTTTGGGAGCATGTTAATACTTGTGGGATAAGCTTAATTAAATATCTACTCTCTGTAGGGATGAAGGCTAGTACATTATGGAACTTTAACGAATTAAACTTTTGAGAGCATAATGTTTTCTCGTGTATGATCAAGTGCAAGGTTTAAACAATGAAGGGCAACGATGATATCCATCAAAGGCTTACTCGAGGACGAGCAAGGTTTAAGCATGGGGGAGTTGTTGACGGTGAAATTCCGTCAACCTAGCCATGAGTTTACCTTTGGTGTTGGCATGAGTTTTATACCTTATCCACTGGTACTAACCCCCGTGGTATAACAAGTTCACTTGTGCATGTCGGTTTTGGAGTTTAGTCTTTATGTAGGGTTTTAGCATTGAAAGCAACACTTCCGGGCTAAGTTCATTAAGCACCTCATGACAAGACCTTGAAGCCCGGTACAAGTGAAGCAATGAAGTGAACACAACTCCATGAAGCCCAAGGACCAAGCCCGAGAAGATGGAAAGCTCCGAGGACCTGGCCAGAAAGTGCCGAATCTTGCGAGACAAGGAGCATCGTCCAATTCGGAGAGAAACTGACGACAAGGGCCCACATGCAGATGGGGGGAGGATCTAGAAGACTCGGGAAGCAATGTCGGGCGAAGGAGGCCGTGGACTGGGCCGAAGTGGGTCTAGGCCGATCGGCCCAGGCCGGCCGGCCCAGCCCATTTCGAGGCCCAATCGCCCCCCCCCCCCCCCCCCCCCCCGCCACCCTTTCACCTAGATGCATGTAGGGCTATTTATAGCCCCCTGACCGAGAGCCATAGATCAACCAATTTGTCATCCGCCGCCGAGGAGCCGAGAAGCTTGAGGGACACCATCTCGGAGATGAGGATCGTGCTAGTTGTCTAGGGTCTCCCTAGTCGATGTGGGAACCTAGCATGGAAGACCACGTCGGAGCTCCGGAGCAAGGATCAAGATCGAGGTAGGATCCCAGTGGTGATATTGTTCATGTAATCATTCATGGTGAAGTTTTTATAGTGAATCCGATTTCTAGCGATCAAGTGCCTTCTCGATGATTTTGTTTTCTTCTTGGTTTTGCTAGATTGCATAGGGTGCTCTTGTAGCCGCGGTGGCTAGAGATGCATACCAGACCGACCAAGTGATTTCAATTCTTATCGAACTCGCCCTAGACTACCCGCATGAATAGGAATACGTTGTGACAGAACGGGGGTTCCGAAAGGCGGGCGTTTTCGGAATCGGACCGGAGGCCACGGTTTAAAGATGCTTTTAATGAGATTCGCTTTTCTATCTTCATCTATCTTGTTTGGAGCTACAACATAAGCATAATCTAGACTCTCTAGATCGGTTATCTCTTGCTTTCTCTTGTTACCACTTTAGTAGATTAGATTAGATGTGTTTACTTGATGATATCTTAGATTAGATGCAACTTAGTTCTTCATAAGATAGCTTACCTTGCTTTACTTGATTGAATCCTTGTGTTGCACATTGTTCCACGGATTCTATACCTTGGGTTCACCACTCGAGGGAAGAAGGGTCCCTTGACTACGACGGGAGACTTGTCCGCTTGCAAGTCTAAACGAACTTTGATACAACTATTAACCGTCAACACAAATGCAAGAATGTGCTTCTCAAATATACAAAGTGCACTACAGCAGGCTAAAATTGAGACACAGACAAGCAAGATAGCCACAATTTGAGCACAAGCATCGCCAACAAGATAGAAAAGGGACAAACAAGCAAATTGAGCACAAACAACATATAACTCACAAACTTCAAATTGACCATAGTACCTAAACATGATCATAGTACCCTCTCATGACCATAGTACCTAAACATGATCAAATTGAGCACAAACAACATATAACTCACAAACTTCATGCAAGGTCACACATTCTCATCACAAAAACCTACAAGCTATCTTATGTCATGTCAAAGCCACTGAGTTATGTGTCCACTTCTAGATATGAGACTTCTCATTGGTGAACATTATGCAACGGTTTAGAACCCAAGATAAGAAATTTAAAGCATTTAAGACATGGAAGCACATTTTTCAAGCATAGGCATCTCACATACCATTTTCATGATTTACAAGTTAAGCATGGTACATGAAGTGCCTTTGCGGCAAAAAGAAGCTTAGGCTTCTCCACAAGGTAGCATGTAGGCTAAACATTCATGATGATAAAAGGATCTTTGATCCCAAATGAAAAGAACACTGTTCCAAGCACAGATTAAGCAAGATATAGCCATAAGCACCCAATTTGAAAATGAGAGGAATTCTACTCGCAATAGAGGATCATATAGCATTTTGCACAAAAGAAAGCCATCCACAAGAATATATATCCCAAAGCTACCAAGAGCATAGCTATACATCTCATGAGCATCACAAGCAAAGTCATAACCTCATATCTAGCATATCATGGTGATCAAAGCATATGAGAGAAGCACATCTCTATGGCATATGTTACAAAGGCAGTCTATGATATAAAGATGCAAACATGATATGATACATAATGAAAATGCAAGATGCATATGTACATCAACCCTCCAAACCGAAGCTCAAAAAGGAAAAACAACTCCAAGCTCTTCTCGCAAATGAGCAAATGTAGCTTGGTCCAAGGGCTTGGTTAGGATATCAGCAAGCTGCTTTTATGTAGGTACATGGATGAGGTCGATGTTTCCCTTCTCAACATTGTCTCTCTTGAAGTGGTACCTCACTTCTATGTGTTTGGTTTTGGAGTTAAGCATGGGGTTGTTGGCAACACTAATGGCACTCGTGCTATCACACATGAGATGTACATGGGTACACTCCTCACCAAAGTCACCCAGTGTCTATGTGATCCAAAGCAGCTGTGAGCAACAACTAGCGGCAACAACATATTCGACTTCTGTGGTAGACTGAGCTACACTAGACTGTTTGCGAGAAGACCAAGAAACAAGCGAGGAAACCAAAAACTAGCAAGTACCCGAAGTCGATTTCCAATCGACTCGACACCCCGCAAAGTCGGCATCCGAAAAACCATGAAGCGAAAGGGAAGAGGACACCGAGTACCAAAGACCGAGATCAGGAGTGTATCGAAGATACTTGAAGATTCGCTTGACGGCTAACCGATGTGAAGTCCTCGGCGGCACCTGAAAGCGAGCGCACAGACACAAAGAAAACTGGATGTCCGGCCTCATCACCGTCAAGTACAAGAGGGAGCCGATCATGCTCCGGTACTCCTTCTGGTCCACGGGCTCTTCGTCCTCATCCACATCAAGCGTTGTAGTTGTACTCATCGGTGTCAACAGGGGCTTCGAGTCATCCATCTTGATCTTCTTGAGGATGTCCTTCGTGTACTTCACTTGATGCACAAAGGTTCCCTCCTTCTCCTGCTTGATTTGAAGCCCGAGAAAGAACTGCAATTCTCCCATCATAGACATTTCGAATTATTGGCTCATATTATCTACAAACCTTGCAACAAAAGAGTGAGACGAGCCACCAATGATAATACATCCACGTACACCTGAACAATTAGGATATCATCACCCTGCCTGAGTCTTATCAACCTTGCCCATCTCAAACCCTTTACTGAACAAGAACCCCCGCAAACGGCCATACCAAGCACGGGGAGCTTGTTTCAGCCCATACAACGTCTTTCTCAGCCTATACACCCTGTGGGGAAACTCAACACTCTCAAAGCCTGGTGGTTGCTTCACATAAACTTCCTCTTCTAAAAACCCATTCAAGAAGGCACTCTTCACATCCATTTGGTACAATTTGAACCCTTTAGCCACAAAAAGGCTAGAAGGATCCTAATTGCCTCCAAACGGGCTACAGGAGCAAATGTCTCCTCATAGTCTATCACCTCCTTTTGACTATACCCCTGAGCAACCAACCTCAACTTGTTCCTCACCACCTCACCATTTTCTCCCTCTTTGTTTTTCCACAACCATTTTGTCCCAATAGGTTTGCAATTTGATGGTGGCTCCACTAACTCCCACACTTGGTTTCTCTCAAAATTCTCTAACTCCTCATGCATGGCATTCACCCAATTAGGATTAGATAGAGCATGTTCAATGTCTTTCGGCTCAAAAGTAGCAACAAAAACTGAATGAGCAAAGTGAGAAGCATTTCTAGACCTCGATCGTGTCGTACGCTCATTGATGCCGCCAATGATTCTTGAGGGTGGATGATCAACTTGAACGCACCTTGTTGACTCTCACCTAGAGACAACCTCCCCCTCAGCAGCTGCTTCCACTTGATCTTGCTGGATCGTAGGCGGTGTAGGGGATGGACCATCCTGCACTGTAGTTGTTGTAGTGGAAGTAGAGGGTACATGCGTGACTGGAGCTTCACCATCATCACCATCAACCTCTCCAGCATCATCCTCCTCGTCCTCAAAGATCTTCTTGCCAACTTCATCATCACCGGCACACTCAAAGACAGACAAATTGCATGGTTGTGTCTTGTCGAAGGTCACTTCGCAAGTATCCATGACTAGGTTAGTATCAAGGTTGAGCACACGAAATGCTCTAGAATGACTAGCATAACCCATGAAAATCCCATCAGAAGACCTCGACTCAAACTTATCTAGCCTACCCTTTTTGAGAATAAAGAACCGACAACCAAAAACCCTAAAATGGCTCACTCAAGGTGCTCGCCCGTGCATGAGCTCATAGCACGTCTTGTTTGAGAAGGCCCTGAAAAAGATCCGGTTCCCAACATGGCAAGCGGTATTCACCGCCTCAGCCCAATATCTCCTCGGAGTCCTATGCTCATCGAGCATCATCCGAGCCATCTCACAAAGGGAACGATTCTTCATTTCCACCACACCATTCTGACAAGCCAAATAGGGAGAAGAAAACAGATGTTCGAGACACAAATCATGACAAAAGGTTTCGAAATGAGAGTTTTAAATTCTCTTCCATTGTCGCTACGAATAGCTCAAACAACATCTCCATGTCTCTCGTTCTTCAACCTCAAGATCAATTCCCTCACAAAAGCAAACATCTCCCCCTTGGCAGCCAAAAAGAAGACCCAAGCATAGAGAGAATAGTCGTCCACGATCGCAAGGACATACCATTTCCCACCCGCCGAGCACGCACGAGCTGGACCAACCAAGTCCATATGGAACAGCTCGCATGGCCTCTCTGTCATAATGGATGTCAGAGGTGGATGAGAGGCGGCGACCATCTTGCCATGCCTATGCCGAGCACATACCAAATCCTTTTGGTATTTCAAATTTGGCAATCCTCAGACTAATCCTAGTCCACTCAAGCGTGACAACAAGTCCAAACTCAAGTCACCTAGTCTCCTATGCCATTTCCAAAGCTCCGCCGAAACAGCAGCAACCAAGCAACGAGAAGAGCCAACACACTGAGAAAAATCGGCTCTGAAAATCTGACCCTCGGGGACGATCGTGCACAAGAGATCGCCTCGAGAATCCAAAACACGAGAACATACCATTTTGAAATGGACTTCAAACCCCTCATCAAGAAGTTGGGAAACAGAGAGAAGATTGTAACCCAAACACTTGACAAGAGAAACACGCCGAAGAGTCACAGACTCACTCACCTTCACCATGCCCACTGAAAGCACTCTACCTTTCTCATTATCCCCAAAAGTGATGTACTCCTAGCTCATCACCGGGGTGAGGCTGGAGTCTCTGGTCATGTGTCGAGAGCAACCAGAGTCAGTCAACCAAAATCCCTCCATGCCTCCCACCTGCAAAATAAAAAACGAGAGCGAGAGTGAGCAACACTACGTGAAAACCTCAAATAGGTCATGCAGCAATTGTAACGGGCCCTTAACGCCCGTTACATCCACCCACATCTGTAACGGTTGTTGTTTGGCGCCCGTTACCTATAGGCGCACCAGGACGACCCTCAGGTTGGCCTCCACAACGCCCGTTACCAATGTGGAGTTCTGGTAATGGGCTTCTTAAATGCCCGTTACATAAATTCTTTTTAACGGATGTTAAAAGAACACATTACAAATGTCTAACCTACCGGTAACGGGCTTGTAAAGTCCGTTACCGGTCAAAGCCCTATCAGTAATGGGCTGCTTAAGTCTGTTACTGATCGCTGCCGTATTGGTAACGGGCTATAAAGTCCGTTACTGATAAGTTCGTACTGGAGACACATGCTTATAGGATGCGTCTCCTTTTATTGGCACCCAGGGTCACCTTTTTTCTCATATCAGAGACGCATGTTGTTATCTTGTCTGTGTGTTTGTCTTATCCTTTCCACACCACTCACTCTCTCTCCACAAAAGCTAGGCCACTTCTGTTCTAACAACAACACTCGCTCTCTCTCTCCTCAGAAGGTCACTCGCTCGATTTGTTTGCTCAGATGTCCCCGCCGGCCTGTCCCAGTCGCTGCCGCCAACTGCGCGCGCTCTGAGGATTGCGCGACGGCGAAAGGGGCCAGAGCGGACGTCGACCGCACCGTCCTCCGCGCCTCCAATCCTCCTCCTCGTCCGCGTACGGCTTGTAGATAGTCCTCGTCAAGGTTGAAATTAATTGGCCCATTTTATTGAAATTCTTCAGTTGTCTTTTTGTGTGATGAATTATGCTCATTTGGTGTATGGAATGCAGATGGCGTCTGCTGCTCGGGCTTAGATGTACAGACAGCCCCAAGAAGATTTGGAGAATATCTTAAGAAGGTCAATGGTTTTCTAAATCAAGAAGAGCAGATATGAGAAACCGTGGTGTTCAGGCAATGCTTTGCCCCTATATAGATTGTCTCAACCAAAAGAAATTCGCACAATAAGAAATCATTTTTCATCATTTGGTCACACGTGGTTTCACAAAACATTACACGTGTTGGAATAAACATGGTGAGGAAGGCCTTAATGAACTCGAAGCAGGCTGCCTAAATGAAGGTGAAGTGCGCACCATGCTAACCATGGTGAAGACCTTGATGTCAGTGGACTTTTTGAGGGAAATGAACCATTATTCCCACCAAATGTGCTGAGGCCTGAGAATATAACTGATCAAGAAGTTAGGGGTTTCGATGATGGTGAGGTGTTGCAACGTGTGCACAATGTTGATCAAATGTTGCGGGATATTAAGTTTCAACGAGTGTTCACACCTTCTGAATTAGCGAGGCTGAAGCAGTTCATTGAAGATTCAAAGAAACCCCTCTATCCTGATTGCCAGAAGTACTCTCGCCTTTCTGGTGATCTAAAACTTCTGCAGCTTAAGGCAGATCATGGTTGGAGCAACAAAAGTTTCAAACATCTATTGGATGTGCTTAGAGACATGCTACCTGAAGGAAACCAAATAGCAGAGTCTAACTATGAGGCGAAGAAGATAATCTGTCCTCTGGGAATAGAGGTTGAAAAAATCCATGCATGCAAGAACAGTTGTGTATTGTTCCGTGGAGATTATGCAGACCTTGACAAGTGCCCCAAGTGTGGCTATGATCGGTACAAGAGGAAAAAGGATGGTGGAGATGATAATAATGCTGATGATGAGAACAAGCCCGGTGAGATCAGAAGCAAGAAGAAGAAGGCTAACAGAGGGGCTCCTATGAGGGTGGCATGGTATTTTTGCATCATTCCTCGGCTGAGAAGATGGTTCGCAACACGAAAGGAGGCCCAACTCTTGCATTGGCATGACGAAGGCTGAAAGGAGCTTAATTATAAGAAAGATGGCAAGTTTAGGCACCCCGCATATGCAGCGCAATGGGGTAACATTAATACCCACTTCCCATGGTTTGACGACGCAAGGAGCATACGGTTTGCTATGAGCACAGATGGCGCGAACCCATTCGGTAACCAGAGCTCAACACATATCACTTGGCCTATCGTGCTGTCGTTGTACAACCTTCCACCTTGGCTATGCAAGAAATAGAAATATATGTTGCTGACAATATTGGTCTCACTAGTAGAAAACCTCACATCCATGACCATTTCCCCGTGACCATTTATGTATTGGTCATAGAAGTGTAGTCTTCAGTGACGATTTACATAATTTGGTCACAGATGAGGTGTTACGCCGCCAGGCCACTAAGGAATAATGACGAATAGGAAAAAATGGTCACAGAATAATAATCCTATTGGTCAAAGTTCACACCTGCCTGGCCTTTCTCCCCCGCAGCCCGCTCGGCCTGCTCGGCCCACCAGCCGGCCACCTAGGCTGGTGCGCGAGTGGGAGAAGGTAGTCTGGGCCGGGGGTTATGGGCTTCTTTCTCTTTTCCTTTTCTTCTTTTCTTTCCTTTCTATTTTCTTTATTTTGTAAACATTTGAATTCAAATTTCATTTACAATTTTTATTTTTCCACTCTTTCTTTCTTTTTGAATTTGATTTACAAATTCAATTTTCAAAACTAGTACGTGGAAGTTTAGGGCAAGAAAGGATGGTGAGCATGATATTTTAGGCCGATAATTTTTCCTAATTTTTTCTAAAATCTTTCGTGCCAACTTTTCTAAAAAAATTATATTTGTTAAATACAAAAAAATTTTGCCGCCCAACCGTCCGAAGCCAGGCCAGCCTGGTCATGCTCCAAATACCTATTGTGAAGCAACCACCAAGTTTGAGATTTTTTGGAATTCGTTTGGTACTTTTTCAGATTAATTGAATTTCCACGCGACGTCACTCGGTAATTCTGTGTTGAACTAGGCCCACCCTCGAAAAGATCAGGAATGGCGCCAACCTTCGCCACAAGGTCCCTTGTGTCCTAGAAAACCAATACATGTGGAGGTTGCTGCATAATTATAGAGTTTTCAATGTATAATTCACCATATTTTGTCTCACACAACACGAAAAAATATAAAAATTAAAATAATTGTCCAAAAAATGTAAGTTCTTGTGAAGGACCGTATTTTTGCTACAAATGACTACCAAAAAAATCTCAAGTCATGTCAAAAAAGTTGAGTGCTATGTAGTACAAATATAACAAGTCACTCACATAGTTCCTTAAACTATGTGAGTGGCTTGTTATATTTGAACTACATAATATCACCACTTACTCAAATGGAAATTTGACCTACACAAAGTTTGTTAGTCTCGACAAGTTATGAAACTTTTGTGTTGAACAGATTTTCATTCGAGTTCATTTCGTGTTTCGTTTGACTGAGTTTTGACCGAGTCAAACTTGGATTTTAAAATTTGAATTGCTCATGTTTTGTTGCATGAAGAAATGATTGAATCCAACACCATAACTTGATAAATCATGATTTTATAAACTTTTGAGAAGAAGAATCACCTCATTTCGAGTTTGTATGAGAGAGAACGACTAGTTACAAGTTTTAATCCGAGGAAAAAAGAAAAATCGATCAGTTCATTCCAGTTCGTCACGTGTTCATGAAGAAGGACCGATTTCTCTTTTTTCCTCGGATTAAAAATTGTAACTAGTCTTTCTCCCTCATACAAACTCCAAATCGGTTGATTCTTTTTCCTAATTTTTTCTAAAATCGAGATGTTTTACTCAGTGTCATTTGTTTGTATCTTAATTACTATTTCTTGATTGCTTTTCATACAACATATCATTCCAACTAGAAAGAGAATATAAAAAACATGTTTTTTTTCATAATAATTGCTAATATAACTTAATATTCTCTAATGTTATGGTCAACACAAGGTTGCATCCAAATTTGAGGTGCCCAGGAGTAAGAAAGTATTTGAGTGTGTACAAACTTTGAAGTTTAAGTTGAGTTGTATGAAACAATGTGATGATCTAGCTAGTTTATGAACAATGTGTACTCCAATTTTCACAAAATCTTATGAAACTTTGTTGTCAAGCTTGTACGCTGATAAAATCATCCTATGCCAATTTACAAAATTTTTTGATAAGTTTTATTTATTTATTATCATTATTTCATAACAAGGTGACTAGTAGAAGTTTGAAATTTCCTACAAGCCATTTGAATTTTTCGTCAATCTCCTAGATGTGGCCTAGAATGGACCATAGGCGCCTAAATATAATTTTTTTGAATTTTTTAAACTTGTTACATGCACATATAGGTCAATTTTGAATTACTTTCGGTAAACACGTAGAAATTCATTTAAATGATAGAAAATAGCAAATCCACTCGAAAAATCTTCAAAATCCTAGATGAAAACTTGTATCTATACTGTTATATATAAAAAATATATTTGACATATAATATAATTATTTTTTAGTGTTACTTCACAATGGTGCAATAAAAAGGAAAAACAGAAAAAGAAAAACAATAAACAGAGAAGCCCATGTCGGCCCAAATAGCCCAACGATTTGCAACCATCGATCTTCGATCCAATGGCTCTCATCGTGTTTCCTTGGTATACAACGCAGCATCCAACCCTAACCCTAACCCCATCCCCCTCCTCCAGCATTCCCTCCTCCCCTCTCTCTCTCCCCTAGTCCCCTGCTCTCGTCCCGCCTCACCCATCCCCCTGTCTAGATCTGCCGCCCCTGCTCCCACTCTCCCCCGCAGATTTCACCGCCGCCCCCTTTCCTCCGCCGCCGCCGCCACCTCGCTCGCTTGCGCACCCCGGCGACCGCGGCCTCCCAACCCTCCTCCTCATCCCGATGCGGGCCGTCGCGCGCGCCACGTCCCTCCCGCGCGCCGCCGAGCGCGCGCGTATCAGGGCCCGCCGCCGAACAAGAGCAGTAACGCAGCCGCCACCGCTCTGAACGAATCAGAGAGAGCCCGTCCGTAGCCGCCGTTACAAAAAGGAGGAGGGGGGAAACACATCGCCATATGGTATGTACGCCGATGTTACGCTTCCTTCTTCAGCGATTTCGTTTCCCTCTAGCGAGCGATTCGTCTGTGCACTCCCTTCTCCCTTTTCTCGCTTCTGATGATGATTTATTATCTCTCAACAGGCGGCCAGGATCCTCGCGAATCTCCTCGTCGCGGGCGGGGCCGTCGTAGGCAGGGCCATGCTCCAGGCCTATCGCAGGGCCATCGTCAGTGAGTGCTCGCTCCTCTTGCCTTGCGTTTATGCAGACTGCAATTGCCAGTGATTAAGATTATCGGCAACTCTTTTGGTTTTGGTTTGTGGTGGTACTGACTCACAAATGAATTTCAAAGTCGTTTTGCCCGTAGTGTCCTATGTTGCCCCCAGGTTTCTGATGAGAGGGCTCCGCTCGGAGCAGCTCCGCTTGTTAAAACTGAAGGACCAGATGGCGACTAGAGAGGGGGGAGTGAATAGGAGCCGGTAAGAATTCTTCCCAAAAAACCCGGCCTATGCCCTAGTCAAATCCCGGTCACACACAAGCGATGGATCGAATCACACACCAATCGCCAAGACCACGAGGTTATGGATCAACCTCTAGCCTTAGGAACGATTCCTTGAAGTACACGCGGAAGCACGAGAAAGGAAGGGAGGAATCGAACCAAGAAGCAAAGCTCACAGGCTCTAGCGGACCGTCCGGCCGGGAGGGGCGGACCGTCCGCACTGGCCTCGCGGACTGTCCGGCCCGGCCGCGGACCGTCCGCGCCAACCCTGTGGACTGTCCGGCCCTACGCCGCGGACCGTCCGATAAAGCACACAAAACCAATAGAGACGGATCCGAATAACGGACCGTCCGCGGGGAGCACGCGGACTGTCCGCCAGGCACCCGCGGACCGTCCGCCCTCTGCTGCGGACCATCCGAAACTCCGTCCAACCAAAACTCAAAAACGCGACGGATCAAAACGAAAGGCGAGCAAGAACACGAAGAACACGGGACGAACACGTGCGGCGCGGACCGTCCGCCAGGAGGGCGCGAACCGTCCGCGAGGCACGGACAGAGCAGAAAAAGGCCCGACCTCGAAGGTCAACTCTCCCAAATCATCATCAGATTTCCCAAACGGTTGAAGCTGTGAAGACAAGGGTTTGGGGACTTGAAAGGCGTCACACAAGGATGCTATAGCCCAAAAATCTTGCCTCCTAACTCCCTAAATCACCGGGAATCGCGAATCCTTTGAGTACCACCAAAAACTAGAGCACCGAACGAAAACCCTCGAATCGAAGTGGTTTCCCGGCGTTTGAGGGCACAAGATCAATCACAAAGATGCACGAGACATCTATCCATGTTTCCCTCAAAGAAATCCGGGGAGAAACCCACTCAAATCCGCGGAATCGCACCGAGAACAAAAGCATGAAAACAAGCACAAAAAGACCACGAAAAACACAACTCCGAATCTTCTATACAAACCAGGAAAGATTCACAAGGTCTAGCATGCCGCCCTAGCATCCATCCCTCTCAACAAATCTCTCATGAAGCTCTCATGCTAGCGTAGAGAAAATGGAAGAAAAATAGCTACGAAAATGAGAAATGGGAGGGAGGAAATGAAACCCTAAGTCACGCAGAGAGAGAGCCATCCACACACACTCATGGCTTATATATCAGGTCCCGCCGGAGTGGTAAATGACTCGACTACCCCTAACTTAACTACTGGCGATACAACCCACGTAGGGGCATTTCGGTAATGTTTGTGGGTCTTGCCATCGGACGGCCACACCTTTGCCGCACCCCGCGTCCTCTCGACGCAAGCCATGCGATCCCGCCGTGTGTCCTCCGCTTCGAAGCTTCCCGGCACGCCCGGATCCCGTCTCCGTCGTGTTGGGCCCTCGGACTTGGTTTTGAGGCCCAAACCAAAGAACGTCCTCCGATGGTTTTGTGGGCAAACCACCAAACCCCGCGTGCTCGGTCCGGCCTCCCGCCAAACCACTTGACTCGACCGCCACCGTGCACCGGCTCGATTGTCCATGACTTCGTCTTGCTCGTGTCGCCACCATGTGGCCCGCACCTAGTCCCGCCGTCCACCGGTCCCTCGAACCGAGCCTACTTGTCTCTCCATCTCCGGAGGCCCCTCAAGGCCGAAGACCTTTCGCGCCCGTTCTTCCTCGCAACAACACGAACTAGGCCGCAGCCTACACCTGCACAATAAGCCAAGAGTCAGTCCAACACCCGTTGTCAATCACTCATCACTGAGGAGCGGTAATCCATCGACCACCGGGACGCTCCTGGTCCTCAATCTCCCCCTTGATGAGTGCATTGACAACACACAACGTGAAATGAAATTCAGAGAAAGAGAGAAAGGCAGAAGAAAGAAAAACAAAGAAGCTCAACTTATGACCAAAACCAAAGAAAGGCAAAGAAAGGTCACAAGCCAAGCAAAGCACAAACTCCACGTGGAAAACAACAAGAAAGCTCCCCCTGAACAAATGCAAGCTCCCCCTGAACATGTGGATGCAAACTTCCAAATTTTAGCTCACCTCTTCTGAATTTTTGATTAAGCTCACCTCTTCTCCCCCTTGTTGACAATGTATGAGTCAAGGTGAAAATGCAGAAATGCAAAACAAAGCATATAAACATCTACATGAGCTTCTCAAATAGGCCAAATCTAGTGTCAAAGGCTCAAAATGAGACAAAGATCACATATATGAATCATAGCATAGTCAAAGCATTGCCACAAGTAATATAGGAAATACAAGCATGTGACAAAGCAAAATTTTCAGATTTAAGCAGTTTTACCAAAAGAAGGCTCGCTTCACATGTAAAAGCCTATCCATGTCACACTTGAGCCACAAACATGCATACCATTCAAAGATCATACAAGGATATCAAATTCTCAGCAAAAGATCATGGCAAACACCCATAAAGCAAAGCATGTCATGTCAAAGCTCATGAGCCATGTGTCCACTTCGGGGAGACTTCTCCACTGGTGAACATCATGCAACATGTTTTGCACCCATATCTCAAAGATAAGACATTTTAAGCATAGACATGATGGATGGAGCATTTTTCAAGCATTACACACTTCTTTTCAAGATTAATTCATTTCATGGTACATGAAGTGCCTTTGCGGCAAAAAAAAGCTTATGCTCCCCCATGAATGCAACATAGGCTAAACATTCCCAATGATATACGGCCTTTGGCCCAAATGCAAGAAAAAGACATCCAAGCACAATCTAAGCATGAAAAGCACATTTAGACCAAACTGTGACATGGATACACAACTACACACGAGTGGAGCATATTTCATCAAAAATTAGTTAAGATTAGCATTTATTTCACAAAGGGCTATCTCACCACACATATATCTCAAATATTCCAAGAGCATAGCCTCACATCACCATTTCTCCACACATATGACCAATATCTGAAGGATCAGATGGCGACTAGAGAGGGGGGAGTGAATAGGAGCAGGTAAAAATTCTTCCCAAAGAACCCGGCCTATGTCCTACTCAAAACCCGGTCACACACAAGCGATGGATCGAATCACGCACCAATCGCCAAGACCACGAGGTTATGGATCAACCTCTAGCCTTAGGAACGATTCCTCGAAGCACACGCGGAAGCACTAGAAAGGGGAGGAAGGAATCGAACCAAGAAGCACAAGACACACGAGCTCGGCGGACCGTCCGCGCAGGAGGGGCGGACCGTCCGCAAGAGCCGCGCGGACCGTCCGGCCGGGTATCGCGGACCGTCCGCACCGGCCGCGGACCGTCCGGCCTTAGCCGCGGACCGTCCGTTAATTTACACGAACGACCCAAAGACACCCCGGTGCCACGGACCGTCCGCGGGGAGCACGCGGACCGTCCGCCAAGCACCCGCGACCGTCCGCCCGACACCGCGGACCGTCCGAAACTTCGTCCAACCAAAAACCAAAATCACAACGGATCGAAACAAAGGACGAGCAAGAACGAGAAGAACTCGAGACGAACTCGAGCGGCGCGGACCGTCCGCCGGGAGGCCGCGGACCGTCCGCGAGGCTCGGACGAACGAGAAAAAATGCCCGACCTCTAAAGTCAACTCCCCCAAATCATCATCGGATTTCCCAAACGGTTGAAGCCGTGTGGAGACAAGGGTTTGGGTACTTGAAAAGCGTCACACAAGGATGCTATAGCCCAAAAATCTTGCCTCCTAACTCCCTAAATCACCGGGAATCGCGAATCCTTTGAGCACCACCAAAACCTAGAGCACCGAACGAAAACTCACGAATCGAAGTAGTTTCCGGCGTTTGAGGGCACAAGATCAAGCACAAAGATGCACAAGACATCTATCCATGTTTCCCTCAAAGAAATCCGGGAAGAAACTCACTCAAATCCGCGGAATCACACGGAAACAAAGGCACGAAAATAAGCACAAAAAGCCACGAAAAACAACCCCGAATCTTCTATACAAACCGGGAAAGATTCACAAGGTCTAGCATGCCGCCCTAGCATCCATCCCTCTCAACAAATCTCTCATGAAGCTCTCATGCTAGCCTAGAGAAAAATGGAAGAAAAATGGCTACGAAAATGAGAAAGAGGAGGGAGCAAATGAAACCCTAAGTCGCGGAGAGAGAGAGCCATCAACACACACTCATGGCTTATATATCAGGTCCCGCCGGAGTGGTAAATGACTCGACTACCCCTATCTACACTACTGGCGATACAACCCACGTAGGGGCATTTTGGTAACGTTTGTGGGTCTTGCCATCGGACGGCCACGCCTTTGCCGCACCCCCGCGTCCTCCCGACGCAAGCCATGCGATCCCGCCGCGTGTCCTCCGCCTCGAAGCTTCCCGACACGCCGGATCCCGTCTCCGTCGTGTTGGGCCCTCGGACTTGGTTTTGAGGCCCAAACCAAGAAACCGTCCGCCGATGGTTTTGTGGGCAAACCACCAAACCCCGCGTGCCCGGTCCGGCCTCCCGCCAAACCACTTGACTTGACCGCCACCGTGCACGGGCTCGCTTGTCCATGACTTCGTCTTGCTTGTGTTGCCACCATGTGACCCGCACCCGGTCCGTCGTCCACGGGTCCCTCGAACCGAGCCTACTTGTCTCTCCATCTCCGGAGGCCCCTCAAGGCCGAAGACCTTTCGCGCCCGTTCTTCACCTCGCAACAACACGAACTAGGCCGCAGCCTACACCTGCGCACTGAGCCAAGAGTCAGTCCAACACCCGTTGTCAATCACTTATCACTGAGGAGCGGTCATCCATCGACCACCGGGACGCTCATGGTCCTCAATCTCCCCCTTGATGAGTGCATTGACAACACACAACGTGAAATGAAATTCAGAGAAAGAAAGAAAGGAAGAAGAAAGAAAACAAAGAAGCTCAACTCATGACCAAAACCAAGGAAAGGCAAAGAAAGGTCACAAGCCAAGCAAAGCACAAACTCCACACTGAAATCAGCAAGAAAGCTCCCCCTGAACAAATGCAAGCTCCCCCCTGAACATGTGGATGCAAACTCCCAAATGTTAGCTCACCTCTTCTAAATTTTCATTAAGCTCACCTTTTCTCCCCCTTGTTGACAATGTATGAATCAAGGTGAAAATGCAGAAATGCAAAACAAAGCAGATAAACATCTACATGAGCTTCTCAAATAGGCCAAATCTAGTGTCAAAGGCTAAAAATGAGACAAAGATCACACATATGAATCATAGCATAGTCAAAGCATTGCCACAAGTAATATATGAAAATACAAGCATGTGACAAAGCAGAATTTTCAGATTTAAGCAATTTTACCAAAAGAAGGCTCGCTTCACATGTAAAAGCCTATCCATGTCACACTTGAGCCACAAACATGCATACCATTCAAAGATCATACAAGGATATCAAATTCTCAAGCAAAAGATCATGGCAAACACCCATAAAGCGAGCAAGTCATGTCAAAGCTCATGAGCCATGTGTCCACTTCGGGGAGACTTCTCCCTGGTGAACATCATGCAACATGTTTTGCACCCATATGTGAAAGATAAGACATTTTAAGCATAGACATGATGGATGGAGCATTTTGCAAGCATTATACACTTCTTTTCAAGATTAAATCATTTCATGGTACATGAAGTGCCTTTGCGGCAAAAAGAAGCTTATGCTCCCCCATGAATGCAACATAGGCTAAACATTCACAATGATATTCGGCCTTTGGCCCAAATGCAAGAACAAGGCATCCAAGCACAATCTAAGCATGGAAAAACACATTTAGACCAAACTGTGACATGGATACACAACTACACACGAGTGGAGCATATTTCATCAAAGATTAGTCAATATTAGGATTTATTTCAAAAAGGACTATCTCACCACACATATATCTCAAATATTCCAAGAGCATAGCCTCACATAGCCATTTCTCCACACATATGACCAATAACTCACAAATAGCCAAAGAGACTCAAATATGGCATATGAAAGAAGCTCATCATCCTAAAATGCAATATGATACAAATGCAACATGATATATGACAAGATGGCTATCCTACCATGGTTTATACATCAAGCAAAGCATGTATATACATAAAAGTAAAACATGGTATGATACATATCATACACAAAGGAAATCCCCCAAGAATCAACTAGAAAGGGCAACAAACCCCAAGTTCCCCCCGCAAGCGCACAAATGTAGCTTGGTCGAGAGGCTTCGTAAAGATATCGGCTAGCTGATCTTGGGTAGGGACGTGGCTCAACACAATGGTTCCTTTCTCCACATTGTCCCTCAAGAAATGATACCTCACTTCTATATGTTTGGTCCTGGAGTGAAGCACTGGGTTTTTGGCTACGCTTATGGCACTGGTGCTATCACAAAGAAGTGGGATGCGGGTGCACTCCTCACCAAAGTCTCTCAAAGTGTATGAAATCCACAACGAAATTTCGGGAACAACAACTCGCGGCGGCAACATACTCCGCCTCCGTGGTAGACCGAGCTACACTAGACCGCTTGCGGGAAGACCATGAGACCAACGAAGACCCAAGAAACGCGGCAAGTACCGAAGTAGACTTCCTCTCGACTCGACATCCGGCAAAATCCGCATCGGAAAAACCATGAAGAGAAAGAGTCGAGGAGGACGAATACCAAAGGCCAAGACCGAGGGGGCGGATCGTAGGTACCCGAAAATCCTCTTGACGGCCCGACGATGTGATGTCCTCGGCGAAGCTCGAAAACGAGCGCACAGACACACGCTGAACTGTATGTCTGGCCTCGTCGCCGTCAAGTAGAGGAGGGAGCCGATCATGCTCCCGTACTCCCGCTGGTCCACTGGTTCTCCGTCCTCATCCGCATCCAAAGTGGCCGTACTCCCCATGGGAGTCGACATCGGCTTCACATCTTGCATCTGGAACTTCCTCAGCATGTCTTTTGTGTACTTGGTCTGGTGCACGAATGTTCCATCCTTCACTTGCTTGATCGCGGCCCCGATAAAATACTGCAACTCGGCCATCATGCTCATCTCGAACTCCCCGCTCATCTCATCCGCAAACTTGGCAACAAGGTTATGTGACGAGCCACCAAAGACAATATCATCCACGTATATCCGCACAATCGGCAAGTCATTCCTATGCTTGAGGAGAAACAAGGTTCTATCTACGGTACCCATCACAAACCCTCTCGCTCAAAAGAAAACCTCTCAATCTCCCATACCAAGCACGGGGCGCCGTTTCAACCCATACGAGCCCTTTTCAACCCGTATACCCCGTGTGGGTACAACTCGCTCTCAAACCCGGGTGTGGTCGCTTCACATACACCTCCTCCTCTATGACCCCATTCGAAAAGCACTCTTCACGTCCATCCGAAACAACTTGAACCCTTTAGCCACGGCAAAGGCTAGAAGGATTCGAATTGCTTCAAGACGGGCCACGGAGCAAAGGTCTCCTCATAGTCGATCCCCTCCTTCGACTAAACCCCCGACCAACAAGTCCGGACTTGTTCCTCACAACCATCCCATTCTCTCCCTCTTTGTTCTTCCAAACCCACTTGGTTCCTATGGGATGGCAATTTGGAGGTGGTTCAACTAACTCCCACACCCGGTTCCTCTCAAAGTTTTCCAACTCCTCATGCATAGAATTGACCCGGTTTGCATCGGATAAAGCATGTCCAATGTCCTTGGGCTCAAAAGTGGCAACAAAAGCAAAGATGAGCAAAATGAGAGGAATTCCGGACCTCGACCGTGTAGTGCGTTCATTTATGTCTCCAATGATCTTCGACGGGGGATGCACTTCTTGAATCCGCCGGGGAGCCTCACGCCTCGAGACTACCTCCCCCTCAACTTCGGCTTCTCTCGCCGGTCCTCTTGTTGCACCGTCGTTGTCCATGAAGTAGACGGTCCATGCTCCAAAGTAGTCGTAGGGGAAGTAGTGGGTACATGCTCAGCTTCAGGCGCATGGTTCTCCCCATCATCATCTCCAGCTTCATCTTTCTCCTCTTCAAAGAGGTCCTCGGTCATCTCTTCATCACCTGCACATTCAAAGCCAAGAGAGGTACATGGCATTGTCTCGTCGAAGGTTACCTCGCAAGTCTCCATGATTTTGTTAGTCTCAAGGTTAAGCACCCTATAGGCTCTAGAGTGGTTAGCATATCCAAAGAAAATACCATCACTAGACCTAGCCTCAAACTTGTCGAGTTTTCCCTTTTTCAGAATAAAGCATTTGCAGCCAAAAACTCGAAAATGACTCACTTTGGGTGCCCGACCATGCATAAGCTCATAACAGGTCTTCTTCTTGAAAGCTCTCAATAAAATCCGGTTGGAAACATGACAAGCTGTATTGACCGCCTCAGCCCAAAACCTCCTAGGAGTCCTGTGCTCATCGAGCTTCGTCCTAGCCATTTCACAAAGAGTCCGATTTTTCCTTTCCACGACTCCATTTTGAGGGGGCACATAAGGGGTCGAATACTGATGTTCAAGACCTAGATCACGACAAAAGGCATCAAAACGAGAGTTCTTGAACTCGCAGCCATTATCACTTGCGGATAGCTCGAATAGCATTCCCATGCCTCTCGTTTTTCAACCTCACGATCGGATCTCGAACAAAACCAAAAGTCTCACTCTTATCCTCCAAGAAGAACACCCAGGCATAGCGAGAGTAATCGTCCACCACAACAAGGACATACCACTTCCCACCCACCGAGCGAACTCGAGCCGGCCCAACAAGGTCCATATGCAACGGCTACGTCGGACGCTCGGTCATGACATCGGTCAGGGGTGGATGAGGAGTGGCTACCATCTTACCATGCCTACAAGGAGCACAAACCAAATCCTTCTCAAACTTCAACTTCGGCAATCCTCGGACAAGGTCAAGACCACTCAAGCGGGAAACCAAATCAAAGCTCAAGTGTCCCAACCGCCTATGCCATTTCCACAAATCGGAAGAAGGACCGGCCATCAAACAGGCGAGCGAGGACCCAAAGAACGAGAGAAATCAGCCACGAAAATCGACCCTCGGGGATGATCATACGGACAAGATCACCTCGAGAATCAAGCAAACGAGACTCGCCGGACTTGAAACGCACCTCAAAACCCTCATCAAGCAACTGAGAAACCGAAAGCAAATTAAAACCCAAAGACTTCACAAGAGCCACTCTCTTCAACGTTACCTTGTCACTCACATGCACAACACCCTCTGAAAGCACCCTACCTCGTCCATTGTCCCCAAATGTAATGTACATCTTTTCCTTCACTGGGGTGAGGCTGGAGAACCACTTCTTATCTCCGGTCATGTGTCGAGAACACCCGGAGTCGATCAACCAAATGTTCTCCAAACCTCCCCGCCCGCGATCGAAACAAGAACGAGAATGAGCTAGCGACTCGACACCGGGGTTAGCACGAGAGAAAGTTAAACCGGTGTCGAGCCATCTCGCTCAAAAGAGGGGTTAGCAAACATCACTCCATTACCACCAAACTTCCCATGTCCCATGGGAGGAGTACGAGCACCACGAGGGGGAAAACGTGGTCCGTAGTTCCTCCGGGAACCCAAAGCTGCGATCATCTCCCCTAAACCCGTACCGAGGACGAGTAGGAGGACGTCCGGCAACACCACCACGAGCCCGACCAAACCTCTCACCAAAGACGCACACCATCATCTCTCCCGACAAACCTCTCACCACCACCACCTCTCCGTGGGAACCCGCCAACACTCCTCACACTTCCCACACCCCGTGGAAGTGGCACTCTAGGCTCGGGGAATACCGCGAGGCCGGCGATACCTGTCATGGTTTGCTTGCTCCCTAGCAAGCCTCTCATCCCTCTTCCTTTTGTAGCAAAACTCGCAAGATGCCTCTCCTTGCCACAATACTCACACCGAAGGGGATGGGTTTTGGTTTTGGCTCTGGCTTCTCTCTAGGCTTCTCACCCTTCTCACCCACAAACTTCACTAGTTTCTGGAAATCATTTGTCTTAGGTGGGAATTTGGGTGGATCTTGGGTTGTGTCAAGCTTGTTGCAAAGGTGGTTGGGTTTTGGTGTGAAAGAGTTCTTGGGTGCTTTTGGGAGTGGGACTTGGATCTCTCCGATCACCTCAAACTCGGGGTTAGACTCAACACACTTCTCGTACACACTCTCCCCACCGTTCTCTCCCACTTTCTCACCCAACTTCTCAAACCCCAAACCACGACCATCGGCTCTCTTGAACTCCTCAATCATGATTTTCAATTGAGGTTCCCGCCCGTACAACCAACCCAACACTTTCCTCAAATAGTCATTCTCCTCATAGATGACATCCAAACGGGAAGTAAGTTCAAGATTATGCAAAGTGACTTCATCACGGCTAGAACATGCATTTGCAACGGGAGATTTCAAAGATGCTTCCAAAGAACTAATGGTAGAGCGAGCATCAACAAGCTTAGCATGCATAGTAGGACATGATTTGCAAGCACCAAGCAAAGTAGGTCTAGCCTTAAGCTCATCATGTTCAATCCTAAGAGCATCTAGTTGAGCCAAAATAGAAGCATTCTTCTCATTAAGCGAGTTTGATCTCATTCAACCAAGCATCACATTCAACACATTCAACATCATCGGGAGAAGTAGGAGCAAGTTTCAAAGAGTCATTCTCAAGTTTCAATTCAAGCAATTTTGACTCTAACTCTCCTACTTTCTCACTAGCATTCTCAAGCCGAGCCCTAAGATCTTTCCTCATCTTTTTGGCATCTCTCAAAGACACTATCACGATTATCAAGCAAACCATTCAACCTAGCAATCTCGGCAAGCAAAGAGTCGGGGTCACGGTTTACCTCATCCTCGCAGTCGGAGTCGCCGTCCTCCTTCTCGCTCTTCTTGCCGCTTGAGCTATGGGCCATGCCACAAAAGCCCTCAAGCGCCACACGGCTCGGCCCGCCGAGGTTCCGCTTGCACTCTTCTTGCCATTGCGCCTCCCGGCGTCTTCTTCTTCGCCGCTTGAGCTTGATCGCTCCTCGCTTGAGCTTGAGTCAACGTCGCTCGCACCGGCCACCATCGCTCTTGCCTTGTTCTTCTTGTAGCTGCTCTTGCTCGGTCGCCGCTTGTCCTTGTCCTTGCTCTTGGACTTGTTGAAGTGCTTGCCCTTGGAGGAGTACTTGTCTTCACGCCTCGGGTGCGCCTTGTACTCGTTCACCTCCGCTTCCGGGCACTCGGCGATGAAGTGGCCACGCTTGCCACACTTGTAGCACGTCCCTGAGCTCCGCCTTGCATTCCTCCGACTCTCGTGTAGTCGTTCAAACCTTCTTGAGAGCAAGGCCAGCTCCTCCACGCCCAGCACATCAAACTCCTCATCTGGAATGGACATAAGAGAGGACAAAGAAAACGTCGACAGGGAAGGGTTAGATTTGCCCTTTGATCCTCCCACAAGAGCAAGACTATGGTCGGGTCGAGCCCTCATGCTTGGATAGCAACTTCCGTCAACTTCGAACCGACTTGAGCTTAGAAAAGAGGTCATCCAACTCAATAGTCAAATAATGCCCGAGACTCCTTGATGGCCTCAACCTTAGCACCCCAAACATTTGGGTCCAAGACATGCAAGAGCTTCAAAGCCCGATCATGCTCGGAGTACGGAAAATCCTCAACATTAGCCTTCATGTTGTTCACGATGGCGGTGAACCTCTGAAACATCGCATCAATGTCCTCACCGGGAAGTGGAGTGAAATTCTCATATTGCATCCGGTAAGAGACAAAGAGGCGAGCCTTCACATGGTTATCACCACCGTGAGCAACCAACAACTTCTCCCAAATTTGCCAAGCAAGATTCAAATGGCGAACACACTCAAACTGCGGGATCACACAAGCTCGGCACAAGTGATCAACGGCTTTTGCATTAGCCTCATACTTGGCCTTAGCACCGGCATCGGTCACCATAAGAGTATGGATGTTGACCGGAATAGCATAGGTCTTGTCAAGCACAATGAAATCCAACAGCTTTCCACGAAGAAAGACCATCATACGAGCCGCCCACTTGTGGTAACCCTTGCCATCGAAGTGCGGCGGACCGCCCCGCTCAACGTACGCCATCTTAGGATTCGAGACTTGTCAAAGTCGCAAAGAATCCGGCACCAAGCTCTGATACCAATTGAAGGATCGGATGGCGACTAGAGAGGGGGGAGTGAATAGGAGCCGGTAAAAATTCTTCCCAAAGAACCCGCCTATGCCCTACTCAAAACCCGGTCACACACAAGCGATGGATCGAATCACGCACCAATCGCCAAGACCACGAGGTTATGGATCAACCTCTAGCCTTAGGAACGATTCCTCGAAGCACACGCGGAAGCACTAGAAAGGGGAGGAAGGAATCGAACCAAGAAGCACAAAGACACACGAGGCTCCGGCGGACCGTCCGCGCAGAGGGGCGGACCGTCCGCACCGGCCTCGCGGACCGTCCGGCCGAAGCCGCGGACCGTCCGCGCCAACCCTGCAGACTGTCCGGCCCTACGCCGCGGACCGTCCGATAAAGCACACAGAACCAACAGAGATGCACCCGAATAACGGACCGTCCGCGGGGAGCACGCGGACTGTCCGCCAGGCACCCGCGGACCGTTCGCCCTCTGCTGCGGACCGTTCGAAACTCCGTCCAACCAAAACTCAAAAACGCAACGGATCGAAACGAAAGGCGAGCAAGAACACGAAGAACACGAGACGAACACGTGCGGCGCGGACCGTCCGCCAGGAGGGCGCGGACCGTCCGCGAGGCACGGACAGAGCAGAAAAACGCCCGACCTCGAAGGTCAACTCCCCCAAATCATCATCAGATTTCCCAAACGGTTGAAGCTCTGAAGACAAGGGTTCGGGGACTTGAAAAGCGTCACACAAGGATGCTATAGCCCAGAAATCTTGCCTCCTAACTCCCTAAATCACCGGGAATCGCGAATCCTTTGAGCACCACCAAAAACTAGAGCACCGAACGAAAACCCTCGAATCGAAGTGGTTTCCCGGCGTTTGAGGGCACAAGATCAATCACAAAGATGCACGAGACATCTATCCATGTTTCCCTCAAAGAAATCCGGGGAGAAACCCACTCAAATCCGCGGAATCGCACCGAGAACAAAAGCATGAAAACAAACACAAAAAGACCACGAAAAACACAACTCTGAATCTTCTATACAAACCAGGAAAGATTCACAAGGTCTAGCATGCCGCCCTAGCATCCATCCCTCCCAACAAATCTCTCATGAAGCTCTCATGCTAGCCTAGAGAAAATGGAAGAAAAATAGCTACGAAAATGAGAAATGGGAGGGAGGAAATGAAACCCTAAGTCGCGCAGAGAGAGAGAGCCATCCACACACACTCATGGCTTATATATCAGGTCCCGCCGGAGTGGTAAATGACTCGACTACCCCTAACTTAACTACTGGCGATACAACCCACGTAGGGGCATTTCGGTAATGTTTGTCGGTCTTGCCATCAGACGGCCACGCCTTTGCCGCACCCCGCGTCCTCCCGACGCAAGCCATGCGATCCCGCCACGTGTCCTCCGCTTCGAAGCTTCCCGACACGCCCGGATCCCGTCTCCGTCGTGTTGGGCCCTCGGACTTGGTTTTGAGGCCCAAACCAAGAAACCGTCCTCCGATGGTTTTGTGGGCAAACCACCAAACCCTGCGTGCTCGGTTCGGCCTCCCGCCAAACCACTTGACTCGACCGCCACCGTACACTGGCTCGATTGTCCATGACTTCGTCTTGCTCGTGTCGCCACCATGTGGCCCGCACCTAGTCCCGTTGTCCACCGGGTCCCTCGAACCGAGCCTACTTGTCTCTCCATCTCCCGGAGGCCCCTCAAGGCTGAAGACCTTTCGCGCCCGTTCTTCACCTGCAACAACACGAACTAGGCCGCAGCCTACACCTGCACACAAAGCCAAGAGTCAGTCCAACACCCGTTGTCAATCACTCATCACTGAGGAGCGGTCATCCATCGACCACCGGGACGCTCCTGGTCCTCAAAAACACAATTAGAGATTTCCCTTGTTCCTTTAGCACTATAATTACTACATGTGGATTTTTTTCATGTACATCATATTAAGGGTGGTGAGAATTCACCCTTGTGTCGACTGTCGAGGCACATGTTTTATTGGGGGAACTATGGAGCTGGGGAGAATACAATGGGAACTCAATCGTCATTGTGTTATATGAATTTTGTTTGTAATTTTGTGATAACCTTTTTTCTTCATTAACCTGTGCAAAGGAATCCTGCATTTGTTAAATGTTTTGCATATGGTGCAGCTATTAAGAATACAAAGTAATTTCTTATTAGGCAAAGGAGAATTTGCCTCTCTAAGTATGCCTAATATGGAAGAGGAACATATGTAGAAAATGCTGAGTAGCCAAATATTGGAGTATTTTTCTTGTTTAGATTATCTTGGTTGTAGAATTCTTGAAAGTTCAGAAAGACTGATCATTATTAAACATTTAAATTTTGTGGAACTTCAAAAGTGAAAACAATTCTGAACAGGACTACTACATAAGCATGTTTATTTCATAATACCGGGTTACTGAACAGTCTTCCTAGTTGAAGTAATAATGCATCATGTTACTGTAATGCATTACTTAGTCCTGTTTTCCTTTTTTGCAATTTCAGCGACTACCTTTTCAAGCTTTTGCTTATTGGTGATTTTGGTGTTGGGAAGTCTTGCTTGCTTCTCAGATTTGCGGTGAGATCATCCATCTCTTTTCATGATTGCTTGTTGGTAGTTCATACTGCTGTTGAATTTCTGCAGTGTAGTTGTTGAGATATATATAAAAATGTACATTGGAAGAAATATCCCATGTTTGACTTAACCAGCTGCAGCCAAAAAATATTGGTTACAAGTATTCATATCCTAGAGAGGTCCTTTTGATGTGTCTGTTACATCACTTTGCAGGATTATAGATTAGTTATATGTTATATCACCATGGAAGCTTAATGTACCAGATATTTTCTCACATAGACTGAATGTTATTGATACACTCAATGTTTGTTTATGATTAGGAAGATTCATATCTGGACAGCTACATCAGCACAATCGGAGTTGATTTTGTAAGTCCATTTCAAATTCATTTTCTTACTCTTGAAAAGAATTCATATACTTTAATTCAAGTTTTTCTTTTTAGCCTAGCAATAAATTCTTTTATCATTTTTTTGCAGAAAATACGGACAGTAGAGCAAGATGGAAAGATCATAAAGCTTCAAATTGTAAGACTACTGCCCTGTATTCAGTTGATACTTTCTCGTTGTAGCTATGGTAGGAAAATAGCTATATGTTGTTTAATTGTGTAGTAAATAAGTTTGAATGTGATGTAACATTGGTTCCCACTAATAGCAGCCGAACCCATGTTCTCTAACCATGGAAATGATGTCCACTGTTCATATACCTTATTGCATATTGATTCTTGGAGCTATCAAAATTTCTTTGGTTTGCCATGTGCCTACAGTAATGATCTAATGTTAAATATATGATTTTCCTTTCTTGACTTTTCCAGTGATAACCTCTATGGCTCTGTCTGTGCCACTAATTCTGAAGTCTTTCTGTTTCACTACATGTTGCTATGTATCAAGATCCTCGAGAAGCCTGCTCAGCAATTGCTGCAGAGCCATACTAACTATGGCTGGAGCACGAAAACAGGACAGATGATATAACAAAAATCATTGTGCATATCTGAGACTCTGAAAATGTAGGTGCACACAATTTAAATTTCTACAAGCATAAAAGGGGATTTTAAATTTGTAAGATGGGGTTGTGCTGCTTTGATGTGATTGTTATTGTTACTTGGTGATTTCTTATAATAAGAAATAGCACCAGCAACCTGTTTGAAATCTTTTTCTGGACATTTCGGATCATCCCGGTTTATTGCCTTTGAGCTTTGTGGTATATTAGTTACATTGAATCATTGAAATGGTTTCCTTTCCATATATGAATAAGTACTGTTAGTTTGGATCAGAAATGCTATTTCCTTTGAGCTAATTGTTGCATTACACTTTGATGATGGCAGGCTGCAATGGAATCTTTGAAGGATCAGCCTCTTCCTGGAAGTTTTGTTTTGCTGGAACTTGAAGACTTGAACTTGTCTTGTGTTCTTCTTAGTCGTATGTGTCTTCTGTGAACATGATTGTGTCGTCTGTGAACATGGTTGTGTCGTCTGTGAACATGGTTGTCTTGCGAGTCCAAAACATGTTTATGTCGTCTGTTATATGCCTTGTGTCATATGAATATGTTATATATGCAGAAATTCCTGTCTCCTGTGAATTGTATGTGTATTGACAGTGAAACTGGAAAGAGACACGAGGTGCATTTAAAAGCAACCACGTGTCGCAACCTGAATCAAACGCATGGCCCAACCAAAAATGAAAAGGTGGCCCAACCAAAAATGACACGTGGACAAACCTGAGTGCGACACGTGGACCATTCAAAGCTCGACACGTGGACAAACCGCAGTGCGACATGTGGTGCTGTGTCAAAGAGCCACATCATCGTATCCATGTCAGCACGCGCCTTGCCACGTCAGCAGCCAGCATGGGCCGTGCCAAGTGGCATCCACTTCCGTGACCAATTTCGTGACCATTTGGCTTGGTCATAGAAGAAATACACTTCTATGACGAAAAACGTGTTGGTCATGGAAAAGTTCCACTTCTATGACCAAAATGATCGATTGGTCATGGTAGACCAAATGTGACGGAGCTTCTGTGACCAATTCAATTTTGTCATAAGTTAGTCATAAAAAAGTGTTCCGTGACCAAGTTTGCATGTACCTTGACCAAACCGTTTGGTCATTGCTGTTGAGTACTGTACTAATGTCTCCGGGCCAAAGCAACCTGGCGACCGTATTGAGGTCTATTTGAGGCCACTAGTTGATGACTTGAAGTTATTGTGGAAGCCTGGTGTGCCGGAGGTTTGGGATGAGTACAAGCGTGAGGAGTTCACAATGCATGGCATGTTGTTTACCACCATCAACGACAACCTGGCTCAGCGCAACCTCTCTGGCTAGAGTTAAAGGAATGGTGCAGCTTGCCCACACTGCTTGGAAGACATGTATTTATGGGGCACCATCGTTTCCTCGGCAGGAAACATCCATACAGAGCCATGGATTGTTAGTTTAATGGGGAAAAGGAGAATCGAGAGGCGCCGTTCCATGTGACTGGAGATCTGGTCCTTGAAAGTCAAGGACATCAAAACTATCAGGGAGTTACCCAAACTGACTGAAAAAACCTTTGGCAAAAGAAAGAAATGAGATGGTGAAGAAGAAGAAGGAATGTTGAACAAGAAATCAATTCTATGGGAGCTACAGTATGGGCCGATGTTGGATGTGCTTCATTCGATTGACAACATGCACGTCAAGAAGAATGTGTATGAAGTTACTTGTGGAACATTGCTACAACAGAAGTCCAAAGGAAAAGATCATAATAATGCAATGGAGGATCTTAAAGAGATGGGCATTAGGCCGGAGCTCTATGCAAATGAAACAGAGACGGGGACGAACCTTCCCGTTGCTACAACCACATTGTCAAAGGCAGAAAGAAAAGAATTTTGTCAGTTTTTGCATGATTTGAAAGTACCTTCAGGCTACTCATCAAACTTCAAGAGGCTAGTGTTAGTGAAGGACATGAAAATGAATTTCAACTTGATGAAATCTCATGAATGTTATGTGTTGATGACAGCTCTTCTTCCTGTTGCACTTAGAGGTATCAAGACAGAACTGGTTCGCGACGCTGTCACGAGCTTGTGTTTATTATTCAATGCTATATAACAGAAGGTGACTGATGAGGAAAAACTCTTGGACTTGGAGAGGAGGCATTTCGAGACCCTATGCCTGCTTGAAGCTACCTTCCCACCATCATTCTTTGATCCCATGCTACATCTGACAACACACCTCGCAAGGGAAATCTGGTTCCTTGGCCCATCTTACCTTAATCAGATGTTTCAATATGAGAGGTTCTATGGATTCCTGAAATCATTGGTACATAACCGGTTATTTCCGGAGGGAGCCATTGTTCGTGGCTACGAGACCATCGAAGCAGTGGAGTGGGCCATGGGTTATATGGACCCACAAAACCCCATTGGTGTGCCTCGCTCACGGCATGAAGGTAGGTTATCAGTTGTTGGGACCATGGGGAAAAGGTTAGTCACTCCGGATGCAGATGTCTTTAAAAAGGCTCATTTCACTGTGATACAAAAGCTACACCTAATTACACCATTTGCCATTGAGCAAAAAAGACAACTACGTGAGCACAACCCTAACCGTGGTAGGGCTTGGCCTGCAAAGATGCACATGCAAGGTTTCCGCAGGTGGCTCCGAGATTATGTCAAGACATGCGGCAATAATGCTGTAATTACCGATGAGATAAGGAATCTAGTAGTGTGGCCATTGTTCATTGTTACAAGATACGAATGAATGGATATCAATGGATACACATTCTACACAATGACCCAGAATAAAAATTGTATCTATCAAAATAGTGGTGTGCGTGTACGGGCCGTCGTTGACGACAGTCATGACGATGATGATGACACGGAAACAGACACATATTATGGTCAAATAAAGGAGATATGGGAGCTTAATTATGTAGGATTGAAGGTAGCCTTGTTTCGGTGTAGATGGGTCACCAATGGGAAGAGATCTGTGAGCAAGGACAAATATGGTTATGTTAGCGTTGATCTCCGGGTCTTTGGTTACAAAAACGAACCATTTGTCTTCGCCAACGATGTTGAGCAAGTGTTCTATCTACCTGACCTTGCAAAAAAGAACTGTCGTATGGACCTCCAAGAGCACCTCACCCTTCTACGGCATCATCCCCGGGAACGCGGCTATCCCACTGGACTCAGTGGTTCTGCCAGTTACCTTCGGGGAAACAAGGGACAACTACCGTACCGAGTACGTAAAATTCGAAGTCGCGGATTTCGAGACGTCCTACCAAGCCATCCTCGGCAGACCGGCTATCGCCAAGTTCGTGGCGGTACCCCACTACACCTACTTGGTACTCAAGATGCCAAGTCCAGCCGATGTACTCTCACTGCAAGGGGACTTGAAGTTATCCTTCGACTACGACACAGAAGCTGTGGAACTCGCAGCCACGAATCAAGTACCCAACGCAATGATGGAGATCTACGCTGCGTCGAAGAAGCTTGACCCAAGTGAACTCGACATCCCAGAGAAGTCGGACAAAGCCAACAAGCCTCAGCCAGCTGAGGAAGTTCTAGTCAAGACAATTGACCTTAGGACAGGCGATAGCAGCAAAACCACCACCATCGGGGCGTGCCTCGACCCGAAATAGGAAGACACGCTCATCAACTTCCTCTGGGCTAACCGCGACATCTTCGCGTGGAAACCAGCGGACATGCCAGGGGTGCCCAGGGAGTTGATTGAGCATTCACTCAACGTCGACCCTAAAGCTACCCCGAAGCGACAACACCTCCGCCGCTTCGCCGACGACATATGGGACGCCATCAAGAAGGAACTCGCCAAACTACTCGCGGCTGGCTTCATCAGAGAAGTCTTCCATCCTGAGTGGCTCACCAACCCCGTCCTCGTCCGCAAGAAGAACTCGAACGAGTGAAGGATGTGCGTCGACTACACCGATCTTAACAAGCACTGCCCCAAGGACCCCTTCGGGTTGACGCGGATTGATCAAGTCATCGACTCCACGGTGGGCTACGACCTGCTCTGCTTCCTCAACTGCTACTCCGGGTACGACCAAATCGCGATCAAGGAAGAAGACCAGGAGAAGACCGCGTTCATCACCCCGTTTGGCGCGTACTGCTACACGACCATGTCCTTCGGGTTGAAGAACGCCGGCGCTACCTACCAACGAGCTATCCAGGCCTACTTCAAGAGGCAACTCAACAAAAACGTCAAAGCTTATGTGGATGTCGTGGTCGTCAAGACCAGAAACTCCAACACGCTCATCGGCGATCTTGAAGAGACTATCGCATCTCCGCGAGAGTACCGCTGGAAGCTCAACCCGAACAAGTGCGTCTTCAGCGTACCGTCGGGCAAACTACTCGACTTCATCATCAGCCACCGCGGCATAGAAGCCAATACCGAGAAGATCTCCGCCATCACCAGCATGAAAGCTCCCACGTGCATGAAAGACGTGCAGAAGCTGACCGGGTGCATGGTGGCTCTGAACAGATTCATCTAAAAGCTTGGAGAACGGGGGCTCCCCTTCTTCAAACTACTCAAACATCAAGAGAAGTTCGTGTGGACTCCAGAGGAAGCCCAAGCCCTTGCCCAGCTCAAGGAATTCCTATCAAAGCCACCAGTCCTCACGGCTCCTCGCAAAGGTGAGCAGCTGCTACTCTACCTCGCTGCGACTACTCATGTGGTCAGTACTGCCATCATCGTCGAGCGGCAAGAAGACGGCCATGCCTACCCAATCCAGCGCCCAGTCTACTTCGTTAGTGAGGTCCTATCAGAATCCAAGGCACGCTAACAGCCAGTACAGAAGCTTCTGTACGCAGTGCTCATCACCTCGCGGAAGCTACGACACTACTTCTAGGAGTACTCGATCTCCATCGTCACCGACTACCCGCTCGGCGACATCCTGCGAAACCAAGATGCTACTGGAAGAATCTCCAAGTGGGAAGTCGACTCGGCGCCCTCAACATCGACTTCAAGCCACGCACTGCCATCAAGTCGCAGGCACTATTCGACTTCATGGCGGAGTGGCGGGAGAATCAGCTACCTACTCCAACCGAGCGCCCAGAGCACTGGGATGATGTACTTCGGCGGCTCGCTCAAGCTCGAAGGCGCGGGTGCAGGGGTACTCTTGATCTCTCCAATGGGCAAACAACTCAAGTACGTCCTGCAGATCTTCTAGAAGGTCTCAAACAACAAAGCCAAGTACGAAGCTCTGCTACGCCGGCTCCACCTCGCGGCTTCACTGGGCATCAAGCGGCTACTAGTCTATGGCGACTCTGCAGTGGTCATCAACCAAGTCAACAAGTACTGGGACCACAACAAGGAGAACATGGATGCCTACTGCCTAGAAGTCCGCAAGCTCGAGAACAAGTTCTACGGTCTCGAGTTCCACCACATCGTCCGCGACAACAACGTTGCAACGGACGTCCTGTCGAAGCTTGGTTCTACTCGCGCTCAAGTACCAGCGGGTGTCTTCGTCCACGAGCTTCACGCGCCATCCATCCCGGAACCTGCGCCACCGACCACTGATCCAGCACATCCCCCGCCGGCCGAGGAGGTCATGATGATCGACGAGGACTGGAGGCAACCCTTCATCGACTACCTCAGCGAGCAGAAGGTTCCCTCGGACAAGAACTTGGCCGAGCAACTCATCCGCCGTGCCAAGTCCTACGTCCTAGTCGGAGACAATCTCTACAGGCGGGGCGCATCTTCGGGAGTACTCATGAAGTGCGTTCCCCGAGAAGGGGGCAAGGGCATCTTGGAGGAGATCCATAAAGGCGTCTGCGGCAACCATGCGTCCTCTTGCACGCTGGTCAGCAAGGCCTTCTGACGAGCTTTCTATTGGCCCACAGCTCTGGCGACGCTGAAGAACTCGTCAGAAGGTGCCAAGGGTGCCAATACTTCGCCATGCAACAACATGTCCCGGCCTACAAGCTAGTCACCATACCGCCAACCTGGTCTTTCGCCTGCTGGGGGCTCGACATGATTGGGCCACTCCCAACTGCACCAGGTGGATTCAACAGAGTACTGGTGGCCATCGACAAGTTCACCAAGTGGATCGAGGTCAAGCCGGTCACATGCCCCAAGGCTGACAGAGTACTCGACTTCCTGGATGAACTCGTACATCATTACGGACTACCCCATCGCATCATCACAGACCTGGGCTCCAACTTCAACAATCACCAGTTCTGGGAGTATTGCGAGAACAGCGGGATTGATGTCCGATATGTCTCAGTTGCCCATCCTCGGGCCAACGGACAAGTCGAGCGCGCCAATGGGATGGTTCTCGACGCTCTCAAGAAACGGCTACACGATACCGCCAACACCAAAGGAGGCAAGTGGATCAAGGAACTACCCAACGCGCTCTGGGGGTTACGCACTCAACCCTCCAAGCCGACGGGACTATCGCCATACTTCCTGGTCTACGGCCCCGAAGCAATCCTACCTGCTGATGTCATGTGGGACTCACCAGCAGTAGAGCAATACGACGAAGGCATATCCGAAGACAGCAGACGAGTTGACATTGATGAACTCGAAGAAGCTCGCTGTGCCGCCCTCGTTCAATCAGCAAAGTACCTCGAGGGTATCCGACGCTACCACAATCGCAACGTCAAGGAACGCTCCTTCAACGTTGGTGATCTTGTCCTCCGCCGCATCCAGAACACAGAAGGACTACACAAGCTCAGCTCGCCCTGGGAAGGTCCCTTCACAGTTGCAAAGGTGACCGGACCGGGCTCCTATCGCCTCTAGACGCTCGAAGGCGAAGCCGTCAACAACTCGTGGAATATCGACCAGCTCTGTCGATTCTACGCCTAGTCTACCGACTACCCTGGGGGCTCAAGTCTACACAACTACTCAAAGACCCCTTCGCTGTAAGCAGCCTCCAGATGGATAAGTCTCCAGATGGCTGACTCAGCGGCGGCGCCTGACCCTTCAACTTCTAGTAGTCGATACGCCTCATCTGGGGGCTCAGCTACATCTAATCAACTCCATGGGTAGCGACAAGATTCAAGAGCAACTCAGGACACCTTCTACATACAAGATGACCCTTCAATTTGAGAGGACGTACTCGACTCAAGGCTCGGGGGCTCCGTGCCACGTGTCCTTCGGTTTTTTCTCCGGATTTTACGGGATAATCTTGCCAGAACTTCAGATGGACCCTTAGCCAGAGTTTACAACTCAACCTAAGGCTCGGGAGCTACTCCATATGGAGTGCGATTTTGCAATCGCACTTCCATATCAGCTTCGTCTTCAAGAGAACACGGGTATTGTTGAAGACCTTCAAGAGCAGCACACGAGGACGCTTGGGACTACTCGAGAAGACTTCAGGATTACTCTAATATATGCTAGAGTACATTCCAGCCTCGGGATGCTTCAAATATTCTTAAGGACTTTTGACTTATAGTACTCGGGGACGCTTGAGGACTACTCGTCAAGGCCGTCAAGACTACTCGAAGCTATCCTACTCGACTACAAAGTACTTGGGGGCTTGTCGTATGGACCTCCCTGGGCCCACTACCTCAGTGGGTACCAGGACCGACTACACGGTGGGCCCCTGGGACTACCCGACTTGTGCCGCACTGTACCTGCTGGCGTGAGGCGCAAGGACTACAGTGGAGAAGTACTCAGATAGGAAGCTATACATACCATGTACTGTGTAGAGTACTCCTAGACGTACACGACAACTACTCTCTCCCTAAACCAACCTGTAACCCTGCCTCTCGGACTATATAAGGCGAGGTAGGGGCCTTCCCCTCTCATACACATCAGTAATCACACCCAATCAATCCAGAGCTACGCAACATACAGGACGTAGGGTATTACGCACCTCGCGGTCCGAACCTGTCTAAATTGTGTGCCACGTGTCTCTTCCTTCGATTTACCGATCTCGGCGAGGCCACATTCATCTACTTCAGGTACTCCCCTTAGTAGGTTGTCGGTCTAAAACACCGACAAGAACTGGTATGTTGTTATGCCTGGAAAAAAAGAATTGTGGCGATTGAAATTGTTGTTGAGGAGGAGGAATACAACAAGTTTGATGAAATTCCATCCTTTGACACTTCATACAAGCCCCAACTCTTCGGAACTAACAAAACACCATACTTGCGAAGCGACCATAGTGAAAAAATCCATATACTGAAATCAAGGAAGAAAAAACAAGCCTGATTTCTGTTGAATCCTTTTTGTAATGCCGGAGGATGTGTCTATTGGTGGAAATGGAATCCATTTTGTAAAATAAAGGATGTGATGTATTGGTGGAATTTCAATCTTTTTGTAATATATGGGATGTGGTGTAATTTGAATCCTGCTTGTAATATATTCTGCCAAAGATACTATATATACTCTGTTTATATTCCGCTTTAGTTCAGTAATGGGCAAGAGACGTGGACTAACGAACCAGCGTCGCCTTTGTTACGGGCAAGAGACGAGGACTAACGAACCAGCGTCGCCTTTGTTACAGGCAAGAGATGAGGGCTAACAAACCAGTGTCGCTTTTGTTATTGGCAAGAAGATATGCGAAACCACGAGTAGATTACATCAAAAGAGACACGGATTAGAGCATCTCCAAGAGTTTGCCAAATTTTACTTGGCAAATCTTGTGCTTTGCCAACTTCTAAAAACATATGCCAAGTAAAAAAAGAGTTCAACTCCAACAATTTGGCATAATTTCACAAAAGCATGTTTCTTGAGATGCAAAATCACACACACAGATTACAGTCATAATTGATACATCAGAACAAGGTTACAATGCGGCCATATCTTCATGACAAGATATGCAAAATCACACACACACATCGATCTTGCTCGTAGGTCGTCGATCTTGCTGCACATGGTCATCGAACAAGCTCCACTTCTGCTGATGGCTTAGAGACTTGATTCCTTGCATGACTAATTAAAGAAATCTTCTGTCTAGCTACCCTAATTTTGGTTCGCAATACAAAAGTTGTCCTTAATTATGTTCATCTTACATGGAAAATAATGAGATATGCTCCATCCAGATTCTGGCTGCTTCCTCATCTTCTAAGTGAACACAAGAGAAAGATACAGAGAGAGTGGAAACAAATCCCTTAAAAAATCCCTCCTCCTGGTGGAGAAGGGGAAAGCAAAAGGAAGCCCAAGTGTGATGGAAAAGCTACAGCAAGCTTTCCCTCGGCTTGTACATCCTGATGCTAGGAGGTTCTGGGCTACCTTTCCCGGACACGGCTGCGAGCAAGGGGTATGTCACAAGGATTCTTCTAGCAGCTGTGTTCGAGGGATGAGCAACCCAATCACCCCCTATCACAATAATTCTTCTAGCAACTAAGAGATCGAGGAGGCGGAAGAAGAGAGAAATGCAAAAGCTTGCACCCTACAAGATCTATTCTTTGCGCCATAGCTAGATCTAGATCTAGAGAAGAAGGAAGCAAGTGACTCGCTTTGTTGTATCAGAAGAAGGAACCATATAGCTAGATCTAGATCTAGAGAAGATAGAAGCAACTTGAAGTGAAAAGGACCGATAGGCGTCAGTGACTTTTTATAGAGAAAATAAGGAAGGGATAAGATCAAAAGCAAAGGAATGGCCGGGAAGGTTACCAAGACGGTCAAGATGGCCGGGAAATTGTTGCTAGTCAATGGTTGAGAGTAGAGCTGCAAAGGTAGTGATTCGAATGTAGAATTCAATGATACGTGGAGTAAGCAAATATCGTCTCCAATGGCCGTGTTTGGATGGTAGAGATTAGTGTTACTATTAGTGGTAGTTTTTAACACCTCCAAATTAACACATGTGTTTGGCTCCAAAGTGTTAGTTTTGGTGTTAGTTTGCTACAAACTAAAACTAACACCTCCATCCAAACATCCAATGTAGTCATCATCTCGAAAAAAAGAGAGGAAGGGATATGATCAAGAGCACAGGAAACAGGAAGAGGTTCCCAAGACGGTCAATGGAGAAACTGTTGCTAGTCAATGGCTGATACCAGAGCTGCAGAGGTAGTGATTCCAATGTAGAATTAAATGATACGCGGGAGCGAGATAACGAAACATTGTCTCTACGCGGATTAGCCAAATGTCGTTTCTGATGGAAAATTAAATGATAACGCCGGGAAGAAGCACGCGGCACCAGCCGTCATCGCTGCTGCTGCTGGGCCTCCCTCAAGACCTCTGCATTGAGATGCGGTGGCCTATCTATACACCATCTTGCTCTACAGAGACAATGGTGGTGTCGCCGCCGACAACACCACGAAGGGGTACATGAGGCGGGTCACGGACGGTTGCAGTACAACGTCGTCAAGATGGCTGAGCAACGAGGGGTGTCTACCTTTGCGCGAGAAGGCCACGCGTGTGCTCCACTACTCGACTTGGCGCACTTGGGGTGAACCGCTGCCGCCTCCGGCACAGGTGCACGGTGATCATCCGTGCGCAGGCACCGGCGGCAACTGCGGCATGGAAAAAGGATTGCTTCGAGTGTCTCTACTTTGCAGCGAAGACTGTAGGCTGCGCTGCAAAATGGTGAAGTTCGCACAAAGAATAGGAAATCAGTAGTAGATTAGCCTTTGTGTGATGCTCGAATTATCTGTGTAACATTTTGGGAGAGCAGCAAATCCGGCGCAGGTTATCAGCCCCGCGTCACTAATGACTGTGGGGCCCAGTTCTATTCAAATGAAGAACAGTTCCCATTTCTCCTTTTAATCTGCAATCAAATGTTGTAACAAGTATTTCTTCGTCGTTATTAGTCCAAATTTGATACGTTTTTTTAAATTTTTCTAAAATCACCATCTATTCATTAATTTTATTGTTTAGTGTACATTTCGTTTGTTGAGTGATGTTTATATGCATTATTTTGTTCTTTGTAAGTACAACATACAAATAATATTTGTTTTACACAACCATTAGTGATGGAACTTTACATTTCGTAAGCTTAAGGTGAACACAAGGTTCTGTTAAGTTTTCAAATGCATATGAGTTCGAACATGTTGCAAAGTGTGGAAAACTTCAATGTTCAAGCAAACATTCTAGGAAACTATGTGAGAGATGAAGACATTTGTACGCAAGGAGAAATTTCGAAGACAAGTTTAGGTACCCAAATTATGTTGCCAAGTCAATTTGTAGATTTTTTAGAGCAAATTTGATGTTATTAGAATTATTATATAATTACCATGGGGTGTAAAAACAAAATATATAAATTTTGGGCACACAAGTTTGACTGTTGATATTTTATTCAAATACTAAATGTCCACATATGAATTGTTCGTATTTTTATGATTTTTTACGTGCTGTTTTATGGGCTCTAATAATTCGCGGAAGCAAGTTTCATTCCAAAAAAAATTGTGACAGGCCCACGCGTCAGCGTCACCAGCCAATATAAAAAAGATAATCGTTGCCTGTCCGCCCGGACCCAACTGCCAACAAATGCGATCCGGGTTCACTAACCATCATCGCAATGACACTGGCCCACGCGTCAGCGTTAGGTCAGCAGGCTAACCTGCGTCGGCAATGACTACACTAATAAGATCTAATTCATCACAACAGATCTCCAGTTAATCACAACAAAACACAGTTCATCACAATGCGGTTGGATCTACTCGCATACATTAGATCGAGTTCATGACATACAAAATCTAACAACCAAGCTAATTAACTAAGCAGTTCATGATCGACAGACAAACTAAGCAGTTCATGTCCATGAACCGGACGAAGACACAAAAGCACACAGACATTATTGTTACTAATTGGTAGAGGAGTCTATCAATTAGTCAGAGTCCCGCCGTCGCCATCGTAGCTGCCGTCGTCGCCGCCATCGTTGCCGTGGCAGCCTTCGTCGTCGTGGCTGCCATCGTCGCCGTCAGAGCCACCGTCGTCGAAGAAGAAGTGGTGGCGTGCGGCCCGCTTGACCACGGGGAGGTTCTCGAGCTTCTCAGCCAACCCGTGGATCCTGAAGGTGACACCCTTCAAGGTCGGGTCCTTGTACACATCATGATGCGCCTTGAAGTCGAAGGCCTCGCCAACACCTTGAAGCTTTCTGAAGGCACTCCTGAGGAGCTCAGCGGCGAACTTATTGTCGTCGAAGAGCGGTTCCTCGTCGGCGTCCTTGGCTGCTGGCTCCTTCCCCTTCTCCAACTTCTTCTGACGGTGGCTTTCGTCATCGTCGTCCTCCCTTCGTCCCCGCTTCGACGGCGGTGGGCTCCTCGATGCCATCTCCTCCTTCTCTCGGTGACCGAAGATTTGTAGTGGTGAATCGCGAGGAGGAAGAAGAAGTGAAGAAAAAGATGATAAGCTTATGGAAGAAGCAGGGGAGGGCGACTGGGAGAGGGAGTTATATTGACAAGACGCGGAACCGTCAGGCGCCTCTGCCCCCACCCACTACTCCATTACTACCAGTACGTGCCACTCGATTGCGCATTAGGCTCCGTCTCGGGCGCAAAGCCACGTGTCGCCTTTCACTTACGCAGGACGTAGAAGGGGCGGGGTAATGATGTCGAGCCCACTTGTCAACGGCAACAGCCAAATTGCGGTGCCTTTTAAATTTCCATTAATTGTTTTATTACGACATGGTCGAAATGCCATATTCAACCTTCAACCCTTGAGCTCGTCACCTCGCACGCTCCTTCAACTTCAATCCTCATCGCCAACTTCATCCCTCTTCAACTTGAATCCTCCTTGCCAACTTCATCCCTCGTCATTGCCAACTTCAACCCTCGCCGCCATTCAAATTCCAAACCCTGTCGCTCTGCTATTTCGTCCATTCTCCTTTATGACCGCCGTGGTGTGCTTCATGCTGCTGCTGCCAGATGAACTTCTCACCAAGATCATCATCCACTCCATCAAGGATGTGGTCGTTTTCCATTTTCGGCACCTTCCGGCGCATCTGCAACTCTGATGAGGTACTACTGCACATGTCATTGCGTGATCTTCGTGAGGCATGCAAGAATCACTACGCTAGGTCGTGCTTTGAGCAGCGCTTCAGCGAGGCCAATCATCCGGAGGCATTGTGCTTTGAGGGGATGGTGAGGTTGATGAGGCGGCGGAAACCCCGATAAGGGTCTGAAGCTCATCAGAGATGCCGCCGCTGCTGAAGACTTCGGTGCCAAGTACTTTTCAGCGATGCTGAAGTACCGTTGCAACCCGGCGTACCCCGAAGCCATGGCACTACTCCAGGAAATCAGCGGCGGACCGTCACCTCCTGACGGCCGGTGGAAGAACCACAACCTGCGACGGCTGTGCTACCTCGTAAAGCAGGATCTCGAGAACATTGTGTGGTTGTACTGGCTTGATGACGGCGACGACGACGACGACATTCCATTGATGCCCATCCAGAATCCCCACATCTGCATTTGGGAAGCGGGATGTAGGCACTACGGGCCGGATACCAAAGAGATCATCCACTACTGCAGCGCCGAGTGTCGCATTCGTCATGAGTTCGACCTCTGTACGCGTAAATTCCGCCCCATCGTGGAGTACGCCGTCAGCAGGATGAACATCAGGATGTAGGTGCAAGCATCAATATGAACATTATCTATCTTGAATGTAAATTATTGGATATTACTAAGCGTAGATTTGATTTTATCGGGATGTCGGCGGCGGCGTGCGGCGGTGCCCTTTGCTTCCTCCCTTGTTCTATTCAAATGACTGTGGGGGCCAGTTCTATTCAAATGAAGAACAATTCTCATTTCTCCTTGGAATCTGCAACCAAATGTTGTAACAAGTATTTCTTTGTCGTTTTTAGTCAAATTTGATACTTTTTCGCTATTTTTTCTAAAATCACCATCTGTTCATTAATTTCATTGTTTAGTGTACATTCCGTTTGTTGAGTGATGTTTATATGCCATATTTTGTTCTTTGTAAGTACAACATACAAATAATATTTGTTTTACACAACCATTAGTGATGGAACTTTAAATTTCATAAGCTTAAGCTGAACACAAGTTTTTGTTACATTTTCAAATGCATATGAGTTCAAACATGTTACAAAGTGTGGAAAACTTCAATGTTCAAGCAAACATTCTAGGAAACTATGTGAGAGATATAGATATTTGTACACAAGTATATAATTCCTTCATCGAAACCATTTGAAATTTTGAAGACAAGTCTAGGTACCCAAATTATGTTGGCATGTAAATCTGTAGATTTTTTAGAGCACACTAGATGTTAGTAGAATTATTACATCATTAAAATGGGATGTAAAAACGGATTCTAAGAATCTTGGGCATACAAGTGTGACTGTTGATATTTTATTCAAATACTAAATGTCCAGATACGAATTGTTTTATGGGCTCTAATAAATCAGGGAAGCAAGTTTCGTTCCAAAAAAATTGTGACAGGCCCACGCGTCAGCGTCAGCAGCCAATATAAAAAAGATAACCGCTAACCCAACTCCCAACAAAGGCGATCCGGGTTCACTAACCATCGTCGCCCATGACACTGGCCCACTCATCAGCGTTAGCAGGCGAACCGTGTGCGGACTACTCAAAATTTCCCACCTATATTTACTATAGTGCCCATGAAATTCCAATCGCTGCACAGAGCCGTCAAGGGCACGCCAGTAGTTTTATTAAACACAGTCACGCGCGCCGTTCATAATCGGCTCCTCGCTAGACAAATCCACAACGCCCGCATTCTCCCCAACGTCGCCGCCTGTCGCTCCGCTCGCCTTCGCCGCTCTCTCCCCGCCGCAGCCCCGCTCTTCTCCAACCCCACCGCTCCCTGCGTGACGACTGTGACGAGGACGCGGTTACTGGTGTGTGGACATACATCCGGCCAACCTAAAGATAGTTGACGTGGATCCGTCGACGTCGTCCCCGGCCACGACAACGAGTCGGCCGGCCAACTCAGGCCACGAACCGCCGTGGATCCGGCCCCTCCGACCATCACGAGAACAACTACTTCATTCGCGACAGAGGTTAGTCCTGCTTGAACCTCCAACGCCCTCTCTCTCATCAGCAACCAAAATTGATCTGCTATATATTCATGTCAATGTGGATTAATTAGGGAGACATGCCTAGATAGTTCATCTTTAATTGATTGACTGTGGTTTTGATTGATGGATTTTGTTGCCCCAAGTCTGTGAATAAATTGTTGCTAACAGATGTAGTTATATGAATTGTTGAAATTCATTTTCATATTCATGGTGCTACAATTTTTGCACTGTAAATTCATGAAAAGCATCGAGGATGTTAGCATACTTTAATTATGCTATGCTTTGAATGTACTAGATCGACACTTATGCTTTGGACCTGTTAGCATATTTTAATTCTGCTATGCTCTGAATGTACCAGATTGACTGTTATGCTTTTGACTTGTTAGCATATAATTTAATTCTGCTATGCTCAGATCGACAGTTATGCTTTGGACTTGTTAGCATATTTTAATTCTAATGGCCACATAATGTCATTGGGAATTGCATCACAGTGGTTTATAATGTAGTCCACCCAATCCGCTATATGTTCATGTCAAGGTGGATTAGGGAGACATGACTTAATAGTTCATCTTCAATTGATTAACTCTGGATTTGATGGATGGATTTTGTTGCTCCAATTCTGTTTTGAATAAATTGTTGCTAACAGATGAAGTTATATGAAATGTTGAAATTCATTTTCATGTTCCCGGTGCTATAATTTTTGCACTGTAAATTCATGAAAAGCATAAAGGATGTTAGCATACTTTAATTCTGCTATGTTTTAAATGTACCAGATCGACAGTTATGCTTTGGACCTGTTACCATATACTTTAATTATGCTATGCTCAGATCGACAATTATGCTTTGGACCTGTTAGCATATTTTAATTCTGATGGCCACATAATATCATTGGGAATTGCATCGCAGTGGTTTATAATGTAGTGGATTAGGGAGACATGCCTTAATAGTTCATCTTCAATTGATTGGCTGTGGATTTGATGGATGGATTTTGTTGCTCCAAGTTTGTTTTGAATAAATTGTTCCTAACAGATGAAGTTATATGAAATGTTAAAATTCATTTTCATGTTCCTGGTGCTATAATTTTTTCACTGTAAATTCATGAAAAGCATAAAAGATATTAGCATACTTTAATTCTGCTAAGCTCTGAATGTACCAGATCGACACTTATGCTTTGGACCTGATAGCATACATTAATTCTAATGGCCACATAATGTCAGTGGGAATTGCATCACAGTGGTTTATAAGGTAGTGATAACTAGACTGTCTTATGCTTTGTTGTGAGTGTTAATTGTTTCACTATTGTCATATATATTGTTATTGTTGGTGTCATGATGTGTTGTGAGTGTTGTTTCACTAATGTCATGTATAATGTCATGACCATTGCTTCCTGCTGTTGCATGTACATATGGAACACACAATCCATCGCTACTCAAGTTAGACAAGGAACCAGTTGAAGGAATTTATTCTCTGCTTTGATATATAAGCATATTGTTGTGTCCCTGTCAAAATGGTTTGCACCTATCCCTGTTTGCTAATTAAGTAAAATATGAACTGTGTATGTCTGTATGAAGTTCACAGAGGTTCGGTATCTAGATTCTGTTAAACAACATCCCCCGCTAAAGTTCCCAGACCTCCAAAATGTTTTGAACTGGTCAGTTTCTTGTAGGTTTTGTTCACAAAGATTCAATCTCTTAGTGTTTCTAATTGGTATTGCTGACCATGCAGGGCCTTTGGTGCAGTATTTTTTGTTCACAAAAAATCAATCTCTTAGTGTTTCTAATTGTATTGCTGATCATGCAGAGCCTTTGGTGATTCACAGTACAGAGTGACGAAAGGAAGGTAAAAAAGCCAAAAGACACACTCAAGCACAAAACAAATCTCGCTGTAAGACCGAGGGTTTTTTATGGTCCCTTCTTACCTATTTGGTACTGCATTAACTTGTCATTTTGGTACCTCGATGCAGTGTGCTCAACAGCTACGCGGGTCCTCTTTGTGTGGATTCCATGTGGCATTCCATATGTTAAGACTACTCGATATTGTAAGTAGATAATAATGCTCAACCTTGTCTTTGCTCATATTATCCATCTGATTTTAGAAAATTATTTCTACTTGTATTCTCATAAATTATTGTATTTTGCGGGATTTCAAACCTCCTGTAGATGTTTCCATAGAAGATGTAAAGCGTGTCCAGGAGATGTTGTGCGAGTACATTCCTAAGGAGGCCTTCGACCGAATGGGCAACTTGTACAGTGGTGCACCGTGAGTATATTGTGACCAGAAACTTGAAACTCATTCAGTCTTCTTTAGTCAGGTGTTGTTGCTTGAGAAACCTGCTTGGCTTGCTTGGTTGGGGTTAGATACTGCCTGGTTCAGTCTATTTTCTCATAACTCCATCCAAACAAGCCCTGATGAGAGCAACTTGAAACTTGATGTGATCCTAGCTAGCTTGTCTATAAATGTGATCTTGCTTTATTTGCCAATATCTGTGATGTGAGAATATGTTTGTGATGTCTCCTTGTTGTGGTGGCTGCGATATCCTGAAAGTTTGAGAGAGGCTTCAAGAGTACATCTTGGCCTATCCTCATGGGCTGACTCCGACAGCCCGAGGACATGTTGATGCTGTTGTTGGAGGAGCTTTCTTCTCACTCACTATTGCTTATTCTTCAGAATTTCTATAATGGGCTGACTCCGACAGCCCGAGGACAACTGGCTTATTCTTCAGAATTTTCTATAATGGGCTGACTCCGACATCCCGAGGACATGTTGATGCTGTTGTTGGAGGAGCTTTCTTCTCACTCAGTATTGCTAATGTCACTCAACTTATTGAGAAGATGGTCTCCAACTAAGGGTGGAGTGATGATCGAGTCCAGCCACGTCAAAGGGGTACACATACTGTCAAGGAAGCAGATATGCTGAATGCTAACATGGACCTACTGACGAAGCAAATGGATGATCTAACCAATGAAAAGGCTGCCATGACCACCACTACTCAAGCTATGGATTCTCGCATGACCTGCGAAGTCTGTGGTAACACTGGACATTTAGGGAATTACTATCCTACTACCCAGGAGGATGTGATGTTCATGAACGACAATAACAACATTTATCGCCCACAAGGAGGTCAAATGTCGAATCAACACCCTTATTATCAAGGAGGTAATCAAGGTAATTCTTTCAATCCCAACTAACCTTCCGTGAAAGATCTTGTTTTTTATCAAGCTAAGATCAATGATGGTTCCAATAAGAAGTTAGCTGCTTGTGATAAGGCTTTGGAAACCGTCAACACTATGATTGATTGCCTCTCTCCTGCTCTTAAGAGCCGTTAAGCTTTAATAAGATGATAGAAACCCAGTTGGCTCAGTTAGCTTCTTTGGTTCCCTCTGCTAAAGACAAGAAGATTCTGGGGCAATCTGTATCCTCTTGTGGATATGTTTGTGTAGTATCCACTAGATGAGGTAAGCCATCTAGGCGAATACATCCTACTGACTATGCAGAGAAGCCAGTACAGCAGGTTCTTGATCCCTGAGAATCTTCAGCGACTGTACTCAAGAGAGACCCTGGTTATCCAATTATCACTTGCACAATATACTATCAGAAAATCAGGATTACTCTTTGTGACCTTGGTGCTTGTATCAATCTTGTGTCCAAGGCTATGTTCAAGAAATTGGGGTATCCTACTGTTTCTCCAACATCGAATATAGTTCAACTTGCTGATGCTACGATTCGACATTCGGAGGGGATTGTTGAGAGCTTATTGGTATTCGTCCAAGATTCTTGCATCTCCACAGATTTCTTGGTCCTTGATATGTAGGATGATGCAGAAATGCCACTCATTCTTCGGAGGCCATTCCTAAGTGACGCAAAGGCGAGGTTCAATGTGGGAAATGGAACGATAAGGTTCCGCATTAGGAGGAGAAACTTGATGTTCCGATTTCGACCAACAGAAGAGTAGTTCTATTCAGCGCAAGGAAATGATGACTAATCCGGGGAGTGGACGGAGCCATGACCCCAGCTTAAGCAACCTTTGACCACACCAGCAAAACCAAAGAAAACAAAGAAGGTGTGGTGGGAGGTACATAACTCATACCCCTCTACTTCTTGGGAGTGGGGTGATGAGTGGAACTAATCACCGAGAGAAGTCCCGCTCTTGAACTTAAAATGATGAGTCCTTTTTACCAAAAGGTAAAATTGGTATTTATCTCATATTTCAATTCCCGAAATTTTATTTGAATTTTTCAAAATGCATATTTAATTTTCAATCAGTGCATCTGCATGCTAGAATTTTTCTAGCCATTTTCCTTTTTGAATAAAATTTCTGAAAATGATTTTTGAGCTTGAAAAACCCTTGAAAAATTATTTGAGCCACTTTGTGGGCGAGTTTAAACCGAGGCACTCGAGAAGGACACCAGGTAGCCGTTAGAGAGCCATTGCAAAGAGTTGGAGGCGAATCGAAAGCCATGGGAAAGGCAAAGAGCAAGATCACTCGAAGAAGAACAAGTCTCGGACACCCTAAGCAAGGGAAACGGCTCGCCACATCCTAGACAAAACCATGCTCAAGCAAAGAGCACAAACCACCAATCCAAAGCTCAAACAACACAATGAGCTCCCCTGCACAAATGCAAGCTCCCACTGAGCCAAAGCACACTCCCCCTAAACCAATGCAGTAATGCAACATGGGAATGCAACAAAGAGCAAAAACCTACTAACTCTGCCCAGGGCGGTTAGACCGCATGCCCTGGGAGGTTAGACCGCCCCTCTTGGATCTGACCGCCTGGGGGGCGGTTAGACTGCCCCAAGAAACAAGCCCTGCACCAAACTTTTCAAAAACTGCCCGAACCACTTTGAACACCTTCCAAATGCTCCCAGGCGCCCAAAACATGCACAAACTTCTCCCCCTTGTTGACAATGCATGAAACAAGCCAAAATGCAAAAAGTTTCAACATAGAGCTTCTAAAATATACAAAATTCATCACAAGATGCTACACATGTCTAAATGAGCAAGTTAGATACTCTATAGCTTCGTAATGACATCAACTACATGATCACCAAGTTTCACAACCATTTGACGAAGCTAAGATGGAATTGAGCAATGTTGCGAAAATTTGCCCTCTCATGAGCAAAGTCCTAAACATGAGCAAAACATATCAAAATGGCAAAGCCACACAAACGTCATGCTAGGAGAACTGTTCTAATCATAAGACCATCATAAACACCCACGAGCACCTCATGTCATGTCAAAGCCACCGAGCCATGTGCCTACTTCTATATATGAAACTTCTCATTGGTAGGCATCATGCAACGGTTTAGCACCCAAAGCAATTTTAAATTAAGCACATATGACATGGGAGCACATTTTTCAAGCAATTTACATTTCATTTTCAGATTCATACTTGGTACATGAAACATCTCTGCGACAAAAAGGAACTTATGCCCCTCCACAAGGTAAAGCGTGCGGGCTAAACATTCATGATGGCAAATAAGCCTTTGGCCCCATATGATCAAAATAAGTTATCCAACCACAAATCAAACATAGCCAAGCCACTAAAACATGTCAATATCATATAAAGGCATTTACTCACAAGAGAGCATGCATCTGACATTTTTCAAAAAACTTAGCCATCAACCGTGGATATAAACCAAGATTATCAAGAGCTAAGACAAACTAACTATAGCTTACCAAACAAGCTCACAAAGACATACATATCATGCCATGGTGAACTATGTATATAGGAGAAGCTTTTCCTAACAAATGCATATGATACAAAACGCATGCAGTCTAAGATACAAAGATGCCTATACATCATGTTACATATGCCATGCCACATGCAAAAATGCATAAAGGAAAGCTATACATATGTTACAAAGGAGCTCCCACACACCAACTGAGGACCGGAGCGTCCCAGAATCGGTGGATGGTCGCTCCAGGCTGTGATGAGTGATTGACAACGTGGTGTGGACTGACACTTGGGCGAGTATTGCAGGCGCAGGTTGCAACTTGATTTGCATTCGTGCAGGTGAAGAGCGGGCGCGAAAGGTCTATGCCTTGCGGGGCCTCCGAGGAGTGGAGAGACAAGTAGGCCTAACTGAAGGGACCCGGTGGCCAGCGGGGCCAAGTGCGGACCGCATGGTGGCAGAAAAGCAAGACGAAGTCGTCGATCGGAGCCGGTGCAGGGTAGTGGCTCACAACCGGAATCTGCACGCTGGGTTTGCGGCAGTTCACCACAAAACCGTCTGGTTACTTGGTTGAGCCACAAAACCAAGACTGGAGGCTCGGCGGGCGAATATGGAATCCGGACGTGCCGAGAAGCTTCGAAGTGAAGGACATGCGTCGGGATCGCAAGTCTTGCGTCGAGGCTAAGCGACGTGCGGTCGTCGGGCATCCGTCCGATGGTGCTATGACGAGAATTCCTAAAGTGCCCCTCGGGGCGTGTATCCTAGTATTATGTAATAGGGGTAGTTTTGTCTCTCGGTTGCCTCCATATTTACTTAGAGGAGAGAGGATGGCAGCTATCTCTCGAAATCCTAGCTCATTTCCCTTTGCTATTTTCCCTTCCTATTTTCCGTATGTTTTCCATAGGACTAGCTTGAGAGCTTCATGGTGAGATCTCGAGAGAGGGATGGATGTTGAGTTTGAAGGATCAGATGGCGACTAGAGAGGGGGGGAGTGAATAGGAGCCGGTAAAAATTCTTCCCAAAGAACCCGGCCTATACCCTAGTCAAACCTCAGTCACACACGAGCGATGGATCGAATCACACACCAATCGCCAAGACCATGAGGTTATGGATCAACCTCTAGTCATAGGAACGATTCCTTGAAGCACACGCGGAAGAACTAGAAAAGGAAGGGAGGAATCGATCCAAGAAGCAAAGCGCACAGGCTCTGGCGGACCGTCCGGCCAGGAGGGGCGGACCGTCCGCGCAGGCCTCGCGGACCGTCCGACCTGAGGCCGCGAACCGTTCGCAACAGCACCGCGGACCGTCCGTCCCAACACCGCGGACCGTCCGTGAAAGCACACAGAACCACCAGAACTGACCCGGGGAAAACGGACCGTCCACCAAGGCCGGGCGGACCGTCCGCGCCACCCACGGACCGTCCGCTACTCGAGCGCGGACCGTCCGTAAACTGGCTGCAACCAAAACCAAAAGAAAGGACGCGCAAGAACACGACGAACACGCGACGAACCCTAGCCGCGCGGACTGTCCGCCAGCACCCCGCCGGCCCGTCGCGCCGGTGCGGACGGAGCGGCGAGCGCCCCGACCCCGAAAGTCAACTCCCCCAAATCATCATCGGATTTCCCAAACGGTTGAAGCTATGGAGACAAGGGTTTGGGGACTTGAAAAGCGTCACACAAGGATGCTATAGCCCAAAACTCTTGCCTCCTAACTCCCTAAATCACCGGGAATCGCGAATCCTTTGAGCACCACCGAAAGCTAGAGCACCGAACGAAAAACTTCGAATCCAAGTGGTTTCCCGGCGTTTGAGGGCACAAGATCAATCACAAAGATGCACGAGACATCTATCCATGTATCCCTCAAAGAAATCCGAGGAGAAACCCACTCAAATCCGCGGAATCGAACCGGGAACAAAGGCACGAAAACAAGCACAAAAAGGCCACGAAAAACAACCCCGAATCTTCTATACAAACCAGGAAAGATTCACAAGGTCTAGCATGCCGCCCTAGCATCCATCCCTCTCAACAAATCTCTCATGAATCTCTCATGCTAGCGTAGAGAAAATGGAAGGAAAATAGCTACGAAAATGAGAAAGAGGACGGAGGAAATGAAACCCTGAGTCGCGCAGAGAGAGAGCCATCCACACACACTCATGGCTTATATATCAGGTCCCGCCGGAGTGGTAAATGACTCGACTACCCCTAACTTAACTACTGGCGATATAACCCATGCAGGGGCATTTAGGTAATGTTTGTGGGTCTTGCCATCGGACGGCCACGCCTTTGCCGCACCCCGCGTCCTCCCGACGCAAGCCATGCGATCCCGCCGCGTGTCCTCCGCTTCGAAGCTTCCCGACACGCCCGGATCCCGTCTCCGTCGTGTTGGGCCCTCGGACTTGGTTTTGAGGCCCAAACCAAGAAACCGTCCCCCGATGGTTTTGTGGGCAAACCATCAAACCCCGCGTGCTCGGTCCGGCCTCCCGCCAAACCACTTGACTCGACCGCCACCGTGCACCGGCTCGTCTGTCCATGACTTCGTCTTGCTCGTGTCGCCACCATGTGATCCGCACCCAGTCCCGCTGTCCACCGGGTCCCTCGAACCGAGCCTACTTGTCTCTCCATCTCCCGGAGGCCCCTCAAGGCTGAAGACCTTTCGCGCCATGTTGACGGTGTATTTTGGTGCACCTAGCATGTTCATTACACTTTGGTTTGGATTTGATTATTGAACTAACCCGCCACTAGGCACACTAATCATATAACAAGTTCATCTTTGTGCATGCATTTGGAAGTGTTGTGTTTATGTAGGAAAACATGGACATAAAGGACGGATTCGCAATAAGTTCAAAGGAGCATTCATGGAGTCTTGTTCGTGTTCATGAGCTTGCTGAAATTACTTCCAATGGTGGTGAGGACCGAAGTGCTATGAGGAACACCCCCGGGGATTGAAGCGTAAAAGATCAAACTTCATGCAAAGAGAGTCTCCATCTTGATCGCGAGGATAACAGCGTCAAAATCATCCAAGTGGAGGGGCGAAGTAGATAAGTGCACGAGGACCCACGGAGCAAAAAGGGCGACCGAACCGGGCCGAAACTGGGCCTGGGCCGGCCGGCCCAGTCGGATCGGCCCAGCCCACTTCGGGCACCGGTTCGGTCCCGTCTTCCTTGCCCTCGAAGGATCTTCGACCCTAAAACCCCCGACGCGCCGCCAACAGACAGAGAGGAGATTATTCGCACCAGAAGGCCATCTACAAGCTAGAGAGAGAGAGGAGGAGGATCTCCGGCTGGAGATCAACCACCTCGAAGGAAGCACCCTCTCGTGGAGAAGAAGGAAGACACCGGCGGAAGGGAAACCATGATCAACGGTGCCATGATCAGCACCTTGATGGGGTAATCTTCTCATTCGTCCATGGGTTGTAATCGATATTGAGATGTAATCGCACTTTGTCGGATTATCTACCTATCATCTTGTGTTGAATATACTTTAATGCTTAAGGCTTGCAACCATGCCGTAAAGGGAGTAAGGCCTCAATGCTTCCTTGGATCCATTCAATACGCCGTGGCCATCAAAGGTCTAGTCATGATTACCTTCGCGTAGTGACAGTACGAGAGGAGGGAAAGGGCGAAACCGTGGTCACAACCCCGATAGATTAGATTGGTTTTTCATGTCTTTAAGCGATTGCATGCTCTAGTATCGTAGACCCGTGGGCGAGTGTCTTCTTCCTTGATCGTTTATCATTCTCTCTAGTGTAGTTTAGTTGTTTTCTATTATAATAGTTGTTAGGGTTTTAGTAGCTAGTGTGTTGTTGTTGATCGAACGCTTGTAATCCCCTTGCTCCGCGGATTGACAAGAACCTTGGGAATCCCGTGGTGAAAAAGGTGTGGGGTCCGTACGCTTGCGGATCGTAGAGGGATACGTCTTTTATCCGTCAACAAGCCCCTTTTTTACGGCGCCGTTGCCGGGGAGCAAGTTAGTTTACATCGTTTGATTTGCATCTAACTTAGTTTTATATTTTAGTCCATCTTTTATTTGCTTTATCTAACATATATTATCGGAAAAACACTTGTTTCTTTTTTGTTTTTGTTTTTATCTTATTGTCTAGATGGAGTTCGTTAATCAACCCGTGGAAGAACCGGGAGAAATCATTAAGGGATTACGCTAGCCCTCGATGTGAAGACATAAAGGTACAAGAGTCGGATTCGAAGCTCGAAGCGACCAAGTATGAAATTAAATCCAAGATCATGAAGATGGTGGCGGAAACCCCATTTGAAGGGATGGTTACGGAGAACCCATATAGACACATAAGGGATTTCACGACAATATGCAACACGGTGCGTCAAGAAGGAGTTCCCGATGAATGGTTCAAATGGAATCTCTTTCCCTACTCACTTGCCGGCAAAGCAAAGACATGGTATTCGGTTGCGTCCTTTGAAGTTGAAGGCAATTGGAACAAGTTGACAAAGAAGTTTTGCGAGAAGTTCTTTCCAATGAGCAAGGTTCAACATCTAAGGAGGCAAGTGATCAATTTTATGCAAGGAGAAGAGGAAGGGATAGACCAAGCACGGGATAGGTTTAATGAATTAATCGAACAAGGACCAAAACTCGGCTTCACCGGTGACGTACTCTTGCATACATTTTTCTTTTCCCTAACCCCTAGTTGCATGCGACACGTCGAAATGTGTGCGGGTGGGGATCTCATGGAGAAAACACTCACGGAAGCTGCCCAACTTCTACAAAAAGTTAGCAAAGCGGCTGCCATGCGAAGAGATTGGGAAACAAGACTTGCGGAAGAGCCGGAATTCAATTCAAGGAAGAAAAAGCTTGCTGATTTTTCTAAAGAGGCAACCCGGAAGTCACAAAAGAGGAGCCGATCATGGAAAAGCTTGAACAAGAACACATCAAGTCAAGAACTACACCAAACGTCGACTTCGTCGCACCAAATGAGACGAACAAGAGAAGCATGTCAAGCGCGAAGCCACTAAGGGAGTTCGAGCCAATGGATTGGGTTCCTATTGATTACGGAGAAGTATTCGACAAGAGAAGACCATTCCCTAATCAAAAGGGAATGGCAAGAGCATTGGAAGTGGATTTCCCACCGGAGAGGAAAGCTGAAAATTCATACGACCTCGAAACCACCGGTGAGATTTTTGAAAAGCTCTTTGGAGATGATGTGGTGGATCCGGAACATATTGCCGAGGTGGAGAGGATCATGGGGATCAAGCCCGAAGCATCACCATACGCTCGCCTTGCTGAAATTTATTCGATCGGATCCGAAGAAGAAGAGAAGATGACGCCGCACTTGAGTTGCGAGATCAACGGAGTTCAATGCAAAGCCTTATGCGACATCGGAGCCCAAGTAAGTGTTCTATCTTCTAAAATTTACGATAAAGTTCAATACCACAACCTAGACTTAGCTCCAACATCAACGAAATTAATTATGGGAGATGGTAGAACTATCAAACCTCTAGGTATTGCTTGCAACATGAAAGTAAAAATCTCTAGAAACTATATACCAACCGATTTCTTTGTTATTGATGCTTACCATGGTAATTCCGATCATATAATCTTAGGTAGGCCTTTTCTTAAGTTGGTTGATGCCGTGTTAGATGCCGGAGAAGGCAAAGTAACAATGAACCTTAATGGAACAAAGTACACATATAACTTTCTTCGTGCTTCTAAACACCTTACTCCTTTTCCTCCCGAAGATGAAGAAATAGAAGAGATAGATAGTCTTTGTTTTGTTGAAACCCTTAGAGACCCGCTGCAAAGAGCGATGGAAAATCAAATTAGTAATCAACAAGATGAAGAACTAGAGGAAGCGACAAAAGACTTAGAGCCGCATGATGGTAGCGTGGAGGAAGAGAAATTCGAAGACATAGGAGAAATCAAACCCGAGGAGCCACAAGTGCCCGAGGTAGACCTTAAACCTTTGCCCAAGGGGTTAAAATATGAATTTTTGGGGCCAGACAAAACTTATCCAGTCATTGTGAGCGACGAGTTGAGCCCCGAAGAAAATGAAGCGTTGCTGATTTTATTAAAAAAACATAGGAAGGTGATTGGATATTCAATTAATGATCTCAAAGGTATTAGCCCAACCTTTTGCACTCATCGTATACCAATGGAAGACCAATGTAAGCCTGTAGTGGACCATCAAAGGAGGCTAACCCATGCCATGCGAGAGGTAGTAAAGAAAGAGGTTATCAAGTTACTTGATGCCGGAATCATCTACCCGGTTCCACATAGCGAATGGGTGAGCCCGGTACATTGTGTACCGAAGAAAGGAGGTTTAACCGTGGTGAAGAACGAGAAGAACGAGTTGATACCGCAAAGAACCGTGACCGGGTGGCGGATGTGTATCGATTACCGTAAGCTTAACAAAGCGACGAAGAAAGATCACTTCCCCCTACCGTTCATAGACGAGATGCTCGAGAGGTTAGCAAACCACGCTTATTTTTGCTTTCTCGATGGATACTCGGGGTTCATGCAAATTCCCATTCACCGGAAGATCAACATAAGACAACATTTACGTGTCCTTACGGAACGTTTGCATATAGGAGGATGCCCTTCGGCCTATGCAACGCTCCGGCCTCTTTTCAACGTTGCATGATGGCCGTGTTCTCGGAATTCATCGAAGAAATTGTTGAAGTGTTTATGGATGATTTTTCCGTTTACGGGAAGACGTTCATGAATTGCTTAGCAAACTTAGAAAAGGTCCTTACAAGGTGTGCGGAGGTGGATTTGGTTTTAAATTGGGAAAAGTGCCACTTCATGGTTAAGCAAGGCATAGTGCTCGGACATGTTATATCCGAGAGAGGAATTGAAGTGGACAAGGCTAAGGTAGAGACGGTTGAGCAACTCCCACCTCCTACGGATATTAAGTCCTTGAGGAGCTTTCTAGGCCATGCCGGATTCTATAGAAGATTTATAAAGGACTTCTCGAAGATCACTAAGCCTTTAACGCACCTTCTTCAAAAGGATGTGGCTTTCGACTTTGATGAGAAGTGTCTAGCGGCATTCGGACCTTGAAAAATGCGTTGGTGAGTGCTCCCATCATCCAACCTTCGGATTGGAGCCAACCTTTCGAGATCATGTGTGACGCAAGTGACTACGCCGTAGGCGCGGTCTTGGGACAAAGAAAGGAAGGCCGAGTTCACGCCGTTTACTACGCTAGCAAAACTCTTAGTGGGGCACAATTGAATTACGCTACTACGGAAAAAGAATTGCTAGCGGTGGTATTCGCTTTCGAAAAATTCAGATCCTACATCGTGAACTCGAAAGTCATTGTTTACACCGATCACGCAGCCATAAAGTATCTCTTGGCTAAGAAGGAAGCTAAACCACGTTTGATTCGTTGGATCCTTCTTCTCCAAGAGTTTGATGTTGAAATTCGTGATAAAAAGGGGGTGGAGAATGTTGTGGCCGATCATTTGTCTAGGATGAATCGTGGACAAGACGATAAAGAGCCCATAGAAGATAAGATGAGAGATGACCACCTCTATAGAGTGCTTGATAAAGATACTTGGATGATCGACATCATTCGAGCAATTCGAAAGATGCCCCTCGATCATCTAGACAAAAACACTCAAAGGAAGATAATTTCGAAAGTAAGAAATATTTTTGGGATGCACCATACCTCTTCAAGCTTGGCAATGATGGAGTGATGAGAAGATGTGTGCCAAGAGAAGAGAGGCTTGAGATTCTAAGGAAGTGCCACTCGGCGGAGTACGGTGGGCACTATAGCCACTTTCGAACCGAAGCAAAAGTATGGTCGAGCGGGTTCTATTGGCCGGAGATGCATGAAGATACTAAAAGATATGTTGCGTCATGCCCCGAATGCCAAAGAACCGGAAACATCTCTCAAAGAAATTCTATGCCTTTGAAATACAACTTGCAAATCGACATATTCGATGTATGGGGCATAGACTTCATGGGGCCTTTTAAAAACTCATTTGGATTTGAGTACATACTTGTTATGGTTGATTATGTATCCAAGTGGGTAGAGGCTATACCATGTCGTAAAGCTTCCACGGAGGAGTCCATCACTATGATCAAGAACGTGATTTTTCCCCGTTTCGGTACACCGAGAATCTTGATAAGTGATGGAGGAACTCATTTCACCGGGAAGAACTTCAAAAAGTGCTTGTCCAAGTTGGGAATTGAGCATAGGGTCTCCACGGCCTATCACCCACAAACCAACGGACAAGCGGAGACGTCAAATAGGCAATTAAAAAGCATACTTAACAAGACCATAGAGAAGGGAGGCAAGGATTGGTCAAAGAAATTAGACGGAGCTTTATGGGCTTATCGAAGGGCGTTTAAAACACCGATAGGTATGACCCCCTATCAATTCGTCTATGGAAAAGCTTGCCACCTTCCGGTTGAGTTAGAACATAAAGCCTATTGGGCGATTAAAGAGATGAACCTTGATCTCGATGCCGCGGTGGTGAAACGGAGAATTCAAATAAGCGAGCTAGAGGAGTTGAGGTTGAAAGCTTATGAAAACGCAAGCATATACAAGGAGAGAATCAAAAGGTGGTACGATAAAAGATTGAAGAAAAAAGAATTTAAAGAAGGAGATAAGGTCCTCCTCTACAATTCAAGGTTTAAAACCTTCGGAAAGGGGAAATTGCAAAGCAAGTGGGACGGACCTTATGTTGTGCATTCGGTGTTCTCCAACGGAGCGGTAACCATTATGGATATAAACGGCGATCAATTTGTGGTGAATGGACAGCGGCTTAAGGTTTACTACGAACCCGACATCGTGCCCATTCATCATGTTGACGTCTTTACCATGGAGGAAGAGCCCGAACGTCCCGCCTAGGACGAAAAACAAGGCACCAACTTCTCGTAAATAATTTTTCTTTTAGCTTTACGGAGTTTTTCGCGAAGATTAACCGGGCCAACTTTTTCCCATGGGCTGAGGACGAAAAAAATAGGGCGGTGTGCAAAAAACCGGACCGGTCCGGCCCCCGAGGCGGGGTGGGCCGGCCGGCCCGATCGGATCGGCCCAAGGGGGGCCCGACGCCCGGCGACCCCGAATTTCGCCCCGGCTTGCTCCTTTTTGACTTCCTTGTTTGGTCGGAAAATTTTAAGGGAAGCGTAAAAAAGGAAAATAAGGTTCCCGGTGCTTTTCTCTCGGGACTATATATTTGGCCGAATTGGGAGCTCGAGAATCAATCCTTTCAAGCAATGTGTTGCACCCTTGTAGCAGCCATTGAGCCTCCAAAAAGCTTAGAGTTGAAGGTAGAAGCCAAGAAGCCATCGATGGAGGAGGCGATGCGATGCGAGGTCAAGCTACCCGTCAAGAGGACCGCACGTATCCGTTGCGGAGGACGTGTCCCGACCGGAGCTCTTGCATCTCGCTACCCCGTCAAAGGAGAGAAGGTCCCTACACCCGTTCGAAGGTCGGCACGTCTCCAAGGCATCAAGCGCAAGGATTACAAGGAGGTGTCGCCGGAGCCTAAGGATTATGGGGATAGCGACTACTCCGACGATCGTAGCCCGAGCTCGTGGGCGGCTGCCGGTAGAGATGATGATTGGGGTGAGCAACCCTATGAAAGGACTCCCGAAGGCCCTAACGGCGACGGCAACGGCGGTGGCGAAGGCGACAACAATGGAGGTGGCGACGACGGTGGTGACAACGGTGGAGATTATGGCGACGACGACCCCTTCGGATTGCATCCGGTGTCTTTGTCGAGTTTGCCGTCAATCCATCGCAGCTCTCTACGCGTCGGCCGACGAATGTCTTCAAACCATGGAAGCGATGAAGCAGCGTATGGAGGACTTGGAGCGCGTAGTTGAAGATGACTACAAGTTCCTTAACCGTAACGTGCGCAAGCTTTTCGGCATGGTTGGAAACATGAGAGGCAAGTGGTGCAAAGCTTGCTCGAAGTATCATTAGATCTAGTTTTCCCCTTTGGTTTTTGTAAGATACGACGAGGACGTCGTATGTTTTAAGTGTGGGGGAGAGCTAGCTCGCTAGCCTTAGCTTTTGAACTTCAAGTTTAGGTTCGGTTTAATCTTCGTGTGAGAGTCTTAGTGTTTTAATGAGTCTTTAGTTTTCGAGTCTGTTTTTAAATTTTTGCAAGCATCTTAAATTAGTGTTGAGTCAAGAAAACCAAATAAAAAGAGTCTTATATATATCTTTGTGTTTTATGTATTGTTTATCTTTATTTACTTGTTTGTTTAATCTTTGATTCTTGATATATGAACACAAGTATGTGGTTTGAAAATCGTTTACCGTGGTGCTTAGTGGAATCGCTACTACTTAAAGTACCCATACCGCACTTCGATCTTGAGCTTCACATGCTAGTTGTGCTATGTTCGATGCTAAAAATTGGAGGATTTCAGTTCTGAAAATTATATTAAAACCCTTGTAATAAAGGTTAGCAAAATCTCTTTTTCCAAGTTGAGAGTATGAAAAAATTCCTATCCAAAGCCAAGTTTGTTTTTTTCGCTCCACCATAAGTGTGATTAGCACGATGAGTTAGGCTAGGACCCTTCTCTCTTGGTGAGTTTTAATTTCAAGCAATGATCATGTCCTTGTGCTTATCTTTTATTGCTAGCCTCGTCATTTATTCAGTTCATGACTTTCATAACGAAAGTCATGTATATCAATGGATTCCATACCCAACCCTATACATCTCTTTTGAACATCGTATTCCTTGAACACAACCTATTTTCAAAGTTTCGTCTCGTCTCTAGCATGATTTATTTAAAAAATTCAGATTGTGCATGCGAGAAAAGGGAGAATTGAAAGCTTTGAAAAGTTGTCAAGAGAGAGAAAAATAAAGAGAAAAAGTATGTGTATGGAAAAGAAAGAAAGAAAAAAAAAAGAAAAAAAATCATATGAAAGAAGAAAAATAAAGAGAGAAAGATGAGTTAGCAATGAAGATATGAGAGGGATGGATCAAGTGAAAGAAAAGAAAAATAATAAAGTGTAAGAAAGGATGTCACGTTGATTGTGAGACGAAACTTTTACTCTATTTCCAACCATGTGCAATCCGACAACGAGGACATCATCGGTGCCTTGAAGTCACAATTTTCTTTTGCCCTTGCACATGTCCACCATTCTAAATCTTCTCATCCTTGATACCCTACATATGGTTAATTCTCATGATCATTGGCTTTGAAAGGTAGACGACCATTAGAGGAAGTTCTTAGTTTGACAATACTTGTGTTGATTGCGCTAGCCCTACCTATAGCTCCACTTTACATAATATATGAGAGATTAATGGGAGGTGAGAGTTTTATAAAATTTGGTTAGGATAGCCACTTCATATGAGTGACTTGAGAGAGCTTGGAGAAAGGTTTTTGTCTAATACTTGTTGCAGGAATTTTTGTTTTGAAAATCATAAAAACCCTCCGATGGAAGCAAAGAAGTAAGTATGGCTGAAATTGAAAGCTTCGAGTGAAGAGTTTGAGTTGTGGGGTGAATCTTGACGTGGTAAAAATTCTAAACGCCCATGTTTATGTTTGATTATCATTACTTTGTGTTTATGTATTAAAGATGAAGGGATTGACTAATTTGTGAAGAAGGATAAGTGATACACGATTACACACCTTGGACGAAGTTCTTTTACGAGTACTTGCTCGAGGACGAGCAAGAGCTAAGTGTGGGGGAGATGTTGACGGTGTATTTTGGTGCACCTAGCATGTTTATTACACTTTGGTTTGGATTTGATTATTGAACTAACCCGCCACTAGGCACACTAATCATATAACAAGTTCATCTTTGTGCATGCATTTGGAAATGTTGTGTTTATGTAGGAAAACATGGACATAAAGGACGGATTCGCAATAAGTTCAAAGGAGCATTCATGGAGTCTTGTTCGTGTTCATGAGCTTGCTGAAATTACTTCCAATGGTGGTGAGGACCGAAGTGCTACGAGGAACACCCCGGGGATTGAAGCGTAAAAGATCAAACTTCATGCAAAGAGAGTCTCCATCTTGATCGCGAGGATAACGGCGTCAAAATCATCCAAGTGGAGGGGGCGAAGTAGATAAGTGCACGAGGACCCACGGAGCAAAAAGGGCGACCGAACCGGGCCGAAGCCGGGCTGGGCCGGCCGGCCCCGTCGGATCGGCCCGGCCCACTTCGGGCACCGGTTCGGTCCCGTCTTCCTTGCCCTCGAAGGATCTTCGACCCTAAAACCCCCGACGCGCCGCCAACGGACGAGAGAGGAGATTATTCGCACCGAGAAGGCCATCTACAAGCTAGAGAGAGAGGAGGAGGATCTCCGGTGGAGATCAACCACCTCGAAGGAAGCACCCTCTCGTGGAGAAGAAGGAAGACATCGGCGGAAGGGAAACCATGATCAACGGTGCCATGATCGGCACCTTGATGGGGTAATCTTCTCATTTGTCCATGGGTTGTAATCGATATTGAGATGTAATCGCACTTTGTCGGATTATCTACCTATCATCTTGTGTTGAATATACTTTAATGCTTAAGGCTTGCAACCATGCCGTAATGGGAGTAAGGCCTCAATGCTTCCTTGGATCCATTCAATACGTCGTGGCCATCAAAGGTCTAGTCATGATTACCTTCGCGTAGTGACGATACGAGAGGAGGGAAAGGGGCGAAACCGTGGTCACAACCCCGATAGATTAGATTGGTTTTTCATGTCTTTAAGCGATTGCATGCTCTAGTATCGTAGACCCGTGGGCGAGTGTCTTCTTCCTTGATCGTTTATCATTCTCTCTAGTGTAGTTTAGTTGTTTTCTATTATAATAGTCGTTAGGGTTTTAGTAGCTAGTGTGTCGTTGTTGATCGAACGCTTGTAATCCCCTTGCTCCGCGGATTGACAAGAACCTTGGGAATCCCGTGGTGAAAAAGGTGTGGGGTCCGTACGCTTGCGGATCGTAGAGGGATATGTCTTTTATCCGTCAACACGCCCGTTCTTCACCTACAACAACACGAACTAGGCCGCAGCCTACACCTGCGCACTAAGCCAAGAGTCAGTCCAACACCCGTTGTGAATCACTCATCACTGAGGAGTGGTCATCCATCGACCACCGGGACGCTCCTGGTCCTCAATCTCCCCCTTAATGAGTGCATTGACAACACACAACGCGAAATGAAATTCAGAGAAAAAGAGAAATGAAGAAGAAAGAAAAACAAAGAAGCTCAACTCATGACCAAAACCGAAGAAAGGCGAAGAAAGGTCACAAGCCAAGCAAAGCACAAACTCCACACCGAAAACAGCAAGAAAGCTCCCCCTGAACAAATGCAAGCTCCCCCTGAACATGTGGATGCAAACTTCCAAATTTCAGCTCACCTCTTCTGAATTTTCATTAAGCTCACCTTTTCTCCCCCTTGTTGACAATGTATGAATCAAGGTGAAAATGCAGAAATGCAAAACAAAGCATATAAACATCTACATGAGCTTCTCAAATAGGCCAAATTTAGTGACAAAGGCTAGAAATGAGACAAAGAGCACATATAAGGATCATAACATAGTCAAAGCATTGCCACAAGTAATATATGAAAATACAAGCATGTGACAAAGCAAAATTTTCAGATTGAAGCAGTTTTACCAAAAGAAGGCTCGCTTCACATGTAAAAGCCTATCCATGTCACACTTGAGCCACGAGCATGCATACCATTCAAAGATCATACAAGGATATCAAATTCTCAGCAAAAGATCATGGCAAACACCCATGAAGCAAAGCATGTCATGTCAAAGCTCATGAGCCATGTGTCCACTTCGGGGAGACTTCTCCACTGGTGAACATCATGCAACATGTTTTGCACCCATATGTGAAAGATAAGTCATTTTAAGCATAGACATGATGGATGGAGCATTTTTCAAGCATTATACACTTCTTTTCAAGATTAAATCATTTCATGGTACATGAAGTGCCTTTGCGGCAAAAAGAAGCTTATGCTCCCCCATGAATGCAACATAGGCTAAACATTCACAATGATATTCGGCCTTTGGCCCAAATGCAAGAACAAGGCATCCAAGCACAATCTAAGCATGAAAAGCACATTTAGACCAAACTGTGACATGGATATACTACTACACATGAGTGCAGCACATTTCATCAAATTTAGTCAAGATTAGCATTTGATTCAAAAAGGCTATCTCACAACACATATATCTCAAATATTCCAAGAGCATAGCCTCACATAGCCATTTCTCCACACACATGACCAATATCTCAAGTAGCCAAAGAAACTCAAATGAGGCATATGGAAGAAGCTCATCATCCTAAAATGCAATATGAGACAAATGCAACATGATATATGACAAGATGTCTATCCTACCATGGTTTATACATCAAGCAAAGCATGTATATACATCAAAGTAAACATGGTATGATACATATGATACAAAAAGGAAATCCCCCAAGAATCAACTAGAAAGGGCAACAAACCCCAAGTTCCCCCCGCTAGCGCACAAAGGTAGCTTGGTCGAGAGGTTTTGTGAAAATGTCTGCAAGCTGATCTTGGGTAGGGACATGGCTCAACACAATGGTTCCTTTCTCCACATTGTCCCTCAAGAAATGATACCTCACTTCTATATGTTTGGTTCTGGAGTGAAGCCTCGGGTTTTTGTCTACGCTTATGGCACCGGTGCTATCACAAAGAAGTGGGATGCGGGTGCACTCCTCACCAAAGTCTCTCAAAGTGTATGAAATCCACAACGGTGGGAACAACAACTCGCGGAAGCAACATACTCCGCCTCGGTGGTAGGCCGAGCTACACTAGGCGCTTGCGGGAAGACCATGAGACCAACGAATAACCAAGAAAGCGGCAAGTACCGGAAGTAGACTTCCTCTCGACTCGACAACCGACAAAATCCGCATCGGAAAAACCATGAAGAGAAAGAGTCGAGGAGGAAGAATACCAAAGTCCAAGACCGAGGGCGGGACTGTAGGTACACGAAAATCCTCTTGACGGCTTGTCGATGAGATGTCCTCGGCGAAGCTCGAAAACGAGCGCACGGACACACGCTAAGGCGCGTATGTCCGGCCTCGTCACCGTCAAGTAGAGGAGGGAGCCGATCATGCTCCTGTACTCCCGCCGGTCCCCGGTTCTCCGTCCTCATCCGCATCCAAAGTGGCCGTACTCCCCATGGGAGTCGACATCGGCTTCACATCTTGCATCCGGAACTTCCTCGCATGTCTTTTGTGTACTTGGTCTGGTGCACAAATGTACCATCCTTCACTTGCTTGATCTGCAGCCCGAGAAAATACTGCAACTTGCCCATCATGCTCATCTCAAATTCCCTGCTCATCTCATCTGCAAACTTGGCAACAAGGTTATGTGACGAGCCACCAAAGAAAATATCATCCACGTATATCTGAACAATCAACAAGTCATTTCCATGCTTGAGGAGAAACAAAGTCCTATCCACGGTACCCATCACAAACCCTCTGCTCAACAGAAAACCTCTCAATCTCCCATACCAAGCACGGGGCGCCTGTTTCAACCCATACAGAGCCCTCTTCAACCTGTATACCCTGTGTGGGTACAGCTCGCTCTCAAACCCAGATGGCTGCTTCACATACACCTCCTCCTCTATGACCCCATTCAGAAAAGCACTCTTCACGTCCATCTGAAACAACTTGAACCCTTTAGCCACGGCAAAGGCTAGAAGGATTCGAATTGCCTCAAGACGGGCCACAGGAGCAAAGATCTCCTCATAGTCGATCCCCTCCTTCGACTAAACCCCACGAGCAACAAGTCCGGACTTGTTCCTCACAACCATCCCATTCTCTCCCTCTTTGTTCTTCCAAACCCACTTGGTTCCTATGGGATGGCAATTTGGAGGTGGTTCAACTAACTCCCACACCTGGTTCCTCTCAAAGTTTTCCAACTCCTCATGCATAGAATTGACCCAGTTTGCATCAGATAAAGCATGTCCAATTTCCTTGGGCTCAAAAGTGGCAACAAAAGCAGCATGAGAAAAATGAGAGGAATTCTGAACCTTGGTTGTGTAGTGCGTTCATCGATGTTCCCAATGATCTTCGACAGGGGATGCACTTCTTGAATCCGCCGGGGAGCCTCACGCCTCGAGACTACCTCCCCCTCAACTTCAGCTTCTCTCGCCTGGTCCTCTTGTTGCACCATCGTTGTCCATGAAGTAGACGGTCCATGCTCCATAGTGGTCGTAGGGGACGTAGTGGGTACACACTCAGCTTCAGGCGCATGGTTCTTCCCATCATCATCTCCAGCTTCATCTTTCTCCTCTTCAAAGAGGTCCTCGGCCATCTCCTCGTCACCTGCACATTCAAAGCCAAGAGAGGTACATGGCATTGTCTCGTCGAAGGTTACCTCGCAAGTCTCCATGATTTTGTTAGTCTCAAGGTTAAGCACCCTATAGGCTCTAGAATGGTTAGCATATCCAAAGAAAATACCATCACTAGATCTAGCCTCAAACTTGTCGAGTTTTCCCTTCTTCAGAATAAAGCATTTGCAGCCAAAGACTCGGAAATGACTCACCTTGGGTGCCCGACCATGCATCAGCTCGTAACAGGTCTTCTTCTTGAAAGCTCGCAATAAAATCCTGTTGGAAACATGACAATCCGTATTGACCGCCTCAGCCCAATACCTCCTAGGAGTCCTGTGCTCATCGAGCATCGTCCTAGCCATCTCACAAAGAGTCCGATTTTTCCTTTCCACGACTCCATTTTGAGGGGGCACATAAGGGGTCGAATATGCGATGTTCAAGACCTAGATCACGACAAAAGGCATCAAAACGAGAGTTCTTGAACTCGAGCCATTATCCTTGCGGATAGCTCGAATAGCATTCCCATGCCTCTCGTTTTTCAACCTCACGATCAGATCTCGAACAAAACCAAAAGTCTCACTCTTATCCTCCAAAAAGAACACCCAGGCATAGCGAGAGTAATCGTCCACCACAACAAGGACATACCACTTCCCACCCACCGAGCGAACTCGGGCGGCCCAACAAGGTCCATATGCAACGGCTACGTCGGACGCTCGGTCATGACATCGGTCAGGGGTGGATGGGGAGTGGCTACCATCTTACCATGCCTACAAGGACCACAGACCAAATCCTTCTCAAGCTTCAACCTCGGCAATCCTCGGACAAGGTCAAGACCACTCAAGCGGGAAACCAAATCAAAGCTCAAGTGTCCCAACCGCCTATGCCATTTCCACAAATCGAGAAGAAGGACCGGCCATCAAACGGCGAGCGAGGACCCAAAGAACGAGAGAAATCAGCCACGAAAATCGACCCTCGGGGATGATCATACGAGACAAGATCACCTCGAGAATCAAGCAAACGAGACTCGCCGGACTTGAAACGCACCTCAAAACCCTCATCAAGCAGGCGAGAAACCGAAAGCAAATTAAAACCCAAAGACTTCACAAGAGCCACTCTCTTCAACGTTACCTTGTCACTCACATGCACAACACCCTCAGACATCACCCTTCCTCGTCCATTGTCCCCAAATGTGATGTACATCCTTTCCTTCACTGGGGTGAGGTTGGAGAACCACTTCTTATCTCCGGTCATGTGTCGAGAACACCCGGAGTCGATCAACCAAATGTCCTCCAAGCCTTCTGCCTGTAGTCAGAAACAAGAACGAGAGTGAGCTAGCGACTCGACACTGGGGTTAGCACAAAGAAAGTTAAACCAGTGTCGAGCCATCTGCTCAAAAGAGGGGTTAGCAAACATCACTCCCTTGCCACCAAACTTCCCATGTCCCATGGGAGGAGTACGAGCACCACGAGGAGGAAAACGTGATCCGTAGTTCCTCTGGAACCCAAAGCTGCGATCATCTCCCCTGAACCCGTATTGAGGACGAGTAGGAGGACGTCCAGCAAAACCACCACAGGCCCGACCAAACCTCTCACTAGCACGCACACCATCATCTCTCCTGACAAACCTCTCACCACCACCTCTCTGTGGGAACCTGCCAACACTCCTCACACTTCCCACACCCCGTGGAAGTGGCACTCTAGGCTTAGGAATACCATGAGGCTGGCGATACCTGTCCTGGTTCGCTTGCTCCCTAGCAAGCCTCTCATCCCTCTTCCTCTTGTAGCAAAACTCTGCAAGGTGCCTCTCCTTGCCACAATACTCACACCTGAAGGGGATGGGTTTTGGTTTTGGCTCTGGCTTCTCTCTAGGCTTCTCACCCTTCTCACCCACTAACTTCACTGGTTTCTGGAAATCATTTGTCTTAGGTGGGAATTTGGGTGGATCTTGGGTTGTGTCAAGCTTGTTGCAAAGGTGGTTGGGCTTTGGTGTGAAAGTGTTCTTGGGTGCTTTTGGGAGTGGGACTTGGATCTCTCCGATCACCTCAAACTCGGGGTTAGACTCAACACACTTCTCGTACACACTCTCCCCCACTTGTTCTCTCCCACTTTCTCACCAAACTTCTCAAACCCCAAACCACGACCATCGGCTCTCTTGAACTCCTCAATCATGATTTTCAATTGAGGTTCACCTTGAACAACCAACCCAACACCTTCCTCAAATACTCATTCTCCTCATAGATGACATCCAAACGGGAAGTAAGTTCAAGATTGCGCAAAGTAACTTCATCACGGCTAGTGCATGCATTGACAACGGGGAGATTTCAAAGATGCTTTCAAAGAACTAATGGTAGAACGAGCATCAACAAGCTTAGCATGCATAGTAGGACATGATTTGCAAGCACCAAGCAAAGTAGGTCTAGCCTTAAGCTCATCATACTCAGTCCTAAGAGCATCTAGTTGAGCCAAAGTAGAAGCATTCTTCTCATTAAGCAGTTTGATCTCATTCAACCATGCATCACACTCAACACATTCAACATCATCAGGAGCAGTAGGAGCAAGTTTCAAAGAGTCATTCTCAAGTTTCAATTCAAGCAATTTTGACTCTAACTCTCCTACTTTCTCGCTAGCATTATCAAGTTGTGCCCTAAGATCTTTCCTCATCTTTTTGGCATCTCTAAGCACACTATCACGGTTGTCAAGCAAGCCATTCAACCTTGCAATCTCAGCAAGCAAAGAGTCGGGGTCACGGTTTACCTCATCCTCAGAGTCGGAGTCGGCTTGTCTTCCTTCTCGCTCTTCTTCTTTGCTTGAGCTATGGGCCATGCCACAAAAGCCCTCAAGCGCCACACAGCTCAGCCCGCTGAGGTTCCGGCTTGCACTCTTCTTGCCCTTGCGCCTCCCGGCGTCTTCATCTTCACTGCTTGAGCTTGACTGCTCCTCGCTTGAGCTTGAGTCAACGTCGCTCGCACCGGCCACCATCGCTCTTGCCTTGTTCTTCTTGTAGCCGCTCTTGCTTGGTCGACGCTTGTCCTTGTCCTTGCTCTTGGACTTGTTGAAGTGCTTGCCCTTGGAGGAGTACTTGTCTTCACGCCTCGGGTGCGCCTTGTACTCATTCACCTTGTACTTGTTCTCCTCCGCTTCTGGGCACTCGGCGATGAAGTGGCCTCGCTTGCCACACTTGTAGCACGTCCCTGAGCTCCGCCTTGCGTTCCTCCGACTCTCGTGTAGTCGATCAAACCTCCTCGAGAGCAAGGCCAGCTCCTCCTCGCCCAGCACATCAAACTCCTCATCTGGAATGGACATAAGAGAAGACAAGGAAAACTGTCGACAGGAAGGGTTAGATTTGCCCTTTGATCCGCCCACACGAGCAAGACTATGGTCAGTCGAGCCCTCATGCTTGGATTGCAACTTCCTGTCAACCTCAGCCGACTTGAGCTTAGAAAAGTGGTCATCCAACTCAATAGTCAAATAATGTACAGACTCCTTGATGGCCTCAACCTTAGCACCCCAATCATTTGGGTCCACGACATGCAAGGGCTTCAAAGCCTGATCATGCTCGGTGTATGGAAAATCCTCAACATTAGCTTTCATGTTGTTCACGATGGCGGTGAACCTCTGAAACATCGCATCAATGTCCTCACCGGGAAGTGGAGTGAAATTCTCATATTGCATCCGGTAAGAGACAAAGAGGCGAGCCTTCACATGGTTATCACCACCGTGAGCAACCAACAACTTCTCCCAAATTTGCCAAGCAAGATTCAAATGGCGAACACGCTCAAACTGCGGATCACACAAGCTGCGGACCAAGTGATCAACGGCTTTTGCATTAGCCTCATACTTGGCCTTAGCACCGGCATCGGTCACCATAAGAGTATGGATGTTGACCGAAATAGCATAGGTCTTGTCAAGCATAATGAAATCCAACAGCTTCCCACGAAGAAAGATCATCATACGAGCCGCCCACTTGTGGTAACCCTTGCCATCGAAGTGCGGCGGACCGCCCCGCTCAACGTACGCTATCTTAGGATTCGAGACTTGTCAAAGTCGCAATGAATCCGGCACCAAGCTCTGATACCAATTGAAGGATCAGATGGCGACTAGAGAGGAGGGGAGTGTATAGGAGCCGGTAAAAATTCTTCCCAAAGAACCCGGCCTATACCCTAGTCAAACCTCGGTCACACACGAGCGATGGATCGAATCACACACCAATCGCCAAGACCACGAGGTTATGGTTCAACCTCTAGTCCTAGGAATGATTCCTTGAAGCACACGTGGAAGCACTAGAAAAGGAAGGGAGGAATCGAACCAAGAAGCAAAGCGCACGGGCTGCGGCGGACGCGTCCGGGCCGGGGAGGGGCGGACCGTCCGCGCGGCCTCGCGGACCCGTCCGACCTGAGGCCGCGGACCGTCCGCGACAGCACCGCGGACCGTCCGGCCCAACACCGCGGACCGTCCGTTAAAGCACACAGAACCACCAGAAATGACCCGGGGAAAACGGACCGTCCGCCAAGGCCGGGTGGACCGTCCGCGCCACCCACGGACCGTCCGCTACTCGAGCGCGGACCGTCCGCAAACTGGCTGCAACCAAAACCAAAAGCCAAACCGGATCGAAAGCAAGGACGCGGAAGAACATGACGAACACGCGACGAACCCTAGCCGCGCGGACTGTCCGCCAGGTGCGGACAGAGCAGAAACAGCCCGACCCCGAAAGTCAACTCCCCCAAATCATCATCGGATTTCCCAAACGGTTGAAGCTATGGAGACAAGAGTTTGGGGACTTGAAAAGCGTCACACAAGGATGCTATAGCCCAAAAATCTTGCCTCCTAACTCCCTAAATCACCGGGAATCGCGAATCCTTTGAGCACCACTGAAAGCTAGAGCACCGAACGAAAAACTTCGAATCCAAGTGGTTTCCCGGCGTTTGAGGGCACAAGATCAATCAAAAAGATGCACGAGACATCTATCCATGTATCCCTCAAAGAAATCTGGGTAGAAACCCACTCAAATCCGCGGAATCGAACCGGGAACAAAGGCACGAAAACAAGCACAAAAAACGCCACGAAAAACAACCCCGAATATTCTATACAAACCAGGAAAGATTCACAAGGTCTAGCATGCCGCCCTAGCATCCATCCCTCTCAACAAATCTCTCATGAAGCTCTCATGCTAGCCTAGAGAAAATGGAAGGAAAAATAGCTACAAAAATGAGAAAGAGGAGGGAGGAAATGAAACCCTGAGTCGCGCAGAGAGAGAGCCATCCACACACACTCATGGCTTATATATCAGGTCCCGCCGGAGTGGTAAATGACTCGACTACCCCTAACTTAACTACTGGCGGTATAACCCACGTAGGGGCATTTAGGTAATGTTTGTGGGTCTTGCCATCGGACGGCCACGCCTTTGCCGCACCCCGCGTCCTCCCGACGCAAGCCATGCGATCCCGCCGCGTGTCCTCCGCTTCGAAGCTTCCCGACACGCCCGGATCCCGTCTCCGTCGTGTTGGGCCCTCGGACTTGGTTTTGAGGCCCAAACCAAGAAACCGTCCGCCGATGGTTTTGTGGGCAAACCACCAAACCCCGCGTGCTCGGTCGGCCTCCCGCCAAACCACTTGACTCGACCGCCACCGTGCACCGGCTCGTCTGTCCATGACTTCGTCTTGCTCGTGTCGCCACCATGTGACCCGCACCCAGTCCCGCTGTCCACCGGGTCCCTCGAACCGAGCCTACTTGTCTCTCCATCTCCCGGAGGCCCCTCAAGGCTGAAGACCTTTCGCGCCCGTTCTTCACCTGCAACAACACGAACTAGGCCGCAGCCTACACCTGCGCACTAAGCCAAGAGTCAGTCCAATACCCGTTGTCAATCACTCATCACTGAGGAGCGGTCATCCATCGACCACCGGGACGCTCCTGGTCCCCAGAGTTGGCAAGCTAGACCTTGTATGAATTTTCCATGGTGTGTATAGAAGGTTTGGTGTGATTCCTCAAGTGTTCTTGTTGCTCCTCCTGTTTCTCTTTTTTGATGATTTTCGGAGCCTTTTCTTGGAATTTTCATTCGTCGCTCGATTCATCGATTTGAGGGAATTTCTCCTTGGATTTCTTTGGGGGATCATAGGTGAGTGCGTTGTGCCTCTCTGTGGATGATCTTGACCCCTCAAACACCAGATTTAGCCTTCGATTCGTTGATTTTCAGATGAACCCTAGTTCATAGTGTTCTTGGTAAGGTTTCCCGATTCTCGAAGTTGTAGGGAGTTTGAGACCGTAATTTTTGGGGCATATCCTCTCCTTGTGGTGTTCACCATCTCCCCAAAGTTTCGTCTCAAGGCTCCAAGTGGTTTGGGAAATCCGTCGATCGAAAGTTTGGGGCTGTTTCGTGGGCTGATTTTATAGGGGGCGATACTTCCGACCCTGTCCAGGAAGTACCGATAACTTAATTTTCAGCTGCGAGAGAGTCTTTATCGGTAGTACCGACCTGAGGTCGGTAGTACCAATAGTCGGAAGTGTCAACCTAGTGTCGGAAGTACCGATAACCTGGTTTTTAGGTGCCAGTAAGCCCTTATCGATAGTACCGACTTGGGGTCGGTAGTACCGACAATTTCTGTTGCAGATTGCCTCGTGCTAGCTTTTTCCCTCAGTTCCTTTTGTGCTAGCTTCCGCTTTGTTCTAGGCTTGATCTAACTTGTTCCTAGGGTCAATAGGTCTGTTGTGACTACGTGATCTTGGCAAATGTGTGCGAGATTCTTCGGAAGTGATTTTGGGATATAGGCCGAGTTCTTGAGAAGAATTTTTATCGGCTCCCATTCACTCCCTCCCCCCTCTGGTCACCAGTCCGGTCCTTCAATTGGTATCAAATCCGGTTATGGATCTTCGTGATTCTAACCATTCTAAGATTCAAAGATGGCGTACCAGGAACGGGGTTTGGGTCCTCCACACTTTGATGGTACTAATTACCAGAGGTGGCAAAGGTGGATGGCGGCTTTCCTCCGCGGCAAGTGTCAGATCCTATGGGATGCCACGGTGAACACAGCTTATGTTCATCCGGTGAACTTCCTTGCTCCAGGATCGAGGGACATGTTCGATGCCAACAACAAGGCAGTAGACTACCTGTACCGTGCTCTGTGTCGATCCGGGTTCGAACGGGTCCAGATAAAGGACTTGGCATGCAGGATTTGGGAGCAGCTGAAGAATGCTCATGCCGGGAACGCTCAGGTTCAGGCTCGGCTCTCTGCGACCTACCGGAGAGAGTATAAGAATTTCACTCATCTCCCCGGTGAGTCGATTGATGCCATCTTTCAGCGGTTCACGGTGATTGTGAACAACATGAGGGCTAATGTGCTCGTGCTCTTGTATGATGACCATGACAGGGCTATAAAGCTCCTGCATTCTCTAGATCGTACCGTGTGAAGTGAGAAGGTCGAAGCCATTCTTGAGTCGGAGAAGTATGAGACCCTCACGGTGGACGAGCCGTTTTCCAAGCTCAAGTCGTCCAAGGTGGACCGTGGGGTGCGTGCAAAGATCGAGAACCTGACTGATCCTCATAGTCTCGCTCTTGTATCTGGTTCAAGGACTAATGCTAACATGTCTTCGAGACATTTTTCTTTGTCTTGCCTTGTGTCCATGCCAGATGAGGAGTTCGACATGCTGGGCGAGGAGGACCTCGCGTTGTTGAGCAAGCGGTTCGAGCGCATGTACACAAACCGGAAGAACGCTCAGAGAAGCTCAGGCATGTGCTATCGGTGCGGGAAGCACGGGCACTTCATCGTCGAGTACCCAGAAGCCATGGAGGTCAAGCCTGAGCACAAGAACCGTCTGGGGAACGACCACAAGCACCACTCGAGGGACGACTACAAGGGCAAGAACAAGTCCGAGCGGAGGTCAAGGAGGAGTGTTGGTCACAAGAAGAAGGAGCGAGTGATGGTTACCGGAGCGAGTGACATCGACTCGAGCTCTTGCTACTCTTCATCGAGCTCAAGTGATGAAGATGAGAACCGTCACAAGGGCAAGCGGTCGAGCAAGAATATCAACATGTTGTGCTTCGCCACCCAAGTTTTTTGCGGCGTAGCACATAGCTCCGCAAGCAAGAAGAGCAACATGGAGGACTCGGGCTCCGACTCCGAGAAAGAGGTAAACAATGATCCTTTTTGATAGCGGAGAATACTAGGTTGAATGACTTGCTTGACAACCGTGATGATGTGCTTAGAAAGACCAACAAGGAGAAGAGGGAGTATAGGTCTTTCCTTGGAGAGGCTAAGGAGAAGGTGGCTGAGCTAGAATCTTTACTTAATGATGCTTGGGCTCAAATAGATTTTCTTAAGTCTACTCCTATTTTGACTAATGAACCTAAATGCACTGATTGTTCCACTTTTCTTGGTGAAATGATTGTGCTTAAGGAGAAATATGCCTCCAAGGTCAAGGAACTAGATGTGCTTAGGGTTGAGCTAGATGAGACGAAATAAAGGCCCTCCTTTCTCGGTGCTTGCACTTCTTGTCCTATTTTGCATGAGAAGCTAGATGTTTCGCTTGTTTATGCTAGATCTTTAGAAGCTCAGCTGAAAGCTCCTATTCCTACTTCTTGTTCTACTTGTGAAATAAATGTTGTGAAGAATATGGAGCTTGCACACTATGTTGATCGCTTGCAGGATGAGAATGATGAGTTGAGAAAGATGATGGGTTGGTTGTCTGGTCATGAGCCTTAGTTGAGGATGATGATCAAGGCATACAACCGCTATGATGGACAAGCACTTGGGTCAGACAAGGTGGGTGAGGGAAATGGTGAGAATGTGGAAAGATCGGTGACATCTTAGAACCACCAAAAACCTACCACAAGAATGCCTATGCTCCCAAGCCAAATCCGCTTAGGAACCGACAAGACACAACCCCAGCTCCACTCATGTTTCCTCCACAAACTGACAACTTCTAAAAACTCATCAAGTTCAAGAGTGTCTTGGGGAATGAGTTCTTTGGGAAGAAGGGAGAGAAACCGAGTGAGGAGAAGCCAGAGCCCAAAGAGAGCCCAAAAGCAAAGCCAAAACCAAAACCCTTTCATTGTGAGCATTATGGGAGGGATGGGCACCTTGCTGAGTTTTGCTTCAGGAGGAAGCGTGAGGAGAGGTTGGCTAGAGAGTTAGCCAACATGGATAGGTATTGCCCTTCTCGTGGTGTGATTGAGCCTAGGTTGGTTCCGAGAGACAAGGGTATGGTGCGTATCATTATTGACGGTTAATAGTTGTATCAAAGTTCGTTTAGACTTGCAAGCGGACAAGTCTCCTGTCGTAGTCAAGGGGCCATTCTTCCCTCAAGTGGTGAACCCAAGGTATCGAATTCGTGGAACAAATGTGTGATGCAAAAGATTCCAAGTAACTTCAATCTTCGTGAGATAAAACCCTAATGCATCTAATCATAAGAATCAAAATAAGAACGAACCTAATCTACTAAAGACCGGAGGTAACAAAGACAGAGGGGGTAGATAAATCGATCTAGAGAGATCGGGTTGAGCCTTTCGTTGAAGTTCCAAGTGAAAGAAGAAGTAGCAAATCAAATCTCATTAGAAGCCTCTTTAAACCGTGGTGTCCCGTCCAACTCCGAAAACGCCCGCCTTTCAAAGCCCACGTTCTGTCACAACGTACTCCTATTCATGTGGGTAGTCAAGGGCGAGTCCGAGGACAAGTCGAGTTCTTTCGGAAGATCAGGCGTGCACCTCTAGCCACCGCGGCTACAAGAACACACTATGTGATCTATCTCGAGAATAGATCAAAAATAAGCAAAGCCGATCGAAAAAGAAGACTTCGGAGAAACACTTAGTTGTTAAGAATTGGATTCAGCTTGATACATTAACTAGTACAATGATATATGAACAAGATCACCACCGGGATCCTACCTTGATCTTGCTTCTAGCTCCGGGAACTCCGACGTGGTCTTCCTTGCAAGGTTCCCACGTCGGCTAGGGAGACTCTAGTCAACTAGCTCGACCCTCTCCTCTCCGGGATGGTGTCCTTCTCTTCTCTACTCCTCGGCGGCCGATGACGAAATGATCGATGCGTGGTTCTTGACCTCGGGGCTATAAATAGCCCGAATGGCGGCTAGGTCAAAGGGGGAGGCGACTGGGCCCTGGAATGGGCCGAGCCGACCGGCTTGGGCCCACCCCTGCCCAGTTGCCTGCCTCCTTCGCGTGGCGTCGGTGCCCGAGTCTTCTAGATCCTTCCCCCTTCTGCATGTGGGCCCTTGTCGTCAGTTTCTCTTCGAGTTGGACGTAGCTCCTTGTCCTGCAAGATTCAGCACTTTCTGGATAGGTCCTCGAAGTTTATCAACTTCTCGGGTTTGGTCCTTGGGCTTCATGGAGTCAAGTTTGCTTCATTGCATGACTTGTACGGGGCTTCAAGGTCTTGTCACAAGGTGCTTGATGAATTTATCCCGGAAGTCTTGCTTTCTACGTCAAAACCCTACATAAACACTAAACTCCAAAACCGACATGCACGAATGAACTTATTATACCAAGGGGGTTAGTACCAATGGATAAAGTATAAAACTCATGTGAACACCGAAGGTAAACTCATGGCTAGGTTGGTGAAATTTCACCGACAACAATCATTTACCTCGAGAGAGGCGTGAGTTTGTGCCTCAAGGTGAGCCACCACATAGAGAAGGTGGTAGGCGTGTTGGGTTTGGGCGTGGTGAGTTTGCTGGACGTTCCTTTGCTCGTGTCTAATACGAGTATGGGGGAACAATCATAGCTTTAGGTCCCAGAGGAGCTACGGCCACGGTCTCCCCTTCGTGATACGCGTAGTCCTCCAACGGGACGTGTGGGTGTTCCACCTAGGAGTGATAGGATAGATTTTGCTAACCCCACATTTGAGAAAATGGCGAGGCACTGGTTTGATTCGTTTTGTACTAACCCCAGTGCTGATTCTTTTGCTCACTCCCGCTCTCATTTTTGTTTTTGTAGGTGGGAGGCATGGAGGGCTTTTGGTTGATCGACTCCGGTTGCTCTCGACACATGACCGGAGATCGAAGGTGGTTCTCCAGGCTCACCCTAGTGATGACCAAGGAGTACATCACTTTTGGGGATAATGGGAAATGTAGAGTGCTTTCAATGGGCACGGTGGAGGTGACTGAGTCTGTGACACTTCGGTGTGTTTCTCTTGTCAAGTCTTTGGGGTACAATCTTCTCTCTATTTCCCAGCTTCTTGATGAAGGTTTTGAAGTCCATTTCAAAATGGGTTGTTCTCGTGTTTTGGATTCTCGTGGCGACCTCGTGTGCACGATCGTCCCCGAGGGCCAGATTTTCAGAGCCGATTTTTCTCAGTGTGTTGGCTCTTCTCATTGCTTGGTTGCTGTTGTTTTGGCGGTAATGGGGACGTGGGTGCCCGATCTTCCGTCAGGAAAAAAGATAACTCGTTTAGGGTGGATGTGACGCACCGATCCGGCTTCAGATCCAAAGACCTGGACCCCTGCAATCTTAGCACCACGATTCCTCTGGTTATCAAACGTGTCACAATCCGGTTGACCTCGCCTCGAAGGCTAATCTCTTCCTGCGAAATGAAGAACACAAGCAAGAACTCGAAAGCAGCAGCTCTCAAAATAGTAACTCTGCAGATGAATGATTAACACATGAAAGTTGGGGTTTCACAAACCGATAACGGTGATTGTTCGATGACAGAAAACTCTAAGCAAAACTCGCGTCTAAACCGACGGTGGCTACTGAGTTTATGGAGAGGGAGGGTTGTCCTATGGTTGTGGGAGACCAGGAGGGGCGCCCACGACTTGGGCCAAGGGCCAGACTCGATACACGGCCAAGTTGGCCCAAAATAAGTGGCACAGCACCTTGTCATGGTCACATAGAATGAAACACGCGACTTCTGGAGCTAGGACCAGAACCAAATCGGCGGTGTCGTCGTCCTCTTTCCAACGAGTACTTATACGCCTCGTTTCGACGTCGTATGATGGAGTTATCACCGAAACTGTGCGTAAGTGTAGGCTGAATCCGAGATGGACGTGGCAGCTGAGTCGGAGACGAAGTCCAACATGGCAAAGGTCGTGTCGTATGTGTGTTCAGCATGGTGATATCCTCATCAGGCGGAGCTTTAGAAATGGCATAGGAGACTAGATCACTTGAGTTTTGACTTGTTGTCACGCTTGAGTGGGCTAGGCTTGGTCCGAGGATTGCCAAAGTTGAAATACCAAAAGGATTTGGTATGTGCTCTGTGTAGGCATGGCAAGATGGCCGCTGCCTCTCATCCGCCTCTGCCATTCGTTATGACAGAGAGGTCATGCGAGCTGTTCCGTATGGACTTGGTTGGTCCAGCTCGTGTGTGCTCGGCGGGTAGGAAATGGTATGTCCTTGTGATCGTGGACGACTATTCTCGCTATGCTTGGGTCTTCTTCTTAGCTGAAAAGGGGGAGACATTTGGTTTTGTTCGGAATCTAATCTGGAGATTGAAGAATGAGAGGAATGGAGATTTGTTCGAGCTATTCATTGCGACAATGGAAGTGAATTTAAAAACTCACATTTTGAAATCTTTTGTCATGATTTGGGTCTCGAACATCAGTTTTCTTCTCCCTATGTGGCTTGTTAGAATGGTGTAGTTGAGAGGAAAACTCATTCCCTTTGTGAGATGGCTCGGACGATGCTCGATGACCACAGGACTCCGAGAAGATATTGGGTGCAGGCAGTGAATACCACTTGCCATGTTGGGAACTGGATTTTTCTAAGAGCCTTCTTGAACAAGACGTGCTATGAGCTCATGCACGGGCGAGCACCTAGAGTGAGCCATTTCATGGCTTTTGGTTGTCGGTTCTTTATTCTCAAGAAGGGTAGGCTTGATAAGTTTGAGTCGAGGTCCTCTGATGGGATTTTCTTGGGTTATGCTAGTCATTCTCGAGCATTTAGTGTGCTCAGCCTTGATACTAACCTAGTCATATAGACTTGCGAGGTTACCTTCGACGAGACACAACCATGCACTTTGTCTGTCTTTGAGTGTGCAGGCAACGATGAAGTTGGCAAGAAGATCTTTGAGGATGAGGAGGATGATATTGGAGAGGAAGATGGTGATGATGGTGAAGCTCCAACCATGCATGTACCCTCTACTTCCACTACGACGGCTACAGTGCAAGATGGTCCATCCCCTACATCGCCTATGATCTAGCAAGATCAAGTGGAAGCAGTTGCTGAGGGGGAGGTTGCCTCCAAGTGAGAGGCACCAAGGTGCGTTGATCATCCACCCTCAAGAATCATCGGCGACATCAATGAGCGTACAACACGGTCGAGGTCAAGAAATGCTTCTCACTTTGCTCATTCAGCTTTTGTTGCTACCTTTGAGCCAAAAGACATTGGACACGCTCTATCTGATCCTAATTGGGTGAATGTCATGCATGAGGAGTTAGAGAATTTTGAGAGAAACCAAGTGTTGGAGTTAATGGAGCCACCACCAAACTGCAAACCTATTGGGACAAAATGGGTGTGGAAAAACAAAGAGGGAGAAAATGGTGAGGTCGTGAGGAACAAGTCGAGGTTGGTTGCTCAGGGTTGTAGTCAGAAGCAGGGGATACAATATGAGGAGACATTTGCTCTTGTAGCCCGTTTGGAGGCGATTTGGATCCTTCTAGCCTTCTTTGTGGCTAAAGGGTTCAAATTGTACCAAATGGATGTGAAGAGTGCCTCCTTGAATGGGTTTTTAGAAGAGGAAGTTTATGTGAAGCAACCACCGGGCTTTGAGAGTGCTGAGTTTCCCACAGGGTGTATAGGCTGAGAAAGGCGTTGTATGGGCTGAAACAAGCTCCCCATGCTTGGTATGGCCACTTGAGGGGGTTCTTGTTCAGCAAGGGGTTTGAGATGGGCAAGGTTGATAAGACTCTTTTTCTCCTCAGGTAGGGTGATGACATCCTAATTGTTCAGGTGTACGTGGATGATATTGTCTTTTGCGGCTCGTCTCACTCTTTGGTTGTGAGGTTTGCAGAGGATATGAGCAAAGAATTTGAAATGTCTATGATGGGAGAATTGCAGTTCTTTCTCAGGCTTCAGATCAAGCAGGCGAAGAAGGGAACCTTTGTGCATCAAGCCAAGTACACGAAGGACATCCTCAAGAAGTTCAAGATGGATGACTCGAAGCCCTTGTCGACACCGATGAGTACGATTACAACGCTCGACATGGATGAGGACGGAGAGCCTGTGGACTAGGAGTACTGGAGCATGATCGGCTCCCTCTTGTACTTGACGGTGACGAGGTCGGACATCCAGTTTTTTGTGTGTCTGTGCGCTCGTTTTCAGGTGACGTCGAGGACTTCACATCGGCAGGCCGTCAAGCGGATCTTCAAGTATCTTCGGTACACTCCTGAGCTCAGTCTTTGGTACTCGGTGTCCTCTTCCCTTTCGCTTCTTGGTTTTTCGGATGCCGACTTTGCGTGGTGTTGAGTCGATCGGAAATCGACTTTGGGTACTTGCCAGTTCTTGGGATCTTCGCTTGTGTCTTTGTCTTCTCGCAAATAGTCAAGTGTAGCTTAGGCTACTACAGAAGCTAAATATGTTGTTGCCGCTAGTTGATGCTCACAGCTGCTTTGGATCACATACACGCTGAGTGACTTTGGTGAGGAGTGTTCCCATGTACCTCTCATGTGTGATAGCACGAGTGCCATTAGTGTTGCGAAAAACCCCGTGCTTCACTCCTGAACTAAACACATAGAAGTGAGGTACCACTTCTTGAGAGACAATGTTGAGAAGGGAAACATAGACCTCATCCATGTACCTACAGAAAAGCATCTTGCCGATATCCTAACCAAGCCTTTGGACTAAGATACATTTGCTTGTTTGCGAGGAGAGCTTGGAGTTGTTTTTCCTTTTTGAGCTTCGGTTGGGAGGGTTGACGTACATATGCATGTTGCATTTTCATTATGTATCATATCACGTTTGCATCTTTGTATCATAGACAGCATTTGTATCATATACCATAGAGATGTTCTTCTCTCATATGCTTTGCTCACCATGATATTCTAGATATGAGGTTATGATTTTGCTTGTGATGCTCATGAGATGTATAGCTATGCTTTTGGTAGCTTTGGGATATATATGCTTGTGGATGGCTTCTTTTTGTAAAAATGCTATATGATCCTCTCTTGTGAGTAGAATGCCTATCATGTTCAAATTGGGTGCTTATGGCTATATCATGCTTAATTTATTCTTGGAACCATGTTCTTTTCATTTGGGATCAAAGATCCATCTATCATCACGAATTTTTAGGATACATGCTACCTTGTGGGAAGCCTAAGCTTCTTTTTGCCGCAAAGGCACTTCATGTACAATGCTTAATTTATAAATCATGGAAATGGTATGTGAGATGCCTATGCTTGAAAAATGTGCTTCCATGTCATAATGCTTTAAATTCCTTATCTTGGGTACTAAACCGTTGCATGATGTTCACCAATGAGAAGTCTCATATCTAGAAGTGGACACATGGCTCGGTGGCTTTGACATGACATGAGATAGCTTGAAGGTGTTTGTGATGACCTTCTGATGAGAATTTGTGACCTAGCATGAAGTTTGTGGGCTATATGTTGTTTGTGCTTATTTTGACCATGTGTAGGTCCTATGCTCATGAGAGGGAAACTTTTGTGAAAAATGCTTCAATTTGATCATGGCTTTGTCACTTGTTCCTATGTCCCTTTCTATCTTGTTGGCGATGCTTGTGCTCAAATTTTGGCTATCTTGCTTGTCCATGTCTCAATTTTAGCATGGTATAGTGCTCTTTGTATATTTGAGAAGCACATGCTTGCATTTGTAGACTTGATTCATGCATTACCAACAAGGGGGAGGAAAACTACCCAATTCATGTTTCCAGGGGGAGTTTTTCATCAAGGGAAGAAAAATTTTGGAGAAATGCATTTGTTCAAGGGGAACTTGCATTCATGCATTTGGGAGCTCTTTTTAATCCAACTTTTAGTTGTGCTCTTTTGCCGATGGTGTCAAGCCCTTTTGCCTCACCTTGAGGAGTTGGCAATTTTTGAGCATTTTATCTCGGTTGTGTCAAGTCGTTGCCCTTGCCTTAGGGGACAGAGATCTTTCTCTCTCAAGTGATCTTTTTTGGCTTTTGTTTGGCTTTTGATAACTTGTTTGAGTTTTTCGTTCGTTTCTTTTCTTTTTCTTTTTCTTTTTTCTCTGAATTGGTAACTTGTATGTGTTGTCAATGCACTAATCAAGGGGGAATGAGGACCGGAGCGTCCGAGGACCGGTGGACGGTCGCTCCTGGCTCTGATGAGTGATTGACAACGTGGTGTGGACTGACACTTGGCCGAGTATTGCAGGTGCAGGTTGCGACTTGATTTGCACTGGTGCAGGTGAAGAGCCGCCGCGAAAGGTCTATGTCTTGCGGGGCCTCCGAGGAGTGGAGAGACAAGTAGGCCTGACTCGAGGGACCTGATGGCCAGCGGGGTCAAATGCGGGCCGCATAGTGGCAAGAAAAGAAAGATGAAGTCGTGGACAGGAGCCGGTGCAGGCTAGTGGCTCACGACCGGAGTCTGCACGCGGGGTTTGCGGCGGTTCACCACAAAACCATCAGGTTATTTAGTTTAGTCACAAAACCAAGACCGTAGGCTCGGTGGGCAGAGATGGGATCCGGACGCGTCAAGAAGCTTCGAAGCGGAGGACACGCGTCGGGATCGCAAGGCTTGCATCGAGGCTAAGCGAGGTGCAGTCGCCGGGCATCCATCCGATAGTGCTACAACGAGATTTCCCAAAGTACCCCTCGAGGGCGTGTATCCTAGTATTATGTAATAGGGGTAGTTTTGTCTTTCGGCTGCCTCCACATATACTTAGAGGAGAGTGGATGGCAGCTGTCTCTCAAAACCCTAGCTCATTTCCCTTTGCTATTTTCCCTTCCTATTTTCCGTAGGTTTTCCATAGGACTAGCTTGAGAGCATCATGGTGAGATCTTGAGAGAGGGATGGATGTTGAGGAGGCAAGCTAGACCTTGTATGAATCTTTCACGGTGTGTATAGAAGGTTTGGCGTGATTCCTTAAGTGTTCTTGTTGATCCTCCTGTTTCTCTATTTCTCTGATTTTCGGAGCCTTTTCTTGGAATTTTCGTTTGTCGCTTGATTTGTCGATTTGGGGCGTTTCTCTCTGGATTTCTTTGAGGGAATCATAGGTGAGTGCCTTGTGCCTCTTTGTGGATGATCTTGACCCCTCAAACACCAGATTTAGCCTTCGATTTGTTGATATTCGGATGAACCCTAGTTCATAGTGTTCTTGGCAAGGTTTCGCAATTTCGGGAGTTGTAGGGAGTTTGAGACCATAATTTTTGGGGCATATCCTCTCCTTGGGGTGTTCACCATCTCCCCAAAATTTCGTCTCAATACTCCAAGTGGTTTGGGAGAACCGTCAATCGAAAGTTTAGGGTTGTTTCGCAGGCTGATTTTTTAGGGGGGCGATACTTCCGACCCTGTCGAGGAAGTACCGATAACCTGATTTTCAGCTGCCAGAGAGTCTTTATCGGTAGTACCAACCCAAGGTTAGTAGTACCGATTGTCAGAAGTACTGACCTGGTGCCGAAAGTACCGATAACCTAATTTTTAGGTGCCAGTAAGCCCATATCGGTAGAACCGATTGTCAGAAGTACCGACCTAGTGCCGAAAGTACCGATAACCTAATTTTTAGGTGCCAGTAAGCCCATATCGGTAGTACCGACCTGCTGCAGTTTGCCTCGTGCTAGCTTTTTCCCTTGGTTCCTTTTGTGCTAGCTTCTGCTTTATTCCAAGGCTTGATCTAACTTGTTCCTAGGGTCAGTAGGTCCGTTGGACTACGTGATCTTGGCAAGTGTGTGCGAGATTCTTCGGAAGTGATTTTGGGGTATAGGTCGTGTTCTTGAGAAGAATTTTTATCGGCTCCCATTCACTCCCCCCCTCTCTCTGGTCGCCAATCCGGTCCTTCACCCACTCAAGAAACCAAACAAACACCAAGCTCCCCCCACAAACGAGTGAAACTTGCTTGATCAAGTGGTTTGGTGAAAATATAGGCTAGTTGGTCATGTGTGGGTACATGGATCAAAGCTATCTTTCCTTTCTCTACGTTGCCTCTCAGAAAATGATACCTCACTTCTATGTGCTTGGTTTTGGAATGGAGCACTGGGTTCTTTGCAACGCTTATGGCACTTGTGCTATCACATTGAAGTGGGACATGGGTATACTCCTCACCAAAGTCGCTCATGGTGTATGTGATCCAAAGGAGCTGATGAGGACCATGTGTGGTTCGAGGACCAGTGGATGGTCACTTCCTGGTGTGATGACTGATTGACAACGTTGTGTGGACTGATTCTTGGCTAAGTATTGCAGGTGCAGGTTGCGGCTTGACTCGTGTTGGTGCAGGTGAAGAACAAGCGTGAAATGTCGTTGTTGGTGAGGCCTCCTTGTGTGGAGAAGACAAGTAGGCTTGGTTCGAGGGACAAAGTGGCCAGCGGGGTCAAGTACGGGCCGCATGGTGGCAAGAATGGCAAGATGAAGTCGAGGACGGTTTCTTGGTTGAGCCACAAAACCAAGGTCGAGACGGGACTTCGTGGGAGCCAAGTCATGAGTGGTGATTGGCGGAGGCTACATCAAGTTTGCGGGGTTTGCGGTGGTTCACCAGAAAACCATCAGGTTGCTCGGCTGAGCCACAAAGCTGACTGGGTGTGGCTGTCAGGCCAAAACCGGACTGACCGGTTTGGAGAACCGGTTTGACCGGTTTGGGGTCGCAAGGCGCCGGAAGCTTCGAGGCGGAGGACATGCGTCGGGATCGCAAGGCTTGCGTTGAGGCTACGCGAAGTGCGGTCGCCGGGCATCCGTCCGATGGTGCTACAAAGACAAATTCCCAAAGTGCCCTTGGTGGGCATGTACCCTAGTTTAGGATTTAGGGGCATTTTAGTCTTTCGGCTTGCCTCCATATAACCCAAGTGATGAGAGAATGGCAACCATCTCTTGGAACCCTAGCTCATTTGGTTTTCCTATTTTCCCTTCCTATTTTTTTTAGGATTTCTATAGGACTAGCTTGAGAGCTTCATGGTGAGATCTTGTGAGAGGGAAGGATGATCGGGCGGAAGCTAGACCTTGTATGAACCTTTCTTGGTATGTATAGATGATTGGGCGTGGTTCCTCAAGACTTGATTGTGTTCCTCCCGTTTTTCTTTTTTTGTGATTTTCGGAGCCTTTTTCTTGGAATTTCCATTGGGAAGTTTTAGGGCCATTTCTTTGAGAGATTCTTGTTGGATGTCACGTATGAGGACTTTGTGCCTCTTTGATTGGTGATCTTGTTCCAACAAACCCTCTGAAACGGCTTCGATTTGGATGTTTTCGGTGGTTTCCTTGGGAAGGTGTTCTTGAGTGTTGACTTCCGATTCCTCTTGACTGAGTGGGTTTTGGGGACCGAGCTTCTAGCCAAAGGTAGCCGACGAGGTACCCCATCCATCCCCAAAGTCTCATTTTGATCCATGGAATGAATTGGGAGATCGATCGCTCGGAGTTTTGAGTTTTTCCCGCGGGATGTGTTCTTCCTGACTGTCTAGGACAAAACCGGTCTGATTGGTTTCCCAAACCGGTCTGACCGGTTTAGCCCTATGGACTGTCATGAAGAGTTTCTAAGCAAGAAAGTCTCTGTCGTGCTATGGTTGTTCTTGTTCAAAGAGGAGAGATTCTTGAGGCAGGTTTTCTCTCGGAAGGGTTTTTTGGGGAGTTTCTGGACAAAACCGGCCTGACTGGTTTGCCAAACCGGTCTGATCGGTTTCCCCTACCTGTGCGAGGATAAGTCCAACAGAAGCGGTGTGACCGGTTTCAGAAACCAGCCTAACCGGTTTGGGCTGCCAACAGCCGTGTCGTGTGTGTTTCCGCTGCATGTGTCCCGTGGTTGTTGGTTGGGTCTTGCTCCTAGGTCTAGTAGCACTCCAGTGACTGCGTGGACTTCGCAAGAGAAGCTTGTGGAGGTGCACGAGTGAAATTGGGTTCATAGGCCGAATTCTTGAATAGATTTTTTATCGGCTCCCATTCACTCCCCCCCTCTCTAGTTTGTCGTATCGGTCTTTCAGCCGAGAGCAACAACTAGCTGCGGCAACATACTCTGCCTGAGTAATGGATTGAGCAACACTCGACTGTTTGCGGGAAGACTAAGATACCAAAGAAGATCCCAAGAACTGGCAAGTCCCAGAAGTGGACTTCCTTTCCAACAGACACCCAGCAAAATCCGCGTCTGAAAAACCATGAAGAGCCAAAGAAGAGGACGCGGAGTACCAAAGTCTGATGTCGGGAGTGTGACGCAAATACCTGAAAATGTGCTTGACTGCTTGCCGATGTGAAGTCCTTGGAGATGCTTGAAAATGAGCGCACAGACATACCGAGAACTGGATGTCCGGCCTCGTCGTCATCAAGTAGAGGAGTGACCCGATCATGCTCTGGTACTCCTTATGGTCCACGTGTTCACCTTCCTCATTCGCATCAAGAGCTGTAGTCGTACACATAGGCGTCACCATGGCCTTGGAGTCCTCCATCTTGAACTTCCTCACAATGTCCTTGGTGTACTTAGCTTCGTGCACAAATTTTCCTTCTTTTGATTGCTTGATTTGTAGCCCGAGGAAGAATGCAACTAACCCATCATGCTCATCTAAAATTCCCTACCCATGTCCTCTGCAAACCTTGCAACAAGAGAGTTAAACGAGCCACTAAAGATAATATCATCCATGTACACCTGCACAATCAGGATATCTCTGCCCTATCTGAGGAGAAACAAGGTCTGATCAACCTTCCCAATCTCAAACCCTCGCTCAAACAGGAACCCCCTCAACCTAACGTACCAAGCTCTATGCGCCTGCTTCAACCCATACAACGCCTTCCTCAACTTGTACACGCGGTGGGGGTACTTCTCGCTCTCAAACCGCGGTGGTTGCCTCAAATATACTTTTCCCTCCAACACACCATTCAAGAACGCACTCTTCACATCCATTTGGTGCAACTTGAACCCTTTAGCCACAGAAAAGTCTAGAAGGATCTTAATCGCCTCCAAACGAGCTACGGGAGCAAAGATCTCCTCGTAGTCGATCCCCTCTTTCTGACTATACCCCTGAGCAACAAGCCTTAACTTGTTTCTCACTACTTCACCTTTCTCTCCCACTTTGTTCTTCCACACCCATTTTGTCCCAATAGGCTTACTCCCTGGGGAGTGTCAATCAATTCCAAACTTGGTTCCTCTCAAAATTCTCCAACTCCTCATGCATCGAATTTACCAAATTGTGATTTGATAGCACATGACCAATGTCTTTGGGCTCAAAGGTAGCAACAAAAGCAGCATAAGAGAAATGAGAATTGTTCTGAACCCTCGACCGTGTAGTACGTTCATTCATGTCGCCGATGATCCTCGTAGCTGTATGATCCACTTGAACTCACTGGGGAGGTTCTCACCTTGATGCTGCCTCCCCCTCAATAGCAACTTCTCCTTGATCTTGGTTTGTCGTCGTAAGTGTGGGAGAGGGACCGTCCACCACTGTAATCGAAGTAGTAGGTACATGCTCAGCCGGGGGAACCATTCCACCATCTTCATCATCTCCATGTTCATGCTCCTCCTCGTGAAAGATCTCCTTGCCGAGTTCATCGTCACCTGCACACTCAAAAACAAGCTAACTATGTGGTCGTGTCTCGTCGAAGGTCACCTTGCAAGTTTCCACGATTTGGTTAGTTTCAAGATTGAGCACACGATATGCTCTAGAATGAGATGCATAACCAAAGAAAATACCATCGACCAACCTAGCCTTGAACTTGTCCAACTTCTTCCCTTTCTTAAGGATAAAGCACTTGCAACCAAAGACATGGAAGTGACTCACCTTGGGTGTGCAACCGTGCCTCAGCCCAGAACCTTCTCAGAGTCCTATGCTCATCGAGCATCGTCCGAGCCATCTCACACAAGGTTCTGTTTCTCCTTTCCACCATGATATTATGGGGAGGCGTATACGGACTCGAAAACTTGTGTTCAAGACCCAAGTCATGGCAAAAGGTTTCAAAATGATAGTTTCTAAATTCTGAGCCATTAACACTGCGGATCGCTCGTATGGCATCTCCGTGCGTCTCGTTCTTCAACCTTAAGATAAGATCTCGAACAAAACCAAACGTCTCCCCTTTTTTGATAGGTTCTAACCCGGCGTTAGAACGAGGATGGCCCGATCTTCACGGCAGTAGGTCTTGAACTTGAACAACGACGATGGGGAAGCGGAAATAGGATGATAACTTACTGGAAGTAGAGGATAACTTGCTAAAGATCAGCGGATAACTAGCTTTATACCTAGCCAAGGTTGGATGTGACCCAAACGACGGGGAGAGAGACACCGAAACCACGAGGACTTCGACTCGATCTCCAAACGACCGCAGAACCACAACCGGAGCTAATCCACACAAGGTGAGGCAGCCGTACTGGAACACACAAAGCACGAACCAGTGGACCTCAGAGAGATCTCTTCACAAGTCCAAGTAGAACGAGGAAGAACAAGGGATGAGTAAGCACTCAGGCAGCTCAGCTGCAATATCACTAGATTAATCTCAAATCATCAAAAGTTGTGTTTAGCTTACATATGGGGGGTATTTATACTAGGAACAACCCTCCTAGGTGGGTGGAAACACGAAAAACAAACTGAATACGTCGCCAATGTGAAAGGATCTCCCGAGATGACCTTCTGAGTTGTTCCCACGTGACTGTTTGACTGCTGGGCAGTCTTCAATGTTTCGATCATAACTTTTTCTAGGAATCTTCAAATGACGTGGGACTAGATGCGTTGGAAAGCTAACTCGATTATCTTTCCAACGGTGTATAGCATGCTATGTGAAACTTCATAGATTGGTACAGTTTAATGCCCGAACTTCAGACTCAGGACTTTGCCGAATGGATTGCCGAATGACTTGCTGATTGCTGGAAATTGCCGAATGACCTTGCTGAATGACGAGAACTTTGCCGATTCTAGCTTCGTGACCTTCGTCTTGATGATTCTCTTCAACGTACCTAAGTAGTATCAACATACAAGACTTGGGTAGCATAAAGTTATTATTAGAATTGAGTTGAAACTCATAAAGTAGCGCGTGCACCTCTTGTTGGATCTTTTTAGCTCGGCTACGAGTGATAGGTCCAGTAGAAATTGGAAATGTGGTTGGAGAGGCTGTCGGTGCTGGCATGGTCATATCATCCTCCCCCCTTGAAAAGGAGTCGTCCTCGACTCTTCCAAGCCAAAGAACGGAGAGAGGTCAGCCACATTGAAACTTTTACTCACATCATAAGTACTTGGCAGATCAATTTCATAGGCATTGTCATTGATCTTGCGAAGCACTTTAAATGGACCATCCGCCCGGGGTTGCAGCTTGCTCTTGCGCTGGTCGGGAAATCTATCTTTGCGAAGATGCACCCAAACCAAATCTCCTTGTTCGAACAATACTTTCTTTCGACCCTTGTTGGCACGCTTCTCGTACAACTGAGTCATCTTCTCAATGTTGGTTCGTGCTTGATCATGAAGCTTCTTGATAAATTCAGCTCGCTTGCTTGCGTCAAAGTTCACACGCTCCTGCACAGGTAAGGGCAAAAGATCTATGGGAGCAGTGGGGTTGAAACCATATACAATTTCAAATGGAGAAAATTTAGTAGTGGAATGTACTGCCCTATTGTATGCAAACTCAACATGTGGCAAGCTTTCTTCCCAAAGTTTTAAATTCTTCTTTAGAACAGCTCGTAGCAACATTGAAAGTGTTCGATTTACAACTTCAGTTTGCCCATCCGTTTGTGGATGACATGTCGTAGAGAATAGCAAACGTGTTCCAAGTTTTCCCCACAAAGTTTTCCAAAAATAACTCAAAAATTTCGTGTCACGATCAGAAACAATAGTGCGAGGCACTCCATGCAAACGCACAACTTCTTTGAAAAATACTTCAGCTATATGTGAGGCATCATCAGTTTTATGGCATGGGTTAAAATGTGCCATTTTACTAAAACGATCAACCGCAACAAAAATCGAATACCTTCCCCTTTTGGTTCGTGGTAACCCCAAAACAAAATCCATTGAAATGTCTTCCCAAGGAGCGTTGGGAATAGGGAGAGGAGTGTAAAGTCCATGAGGGTTTAATCGGGACTTAGCTTTGTGGCATGATTCACAGCGAAGAACATGTCTTTCAACATCTCTTCTCATCTTTGGCCAAAAGAAATGATCGGCCAGCACTTGCTCCGTCTTCTTAGCTCCAAAGTGTCCCATAAGACCACCTGCATGAGCTTCCTGTACAAGCAAAAATCGAACAGAGCAATCTGGAATGCATAGTTTATTAGCTCGAAATAAAAATCCATCGTGCTTGTGATATTTTTCCTAGCCTTTGTCATTGCAACATTTGGAATAAGGTTCAGCAAAATAAGAATCAGTTGCATATAGTTCTTTTATACTTTCTAAGCCAAGAATTTTAGCATCGAGTTGAGTTATCAAAGCATGGCGTCGAGACAATGCATCAGCAACCACATTCTCTTTTCCTTTTTTGTATTTAACAACATAAGGAAATGATTCAATAAATTCACACCATTTTGCATGCCTTCGATTCAGTTTTAATTATCCTTTAAGATGTTTCAATGATTCATGATCTGAATGTATCACAAATTCTTTAGGAAAAAGATAATGTTGCCAAGTTTCCAAACTTCTAACAAGAGCATATAATTCTTTATCATAAACTGAATAATTAAGAGATGGTCCACTTAGCTTTTCACTGAAGAATGCAATTGGCTTCCTTTCTTGCATCAACACACCTCCAATTCCAACTCCACTTGCATCACATTCAATTTCAAACATCTTGCTGAAATCTGGGAGTGCCAGGACAGGGGCTGTTGTTAACTTCATTTTTAATTCTTCAAACGCCTTTTGTTGTGCTTCTCCCCACTTGAAAGGCACTTCTCTCTTGGTCAGCTCATTGATTGGGGCAGCAATGGTGCTGGAATCCTTCACAAACCGCCGGTAGAAACCAGCAAGTCCGAGGAAGCTTCTCACTTGACTCACGTTCTGTGGAGGCGTCCATTCACGCACAGCCTTGATCTTCTCATCATCGACCTCCACACCTTGTCCTGAGACAACAAAACCAAGAAAAACTACCTTGTCGGTGCAAAAGGTGCACTTTTCAAGGTTAGCATATAATTTTTGCTCACGTAGGACAGCAAGCACGCATCGAATATGCTCAACATGTTCATCAAGAGTCTTGCTGTAAATTAATATGTCATCAAAATAAACCACGACAAACTGGCCAATGAATGGTCTAAGCACATGATTCATTAATCTCATAAAAGTACAAGGAGCATTGGTTAAACCGAAAGGCATCACTAACCATTCATATAACCCAAACTTCGTCTTAAAAGCAGTTTTCCATCCATCTCCTTCTTTCATTCTAATTTGGTGATAACCACTTCTGAAATCAATTTTAGTGAATATAATAGCACCACTAAGTTCATCAAGCATGTCATCTAATCGAGGAATTGGATGCCTATATCTTACTGTGATGTTATTAATAGCTCGGCAGTCCACACACATCCTCCACGATCCATCTTTCTTAGGTACTAACAAAACAGTCTACAAGACAAGGTGAAAGACTTTCTTGGACATACCCTTTCTTGATCAATTCTTCCACTTGGCGCTGAATCTCCTTTGTCTCCTCAGGATTGGTGCGGTATGCAGCTCGGTTTGGAAGTGATGCACCAGGGACTAAGTCGATTTGATGCTCAATCCCTCTCATAGGTGGCAGCCCTGGTGGTACTTCGTCAGGGAACACATCCTCAAAATCCTGTGACACATCAAAAACAACACTTGGCAAAGTAGAGGGTAAGTTGTTAGTAGAAAGAAGTGTGTCCTTGTACAGGAGTACAAAGAACATGGCATTAGGTTCACTCAATTCTTTTAGATCCCCCTTCCTAGCCATCATGACTAATCCCTCTTTTCCCGGTTTTTGGGTTCTTTGCGGCTGTGGGGTTTTATGTGGCTGTGGAAACTCTCCCTCACTATTCTTGTTGGTCACTCTCAAGTGGTTCTCGCTCTCTCGCTGTTTCTTCTTGAGATCATCCTTCATAATTTCCTCCGGTGTCAAAGGAAGCAAGGAAATTCGCTCTCCTTTGTACACAAAAGACAACTTGTTGGTTCTTCCAAAAATCTGAACATCACGATCATATAACCAAGGTCTTCCTAGCAGCAGCTGGCATGCTTGCATAGGTACCACATCACACTCCACTTGGTCATTATATTTTCCAACGGAGAAAGGAACTGTCACAATGTGACTCACACGCAGCGCGCCACAATCATTAAGCCATTGCATCTTGTACGGACTTGGGTGTCTTCTAGATTTCAGTCCCAATCTGTCCACCAACTCTTGGCTAGCAATATTATTGCAGCTGCCATTATCAACAATGATGCGACAAAGCTTATCTTTAATCATGCCTCTGGTGTGGAAAAGATTGTGTCGCTGCCCATTCTCCTCCTTTTCAGTAGTTACACTAAGGACACGAAGGGAAATAAAGAAATTATGATCACCTCCATCAGGATGAATCTCATTCTCTTGTTCCTCTTCAGGTTCTTCATCAAACTTCAGCCCCTCATCCTCAAGATCACTCTCTGATTCCCATTCACCCTTCTCATTCAGCAACATTGTTCTCCTGCTTGGGCATTGTGCTTCAATGTGCCCACGACCGTGGCACTTATGGCACACAATCTCCCTACTACGAATGGAAGATGCAGCACCTGAGGCAACACTTGGTCTTGCTGAAGCGGCGACGGGGTCGCGCTGATTCGCGGGCGATCAAGCACTAGAACCTGCCATCTTTGATGCACTATTTGATGGAAAAGATTTAGGTGTACTACCTTGAGATCTTCCCCCACCAAAAGAAGTACTGAACAGTTGTTTGTGCCAAGGGGCGGCAATAGAATGACTGCCATGAGATCTTCCACGTGACTCCTGTTGAATCTTCCTCTCAGTACGCATTGCTTGATCAACAAGATCTTGCAAGGTATGGTATGGAAACATCTCCACAAAACCAGTGATCTCCTCATTAAGACCTCCAAGAAATCTTACCATTTTAGACTCTATGCTTTCTCTAGTCCCAGTCCGAACTAGCAGCAATTCCATTTCCTTGAAATATTCATCAACCGATCTTTTTCCTTGCCTCAAAGTTTGCAAACGATTCATGAGGTCACGCTCATAACTCGAAGGAACAAAACGCCTCTTCATCACTCGCTTCATTTCTTCCTAAGTATGAATATATCCAAGACCTAACTGAAGTTGATTCTCCTGCACCTAATTCCACCAAGTGAGAGCGTATCCAGAGAACTCAACTGAAGCAAGGTTAACACGACGCTGATCTGAAAGATTATGCACTCTAAAAATTTGATCACATTGTTCAGCCCACTCAAGATACTCATCAGCATTCTCCTTTCAAGGTAAACTTGGGGATACTCAACTTGACACGAGCAATATTATCGGGGTCATCATAATGACGACGACCACGGTGAAATCCCCTATCTTCAAAATCAGCACGTCGATGATGATGACGCCGGTCAAATCTCCCACCACGACCAAAGGGATTTTCATCATTAGACCCTTCCTCATGATCTTCGAACTCTTCGTCTTCAAATCTCACACGACGTTCGTGTGCACGACGTCCGCCACACTGATTATGGAAATCAGCACGACGACCACCACCATGTCCTCCTCAGCCATCTCCGAACCGATCAAATCCATGGCCAAAACCAGAATTCTCATCTCCGGACTCCTCCCGATGATGGTCTTCTTGATCACGACGTGGTCCACGTCCTCCTGCTTCTGGAAGGCGAGCATCGAACATCCTTCCCATTGCCTCCACAAGTGAGTCCGCCATGCGACGCATCTCAGCCCGAGAAACTAGGCGTTCATCCTCTTCATGGTGCTCACCATGAACACTAGAATCTGACCCTGCCATGTTAGGGGCAGCAAGAAATATGTGGAATATGAAGTATTTGTGGAAACACTCAAACTCACCACTTACTTACCCAAGTTCTGCCTGTCCTCAAGGACTGTGATTGTGCTAGTGTTGGCAGCTTCAACGGAGGTGGTAGTGAGGTTGTAAGGATTACAATTTGAGATGTCCTGGTTTCAGATTTGAAGTGGAGCTATAGGTGGCTAAACAAGGAGGGCTTACGGTACTGTCAACCAAGTGAAATAATGCTCAAAATATATAAAGTGGCAGCAATATAGAATACTACCAGCTTGGAATGAAAGTAAACTTTGAACAAACACCCGCAACACAATTCCCCTTCATATTCTTTCACTTCTCTCTTTTTTTAATCCTTTTTTGACTCTTTTCTTTCCTTTTTTTGATCTCTTTTTTTTAATACAACACGAACAGGGGTGCGGATATTAGATGGAAACAAAACAAACACACTATATATAAATGGTGGTGACTTAGCAACTTGAAGAATCACAAAAACACAAGGTAACAATACCGCCAAAGGGTTATAGGTAAATTTTTAAGGCTCTGGACTATAGGACGAAACAAAATATATATGACTAATAATAAGAGGGATAAATATATGATGATGGTAAGACCTACCGTGTCAACGAACGCTCTGATAGCAGATGATAGGTTCTAACCCGGCGTTAGAACGAGGATGGCCCGATCTTCACGGCAGTAGGTCTTGAACTTGAAGAACGACGATGGGGAAGCGGCAATAGGATGATAACTTACTGGAAATAGAAGATAACTTGCTGAACATTAGCGGATAACTAGCTTTATACCTAGCCATGGTTGGATGCGACCCAAACGACGGGGAGAGAGACACCGAAACCACGAGGACTTCGACTCGATCTCCAAACGACCGCAGAACCACAATCGGAGCTAATCCACACAAGGTGAGGCAGCCGTACTGGAACTCACAAAGCACGAACTAGTGGACCTCAGAGAGATCTCCTCACAAGTCCAAGTAGAACGAGGAAGAACAAGGGATAAGTAAGCACTCAGGCAGCTCAGCTGCAATATCACTAGATTAATCTCAAATCATCAAAAGTTGTGTTTAGCTTACATATGAGGGGTATTTATACTAGGAACAACCCTCCTAGGTGGGTGGAAACACGAAAAACAAACTGAATACGTCGCCAATGTGAAAGGATCTCCCGAGATGACCTTCTGTGTTGTTCCCGCGTGACTGTTTGACTGCTGAGCAGTCTTCAATGTTTCGATCATAACTTTTTCTAGGAATCTTCAAATGACGTGGGACTAGATGCGTTGGAAGCTAACTCGATTATCTTTCCAACGGTGTATAGCATGCTATGTGAAACTTCGTAGATTGGTACAGTTTAATGCCTGAACTTCAGACTCAGGACTTTGCCGAATGGATTGCCGAATGACTTGCTGATTGCTGGAAATTGCCGAATGACCATGCTGAATGACGAGAACATTGCCGATTCTAGCTTCGTGACCGTCGTCTTGATGATTCTCTTCAACGTACCTAAGTAGTATCAACATACAAGACTTAGGTAGCATAAAGTTATTATTAGAATTGAGTTGAAACTCATAAAGTAGCGCGTGCACCTCTTGTTGGATCTTTTTAGCTCCGCTACGAGTGATAGGTCCGGTAGAAATTGGAAATGTGGTTGGAGAGGCTGTCGGTGCTGGCATGGTCATATCATTTCTCCTTAAGAAAGAGCACCCATGCATATCGAGAGTAGTCATCCACCACAACGAGGATGTACCACTTCCCACCTATAGATCGCACATGAGCTGGACGAACAAGGTTCATATGGAGCAGCTCGCATGGACGCTCCGTAATCATATCGGTGATGGGTGGATGGGGAGTTAGAGGCTGAAATTTTGGGGCATATCCTCTCCTTGGGGTGTTCATCATCTCCCCAAAGTTTTGTCTCAAGGCTCCAAGTGGTTTGGGAGATCCATCGATCGAAAGTTTGAAGTTGAACCGCGAGCATTTTCTAGGCTGCCCCGGGTGACCCGCCCCCTTATGGTAGGGTAACCCTAGGTGGTGTTGACTTGCTAGTTCGTCTTGTTCCGATTTGGATCTGTATAGTTTCCTTGATCTTTTAAAAGAGATCTTTTGCGAGAAGCCTCTTAGTGTTGCTGCAAAGCCTTGGTTAAATTCTCGTTTATTCCTCTTATATGCCTTGCTTATAGCTTAGTATCCTATTTAACTTTTGAGTTAGTTGACTCACATGATCAAACCTTAGCTTGAAACTTGTGGGTAGCAAACAGCATGACCTTTGCCTAGGTTGTTGTGAGGTATGATATGGTATAATAGAGTTGCTATAAGCTAGTGCCTAGTAATGTTTGATTTTCGGAGTTTTCTTTTGAAAAATGCTAAAATGATAAGTTCCTTAGTGATGAGAAATTCCTATACAAGGCCATATGTAGATTCTAGCACTTGTTAGCTTCCACATATTCTACCTGATTTCTCCACTGAGTCTTGTCGAATTGTCATGACCCTTGACGAGAAACTTGTCTTGCTCCTCAGATCAAAATCACGTACACTGCCACCATACGCTAGACTTCCACCCTGGGAGTTAGCAACCATCATTCCATCCATTCCACAAATAAAGCTCTGCATATTTTTCATGATTTTATCTTTCTCAAAAAATATTCAAGAAAGACTATGGCTATGTGAAAAAAAAAGAGAACACATGCTCAAGTGCATGCATAAAAAAGAAGAAACAGAATAAAGAAACTTAGCCCTAGTCTCAAAATTGTCAAAAAGGAAGAAGGAAAATCATGCCAAAAGGAGTCCATCCTCCGTCCACCATATACACACACATGCACATCTTGATCAGGTTGTATGACTCGTTGCTCCCAAAGATCTGGTTTTCGACTCGACAATACATGAGAAACAAGTATGCCACATGTTTTCCCTACCTACAGCGCCACATATAAGCTTATTAGGAGTAGGTTGTGAAAGAAGGCAACCCAATGCCTTGGTGAGGAGCGATCTAAGAGTATCATTTGAGGAACTTTGATTTCTTTTAAAACCCTGCAAAACCTCCAGATTGATAGCTGATCAAGGTACAAGCAATTTGTGATCTCTATATAACTATTCTATCTTTCAACTGCCCAAGGCAAGGTGAAGCTACATGCCCCGTATCGATCAAGCGAAAGGTAAGATAAATGCCAACTCATTCAACTCTAGATAGAATACCTAGCAGTGTGCTTGTCTTAAATTAGGAATACAACATCGTAGCAACTCCTAATCAACCAACCTAATTCCTTTGTGTCTTGCTCGGGACGAGCAAGAGGCTAGCTTGGGGGAGTTGTTGACGGCTATTAAGTGCCTACTTTAGCTGTCAATATACTCATGAATAAAGGAGCAAAAGGCATTTCTTACACGCATTTAGTTGAGAATAATGTAGTTCCACTTGTCTTGGAGCTTTTTGTGATTCCAGGTTAAATAAGCATAAAAGAAGTGACAACTCACCTTCTATGGTCCATGCCACATCACCTCAGCCAAGGAAGGGTTGCCACCTAGGATCCCATGCATGCAAGCCATGTCACCAATCCAAGGGAAGCAAACCCTGACAAATCAAAGGTCGACACATGGACGTCACATTGATGGATGGGCCCATCGGCAAGCAAACCGCCTCAAAACCAAGTGGGCACCAGGGACCGACCTTAGGACCCACATGGCAGCCACCACACGAAAGAACAGTCTAAGGTGGGCCCACAAGGGGTCAGCCGACCCCACAGGTCGGCCGAATTGACCTTGTCTCGACCCATGCTAGCCTTCCATGTGGTGTCTCCTGGTTGGCTCCTGGTCCACTCTTGGGGTGCTCACGTCATTCCCACGAAGTTGTCCAAGGCCTATAAATAGAAGGGAGGGGACTCATTTCTTACCCAACTCACTTTCCAACTCCTCTCTCACTTTTGGTTTCTAAGGCTAGGAGGTAGGCTAGAGTAGTTCTACTTCAGGCTCCAAGTCTACTTTGGATCTAGGTTTGAGTTCTCTTGTATCTTTATTTTATCGTATGACTTTGATCTACTTCAGTTATCCAAGTATTTCATTTAAAGTAGTGTTAGCATATATGGGTGATTCGTTCATGTGTTCTTCGTTCATTTAGAGGCTCCTGTTCTTGATGAACAATGCCTTTCGATCCAATTGATGAATGATTTATTCATGTTTTCGTTGTTTCTTCATAAGTTAGAGGCTCGTATTCTTCATGAACACGACCCTTTGATCCTATTGAATTGACATATCAGAACACGAATCCATTTGTATGACTAGCCTAGTTTGATCTAGTTAGACCACGTGTTCATGTTGTATGAGGTTCGAGTTCAAGCTGTGGTACTCGGTGTAGGTGGCCAGTTATATGGTGGCACTAACCTGGGTCACAATAGCCCTGGTCGGTTAGTGTCTAGTTAACAACGCAAGCATGGTGCTTTGGTTGAGTAGCAGCATTGCATATGAGCATGCCCCATGGTAGTGACAGCCGTTGGACCCTTTGTACTCCTCCATGTTAGGGTACGTTGTAGGAGTCTAAAATCTGACAACCCACGTCATGCGGAAGTGACGCGGGTGGTTAGTTCCCATTTGTGCTTGGGTGATGAGCTGATATTCATACAATGCTTATGTGACTGACTCGTATCTATTGACTTTATATGTATAGTACCTTAGAACCTAGAGCTAAATCATATGTTACCTCCTAAGCCATAGTGTACCATGGAGAGAATGAGTTCGAGTGTGTTCACATATCATAATCATATCTCACCCTTGTGTTTGGAACCTGACTTCTTCTCGTCATTGATCTATACTCATTGCAATAGTGTTGCACTTGTTTAATCCGACAATGCCTTACTTGGATTCGATACCCTTTGGAATACTCCTTCGGGGAAATGCTACAATGGTATATCCGCGCGCTTGCGGATTCTTTGTAAACATTAGGATTACCATCGGAATATTTTTGGCATCATTGCTAGTAACTCACGAAGTTACCAATGATGTTAAGGAATGCTGACAAACATTTCTAGCGCCGTTACTAGGGATACAAACCTAGTAATGACATTAAGAAATGTCAACAATACCATTTGGAATACTCCTTAGGTGAAGTGCTACAACGTGTATCTGTGAGCTTGCGGATTCGTTCACACCCGTCGGTATACTCGGGTGTTTCTTACACACTCACACTATCTCGGCGATGTAGTGGTGACGTTAAGAAATACCAACATTTGTCATATCTTGGTGCTTTCCAGCAGCTCCATGTCGATGTAACAGTTGTTCAACCTGATGTGCAGGTTGAACCCATGGCTCCAAACGACCTTGGCTTTCCCTATCTTCTTGACTTGGTAGAGATACCTACACAGGTCTAAATGTGGCAGAATCCCCAAGTAGGCTTCGCAAAGATGAATGAAGGACGAGATGATGTGGATCGAGTTGGGAACGAGGTGCGCCAGTTCGATGCGGTAGTAGTGGAGCAACGCTCGCATGAAGTCGCCGGTTGGGATCCTGAATCACCGCTTATCTGTTCCACAAGCAATACAATCACCACCAACAACTGGACATAAAGTTTTACTCTATGGAGGCCTAAATCAGTATAAATTGCCATGTCCTTTGTGTTTCGTGTGTTCATTGCACATCCATCATTTTCTTAACTCTCAATCTCTCTCTACCTCCAAATCACCATGCAGGCACCCCTGTCGATATATCTAGATCTCACCATATGACAGAGTTCCCCAATAAAAACAACTGTAGTTGCACATCTAGATAACATATTCTAGTTTCTATTGTGAGAGAATAATGATAAACATAGACTTAAGGTTTTAAATTCGACTAATTCACCCTCGCTACGAGCATCTTATTCCTTACCTTGCATTCTCCCCGAGTTAGACCATCCACACCGGCAACGTTATTTCTTACCTAGAGAGAAGAAATAAAGGAGAAATCCCTGCAACAGGTCACTACATGGCTCCTATAAAACATCGCAGCCCTCCAGGCTCCTTCAAATCTTGCGTAGATGGTAGAGGTCCTTCATCCGCTTCCTCAGGAAGCAGCCCCAACTACCCTGGCCATCCCGCCAGCGCTCGGAAATGCGCATGACCGGACGGAAGTAGGAAGGCTCACCGTCGCGCCCCACGGCTCGTCAATCCGTGTCGCCTCGCATCTCCTGCATGCCGTCACAGCAGAGAGAGGAGGGGCGTGCCGCGGACTCCGAAGCTGCTGTTGCTCCCTCACCACCTGATCGTCGTCGCATGCCGTCAAGGCTAGAGACACGTCGTCCTGCTTCTCCCACCGTCGGTGTCGATGGGAGCTTCATTGTCCGCCCCTGCTCGTGGCGGCACCTCACGTTGACCCTGCGGTGTTGAGGGGAGCTTCGCCGCCCTCCCCTTCTCAGCACTGCCGCTGCACGCACCACGTCCTCACATTGACCGAGAAAGAGGGAGATAGATCCGTTGCCAGAGGGAAAGGGAGGGAGGACCGCCAGTGTAGAGAAAGGCGGAGGCGCTCGGAGAGGGAGCTGGAGTGCCCGCGCTGTCACTGGTTCGTGCCGGCCAGGCAGCCATGGAAACGACGGCCTTCTCCGTGGCGCTGCTGGCCTAGGGCGGTCGTCAAATTGAGGTGCCGTCCACTCCTCGCCCCGCCTCTGCCTCGATCCACCGGGCCGCCGTCCTCTCCTCGCATGGATCTGGGCTCCACTTCGGCGGGGGACAGCAGGGGACGCGACACGCCGCCATATAGAAGCAGGGGACGACATGCTCATTGTGTCTGTTGCACCCCTCGAGGAGCGAGGAGGTGGGCCGCCCCTTCTAGACGCACCGTCAGCCACAGTGATGAAGAGGAGCGCCGCCAGATCCAGCCTCCAATGCTCCTCGGCACGTGGTCGCATGGAGGCTGTTGGCGCACGTATATGGAGAGAGGGGGGCGGAGGAAGCGATGGAGGGAGAGTAGGGAGAGAGAGAGAGAGGAGGTTGACGGGGGAGAGGAGCTGGGTGGGTTAAAGAGTCTGACACGTGGATCCGTGCGTGCGTAGTTGATACGAAGGAGGGATATGAAAGATGATGGATGTGGAAGAAGTGGATATAAAGGAAAAAAATATTAATGACCAAAATAGCATATTCCATTTTGAAGGAGGAAATAAAAGATAACAAACGTGTATGGTCTTAGGGCCTACTTGATTGGTGGCCATCACCTGCCACAACACTGTTCGCCTCGCCACACTCCCACGGCGGACGTTTCGTCCGCCGTGGAAATCACTTTTCCGTGGCGAAGGCGTCTGTGGTGTGGCGTTCATTATGCGAAAAAATAGACGTCGCCTCATCCGAAACCTATGTCATGATGCAATAATTTTAGCAAAACTATAGTACATACAAGCACAATTAAAATTATATAAATAAAAATAAAGAACAGATGCGAACCACTCATAAAAATCTTGGCGTTGAATGTAGGATTAGCTGAGAAGTAGTCTTTGTAAAGAAGATGATGGTATAAAAGTCTTTCACGTTGAACTACCTCATGTCCCTCAACAGAACCAATATGACCCGGATTATTAACCTCATCGTCAATGATGATTTGTGTGGCATCATAATATAGCTCATCATCCGAAGAGGACGAATCGATTAGTTCATCCCATACAAATTGATTGAATTCATCATTGGAATCTATTCTCTATTGATTTTAAAATACAAATCGACATGACAACGAATTAGATTATGAATCGATACAAGATTACAAACTGAATAGAGAGTAGCGCACACGAGTCAATACCGCGACTCAATTTGATCGGGGGAGGAGCAGCGCACAGGAAGGAGAAGGAGGCTCGAAGAAGCTTCCGACGGCCACGGTGTCGCCAGCTCTTCGACCGGCGGCGATGCGCGCAGGGGGCCGCGATCTCTTCCCGCGGCGTGGAGAAGGCGACGGGTCGCTGCTTGCGGCGACGGTTCGGTTGCAGAGGGGGGGGTTTTCGGGGGGAGTTTTTTTACTCCTGACTGGTGGGCCTAGTTGTGGGCCTAATAGATGGCTAGCCAGTTTAGCTAATCTGTTGGAAGGCAAGGATATTTAGAGCAACTCCAAGAGGATAGCTATCTTGGGTTAACTAGCTTAAAAAATGGAAAATTTGTTCAAAAACTCAATCCAACAGACTAGCTAAACTTACCCTTGCTATCCTCTGTTAGCTAAATCGGAGACTTCACTAGCCATCTTTGGCTAGCCAGTCCCACTAGCTATCCCCTTGTACATGGGTACGGCAGGCGGGACCCACTAGCGAGGGAGCATATGGAGAGTTGATTTTTAGTTAGTCTCTTGGATTTCATCAACTTTTTGCTAACTATTTCATTTTACATACTAGTCAAATCAGGGTTTTAGCTATTGATTTTTTAGAGAGTCTATTGGAGTTGCTCTTAGATAAAGAATGCTAGCTAAATGACTAGCTAAATATCATTTTAGCTAGTGTAATGTGGTTAGTCTTGTGGAGTTTGCTCTCCACCGTCCGGCCGAATCCCAAGTCAAACAACCCATCAAATCATCTGCTCAAAACTCTTCGTACACGGAAGAACGGATCCCCGCAACGTGGACCAGCGCCGAAACCTTCCACTCACACACCGACGAAATGGCCCACGACCAAACAGACAATAATCATTTCTTATTTATAAATAAATCTCACCAAATATACATACATATATACAAATGACAAATTCCAGCAAGCAAGGTAAAAAGATTTTATTAGGAAAAAGAAATCTAAGCTGCACTGCACGCAACGAAGGGGGAAGAAAGACGGGGCGGCCGGGCGGCTATAAAATTTGGCGGGTTCGTGCCGCGTCTCCTCCCCGTGCGCTCCTCGATCCCGACGGCGAAGCGTTTACTTCTTCTCCGTCCGCGATCTCGAGGAGGTAGCGCGCGGGGGAGGGGTGCGCCCATGCTTTGAACTCGCCCCGTCGCCCGCGTCGTCCCGGCCGCGACCCAGATCTGAGGTGAGCCCCCCCCCCCCGCCCCCCGGGGCCATCTCCGCACCTCCGTGTGCTCGCCCTTCCTGCGTCGACCTATATCCGGGCGTCTAGTTCAGCAGGACTTGGATTCATTTCTTCATTCGTTCGTAAGGGAACACTAGTTCGCTTAGACGCATGCTGGTTTTGTTCCGCAGGATCGTTTCTTTGTTACGAATATTGTGCCCTGAAAAACAAGTAATTTGATTCTGGAATGTACTTGGATTCATTTCTTCGTTCGTTCGTAAGGGAACACTAGTTCGCTTAGAAGCATGCTAGTTTTGTTCCGCAGGATCGTTTGTTTGTTGCGACTATTGTGCCCTGAAAAACAAGTAATTTGATTCTGGAATGTGCTTCTATGTTTGATCCGCTCGTTTTTCTGCGGATTCATCTGCTGCGTTTGGACCCCTTCCGTTCGAATTAACCACTGTCTCAACCTTTATTAATGCTGGACTGTTAACGTAGCAGTTTATTTTCAGAAGTTTTTGGGCTTCAAATGAACCTCATGTCACTACTCCTCTGTCCCGTGTAAAGACTACAATCCTAGTATTTGAAAAAAATCCTACAAAAAGTGCAATCCTAGAAAATGTATCTAATTACATGTCTAATTAAGCAATCAGATCTGATTTGCATGCCAAAACTTACTGAATGAGACTAAAAAATAGGGGTACAGTTTTTCCGTGCCAACACTAATCTCTTCTAGAAAAACTAGAATTGCACTTATTATGGGACGGGGGGAGTATGTCACATCTTAATTATATATATATCCTTCAGTTTTATCTTTCATCTTATGCTGTATGTTGACATCTCCACGGGGAAAAGTAACATTTATGAAAACAAATGAGGTTTCTTAGGAATCCAATTCATTTGGTTTTTTCATAAAATTGGCAGGTCGTGAGGTTCTTGACAGAGCGAAGAGCAAATCAAGAGCTGTCGCTGCAATGGTCGCCAAGATGACGTCATCCAAATGGATCTCAGCCTCCCTTCTGGTCCTGGTGCTGAGCATTAACCCGACTGTCCATGCCTTCTACCTCCCTGGCACCTTCATGCACACCTACTCCCCTGGTGAGGCGATCTCAGCCAAGGTCAACTCGCTCACCTCCATTGAGACTGAGCTGCCCTTCAGCTACTACAGCCTCGCATACTGCAAGCCTCCGGAGGGTGTCAAGAAGAGTGCTGAGAACCTTGGTGAGATCCTCATGGGTGACCAGATCGACAACTCACCATACCGATTCCAGGTCAATGTCAATGAATCTGTGTACCTTTGCACCACGGACCCGCTCACCAAGGAGCAGGCGGAACTGCTCAAGAAGAGGGCACGGAATCTGTACCAGGTGAACATGGTCCTGGACAATTTACCGGTAATGCGGTTCACTGAGCAGAATGGGATGACAATCCAGTGGACTGGGTTCCCAGTTGGGTACAATCCGACAGGGAGCAATGAGGATTATATCATCAACCACCTCAAGTTCAGAGTCTTGGTTCACCAGTACCAGGCGCAGGGTGATGTTGTGGTCACAAGTGAGGATGGTGTTGCAATGGTTGAGTCTGATCGCAAGAATGGGTTTCAGATTGTTGGTTTTGAGGTTGTGCCTTGCAGTGTAAGGCGTGATGCTGAGGCCATGTCCAAGCTGAAGATGTACGAGAAGGTTGACTCCGTGAACTGCCCATTGGAGCTTGAAAAATCTCAGGCGATCCGTGAGAATGAGCGGATTACATTTACCTATGAGGTTGAGTATGTCAAGAGCAACATCAAGTGGCCGTCAAGGTGGGATGCTTACCTGAAGATGGATGGTGCCAAGGTGCACTGGTTCTCAATTATGAACTCAATGATGGTTGTGTTCTTCCTGGCTGGCATTGTGTTTGTCATATTCTTGAGGACTGTCCGCAGGGATCTGACAAGGTACGAGGAGATGGACAAAGAAGCACAAGCTCAGATGAATGAGGAGCTCTCAGGATGGAAACTTGTTGTTGGTGATGTCTTCAGAGAGCCCTGCTGTTCAAAGCTGTTGTGTGTTATGGTGGCTGATGGTATCCAAATCGCCGGTATGGCTGTTGTTACAATTGTGTTTGCTGCTCTGGGATTCCTCTCACCTGCTTCCAGGGGAATGCTCCTGACTGGAATGATTGTTCTCTACCTCTTCCTTGGCATCATTGCTGGATATGTTGGTGTCCGTATTTGGAGGACTATCAAAGGAACCTCAGAAGGGTGGAAATCTGTTGCCTGGTTGACTGCATGTTTCTTCCCTGGCATTATTTTCATCATCCTCACTGTGCTGAATTCCATTCTGTGGGGCAAGAAGAGCACTGGCGCTATACCCATCTCATTGTTCTTCACTCTCCTGGCCCTGTGGTTCTGCATCTCTGTGCCACTCACACTTATCGGAGGCTTGCTAGGTACACGTGCTGCAAGCATTGACTATCCTGTCCGCACCAACCAGATTCCACGGGAGATCCCTGAGCGGAAGTTCCCTTCATGGCTGCTTGTCCTCGGTGCGGGAACATTGCCTTTCGGTACCCTCTTCATTGAGCTCTTCTTCATCCTTTCCAGCATTTGGCTGGGAAGATTCTATTATGTCTTTGGCTTCCTGTTCATTGTCCTCTTCCTGCTGGTCATAGTATGTGGTGAGGTTTCTCTTGTCCTAACCTACATGCACCTTTGCGTGGAGGACTGGAAATGGTGGTGGAAGGCCTTTTTTGCTTCTGGTTCTGTCGCATTCTACGTTTTCCTCTACTCAATCAACTACTTGGTGTTTGACCTCAGGAGCCTGAGTGGACCCATCTCTGCAACACTCTACCTTGGCTACTCCCTCATCATGGCTCTTGCAATCATGCTCTCCACCGGTGCCATTGGCTTCCTACTTTCATTCTACTTTGTCCACTACCTCTTCTCATCTGTTAAGATTGACTAGAGGTGCCTTCTCCCTCTTGCTGTAATAGATTCATCTGATCATGGTGACAGTTATCCCATAGAAACATTACACAATAATATCAAACAGAAAAAAAGGATACATGGCAACACCCATGGATTTTGGTCTTGATTAATTCAATCATTTAGGATAGCATAGTTACTTGACTCAAAGCTTATTTCTTATACATGTTTGTAAGGTTTCGGCTATGTTTTATTAACTTTTGTAATACTATTAAGTTTTGCTTGCTGTGGGCCTTTGTGAGCAGACGCTGGTGTTGGAACACTCTATAGATCTATTCAATATGAAACAAGCTTATTCGTTTAGGCATTTGTGAGCAGCCTTTTGTGTTGGAACACTCAAATTCTATTCAATATGAAACAAGCTTATTTTATTTACTTTCTGTTATGATTCTGAAGGCTACTCTATGTTATAACTCTGAAACGTGGTCGCCACAGGAGATGTTATGCCTGTCGCTTTCTGTGAAATATGATCGACCCAGCTAGGCTGACGTCTGACAGTATACGCTACATGGATTTTATGAGTACTCATTCATTTGTACGACCGTACTTGCTACCGTGGATGGTGAACTTGACGTTTTGGCTTAGACTTTGCTGACGAATAGCGCCCAGACGCTTCAAGATGTATGAAGGCTTTGTGAAATTCAGACCTGAGGATCTCCAATAGTTTCCGAAATTAGGTTGGCATCTTTGAGTTTCGGCAAAGACATTGAAAACATTCCTCCAACAGTTTAGCAAAAGACTTTGATAATTTTTGACAACCTGAGAAAAAACAGTCTCTAGGTTGTAAATATACGCACGCATGCTCAACTTATTAAGAGGGGAGACAAATAGGAGGGTGGAAAAACAAAAATAAAGGATACAAAAGGGTTACTGATGTAAGTTTTCAAGAGGTAGAAGAGCATAAATATAATTTTGTTTTGAAAGAGCATAAATATAATTTTGTTTTCACTCAGGATTCCTTATGTAAGTTAGAGCATCTCCAACAGTCTGCCAAGAGTTGTCATCTTTGATTTTTGATAAAAACGTTAAAAAATACTCCAACAGTATGACAAACAACTTTGCAATTTTCGACATCTTGGGAAAAACCAGCCTCTAACGTGTAAATATACGTGGGCCGCTTATTGTTGGCACCGTTGTTTCTAGACAGGTGGGAGTGTGAAAAAAGAAATAAATAATAGAGAATGGTTCGTGATGCAAGTTTTTAAGAGGTGGAAGAGCATAAACATAATTTTGTTTCTCTCTAAGGATTCCTGATGTAAGTTAGATTTGGGTTTGGCAAGCGAATTATGTCAGACGGTTAGAGATGAGCTCTTTTTTTACTTAACATATATTTTTAGAAGTTGGCAAAACACAAGATTTGTGAAGTAAAATTTGACAAATTATTAGATATGCTCTGAGATCTGGCCTTGATAACTAAATTATGCCAAACTGGTGGAGATGCATTTTTTAACAAAACACAAGATTTGCCAAGTAAAATTTAGCAAACTTTTTGAGATGCTACAAGTCCGTAGTCTCTGTTTCCAGCCTATGTTCCCTATTTATAAAAGAAATTTGGAACTCTTTGTGCAGAGGAGAACATGACTTGGGCCTCAGCATTCCTTCCTTTCGGTACTTTATGTGGATGGTCGCCCAACAGGATTCGAACTTATTAATCACCTAGTCACTACTTTAATCAAATCATTATGCATGCATGTGTCATGCATGGTTTATGGACATGGTTGGTTGGTTTGTTCGAATATCTTATTTCAATCATCCATTTTCTGTAGCATTAATAACTACCTCTATAAAATGCATCAGTTTGTTCTTTTCTAAAGCTACACAAACAAATATCTCCAACTGTCATAACCAAACTAAGTACACCCGCCTAATTGTACCCATAAAAAATCCACTTTTTCTCACTCACTCACTTCCAACGACCCAAATTGCTGCAAACATCCACTTTTGCTCACTCACCCATATCCAACGGCTTAGCTCCTCTGTATCGAAGCTCAACTCATAATCCCCACATATCATCCTTGGACCCACTCTTGCAAGAATTTTGGAAGATAAAGATTCCTGAAAAAATTAAGATATTCCTATGGTACTTAGAAAAAGGAGTGGTGTTAACTAAAGACAATCTTGTAAAAAGAAAATGGAAAGGTAACAACAATTGCTCCTTTTGTGGCCATGAGGAAACCATACAACATCTTTTCTTCGATTGTCATGTAGCAAGAAATGCTTGGAATGCTGTAGCTATCACTTTTGGTATAAGAAAACCAAACTGTACTTATGATTTGTTTCATGATTGGTTGAGTGGGTGGACTAAAACAAATAAAAGACTCATGCTACTAGGTGCTGCTGCACTTTGTTGGGCAATTTGGCTAAGCCGAAATGATGTGGTGTTTCAAAGAACAACTCCTAACTCTTTCTTTCAGGTGATCTTCAGGACGACGTTCTGGGCACGAAGTTGGGCGCTACTCTCTAAAGAGGAAGCGAGGCTGAAAGTGAAAGGCAACTCAAGCAAATTAGAAGTCACCATCATGGAGATCTTCAAAAGTTATGGATGGAGAATGAGGAATAGAATCCAAGCTTGAGTTTCTTTTCAGTTTTAGTCCCATGTTTAGTGTCATGTACCTTTGCGTTTGTGTTTGATTGCCTTAAGTTGAGTGGTGAACTTTTGTAATTGAGTAAGTCCGTATCGGGACAGCAACCTGAGTGTTCTGTAAACTTGACTTTTGTTGGCCATAAGCGCTCCTTGTGAGTTGCGGAGGTCGGTAATTCCATATTCTAAAAAAATCATCCTTGGACCCACCATATCGTTCGCCCCGCACAGCAAGCGCGTGACTTTTGGAGTCCCGCGACCATTCCCGTTCCTCGACGCGTCGCCCCAGACTTGCCTCGACGCGCCGCCACCACCGTTGCCCGCCGCGCTATCACACGCGCAGCTGCCGGCCTAATATTTCGGAACGACCACGCGACGCCAGCTCTCCTCCTCTGGATGCCACGCTCCTCCTCAGGAGCGGTGTGCTCCATTAAGGAAAGGCACCCGCCATGGGTACCTTGCCGCACTCCGCCTCGACCGCGCGCCGCCGCCGCTGAACTCGATGTGCTCCTCCTCAGGTGCGTCCACCGCCGGTGAACCCGACACACTCGGCATAGGTGCCTCTCCATGCTCCGCCTCGGCCGCACCCGCCACTGATGAAGTTGTCGCGCTAAATCTCGGGCCTGGACGCGGCCCGTGACCTCATCGCGAGGTACGCAAGTGCGTCCCCGTGATCTGCCACCCCGCTCTTGCTCAGGTGCACCCGCCACCAATGTACTCGCCTCGACCCTCGGTCGCGGCCGCCGTCCAGGACCGAGGCCACTATCCTCAGCTAGAAATCCTTGTTGCAGCCAGCTGCTCGCCGCGACAACCACGATCACACTGCTTGCAAGGTCAATGCCTGATTTTACCTCCATAGATCCACAATAATACACCAGTAGCAATGTATTCACTTCCAGTAGCAATGTAGTTGGTTTAGCAAATGGAAGAGAGGAGGCAAACCCGTTATGCCATTTAAACTACTATTTAGAAGCTGACATGGTAAAACTCAATTCTGCCATTTTTAGCTGAGATATATTGGTGGTGAATATTTAAAAATATCAATGTGTTGTATGCAGGTTTTCCTTCCAATTAATATAAAAGAATGCCACCGGTCTGTGCTAAACTGTTTGAGGTGCATGTACTCGATTCAATGGGACTACTAATGTTCGACGACTCAATGGGACTACTAATGTTCGACGGTCACCTAAAGAAAATAGTGAGTAATTATGCCTGATTTGACATGTTTTTATTATATATTATGGGTTTTAATTCTGAAATGGTGCATAATTATCATAATTATCGTGACAGTTAAAAGGACTAGAAAGACAGATGAAATTTCTATTGGAACATAATGAAGACATTAAACCAGGGTACCGGAAGAATTTCGATGTTTCAACATGACCTATTATTGAGAAGATCGAATGCAATAAGATGGGTAAATAACTTGTGACTTGTGTTTTACAAAACTAATTATGTTTTATTATTTTACATACTTTGCAACTTCGTGAGATTTTTTAATTATTAATATTTGCACAATACATCTCGTGGTTTGGGATGGTAAACTTCATGCAATATTGGACTGGATCTTCCCTCTATGATGATATAACTCAGATGAAATATAATGACAAATCTTTATAGATATATAAGGCAGATCTTTATAGATAATTTTAGACTGAACTTATTATTGTTGTAACTTATTATTTCAGGTTTAAGCTACCTGCTATCTTGTGGGATTCAAGATTAAACATAAAAATAGGTTTCAAGAACATGATGATGAAAACAATTCAAGTGATGTTGAAAAAATCGGTACTACACCTAGCACACCTAATGTGACGCCCCAGGTTTTTAATTAACGTCATTAATGTTAATGACTGGATCAGCCGAGTCAAACCGACCGAACACTGGTCAAACCTAGGTCAACCTGGGTCATCACCTCGAAAACCTCGCCAATGAACCCTATTAGACCCCTTGACCAAGTCTACACACACCCGTGGTCAACCCTTGGTCAAAGACACGGTCAAACCCCGCTTAACCGTTGACGTCGGCGAATGTCGTCCGGAACTTTCGCCGTGTTCTCCAAATTTCACCTAAACACTTAAAAATCTACCAAAATGAAAGTTGTCTAGTTTGTTGAGGGACACAACTTTCATGTAGATTGGCATTTCAAATTTTGAGTGGAAATTGTTGAAAAACTTGGTCAACCGCCAGTACCTCCTATTCACGGAAACAGGGCGGCATTCAAAGTTTGGCAGCGTTTTGTGCAAAATCCGTGGAGAAACACACTAGACGGCCTTTGTGAAAGTTGTAGAGGGTAGTGAGATCTACAACTTTCCTATTCATCACTTTGTGCACTTTTATTCAACTTTTTGGAGTTTAACGCGTTCAAAGTAGGGCACTGCGCAGCAGCTGCGGGCTAGCCGCCGCCGCGCCACGCCGCGCCGCGACGTCACGCGCCGCGCGCGCGCGCGGCGCGCGCGCCGGCTCCGCCCCGCACCCGTGCCCACGCCCCATCGCCTCGGTGCCCGCGCGCGCACGCCGCTTGAGGACTCGCTCTCCGAGACTGCTCCTTCCCCATGCCCATGCGCATTGTGAGAACTTCTGGAGCTCCGGCGCTGTACGGTCTCACGCGTTGCATCGCGGTCCGTTCGCCGTCGCCTGCCCCCGAGGCGCCCTCGTCCGTCCGCAGGTCATTAGGAGGCTCGCGCTTCGCCTATAAAGGCGCTTCCGCCCTTGCCTCGGCGCGCGGGACACCCGACCACCGACCCGAGCCACCGCCGGCGCCAGTGGAGGCCGCCACGACGAGCCTAGGGTCCAGCCGGCTGAAATCCCTAGCTAGCGCGCCGACCATCTCCCCTTGCCCCCACTACATCTCGCCGGCTCGCTTCCTTTTCCCCCGAGCCGCCCCTCGCTGGAAACTGACGGCCGCGGTGGCGACCACCGCCGACCGCCGTGTGCCCGCCCCCGCAACCCCTCGCCCACGGCCCGAGCCCCCAAATCAAACCCTAGCAACCCTAGCACCGAGCCACGCCCGTCCCCAACTGTCCCCACCGCCGGCCCTCGCCGGAATTTGGCCGGAGCCGCACCGGCCGGCCCCGAGGACCACATTGGAAAGATTCCAGTTTTCCTGAGGGCCAATCCGCAAAGTAAGGGTATATCTGTAAGGATCTAAATCATTTCAGGGGCCTGTCCGCAAAACTGAAACTTCAATAGTAAAGTGCCTGTGCTGATTCTTGTAAATTGCGTAGAAAATCGTAGTAAAATGATCCAACTTTTGCATACTGTATTTTTGTCTCAAAACACACCTCTGGTGAATTAATCACAGTTTTATAGTTACCAGAAATATTTGAATTATGCTTGTTTTTCTTTGAAAATGCATAACTCAAGTTTCATATTTGTTCTAGGTGTATATGCTGCATCCCTAGTCTAGTTTTGGACCATATAACATGTGTGAGAAAGTTTGGGTCATTTTCTTGAGTAATTATTTTTGTGTGCATTTACCTTGTCCATCTAGCTAGCTTTTGTCATTTTCAAAAATAATTAATTTCTAGCTATCCAAGGCACGCAAGTTGGTCTAGTGACTTATTATACGTGTTTAGTGTTAAACACACCCTTCCACTGAATTTTATTAACTAATTTCATGAATAAAAGTTTGAAGGTCATTAAAGTCTTAAAAGTTTGTGGTTAATTAAATTAAAAATCATCGAATAAATCTTGCATTTGCATCTTCGTGTGGATCTTTATGACGGTAGACGGATGCTCGTGCCGGAAGGAGGGAACAAAGGTGCCGACGAAGAGCTGCAGTGTGTGGACGTAGCTGAAGACCTGGACCCAAGTCCAGAAGGGCCCAAGTCCAACCTTTCGAGCGAAGGCAAGCCCCGTATCATTAACCCTGTCTCTTAAAATTATGCAATTATGTTTGCTACGATTGTGCATTTATGTTTCAGGAGTTCAATTGAAACCCTAGATGCATGATCCCTAGGTACCTATGCTCTATCACTAGTATGCTAGGTCGATAGCTGCTATGCTATAGGACCCGATAGAAGTTGAGTGATGTTCGTCACTCGCGAGAATAGGTTCTTATGTTGGAATCATAAGATCTTCATAAATTGATTGCTCATGTGGTAAGATCATGGGATTTGGGCTCCGGCCCAGTGGTTTTCGTGGGCTAAGCTTTTGAACGTACTAAGCACTTGTCGGGAATGGGACCGGTAAGCTTAGTACTTTAATGAGACGGTGCGGGAACTTACTATTACTACTCCTGACGAATCACCTAACCGGCTAGCTACCGGGGAAGGGGGTGCATGTGTGAAACTGGGTGCCTCGCGGGGTATGCCAGCTAACCTTGTACCTAGGACTGTATGATTCGATCCCAACCCGAGGACTTTTGGGAACCGCTTGGTGGTTGTCCTCGCGAGGGGCATCCCACCGTGTGTTTAGGTCTACCTTGCAAGGTTTAGATCAATCGATTGTTGGCCTCTCACCGTTATCCGAGACTGCTTAATCAACTGGCCATGATATCCCTTAATGATGGAACTCGGAGAATATTGTTGTATGAATTAATTGCTTGTCCAATTCTTGATTGAATTAGATGGCACATTTAGAAATGATAATCAACTAGAACTTGTGCTAAAATATTGAAAGTAAGGATCTACTCTTAGTAGCCGTTCAGCAAAAGAAACCCCACCGGCCAAAAGCCTTTCATGTCTAGAGTTTGGTGATGTAGTTATCACCGACGGTTAAGTCTTGCTGAGTATTAGTATACTCAACCTTTCTTTAAAACTGTTGTTGCAGTTGTTCTTGACCGGAAGGGTGACGACAAGTGATGGCATCACGGATGGCCTCCTGTGATGTTTACCGTTGCGCTAGTTTAATTTATTTCCACTGTTTTTCGAACTCGGAATCTTTACTCCATGTTAGGAACAATGGTTTGTAATAAAATGTTTTAACTCATGTTGTACTCTGGACTCGCCTTCGCGTGAGTTTTAATGCATGTGTCGATCCCCTATCTGATTTCCAAGTGATTTACCGGGCGTTAACCCGGCAACTATCAACTGGATGACGCTTTACTATTGCTTAACGACCAAAGTGGATCGGTCTTAGGCAATAGTACGGTATTTGCCTAGGTGGGTTGTCACAGCTGGTATCAGAGCGATTCCATGCACGAGAGTTTAATTAACAATCTTAATCACATGATTTTTGAATAAAATTTGCCAAGTTTGTCTGATTTTCCAAAACACGTTGGTCCGTTAAGGATGAACTAGGCCGAGAGGCCCTAGAGGGAATTTTTGGTTCTTTCAGGTGGCTTTAACCTATGGTTTGTTTTGCTAACTCCCAGCACATTACTTTATGTCAGACTTATTTTCTTGCACAACCCAACTAAGATGAGCCACGTGTTTTATACGTGTGTTGTACCGCATCACGGGAATTGCGAGGGTTGATGGAGTGATCCATTCCACAGATCCCATCTCCGCGTCTGGCTGTAAGTTGTGTGTCGCCACGTGTGTTATACATGAGCTTTCCACATGTCGATCATGCGAGGCAAGGATACACTCCATTCAAACGGAGGATGTCCGAGGTTGGACGCTGTCCATGCAGCGGCTTAACGCATGGGTGCCGTTTCTATAGTGAACGGTAATGTATGGGAACACTTTCATGAGTGCTGGCATGAAAGGTTCGTTGTATCATGTGATCTTTTGCAGGAACCCTAACCTCTTTTCGTAAGTCGCTAAGTGAGGATCGACTAGATCTCGACTAGTTATTATAGGTAGACACGTGTATGTGCCAGGCCACCAGCGCTAACTCCGAGTTTTGGCTGCATACCTCGTGAGGACGCACAGGACGTCTTGCATCGTGCTAAAAGTCGTGGAAGAACCTAAACTGAACTCATATCTGTTTCCGTGCTCTCTAAGATAAAATAGTGATAGTGTGTTTTGTCCTGTCTAGCCTCTCAAGTGTAGATGTGATGTTATGCATGAAATTTATTAGAGTTGTTGCTTAGATTGCTGTTCTTGTCTAAGAATCTTTGTCTAAGTGATCTTTATCTAGGTTGCTCCAATCTAATCTAGTTCCGCTCGCCAAGGTTCGCGATCATAACTTAGGTCTACCGCAATTATGCTCAGTTAGTCAACCCTTGTCTTGCTATCTTCTTGGAACCCTTTGAAACCTTGCTTAAATAGCACCTTTCCTGATCCTCTGGCTCAACCTTGCGTACTCAACTGGAGTCTCATAACCCTGCTAAGTTGCTACGCAATTTTGAGAAGTGTTGGACCCTGGTTTGAGTTAGGAAGTTCGGTTTCTGATTACCAGAACTTTGTATCATTTGGTATGCCTGCTCGTTCGAGTTCAACATACATTGGTATCTTAGTATGCATGGTTACCCCATACCTTAACCCTATCTGTATTCGTGGATCGAGTTGCCCTTGTACACTCGCACCCGGATGATTCTCACTCTTGTCATTATGTCCAGATGGACAACGCTGGATCTGCATCGGTTGATGTGGAATCGTGGACTCTCGTGAACTACCTCAAGGGGGGTGGATTTCCTGCACTTTTGTGGGACACCCTGAAGGACTTTGGGTACACCACTTACCCAGAGTACTCGACACGTGAGGTCATGACCATAGGCCAACTCCTTCGTTGTGAAGTGAAGGTGAAGATTTTTGTGTGTCCGACCAATCCTGCTTGGGAAGAGTGGGAGTGTAAGGCACTAGGGCGAAACTTGTCTGACACGATGCAGAAGGCTGCTCTCGAAGCACTCACAACTTTCTGTGGGAAGCACCCTGCCGAGATAGCCGGCTCTGCAGCCAAAGTAATTCCTGTACCTGAGCGACACACTGTACTTGGTGGCGAACGTGAAGCTGTCTTTCCAGCCCAAAGCAACTCTCACTATAGCCCTGATCTTGTCACCTCAGTCCGCTTTTCGGAAGCCATGTACGACACCTACTGACGGATGGTAGGGGAAAGTGTATTATATAGACACCAAATCTATAGATACAAAGTTAAAGAAATAGAGTGTACGACTCAAGCGTTGAAGGAAGCCCGAGCCATGATAGCTGCTCTCAAGAAGGAAAGACGCAAGGACAAGGCAAAGATACAAGAGTTGAGTGAGATCATACATGAGCAGAATTTCTTGTTGCAGCATGACGACCAGTATATGCTTGAACTAGAAAATCAACTAGAAGCTGTAGCAGTTCCACCGCCGGAACCTGTTGTTCCTGGACCAGCAGGAGAAGAAGAAGCTAAAGATATCCAAGGAGAATCTGGAATTGAGTCTGGACCCGAGTCACCATAGTCCCTCAGTGTGGCAGATTCAACCCTAGGAAGTTGGTATGTGGGAAATAAAATTCTGAGTCGTAAGAGTGTAGTGTTTGGAAGGAACCCTAGTGTGCGGTAACCGCGTTTGGTCAACTATTGCGGTCGGTTGAACTAGGAACCTTGTTGTGCAGCTAGTCTGCATTGTAATTCCAAATGTTGTTTGGTAATTCTGAAAAACCTCATCAATGTGATGCCTAGACTAAACATCTCTTTCAGTAGTAATGTTCGTAAGGCATTATTTATGCTAGTTGTGATCAATCAAGTTTTGTGGTCCGAAAATCTTGTGCCAATCAAAGATCCAATCGATTCCTCAGTCCTGAACTTATTGTTTTGGTCTTGCTCACAACCTTGTGAATTAAAAATGTTGCTTTTGAGCATGCACTACATAGCATATGCATTTGGGAAGCTTGGGTATACTAACGTGTATTCGCATGAAAACTCCGTACTCAGACTCTGCTTCTCTTGATGGTGATGTGGTGATACCATAGCCAAAGGTGCCGCGACGGAACCTAGGGCATCGTGTGTGCTGCAGCCACACGACTGTCACTAGGAGCGCGCTAGGTACCTTGGTTGTGAGAAAGTGACATGCCACTCAGATCCCCTCTCTGCTTTTGATTGCCCTCGCGATCTCTAACTCATCATACGGGTACCCGAGTCATTCTAACGTGCATCATGAGCACCATACCGCACGAGCATGTGCATAGTGTCTTCACCAGCATGTGCATCACATCAACTTTGAAAATTATTGCACCTTAAAAATAATAAGATGTCGACACCTCAGATTCACAAAGTTAAGTAAAGGTGTGAGCAAGATTATTCTGAAGTTCCGCATGGAGTCATCCATCGTGTATTCGTTCTTGGTCCGTGCTCACAATCTTCAAACTCTCAGTATCGAGCAAGGAAGTACACCCAGGATCGATCAAAGATTTTTGGCAACGCTTCTCTTTTGTTGCCATCGTGAAAGTAAAGCGTTGTACACTGAGCTTTTCTCGCTCTTTCCCCCCTCACAATCAATTCTTTAGGCCGTTGAACCTCATCATCATCAGTATTCCGATTGTACGACACCGTGACGCCACTCCGCCCTCTTTTTCCGCAACCATACCTGCGACGCTAAGACCTCACGAGCTGACCATTGTCGAGCTCCGTGTTGTCTACACCAGCTGCCCGGCTGGTTAAATGACCGTTACAGCCCTGCAGCGGCATAAAAGGGAAGCCCTTTACCCAGAACCGCCGATGCGAAAGCTCCATGTCCGTCCGAGCTCGTTATCACCACCGCTCTTGTTTTGCCTCTGGTTAGCCTTGGCCACATTACCACTAGCCCATCTCTCCCATCAGTTCCATTCCTTGCCGAACGAGCTGCCCTCCGTCGAGAAGAAGCTCAGAGTAGACCGGAAGAAGAACTCAAGCCAAGCTGCCACCCATGACTCAGTCTTTGGAAGAGTTCGGGTCTTTTTGTTGGACATTGATGGGGATGTATCTCTGTATCGTAGGCGGAATCTGTCTGCTATTGGCTGTGCATGTGCACATTCATCGCCCACTTCCTCATGAACTGCGATGAGGTAGGAAGGAACACACCTTGTACCGTTTGTTCCATCTGAAATTCTGATATTGGGACTTGTAACCAGAGCTTTGTGAAATTTATACCTGTGACTTTTGATGTCCGGTGCGCATTACTTCCCGTGAACGAGTTTCGTAGAGTATGTTCGAATCATGAGTTTCTGGGTGAGATTTTGAACATGTATTAATTGGGGACTTAATTTTCAGATGTTCAAACCGGCGCGAAGTAACCCCAATGATTTTGGTGCGTTGGATAGCAGTGATCTAACGCTACCACCGCCCACGACGATGACCGAAGCTTTCGTGGCAGCGCACACCGACACGTTGTGCCAGATCCTGCAAGCACAACAACGGATGGCTCAACAACTACAGCAAATGCTACCGATGCGACAGAAGCTCCGCCCTTCCAAGCCCTGTTCACCCGAAGTACCTACCCAGAGTGACATAAACGCCATTGTTGGCGCAGCTCAACTGTTGGAAGGACAGAATTCCATGCTAAACCAGATGGTGTACGATGTCATCCAAGGACGCTACGGGGAGCCATCTCAAACTAGTTTGGCAGACAGTCTCTCTTAGTCTTTATCTGCCTCTATGGTCGAACAAGCCCGGTTGTTCAATCTGTTGGTGGAGTATGTTAATCAAGACCAACCTCAGGCCTCTGACTCAATATTATCACCTTCTCGACTACCAATGCATCTTAGAGAAGAAGAGAGGGCAAATCGAGGCAACAAACGAGTATTATCTGAGATAGATGTAAGTGAGTGGGAAATTACCTGTACGGAGACTCGTCCGCGTGAAGGCCAACGAAGATGTGAAACTAGCAAGGCCACTCAGATCCCTGTTGGTGAAACACCTTCGCAAGCCACGAGGTTAAGGAGGACAAAGAAGAAGAAGAGGCTCCACCTTATCAAGAAAGGCCAGCAACAAATTTTCAAGCCCGGAGACCTTCCACCCCGTTTGTGCTACAATTGTAGACAACCCGGGCATTACGTAAATGAGTGCCCGAACCCCAGACAGCAGAACCCCCAGCAACAGAAGCAGAGCCCCGAATCCGCTAATGACAACCACAACAACATGCCAAGCTTTCAAGTGGAGCAAAGCTAACTGAATTTCTTGGGTAACACCTCTATGCACAAACTTTTCCCCCACCTCCTCTTGTAATTTAGAATCTCGGGACGAGATTCTGTTAAGGGGGTAGGCTGTGACACCCCAAGTTTTTAATTAACGTCATTAACGTTAATGACCGGATCAGCCAAGTCAAACCGACCGAACACTGGTCAAACCTAGGTCAACCTGGGTCATCACCTCAAAAACCTCGCCAATGAACCCTATTAGGCCCCTTGACCAAGTCTACACACACCCGTTGTCAACCCTTGGTCAAAGACGCGGTAAAACCCCGCTTAACCGTTTATGTCGGCG